>OY728157.1:2099889680-2102389680 GCA_963277665.1 Viscum album
TCATGTAGAATATTATAACCTAAATGTGTGGAATAAATATTATTATATAAATTATATGTCAAGGATACCCACTATGATATTTATCACATATTAGGACTGGGTTCTTCACACATAGATTTTTAGTCTTGAGAGAATCCTCCAGTGAACACTAGGTATTTGGATCAATCCTCCCAAACATCACTTTCAATTGGAACAAATCCAACTGTGTACCAGTTGTCTTGGGATAAATCCTCTCATGAACACTTTGGTGGTGGATAAATATTTCCATATACCATTTGGCATAGGATTAATCCACCAATGTACCCGTTTGAGCTCATTTGAAATAAAGTTTACCAATTTATTTGGGGGATATATTGGAACCCACTCATTAATAATCCATTTATACAGTTACACTTGAAAAATACTCATAAACACATAAAAAATAACCCATGGTAAGAAAAATGGTGTTTATAATATTTCCTGATTTAATTATCATAATTTGACATAATGAGTGTAAATATTTAATACACAAAATTTATTCACCCCAAAAGAGTATTTAATATGAAAATTCAGAAAGTGATACATGAAAAATTACATCTACTGAGAGAAGGCCTTTAGAGACAAATAAGAAAATGATATTGAAAATATAAATTAATTTTATAAAAAAAAGAATTAAAATTTAGTATTGAGGGATGAAGTTATGTGTCATGTAAAAATTGATTTTTATAAAGTTAGTTTTTAGAAATTGGAAAGAGATAATTTTAAAAATCTATATCTTGAATAAAATATTTATAATTGGTCTTTGATAAAGACATAACATATAACGACCCATAATTTATATTCATTGTTTTTACATCAGAATTGAAGTATATTTATAACAACATATAACAAATACTTCATAGGACCGTATAGGTATAGGGTCTTTAGAAAATGGGAAACACAAAAAACTGGTTCATAAATCATCTACATTGTATCCGGTTTATTTCATCATATCTAGAATCCCTTTTGGCATATTCTACTTAATACCCTTCTCCCTGACCCTAGAAAAAGAAAAAATACAAAGCGTGAGCTCAAATTCTCAGTAATGGAAACCAATAGAAATATAAATCATATCATATTCATAAGAACATGACATTTTGAAAATCTTATCCCACAAAAGAGATCATAATATCAAGACATGGGATAAGTCATAGTAGTGAAATGTAAACCAAATAATCATAACATAAGACATGAAACTTTGTGTAATACACAAATAATCATAGAAAATCATTTCATATTAGTTAAAACTCATTTCCAAGACCATCATTGCGGAAATATTCTATTACTGAACCGAGTTCATTCCTCGTTCCAGTCCTGTATCACAGAACCGAATTAACATACCGTTCCAGCCAAGTCTGTCTCATGATATATAAATCTATACCCAATGAATTAGAGGTAGATATAGGTCCCACCCATCTCATAAAGAAACCATTCTTACGTGTGCCACAAAATCATAAATCATACATCATAGCATAACCCATGTAATAAAAATTGGATTCTTAAACATCATACCATCATAACATAATCCATATAAGATAAATGGACATCATAAAAAATCTTCCATCATAAAAATAATCAAATCAGTTTAATAATATAGATATATAAATAACCCTATATCATCTTAGATGGAATTTGTTAATGATAAAACACTTGAAATGATTTCTTGAGGAAAATATCCTTTCTTCTTAAAAATCACTTTATTTTCTCAAAATGCCTTGAAATTTTAAGAGAAACTAATTTTGTTGAAAATAATCATGAAATATTATATAGGAATCTCCATGGAAATAATTCCTAATGAAACCGTAAAAATTTGTTCATGCTGTATAAGTAAAAAACATTCTCCTCATACTTTTTCCAAAAAAGTCAAAAAGTACCTCGTTTGGTAAACAAAAGAAAGATTCCTTTGATACCTTGAGGTAAAAGTCAAAAAATGGTAAAATCGTCTTTAAACATACATGGAAGAATATAAAACATTTTATGAAAATATTTTGAGAAAATATGGGCGTGGATGATAAACATAACCTAGTAAATAATTACGAATAAACAATCTTGGATAAGAACGAGATTGGAATAATTATCCATTGCCTTTGGTCTGATATGATTCATGTGTATCTGAACATCCTGTATAATGGTTTATATAATGTTACTGATATATTAAAGAATCATAATTATTTTTATGATAAAATTTATGATCATATTTTCATCTTTTTTTAGTAACATTTCATTGTTACTCATTATTTGGGTATTAAATGCTTTATTTTCATACGTATGTTTTGTTAGATAAGTTCATATTACCGTTTTTAGGTTATAATTATATCATTTAAATAATGGTAATAGTATAATATATATAAGATTTATTCATTCAATTCGTTTATATATTCATGGTTTAATGAAAATCATGTAGAATGAATCTCATCGCACCGTGGAGACGATAAGCCGTACGCACGTACGCGCGAAGATATCATTACCATAATTATTTAATGGTATTGGAGTGGGTGATATAATATCTTAGAAATATTATCATTTTATAATAACCATATATAGATATTCTTTACACCATTATATCTATCCTAGTATGGTGGTGGTGGAAAACAGATTACAGCACGGCGTGGAGATGGTATTCCATACGTACACACGTGCGGTGATTTCATTTTCTATAGGTGTAACGACCCAAAATTTCATTAATGGAAAATCCCTCTTGATCCAGTTAAATGTTTCTTTATGAAAAATGTTTTTTATAAGATATAAACTTTTTTAGTTTTACTTTATGATTTGTGACCGTTACTTTTATAGCCGTTGAACAGTGATCATCTGGGTAGTTTAAATATAAGGCTTTAACGAACCAATTTTCTACTCAGACAAAGGAAGCGATGGAATCATCCAGTAGAATTTCCCCTTACAAAGCCCATTTTTCGGAGCTCGGAAAAGAGGTGGCGTCTTTGGGCTTTTCCCTTGACCAAGCCCAAGCTGAGCTTCATCAAGTCAAGCTCGAACGTGATCGTCTACGGGAAAAATGGAAGTTGATAGAGATTACCACTCGAGCGATGTTATCCGAGCAACCCCAAGAATCTGTCACCATCGCACACCTTTCCCGTAGGTCTTATGCGGCTATTTTAAGGGGTTATGTAACAAATAAGTAGTATCATGTTCATGCACATTACTTTTGTATATAATAATGAATATAATTTCCAGTCATTTTTGATACATTGTAATTAGTTTTTAAAGTACAAATGGTGTTTTTAGTTATTATTTAATTAAGAATTATATTTTATTAAATTAAAGGATTTTTGAATTAAATTAAATTTTTATTAAATATAAATGATCTTATAATTTTATGAATGCAATTAAAATTTTTATTAAGGTTTGAAATCCATTTCTGTCAAAACCCGTGAATTTTTTTATAAATGTCAGTTTTTATTTTAAAAATGAAAATTCACATATTTATAAAATTATTTAGATAAAATAAATATTATTTTTGGAATCAGGACGTCGAAATTATCCAACGGTGAATTTTTCATAATTTTCTGAGACAGTCAAATTTTTGGGTAAAAAATATATACCATTTAAATATATAATGTGTTTTATGACATCATAATGACCCAATAGTGATGTAATAAAATACCATAATCCTTATGTTCGGCCAATATGTGTTTTATCATTAAAATAATGTGGTTTTGGGTTTGTTTGACTCACTTTTCAAAGCATTAATGGATCCCTCAAGACTTATTCAACACTTTTCCTTTTTAAATTAATTTCCATGGGAGTGTGACTCACCTCCACATAAGAAACCCTAATTTTTTTAATAAGTTCGGACCTTGGACTTGTAAAATATTGTTTTCCTATTTCCATTTCCAGAAACCATGGGCACATACCATGGGATGGTTTGTGGTTTGGATTATTTTAATATAAGGGGTCCCAAACCTAAATAATAAAGAATTCTCTCACCTTTCCTATATAAACCCACACAAGCTCCCACTTCCTCCTCACTCAAAGCCCTTGAAGTTCGTCCAACCTCTGCCCTACTCTCTCTAGAATCCTGTCATGGTGCCCGAAGCTCCCAAGAAGCCTCTCACAAGCCTCTCTCTAGCCTTTGGAAGCACAATTCCAAGTAAGGGGTTTTCTTCCTTTCTCATTTTTTTGTCAATTTTCTTTAAGTTGTATTTCCCTTTTTATTTCAATTATGAATGTTGGGGTATGGTTTCTCACCTCTCCCATACTGCCCTCTTATTGTTTGAATGATGGGAGACCCCTTTCTCTCTCATTAAAAGCCTCCCATGTACAACCGTTACTATGCCGAAATTCCGAAAGGAATTTCTCTCTCTTCTTTTACATTCAAGCAGTACTTTTGTATCATGAATCTAAATTCCATTTGTATTGTTGGGACATGTATATATATGACCTCCTTACTGTCCATTACATGTAAATATGATGAGGAACCCCTTTCTCTCTCATCAACCTTTTTTATGAATTCTTATGTCACGCCGTTACGCTGCCGAAATCGCCCCGATTTTCTAAGCCAATGTCATTGTGTAGTGAATACAATGCCCATTTCTCCATCAAGGGTATTCACCTTTACGCACATTTACTTATTGATTGTAAAGTTTCATGTATTAATTCCACATTCCTTTATCGTGGAATAAATGATTATGTTTTATTAATCCATGTTTTATGATCCATGTGGCACACTTATGCATGAAATGAAATGTTTAAGAAGGGTGCGCCATTTATAGCGCTCCAATGCATTGGGTAAAGTATAGTATCATGATACGTCATGTGCAATGAGTGTTGACTCATGCTAATTCAAGTGCAATGAGGGTTTACTCGTGCTTCAAGTGCAATGAGGGTTTACTCATGCTCCATGTGCAACGAGCCTTGGCTCATGCTAATTCAATGTTAAGTATTGTTTCCACATTTCCATGCTATGATTATCATGCTTTATCATGCCTTTATGTTCATGTTTCTCTTATGCTCTATTGATATGCCTATTGCCTAACATGTATTTCACTCCTCATGTTATTCATTGTTTACTCCCTTACTGGGATTTATAGCTCACCCTTTTCTTATGCATGTCCTCAGGTTATCCCATGCAATGCTAAGTACGAAGGAATGTAGTGGTCATGTAAAGGAAGTTTTCAATAAAGATGTTGTATTTCAAGTTTAAAGTTTTTATGTAATGATCCTAATCCCCAAATACACTAAACCTCTCGATCTTTTTTGTTGTATCAAGTGAAGTTTTATGTAATAAAGCATGCTTATGTTGTAATAAATATCAGGGTTGTCATAGTTGGTATCAGAGGATAGGTTTAGTTATTTTTGGGATTAGGAAACCCTAGTAAAGCCTTAGATACAAGACTAAGCATAATAAATATATCCCTATGTTTTGGTAAATACTAAGTAAGTGGTTTATCAAACAAATACATCCCTGTCTGGATACGAGCAGGTAGAGGCGGCTCTGGCACAGATGTATCCTAGGGGTAAAACCCGAAAACACCGCTTTGAGCTAGACTCGAACGGGAACTGGTGCATGAAAATGGGCCTTGCTGCACTCTTGGTTACGACACTCCCGGCGGATATGTTTTGATGAATTCACAATCTTAGTATGAACCCTTATTAAAGGAAAAATACCCCTAAGAATATATTTTAGAAGGAAGATCATGAAAAGCCTGGATTGAATCCTATAGACTCATGAGTTAAAGAGATTAAAGTTTATTTATAAGTCATCAACTTTTGTCTTTGGATTAACCTTTATGTGTTACCCCTAACTTTCTTTTATTCCAGCCAATGGCCGGTAATAGGAGAACTCGGGCTAACAACCGTTGTGAAGATCAGTGTGATGATTGTACTAATGAGATGCCCAATCCAATGGGAGCGGGAATCGCGAACTTTGTCACGCTTCTCTCTCAGCTAACTCAAGTTTTGAATAGAAACACTGGTCAAGTGGAACGTTCAACCCCCCCTAAGAAAGAACAAGTCGCTATTGAAAGCTTCATTAGACAAAGGCCTCCTACTTTTAGTGGATCATCTGATCCCACGATCACTGAACAATGGATCAACTCCATTGAAAAGATATTCTCCATCCTCCAATGCTCTGAAAAAGAGAAGGTTCTCCTGGCGGCTTATCATATGGAGGGTGAAGCTGATCAATGGTGGACGTTGATCGAAAATACGAAGCCTGAGGAGGAGATCGAGGCATTGGAATGGAAGGAATTCCGGAAGATGTTTTTCGATAAATATTTTCCACGCACCCTCTGTCTTAAGATGGAATGGGACTTGCTTTCCCTCAAGCAGAAAGATGAGGAATCTGTGGGAGCGTACGAGGCAAACTTCACAAGGCTTGCACGATACGCTTCCGACTTTGTCGTTACCCCCGAATGCAAGGTTGACCGCTTCTTTGGTGGGATGAAGCCTAGCTTGCGGAAAGCATTAGAGATCCGTGACTTCGACAGCTATGAGGAAATTGTACGATGTGCCCTCAAGGTTGAAATGGAGATCGGAGAATCATAGGGGTATCATGGGGACAAGAAGCGGAAGGTGGACTTCAATGCTGGTGGTCCGATGGATAAATCCAACGGCGCTAAGAAATTCCAGCACCCCACTTGCCAAAAGTGTGGAAAGAAGCACCCTGGAAATTGCCTTAGAGGGACAAGAAAATGCTTCAAGTGTGGAAGAGAAGGGCACCTAGCTGTTAACTGTCAGCAAGAAGGACCCGCGGCTGCGACAGAGGAGAGGAACGCTCCGTTCGAACCTCAACGCGTTGTTCAATGATTTAAATGCAAAGAACCGGGTCATTTTGCGAATCAGTTCCCTAATCCAAGGGTTATCAGAGGCAATCAACAACCTCCAAGACAGCAAGGAAGAGAATTTTCCATCACTTCTGCCGAAGTGAACCCCGACAACGAAGTGGTGACAGGTACGCTAGTTATTCATTCAAGAATAGCGAACGTACTTTTTGATTCAGGTTCTACGCATTCTTTTATATCTCAAAAGTTTAGTAGAACAATCCCTGCACCACCACAAATCATGGATGTAAAGATGTCGGTGAGTACGGCAAATGGGGTAATCATTGCATCCCATGAATATAAGTCCTCCCCTGTTATAATCTATGGATTGAATTTCCCGGCAAACCTCGTCATACTCCCTTTGGTGGAATTTGATGCAATTCTTGGCATGGATTGGATTTCCTTATATAGAGCCAACATAAATTGTCGGGAGAGGGAAATCACACTCCATATGGAAAATCGACCCCGATTCATTACAAGTGTCAGGAGGAAGATAAATCTCCTTTAGATCCATCATCCAAGCATGGATATTACTGCCTTATGAGCACGCATATCTGGCTCAGATGATTAAGTCCAAGGAAGAAACCACCCTTGAAGAAATGCCTATTGTGAGGGAATTCGCTGAAGTATTTCCCGAGGAAATTCCTGGTCTTCCTCAAAGAAGAGATGTTGAGTTCTCAATTGAACTTATACCTGGGGCGCTACCAATATCCAAGACTCCATATAGAATGGCTGTGGTTGAGCTTGAATAACTGAAGAAACAACTACATGAGAATCTGGATAAAGGGTTTATATGCCCAAGTGCATCACCATGGGGTGCACCAGTCCTCTTCGTCAAGAAGAAGGATGGGTCAATGCGGCTTTGCATCGATTATCGTGAACTTAACAAAATCACGATAAAGAACAAGTATCCTCTCCCAAGAATCGATGACTTGTTTGATCAGCTGCGTGGAGCACAATACTTCTCCAAGGTCGACTTGCGGTCGGGATATTATCAAGTAAGGGTGAAGAAAAAAGATATCCCCAAGACTGCTTTTCATACATGGTACGGGCACTATGAATTCATAGTAATGCCTTTCGGACTCACCAATGCTCCACCAATATTCATGGACTTGATGAATAGAGTCTTTAGAGATTACCTAGACAAATTTGTGGTAGTCTTTATAGATGATATTCTAATATACTCCAAAACCAAGGAGGACCATGAGGAGCATTTAAAAACTGTACTAGAGACTTTGCGCAAGGAGAAGCTCTATGCAAAGTACAGCAAGTGTGAGTTTTGGTTGAATGAAGTCTCATTCTTGGGTCATATCATCACAATCAATGTGATATCTGTGGACCCCTCCAAAACAGATGCAATTGAGGGATGGTCTAGGACAACATAGGTAACTGATATCCGTAGCTTCTTGGGGTTAGCTGGATATTATCGACGATTTGTGAGACATTTCTCACGATTGTCCAACCCTCTTACCAAGATAACTCGAAAGGGAGTAATGTTTGCTTGGAGTGATGAATGCGAAGAAATCTTCAAGGAGTTGAAAAGGAGGCTTATCACTGCACCTGTGCTCACTTTACCCACAAGTGGGGATCTTTTTGTGGTATTCAGTGATGCTTCGAAGAAGGGCTTAGGATGTGTACTGATGCAGAATGATAAAGTGATATCTTATGCCTCAAGGCAGTTGAAAATCCATGAGCGAAACTATCCAACGCATGATCTGGAGTTGGAAGCGGTGATCTTTGCCTTGAAAATCTGGCGGCATTATCTCTATGGAGAGAAATGTGAGATATATACTGACCAGAAGACTCTTAAATATATATTCACACAGAAAGAGCTTAATATGCGCCAGAGAATATGGATAGATCTCATCAAGGATTATGACTGTTCAATACATTACCACCCTGAGAAGGCGAACAAGGTGGCGGATGCCCTAAGTAGAAAGGATCCAGCAATTCTATCAATGATGAGAATTGAGAAGGATCCAATCTTATTAGACTTGATGAAGATGGACGTGGGAATCATAAAGAAGGGAACATCATCAATCCTTTCACAATTGATTGCTCAACCATCTCTTTTGGAAAGGTTAAAGGATGCTCAAAAGGATGATGCATGAATCCAAGAAAAAGTAGAAGCTATCAAAAAGGGAAAATCCTCAGAGATTAATGTTAATGAAGAAGGAATTGTGCGGTTTGGGAAAAGACTATGTGTTCCACCAAGTTCGGAGCTGAAGAAGGAACTTTTGGATGATGCACATAGTTCAAATTTCTCTATTCACCCAGGGAGCACAAAGATGTATTGAGATCTCCGAGAAAACTTTTGGTGGGATAATATGAAGAAGGAGATCGCTGAATATACATCAAAGTGCCTGGTGTGTCAGCAAGTGAAGGCAGAGAGGCAGAAGTCTAAGGGGATGATGCAACCATTGCCCATACCAGAATGGAAATGGGAGAACATCACCATGGACTTCGTCACTGGACTTCCAAGGACATCCAAAGGCAAAAATGCAATATGGGTTGTTGTGGATCGTCTTACAAAGACTGCACACTTCATTGCTATTCGAGAGGATTTCTCTTTGGATCAACTGGCACGGATATATATCAGGGAAGTGGTACGGTTTCATGGAGTACCACTATCTATTGTGTCTGACCGAGATCCAAGATTTACCTCTATGTTTTGGAAGAGTCTTCAACATGCTCTGAATACTGAACTGAACTTCAGTACGGCCTATCATCCTCAAACTGATGGCCAATCCGAGCGGACTATCCAAACACTTGAGGATATGTTGAGAGCATGCTCAATGGACTTTAAAGGAGGATGGGATCAACATCTTCCTCTAGTTGAGTTCTCTTATAATAATAGTTTCCACTCGAGCATCCAAATGGAACCATATGAAGCCCTGTATGGGAAAAGGTGTAGAACACCAGCATGTTGGGATGAGGTCGGTGAACGTAAGCTGCTTGGACCAGAAATGGTCGAAGAAATGGTGGAGAAAGTGAAAACCATTCAGCAACATATCAAGGCAGCCCAGAGTCGACAGAAGAGTTATGCAGATAATCGTCGACAAGACCTTGAGTTTAAAGTCGGAGACATGGTGTTTTTACACATATCTCCGTGAAATAAGGTCATGAGGTTAGGAAAGAAAGGGAAGTTAAGTCCAAGGTACATCGGCCCCTTCGAGATTCTTGATCGTGTTGGGGATGTGGCCTATCGACTAGCACTTCCACCTACTATGGCCAAGGTGCATGATGTCTTCCATGTATCCCTCTTAAGTAAGTACATACCAGACCCTTCACATGTACTCTCTTTCGAGGTGGTACAATTAGAAGACGATCTTTCTTATGAGGAGCAACCAGTGAAGATCTTAGATCGTAGAGAAAAAGTTCTACGAAATAAGACAATGCCCCTCGTCAAGGTGTTGTGGAGAAACCACAAGTTTGAAGAAGCAACTTGGGAGTCGGAGGATATGATGAAGCTAAGTTACCCACATTTTTTTTAGTGTGGAAAAAGGAAAATTTCGAGGGCGAAATTTCTTAAGGGGGGAATGTTGTAACAACCCAAAATTTCATTAATGGAAAATCCCTCTTGATCTAGTTAAATGTTTCTTTATGAAAAATGTTTTTTATAAGATATTAACTTTTTTAGTTTTACTTTAAGATTTGTGACCGTTACTTTTATAGCCGTTGAACAGTGATCATCTAGGTAGTTTAAATATAAGGCTTTAACGAACCAATTTTCTACTCAGACAAAGGAAGCGATTGCCTCATCCAGTAGAATTGCCCCTTACGAAGCCCATTTGTCGGAGCTCGGAAAAGAGGTGGTGTCTTTGGGCTTTGCCCTTGACCAAGCCTAAGCTGAGCTTCATCAAGTCAAGCTCGAACGTGATCGTCTACGGGAAAAATGGAAGTTGATAGAGATTACCACTCGAGCGATGTTATTCGAGCAACCCCAAGAGTCTGTCACCATCGCACACCTTACCCTTAGGTCTTATGCGGCTATTTTAAGGGGTTATGTTACAAATAAGTAGTATCATGTTCATGCACATTACTTTTGTATATAATAATGAATATAATTTCCAGTCATTTTTGATACATTGTAATTAGTTTTTAAAGTACAAATGGTGTTTTTAGTTATTATTTAATTAAGAATTATATTTTATTAAATTAAAGGATTTTTGAATTAAATTAATTTTTTATTAAATATAAATGATCTTATAATTTTATGAATGCAATTAAAATTTTTATTAAGGTTTGAAATCCATTTCTGTCAAAACCCGTGAATTTTTTTATAAATGTCGGTTTTTATTTTAAAAGTGAAAATTCACATATTTAGAAAATTATTTAGATAAAATAAATATTATTTTTGGAATCAGGACGTCGAAATTATCCAACGGTGAATTTTTCATAATTTTCTGAGACAGTCAAATTTTTGGGTAAAAATTATATACCATTTAAATATATAATGTGTTTTATGACATCATAATGACCCAATGGTGATGTAATAAAATACCATAATCCTTATGTTCTGCCAATATGTGTTTTATCATTAAAATAATGAGGTTTTGGGTTTGTTTGACTCACTTTTCAAAGCATTAATGGAGCCCTCAAGACTTATTCAACACTTTGCCTTTTTAAATTAATTTCCATGGGAGTGTGACTCACCTCCACATAAGCAACCCTAATTTTTTTAATAAGTTCGGACCGTCGACTTGTAAAATATTGTTTTCCTCTTTCCTTTTCCAGAAACCATGGGCAAATACCATGGGATGGTTTGTGGTTTGGATTATTTTAATATAAGGGGTCCCAAACCTAAATAATAAAGAATTATCTCACCTTTCCTATATAAACCCACCCAAGCTCCCACTTCCTCCTCACTCAAAGCCCTTTAAGTTCGTCCAACCTCTGCCCTACTCTCTCTAGAATCCTCTCAAGGTTCCCCAAGCTCCCAAGAAGCCTCTCACAAGCCTCTCTCTAGCCTTTGGAAGCACACTTCCAAGTAAGGGGTTTTCTTCCTTTCTCATTTTTTTGTCAATTTTATTTAAGTTGTATTTCCCTTTTTATTTCAATTATGAATATTGGGGTATGGTTTCTCACCTCTCCCATACTGCCCTCTTATTGTTTGAATTATGGGAGACCCCTTTCTCTCTCATTAAAATCCTCCCATGTACAACCGTTACTATGCCGAAATTCCGAAAGGAACTTCTCTCTTCTTTTACATTCAAGAAATACTTTTGTATCATGAATCTAAATTCCATTTCTATTGTTGGGACATGTATATATATGACCTCCTTACTGTCCATTACATGTAAATATGATGAGGAACCCCTTTCTCTCTCATAAACCTTTTTTATGAATTCTTATGTCACGCTGTTACGCTGCTGAAATCGCCCCGATTTTCTAAGCCAATGTCATTGTGTAGTGAATACCATGCCCATTTCTCCATCAAGGGTATTCACCTTTACACACATTTACTTATTGATTGTAAAGTTTCATGTATTAATTCTACATTCCTTTATCATGGAATAAATGATTATGTTTTATTAATCCATGTTTTATGATCCATGTGGCACACTTATGCATGAAATGAAATGTTTAAGAAGGGTGTGCCCTTTATAGCGCTCCAATGCATTGGGTAAAGTATAGTATCACGATACGTCATGTGCAATGAGTGTTGACTCATGCCAATTCAAGTGCAACGAGGGTTTACTTGTGCTTCAAGTGTAATGAGGGTTTACTCATGCTCCATGTGCAATGAGCCTTGGCTCATGCTAATTCAATGTTAAATGTTGTTGCCACATTTCCATGCTATGATTATCATGCTTTATCATGACTTTCTGTTCATGTTTCTCTTATGCTCTATTGATATGACTATTTCCTAACATGTATTTCACTCCTCATGTTATTCATTGTTTACTCCCTTACTGGGCTTTATAGCTCACCCTTTTCTTATTCATGTCCTCAGGTTATCCCATGCAATGCTAAGTACGAAGGAATGTAGTGGTCATGTAAAGGAAGTTTTCAATAAAGATGTTGTATTTCAAGTTTAAAGTTTTTATGTAATGATCCTAAGCCCCAAAGACACTAAACCTCTCGATCTTATTTGTTGTATCAAGTGACGTTTTATGTAATAAAGCATGCTTAAGTTGTAATAAATAGCAGGGTTGTCATAATAGGATGAATAGAAGGTGAAATGGGGTTATTTAATATTTATGACAACCTATTAGTATATGAGTGAAACTGATGTTATTACGTAATAATGAAAAAAATAAACAAGATGAAGTAGAAGAAGAAATAGATTTGATAGAATCAGAAAGGATATTACCTCTTCTTTGACGCATCTCTTCTAACTCTCCTCTTAGGGCACTAAATATGGTCTTTGAAGAAGAACATGACCTCTAGAATGTTTCTAGTGATGTATAGAAGAGAAATATACAAGATTTTTCCTATCATTAAGGATCAAAATGTTGTAAAGAGGAGAGGGAGGAGGTGCCCTTTTATAAGAGAGGAGAGGGGAACTTTTGGAATCCTCTAAAATATTAATTTATAATAAACCCAAAAACCACTTAAAAAATTCAAAAATGACTCCAATTAGGATATTAGATGAAATAGGGTTGTAATCCCATCATCCAATAATATTTATACATGTTGAAAATTTATTTTAAACCTTATCGACTTGATTTATCCTTATTTAATCTATTTACTTTTGTTTTTGGTAATAATATTTGAAATTTTAAATTGTAATAAATAATTACTTATGTTTTTTGAATTGTACATAATTGGTTACTTTAAGAAATTTTAGACCATATAAATTTCGATTTATAATTTTTAAATGTTTTTTTGATTTTTAAACAATTTTATAATATGTTAATTTTCTAAAATAAAAATAGTCTCAATTTGGACACTATTCATTTATTTGAATTTTAATAAAATCCACAGAGATGATATATTCAAAAAAATATTTAATAGTTTCATAACATGTCATTTTTATCTAGAAAATTCGTGGAGCACAATAAATAGTTCATATAATATTTATTTTAATATTTCTAAATCCATTTATTTGGTATTTTAATCAATAATATAATTTTTATATTACTAGTGTGTCATCATTAATGTTAATTATTGTATCCATAAAAATTATAAATAAATTCACATGATCTAGATAATTTTATTGGATTTGTGGAGACTATTTATTTTCGATGTTTTATGATGTTTATCACCAAATTAAAATAATTACACTTATGAGATATAAGAGAGTGACATGTTGTCACTTTCTTTGGATTTAATAATAATTACATCCTTTTCATGTAAAAAAAGTCCTTGAAATGAATCTATTCTGACCCTTAGGTGATATGGGTCGACATTAATTCATCCAATTGAATTTTAGCAGGTGTTAGGGTAATTTTACAATCTTATTTTTAGCCTTAATTAACCGATTTACATTTAACTGTAGTAAATAAAATTTACCGTAGTTACTATTTATAATGTCTAAAAATAAAAAGAAGCCTATTAACATTATTTGGACCTAAGGATTCCAAATATGGAATCCCTTTTTTCCAAAATCAAATCAAATAAGTTGCAGTATTTAATTTAAAATTATTCTTGCTGTTGAGAAATGAGTTTTAAAATTTAAAACATTGCAAAAGATTGAAAATTTTTTACCTATGAATTCAATGTAAAATTAATGATAATGACATAAATTATATTAAATGGTTAAAATATCTTCTATTTATACTTTAAAACCAATAAATATTATAAATTAACCATATAAATTATCTTTATTAATATATTTGTCTTAAGAAAAATTTATGGTATTTTTACTATTCATCAAAATATGAAAGTTATCAGAAAAGTATTAAAAAAATTTCCAATGTAACTTTTTATTTTATAATTCAAAATAAGAAGTTTATTTTTTCATATTGAACTCATAATATTATCAATAGTTAGATTTAAAATGAGGGCGCCATCAAAAGGTGGAAAACTGCATTTTTTTAAAAAAAAATCCTTTTATCCAAAAAAAATGATTTTTTTCTCATATCAAATGTAAGATGAATTATAATGTTATAGAAAATTCAAAATGTGGTTAATACTATTTATAAAGGATATTTTATATAATATTTTCATAAAATATCATTGTTTAGTGAGTTTCGGTATTGCGTACAATGCAAGCTATCGAGGAAGGGTACTCTTGCGTGTATCACAAGACAAGAAGTGGAGAATGTAGTGAAAGCTTCCTTTGGTGTTGCGTATAACATAAGACATAAAAAAATATTTCTCATAAAATCTTAGGGTGTTACATTCTACCCCCCTTAAAATGAATTTCTACCTTGAAATTCATCACCTTGTAACAAACTGATGAGGATACCACTCCCTCATCTTATTCTCAAGTACCAATATTGCTTTTTATAATTAGTGGTTCCTCCATATAAACATTTTCCAAATGAGTGGTCTCGTTTTGTAGATCTTTTTCACTATGATAAAGAAGCCCTTTCGGTTTTTCTTCATAAGAAAGATCTTTCTCCAGCCATACAACTTATGAGAATAGTACATGTGAAGGATCGAGTATGTACTTTCTCAAAAGATATATAAGGAACACATCATGAACTTGAGAGAGATTTGGAAGAAGTGAAAATTGGTAAGCTACCTTCCCAACATGATCTAGTATTTTGAAAGGACGGATATACCTAGTGCTCAGCTATCCCTTATTTCCAAATATCATTACCCTTTTCTAGGGAGATATTCGTAAGAACACTTTGTCATCCACTTCAAACTCTAGGTCTTTTTTTCGGTTTTCGGCATAACTTTTTTGTCGACACTGAGCTGATCTTATGTGTTGTTGAATAGATCTGACCTTTTTTTCCATCTCATTAACATGATCTGGTCCTAATTGCTTTCTTTTCCCAACATCATACCAGAAAGTTAGAGTTCTTCATTTCTTTCGATAGAGAGCTTCATAAAGAGCCATATGAATACTGGAGTGAAAGATTTTATTATAATAAAATTACACCAAATGTAGGTGCTGATCCCAACCTCAATTTAAATCCATAGAGTAAGCTCTCAACATGACTTCCAAAGTTTTAATTTTCCTCTCAGACTGACCATCTGTCTGAGGATGATAGGGAATGCTAAAACATAACTATGTATCCAAAGCATGCTGAAGACTTCCCCAAAACTTCGAGGTAATCCTCGGATCCCGATCAGATATAATGGAAAGTGATACTCCATGAAATCTTACCACTTCATTTACATTTATCCTGGAAAGGTGATCAAGAGATAAATTGTCTCTAATAGAAATGAAGTGTGCCGACTTTGTAAGACAATCAACTATAATCATGATAACAGTATTGCCTTTGGGTGTTTTGGGAAGTCCGATGATAAAGTCCATAGTGCTGTTTTCCCATTTCCATTCAGGTATGGGTAATGGTTGTAACATCCCAATAGAATTATGTCTCTCATCTTTAGATTTCTGACAAACCAAGCATCGAGAGACATATTCGGTGATATCTCTTTTCATGCCATCCCACAAAAAGTACTCCTTTAGGTCCGTGTACATCTTTGTAATTCTAGGATGAATAGAGAATGAAGAAATATGAGCCTCATCCTGGAGCTCCTTTAATTCTTGTATGGGAGGAATACAGACGCAGTTCGTGAACCTTATTATCCCATCAGAATCAAGGTTGAATCCTGGAATATTTCTCACCTTCCTTTGAATCCCAATATCCTCCTTCTTGCGCCTATTTAATCTTCATTTGTATAGATGGTTGAATATTTATTTGAGAGTGATAAGATATCTCAACATTCATTAAAATTACATGATATATCCTTTTTAAATCCATAAATATTGGATTCTTTGTGATCCACATCATGGATAAGCTGGCATGGTGTTTTCGACTCAATGCATCTGCCACCATGTTTTCTTTCCCAGGGTGGTAATGAATTGAGCATTTGTGATCCTCAATCACCTCTAACCATAATTTTTAGAGCATATTGATCTCCTTTTGTGTGAAAATATACTATAAAACATTATGATTAGTATAAATATCACACCTTTTCCCATAAAGATAATGCCTCCAAATTATTAATTCAATGATTACCGCAACTAACTATAAATCATGATTTGGGTAATTTTTATCATGGATTTTCAACTGTCAGGAGGCATAAGCTATCACAAATAATTTTAAATGAGAACACACCCCATCCCCTTCTTGGATACACCACTGTAGATCTCAAACCTTTCTCTACAACAAGGTAGTGTGAGCACAGGTGCACTGGCTAACCTTCTTTTTAGCTCTTTGAAATTATCTTCACATTCCTGAGTCCAAACAAACGTAACTCTTTTCCGAGTCAATTTGGTGAGTGGGTTAGATAATCATGAATAATATTTCACAAAACATCGATAATACCAAGATAAACCTAGAAAACATTGGATTTTAGTTACTATTTTTGGTCTCAACCATCTTTCAAAAACCTTTGTTTTTGCTGGATCCATAGAGATCTCGTCTTTTGAGACAATTTTACCCAAAATTGAATCTTTTTGAAGCCAAAATTCACACTTGGTAAATTTGGAATAAAGCTTATCCTTTCTCAGGGTCCTAAATATAATTCTCATGTGATATTAATGTTCATCCATGCTATTTTAATAGATAAAAATATCTTCTATAAAGACTACGAAAAACTGATCAAGATAGTCACCAAAGACTCTATTCATTAGATCTATGAAGATAGCAGGGGCATTAGTAAGACCAAAAGGCATCACTATAAATTCATATTTTCCATAACTTGTTTGAAATGTTGTGTATGGTATATCCTCCATTTTTACCATTAATTTATGGTATCCTAAATGAAGATCACTCTTGGAAAAGTATTGAGTTCCATGTAGTTGGTCAAATAAGTCATCAATGAATGGGAGAGGATATTTTTTTTTGATAGCGATCTTGTTAAGTTCTCCGTAATCAATGTAATGTCTCAATGATCCATATTTCTTCTTAACAAAAAGAAAAAAATGCTCCCCTAGGTGATGAACTAGGGCATATGAATCCCTTATAAAGATTCTCTTGAAGTTTCTTCTTTAATTCCTGCAACTCAATTGGGGCCATTCTATAAGGTGTCTTTGAAATGGGCATAACACCCGGTATGAGTTCTATTTAAAACCCAACTTCACGATTTGGTGAAAGACCTAGAAATTCCTCTAGAAAGACATCATCAAACTCCCTTATAATGGGAATATTCTTAATCATGAGTTTATATCCAAACATTTTAGATAAATAACCTTCATTTATTGGAATCAAGACACATAATATAGAAGAAATTTCCTCTGAAATGTTATATTCATCCTTGCATCAATAAATGATCATAGATTGATTAGGAATATGAAATCTGACTTCCCTTATTTGGAAATTGATATGAGGTCCATATAAATAAAGCCAACCCATGCCAAAAATCACACCAAATTACACTATAGGAAGGATCACAATATTTTCAGGAAGCACATTCCCAAAAACATCAATCGGAGAAGAATTGTTAACTCTTGATGTGACTGTTGTCCCATTAAGAGTTTTCACAACTAACTCAATATTTAATTTCTGAGGTAATATGGTGATACACTTAGAAAACTACTCGTAAATAAAATAGTGGTTGGATCCAAAATAAAATAAAACATTTTCTACTTTAGAGTGGATGGTATGTGTACAGTTCACCACTTCATTATCATACTTCAAATCACCGATAGTAATTGCATGTGATTTTCCTTTTTCTTTGGCCATAAGTGTTTTTTGACGCTGATCATCATCCATAAACCTTGGATTAAGGCATTTATTAGCATAATTCCCCATTTCCTTACACTTTTATCATAGATGTGTAGGAGGGGAATTCTGTGCATCCCTTTCTTTGCTCACATCATTAGACATCTTCTTCCCATTACGTCGACATTCAATTTCACTATGACATTATTTTCCAAACTTAAAACATTTAATTGTCCCATTATGAAAATTCCCTCCATGTTTATTTCCACACATTAAGCATAATAGAAAACTCATCTTCTTTTCACTGTGGTCTTTAGATTTTCTTTTGAATTATATTTTCCTCTTCTTATCAAAACCATATAACTGATGGGTTACTTCAATCTCCATCTCAACCTTGAGAGAACATCAAATAATTTCCTCATAGCTATTGAAGTCCATTATGGCTAATTCCCTTCGGAGATTTGGTTTTAAGCAACTAAATAATCGATCAATCTTACTCTCGGGTGGGATAACAATCCCAGAAGAATACCTTGCAAGTCATGTAAAATTTGGTTCGTAGGTACCAATAGATTCATCATCCTTTTTCTTCAGTCCAAGAAACTCCTTGTCCATCTTTTTTTGAAGAATACTAGGGAAGTACTTGTTGAAAAATAAGTTCTTGAACTCGTCCCATTCCTTGTACTCAATTTTATCCATTTTACTTGTATTCTTGACATGATTCCACCATTGATCAGCTTCAACTTCCAAAAAATATACTACTAAGATGACTTTATCATGTTTAGAACTTTGCAGGACTGAAAATATCTTTTCAGTGGCACTGATCCATTGTCCAGCCACTACTGGATCAAAAGAACTATTGAATGAAGGTAAACACTGCCTCGTGAATGGTTCAACAGAATGTTTCTCTTTATTTTTCTCGTTTGGAAGGCCTTCCTGATTCATAGATTGATAAATTTGCGTCATCATGGATACAAGAAATTTCATTCCAGTTCCAATAACATTTGGTTGCTCAGGGGGACAATCACTTCATTGCTCGTTGCATTCAGAATTAACACGGTTTCTTCGGGTTCCCTCCATTGACTAAATCCAAGAAGCATAGTGTGAGAAACAGTAGTCATAATATGAAAACCACATAATCAAGAAAAAAAATTACACATTATGTCTTATCATAGGTTATTCATGGCCATTTCTAAAACACTAAGATTGTGTCCTATGCTTAGACATATCATTAGGAATATTACTAAGACTTTCACATACTAGTTTCCAATGGTTTACTATACCATTCCTCTGATACCATGTATAACAACCCATAATTCACATAAATTTTTATTACATCAGAATTGAACCATAGTTATTACCACATATAATAGAACCATGATAAGACCATTTAGGTATAGTGTATTTATAAACTGGGGAACATAAACAACTGGTTCATAAATCATGTACATTGTATCCCATTTATTTCATTATATCTAGAGTCCCTTTTGTAATATACTACTTAATACCATTCTTCCTGACCCGGGGAAATGAAAACATACAAAGGGGTAGCTCAAATTCTCAGTAAGGGAAAACAAATGAATTATCAATCATATCATATTCATAAGAAAAAAATCATTTAGAAAATCTTATCCTTCAAAAGAGATAATAATATCATGACATGGGATAAGCAATAATAGTGAAATTTAATCCCAATAATCATAAAATAAGACATGATACTTCGTGTCATACACACATAATCATAGAAAATCATTTCATATTAGTCAAGAATCATTGCCAAGACCATCATAGCGGACAAAGTCCATTACCGAACCGAGTTCATTCCTCATTCTAGTCATGTATCACCGAACCAGATTAACATTATGTTCCAGCCAAGTCTATCTCATGAGATATAAATCTTCTCCCAATGCATTGAAGGGAGATATAGGTTACACTCAACTCATAATGAAACCATTCTTATGTGTTCAACAAAATCATAAATCATACATCATAGCATAACAGATGTAATAAAAATGGGATTCTTAAACATCATTCTATCATAACATAATCCATATAAGATAAATGGACTTAATAAAAATAATTTTGTCATAAAAACAAAAAAATAAATTTAATAATATGGATATATAAATAACCCTATATCTTCTTAAATGGAAGACAATTTTGATAAAACTCTTGAAATGAATTCTTGAGGAAAATATCCTTTCTTCTTAAGAATCATTTTCATCTCTCAAAATGCCTTGAAATTTTAAAATAAATTTTTATTGATGAAAATAATCATGAAATATTGTAGAGGAAGCTTCAGGGAAATAATTCATTATGAAATCGTAAAAATCCATTCATGATGTATAAATTAAAAAAACATACTCCTCGTAATTTTGCCGGAAAAGTCAAAAAGTACATCGTATGGTAAACAAAAGAATGATTCATTCCATACCTTGTGTTAAAAGTCATAAAAGGGTAAAAAATAATTAAAAAATAAATGGAAGAATAGTAAACATTTTATGAAAAAAATTTGAGAAAACATGGACATAGATGATAAACATAACCCAGTAAATACTTACGAATAAACAATATCGGATAAGAACGAGATTGGAATAATTATCCCTTACCTTAGGTCTGATATGCTTCATGTGTATCCGAAACTCCACTATATTGATTTAAATAATTATAAAAATCTATTTAGTAACCATTATTAATTTTATGATAACATTTATGATCATATTTTCATCCATTTGTTAGTAACATTTCATTGTTAATCGTTGTTTGGGTATTAACTACTTTATTTTCATAAGCATGTTTTGTTGGATAAGTTCATATACCTTTTTTTAGGTTATAGTTATATCATTTACCTAATGTAATTAGTATAATATATATCAGATTTATTCATTCAATTCATTTATATAATCATGGTTTAATAAAGAACATGTAGAATGAATCCCATCGAACCGTGGAGACGATAAGTCGTACGTACGCACGTGCGACGATATCGTTCCCATAATTATTGAATGGTATTAGAGTTGATGATAGAATATCTCATAATTAGTATCATGTTATAATAAGAATATATAGTTATTCATTACACCATTATACCCATCCAAGTATGGTGGTGGTGTAAAACAAAATACACCACGACGTGGAGATGGTATTCCGTACGTATGCACGCGCGGTGATTTCAATTTCCGTAGGATGGATAAAAGTTTAAATGGGGTTGTTTCATATTTATAATAACATATAAGTATATAAATGACACTGATGTTATTAATTTATAATGAAAAAAATATGGATGATGAAGTAGAATAAGAAATATATTTGAAATAATCGGTAAAGGATATTACCTCTTCTTTGACGCGCCTCTTCTAACCCTCCTCTTAGGGCACTAAAGTTGGTCTTTGAAGAAGACCATGACCTGTAGTATGTTTCTAGGAAAGTGGATAAGTGAAATGGACATGATTTATCCGAGATTGATGGCTCCAAAATTTGTGAAGAGGAGAGGGAGTATGTTCCCTTTTATAAGAGAAGAGAGGGTAACTTTTGGAAAACTCTAAAATATTAATTTATAATAAACGCAAACTCTACACAAAAACATCAAAAGGCCTAAAATTATTAGATGAGATGAGATAGGGTAGTAATCTCATTATACAATAAAATTTATACATTTTGAGAATTTATTTTAATCCTTATCATCTTGATTTTTTTATTTAATCTATATATATTTATTTGTGGTAATAATATTGTAAATATTAATTTTTTTTTAATAGTTATTTATGTGTTTTAAATTTTCTATAATTCGATACCTAATGACATTTTAGACCATATAAATTTTAATTTATAAATTTTAAATATTTTTGTGATTTTTAAACAATTTAATAATATGTTATTTTTATAAAATAACCTTAGTGTCAATTTTGACACAATTCTTTTATTTGAATTTAAATGAAATCTAAATAGAAAATATATTTGAACAAAAAAATTATATAGATTCATAACATGTATTTTTTATCTAGAAAATTTGTGGAGCACATTAAATAGTTCGTATAATATTTTTTTTAATTTTTTAAAAACCATTTATTTGATATTTTAATCAATAAAATAATTTCTACATTACTATTGTGTCATCATTAATGATGATTATCTAATCCCTAAAAATTATAAATAAATTCACATGATTTAAATAATTTTATTATATTTCTGGAGACTATTTAGATTCGATGTTTTATGAATTTGATCACCAAATTGAAATTATTACACTTATAAGATATAAGGGAGTGACATATTGTCACTTTCTTTGGTTTTAATAATAATTAAATCATTTTCTTCATAAAAAGTCCAATAAATTAATCTATTCCTACCCTTAGGTGATATGGGTCTACATTTATTCACCAAATATAATTTTGGAAGGTGTTAGAGTAATTTTATAATCTTATTTTTACCCATAATTACATGATTTACCTTTAACTGTAGTAAATAAAATTTACCCTAATTAATATTCATAATGTCTAAAGATAAAAAGTTTCTAATTAACATAAGTTGGACCTATAGTTTCCAAATATGGAATCCATTTTTCGAAATTCAAAGCACTGAAGTTGCAGTATTTAATTTAAAATTAATCTCACTGCTGAGAAAATTGGTATTAAATGTTAAAACATTGCAAAAGATTGAAATGTTTTTACATATGAATTCAATGTAAAATTAACGATAATGACTTAAATTAAATTAAATGGTAAAAAATTATTCTTTTTAAATGTTAATATCTCTAAATTTTATAATTTACCCATACAAAATTTCTTTATGAAGTAAGTTGATTTTAAGAAAAGTGTAGCGTATTTTTACTATGTATCATAATATGAAAGTTGTCATAAAAGTATCAAAAATTTATCCAATGTAAATTTTTCTATCCTGATTCAAAATAAGACGTTTATTTTGTCATATTTAACTCATAAAATTTTCAAAAAATAGATTTAAATTGGGTGTGCCATCAAAAGGTGGAAAAACTGCATTTTTTAAAAAAATAATTCTTTAAACCACAAAATTGATTTTTTTTCTCATATTATATGTAAGATGAATTCTAATGTTATATAAAATTCAAAATGTTGTTAATAATATTTATAATTACTAGTTTATATAATATTTTAATAAAATATTGTTGTTTAGTGAAACTCATTATTGCGTACACCACATGCTGTCCATGAAGGTTGTTATTGCATGTAACACAAGCCAAGCCAGTGTTGTGTGTAGTTAAATATTCCTTTGGTGTTGTGTGTAACATATGACATAAAAAAATATTTCTCATTAAATCTCAGGTTGTTACATAACAGTTTCAATAATTTGATGTTATTTATAATTTTGAAGTCTTTTAGTTTTAAAAATAATCTTTCATAATTGATCCTTTAAAAAGAAATAAGGGATTAAAAAAGGTTAATATGTTTTTATTTATAAAATTTGAATTAACAAATTTCTTTGATAATTTATCCTTGAAAATATAAATAATTGTTTCTAATAGGTAAAGGGAAATATTTTTAATGTACGTAATTTTGAATAGAAAACATCAATAATAAATAATTTAAATTGAATAAGGGTTATCCAAATTAGTGAGGATTAATGGATAAAACATTTTATTTAAGATGGAAAAACTTTTTAAAATTTTGAATAAAAATTGTTGAAAACCTTAATCTTATAAAGAGGTAGTAAAACATGCATTATAAAAGTGGAAACTGAAAATAAAAAGGTCTCATGAGATAACACATAAGTGGGGTATCCAAGTAAAAACAAGGACAGAGGAGGGAGAAAACAAATTATAGAAGTAAGCGATTCCACAATTAAATATCATTATAATTATTCTCAATAATGATATAGTTTTATTAATGTGAAAAAATCCGTTGAGGTGGGTGATTTGATACAAATATCTCATTATCTTAAGAGAGAAAGAGAAAGAACCTTAATAAAATATTACGGTTGAATTAACCAAATATTCAAAAAAATAAGTACAAAAAGAAGCATTGAAATTTTATTAATGTAGTTAAATTTAAAAAGGATCTTATGACCTAAATATCATATGAATGGAACACCATTTAAATAAAGTGAAAAGTATATATCATCAAACACCATGAGTTACATGAGTATAGTATAATAAATTTAATTAGGTACTAATAAAAACATATCAAATATGTAATGGTGCATAATAATAAATATGAATCATGATATTAAATTTGAGATAAAACCTCTCATAACCTATGAAACATTCATGTAAAACACGTGAATTATACGATTCAAAAGTAGTCATTAAATAACATTAATAATGATTGTTATATGATAATAAAATATAAAAGGGTTTTTATATAGACCATGATAAGGAAAAAATGTGTATTATAAGAAATGTTTCTCATGTCATGGAAATTTGGGATAAGTGACCCTTACCATAAAAAATACAATCCATTAAGGAACTCAAATATCAATGATAGTTTTCATGTTCTCGTAAATTATACTTTATAAATGATGTACTTGAGGAAAATTATTAATTACATGTGAATATAAAATTATATAGAGGATATAGAAGAAGTAAATAATGTAATGTTTCATTATAATTTAGAAATATTGGTTTGGCTTGAAAAGGGTTTAAGTGATCTCTATTTATAGGTGGAAGGAGGAACAAATCAGTAAAAAACATGTTATGTAAATGTCTTGAATATAATATCATAAGAGTTAGTTGATTTGTGTCGGTGAATGTTCATTATTAATGAAGGTATTACTTTAATACCAAAAAATGTGTTCTATAAGATCTAAGATTTAAATTAATTCAGTAAAATTAGAGCAACATTAGATTACTCATTTTAACAATTATTAATTTTGATAAAAATATAACTATGATAATTATTTTATCACAAAAAATATATGATGAACCACATTACCAAAACATGGTGTTATGAATACAAATTTTATATCAATTTAATTTAATTCAATTTCAAAATATAGTAATATTAACTTTGGATCTGGAAAAATAATATATTGAAAATTTATTTTCTTTTAAAAAGTTATTTTGGTCCTAAATTATTCATAATATTACTAAACCATGATTATAAATTAAACAAGTCGGATTTTTTTTTTATATTTCTAAACATCATAGTATATTATTTACTTCATAATAAATTAATTTAAAATAAAATCACAATATTTTTAATGTATCATTCGTTGAAAAATATCTATTTTATTATGAAAAATATTTTTTATCATCAAAACTTAATTTTATGCCTAAAAGTAAAATTTATCAAATTGCCTAATTTAATATATAAAATTGTAAATACTAAAATCATTTTGTTTTATTCTTTTCTTAAAAATAATTAAAATAACTTTTTATATAAGTGTTTAATTTTTTATGAAACATATATATACTAATGAAATAATTAAATTTATTACCATAAAAGTAATAACTATTGGTTGGATTTTATCATATTTTATTATATATATATTATGAATAATTTCATATCAAACAATTATTTGAACCTAATATAAAATACATAATAATCCAAAAAAAATATTTTTCTGAAAATATATTTATACACATAAAATAATTTTATTTTTTAATTTAACAATACTAATTGAATTTTATCAATGAATTAGTATAAAAATGGAATATTTTTAATTTCTATATATATTCCATAAATTGGAAACCACAATTTTTTCACTCCAATTATAAGGCATCATTTTAATAAATATTAAATGTTATTTGGTTTATTTTGGTTCCATATTTATTGTGAAACAAGAAATTTGTCAAATTTATTTTTAATGTATTTTATATAATTTATAATATATATCAATGACATTTATCACTATTTATCTCATTTATTGACATTTTTTTATTTACATTTACAATTAAAATAATGTCATGATGTAAATCTAATTATTTAGTAATAGTACGTAAGATTTTATTTATAAATAAATAATAGAATAATGAACATTTATTTATTAAAGAATGTAATTAAAAAATTTATAAAACTTATAAATTTAAATTTTAATAAATAAATTTAATTTATGAATTAATCATGATAAAAATATCATATGTTGAATTTTTAATATTTTTAACAAACAGTAGTTTTTGGTGAATAGTCAAAATATTGTTTTTATAAAACTATCACTTTTATGACATTATAATTGCATAAAAATTACATGGTCGGTTATAAAACAATTTTCTTAGAACAAGTATACTATAAAGAACTAATATAATTGTGATAATATTATAACTATGATCATAAAAATATATGGTTAACATTTTGGTAATATAATATATTTCTTTTCAAATAATAATTGTTTTCAGTTATTTTATTTAAATAAAATATTTTCCTGGTTGATGTAACGCCATGGCCCCAAAATCCTGGAGCAGGTGACTTATTTTGTTACATTTTAATTATTATAAGGAACAAAATTCTAAAGGACTAGTTAGTTTATCAATTTTTGAAAGCCTGATCATATACATGACACCCATAATACCTTGGACAATAGTAAATACAAACATGATACATAAAAAAATAAATAGTTTCCTTGAGTGATTATTCATATATTTCTTCTTCATAACATGGGGAAAGGAAATATAATAATAGGGAGCTCAAATATATTGTAAGTGTATGTAAGGAATAAAAAATAATGATTAAATGGGAATAAATCAACATGGAAAGGTAAATAACTAATAAAACATTCCATCCAAATGACTAGACAAGTAAATATAAATATGTCATGGAATTAAATTGAATACACATTCCATTTAATAAATAAATTAAAAATGAAATGCATCCATAGATATGTTGATGCAAAATCTCATGGATAAATAATAATATATAAATTATCAATAAAGGAAAAGATTATTTATCAAATGTCATGTTTCCTAGGAACATGATATCTTTGCTTCTAAGATATAGTGTAAACTACTTAGCCAACTAATTTTTCTCTTGAGACTACCGATTCTTCTAGGGGTTAGCATTAACTTTTCCCCAACACATATGGATTTCCATAAACTATCCTCAATACATGTATTTATTGTCAAACAATTCCTCATATATTGAATAAAATAATTCTTTATCTTGTATCCATATTTAATAAATAATATGGATTTATCAATAATACCTTAATGGAGGATATTTAACAATAAATTTTGTTGACATTTAAAATTTTTTGTGGATAGATAATCATTAAACAATTCAAAGTGTCTTTTACAACATTGAAACATTTAAATCATAATTATAAATAATTTAAATGATTCTTATAATATCATTAATTTAAATATATTTTTGGTATAACATTTATAGGGTTTTATTTACAACACTAAAAAATATTCTAGGTGTATAACCACAAATAAATCTCGATAGAATGTGAATTGAGACATAATCTATTACATTAACCTTTATTTTGTGTGAGTAATTATCCTCATCTATACTGGATTAAAATATGCCAATAACTTATACCAGAAACATAATTATGTGTATAATATCATATATTAAATTATTATATTATTTTATTAATCATTTTTTAACACTCATCAATTATTTTAACTATTTTGGTTATTAAATTCTTTGTTTTATGTTGTATATTTTTTATTTTTTGTTGTTTTTCCTATTACATGGATCAGGATTTAATCATATCAAAAAATTTAAGCATAATTTAGTTATCATATATATTTAGTATATATTAATGTAAAATAACATATAAAATTTGGAGATAAGAAATGAAATGCACTGTTTTAGGAGATGACATGCCGTACGTATGCATGCACGCTACATTTATATCTTTTTTGTGTAAAAAAGTTAAAAATTAAGTGACTTATGTTTATTATAATTATAGTATCGTAACTATTTTATATATCATACATATTTTTATTAATAATATCATTTTTACATTCAGTGTATGGCATGAACAAGTCACATCGCTTTGAGGGGGCGATAGACCAAACTTTCTCAAATGAAATTATCATATTTACAGAAGATGGAAATAATAATGGTGTTTTATAAAAAAATTAATGAATAATAACTAAATAATAAATATCATATAAATAATATATAAATATATTTCCCATCATAATGGAAACCATTAATGGTGGTAAAGGAAAAATGAACAATCATCATTTCGTGATGCATTAGTTCTATGTACATTGAATTAGTATGTTCGTTACCCATTAGATGAAGGTGTGTGTACGTGTATTTAGAAATATTCACATAAAAATATCCTAGTATATCTAGGATACTATTTTTTATTTATTAAATTAATAATAATTGTTTATGGAGTGGATTGTGAAAACAATACTACAATGTTTGAGGATGTTTATTACATCTTTTTCTGGTAATTCTTTTTGGTCTGTACGAAAAGGCTTCCTTGCATTCATTCCTACCCAAGGTGAGACTTTTATAGTGAGGTGATATACTTTTTAGGAGAAAAGTTTTCAAATCATTGTTAAGTCCATGTGGATTTATTTGTGCGAGGAAGTTTGAGGGGAGGAGGCCTTTGGTAGTTGAGGAGGAGTGACACTCATGTAATATTTTCACAATGGAATTCCATACAAGTTTCAAATATTATTAGTGAATCAAATACAACCCAATTAGATCAATGGGAGTATAGTGTTTATATATAGACTGAAAATTTATTTTGGATAAGTTTATAGGTCGTTTTAGGACTTATGGTTAAGGTTTAATCATTAATTAATATAAATGTTCTCTTAATCATTATAATTAATTTTGATCACATTCACTAATATTTTTAGTAAAAAATTAAGTAGAAATTATTAAAAATAAAATTTAATATTATTCAAAATATGGAAGAAAATATTAAAAATTAAACTCACAGAAGAGGTAGAAATTAATTTAAAAATCATTTTGCGGGCTTGACGACAATGTTATTTTTTAAAGTAAAAACGTCCAAGAGATTGTTACATTTTTGTAGTCAATTTTAATGTAAAATTTAAAGGACCTAAATTAAATAAATATATATAAATATGATCTTATTAAAAATTTTACCAGATATAATGCATAATTTTACCCTCTAAATAAATCAGATGAAAAAACATTTTTTATCTAAAATTTAGAACATTTTACTATTCATTAAAAAGAGAAATATAATAGAAAAATAATAAAAAATTCTCCCAATATAATTCTTATGTTTATATATCAAATATTAAGTATATTTTGACAAATTATGTTTATAAAAAGGGCAAATATTAGATTTACAATGGTCTCTCTAATAAAAAGAGGTAAAATTACCTTAATAAAAATATAACATTTTTGAATAAAATTGTTTTTTATCTCAAGCCTATCAAAAAAAATGGATGAATATAAACATTATTTTATTTAATATTATATACATGTACGTAACATTAATATCAATCACTAATTATAATTAATTTAATTTAGTAGCACATAATAGCTTCTAAGCATAATAATATTTTCTTTTATATGCAATCAGTTTTTGTATTCATTTATAATTTACTTTTAACCAATGGATTAATTTAATATATTTGTAAAACATAAATTTTTATAATTCGGTTAACAATGTTCATAACTAATAATTTACATATAGGTTATATTAAATAATATTTCAATTATATATCATCATTCGCTAACAACTAGGCATCACTTGTAATGTAATTCATTCGATGAAATCACTATTGTGTGTTACACAAGCTAACATAGTATTTCAGGCATCTAAAAATATATAATATATAAAATATATTAAAAAATATTAAATATATTTTAACGTATCATGTTATTATATTTTCTACTCTTTAGGGATCATGTGTCATGTATGCTATTAAATCTATGGTTCTTACTTTAGAATTTTGGGGTGTTGCATTATACCCACCCTAATTAAATTGGACCCTCTAAATTTAAACAAGATCTCAGTAATCTAGGGATTTAAAATAAACTATTTTTAAAATACACACATCGTAAAAAGGGTTGAAATGATATTTTCTTAATAAGATAGAAATTAAAGTACAATTTTCATGTTACTATGTTCGCTCGTAGAAGAACATAGTTGGGAAATGGAAACATGAATAAAGAAAATGAATTTTACAATCGTGTTTAGATAGAGAGTTCTATAGAATATTTTATGATAATAGTTTTTTACCACAAAACCATAAACCATTTGTGTGAATAAATTTCAGTTATATAAAAAAATTATGATATTAGGACATCATTATTTTCCGGACCATTTTTCCTAATAATTGAAAAAATTATTTATAATATATGAATATACATTTCTATAAACAAAATTTGGTTCTTTAATTACGCCATTAAATATTTATTCTTCATCACTTATAACATTATTTTTCATTGAGTGATTTCATATATCAATCTCTAAAACCACATCCAAATATCAACAAGAACAATTTCATAAATTTTTAATTTTTCCAAAATATTAGGATTTAAGAATTTAGATATAAGGCCATTGAATCTAAAAAATAATATTTTCGTTATACTTTAATAAACATGGAGAAGCTCCATATTTTTAAATTCCAAACATGTGAATGACATCATCATGTATCCTCTTGAAATTTGGTAACAACATGAATCACCAAAAACCCATTTTTGAAAAAATAACTATTACTTATTTATTTTGTGAAATACATGTTATTGGATATATTTCATAAATCCAAATTTGTTGCAAAACCCATCAGTGATAGACTAGAACACTTGTCAAAAAGTCATTAATTAGTTCCAACACAATCAGTACTAATCTAAATCATTCATTTATGCACCATGATTTCAACATCAATAATATATTAAGTTGTTTTTCAGTCAATTGTGTGTTTTACAAAGATGTAACTTTTTACTGAATAACTTTTATCAGTACCATTCAAAATTTGATCTCAAATATTTAATGAAAAAGTACTACAATACAATCCTTATATATTTCATAAATCATGTGGTGTGAAAATCCTCAATGAAATACTTTTAAAACATATTTCATTGATCCAAATACATAAGTAAAATATTAATTCAACTTATTTGGGTCAAAAACTTATGCTTGACCATTACCCCTTAGATTTTTTTTAGTTATATTTTAATTATGCTTGGGAAAACTATTTTAATAGTTCCCCATATCCTTATTGTTGTAACACTGAATAATAGTGTTTTCATTCATCCATTTTAATTTCTTTTAATGGTGAAAAATTTCACCAAACATATAACAATAACTAAATATATTTAAGAATTTACTTGGGAGATTCATTCCATAGTTATCAAAATTTGGAAAACCCTTCTTTCCCTTCACATTATTTGACTCTTTATCTTTTTTTTGGTGCTCAGTGGTTATATTATTCTCTTTGTTTCCCTGGAATACATAGGATCTCGGTAATTTATTCTCTATTTTGTGGGCACATAAAACCATCTCATCATATGGTGAGAAATTCGGAGAATCTAGCATCCCTTGAAAATATTTATTAGGACCATAAAATAAGTGGAAAATCACGGACTCTGTGTTACATGTGTAACTCATTGAATACATGTGTGACCTTGTAAATGTATCGTCATAATCCTCAAAACTATATTCTTAATGTTTTTATGATAAAAACACTATCTTCTTCTCAATTTTTTATCCCAAGAGAAGTATTTATAAAAACATTATCCTTTAATTCTATACATTCCATGATTTAAATTTCACATTCCTCTCTAGAACTCTGGATGAATGATCACTATTGATCAGAATCACCTTGGAGACAATAGGCTAAAAGTGTGACCTTTTCCCTTTTTTTTCATTACACGGCTGTAAATATCTTTTCCTAAGAATTATTCCATTTCTGAAAAATAATTGGATTAGTAGTCCCACTAAATTATAGGGGATTCTACCACATAAAGTGATCCATTATAGGAGATCCTCTCCAAAGAATAAGTTTCTCCATTCGATCAAGGCTAGTCTTTATAACCTAACTATGTTTTCCAAATATATCCATAACATTCACAGTTCAAATACTAGCTACATTTAATTTCTTAGTGGGGAAACCACTTATTGTCCCTAAGTATTTATAACATTCTTCCTTCTGCGTATCTTTTATAAAAAATTACATATACTCGATTAGATCCTAAAATTATAATATTTATATAACTCTAAATATGGTATAACACATAACATTAATTATGAATCATAAATCCAAGAATCATAAACTATAGTTATATGAGGTCATGTCTACATTCAAATCATTTAAAATGGAAGGTAAAGAGAATGTGATTTATCCAAAGAATATCCCATTGGAGTTTCAAACCCGGTGCATAGTAAGGCTCGTTGTTATTTAACATGTTTCACCGAGTCAGGCCTAGGACACCATGTTAGAGTGGTTGGACTAAGGAATATATGTGCAAGAACCACAACAACTTGTATTATCTACACATGGATGTTTTTATAGAAATACCCTCCTAATCACTACCATACAAAAAATTCTATGATGTTCTTGTATACTTATCCTCAACCTCTATCATAGGGGTGTTGTTCTTAATCTGTGTTTTATATATCTATTTTACAAGGTTCATGCTAAATTTTCTTTGAAGAAAACATTTATTCCCTTAAACAAGGATCCCAAAGATGGAGAATTATTCTATTTTATTAGCATGATTAAATGGAAAAAAATTGTGAAATATTTTGAAAACATATCTTGATTAAAATATCCTTTCTTCATGGAAAATACATTTTGAAAACCATAAAACCTATTTAAAACCTATTTTCCCTGAAAACCTATAAAAGAATCTAAAAAATCATTTTGAGAACTTTATATTTGAAAATACATTGAAAACATATAATGAAATATTTAGTTGTTTTTAGAAGAATCCTTAGATATCCATTAAAGGTAGCTTTGAAGAAATATTTAAATCAATTTTACTTGAAAACATATAAAAAACCATCGAAAAAAATTTTGAAATCCATTTTCATTAAAAACACATATAATAATATTAAAAACCATTTGAAAAAAATATTCAATGAAACAATCATTAAAAACATATAATAAAATCTTGGAAATGTTTTCAAAACTATTTATTTTAAAATTATCTTTGAAATAATTTTCATAAAAATCATCCTATTTTAAATGCAATGAAATATTTACAGAAATAATTCCAAGTAAATCTATACATACCATATGAGGTAAAAAAATATTCGATTTTCATCGTAAAAGGTTAGAAAATTTCTTTGTTAGGAAAGTGACAAAAAATATTACTTTGAAAATAATGTTAAGATAAATAAGAAAAAAAATAATTAAAATAGTTTTTAGGATAATATTAGAATATTCTTTTAAACCCTTTTTATAAAACATGGTTTTGATGTAACACATATTTTCAACCCAAGAGATCGGAATGATGATATTTCTAAAAAACTTTATTAACTATATTATGTATCAATGAGTAGAAAAATGGTACCAATACATTAATATGTCATGAATAAAAGGAGTTGAATAAAATTAAAGAGATCTATTAAGGGACGGATCATAAAATTTCAAAAATTCAAGTATGATCATAAAAAATCTCAAAAAGCATTGATGTTGTTTCAATAAACACTTATCACTTAGTAACATTGAACCATACTACCTGTAGAGACCTGAAGCTTGACGTACATGGACATTACATTACTTTTGCGGAATACTTAGTACAAAACAAAAACACACAAACAAGGATCGTAATAGTTTAGTGTCTTTGGAAACTCAGAATATAATCTTCTAATCATGGTGAAAGATCTTCAACATCTCCCATAAAGATCTTCCTTTTTTTACCTAAATCCTTTCTTTATATCCTGGGGAAAAGAAAACATAAAAGGGTGAGCTCAAATGCTCAGTAAGGGTAAACAAAAGAAATATCAATCACATCATATTCATAAGAACATAACATTTTGGAAATCTTAACCTGCAAAAGGGAGCATAATTTCATAACATGGGATAAATCATAGTAGTGAAATGAAATCCCAATAATCATAACATAAAACATGAAACATTGTTTCATACACACATAATCATAGAGAATCATTTCTTGTTAGTCAAGACTCATTTCCAAGACTATCTTAGTGGACACAGTCCCTTTCTGAACCGTGTCACCCTCATTTCTGTCCTGTTTCACTGAACCGATATAACCTACCATTCCAGCCATGTCTATCTCATGAGATATAAAATCTTTACCCAATGAATTGGAGGGAGATATAGGTCCCACCCATCTCATAGTGATACCATTCTTATGTGTGCCACAAAATAATAAACCATACATCATAGCATAACCCATGTAATAAAAATGGGATTCTTAAGCATTGTGACATCATAAAAAAATTCATATAAGATAAAGGAATTAATAAAAATAATTCCATCACAACATAATCAAATCAATGTAATAATATGAATAAAAACAGAACCCTTTTTTATCTTAGATGGAAAAAATTTTGATAAAACACTTGAACTCCAATCTTGAGGAAAATATCCTTTCTTCTTCAAAAAAAAATTTCATTTCTTAACATGTTATACAATTTTAAACTAAAAGAAGTTGATTAAAAATAACCTTGAAAACTTTTCAAGGAATCTTCTTGGAAATAATGATTGAAAAATCCATTCATGCCGTATATGTAAAAAAACATTCTTCTCGTACTTTTGTCGAAAAAGTCAAAAAGTACCTTGTACGAAAAACGACAAAAGATTCCTTTCATATCTTTTACTAAAAACTCACCGAAGGGTAAAAATGGATTTAAAAAATTGTAGGTGGATGGAAATAATATTAAATTTTGAGGAAACATGTATATGGATGATAAAATACACCCCAGTAAATTCCAAAGTATAAACAATCTCGGATAAAAATTGACATTACGAGATTTTCCCTTACCTTAGGTCCGATTTTCTTCGTAAGTCTCCGAACCTCCTGTATAATGATTTAAATAAAGTCATTGACTTATTACAGAATCATATTCATTGTTATTATATCATATATGGTTCACTTATGACTTTATATTACCCGTTCTTTTGTAAATTCCATGTTAAAGAGCGTTTTGGGTAAAATTGTTTCATTTGTCGTCCGTGTTTTGACTTGTAATTATTCACATGATTACTTAGATCATGATTACATAATTCCAGAATATAAAACATGATATATATATATATATATATTCAGAATACACATATATATAATAAATCAGTAAATGGAAAGAAATACACCGTTCATGGAGACGGTAGGTCGTACGTATGCATGAACGCGGTTTTCGTTTCCTTATTGAGTTGAACAGAATTAAGTAGATGACATAAATATATATACACATAAATCCAGTATCATTATTATGTCATATATTTCATTATTACTTATTATATATACTTTATAATCATTCATGAATGGTTAAAGTGGAGAATGAATGTCATCGCGTCGTGGAGACGGTAGTCCGTACGTACGCACGAGCGATGATATCGTTCTCATGATCGTGGGACTGTATTGGAGTGTATGTATAAATTTCAGAATAAATGTCAATTTAAAATAATAATATATAGTTATTATTTACACCATTATACCCATCCAAGTAAGGTGGTGGTGGAAAATAGATTTCACCACGGCGTGGAGACGGTATTCCGTACGTACGCACGCGCGGTGATTTCGTTTTCCGTAGGATGGATAGATGGTGAAATAGTTTTGTTTCATACTTATAATAACATATCAGTATATGAGTGATACTTATGTTATTACTTCATAATGAAACAACCTAAGAATAATAAGTGGAAGAAGAAATAAAGGTGAAAGAATCGGTAACAGAAATTACCTCTTCTTTGAAGCGCCTCTTTGAGACCTCCTCTTAGGGAACTAAAATTGGTCTTTGAGGAAGACCATAACCTCTAGGATGTTTCTAGGGAAGTGTAGAAGAGACTTTGGCAGGGGTTGGAAGATCTTTAAGGCTCAAAGTTGTGTGAGGAAGAGAGGGAGGAGGTTCCCTTTTATAAGGGAGGAGAGGGGCACCTTTGGAATAACTAAAAATATTATTTTATTATAAAGTCATGTTCGGTTTTAAATAGCTCAAAATTTATTTATTTCGAGGATATGGTGGGGATGGGTCGAACTCCTCTCATACAATAGTATTTATACAAGTTTAGGTTATTATTTTAACCTTATCAATTAAATTTAACTCTAAGATAAATAATTTAACTTTTACCATGTCTTTTTGTTTTCTTACACTATATAGTTAATAAACATACTATATCAAGCCAAAAGAACCCCAAGTTGTTTATTATTAATATATATAATCTTATCTAAGTCATTTGGCCGAACATTAGATTTTTAGGAATAAAATAACAATTAATAATATAATATTTGTTTTAAAAGCTATTTTATGTCAATTTTGAGACTATTTGGTACATGATTTTTATGAAATTCATAACAGAGTGATAAGTTAAATCCAAGTTACATAAATCAACAATAACATGTCATATTAACCTATAAATTTAGTGTAAGTCATAAAAAGTCTCAAATTACATTTATTTGGGCATTTATAACATCAATTATGTCAATATTTCATTAATAAGACAATTACCGCATCATCTTTGTGTCATAATAAATGATAATTATTTAATCCCTAAAAATTCTAAACAAATTACTATGATGTAGAAAATTGTATTAGTTTTCTGGATACTATTCATGTTCGAAGTTTCATGAAGTTTATCACTAGATTAAAATTATTATACTTATAAGATTTAAGAAAGTGACATGTTGTCACATTCTTTGGTTTTAATAATAATTAAATTATTTTCATCGAAAAAATATAATTAAATGAATGTAATCTTACCCTTAGGTGATATGGGTATACTTTTAGTCATCCAATAGGATTTTGACATTTGTCAGGGTAATTTTAAAATATTATATTTACCCTTAATTACCCGATTTACCTTTAACTATGGTAAATAAAATTTACCGTAGTTACTATTCATAATTTCCAAAAATAAAAATTATATTATTAACATAATTTGGATCCACTGATTCCAAATATGGAAACCATTTTTCCAAATTCAATACACAAAAGTTGCAGAAATTAAATTAAAATTAATCCCGTTGTCGAAAGAAAACGGGTTTTCTTTAAAACATTGCAAAAGATTGAATTGATTTAACCTTCGAATTAAAGGTAAAATAAATTCTAATGTCATACATTATATTAAATGGTAAAAATATATTCTATTTATACTTTAAAACCATTAAATATTATAATTTAACCACATAAGATATTACGATGAAAAAAGTTGTTTTTAATTAAAATGTAGCGTGTTTTTACTATTCATTAAAATATGAAAGTTATCGGAAAAATATCAAAACTTTATCTAATGTAAATTTTTATATCCTGATTCAAAAGAAGAATTTTATTTTGTCAAATTTAACTTATAAAAATGTCAAAAACTAGATTTAAAGTGGGTGCGCCATCAAAAGGAGGAAAAACGGCATTTTTTTAAAAATGCATATTTTACACGAAAAATTTATTTTGATCTTACACCATGTTCTAGAAATGTGTAAGATGAATAATAATGTTATAAAATTCAAAATTTAGTTAACACTATTCATAACGGCTAGTTCATGACAATATTATAATAATATATCGTTGTTTATTAAAACCCAGTATTGCGTACAACACATGCTATCGAGGAAGGTCGTGATTGCGTGTAATGCAAGCCAAGTCAGGGTTGCGTGTTGTGAAATAATCCTTCATTGTTTCGTATAACAGAATCCAACCATATTTCATTTATACATTGAATATATATATATATATATACTCAATGTTGCGTAGAATAACTATTATCAAAATTGTGTGTGACACGATCCAAGAATAGTGTTGCATATACTGCAAGCTAATACGGTGTTGCGTATAGCGCAAGGTAATCTTGTTATAGAATACAACACAAGACATTAATGAAATTAAAAGAATATTTTTCATAAAATCTCGGGGTGTTACACTACCGAAGTAAGAAATATAATTTACATGAATCTTTAAATATCATTAAATTAATTATATTCATAATATGGCGTATCCAAGGCAGTATGTACATCTCATATAAAAATATAGGTTCATAACATGGAACATGTATCAAAGAACGTAAATTGAATTAAACTATTTTACCGATTTAAAAAATTTTGAAACAAAAAACCTAAAAAAGGGATATCATAGAATATATATGTAATTACCAATAAATTTAAGATTAAAAATAATATAATACATATATGGGAAGTATAGAAAAAAAATTAATTTGTGGTTAAAAACACATGTATCTCATGTAAATAAAAAGTGAGCTGAAATTCACATACCTTGTGTCTTGAATCTCATTGTACTCATTGAAAAATCATGTAAAATTAATATATATTTATTATTAATATATCAAAAAACCATATTATTACTTATAATACCATATATGGTTTTATTATGACTTTATATTACCCTGTTATTAACAATTTTATGTTATGGTTTCACTTCATATAATATCCACTTTTGTTTTTCACTTGTGTCTTAATGTGTTTTATATTTGGTCCTTATCATTATATAATTATTAACAGAATGTAAAAAAATATTTAAATATCATTTATATTCATAATATGTTTATTTTAATAATCCATATCATATATAATTATGAAATTGAATACACATTTCTTAGAGACTGTAAGCCATACGCACGTAAGACCACTAAATCCATTCAATTCTCGCGTTTAAAGAAACAATGTAAAAGAAAAGTATGTATATATATATATATAAATATTAATGTTAATTTAATATATCATATATCTCATATATATTATCTATACTCAACCTTAATACATTCTATTTACTGTGTGAACGAATCACATCGCTTTGAGGGATGGTAGTCCACACGTCCTCAAACAAAATTATCGTATTAAAAGAAAATGGAAATTATAAATACATGCATTATGAAATAATTAAATACTATTAAATTCATATTAAATATAATATAAAAAAAATATAAATATATTTTCCCTCTTAATTTTCTTATAGAGAGGCAATAAATAAAAAATGAATAATCATCGATTAGTGAGGTTGTAGTTTACCGTACACATAAATAGTATGTTTATTACCCATTAGATGAATGTGCGTGTAAGTGTATGTAGAAATCATATAAAAAGACATAAAATTATATTTATGATAATTTTATTATTATAAAATAATGGAACAATTATAGTGGAGGGGGTTTAGAAAGAAAATAAAAGAAAATAGCTTGAGAGAAGACGTTACCTGTTAATCCCATAACTCATTTTGGTTTGTTTCAAAAAGATTTATTGTATTTATTTATACCAAATTGGATGATTCTAGGAGTAATGTAGGGTTATTTTTAATATTATTGGGTAGATAAAGGTAGAATTTGAGTGGTTTTATAAGTGTTAATAATATGGAGAGGTGGTGGCCTTTTATACGAGAGGAGGAGTGGCACTCTTGTATTATTTTTGAAAAGGGAGACCCCACCCACATTTTTTTGTTTAAAGTGGATACAATAATGATCAAAATTCAATATAATGGAGTAATAGGTCTGTATATTAACATTAAATGGATGTTTGATAGGTTTATATGTTGTTTTGGGTTTCACATTTAAGGTTTTGTCTTTAGTTATGTTTTCATTTACCTTAATTGATGCACTAAATTTTTATTTCATTCACAAATATTTTATGTAAAAAACTATGATGACAATATTATATATTATAAATTAAAATTATTCTAAATATTTAGGAAATTTTTATAAATTTTATCCATATAATTGGTAAAAATTAGATTAAAATTAATCCCACAGTCAGGTCGACAATGTAGGGTTTTAAAGTAATAATATTCAAAATATTATCGTGTTTTTATACCCAATTTAAAATTGAAATTGATTTTAATGGAATAAATTATATTTATTAATAAAAATATTATCTGATTTGAAATTTTAATTAATTTAAAATATTATTTAATGTTATAAATAAAGTAGATGAAAAAGTAGATTTGACATAAAATTCAATATTTTTCACTATTCTTTAAAAAATAAATATCCACAGAAAAATATGTTAATACTTTCCTAAACTAATTCTTATGTTCTTATTTCAAATTTGAAGTTTATTTTGACATATTAAATCTATAAAAGTTCAAAAAATTGAAATTAAAATGGGTTCTCCAATAAATAGCCTTAAAATTCCTTAATAAAAATAGGGGGTTTTATGTAAACAATTGGGGTTGTTCTAATCTTATGTTTATAAAATCTGTTGGGTGAATATAAATATTATTTTATTGAATATATAACATAGAAATTACATTAATATGATGCACTAATTTTATTGAATTTAATTTTTTTAGGGTAAAATAGCTTTGTGATCATAATCATAATAATATTTCACTTTATATTCAATATATTTTCATATTCATTTCTATTTAATAGGAATCAAATGAATTCATAATATATTTTTTATAACCATATATTTTCAAAAAAAATTAATAATATTCAAAACCTCTAATTTAACATAAAGGTTATATCTTTTAATTGTAAGTAATAACATTTTAATAATAAAATTTTTTTCGGTAGAAAAATGTTTTGTGTGTTATGCAAGACATCAAGGAAAGTAATCATTCCATGTAACCCAATAGAACCTTTAAGTTACATTTAGAGAAATATAAATTTTATGTTACATTTATTTCATGATTAAATAAGTATTTCATATAATAAAATCCTTACATAGTTCATTAATTTAAAATAAAATATCCTTAGTGATGTGTGAAATGAGAAATATCAAAAAGGACAAATTAAATTAAAAATAATTATTTATAAAATTTAGGGTTTCCACATTATACCCCCAATAAATTAATTTCTACCTCTAAATTCATCTGGTCTATCAAGGGTTTAATACTCGAATGTTTACTTCATATAAACCCACATCACAAAAATGCATACCAAAACATCCCTTGAAAAGGGAATGTTAGAGCCAAAACGGTCACCCAAACATACATATACCTAGTCATCCAAATAGAATAACATATCTTCTGATTGATTATTGGTCATGGAGGAAATGTAAAAATATATATAGGGAGTTATTGGAGTCATCGATTACAAACAAGGGAGTGATCAATGAAAAGTTGAGGGGCTCAAAATTATAAACCCGTTACGATTTAAAAGGCTATCAGTTCAACAAAATTAAGGTATTAAGAAAAAAAATTATTTTTATCGTTGTATTAACATTGATTAATTATTTTATTGACTAATAATATAATAGAATCTCCTTTATTGATAAATTTCTATAAAGAAATCTCAATATTGTTTTTTGTGATTTTATCTATTTCTAATTCATTTATTACATAAAGAAATAGATGTCCAGAAATTAACTTGGATGCTTGGTGTGATAAAATACAATTTTATCATTTCTTAAGGCCTATAAAAGAGTGAAAAGTATAACTATTTGTCTATATATAAGCACAAATTTCGATATGGTTAAAACATTAATCACTACACATAAAAAATAACACTACTGGATCATAATTAATAATTATTAAAATAATAATAATAATTACAGATTAAATAGGACATCGTACAGGATGATGGTATGTGTGAATCCCATATTTTTATTTGATCATGGGTTTAATACACACATCCTTACCATAATTGATTAGTCAGCACCTAATATACGTGATTTACTTTTTCTAAAACCATGGTAATATAATTTCTAAAATAAAAAAGATAGACATTCTTAAAATAAGGTTAATCACTAAATAAACTTTTTACTAGAGTTTTCATTAAGAATTAATTTCATAAATACTACCTCTAAATTTTTTATTAATAATTTCATTAATGGTTACCATTATAACCCTTCTAAAATAAAAAAATCACTAACATTAAAAAAGGCACAAAATCAGTATAACATTGAATCCCACAATTATCAAAATGTATCTTTTGGTGGTCACTTTCCAATCATGTTAATACCTCATCATATAGTCTTTTGAAATATTTTAATAACCTAAATTATAATAAATAATTATGAAAAATATACATGAATTTTTATCCATAGATAACTAGACATATTTCATAAATCGAAGAAGTTTTCAACATCATCCCTGATTGTATAAATTACCCATCAACAAGTACCTAATTTGTTCAATGGTAAAAATTACCATAAAATTTAGTTATATCCAACACATCATTATCAAAACACCATCATTGTAACATAAAGAACATATTAATGATTATCATTACCTTAATCATGTATTTTCCATGGACATCACCTTTTCATTAAATAACTTTTTTTAAATCGGATATATTCAACGTATTCTTATAAATCATTAGAGAAAAAACACAAAAATTACAATCCTTATATATTTAAACTTTAAAATACCATTATTCTTGAATCTAAATACATAAAAACATTTATTATTCCACTACATATTTATTTCACTAACGGGGTTAGCTCATCAGATTACCCAATACCTCATTCGATTCACATTTCATCTACAGTCTCATTATCATCCACAATGTAACCATTATTCACAACACCTTGATGATTCTCTTTAGGATTATTACTCTTGGCACATTTATTTTCATAATAACCATTTATTCTACACTTAAAACACTTATCCATTTTTGATGACTTAGGGGGGCCAATATTGTCATCCATTTTGTTAATTGAACTCTACATTTTTTCCATAAAATCACATTCATTATGCCTTTTGTGTCCATAATAAAAAAATATTGTTGTTCCGATAAGATATTTACTTAGGTTCTTCTTTCCAAATTCTTGATCTAATAGAAAGTGAATATTCTTTCCTATATGGTTTCTATTAACCGAACACTTATATAACTCCTTTCTCTTCCTTAGGGAGTCCAAAATTTTGTTATGGAACGCATTTTCAATCATGTTATGTTAAACCTAATTTTTAATGATCACAATATCTTTCACTCAAGGTATTATTTCACATGAAATATCATAAAAAAATAATCCATCACATTCAACATTGATAAACCTCCTTCTAACTCCCTCCATTGACTAAAACCATAAACATAATATGATAGTGACATCCACTGGTATTATTCAGGCTCAGAATATCTTGTCAGAGTTTTTACCCATAGGTACATCTTTTCCAGACCCACATCTACTTGTTGTATTCGTACATGTATGAATTTCACGAAAACCAATCACTCTATCTCTTACCAAAATTCAAAGATATTTTCCAAAACATTAACACATCCTTTTACATATCCTTAGACACGTTAAATGAAATATCCATTGAAATAAACCTAGGAATATCACTAAATATTTCCTATACTAGATTTCAAATTACAACTAAACCTTTTATCTGATACCAACTATAACAACCCAGTCTTAATATATATATAAATCATATCACTCTTGGGTAATTCTTGAAACATTATAAAAATAGATGCCCATAGACCATATTAGTATAGTTTCTTTTGAAACATGGAAACAAAAACACTAGTACATAAATGAGCTACATTAGCTCCCACTAGGTTCTCTTTTACTAATCCTTTTTTAGACACATGAAAAATATTACATACATTTATTAGTTTGGAAATAAATCATATAAACAGGGGAGCATAGATGTTGAGTAAGGGTACTTATGGGAGACATGTATGTATAATCATGAGCATAAGGGTATGTGAACATGTTCAATAAAGTAGAGGATCATACACTACATATCTAATATCATAAACGTTAATCATGTCACAAATGATGGCAGTTCATAATAAATAATGATAAGAAAATAAGGAACACATTCTGTGAATGCATGAAATAGGAATAAATCATAGAATTTGGGAAAAAACATATGCATTTAATATGATTTACATAGTATCCAAGGTATTTATACCAATCCATTATTAGTAGTATGGGTCCACTCTGAATACCATCTTGGTTTTCATGGTTCACTCCCATGGTCGTCTCAGTAGCATGAGTTCACTCATCAGATATTCAACCATATTATTGGACCATGTAGTGATTTCATTACAAGATCTTTTATGAGCATCATACTTGATATAGAATGTTTTTATGTCAGCCTAAAGCCTGATGAATTTCTCCAAAAGTATGCTAATAGAATCTATTTTCTGATTGAATTAATTCTGATGAATTTGACACCTTGAGTCAATACTCGGTTACAAGGTTATATTGTCAACTAATTTCGGTAATAATTAAACAACAATGTTTGGATCCATGGATGACAATTCCAAATTAGAATCCCTAATTTGTGATGATTCTTTATCAATCTTAAGAACATATATTTTTGATGAAACAACAACATGTTTCTTAGATACCAAAACATTCATAGGTTTATTAAATCTCAAATGTTCTCCTTTATCATCTCTAGAAAGAGTCTCTAAAGATTTTGGGTATTCATGTTAACTATTGGATACTCTAACAATTTTATATTCATCAACTTTTTTATTCTTAGCATCTGCCACAAGATAATCTGGTTTAACAAGGACAAGAATGTTGCTTTCATCATAATATGGTTTATTAACATCTTCTTGGACCTAATCTTCTTTTCTTGGGGAATCATGTTTTGTAGATTCATATTGGGATGTCAGGATCAATATCTTTTTTGAAGTACTTTACTTCTCCTGATATTATTCAACATTCCATATCACATCATCAGTGCCATCTCCTTCTTCCTCTTATTCTTCTTCCACTTCATATTCTTGAAAAATAACTTCTTCGTCTTCAGGTTTTGGAATTACCATCTTCTTTCCCATAGTCACTAGAAATGATTCTTTTCAAAGGTATTATGGAACCTAAATTTACTCAAACGCTTTCTTATTATCATCGAGATGATCTAGAATAATTTCTGCCACAAACATCTTCTTCTATCCCTTCTTCTTCTTTTCATGCCATTCATATTCCTTGACAACATTAATTATTAATGACTTTTCTCAACATGATCTAGGCCAAATAAAGGATCTAATTCCTTCCCATGATTATTAATTTCCCTCTACAGGGTATAAACTTCATTGGGGTAGGTTTTTGCTACTTTTAATTTGGGGGTGCTGATTGAGTTTCCCGAACTATATGGTTTTCAATGACATCTGGTTCATTATACATTGTCTTTATCTGACCCTTCTTGGACGTATTTTCTATGTTTGGATTCTTGGATAAGGCTTCAATTTAACATTCAGATAAGTCATAAAATCTCTTGGGTAATTTATTGATTCGAGCATTTATCCCCCTCAAGGTATCATCACTCAGCAACAAAACATTCAATGTTCTTGGAATAGAATTACATGTGATTTTAATTGAATACTGTAAAAGAACTATAATCTTGGATAAAATTTACAAATACATTATAATTTAATATTTTATGGTACCGTTATTGATATTGGTAATAGTCAACAAGATATACTATACCAAATTTATCTTCCACAATTTTACTAGAAAATCCATAACATAGATATGAATTTTCTTCAAGTTGTTTTTATCAACTTATCATGGAATGAGAAATCCCTGAACCCATAATTCTATTATCCTAATATTATAATAATCATAATTGATTTTTTGAGTCATTACTTTGAATCAAACAAAGGAACTCTAGAGCCTTCTCCTTCTGAAAACTTCTGTATTAATTATGTAATATGTGGGTATAGAAAACAGATTCACCCCTATATAAAATTCCAATGATTCTTCCTTTCGTATTAAAGGAAATGGAATAGGGTTTCCCATAACTTTTGAACAAGAACTTATCTCTCCCACCATAATTAAGAACATCTAGTTTCATAAAATTCAACAAGAAACTATGGGTAAACCCGATCCTATACTTTCAGTTTGGCTATGCACAAGATTTCCCATCCATTAAACTTAATATTTTGCATATTGAGAGAATAATACTTTGCAAAGAACTTTAGATCTACTAAACTTTATATATATAAATTTGTAACTCTATGATTTCCTTGGCTGATGATATTTTTTACAAATTAGATGCTTCCAAATACATCTATAGTTAAGAAAACTAGAAATAAAAAATATCCGTTTTGAAGAGTTTTAGATCTTCGGGACACAAACACTTGAAACATTATGTGGGATAAATAATAGGGGTCTTTAATATAGGATTTAACATGGCATTCCATATTTTCAAATTGATCCAACAGTTGAAAAAATCCCTATTTGATCTGGTGGTTGAAAGAATAGCTGAAGAAGTATTTAGTAGGTTCTAATCTTTTGAGGTTTTTAAATTAAAAATTCAGATTCAGGAAAAGTGAATCTGAAAATGTTTCATAAAAAATGATAAAAATACCAACAAATAAAACAATTCCATTACAGAAACCTATGTAAGGAAAAATACATTCCATAATTCTAGGAAAATATCAGTAATGAAAAATATTATTCTTGAGAAATTTTAGATTCAAGAAATTTTATTAAGGAAAATTTTTAAATTTAATAATTTTGTTAACGAAAAAAAAATTTTGAAAAAAAAATACACAGAGAAAAAATATTGTGTTCCAAAATTTAGTGTTCTGAAATAAAATGCTTACCAAAAATTGATTAAAAATTGACTTGATTATGGAATATTTTTTATTACGAAAAAAAATTAATTAAAAAAATGGTTACAAAAAAATGTACTCTCCCTATGAAATGGAGTTTTTAATGTGATGATATAGATTTACACAAAAAGTTAAAATGGTATATTACCTTATGGTTATCATTCCTTACTTTTTTTAATGTATTCAAATCAATCAGAGGGTAATTATTTTATAAAAATACCATTATGTTGATCTTTGGTTCTCGTTAATGGATGAATGATATCTCCTTTAAGCATGTGATCTCTAAGAATGTGAGGCCTAATATCTATGTGTTTTTCATTGGAGTGATGTGTAGGGTTATTTATTGGTGCAATGACAATAGTGTTGTTAGAAAATATCTGTGTTTTAGTAGAAATCATGCCAAAGTCTATGAGTGTGTGTTGCATCCACAATACATGAGTACAACAACATCCATCTGCTACATATTCAACTTATGAAGTAGAGAGTGCTACTGAGTGTTACCTCTTGCACGATGAAGAAACTAATTATTCTCATAAGAAATGACAAGTTCCTAATGTACTTTCTTTATCCCTTCTACATCCACCAAAACCATCATTAGAAAAACATTTTAAAACAAAATCATTTCTATAAGTATAAAAGAGTAAAAATCTATGGTTCCCTCTAAATAGATAAAAATTATTTTTACTTGTTTTAAATTATATTCCTCTGGATTGGATTGATATCCTTCACATAGGAATACTAAAAACATTAAGTATGGACAAATAACTGTCAAGTATAGTAAACTTCTAATTATAACTTTAAATGATGTTTGATCTACTGGTTTCCTAGCTTCATCATGCTCAAGAGATTTTTAGGTACCAATTAGAGTACATATAATTTTAGTGTTATCATATCCATAATTTTTAAAAAGAACGTTAATATAATTATGTTGAGATATATAATTTACTTTTTCTTTTTGAGAAATTTGAAAACCTAGGAAAATTTTTAACTCACCCATCATACTCATTTCAAAGTCACATTTCATTAGATTGACTAACGAATTAGTTACAAATTTCTTAGTTGAAGCAAATATAATGTTATCAACATAAATTTGAACAATCAAAACATTTTTATTATCTTTATTTATAAAAAGTGTTGGATCAATAGTAAATGTGACATAATTGTTTTTCAAAATAAGTCTTGTATGTTTATCATACAAGACTCTAGGGACATGTTTAAGTCTATATAAATCTTTGGTAAGTTTAAAAACATGTTTAGGATGTTCTGTGTCTTCAAAACCAGGAGTTTGTTCATCATAAACTACCTCTTAAAAATATTTGTTAATTAAAGCACATGTATCATCAATTATGAAAATTTTATAATAAATTAATGATGAAAAGTCATGTAAAATACGAATAGATTCAATTCTTGCAACAAAAGAATTGTTTTCTTCATTTTCTATTACAACTTGTTGATTAAAGCCTTTTGCAAATAATCATGCTCAATTTCTTAATATGATTCCATTTTCATCGAAATTTATTCTGAAGACCCATTTTACTCCAACTATAGATGTTTCCTTATGTATTTCGACTAAGGTTCAGAGTTTTTTCCATTCGTATTCATTTAGCTCATCTTGTATGCATTTAATCTAGTCATCATCACTTAAACCTTCATCAGTACTTTTTAGTTCTAATTGGGAAAGAAATTATCAATGTTCTACTTCATTTCATAAGGAACCTATAGTCCTTACAGGTTGATTTACACCACAAATGAAACTATCACTATGATGTTTCATAAGAAACAACAGATTTGGGTTTTGAAAAACCTATTCATCAGTAAATGGTAAAAAATATTTTGGTGTAAATTCTTCAGAAATATTTTGTTTAGAATTTTCCATATTTGAATAATCTTCTATCAAAAGTTGGTCATTTATTTTTGAAGACACATTTAAATATGTATGTTAGTACTATTTAAAAACAAAAGGTTCAGATTTATCAAATTTAATATGAAATATTTCTTCAATAGTACATGTGTTTTTATTAATGACTCTATAAACCTTAAAAGTGGTGGAGTAACCTAAGAAAGTTCCTTCATTAGACGTGGGTGAAAATTTATTAAGTTAAACTTAGTATTCAAGATGGATACTTTGAAAAAAAATACATTTAAGAAAGAAAGTCCAGATTTTATACCATTATATAAATCATAAGGTGCATTATTAAGAAACGTTCTGATTAAAAATTGATTTATAGTATAACACGTAGTACTGACAGCTTCAGCCCAAAATGTTTTAGCTATATAATATTCACTCCACATGGTTCTAGTTATCTCCTGAAGAATTCTATTTCTTCTTTCACCAACACCATTCAATTAAAGTGTTTGTGGAGCTGAGAAGTAATGAGTATTCACTTTTTACTATAAAATGATTCAAAATCTGAATTTTAAAATTATCTTCCATAATCACTATTAATATTTTTCAATTGAAATTTTTTCTAATTTTCAATTTGGTCTCAAAATGTTTTGAAATAAGAAAAATCTTCATATTTATTTGCTTGAAAATAGTCCCACGTAAAATCTTGTGTAATAATCATATAAGGAAAATACATAATATTTTCCTCCAATGTCTCTAGTATGTATTTGTCTAAAAAGATCCATATGCACTAAATGTAATTCTCTAAAATATGATACTTTACTAGTTGATTTAAAACTTTATTTATGTTTCTTTCTATATTCACAGGGATCTCAATCTTTAGAAGAATCAAATATAAGCTATGGTAAATACTAAACAATTCTTTTCTTTGATATTTTTCATAGGTTCCTAAAGTTACAGTATCCTATCCCTCTATGCAATAACCCTTATTATTGTTCATTTTAACTAAGGAAATTTATATCGTGTCTCCTAATGTCTTTTATTTTTAGTGTGTATATATTTTTTTGCCTATGAGTAGAATGAATAAAAACATCCTTGGAATTGTGTACTAGGAATTTAGCAGTCCAAAAATTCATAAGGTAACCTTCATCAAAAAATTTACTTATGCTAATGAGGTTGTGATTTAGAACCTTAACAAATAAAATAGTTTATATTAATGTTTTTCCAAGAAGAAAAATGTCACATATATGCACAATTTCTCTTTGAACAATATCTCTAAAAGTTATTTTTCTTAATTTTGTCTTAATAATCATTTAAAAGAAGTTTTTAATACCAGTCATATAATGAGAACATATACAATCCATGTAACATGTATTGTTGTTGGTATATTATTTATTATCATGAAAACAAAACAGTTAGACTTTCAAAATCTAAACATCAATGGATTTGAAAATTTTAGAATTATGATTTTAGGAATCGACATTTTCATAGAAAAATATGCATTATGTAAATGAAATTATTGGGTTTTGTTTAAAGATATTTTTTCCCCAATGTCCTCCGCAAAAAAAAATATTACAAAATAGAACACTTTGGGGAACAAAATAATTATGACTACAAGCATGATTTGAATGAGTATAACCAAAACCAGAACTAAACATTAGTGTATGAATTTGGGAGTACATATTTTCAAATTATTCCTTAATAGTGTTTATGTTTGAAAGACATTTCCTTAAGGAAAATATTTCTGAAAATATTTTAATAACCACGTTCTTATCCTTAAGGTTATTAGTTTTATAACAATAGTAAGACCCTAAAATATTTTTATAGGAAATGAGATTTTCATGATCCATAGAATTTTTATAATTATCAGAATTGACTTCCTAATGATTTTTTGAAATAATTTTAAAATAAAAAATTTTATGATACTAATATTAAGAAAGATATGATAATCTGGTTAAAATTGAAATTCCGGAATATTCCATCTCAAGTTTATTCTTGATTTTAGAATTCTCATTTTTGTAATGTTTGGAAAACGAAGAAACTTATTCATAAGAACGTTATGATTTATCATAATCCAAGGAATATTCTTCATGTTATGACTTATAATATTTATCAGCAGTATAATTTTCATCCAAAGATATATAGGTAATAGATTCAGTATTGTGTGCATTGTCCATTAGATAATTATTTTCAATGTGTAGTTTGGGAAGTAGTCAAATATTTTTTTGACTATAAGTTTTATACTCTGAAGATTCATCAGGTGAGTCACCACCAATGGAACTCCATGTGTAATAACTGGGACCCAGTGACAGCACAACTACCCCACCTTAACATGGCTGTCACCTCCCGACCCACCAGGTACCTCCAGTTGCCCCACAGACACGTAGTCCCCACCCTCAGGACCACCGACGTGCCCGAATGGGTCATATGACTAATGATTTCCCCATATGATAATTACATTTCGTTTCTAGCGTACATTGTCCTCACTCACACACACCCTGGAAACCTTCCCAGAAGGTCACCAATCCTGATCACTACTCTAGGCCAAGCACGCTTAATTGTGGAGTTCTAATCAGACAGGCTCCAACAATGGAAGTTGTACATTATTTACAGGAGTCATATCATTTAGTCATTTAACCCTTTATCATTATAGGGTGTTACAATCACCCCTCCCTCCTAGAGCACACCATCCTCATTGTGGGACCTATATCTCATCCTTGGCAGTGCACCACACTTAAGGATGGGTACCACCTATAATACCAAATTTAACAAATCGGTCCCAGTGACAGCACAACTACCCCGCCTTAACATGGATTTCAGGTCCCAACCCATCACGTACCACAAGTTACCCCACAGACATGTGGTCCCCACCCTAGGGCCCACCCACTTTCCCGAAGTGGTCATCTGACTAATAATTTCCCCCGCAGGCCAACACATGTCGTTTACAACATACTTTTTCCACACTCACACACACCATGGGAACCTTCCCAGAAGGTCACCCATCCTGATCACTACTCTAGGCCAAGTATACTTAACTATGATGTTCTAATCAGACATGATCTTGAAAAGGAAGGTGCATCTAGTGGACATGAGTCATATCATTTAGTCAGTTTACCCTTTATCATTTGGGGTGTTATAATCACCCCCACCCCCCCCCCCCCTTTAGAGAACAACGTCCTTATTGTGGGCCCTACATATCAACCCAGTAAATGCACCACACTTAAGGCTGGGTACCACCTCTGATACCAAATATAACAACTAGGTCCCAGTGAAAGGACAACTACCCTACCTTAACATGGCTGTCGAGTCCCGACCCACCAGGTACCACTAGTTCCCCTACAGACACATGGTCCCCACCCACATGCCCGAATGGGCCATCTAACTAATTATTTCCCCCACATCCCAAAAAATATCCATTCCATCGTTCTTTTTCCTCACTCACACACATCCTGGGAACCTTCCATGAATGTCACCCATCCTGATCACTACTCCAGGGAAAGCACGCCTACTGTAGAGTTCTAATCTGATAGGCTCTCAAAAAGGAAGGTGCACCTTATAGATATGAGTCATATCATTTATTCATTTAATCCTTTATCATTTAGGGGTGTTACTCTATGAATAATTTTCATTCAATACTTTATTAGTATTATCCTAGTAATAATTCTTTCTATTTCTCTTAGAATGCTTTGCTTTTCAATATTTTCTCTTAATCATATGACAATCCGGTCTGATATGTCCATCTCTTTTTCATTAATAGCAAGTGACTTCAGAATATTTTTTGTCCATCATTTACTTCTTCTTATAAGTATTGAGAAAATAATTATTTCCCCCTATCTTGTTCATCCTTCAAGAATGATTATCTTTTTCATTCTCATACCATTCACATTCACTATAATCAGATAGGACATTGATTTTCTTAGACTTGGATCTTGTAACCCTTTCTAGAGTCATTTATTTAGTGTTTTTAAAGGAAAGAGATCCATTTCTATTTTTATTATTATTCATATCAGCGTCTCTTACAATTATTCTCTCATGGTGAAGAAGGGTTCCATAAACATCATCAAGGGTAATATTGGAAACATTCATGTTATCATCAATTTTTTCCTTTTCTATTCCCACTCATTTGACATTATGTCAATTACTTTATCCACTAGAGCTTAATCATCAAGACCTTTCTCTCCCATAGGTTGATAACTTTTTACAATGGTCATAAATCTTTGTTGTACTTTGCAAAAAGTTTCTATATAAAGAAATTTAAATCCATGATATTCATCTCTCAGCATAGCTCGTCTAGTCTCTATTGATTTAGAAGTACCAAAATGTGTAACTTCAAGTTTATTCTTGATGTAGTTGGTGGCATCACAAGAAATTTTTTTACTGTATATATTTTTGGTTGTAGAACACAACAATGTAGTGCATACCTTTTAGTTTAGTTGATATTATCATTTTTCTTTATTTGGTGAAGGTTTTGACTTCCTTGTCATAAATTTTTTAATATCTAGTAAGAATGAAAAAAATTTATACAATACTGTTAGTGACAAATTCCTTCATTCTATCTCCCCATCATTCAAAATCATTACAATAAAAAATTGGTGGTCTTTTAGGGTTTATATTATCCATGAAACCATTATTCAGACCTCTATTCTATAGAATAAATATCTTTCCACAAAAACTTGTATGTTGTAATAGTTTATAAAAAATGATAAAATCCTGGCGAAAAACTTGAACAATAAAATTTAGAATAATGAAAACATGAGAATAACAACTTATATGTGAATATGAGTACTTTAGAGACCTACTCTGATACCAGTTGTTGGATTGAAATAGTATACATAGATGCTCAATTACAAGAGGGGGTGAACTGTAAGTTTAAATTCTTTTTTTTATTCTTAATGAAAAATCTGTTTAAAAAATTTAAACAAGATAAATTCACAAAGCCTCATTTAAATTTATGAAATAAACTTTCATAGGTTCTGGAAATATGTATCCAGAAATAAAACTTCATAAAAAGTTTCACAAAGAAAGATTATACCATAAAGAATATATAATATTATTTATCAGAGTATATAAATTATTAAAAAGTATAATAAATTTAAACAACTTTATATTATCAGAATGAAATAGAAATAAAATATTATATAATACAAGTAACAACTAACAAATATAAAATATTTTTCACCAAAATAAAATGGTATCCAACAACCTTGGATAAATGTCCCTATATTTATATCTGAAAGAAATTCAATCATACCCACACCAGGGTAAGCACTCGATTATAATATTGGAATATGTCTTGTTATCCCCATAGGCCTTAAAACATTATAGCAGTCGACACCTCTGTCTTCTAATCCCCGAAAGCCGTTGATTGTAGACTGCAACAATCAGAGTCTCATAAATAAAGATGAACAAGATGTTCAGTACACAAAATGTGTGAGTCTTTCTCTATATAGAAATCACTTCACAACATGTAATCTCTAGGTCAATGAATATATTTTATCTATCTTTCACTCTTTTAAATGAGCTCCTATTTACTAGAAAATACTCCAATGGTTAGATCCCTCATCCAATGGTCTTATTTTTCCCTGAATCTTAGAGGGACCTATACACGTCTCACTCAATGAATGGTTAGTTAGAAAAATACTTCACGACATCATTTTATAATAATAACAAGTGTAAGGAAAAAATGTTTTTAATTAACCAAATCTATTTTTTGGAGTCTAAGAAAAAAATTAAATTTAGTGTCTAACAAAATAAACATTCAGATTCTATAAGACATGGATATTCAGATTCTACTTTTCAATGAGTTTTTAATTTGGATTATAATGATTCTAGAGTCTGAATTCCAATATATTTTGAATCAGAATTCTATGGAATTCAGAGTCTGAATTCTGAATAATTCCGAGATTGAATTCGAAGGAATTAGAAGTATAAATTTAGATGAATTCATAGCTTAAATTATAAGGAATTTAAGGTCGTAATTTTGGAGAATTCAGAATATGAAATTAAATGAATTAAGAATCTGAATTTCATATAATTTAGAGTCTGAAATTCATATAATTTAGAATCAGAATTTCAAGAAATTCAAAATCTGAATTTTAGCAAATTTGAAGTCTGAATTTCAGTGAATTTGGAATCTAAATATAGAACACTCTATATCCAAGGAATTATATGATTTTTATGTTATATATATGAATATTAAATTTAGACATAATAATAAAACGAGTTTGATTTAGGGAGATTATAAAACCAGACAATGAAAAAAAGTCAAGGATAAAAATTTCCTTAGTGAAAGGAAATTTTTCTTTATTAAAAACTCCTTAGGGAAAAATAATTTTCCATAAAATAAAGTGTTGGTGTTTTTAAAAACCTAGAGTAATGGAAAATTCATAAGGAATACTTATTGAATAAAAATCCGTCAGCCTTTTCTAGTGACAGAGTGGAAATGACAGAATGTATCAATGAAATTTGTGGTGGGACTACCTATGACTTCTTAAGGTAACAATGTGATTTGGGGTAATGATGATCAACTTACAAAATCTTCATATTTTCTTTCTATTTGATATATGATTTCATTATATCTAATTTTTTGATTGTACATCAATGATATTGTTAGGTTACATGGATTTCCTATTTCTATTATATATTAGATCGGGATTCTTGGTTCCCTTCTATCATTTGAAAGGGCCTTCAGAAGTCATTGGGCACAATATTAGACTTCAGTGCTTCTTTTCATCCTCAATAGGATGGGAAATTAGAATGAACAGTACAATCATTGGATGAAATATTTCACAATTGTTCAATATACTACTAGGGATGTTGAAATCATCATCATTCTTTAGTTGAGTTCTCTTATAATAATAGTTTTCATTCTAGTATTCAGGTAGAACCATTTGAGGCATTGTATGGGAAGCGGTGAACAAATGCATCTTTTTGGGATGAATTCAGGGAAAGGAAGTTGATATGGCCAAAATTAGTAGAGTAAGTGGATGAGAAAGTGAAGTTGATTCATAAACACATGAAGAAAGATCAGAGGAGGTAGAAAATTTATGTAAACAACTCGTGGAAATACTTTTTTTGAGGTAGGTAATCATGTTATTTATTGAATATCACCATGGAAATGTGTCATTTGATTCAATAAAAAACGGAAGCCAAGTCCATAGTTCATTGGAAATTATAAAATTCTAGAGAAAGTTAGAACAGTCACCTACTGAGTTACATTGCCTCCGAGTTTACCAAAGGTACACAATTATTTTCATGTTTCGATGTTGAGAAAGTATGTGCTGATTCATCTCATGTCCTAAGCGCAAAAGAAAATCAACTGTAAAAGATCCTTTCTTGTAAAGAGAAACCAATTCAGATTCATGATCGATGTGAAAAGGTATTGCAGAAAAGGTAATCCGCCATGTAGAGGTTTTTTGGAGAAAAACATGGTTGATGAAGGTACATGGGAATATGAAAATGCTATGGGGGAAATGTATTATGATTTGTTTAATAAGTAAATAAAATTACGATAATATAATTTCAAGTAGGTGGGGATAATTTAACACTACATGGTTAAACCAAATTAAATTCATGAATATTTGTTGGAATTATAATGATATAACTGAAATTTAAGAACTATTTTTCTACTTATGTGTTTTAAATTTCAAAAAACGCTCATCTACAATTAAGATCAATATGTTATTTGGAGTTTGATGGAACCAACATGATTTTTGATGAATAGTTACATAGCCTTATAAATAGTAATATGAATAGTAATATGACCATAATGAATAATATAGTATATTATTATTTTATTTTCCTATGTGTTTAAGATATTGACATCTTTATTAATTTATTAAGGTGATATAAATTGAGTTATAGTTTTAAAATTGACAATTTTTTTTAATAAAGTATGATTTTATTTAAAAATTCTATTAATAATATTTAGAAACATTTTTTCAAAAAATGGAGTTCATTTTTGAAGTTTACACATTGAAAAATTTGTAGGGTGAATTTTTGGGATTTTTCTAATTTTTTTTGGAATTTTTGATGAATAGTGAAATACTGTAAAACATCGTATATTCAAATTATCAGTTAAATAAACTGTTTATGAAATCAAAATTGATATAAGCCCAATATTTTATAACTCACATTCTTTATTTACTATTTTTATCACATGAATAAATACTATTCATAGTCTTATACAAAAATATAAAAATAATGATTAAAATAATGTTAACTCACTCATCTCCTCCACTGTAAATACCACCCTCAGTCCCCTCTTCCTCTCACAAATCTGATGCCTTGAGAATTGTCCATGCTCCACCAAATCCCCTCCCAAGGGATCTTCTCTACGTCCTAGATCTTCTAGTCTCACCAAAATACCAAAAACAAAGACCTTATGGAGGATCTCAAGGAGAAGAGATTAAGAGGTAAGAATCATCTTCCTTATTCATGTGTTTTCATTCCAATTCCTTTATTTTTTTATACTCTACTTCCATACCCATATCCATGAGGTATTAAATATCTAGATTAATATATATTATTTATTCTTCCATGTTAATGAAAAATATTAATCATATTCCTTCCTCTCCTCTCCCTCTTTTTATAAAAATAAATGCACCATCAATGATGTGCCGATTTACCAAACTCATAGACGATGTGTTTGAAATATTCATTACATACTTCAAAGAAAATCATTAAACCATATTAATGGATAAAACATAATTTAATGTGTATTTGTAAACCTATTTTATGTTCTTTAATGAACTTGTATTCCTAAAATTAAATTATATAATGAAACAAGATCTTGATTATCAAGGAACCGCAAAAAATGATCTAAACTTATATCATAAATACTTCATCTAATGATTCATCATCATATATGTGAAAAAAATTATTTATGGTATAATTATATATTCTTGATAAATATGTATACCATTTCATCCCACTTGTGTAATTTCATTTTCATACAACTAGAAAATCAAATACAAACTGGCATTGGAAATCATGTAAAGAATGAAACCGAAACAATAGAAGGAACAAAATAATTAAAATTAAATGGTGAAATGATGTTATAAAATGATAAAATAAGATTTTATAAATATAATTTGTTGTAGAAATAAAAATAACACGGTATTAAACATTATACAATAGGTTTAATCTATTTTAACGTAAGATGAACCCGATGTAAGGGAATTCTTATCCAAATTTCCATTCTTTGGGTTAACATTCTACTTAATTAATTTTGTTGTTATAAGATCATTTTTGTAATGATTTTTTGATTATATTATTATTTTATAATGTTTATTTATAATTTATACACATAAAAAAAATTTTATATTGATTCTCATATCGATTATATGTTATTTGTAAGTCACTTTTCTTTTAATACCATCTTTTAAAATCTCGTTTTACAAAGTTCAAAAGCAATGTTTTTATGAAATTATTCATATTTTATGATTATGTTATGATTATTAGGAATATTTTATGATTAATGGTGGGACTTATATCTCTCTCTAATTCATTTGGAATGTGTATTTTTGAGGTAGGCCTTATGTTTACTCCTAGTGTAATTGTGATGGTTACACAAATTCTAAGGTAGCTGTGAGGGCTACAAATTATAAGGTAGTCAAGAGGGTTACAAGATTTTTTATGTTATTCCCCAAGATACCTTCATGGTTATATTGATGTTCTATATATTTTATGGAAATCACATTGAAATACAATGTTTCAAAAGTTATTTATATGGGTAACAATATTAATTTTTTGAAAACGATTTCGTCATTACAAGTATTCACAGACTTATGTATTATTTCCTTCTTCTTATATCACAAGAAGAGATTTTTGTGATCATTCAATTTTTTTAATTTATTTTAATAGGATATAAATATGTGTAATAAAAAGAATTAATTCGATTTAAATGTCATGAATATTTGTCAATGAAAACAATTTTTATTTGAAAAAATTTATTTTTTGAATGAAATATATACTCTTTTTGTGGTATCTTTTATATATTAATTAGGAATGCAATGTACATATTATATACCTATTCTATAAATTTCTTAACCTAAAATGGTCCTCAATATAAAAGGATGTTATATTTTGGCTAAAATTCTCTATTATGTAATCTAATAAGTGCGGGTCCTAAAAATAATAATGTGGTGAGATAAATTTATCATTAAGGTTTAAGTACATTGAATGTTTTTAGGAATAAATAATGAATAATCAATATGTAATGGATAAAAACTTAATACATATAAATTTATATATTTTTTTTCCATTAATACATAAGGAATAAATAAAACGAAATACTAAATAACAGAATACACATGCCATTGAATCAATAATATAAGAATTAAATACATCTAGAGATAATATAATTATGAAAATACCATGTATAATAAAAATAAGTTAATTATAAATTAATTAAATTATTATTTTTTGGATGTTATGTTTCCCAAAAACCAGATAACATTTCTGTTTAGATCTACCCTCAATACATTTTAAATCATACTCCATAAAAACCCATTTGATTTAGAAAACTGATTCATCTAAGGAGACTACTAACGCATCGAGGGGCTTGCATTAACCTATAAAATTAACATTTATTACAAGTATATACTATTAAACATATATAAAATAATCTCTTTAATTTATAAATAGTATGAATTACCAAATATCTCTATCGAGTAAATGACAAAGATTTCTCTATATTTTTCTAGTTAAGAAAATAATTTTAAATATAAAAACTACATGTAAAAGTTGTATAAGGATAATCAAATAATATTATCCATCACCCTTGAAAATTAAAATTTAATATAATATTAATTTTCAATGAAAATTTTTTATAAGAAATTGATTATTTCAAGACAATGATAACAATCATTGAAGAAAGTGACATTGCATAATATCTCTGACCATTTGGTAATTTTCAAGTCAAACCCACATGGATGAAATAAATCAAATGGAAACATTAAATACCATTATTATTGATTTATTCTTGATGTTACATGTGAAATGGGATCTATATACACCCTGTAAAATTGAATTAGTGCATAATAATTAATAAGTCTCAATGAAATGTAAATTGAGATGACATCCCATACCTCACAATTTACTTTAGTTGAACATTATTTATTTTCTTTATAATGGTTAAAATAATTTTATTGATCTATGAAAACTTTATTAATATTTATTATATTATATATTATCCTCTAATAACATTTTACAACATGTTTGTTAAGAATATTTAATTATTTTCATTGTTTCGGTTGTAAATTACCTTGTTTTCCCATTTGTACTTTGTTATAAATGTTATGGTTTTAATGTTTGATATATAGTTACATATTACGAAGAAGAACTACCCTAAAATAGTTATAATATTTATACAAAAACAATAATTATAAAAAAAATCATGAATGATTGTTTTGAGAAATGAATTATATTATGATAATGGAGATGATAGGTCGTGCGTACAAATATATAATGTTCCCATTTTTCAATGATCATTTTGGAAATGAGGTATGAAATATTTTAACCCTAAATAATAATAATAATAACAATAATATCATATATAATATATAATTCTTTTAAATACTCATATATATATCATTCATGTGGTGTGGTTATGAAAAGAGAGTCACATCACTTCATTAGAGTGGTAGTCCACATGTACCTGAATGATGTTATCATCTATTTAGTGTAAAAATAAAATTATATATTATCTGTTTATAATGATAAATATTTCATGAATATAATTATTATTTCATTTCATTAAAATATAATCATTAAATATATCTTAATCACCATTTATGTAAATTGTGATTGAAATATTAATTAGATTGCTTTGTGAGATTATAGTATGCCGCACACATGAGCGCTGGTTTTGTATCTCTTATAGAGAGTAAGGTAAATAAGTTATATTTGATATAATGACTCTATTGGTATAGATATGTAATTAATATTATATATATATATATATTTTTTATATCCAACATTGTACCCAGTTTGAACTGTTGTAATGGAAGAACGAATGACATTGGTTCGCGAGGCGGTCGTCTACCGTACACATAAATGATGATTTAAAATCCCATTTTATTGATGTGGGGATGGGTATATGTACCACCATTATTGGAAAAACATACCATTATATAGAATATACTTATTATATTAAATCGTTATGGTTCAATAAAAATTTAATGTTGTGGATAAAAAAATAAAACAAAGACTCTTGTTGAAGAACATTACCTCTTCTTTAGGTATATTCTTTATGTTTGTACTAATTACTTAATAGGTTTGATTTATGAAAACATTTATACATATATGATGAGGGAAGTGAATTTGGAAATTGATTTGTGCCGGTATTTCCCAAACCAAAATTGGTTTCAGTTTTGATGAAGTGAGCGGTGTGAGTTCCCCATTATAGTTACGAAGGAGTGGAATTATTATTAAATACACAAAATTATTCAATTTTGGGAGGTAGAAATATTTCCATAAATGGATTAAATTTTCATAATTAATTGGTTCTGGGGATGATATGGTCAAAAAACACATCCAAAACACAATAAAACACATAATTTAAACAATTGTTTCCTTAAATTCTAACTGTTATTATTTTTAGCCTTTTTTATCTTCACTGTTGTAACTAATCATTTAAATCTAGGGAACATATTATTCGAGTTAAAATGAAACTGAGAATTATTAGATAATTTGGATGCACTAATTTTAAATATTTTATCCAATTTACCAAATTAAAATTCTTTGTTTGTTATAAATTTATTTGTACATAAGCATATGTACTTGGAAAACACTGTTTTATCCTTAACCACACTGACATATTGTTTTCCTATTTAAGGGTAAATATAGTCATTATAAAAGAAAAAAAATTCTGTGAATTTATCATATATTATATTTATTATCATAATAAATTACTTGGTAAAATATTATATTTTTATGAATTTTTTAATCACATAATAAAATATAAATAATTTTAGAATAATATTAATTTAAAATTTTAATTATTAATTTAATTTAAATTAAAAAATATCACAAAAATGATTTAATTCTAATATATTATGTTAAAGAATATTATGCATGAAATAATAATTTATAAAAATAATGTAACACAATAACTAATTTAATTTACATCACTTTTAATATTTTTATTATCATGTATTTAGTTTGGTTATTAGGTAAATAAATACTATTTTGGAATTTCATAAGAATTTAATGTAATTATTTCGTCACTAAAAATTACAGATAAATTAATATGATAAAAAAAAACCCATTTATACTTATAAATAATATCCAATACAAATATTATGTTGTTTATATCTCTATTGTAATGCTTTATAGAGATTAAATGTATGAAAGGAATTTTTTTATTTTCATTAATTAAATTATTATATAGGTAAATTTCATGGTAATGTTTTCCAAAAAACTCATTAAAATATATAATAATTTAATAAGGTTAAAATGGGACCATAAAATGGGTTTTTGAAAAATTTGGTGGTTATTTCAACCCTTATCTTCTTTAGTTTAAGCCCCATTAAACCCATATTTACCTTAACCACAATAATATATATTTACACCATTCACTAAAAATATTGATGAAAAACTGTGTTGAAATTATTATAAATTATAAATTATAATATTTAAAAATATTTCATCCATTTTTTTTAAATTCTACCAATATAATTTGAAAATTTATAATTTAAAATTAACATCGCTGTTGTGATGAGAATGTGGGTTTTTTAATAAAAATTTTCAAAAGTCTAAAATGTTTTTATATCCAAATTAAATATTTATTCAATCTTAATGAAATAAAATTTGATTAATCGGTGTATAATTTAACTAACAGAACTTTAAAACCACATAAAAATAGAATAAAAAATAAAATATTATTTAAAAAAATGGTCATTTAATGTTAACATTTATTATTTTCCACTATTCAACCAAAAACAAAAGTATCCATAAAAATCCCATAAAATCACCCTTAACTAATTTTAATGTTATAATTTAAAAAACTGATTTTTATTTTTTAAAGAGAAATTCCAATGTGTAAAATATTAATTTTAAATTAAGTCTAAATGCTTAACTAAACCATGTTTTGTTTAAACACTGTGTTATGTTCGTCGCAAGATATCATGAAATTAAATTTATCTTAAATGAAATATATTTTCATGTATTTTGGTTTTACATTTTCTAAATAATAAATAAATTTATCCTTCACAATTTAATTATGATCTTGGTAATTAAGGGTATGAAATTTTGAAATAACAATTTCAAAACCAGATCATAAAAGGGTTAATAAAACATCATCTTAGTAAGAGATAAAAAAAAGTATAGAGGTCATGTAGATTAAAACATAACTTGTTTTGTGAGTTGAAGAGAATTTGTAGAAACTGAAAACATTTACATAGAATAAAAGTGTAATTATTATAAGGGGTGATTGAGATCATTGATTACAAGTAAGTGAATAATCAAAGTCCAGTTAAGGGCACCAATACCATAAATCTATGATGAATTAAAAGATCATAAAATTAATAAGATATGAATGAAATAAGATAATTTTTTAAGATCCTCCTCCAAATGTTGAGGTTGGTTTTTTACTGTATATAAATATAAGAAACACTAATTAATACATTTTTATTCTTTAGGAACAATTTCATCTTTTGGTTTTTCTTCCATCAATTTCAACTTCCACCCTCCCTATAATATATGAATATATATAAATCAATTTATAATTCATAAATCTAGAATATTCATTTTTAATGGATCAAAAGATCTATAATAGAATTATAATTCATTCATTTGATCTCTTGTAATTATTTCAACAATATGGTTATTATAGGTTATCCAATATTCATATATCTTCATATTATGAAGTAATAAATTAATCTATAAAACCTCTTCCAAAGTTAAATATAAAAAATTTCATGAACAGTTAAACATATGGACCCACCAAATGGTTACAAACCATAACTTTAGATATAAAGTCACTAAATATCCAAAATGAACTTCTCAGTAATATCATGAACTATATGAAGTAACTCTTAATCATCGAATAGAAAACATGTGAATACCATCATCATTTATTCTCTTAAAACATGGTAACAACATGAATTACCGTAAAACCTAATTGAAAAAATGAATGATTCATTTTTCATTTAATAAAAATAGTTTATTGGATTTATTCCTTAAATCCAAAAATGAGTGTAAATTTATAAATAATGTCATACTAAACTTTTTTAAAATATCATAAATTTGTTCTACAGTAGTAAATAGTAACCAATTTACTTTATCTATAAAAATCATCTCCTTTTCCCAAAATTATTATCTCAACATCAAGAACATATTAAATGGTATCTTTCCATCAATTATTTTTTTTCCAAAAAGTTAAAATTTACATTGAATCGCTTTTCTTTATCATTCATAAAATTCAACATACACTTTAAAATAATCAATGATAAAGTACTATAGTAAAATCCTTACACATTTCGTAATTCTTATGACTAGTATATCTTTGACAAAATACTCAACTTACTTAGTTATTAAATCGAAAAAACAACTACATTAATCATTCATCATTAGATTATCAATATCATAATCTTGAACACGTTCCATAAGATTTTTCTAAGGTATATTTCATTAAATATTGGGGAATTAATTTTCATTGTAATCTATCTACTTACAGTTAAAACAATGAATAATTGTGTTCTCTTTATTCAATTTTTATTCTTTTTTTGTGACCCTTTTCTCAACAAGTATAAAAAACCACAAATCCCATCAAGAATAATCTACTTAAAAAAGTGGTCAATCATGCACTCTATGTTATATATATAATATATTTTGTACCAATATATCCATGTTATGGTAGACTTAAAAGTAGAAACAATATCTTTTTCCTTTTTCTTTAAGCTATGAAACATTCTCTTCATTTCAATTCTCTGGTCATGAGGGAAGGTTTATCGAATAATATCTATTGAAAGGATCTCCATTACATGGCTCATATTTCCTCATCATCCCTAGTATTATGGATCAACGAACACCATTTTGTTCCTTCTACTTTGAAACAATACACTATAATTGTATCATTTTACTTTTCACCACATCCCAATGCCACATATATCTTTTCTTGATATTTAATTAATTTTCTAGCTTCCATTGGACCAGTTTTACCACTGTATAATGGGGGTTTCTATCACACAATTTAATCCATTATAGGATAATCTCACTAAGGAATAGGTTTCTCCATTTTAGGAATGTGATTTTTCATAACCTGATTGGGCTTCCCAAATATATCCATAACTTTCAAAGTATGAAAAACTATTGTATTGGATTCATCAGTATAGAAGAAAACAAATTTTTTCATGTGTATTAATACCCTTATTCCTTCCATGTTCCATTTCTATACCGGGTCATATATTGGATTAGAACTCAGAATTATGAATTATAAATCATAATTTATAATTCCAAATAAGACATACAACATAGAATAAATTAATATTTAGGCATTGTTAATCTCAAATGTGGATTCAAAAGTCTTTTCTTTACTTTTCCATTCCTTTTGTTTTAAAAATAATAAACTCTATCGTAAATATATAATTTCTAACTCTTTCATGTAAAAAGTATTTTAATAATGTTTTTATAGAAATATATTAAATTTTACCACACATAAATTAAGACTTTTTTACTTGATAAATTAAATTTATATTTAATAATTTCAATATTTATAATCACCATTCAAATGATTAATATCATTCTCATGATAACTATTTTACGGAAAAAAATTATTTATTATCATACTGATCTTGGATATGATTAATATTATAGGAATATATTGAATGTTGATTAATAATCAATCTATATATACTTTTATACTGATAATATTTTCCTTATAAGATTAGAAAGATATCAATATAAATCATTCTCACACACATAATGATTATCATTTGACTCATTTAAATTTATTTTTTATATCCATAAAACGTGGATATAATGTTAAGAAATAATTTAATTCCAAATTATTTCATTCATTATGTGTTAATCAAAATGATGTCATACATTAAGTTGTTATATAATTGTTTAAGTGGTAGGTATACAAGTCCTCCTAAAAATATCAAATAAAATCTATCTACTAGAGATAAAGATAATCACTGGGAAGAATGCCTATAAATACCAGGTCATTTGATAATTTAGATGACACCTAAACAATGAATGGAACTATGCAAGTGCTATTTTTATTTTTATATTGCATACAAGAGATCTTATGTTTACACAAGTGAATTACTTTTTTTGTTTTCCTTGTAATCGTAGAAATTATTCTATGTGTGATTTTTATTGTTGTGGTTACAATCTAGGGCTCCTGAGGATAGGATGATAGAGGATCTGATCACTATATTGATCGAGGTCTTGTAATCCTAATAAGATAGAGTTCTTCCAATCTTTGGCTGATCAAGGGCATGAATGGTTAATAGGACAGAGTGAAGCTGGTTCTCATATCGAGGGATTACCATAGTGTGGGTATTATAGACTTTCATGAAATTATAAATCAAGGGACCTTTATCCTATGTTATTAGATACCCTTATCTTTGTGTTAAAAGAATTAAATATTCATTTACTTGGTTTTAATATCCACAAAAATTGTAATAGAATAGAATGTTTTTGAATATACATTTTTCTATTTATATAAGATACATTAGCATTAAATTATGACTAAAATTTTATTGATTATGATTACATCATATAATCTAAATATGATTCTATATGATATAAGCTAGAATCATTTTCATGGTTAACTGTGACTTGTTAATAATATTAGAATCAACCTAATTATGATATCTTCAAAACCCGAGCTGAGGGATAGTCCTTTTTTTAATACATTATAGTTTTTTATAATTCCATTAGTTTAAATTTTATTATACTAATTTCATTTAAAATTAAAAACAAACGTTTTGAAACCAACAATTCACCCCTTGTTGTTCTCCATCTAAATATACTTTAATATTAAACAATTGGTATCATAGGAGGTTTCAACTAATTAATTTCTTCCTTTATATATTGTTTTTTTTTGAAAATTAGTTAATTTTAATTATACTTTTTTTTAAATATTTTCTAAATAAAATTTTTTTGTTGAAAATATTGCATTAAAAAATATTGTAGGACTTAATGTTGGTTCAATATATAACCTCAATCCAAATAGACCAAATTTTTTTATGGAGAATATTTTAAATTTTTAAGAGAAAAAATGAAGTCATTCGTTATAAATACTGTAGTTTCGAATTTTCCTTCATGACTAGAGATTACAAAATCCCAGATAAAGAATTTACTACTTTCTCAAATCAAGAGAAGAAAGAGTATTAATTTAATTACAATATAATGAATACTTTATTATTTTCTATGACAAGAAGAATTTATAATAAAATTTCATCCTTTGAAAATTCTAATAGTTTTTGGAAGAAGGTAGAGATTACTCATTTTGGAACATCTAATGTTATTAAGAATGGAAGATATATGTTAAGAGATTATTATCAAGATTTTAAATTTCTTTGTGGTGATTATTTTGTTAAATTAAAACAATGGTTTATGAAAATTGTTCATAGATTCAGAATTATGGTTGAAAAAGGACAAGAGTGTGATATTCGTGTTGAAAATATTATTGATATCATTCCAAATGAATGTGAATCAATAATAATAGTAGTCGATGAATGTTAGATGATAAAAAATATAACAATTGATGATATATTTGTAAATAATTTATAGTATGATATTAGGATGAAAATAGATAATGATAAAATTAGGAAAAATAATGGTGGAGTTATTTTATGTCTACATCAAATCTAATAAAAGATCAAACTCGTGAAAAGGATGTTAGGAAAATAAAGAAAAAGGTTATTTTTCAATCCAATTCAATTGATTCAGAACATTCTAAGAATAAGTTAGATAATATTTCTCAAATGATGAACAATATTATAGGGAAATATAATTTATTATATTGTTATAAGAAAAAAAGAAATTACAAAAAAGATATTGAAGTTACATATTATAAATATAAGAGAGGAAAACATATTAGATAAAATTATCCAAAACTAAAAAAAAAAAAAAGAATAACATTCTAATATATATTAGGAAAAATATTACAAGTAAAAAGGAAATAAAATTTTAAATGATAATGAATCTTATAGTGATATTGGAGGATATTCTTTTAATTATTCTTTAAAAAAATGAAATTTTAGGATAGAGGAATATTCGACTCAAGGACAGAATAAATTTTGTAAATCAATGTCTTATGGCTCAGGTGCACACTTATGATTCTTCAACAAATATGACATTGAATAAAAATTATCCTCATGAGAAAAATTATGAATCCTAATTTCAATAATCTTCCTCAGTAGAGGATAATAATTTAACTTTATATAATAAAGTATCTAGATTTTCTAAATCGATTGAAAAATAAAATCGTAAAGTTAGTAAGAAACAAGAGAAAGAAAATACTAAACTAATTTTTTTGACAAAATAAGTTTCATACCATTCAAAATAAAATGATAAAAAAATATTTTAAAATTAATTTAAATTATAGAAACCTTGAAAAAGAGAATTCTGATAAGGATAATATTTATAAAGATTTTTAAAAAGTAATTCTTATGAAATTTTTTTTAGAAATTAAAATCAATTCTAAATCTATTATTCAAGAGGATAAGGTTTGTGTTTTAAAACTCAAATTTGAATTTTCTTTTTTAATGACACATTTATGAAACTTCATTTTTGGTCACAATGGTTTTGATAAACTGTATAAAAAACATTTTCTTCATGGAACATGTATTATAATATTACATACCGATAAAAACCTATTTTCAGTACCAATTAGTTTATTCCTAAATGTATCCCCTTTGTATTAAATATCAAATTGGAGGTCACTGGAATAAAAATTGTTTTTTAAATGAAATTCAAAACTTATGATTTTATAATTCACATCTTTCACAACAAATGTGTATTAATTTTTTTTTATTTTCTATCATTTCCAGACCCAAGAATGTTTGGGTTTTGAATGTATAATTATTTTGTTTTTAGGAAAACAAATATAGTACGAATAATAATAATACATGGTACATGGATAGTCATTATTCCCAAAATTTGACATGTCACAAAGACTTATTTGAAAAGATTATCATATTTTAAGGTGGAAGAGTTACTTAAAGAGATAATGCTCAGGGAAATATTTTTGGAATATGTAGTATTATTCTTCTTGGAAAAATTTTAATTTCAAATGTTTTGTTTGTTAATCTACATAAGAACAACCTTATATTCATAAGTAAATTATGTGGTAAAGGATAGCTTATGAATTTTAGGAATGATAAATTTTTAGTACACAAGTCTAATGAAGAATTCATTCTTTCTGCCCATCTGTATGACAATATATACACACATAACTTAAAAGACCCTAGGAGAGAATACCTAAATTTTCTGAGTGAAATGTAAGATCAATCATGGTTATATAATAGGTTTCTTGGACATTTTTTCTATGGAAAATTATTTAAATTTAACTATGAAACTACTTCTAGAGGATCTATCGAAACATAGAATTCATACTTCAAAAGTTTGTGACCCTTGTTAATAAGTCAATTAACGTTAGTCAAGCATTAAATCTATTATTGAAGTATAAACTACTAATGCTTTAACATTAGTTTATATAGATTTATTTGGTCCAACAGAAACTGGATATATTGGAGGAAAGTGTTATGTATTTGTTTTAGTTGATGACTATACTAGATATAAGTGAATCTATTTTCTAAAATAGAAATATATATAATTTTTTCATTCTAAAAAATTTCATCCAAATTTAAAAATGATAAAAACATTCTCAAGATAACTATCCATAGTGATGATAGTGGAGAATTTGAATATTCTGATTTTAAAACTTTTTTTAGTAAGAACGAAATTACTGACAACTTTTCATCTGCTATAACTCCTAAGAAAAATAGTGTTGTTGAAAGAATAAATTATATTATCAAATAAATAACAATAGACATAGTGAGTTAATACTCAATTGAGAATTATTTTTGGGATGAATATATTATTACTACTTTTTATACTATAAATCGAGATTCAATTCATGCTTTTATTAATGAAACACCATATGAGTTATAGATAAGATGAAAAGAAAATGTTTTATACTTGAAATTATTTGTTTTTAATAAAAAATATAATTTACACCAATTCATACCCAAATATGATGAAGGTATATTCTATAGCTATTTCACTACTTCTAAGGATTATAGATTTTTTAATAAAACAACATGTCATGTTATTGAAATAAAACATATTATATTTAATGAAACTGATCCTTTTATATTTCAAAAAACACAACTTATATCTTCTAATGTGTTTTCCAAAACTGAGTCTCAACCTTTGATTGAAGACTCTTCAGATAAGGAAAATAATAAAGAAATAGTTTATGAAGTATTTACTTATAAATATTTTATACCTAATGTGGATGAACATGTTTTAAAAAATCCATGTCAGGTGTTTAATAGGAACCGTCATAGTGAAAGCATCATTTGTCATGTCAATAAACCTATAAGGACTACATGTTCCTTAATACATGAAGTAGAACATCTAGAATTTCATTCCTAATTTGAATCAAAATCTCCTGATGAGGATGTTGGGGATTAATATTGGATTAAGGCTATACAAGATGAACTAAATGGATTCAAAAGGAACAAATCCTGGACCTTGGTTGAAAGACCTAAATAATCCTCTCCAATTGGAGTAAAATAGGTGATTATAAACTAATGAAATGAAAATGGAATAGTAATTAGAAATTAACAAGACTTGTTAATAAAGGATATAATAAACAAGAAGGAATATATTATGAAAAAACCTACTATATTGTAGCTACACTTGAATATATTTGTATTCTATTATCTTTTATAGTATTATTTAATTTCAATAATTTTTAAATTTATGTGAAGTATACCTTCCTTAATTGATATATTCAAGATGATTTTTATATTACACAAACTTCTGGTTTGGAAGATACAAACCATCATGAATATTTCCACCAACGTACCAAATAATTATATGACCATAAACAATCCCCAAGTGCATGGTAAGATAGATTAATAATATTTTTGTTACATAATATTTATGTTAAGGGAAATTCCCATACAACTATTATTATAAATTATGTTAAAAAATTTGTAACTATTCAAATCTATGTTGATGACATTGTATTCAGTTCAACTCCAGAATCATTTATAGAGTTCTATGCGGATCTTATAAAATCTTATTTTGAAATGAGTATAATGGGGGAGTTAACATTTTTCTTGGTTTTAAAATATATCAAAAACTCTATGAGGATTATATATCTCAAAAAAGTATATCGATGTTCATTGTAAAAAATTGGTAACTCAAATACACTTGATATTGATGAAGTTGGGAAACCAGTTGATCAAACAAATTTTAGAGGTATAATAGGATGTACAATATACTTAACAGATAGTCATCCAGACGTAATTTTTTCTATTTTCTTATTTTAATGATATCAATCTAATATAAATTAATCCCATATAAAATTACTTAATAAAATATTTCATTATTTAAATGGAACCATGGATTTAATAAATTTATATTCTTCTAGAAATGAATTTAAATTGAAAATATTTTTGGATGCCGACTTCGGTGGTCATAGAATGGATAGAAAAAGTACTTATAGTGCATATCATTTCATAGGAGATTAATTAGTTTATCGGTCTGGTATGAAACAACATTAGATAGCACTTTCCATAGATGAAGCCAAATATGCGGTAGCTGGGTTTTTTTTCTTAGGTGTTGTGGATGCAATGTACACTCACTAACTATGGCATGCTTTTTGGAAAAATAGAATACTTTATGAACACAAAAGTTCCATCTCCCTTAGTAAAAACCTTTCCCACCAATATTAATAAAAACACATATATATTAGTAATCAATTTCATAGATATCACACACAAATAGAATATATCATATTACAATTTATTTGAACACAAGAACAACTTGCTAATAGTTTTTCAAAACCATTTCATTCCAATATATTTTAATATATTATTCAAAATCTAGTTATGATCAATTCCCGGTAATCATTCAAATCAAATTCATGTTTAAACCATCTCCTTAAATTAATTTTCTCTTTTATAAATTGGCACTACATATGTTTTAATTTCTTAAAAAATATCTGTACTCAATAAATTATGTATTGAAAAATATTTTTTTACTCAAAATTTTTGATACTCATAATTTTTTGTACTAAAAAATGTTTCATACTCAATAAATATTTATCTCAAAAAATTTTAATACTCAATTTTTTTATTGAAACATTTTTTGTCCTCGAAGTTTTTCATATATAAAAAAATTCGTACTCAAAATTTTTGTTTCCATAAAATTTTTGTACTAAATTTTTTTTCATACTCAAACATTTTTTTAATAAAATTTTTTGAAACTAAAATTTATTTCAAATTTTTTCTCTTAATGAATGGAATATTAAAACCAATTTATCTATCATGATTCATCAAAAGGTACAATTTTATAAACCTTAAAATATTTAAATTATATTCTATTTGTTGGTATTATATAAAATATTTATCATATTCATGATGAATTCGATAGGTTTTTTTATTTATTTATTTCAAATCACAAGAGTTCAATTCTTTAAATCATCATATCTTTTTGATTAAATCTAAACTATAGAATTTGAAATTTCATAATTATTCAACTATATAAAGGGGACCCTTCACCCTATCCCACATCAGTTATTAAATATTCTTCGCTGAAGCTCTTCCTCAAATAAAATAGCTCATTATAGATGATTTATTACAAAGAAAATGTTTTTACTATCATGTCAAAATCAACGAAATGTTTTCCTATAATACTGTCTCACAATGATTTATCAACCATGGTTGTCTTCAAAGAAAGGTGTTTCAAAAAATATTTTAATGAGAAGTATGATTCCTCAATAAAAAAGATTATAATATTTCAAAGGTGTGAATCAATTTTCTTAGAATATCTTCAGATTGATCAAGATCTTATACATGGTAATGAATTAAGAAATTTTTATAGTTATGTTAACATCGATAAGGATTAAAAGATATCTTTTTCTATGTATGGAAAAAAGATTAACATGAACTTCAAACAAGCTTCTCATTTCCTTGGTATACCATCAAAAGGTGATGATTTTTGTCTATTTGTAAGTTGAAAAACAAAAAATGGACTTTCTACAAAAACAGAGTCAGGGGATTACTTTTTATATGTGTGAGGATAAAATAGATGTTACCCATCTCTCTTTTTACAATCATCTTACAGCCCCTTATATGCAAGGGTTTTTTATTCTAAGAAAGGGTGAAAGGGAAACCCTAAAAGTATTTGATATCCATTTATTTGAATATTTTATCAACATTATGATATTGAATTTGATGGGTTATATCCTTTTAGGCATAAAAAACATAACGTATGAAGCATTTAATTGTTAGTTGAAAATGATTCCAGGGATCTTATGTAATTTTTTAATTAATATTTCGATGTTTTTCAATTTTTTAATCATGTTAGTACCAAAGAAAATTAAAATTCCACTTAGCAATGAAGATACAATCAAACGACTGAAGTTTCGTTTTGATTTAGAATTAAAAAGGTTTTTCACTGATGTTAAAGATAAAACTTCAATGGAAGATAGTTAGAAAGTTTCATAAGATACAGTACCAATTTTTTCTATAAGAACAATAGAAAGCCATGTATGTTTATTCAAGGAATAAAAATATAAAAATGAAATAATTTGATGCATTTTATACATAATGGAGAATAAATAAAGAAAAAATAAAATAAGAAAGCCCTATGTTTGGTCTTAAACCTACCAATGCATTAGCTATAAAGATTCATAGTGAAGAATCATTTAATGAATAAGATATTAAAAGAATGATGAAAAAATAGAATGTTATATGTTTTTGAAATTGATAAACTATTGAAATATGATAAAATGATGAGTGCGTGAATCATTCTTAGAGAACCTGATGAAGTAGGTATGATTACTTTCTCTTACAAAGACAACATAAAAAAAAGAAAATAGTTATAAATGAATCGACTCAACCAATATAGAGTAAAAGAAATATTCTGTTGAAATAGAATACAATTAGATGGGATATATAGATGAGTATGTCATGAAGGGGAAGAAAGAGAAGAAGAAATTGGTAATGACTATGTTGAAGAAAGAGAAGAAGAAGAGGAAGTAGTAGAGGAAAATGGGGAAGATGAAAATAAAAAGAAATCTATTTAGAGGCAAAAATATCAATCCAATAAATTAATCATGAGATATTCAGAAGAATCCGCTTAAAATATACTATCTCCGAGAGTTGAGTCATCAAAGTGAGCTTCTTTGAGAACCAAATTTGATAAAGTCATTCACATTTATGACAGGGATGAATATACCGAATCAAATGAAAATCATAAGCATGATTTAGAAGACGTGTCTTTTGAAACCAGCTACACAGGGATTCTTGATTTTGGGGAATACACTGATTTTTTAGTAAAATCTCGATCAAAAGAGTTTGTTATATTGTTCAATAATTTAAAAGTGTGGAAACATCTTTTAAAATTTTTCCAATGATCAAGTGAAAAATGTAACTAATTATTAAAATCCCAAATAAATGATAAAATTCAATAAGAGTTTTAATGTATAGGTTGATCAAGCATGAATTTGATTTCATAGATTATGAAGAAAGTACAGAAGAACAAAAAAAAGGATTCCAAAAAAGTTTTAATTTGGTATCAAAATGCTGATTCAAATATCAATGATTATTATAACTCAAATAATGTTATAAGGAAACTTGTAAATGATTTCTCAGTTTCATTTAATTTGATGGAAAGTGACACTTTCATAAATATTAGGTTTTTACTAAATTTCAAATCATTAAATGATACACAGTTAGGTGAAATTAACAAGGTAAATGGGGAGATAAATTACATTCTATAAAAGGTGTCAAGAATGAAGAATTAACAGGATGAAAATAGTTTATTTGAATAATAAAATTATTTTTCTGAATGAAAAATTCGATGTTAATGAAAATACAACCAAGGATAGGGAATAAAATATTCATCATCCGGAAGGGAAACATTATACTGAAGAACTAAAAATACAGTCTCAGGAATAAATTTTTAGTTCCCTAGAAGAAATGTTTCTATCTCATGATGAATTGAATCATACTCAGTATCAATTGTTTTTAGACTAGGATGAAAAGTTTCAGACTCAGCATGAATTTATTTAAAGGATAAAGGATGATGGAAAATATTTCAAAAATATGAAAACAACCGCGTTATATATCATGTAAAAAATAATTTCATTTGAAATCTTGTTGTATGTTTTTCATTAAATTTCAATGAAAAGACTTATTCATATATAGTTATTTATATTTAATTCTTTAAAATTCTAATGGATCAATGTTTGTTTTTTTATTTTAGATAAACATGTAATTTATTATTTACTATAATTTTTCCCAAACCCTTTTTGGGTACCTCAAATATTATTCCCATTCCATTTTATAAATCACTAAGGGGCAGAATTATATATATAGAGAGAGAAATTTATTTAAAATGTTATATTATTAAGGGATGGTTCATAACTCAAATAAAGGAGAGAACTTCAAAAATAAAGAGAATAAAATCTATATGGAAGTTATTATGCAATGGGTGAGTTTATAGTATCCAATATTGTATTCACATGAGTTATAATGTAAGGTTTTGATCCATATGGGTCAACCCTTGGCATGTTTTTGAGGATCGAAGTGCTCAGGGGTAGCTCGAAAAAAGTTTGGAAAAGTTCGGTTATGTAAAAGATGTGAAGGGGGATTAAATTTCATGTAACTATATCACACTAAGTGATATTCTATTTCATGGTTTGTTTCATGGCGTGAAATCGGGATTCATGGAATAAAATGCTTTGGGGTTAGAAAAATAAATTCTACTATTAAGGAGACACGGTTTTGGTAGGAACATGACCTCGAGGAATTACATGATTTTATTCAGGAATACATGTAATGTAATGCCCTGATGCAGTATTTTTAATGTGTTTTCCAACTACTCGGTTTTTGTCAACGCCTAGGGATAAAGCGGATCCCCCCGAGACCCTGGGAGACCCAACGACCCTTCCTTCATCATTTTTGGGATTCCTTCATCAAGAAACGATCCCTAGATCCCTCCGTCAATATGTCTCTATCCGTATTTGATATTTGGTATAATCTACCTATGTTATTGAGTTTTACTCAATAGGTTTCCTCCCATTTCACTTTTCCAGGTGAAGGTTCATGATCTATTTGTTTCTAATAGATTTTATTGGTTTATGGTTGGTATGGTTGTGTCATGGTGTCCTTGGGGGATTTAGTTATTGTGAGAGAGGTGATTGTGATTCATTACTTTGATCTTTTCTCATGCGAATAAAATAAACAACCTTTTGCGGTAGGGGATTTGATTCATCAATATTTATTTACGTGAAATTATACAGTTATAATGATTTATCCCTTTTTATTGTAATGATATTGACATAACTAAATTAATAAAATTGAATAAAGAATTGGTATTGATCGCGTAGTGATGTCATTGCTTTGTATCATGATAACAATTTTCCTCGTGATTTACATGATAGTGTGATATATATATTAATTAATGATTTAGAATTTTCATGAAAAAAATTGTAAAGATCATAAATCTAAAATTAATTAATAATAAATTATCCAAAATATAAAAGGTTATTGTTAATAATCTTCTTGTTATAGTTATAATTTTATGTTAATAAAATTGATTCAAGTATTCATGATTAAGGGAGTTGGTTGATGAACCTGAAGCATGTTGATGCTTGTTGATAAAGGATTGAAAACATCGTAAATTATTTTCTGAATTAATTTGGTGATATCTTTTGATAGCTTGTTGTTTAGGTTTCCCATTGTTGGAACCTATGAATAATGAATTTATTAATTTGTGATGGAATAAGAACTAGTTATGTGTTAAAGGTATTTATTTATAGAGAATGATTTTCTAAATTCTTGTAATGTTCAGGTCCCTTGTGATTTATAGCTCGGATAAATTTTTTGTGTGAAGGTCAGATGCCTTCTTTAGGGCCGAGAGCCCATTACTATGTCTGTTCCTCCTACTTGTGAAGTGCTCTAGATTCGAGACTTTTGGTTATAGAGGATGGGATGCCCAACTGTTATGTGAGCCTGAGATGGCTGACCCTTGAGGGAAGTTGTGGTATTTGGGGTAGGTATTCATATTTTTTGTGGTAGCAGTTGACGCCTAGAGTAGAGAGATGCATCGGTTTATGCATATGGGTGTTGGGGAGGACATTGGAGAACATTGACAGTGTTAATGATATGCATACTTATTCAGATAAAAGTAAATGATGGTTGAATATTTATTTTTATCTCAATTACTTTCCCCACTTCATGAGGAAGATAATATTTCTTACACTCCTTCTAAAAGAGCAGAAGAAGCATAGGGTATCCCATATGCTTTCCAAGTTTAGATTATTGATGATGGATGGGTCTATGATCCTACTATATGTACCAATGATTCTTTGTGTAATTAACATATTCACCGGGTTGAGATCCTTTTGTTTGGTAGCATAATATATTTTCCAAAAACAAATAAAATTATGGAAATTGGGAAAGTAGGAATGTTGTTAATAATTAATTGAATAATTTTTTAAAGCATGGGGGTTGGATCGTGATGGGATGTAATTCTAATGTTTTGTTTCTAAGAATCTGTGGAATTTATTTTAAACTATGCATGTAGGGCATTGCTTTTGGTTGCAATGGTAATAAGATGCAATGAGTAAAATGATAATGGTTAATTAATATTTAGGGAATTAATTTTAAAAAATTCAACTGATAGAAAGGGATAATTTAAATTAATATAACACATTATAATATTTTGTGATTATAGGATATCAAGTCTTAGTAGGGGCATATGGGAGTCTGAGAGACATTATCTATGGTTGAGTCTAAGACTATGTTATTCCCATAGTGTGTATATGAGATATATTATATTATATAAAATTTTCATTTCTATAATCTCATCCACCCTGTCGGTTAAGGAAACTAAAACCCATGAGTCATAGGGGTGTTTCCTCCCACATCGCACTAAGAGGATGAATGGATGACTACACATTTTGGCCTCACTCAATTCCGTTGATAGTTACTTTTGCTGGTATGACCAGTGGATAGTTATCTCTATATATGTGTGAAGAGGGATGTAATGGATTGTGAGTATTCCACACATATATTTTCTGGATTTATTTTCTTATGTACTACTATATGTGTACCATTTATTTGATGTGTTGGGTTGAGGATCTTTACTCGGTGTATGGGTGCTAATGTATTGAGGTATAATACATGATGTATGATATATTCCATGTGAGTTTTGCTGGCTCCAATAAAGTACCTTGATACTGTTTGTTTTACTGTTTGTGATGGTGAATTCAATGAGTTGCATGTTTTGGTTCTTTTCCCAGATGTCTGCGTGCAAGAGTTTTTTGAGAGAGATACTCAGTACATGCGATGCAGGGGAAAATCAGCAAACCAATAGGGAAGTGTTAGCGAGGTACCATTGATATTCTATGCAATATTATATACTACTGTATGTGATACTTTCTTGGAGAATCCATGGTGAGGATGGGAACATAGTAGACATATTTAGGTAAGGATTTAGTTTCACCTGTTATTCACTCTGTGTTAGCATGCATCCTTTACTTTTGCACAAGAGGATCTGGGGAGGATGATATTGAGTATACTGTTATACTCACCCAGCTATATATATAAACAATGTTGTCATTCACTTGCAGTATGATGTTGGTTATTAGTATTTCTAATAGATTAGTGGTTTTATAGGAGTTGTTTGAGCTTCGTGGTCACTATCAGTTTACTTTATTTTGTAACTTGAATGTTTCCTATTTAGTTGGATTAGTTTTCATGATATTACATATATTTAAATGGGATTTATTTCATATTTTATTATGAGTAGAATATTTTTGGTTTCTATATTATCTCTCTTTTCTCATGTGTTCATTTAATTGGAAATGGATCTCATTTGTGTGTTTACTATACCCTCAGTTCTAGTCACCAACCTAGGGCCCGCTAAAGGTGGGACTCAGGTGTCATTATCCCTCTTCTACCATTTTCAGACTAGGAGGGGTACACTTTGTGGGGAGGGGTCAGGAAATATAAACTCATTGGAAGATATGTATAAATATTTTCTTCAGAATATGAATGGTATTAAAAATAATATTGGACTTATGTTTTTTAATGTTATTCTTTATTTAAGTCTTTTGGTTTGTTCTTTTTAGAAAAGGGGATATTATTGATCCAAAATTCATTTCGTGACATTTTCATTCCTTTTTTTTTTGAAAATCAAAAAATATTTCTTAAATATTTATTTTATAACCCTTTCATGTCCAATATATATTAATAATTTTTTTTCAAAACTTATTATATTTGAACATACATATATTAAAAATTTTAATTATCAAAATAAATTTATATTTTATCGTTACAATATTCTTAATGATCATGCACATGATTAATATCATACTCATGAAAACTATTGTAATGAAAAACCTTCATGATTATCGTACCAATATTGGATATGATTTATATCATAAACATCATTTTAAAATTGATTACCAATCAATTTTCTTGTCTTTTGTACTAACAATAGTTTCATAATCAAATTAAATAGATATCTATATAAATCATATTGAAACTCATAAGGATTATCATCAGAATAATTTATATATATTTTTTGTATCCAGAAATCAAGATTTCAATTTAAATAAATATTTAAAATCCAAAATATTTCTTTAATTATTTTTCAATGAAAACAATTTCAAACATTCAGTTATTATTTGACCACTAATGTGTTGGGTGTACAGGTCCTCTCAAAAATCTCAAATAAAATATAACCATTAGATTTCACGATTTCTATAAGGAGGAATTCCTATAAATAACATGTCATTTGATCATTTCAACGACACACAAAAACTATAGACCATGTGAGAAATCTATGATGATTTTTCAACTTTGTGATAGAGCTATAATGTTTACAAAAGTGAAAACTTTGTTCATTGTCCTCGTAATCATAGGGTTTTTATGTGAAATTCTAATTATAGTGATTATGTTCAAGGGATTATGAGGATAAAAAGTCAAAGGATATGATCACCTTATTGATCAAGGGTTTGTAGGGATAAAACAAAAATGATGTAAATGATCTCTTTCTGATTGATGGCTTATAATGATTGAATGATAGAGTGAAGATAAGTTTCATATAGAGGACCTACCTTGGTGTAGGTAAGATATACATTCTTGAAAGAAAAAATCATTGGACCTTTATCCTATGTTATTGTATTCCCATTTATTTGGGTTAAATAAATAAATATTTATTTACTTGTTTTTCATGTCAATTTAAATTTTAATTGAAAGTGAACTATTTTATATATTAATTTTTCTATTTATATCTGGTTATATTGTATTACACTACGAATATGATTTTTGTGATTACAATTACATCATCTAATATGATTGTGACTGTATATGATTTAAGTCTGAATAATTGGTTTGGTGACCTATGACTCTATAATAATATCATGATCGTCCTTATCATGTTATCTTTATAACTGAACCCATGGGCCAATATGATTTCTTTACAAATATATAAGATTTTTTTGAATTCCATTACTCTAAATTCTTTTGAACTAAATTATATTACAGTTAAAAAAAATTTTAAACATGAAATTCACCACCCCTTGAAGTTTTCTATCTACATATACATTTAGATCAAACATCAGATTCGTAAACATGGTTTTTCATGTACCAAGAAATCCTCAAGTCAAGATCAATGTTCGTTTATAAATGTTCATACCCCTAGTCACCTTTATAATAGAACCATGTCCACATGTAAAATCCATATAGGTATTTATCTCTTGGAAACTCCATATATTATCTTCTTTATAAAAACATTAGGATATTCTTCTATATTTATCCTCAAATTATGTATTATTGTTTTGTTCAAAAATCTATTTTTTCCAAAATATATTTCCCAAGGTATCTATAAAATTTATACTCATACCAACTATAACTACACCAAGCCAAGTATTCTAGAGTAGGTGCCTAAAATTATTACAGTGTCATTGATACAATGGTTCAAATACCGAGAGACTGGCCAGTTTAAAAGTTTTGGATAATTAGATACATAAATGATAATATTTTTATATTAGGGAATGAAAATAAAACATAATACATAAAAAAACAAATAAATTACCTCCTTCAAACTTATTCAATTTTCACTTATTCATATCCTAGGGAAGGGAAATAAAATAAGGGTGAGATAAAATGAATTCTAAGGGTTATGTACATTAGAATAAATTAAGAATAAATAGTTAATAATAACCATGAAAATCTAAATAGATGAATACACATTCCATTTAAATAACTTGAATACTTGAATTGATAATGAATAATAAAAATGGAAAGGTAAATAATGGAATACACATTACATTAAATCAGAAATCAATGTATGAAATACCCCTATATATAATAAAATTTAGAGAATACATAGGATAATAATATTAAATAAAATTTGAATGATGGAAATTAATAATTTTTGGACATCAGGTTTCCAAGACACATAATTCCCTTAATATAAAGATCTATAGTCAAGACACTTTAAAAAATACTAGTTAAAACCCAATCTGATTTAGAGAACTAATTCGTTTCATGGGACTACTGATGAATCGATGGTATTTCATTCACTGGTTCCCAACCCATTTATTTCATGTCCAAGGCATTTCTCATATATGGAATAATTCGTTTAATTCAAAATAATGTTCCTTATCAAATATCTGTATTTAGTACAGGATACATATTTATCAATATTTTTCCAATTAATAAAATAATTTCAATGAAAAAATATATGAAAAAATGATATAAAGTTTAAGGAATAATAATATCTACCACAAAAAATATGGATATTTAATAGAAGATAAAATTCTAATGAAAAATTAATACATGATGGTTATTGTTTCATGATAAAGGTAATTATCATCAATGAAAGTGATTTTACAAAATAAATCATACCATGTGGTAATTTTGAAGTCTAATCCTTTTGATTGAAATATTTCATATTAAAACATAAAATACATTTAAGAATTATGTATTCAAGATATTCAACGTCAAAGGGGAAGTATATACACCACATAATAGTTATCTGTTTCATAATAAAAAATAAGAATCAATGGAATGTAAATTGAGATGAAATCATTTATATCATGTTTTCCTTTAGTTGAATACTATTTAACCCCATATATAGTGTTTTTATGCATGTTATTAATTTATAAAAGAAACATATTAATATTTATGATATAATATATGAACCTATTATATTATTTTATGACTATTTAGTTTACAATACTTTATTTTTTATTGTTTCATGTGTAAATTGCCTTATGTTTTCATTCGTTATTTTCTATGAAAGTTCACATTATTGAGTATATTATATATTTCCATCATATCCATAATAATAATAATGAAGTAATTATCATATTTCATACATAAAATATTTTTTATGAAAAATCACGAGTGGTGGATTTGATAAATGTAATACATTATGATCCTGGAGATGGTTGGTCATATGTGCGCTTGAGTAAGATTCCCATTTTTAAATGATAATTAAAGAATGAAGAAAGTAATATTTTATCATTACATAATGATAATAATTATCATATACACTATATTAATAACTTAAATAATTTTATATATATCATCTATGTGGTTTGGTGATGAAAACAGATTCACATCACTTCGTGAAGGTGGGAGTCCACCCATAGACAATTGATGTTATCATTTTTTTGTGTGAAAATAAAATGGTATATTATAATATAATAATGTTAAATATTTCATAAATATAATAATTATTTAATTTATATTATATATAATAATTTAATTTATCCCTATCAAATTTGATGTAATGCATGCTACAGTGATGAATAACATCACTTCACAAGGCTGTAGTTCATCGTACACATGAGCGATGTTATTGTATATTCAACGAAATGGAAGGTAAAATATATATAAATTATATATATATAATATAGGGTCATAAATATGTTATTAAAATCACATATATTTATATATACATTATATTTCATTTGAAATAAAATAATGAAATTTGGTAATAGAAGATCAGATGACATCAGTTTGTGGGGAAACGTTCTATCATACACATAAATGATGATTTTGTATCCAATATTATCAAATGTGAATAATTTTTTATTTCATTACGTTATTAAAAAAATTAATAGAATATATAAGATACAAATTTTATCATATCAACATGTTTTACTCGTAATTTAAGGAGGTGTAGAATTAAATAAAATAAAAATGCTCATTGAAGATCAATACCTCATTTTCAGGTATTCTTTTTAGATTTTCCCTGATGCCTTCATGGGTTTTAATTAAGAAAAAATAAGTCTTATAGGATTATGGGAATGAAATTGGGATGTTATTTTGGAATTAATTTTCCAACCCAAACTGGTTTGGGGGAGTGAAGAAGTGAGGGGATTGATTGCCCTTTTTATGTTGAGGAGGAGTGACATTTTTGTAAATACTCAGTAGTATTCACTATTGGGGGGTCAATATTACCTAAAGTAGATAAAATATTTGTAATTAATGGGTTTTAAGTATGATATGGTCTATCCCCACCTCTAACACATAGTAAAACATTTTTATCCATTTTTTTCTGTATCTTATATGTTTTCTTGTTTTTTCCATTTTGGGTTTTTACTATAATTACTAGTCTTTTTGACCTTGGAAATTTAATATTTATGACTAAATTAATGTGATACATATTTGTTAATTTATGTTCAGTTAATATAAATATGAAATCCCATATATCTAAAAAATATGATTTTTGTTTAAAATTTATTTTAACATAATCGCACGTACGTGAAAAAAAACTATTTTAACCTTTATAATCCTGACAATGTTTTTTTTCAATTTTGGAGTCAATATATTAATTATAAAAGAACAATTAGTCAATAAAAAACACATATTTTATATTTATTATTAGTTAATAATCACTTAGTGGAATATTGGATTTTTAAGAATTTTAAATCACTTCATAAAATAATATTTATTTTCAAATAACAGTAATGTTAGTTTTACCATTATTCATTTAATTTTAATATAAAAATATAAATACAATGATAAAAATTGAATATATATTTTTAAATAATGTTAACATGATATATTAATATTTTAATTTAATGTCAAACACTAATTCATTGAATTAAATTTACAGTAAATATTCTCAGTATCGTTTCATTTATTTACCAAATAATTACTATGTCATCATTTATTAATAATTTTATAGGATTATATCATCCCTAAATAATAAAAATAAATTATTATGACATAAAATAGAATATATTTTAATATAATATCTATAACATAACCTGTGTTTGTTCATATCCTAATGTTTTATAGATATTAAACTTAAGAAATGCTCATTTTTGGCCTTTTTCTTTACATAACATATTATATTAGTAAATTTCAAGGAATGGTATCCCAAAAACCAATAAAATAGATCCTTTGTAAATAAGGTGTTTGAATTAGTTCCATCAATTGGGTATGGGAAATATTGGTAGTTCATTTTATCCACTATCTTCTTAGTTTAACACCCCTAGTATAAACATTTTTAACCTAACTGTGGAAATTAATTTTTATTTTAATCAATATTAATTCTAGTAAAAAATTAATTTTTACTTGTTATAAATAATAAAGGATGATTATGAAAATTGTGGTTTTTTTTTAAAATTAAATTTTTATAAGGAAAAAATTTAATTTAATATAAAATCAACAGACACCACTAGAAAGTTTGTTTTTATGTACAAATAGTCAAAAGATTGATTTTTTTAAAAAAATATTCTATACTAAATTGATCTAAATGACCTAAATTGTATTAATGGAGATATAATTGATAAATTTTTTTCTTTAAAATCAATTTGAAATAAAATTTTACATTATAAATAATTTAAAAGAAGAGGTCATTTTGAGTTAATATCCTATATTTTTCACTATCCATTGAAAAACGATACTGTTCAGAAACATAAAAAACTCACCCTATGATAATTTTCACATGTTGATTTAAAAAAAATATTATTTTTCAAATAATATTTCTGAAAGTGTTAAATATTATTTTTAAACTATGTTCAAAAATCAGGACTAAACCATGTTTTTTTAACATATAATTTCATTCATCATAATATATATTAAAATAAAATTTATCCTAAAAGAAATATATTGAAAATTTATGGAGTTCTAGAATAGAAATAACAGAATTGGGATATTTGTTTTATCAATTGGGTATAAATGGGTTCTAATGCAATTGAATTAAAAAAATGAAGAATTAAATACAATTTTGTGTTTTAATTGTAACTAGAGGGGGAATTATTCCGACCAATGTCCAAAGTAGTGAGGGAACCTCCCCCAAAAAAAGTGGGATATGGGAATTAATATGTGATTACTATAATTGAGTTTCATTTTCCGAAATATTTGGTTTTAGGAACATTGATCATATAAAATATTTTAGCTAATGAATTATTTGATTCTGAATCGTTTCACTCTTTAATGTCATCCATGTTTGCTAATAAAATTCGATATTTCATTAGAACTATAGGAAGGATATTTTCAATGAAGGATCATAGGGTAAATATTATAATAGAAAGGATATATCATTCATCTTCCATTTTGAAATACCTTTCTTTAAACATGATTATTATTCGATTGATTATGTTTTATATAATCTATGATATGGATTGGATTATAAATTATAATGGAAAATATTAAAAATAAAGAGAAATAGATTATAATTCAAAATAGTGATTTTGAATCCTTTATCTTCTGATAGAAGACTACATCATTTGAAAAAGGTTTCAATCCCCCTATACTTTTCCTTCTAAATTATATTCCTGTAAAATAATAATGAACAAAACCTATGAATGGGAATAATATCTATAGAATAGATAATTTTCCTATTCTAAAAGAATCCATTGATGTGTCTCTTAGACAACTACCTAGATATCCACATATTCATGATGTTGTGTTTTCTTTTGATTTCTCCCTTATGAAAAATCAAAATCTAGTACTATGTATATGATGGAAACTATGTAATTAATATAACTAAAGAAGAAATTGCATGAGTTATGGGATAAAATATTTATTTACACTGGTGATTCACCATGGGGAGCCCTTGTTTTTTGTTAATAACAATGAATGGTGTTTGAGGTTGTGAATAGATTATAGGGAAATGAATAACATTACCATAAATAATATGTATCATATTATCTATATTTATTACATGATTGATTTACTATAATGAGATTAATATTTTTCATGTATTGATGTTAAGTTTGGGTTATATCATTTGTGTGTAAAGATAGATGATAATCCATAGTCATAATTTGAAATAACGTATAGAAGTTGATCATTTGATATAGTTACCTTTGTATTACCTAATAGACATGCAACTTTTATAGATCTAATGATAAAGTTATCAAGGATTATATAGATAATCTAAATATTTAATTTATTACTGATATATTGATATACTCAGAAAGCTATGATGAGAATAAGTGTCAATTGGAAAACATTCTTATGACTCATAGTGAAACAGAGTAATATAGATAATTTATAAAATGTAAATTTTGGATTCAAAAAGAATTTTTTATTGTCAATTTTGTCTCTATAGATTGAGTATCTATAGACTCTTCAAAGGAAAAGAAGTGATGGAATTTCCAATTCTAGTTAATATAATTAAGAAATATATTTTCCATGGATTATCATGTTACTATTGATGAATTATAAAAAAAATTCCCAATTGGATAACCCATTGACAAAGTTGACATGTAAATTGGTTAAGTTGAGGTTGTCAAATGAATGTATGGAATGTTGTATTTAATTAAAGGGGGAATTTTTTGTTAAATAATATTGACATAATGATCAAGAATTGATGAATTTGTTGTAGATGAATCAAATAAAGGGAATTTGATGCTTTCTTAGATCAAATATAGTCATTTCCACTACGTAAAGGTAGTTATATATCCATGAATTGAATTATTTAATACATTATCATCAATTATAAGTTGTAATATTTTCATTAGAGATTTAATGACATTGCCTTTATGGTGAAAATATGAAATATATATAGATCAAAAAAAATATGAAACAGATATTCTCCAAAAAATACTTCATCATGATGAAAATGTAATTTCTATTATTATAAAAGTATTATAAATTCTGAATACACTACAACCATGGAAAGGAATATAAGGTGGATAATTCAAGAAAGAAGTATCATGGGATTTTAACTAGATATAGGATAGAAAAAGATCATATATTCATTGATTTAGTAATGTTAGATATGGTAATCATTATGTAAGGTGAGACAACACATTTATTCCAAATTATTTTCAAACCATACTTATTGGAGAAATAAAAAGTTCCTAACTTGATGATAAGAATATTAAAATTAAAATAAAATCCCTCATAATGGGAAGTTGTTTTAATTTAACTGTGAACATGATATATTGAAATTTGTAAAATGATTATGTGTTCCATGAATACTTATGCTAAGAGAATTATTAGTTGAATCACATCACACAAATTTTTCTATACAAAATATTACCACCAAAATCTATCGGTATTTGAAAGAAAAATTTTGGAGGGAAAAAATGAAATTTTAAATTTCATATTATGTATCAGGATTCTTGTTTATCAATAGGTAAATGACAAGAGACATTATCTTACAGGAGTCCTGAAACATCATCCTATTACACTATCTAAATGGAAGGATATCTCTATATCTTTTTTCATTGGATTTACAGGGACCCCAAGAAATAATGAATCTATATGGGTTATTATTTATAAACATACTATGTTGAAAAATTTTCTATAAGGAGAGGTATATATCATGAGTGACTTAGGAAACTCTATATTGAATAAAGTTATGATTCATCATGGTGGAACACTTTTGATTTAATCTGATCATAACACATAGTTTACATCAAAATTTTGGAAATATATTCAGAAGAATCATAAGACCAATCTATATTCTAGAACTAGTTATCTTCTTAAGTAATATGGGTTATCATAAAGAGTTATCTAGAAATTATAATACTTGTAGAGGTTATTCTCACATGACATTCATGGTATGTGGTACCAAATATTTATCTTTGGTGGAATTTTCATATAAAAATAGATATCATTCATGAATTCACATTTCACCATATGAAGGATTGTTAGAAAAAATATTTTATATGATTTCTTTTTGGAAGGAATTTTGTGAGATTTAGCTTCTTGGAGAAAATTTTTGTGGAGATAACAATTAAGGTGATAATTATTCAGAGTTATATCAAGGAATCCCAAATTTGAAAAAAAATATACATATTACTTAAAAATTATTTATAATTTCAAGTGCAATATCATTTTTATTTAATTTTATATTTATATAATTGTGATATATGGGTTTGGAAGAATGTGAAACTATGTACTAGGAAAATTCATCCCTTAAAACATTTGTAAATAATTTGATCTATAAATTACCATATTGGATATTCCACCAACCATCCTAATGTTAATAGTTTTCCATATCCCTTTATTTATGATGTAAAAAACATATTCAATATATTTTCTAACCTATATAGAAATATAATTTTATCCCAATTTATATTACATTGATGATCCTATCCAAATTCATGACACTTGAGAAAAAAGGGATGGAGAATCAGAAGACTTTATTAGTTAAGGTAAATAGGGAAAAAAATAAAATAAAACAGGCAGTATGGGAAAATAAAATATCTATGATGAATAAAATTAAACATCTATTTATGAAGTGATATTATAAAAATTTCAAGGATAATTTTTTTATGATGTGAATAATGTAACACTTGTCATTCAACGATATTAACTAATTTTTCTCTAATGAAACAATAATATAATGCACCCAGCATTATCCAAGAATTATATTAATCCTTAAATTCAAATATTTTATGAAATTATTTTTAAGAAAAGGGTTTTATTTTTTAATTCATCATGTCAATAATATATTCAGATAAATTTTTATGATTTTTCAAAAAATGTTGATTTGTATGTGAATAGTAAGAAACATTAATTTTATAAAATTATCACTTTTGTATAATTATAAATATATAGGTGTAACATAATTTATTATTAAACTATATTTATAGATAAAATATATATTAATTAACCAATATATTTTTTGTTGAAAAATAATTTTTATATTAAAAACATATACTTAACAATTGAAAAATCTATATATTGTTTTTGATAAAATATGTTTTATATAATAATGATAAATTTTCCAGTATAAAAATAATACTTTATTAAAAAATGACAAAAACATTACAATTTTGAATTAGTGTTTTTACATAAATATATATGAAAAATCGAGAATAACTCACCACGAATGTTATTGCACCAAACGTTTTGAATAACTGTGACCGCTTTTCTACTATAAATCCTTCAAAGTAGCTGGCTCCCCAATGTGTTTATGCGATAAAATAGATTAGGGATGAGAGAGTTTCCATGAATTTTATCCATATAACTGTATTTTTTAGGTGATTTTTATGGTTCTTTTCTTAATAGATTTCACAACAGTGGATGAATCACATTATAACCAAAAATTACACTGACCATTTAATCCTACCACATCAATCTCATTGATTAAACTTAGAATTTTGGCACCAAGAGAAGAGGTGTTCCCACATCGTCCATAAATATTACTCATTATTTTCTTATTTTGATATATGATGATATATCCATATCTATAAGTATCAAGATTTCTTTTGGACACCCCATCTGTGTTACATTTAATCCATCCAATTAACGTAGGAATCCACCACACCTAAAGTGTTCTAGAACGAGGATGATAATCACCAATAATTAAAAGATTCTTAATTACTATGAAATTATTTATAGAAATAATACAATGACCATTATGAAGAGAATCTATATTTTCACAGTCATAATAATTTGAGAAATTGAAGATGGGTGATATAAAGGAACTTTCTCATGAATCATCTTATTGTGTCTATGTCCTATAGTATGAACCACTTCAGATCAATCCATAAGAAACATATTAAAGAGAGATGAATTTTTCTGAATGTTTCAATATATTTATTTATGTTGTCCACCCTATTTATATGCATATAAAAAATTTATACAATGTCCTAAAAATGAAATAAAACTATACTAAAACCCAATAATAGATCAGGGTGTTCTACTCTATACTGGTTGTATAGTATTCACTTTGAGCATAAATAAATACAAAAAAATGGATAGATGAATCAATAAGGATTTTTTAATTCTGTAAATAATACTAGAGACTAAATCTAGAGGGGAGGATCTACTTCTTAGCTATCATGGTTATCCTTCTCTTCAGTTTCCTAGATATAACATATGAATAGCGTAGTTTGGATGTGTGTTTATAACCACACGCAAGCTCCCTAAAAAGAATTTCATCACCATTAATAAATGTATAATTAAAACCCCCTGATTTGACCGCCATTTGGATAGAATCAAGTGAACTATCTAGTTTTCTCTTGATTGAGACAATTTTAACAAATAATTTATCAAAAGGGGTAATGATATTTTGGAGTAGTGTACCTATTTATTTTTCATCAAAAAATTATAAGAGGAATTCAAACTAAAAAACAAATGAGAGCAGGATGAAATATTATTGAAGGATGTTTCCAATGCAGTCCATGTAGATAAATCTATGTAATTATAAATTTCATATTTGATCATTATAAGGAATCTAAATCTAATATTACATGTTAATTATTTTTTCATTTATTAATATACAAATGAAATTTACCTCCAAAGATATTTGAAATTTGAAAATAATTTTAATAGAAATACCTCCTCAATTGATCTGTTTACAACATTTTTTCCATAGGGCTATAATTAATTTCTTTTTTGGGATACTCCCACTATAAAAGAAATTATTAGTATACATATTGTTATTTTAATACAGAGCATACAACCATTTTTAGGCTATAAAAGTGTAATCCAATTTAGTTACAATAAATACCTAAAAAAATATAGTTCTTTATTTATATTAATAACGTTTTACTATTCATAGATGCAAGTTGATCTATTATCTAACTAAGTTTATGATTAAATTGAAAAGAACTAGGTTGAACCAAAACATAAGGTCACTAATTTATATTAATAGTAAAAAACCTTCTCAAAATCCATGTTCCATAATAATGTGCAATTTTATTGAAGAAGGTATGTGTTTTTAAAATTATAAGAATGATTTATTCTAGTTGATTTCATACCCTGAAACATTGTTATAATAAAGGATTATATATTTTAAAATAATTATGTACCCATTGTGTCCATGAGAAAAATTAATTATGATGTCAATATATAATAGATGAGTGTGTGTGTGTGTGTATAAGTTTCTGGAATCATTGGTTGGATTGATCATATGATTCTCCACTGATTTGATAAAAACTAGTATCAAATATTCATATGTAATAGAAAATTTTATATCCTATAGGGGATCACCATAAAAAGTACCCCTAGAGCATGTAAAGTTTCCCTTAACGAATACTTTAATAATAATTGAAATATGGTATAAACTCAAAAAAGGATTAACCCATTTTATGAAATATTCATCAAAACAAAAATAATAATAAAATGCTGAAGAGGCTCACATCGATGAGTCCTTAGACATCACGATGCTTAAAATCATCTAAAGGTAGCCACTAATCAAGGTATTATTTCCTTGGCAGTAGTGTAGAAAAACAGGAGTGACAAGGTTGTTATTGTAGGTGATTACAGAAAGGAGGCCGAGCCAACTGTAATGTGGTAGGGGAAGTCCTTTTTGCTCGTAGCTACAGAACATAATAATGGACAAGGATCGTAGGATGTTGAAAACATATTGGGAACCACAGACCCAAACATTACCATTTCTACATCCTCATCCTTTCATAATAATGGGAGTGAGGAGAAGAATAATAATAGCATGGATGTAAAAGCATGAATGTTGGACTCTATGTGCAGGTCGATGCCGCTCAAAGAAGGCCCAGTGTTGAGTTGAAATAGAGTTTTGAAGGTCTGGTTGTTCAAGAACAAACATTGATGCGTGAGGAATAATATTTAGGTGATGATAATTGTAGCCAATTTTCAGTGGACATTTTGGACTGTTTCCAAGAGAAATGTCCCCACATCCTAAGAAGGAAGAAGGGGTAAAAGGAAAGCGTGACTCTATGAAACGCATTGTGGTCGAGGGAAAAAAACCCAAGGGATGAAAATACTATTATCACATACCTAAACCAATGTAAACCAGGTTAGCCAAGAAAGGTGTATGTAAGGAATATATATACCTACAAGGTGGGGAAAGTGGTGATTAAAGCGGAGATCCAAGAGTGATGGATGAAGAAGTAGGGATGTCTATGAGGATTATATTCCACTCCCAGGAAGAAATGAATGAAAAAGTACTACTGTCCAATACCTCAAATGAGGATATTTTAATAATTTATGGAAGAAGGTTGCTGGTTGAGGCTACTCTACAGCTAGAGGCATGGATTAAAAAACAAGACCGAATCATCGCCCGGGGTTTCAACCAAGGAAAAATCACCCTGGAGGAATTTTTCCAGACAATGGACAGAATGGTTTCCCACCTCAAAGAACATTTCAAGGAATATCCAGACACCCAAGTTAGTACACTGCATTGGGAATTATATATAGTGTCTGATTGAAATAATCTCAGTCTTGTGTTTAATAAATTTGTGAGCTCTTTCAACAAGTAGTGGTCCTTATTTTGCGAACTATAGTTTCCCACATTCCCTTAAAGTTTCTTAATATAAATTTATATTTGGATGTAATTTCATAAGAATTTATTTGATGGGGATAAGGGAATGATATCAAGCATTGATACCTTGATTATGTTATCCAACATTAAAATAATGAGTTATAATTCTTCATACATAATGTTGTATAATATCCTTGTCGGTTTGACAGCATGTATGACACAGATCACTAAGTAGGTAAGGGAATATAATATCCAGAGAAAAAAAATTATATGGAATATTTTATACAGATTGAATCTATTATAAATATAATAACTCACACAACATTTATTTTATAGTGTGTTACATGTATCAATGTCTTTCTTCAATAGCTTGTGTGACACGCAAGAACATGTTTTTCAAAACACTATTGATATTATTATTTAATGAAATAAAAAATAACCTAGCCATTAATTTGGATGTTAGTATAAGATTAATTAAAATATTAAAATATATTTTTTAAATCATTTGATACAAATTAATTAGAAATTAATATAAAAACCAAACGAATATAATGGAAATGTTTTTATAAAAATCTATTTTTATGATTAAAAGGAATATTATCTTAATAAATTAAACTAATCACTATTAGATGATGATATTAATGAAATATAAATATTATATATTTGATAAAACCTTTTTGACATATTTTGGATAGATTTTATAGTCATATATTAAGAATAAGTCTAATTTTACACGTAAAAGCTAAATTTCTCTAAATATAGTTTTGTCACCTCATAACAGAGAAACTATTTTAAATAAAAATATTAAAACATTTATAAACATCAGTTTCCAAACTAAAATTATTTTTATAAATTGGACTTCTAGAGTTATATTTGGGTGAATTTTTTCCATTTTTCTGAAAGATTTCATCTTTTTGATGAATAGACAAAATTCTGAATTTTATTTCAAAAATGATTTTTATTCAAATTTACTCAAAATGTGAAAATAGGTTATTATTAATTTTAATTTTTAATTGGATAAATTTTACACATATTAATACAATTTATGTATTTTTAATTCATTTCACATTGATATTGAATATAAAAACATTTCAAACATTTGAATATTTTTTAAACCTTACTTTAACATCCCTTATGGGGAATAATTTTAAATTAAAAAAATACCAATTATATGATTTGAATTTGGAGAAACAAATTAAATATTTGGAATCAGAATAATTTATAATTTATAATATGTTAAACAAAATTTTTTTATCAAAAGACCCATTAATATAGTCATAGTTAATTATAGTGATTAAGATAAAAACTAGCTTTACAAGGGACTAAAACTCAAATGTAAATTCCCAAATGACCTTTAAACATGTTAAAAACCTATTTTAGGGATGTAGTGGAACTACATAAAATATTAAAATGAATATTATTCATTATTTTAGGAACATTATTTAAGGGAGAACTCCCAATAGTTTTTACTTCTTTATATTTATAAGAATGCCACTCCTAATCCACTATTAAATGGAACTATAACCTCACAATTATTAACACCGCTCAACCATTTTTCTCATAAAACACATACCCAAATAATTTACCAAATTAACTAAAATCATCTGGGAATCCTCAATTCTATAATAAATCTAACCAATGATGTCTTTCGGTGTGAACAAAAAGGAGTTACTCGAATAAGATCTAATATTCTTCAATGATAACTTTTGTTTCATTTCATTATCCAACCATTTAATTTTTTTATATATTACTTATATAATAACCTCAATATAATAAAAATAATAATATTTTTTTATTTTAATAATTTTAAGTACAATTTCACACACTTTCATCAAATACGGTACACAACCATTGTTCGTGTGTATGTTATGCTTCTACCTCGCGTAACGATGGCATTCGTTATTTCATTACTATATTTAATGATTTATAATAATGATGGATTTATAGTTTTTTGTTATATATATATATATATATGTTTATAATTTATTTATTCATCTGTAATTTTTATATAATACATAACTCCATGCTTTCCATTTTTTGGGAAACACGATAACATGATTTGTGCATGTGTGGACTAATACATCCTCCATGAATTGTTATCCATTCACACATTACATGGAATGTATTGAGGATAGATTTAATAAAAATATGTGGTATATATATCATAAATATTATATTAGATTAATAATATAAACTTATTTTTATAACTTACTTTTTAAAAATAAAAAAGGAAACGGATATAGAATTCAAGAATATAGAAGACCTACTATCTTCATTAACGGTGCATATAATTTAATATCTTAAAATTTTATGGATTACTATAAATAAACATATAATAAATATATATAATAATTAGATAATTATTTATATTATTTATATTACGAAATCATGATTTGTGTAATAGGGATGAAAAATAACATGTCAAAACATACTAAAAAAATAGTCCAATTAACTCCGGAAATAGTAAAAATAATTAATGATTATCACAAAATGGATAATAATTTTTTATAAAATTATTATATATGATATAATAAATATTAATATGGCTATTTTATAATTTATTAACATTATTAAAACAATTATTCAAGATGTTAAATAGAGGTCATCCAAAAGGGAGTGTAATGTTAAGGATTTTCATCTATCTTTTTACATCTATGTGATAAATGTCTTAATCGCAACTTACATATTTTTTGTGGTGTATCTAATGACCATATTTATATATAATATCATGAATTATATTATCTTCATTTTATTTAATTTTTTCATTTTATTGATATTACTTTATGGGTTTCTGATTCAAATGTTACCACAGTTTTATAGGAATTTAATCATAATTTTTACATCTGTGAGATAAATGTTATATTCACAACTTACTTATTTTACGTTGTGTATCTACTCGCTATTTTGATATATAATATCATTAATCCTATTATACTCATTATTTTGGATATTTTACTTGGAATTTTCCAATCTATGTTGTTTTAACTTGAATATTACCAACAGGTAAAAGTTGTCCCCCAATATCACATTCTTTTAGGATTGTTAACAATATCTTAAAATAATAAATCCCCTATAATAATGTTTTCATTGATAATTATATTTATTTGTAATATCTATATTCTTTTATTATGTATATTGATATTTCATAAACCGAATACCATTTTTACATACAATATTTACTTTTAATGTTATTGTTTTACTAGGGGAATACTGATACATCCATATCCTTTATTCAAAACAAATATTTTATAAAGAAAATTCTTCATTAAGATAAATCAATTATTAGATATATGAGGAAGTAATTGGACATGAAGGACATGTCTTGGTAACGATTAATGAAACCCCTTGAAGCATTAGTAGTCTCATTGGAAAAAATCAGTTTGATAAACCCTACCCATCTATAAAAAGCGTGTAATAAACTATCTTCTGAATAGTTTTAATAGTAGAGTTGAGGTTGGAAAAACCAAATAGGTTTGTAAATAGTATTTTTTATAATATCTTGTGAATTAACTTTTTGATAAATATTTTTTTTACCTAGAAAACATGGAATCTAATAATTAATCACTGCCTTCATTCAGTAATCTGTTATTATTTTCGATAATATATTCTCTATGAAAAAAATCTATGGATGCATTTTATTTTTAGTATATTGACTAAATATAATATGTCTGCAGTTATTTAGCATGACATATTTATTATTAATTATTGATTCATGTTATATTACTTTGTACGGTTACCCTTACTGGGAATCTGATATCACCGTTATTTGTTCCCTTTCCTCGGGGTATGAAGATGAATTATTAGGATGATTTTCAATGAATATAAACCTTTTATTTTTTTATGTATTATGGTAATTTTATTACCAATGTAAAATGGGGTTCATATATGTATTATAGTTTTCCAAAAATGTTAAAATAACCATTCTATGAATATTTGAATTTTTTGTAATAATTACAACGTAATGAAATAAGGCAGTCACTTCGTGTTTCTGGTGTTGGGGAATTACAATTGCTATCAAATGTAGTTTAGTATAAAAATTTGAAATTATATTTAATAAAATATAGATTTGGGAAGATAAACCTAAGACACACTTTAAGGAAACAAATAAAATAAAATACTAGAATTTCGGTAAGGTGGAGATTATGTGGCTCTTCATAGAAATACATACCTCTCTGGATACTATGATTGTATTTTGTTTCGGAAAAGATATACCAAGGGGTAGTAACTCCAAAAACATGCATTCAGACTAAATAGATTATAACCTGGTATAATATAATGGGCCTTTCAGAACACCTATAGTGAATCTCCAAATGGGATATGCTTAGGATTATTAAAAATTTCTCTACAAACCATTATGTTGGATATGAAAGTAAAGATATCCCAAAAGAAAATATGTAAATTATTATGGCATTAGTTATGAGTTTTTCCAATTTATGATAAGTGTTTAAATATTTTTGGGATAATAAATAATTTAATGTAATGTTTTAAAATAATACAGTATATTCAATTTTTTAGAAATGGATCCTAGAATGATGAATTGTATCAATGCTCAATGACAATGTATAGGTTTCCCTACTAAGGTAGATGGTATAGCTGGTATTCAAACTGATATTGTTATGGATATATTAGGGTATCTTAATATGTTTATGACACATAACCATTCCCACATGGATAAAAATATTCCTTAATGATATTCTTCTATGTTGGGTATCTTGATAAGATAGATGCCTTTACCATTAAGTGGGACTACATACCCAATAGTGGATGAGCAATGGTTTACATTTTTGAAGATGATACTCAGGTAATTGGATGTGCTGTGAGAAGGAAACTTTTACACATGTAGTGAATTATTTATATGGTGATGTTTATCAATGGTGGTTATTGATCTAGAATAATAGAGAGGAAGAGAAAATAGAATTCATGTATTATAAATCATTTATGTACTGGTTTTTTGAAAAATAATTTCCCACTCAAGAAACAAACTATGATGAAGAGAAATTTCTATAGTTTAAATCAAAATGATGAAGAAAGTGTTGAATAGTATAAAGCTACCTATAAATGGTTAGAAATATATTATATAGATATCATATGAAATATTTATTGAAATAATTTTCTCTTCTTTAACGTTTTTAAGCCATGTATACGAGGTGTGTTGGTGTCTCAAACCTTTTCTCTAAATGATGAAAGAGTTTTCTATGCTATCAAGTCAAATAAATAATTCTATATGTCTTATGGATTTAACATGAATAAATGGAAGAAGCAGATAGAAGAGAAATAATATTTATGTGAATATTGGAAATTTTTATTTTCTCACATGTGATAACATTGGCAAGAATCTCCCTTGGAAATTCTCGAAGGGATTGAGAGTTTGTTATAAGTATGGGGAAAATGGTCACTAGACAAAATATTCAAAAGGGAAGAAGGAAATTTTTTTATTCATTTTTACATCTACATGGATATGGGGAACAATGGAAATAAATTCAAGAAGATTCAATGGAATATACTACACTAGAAGATAATAGACCATGGTAATGTTTATGCTATTACTATAGACAAAGAATAATGATTAATGATTCTATTTATTGATTCCAAAATTGCGTCATTAGAGTATATTATCAATGATGAATTAGTCATAAGAATTATTAATTTTATATGGAATGTACTGTAGAAAATTTTTATTAAGGATATTAGATCTACGTTGAACGGTACTAAGAAAATTTATTCAGTAGCTTGTTAATTTTTTGGAAAACATGTGATTGAGGTAAAGATAACTATTAATTTTTCCACGATGTTGGGATAACTATTTTTATAAAAATATATTATTTATTAGGGTAAAGTTAATTAGATACAAACAAATAAATTTTAATTGATTATAATGTATTGGATCATGATATCTGGATGTGCTATATGGTTAACTATTTATGAAAATAGTTTATGTTGAGAATTGGACTAGGTTTTAGTGATTGATGTATTACTTCATCATATGATGCAACCAATATTAAAAAGATGAAATATAAATACTTCAATGAACAACCAAAGTATTATATTTATCTTATTAAATATAAAAATATCAAGTAATTATATTTCCTTACATTCTTATTGAGTGCAATAATTCCTCAAACTAAAGGAAAAGGCTCTTGAATTTTCTTTTCTTATTATCAACATTTTTATGATATCAATGACCCTTCTCACACCTCTATTTCTTGTCTTTATGGTCAAAATAATCTCATGAACGTTTTATCAATCACACTCCCTCATAACTCGAAAGTTATATTTCCCTTCCGTGTCCATTTTTTCACAAATGTTCTCTTATCTGACAGCATCGTTTTTTGGTGAACATTATATTTTATTTTCCCTATTATAAAGAGGATGTATTATAAACCCTATTTATGAAGTCATTTTTTTCAATAATAGTAATTTAAAATACCAAACCCCTGATTAACAACATCAATTTTTAATTTTGAGAATAATATTTATTTTTGGGTAGGGAGAATGTGACATCCTAAAAACATAAAAAATAGTGCACTATATTTGATAGCATGTATGAAAAGAATCACAAAATGTGTATGGTAATATAATATCCCAAGAAATAATTGTATATTTACTATTTCAGAAATAAAAAATCTATTTTATATATTTCAATGTATTAAACGTTGATTTTATCAGGTATTATATACAATAATAACGTTCTTTGATGGCTTGTGTTACACATAAGACTGAGTTTTACATAAAACAGTGAATATTATTATATAATATAAAAAGATATAACCTATACATTAAATGTGTAGTTATTAATATTATTAAATAAGTTATGAATATACATATTTTAATTCATTTGTTACCAATTAATTAGAAACAAATATAGAAACAAAACGAATATAAAGGAAGTGTTTAAAGAACTAATTTTTAAGCATCAAAGGAGATTGATCACAATAAATTTAATTAATTAATATTAGTGAATGAAATAAATGAAATATATATATATTTTATATTATATAAAATATTTCTTACATTTTTAGAATATTTTGGATATGAATTTGATAAGAACAAGTCTAATTTTATGCATAAAAATCGATATTTTTTGAAAATACATTTTCAACCATTTAATAGAGAACTTGTTTTAAATAAAGAATATTTGTTAAAATAAACATAATTTTTTAAAATTTTACATCAAAATTATCATTTGGTTTTTTCTATTTTGATTAAATATTTTATTTTGATAATGAATAGTGAAAAATACTGAATTTTAATTGAAAACTGCTTTTTCATCAAATGTATTTGTGAGGAAAAATTATATTTTCATTGGATTAAATGTATAATTATATCAATTTTACATATATATAATAATTTAGATCATTTGTATCAATTTCATATTAAGATTGTGTATAAAAACATTTCAAACGTTTAACTGTTTTTACTTTAAAACCCTGCTTTCCCATCTCGTCTGTGAGATTAATTATAAATTAATTTTTCCATTTATGTGATCTTAATTTGAAAAATTGTATTATATATCTGAAATCACCATAATTTATAATTTTCCTTTAGTTCAAATTATTGTTTTAACTAATATATTTGTGAATTTAGTTAAAATTAATTATAGTAGTTTAAAGAAAAACTTGCTTAACCAGAGAGTAAACCTTAATCTTAACAGAATAAATGAACATGAAACTTGTTAAAAAAATGATTTCATGGACCTATTTTGACCGAATCTTCCCTTAGATATTTTTTTCATTATTGGATTCACATGATGTAAGGGATACCCCCCTTTAGTCTTTACTATTTTATATTTACAATAATCCCACTCCTCCGCCACTATAAAATGAAACACATCTCTACCATTTATTTACACATATAAACACATTTTTCTCATACAAAAACTACCAAAATAGACTCCCAACTTCCATCAAAAAATTCTTCAATCCCCATATTGAACATAAAGAAACCCAAGGATGTATTTCTGTACAAACCAAAAGGATTTCCCCGAATAAGAGGTAATATTCTTCAATGATCACATTTGATTCATTTATTTCTCAACACATTAAATTATATAAATATATTTATTATATAATAACCTCACTATGTTAAATATAATTTTTTTATTCTATGATTTGGACATACGCTTTCAAACACTTTCATTAAATAGGATACTCAATCATCGTTTGTTTGAATGGGAGATTTTCTCCTCATGAACGGATATCATTATTCCTTCCATTACCAAATTTTATGGTTGGTAACAATTAATTATTTATATAGTTTCAAATTATATATATTATATTTATAATTTATTAATTATTATTCAAGTTTTATTTAGTGCATACTTTCATGATTTTCATTTTATGGGAACAAGAAAAAATTGTTTATTGAAGTATGGACTACCTCCTCCTCAAAACAATTTGATTCATTCACAAATTAAATGAAATGTATTATGGATGGTTTAAAAAATATTTTATATATATAATATTAATATGATAATACAATTTTGATATATATATATATCAAGTTATTTTTAAATACGAAAAAGAAATTGAAATAGCTTTAATGCATACATATGACATATCGTCTCCATTAATAGTGCCTTTAATTTCTTGTATAATTTTCTTTCCATTAATATAAATCAATAAACACTGAATATATATGAATTTTAAATAATTATTTACATTCTTGAGATGATAAATCATGATCTAAGTAATTGGAATGAAAAATAACAAATCAAAACATACAAACAAACAAACAAATTAATATTAGTAATAGTTAAAATAATGAAATATTATAAAAATTGAGAAATAAAATGTTATAAAAGTATTATACATGATGTTAATAATAATTCATCTAAAAGGGATCATAAAAATTGATATTTTTATCACACTTTTCACATCTATTTGATATATGCCATATTATAGACTTTATTTATATTGTGTAGATTCTGAAAATTTTGATATATTATATCATTAATTTTTTTATATTCATGCAATATAAATGTTTCATTTGATTATTATTACTTGTGGAATTTTCGATTCAAATTTTTCCACTATTGCAATGTTTTTTCATATAACTTTTTACATCTGTTGATAAATGTCATATTCACCACTTACCTATTTGGTGTAGTGTATATAGTACCCCCATTGATATATTATATCACGAATCCTTTTATTTTCGTGGTATTAATCATTTTAATTTGAATTATCTCACCCAAGGGGGTTTAACATTAAAATTCGTAACTCGTAAAATTTATCTTACAATCTCTCATTCTTTTGTGATTGTTAACATTATGTTAAAACAATCACATCCTTATAATCATTTTATATTTAACATTATATTTATTTGTAACATATTTATTCCTCTAGGATAAATATTAATCATTTCAAGAATCATATAACAATTTCTCATACGGTCTTTACATTGAATGTTATTGATTTACTGGGAAATTATGGATAAGTTCATATCCTTTACTCAATATGGATATTTGATAAAGAACTTTGTTCACGAATTTAAATAGATTATTAGACATATAATGAAATATTTTCATATGAAATACATGGGTTGGGGGCCCATTAATGCAACCCCCTTGATGCGTCAATAGTCTCATCAAACGAATTTAGTTGGACAAACCCTTCATGTTTGTTACCAACATGTTTTAAATAGTAATGTGAATGGACTTGACAGTATAGTTTAAGTTGAACAAATCAAATAGGATTGTAACAAGTATGTTATAATCTAGAGTGTGAATGGTATTGATGGTCAAGGTTATGTGTACCTGGTAAACATGGTATCAAATAATTATGAATTTTCTTTTATTATGAATTTATTTTTTATTATGTAGATGATTTTTACTATAAAAGAACATTTAGATGAATTTAATTTTTATCAAATTGATTAAATTTAATGTGTATTAAGTTATTTACCTTTCCATAATTTTTATTAATTATTGATTCTTGATATCTTCCACTATAATTTTACAGTTTATTATCATTTGATCTCACCCTTATTTTTTTGTTCCCCTATATTATGAAAATTAATCATGGAAATGATTTTTAGGGATTATAAGAATTTGATTTTGTTATCTATTAGGTTTTTCATTATTAAAAATTCAAAATGGGTTTCATGTATATAATATTGATTTTAAAATAAACTAATATGATTATTTTTTTGGATTTAAATTTATGGTAACCATATAGATATAATAATGTAAGGCTCTAAAATTGGGATTTTGATATCGAGGCGTTACACTATCTGGGATGGGGGAACACCCGGTGTGAAGTACTAATATGGAATATTTTATCTCAAAAAAATGTGGAAATAGTGTAATAATTTATTTACAGTCCCAAATAAAAATGTGAGGAATTATTCAATCCAACAAATAAGAAAATGAATGAGTCCCATTAAAAATAATTCTAAAAAAATTAATAATAACAAGTAAGTGCATCCCACTTTTCAAGAAGTCTCTCCTCAACCATTAGGATAAATAGAGGTCTATAAAACTTACTTACCCTATATGGAGAATTATAATATTTATATTTTATATCAATATAATAAATCCTTTTAACATTAATCGTTTTCCACTATATCTGACCCTCGAGGTTGAGATGTTTGTTGAGGTCCTTAGAAATGAAATTTTTCTTATCAATACCTATAGAAAAATTACTACGGGTATTATTCTCATTAATTTTATGAATAGTCACTTAACGATGATCAGTATTCTTGTTAAAAGAATTGAAATATTATATTCTCCAATTTTAAATATTTATCTTGAGAAGTTATTACATTTTAAAAAAATCTAAGTAATTATATTTTCAATTAAAACAACTTCATATATCCTTAATAGGATTATTGAAATTTGTTTGTGAGACGTAATATTTTTTGAAAATTAATAGAAGAGATGATTTTATATCTCCTGTGAAAGAATTCTAGAATATGATGATGTTATCAATTTATTCATGTATGGGTACTACAAGGGATAGATTACCAAGGGTTAGGGGTGGAATAATATAAAAAGTGTTTATATATATTACCTACCAATGTTTTTTTGGATTTGTTTTCATCATCAGGTTTATTTACCATACATTAAGTTCACATCAAAAATTATCATTGTTTTCGTTGAAGGGTTTGAACTCCTTGGTTGATACTGAATAATTTAGCAAGCCTATCTTCTCATCTAGGTTATGAATATCATTGATATCCCCTAGAATATTCAATGGTCCACTAATTTTGTCACCCACTGTTTGCATTTCATGAAATATGATTCTTATTTCTAGGTATATATTGTTTTTATAATTAAAAAAACACAAATTTTTCCTACTAATAAATTTTTAGTTGAGGGTAGTACTATGCTCAGTCAATTTAATTAATACTATGTATTTAATACTTTAGTGATAAACTACCTATAGTATTTTAATTTCTTTTCAACATTGATATGAGGTGATGATATGAAATTATATGTTTTCAAGAAAACAAAACCTAGGGGAATATCATTTTGTGTTTAGATAATTCCCTAAAATTTGGTTTATATTTTTATATGAAGTGCCTAATGGTGATGATTGATTCATGGTTTTCCATGACCAGATAGTTCCAAAATTGTATCATCATTTAGAATTGATTTTGGATCTATACCCTCTTTTTATTTCCTCCCAAGTTTATCTTTCTCGTTTATTTTTAATGGAAGTAAGAGTTTTACTAGTTTTTTTCAGGCTATAAGGCTTTAAATTTTGAAATATTTTTAGAGTAGTTCATATAAAAAATACTTTTGTTTTGGAGATTTTCTAGAATCTAGACTTTGAGCTTTCACATTTTCATCCATGGGAATACCATTACATTTAAATGTATTATGTTTATTTGATTGTTTTAGTATAATCTCATTCATCATAATATTATATAGTTCAATCATACAAACATGTTTTATTCTTTATGAATATACCTATCCCTCCATTTTAGTAATTTCAATAGTCTTATGAATGATTCGAGCTGATGAAATTGTGTTTTTGTGACATCCATAATAAATTATAGCCCTATGGCTGTTTATTTTCTATTATATGAAGTAATTATGAATTTTTAGTTCAAAAATGGTGTCATTCATCTTAATACAGCATGAACATGATTACATTATCTATTTACTTTTAACATTATTGGGAATTCTGTGAATAAGAGTTGATGCATTATTTGTGATTCCATCAATTTATGAATATTCTTGATCACAAGGTTGAATAAGTATAATGTAAACAAGGATAGAGTTATACTAATGTTTTATAACTCCATTGTTTATAAATATACTAAACTACATTGAAGTCTTGTTATTGTCATCTGTAATTCTATATTAATGTGGGGAGTAAGGTGTAAGAACCATATAATTTAAAAGTACTGTATCACCCTTATAATTATTAGACATTTCATAAATAATATAATTTTATATAGATTATTCATGGATTCTGATATCATTATATATTTGAATAAATATAATGTCATAATCAATTATTAATATTTAATTATTCCTCACCCCATAAACTACAGACATAGAAAAAATGTTTAAATCATGGATGTCACAACCATCTCATTATCTATTTATTATTCATCAACAAGAGAATCCTAATACATCCCCTTTGTGTTATTAAAATCAAAGGTACTTAACTACTTTTTTCTCCCATTTTACAAGATCATTCTTCCTTGAAATATAACCCTTATCACGGTAAATAAACTCTAATTTCAGGTTTTGGTTAATATTTTTTCATGAATTAGGATAATTTTATGTCTGAAAAAATTTATGGGTCACTATAAAATTTTAAATGATGTGTCTTACAATTATGTACACATCATAGAAAGGAGGTGTATATTTATACTTAAATTTAGCCTAATTTTTTTGGTTTTCATAAATGAAGTTGATCACATATAGGTGTTTTGAATCAAAATTGGAATCAACCAATCACCAAGATTAAAATCCCATCTTCTCCCTTTAGTTTTTGTCGGTCCATCTTTAATGGAATTCCAATGTAAACATAAATATTTATAAGAATTTTACAATTCCAAAATAGCCAATTTAGGTCTTCTATTCTAACCCAAATTTGTTTTAAAGAGTTCCTTTAATTGAATAGGTTCATGATCTTATCCCATTCTGAAATCCTAAAGACTCTTGGTTTCAAAAAATAACTTCCAATTTCTCATACTAAATCAAGATACACTTTACTACCCATTGTCACGTGAAAGATATTTTTTTATAAGAATATTTTTCCATTCACTACCACCCCAATAATATGTAAATCCTTCTTTAATATTATATATAGACCATAGTTTATCTCCCATAGAGTATATGTTCATCCCAAAATGAAGAATTTATAAAAATAGAGACATTACTAGAGGGCTTCTAGATAAACATTGATCATGAATCCGTCATTCATCAATTTTCATGAAGGTTGTTCTTGGAAAATCATTATTTGAGGGATCCTCACCACCGAGGGCTTCCACTAATGTTTTTGTCCCAAATCCTTGGAAGGATTTAGGTTTTCTAAAACATGATTTAAATTAAAAGGATAATTTCATGGAACATCATTGAAAAGATTAGCCAAATAATGATGGAACAAATCCATGTGAATATAGTGAAAAAATATGATCGAAGAAGATTCAATGTTTAACTTCAATGAAAAACATGATAATTCCTACAAGTTAAACACCTTTGTCACCGTAAAAGAGAGAAAAAATCCATCCACTTCAACAAATAAAAAAAAAATTTAGGTATTTTATATTTGTAAAATTTTCATAGTGAACCATTCAATTTTTTTGGGTTTTAATGGAAAATTAATATGCCTTTATTTTACACAATAAAATTATTTCCATTACAATTAATATTATACTCTATTTTTTATGAAAACCATTTTGATGATTAAAACAAACATTTCTCTTTAAAAGTGATTTTTTCTAATTTGAAAACTTGTATAAAAATTAATTTCTACCACTTTTATTAGTTGAATAATATAAAATGGATTACATATTTTCAATTATAAAAATTAATATTATGTAATAATGTAATCTTAATTTTCATTCATAATGAATAGTAACTGAGGTAAATGTTTATCACCTAAGTTAAGTGTAAAATAGGTTAAAATGGTTAAAAAATAGATAAGGTTTAAAAATAATATAAATATATTTATTAAAACCTGTTGGATGGATTTATTTTTACCTTATCATTATCATCTTAGAATATGAATCCTTTTGGATCAATTGGTCTTAGTTATGACAACAATATATTTTGATCTTTTAAAAAAATCAAATGTGTCATCTCCCTCACTTAGAAAAAGACACCTCTTTTCTTTTTTCCACACTAGAATATCCTCTTATATTATACAATACATTATTAAATTGTCTATTAACACACTTTATAAATAATTAAGGTATTATCTTGATCATAATATTATCTTCAGAATCCTAAATATGTAATCCAAAGGTGGTTGTCCAAAGAAGATGTATAACTCTTAACTAAGTATTCTAATTGTCTTTAATCATGTACCTACTTAAAATATATGATAAAAATGACAATATAATTTAAAAATAATTCCCAAAATATTAATATGTTATCTTTTTAGTGGTGTAAAATCTATTCTTATCCTTCTCTATCAATTGGTGAACACATGAATCGTTGATGCATATATGCAGATTACCACATTGTAAAATGATATACTACAATTATCATCACCAAAATTAATGGATATTTGTTATAATGTTTTAGATGATATTTATAAAATATTTATGATTATTAAAATATTATATATCATTTTTCTTTTTACCCTTCCTCTCTTTAAAAAGTATAATCTTTCTCGTACATTTGTGTGGAATACCACCTCCACAGAGCTATGTGATTCATTATCAATGTACAAATTTAATGGGTTACTATAAATATGTACATAAATAATATCTAGGATATTTTTATCATGAAAAATATTCTAGATATTATGAAATTGTGATCAGTATTTAAGGACTTTATGAATATAACCAGGACATATAATAATAACAAAACAGTTAACACTCGTAAACAATGATTTTAATACAAGTATTTTTAAAAAATAGGGTTTATAATGTTATAAGTGGATCATGTAAGATATTATTGGAATTTATATTCTTCTATTATACAATTATAATAAATTTTAATATATTATACTTTATTTGGAAATCACTTACAAGAAATTTAGAACAAGATGTAAGGGATTCCTTTGATAATCTCATTTTATTTCTGGATTATTTATATTCAGATTTCATATAGAATAATTATATGATTCCAATATCGTAACACCCATATGTTTTCTTTTAATATTGTAATTTTTTTGGATCACATGTTTATAATCTTATTATTATTTTTTTAGTATCAGTAATCAAAAGGGAATTTACATGTAATTGAATTTATTTTAGATTATAAATATGTAATTTAATCAATGAGTCAGTTATTTTCCTTAACAATGATTCCAATTATCTTTTAAAGGTATTATAATCATTGAAAACAACCATTGATGTCAATATTTATATGATCCTATGATTCTATATTTATACATTTTTTTATTATTTTCATAATTCAATACTGATAAATTTTAACTTAAAAATAAATTTGAGAATGAATTATATTAATCATTCAAAATATGAAGAATGCATAGAACATAAAACACATAGGTGGGGCCTAGTCATATATAGTAATTTGATGCTTAGATAGTTCTGATGATAATAAGTAGAAGTAATTCCATCTTATATGGGTATATTGTTTAAATATATCCATTCATTAAGAATAGTGTATCGATTGGGAGGCCTAAAAGTGAGATTTATGATAACTTGGTTGAGCGTCCTTGATAAAAAATGTTCAATACTAGGTATTTAGTTTATTAAGATTTCTATTTTAAGTACCCATGTGTTTTCTATGTTGATATTATCCATGGAAGTTCACTAAACTCATTTTTTCGATTAAATGAAATGTGTTTTTATTATTGACCGGGCCATATTGTCAAAACGTATTTACTCATCATAGATTCTTCTATACATAAAATTTATTAAGAATATAAGCTCAACATTTATTTTATTTTATTTCTCCTTCATATAAATAATGATATTAATAATGATATCATCGATGAATGATTATTTTCTACTAAATTTTTTTATATTCTCAATCTATTATCGGTGTCATGTATGTATCTATTTTTTCATGATTTCTAAACTGATAGATCTTGTATTGTAGCAGTTATTATTGGGCACTGTAGCAGTCAGAACTATTCACCAGATTTGGGCCTTCGGGCCACCGGTTTGGGCCTATGGGTCTCAAGGGCCTTCGGGTCATCAAAGGACTTCGGGCCATAGGGACTTCGGGCCACACAGACCATAGAGTTCCCAGTTCACACAAGAACATTCCCCAGAAGATGATCATAGCAATAACAGTAGCAGCCACTAGAGTAAGAGCTAAAAAGATTGGAAGAATGAGAGGGTATGGCAGCTGCCATCAGGACTAGGCATTGTACAGCTTTGTACGAGGCAATGCTAGCCGATCAACAATGCAAGGTGGGGAGCTAGGTGATCAATGACGTAGAATCTAGGGAGGGGCAGTTCAAGTGGGCTGGGCCAACATGTCATGTATTGGGAATGGTATGCCTCTAGGTTTTCAGGTCATGTATTCCGAGTGAGTCAAGGCCTTGTTCCTTGGGACTACGGGTCATGTATGGGTTCCCCTTCAACCCTTAAAAGGGGGATTATCCATAATAAAAAAAGGCATTCGGGCCATTCGGGGGTTCACATCCTTATGGTCACTCTTTTCATATTGATCTTTTTTCATCCTTGGATAGTTAGAAGGAAAATTTCCAACACTACCACAACTGTATAAGTTCAATGGTAATTTTCCAAAAAATTAACCTCTTCCTTTATTGAAAATTCTTGATATGAGTGACATGAGTTTTTCAATCATAAAATCATTTTCTTAACAAAAATATGATTCATCATCACCATCCTCTAATAAAATTCCTCTCTTGTCAATATTAAAATCATTCAAATATATTTCTATATCACCCTTGATCTTTTTATTTAATAAAATTTAGATCTACATTTCATACTAAATTTGGATATAATATAGATCATATAATGGAAGTGTTCCCATATTTTATTATTTTAGTGATGAAATATTAATATAAATCCTATAGTAAACAATACAGTGTATCAATTCGATAACCATATAATCCTAAAAATTCATAGAAATACTTCTAATGAAGATCAAAATTTCATTTACTATAGTGAATAAGTCATATACTATTTCATAAATACTCGTTTTCCATATCGTTAAAATTTAATCACAAAAAATTAATCTTAGGTTTAATAAATTTCACATTTCTTTTAAAAATGTTTTCTAATTTATCTGAAATTACTTTTTCTATTTTGATCTTACGAACATTGGGGAATTATTTCTTTGAAATAGATGAAAAAAAAATCTTTAGTATCTTTATATTTACTTCTATAATATAAGTACCTTCATTATGATGAATAAATCCACTTATTGAATCCTTTAATACATTAAAACTGAAAAATACGAGATATAGAAAAATTTTATTTTTCTATATGTAGTAATTAGTCAAATAAAATGTTATAATCCCCTTACTGTCAACATTGTTATATTTTTTTATATTTATAAAGAAATATAGATACTAATTTATTATTCATATAATGACACTTCATAAATTAAAATCAATCACTAATTATGTTAAAAATCATTAAACGTGAAAACATTAAACTTCTAATCATCAGATGAAACCTGTTGCATTGATACAAACAAATCTTCCTTGTCATAGAATTAGTTTTTTGATAGGGAGAGTGATCAATTAGTGAATAGTAGTACATTTTAAATTTTTATGATTTAATATAAAATAAACCACTATTGCTTGTTAGAGTGAGATATCTCACCACTTAGCTCACATACATTGAGGAAAAGAACACACAATGGACATTCAATGTACAATGATCACTATAAAAAATGAGTTGATAATCCGTAGAATGATCTAAACTCAACTACAATCATATGATCCAATGAAAAATAATTTTGTATTATAATGATTGTATTATATCCATGAAATCATGTATATAAGAAAATTTGAACTAGTTTCACCCAAATTGTCTCCCAAAAAATATAATAAGATAACTTGAATTGTATTGTGGAACCAATTATCATTATACTCTGATAATTATCTCCAAAAAATATAAAATTTCCCACACTTATTTTCTGAATTGGAAAATATGTGTACTTTATTCTCCATCCTATACCCACATAAGTACACTACCCTTTCTCTTATTCTTATTCTTCTACATGTTTTAATGTATGTATTCTTCTTTATATATAGTCTGAATTGAGAAACATAATTAATCTCTATCCATTAAAATTTTATTAATTATTCATTTATTATCTAAAACACTTTGTCTTATCCTTAAAAAACAAAATAATAATCTTATCTGTTTTCATTGAGTGACAATGTTTGAATATATCATTCATAGTTTCAACTGTAGAAGATTTGAATTTGATTTTGAATTTCAATTTCTAATTCAAATTACTGACTTCTTTTTATCTAATCATAACATTATTTTTATAATATTGCCTCTTCTGTTGTATTATATTTCAGTAATTGGATCTATCTAGGTGATATTTGGGAGAAAGGTATGCATCAATGTTGTAAAATATTTATCTTCAACTGATACCTCCATTTTTTTCATTGTCTACCAAACATTATTCTTCAATAAGAATACATTTTTTTCATAACAAGATGTGACTAATTTTTCCATGACAATTTATTTTCACATAAATATCCATTTTATTTATTCAATTCTACATGGTTATGATTTAACAAAATATCCATAAAACAAAATTCCTTTTTAAATATAATCAATAAAAAACTTCCTTTGTGATATTTTATACATTAAATCTAACATTAACATTGAATGATATAAATTTAATTCATTAGAATATTCATTTTATGAATATCTGATAATTAATTCTTCAATATTATCTCATTTTATATCAAATTAAAATAACCTATGTAAGATTAAAAAAAATATTATATGTTATAGTATTATAATCCAATATATTTTTCATCATCCATTACTTTTACATATAATGAGTTATATTCAACAAATATCTTATTTATAAACAAATATCAGACATATCAATTGAAACCACAAGACTTTTCCCCATTTTCCTATTCTCTGTAATTCTATGATATTCATTCCTCAAAATATGTTATTTATTAGAACTAAATTTTATAAATGTTATAAATTTTACATTTTCTTCATACCTTTTGAAAAAATATGTCATGAATCATCTAATATTTTGATTTTCATCACACCTTTATAAAATATGTTATGTATCCTCCTTATAATATTATAACATTAAAAGGTTCCTTGTATAATCTTTAATTTTCATATCTATAAAACATATTATATATTCTCTATGAATTACCCCAATGCTTTTACCATTAAAATTTTAAATCTAAATATCTAGATAATATTTCCAAAAAATCAAAATCACCTTAAAAAGAATCTAACTCTTAATAAACGTTCACCTAAAAATATTAAATTTATTTAATTAGAGTTTGAATAATATATATTTATTCATAATAAATGATTATAAATTAATTATATATTCCCAAAATCATTGATTATTATCTATGAAAAATATACGAAATTATAGAGGAAATTTTTTGAACTAAAATAATAGAAACTAAAACATGGGTCACAAAAATTATCATAAGGTTTCAATAATCTAAAGATAAAACTATTGGTATCAATAGTTATAGTGGAAAATATTCATGATTTTATTGTGTTTTCTAAGGAAATAGTAATAAGAGGATTTTGGTGTGTGGACGCTTAGAGATGTGTTTTGTATAAAAGAGATCAATAATGTAAATATATAGAAGTTATAGTATCGATAGGAGCTAATCTAATGAGGGATTTACCTAGATATACCTAATGTTTTCCATTTTTAGTGGTATGGTAATTATTTTCACTACTTTATTATAATGGATTATAGAGAACAATAGTGCTCAAAATAGGTAATATATATGAGTGGCATAAATCAGTGGAAGTTGTCCGTTTGGGATGAAATCAATTAATAATATGTGTCCTAAACATGAAATTTAATAGAATGTAATGTTTGCATGATGGTTATTAAGAACTAATTTGTATTTTATTAAAGGTGTAAATAGATTGTAGAGAGAGGTAAAAGTTACAAGTCAACATTGAAGGGGATTTAAGAAATCGATGGTGTGGATTTCCTTGATAAATTTTCACTAGTTTTCCAACATATGACAATAAAAATGGTCATAATTATGGTTTCTATGGAAGGATTGCATCATTAATAGTTGGATATGAGGGGAAATTTTTTTATAGGGATATTTATTATTATATTTACATGAAAGATCCATTTGGTTTCATGATTAATTATAATGGGAACCTTGTGTAAAAGATGAAGTAGAGCCTTTATTGTATAAAATAAAAGCGAATGGAATGGAATTATAATTTTCATAAATTCATAGTGTATCAAAAATTAATTCAGAAAAATATGAATTATTTTTGTTTCTGGGAGTGTACTATTTGGTTATGTCAATCATCCTACTTCTATATGAGGATGATATTTTAATATTTGGTTTTGAAATGGAAATGATAAATGAGTTGAAAGATGGATTGTACGTATAATTCTTGATAAAGGTTCTTGGATTGGCTAAATTAATTTTTGTGATGAGGGTTGAGAGAGACATAAGATTCACTAGTTTTTACTTATAATATCTGAATTACATTCCAAAGGAATTGGATTGATAAGATATGAGTGAGGTGGTCTCTATAACTAAACCCCTGATTAATCATTTGAAACATATAAAGGATAATTTACCATGATTAGAATAGGAGGTATAGTATATAGAAATGATCCCCTAAGAATGAGTTGTAGGAAGCCTATTGAATTCCACGGTTAATAAGTGACCAAACATTACACACATAGTGGGAGTTGATAGTAGGTACATTATGGATTCCAAAAGGGAACATTAGAATGTTATAAAGAGGATTATACTATTTTTATGGAGTTTTATAATCTTGGATATTTTATTTTATATAGGTGAGCAATTTTATGAATTAAATGAATCTTACATTATGGGATATTTAGATACTCGAATGGGTACCACCTAATACATATTCTCCTTAGGTGATACCATTGTGAGATATATGTTTAGAATCAACATGTAGTTTCTCTATTTATAATGAAAGAAGATTAAATTACTTTAAAAAAGTTGGTAAATAGATAATATTGATGAACATGATAATGGGAGATCTAAAAAGGGGGAATGATAAAGGGAATCTATTTTTTATTTAAAAATTGTGATTCACATATCAAAAAATAAAATGATTCATTCAAGGTTCAAGGTAATTTACATGAAGTATAACTTTATGTAGAATTTTTTAGAGGATGAGTGTTGGATATATAAAAAATAAAATTGTCTTATAATACATTATATATAATGACAATTTTCCTAGTTTTTAATGTGATGAGGTGATTCTATCCTCAAATAATATAGGATGATCAAAAACATGATGGTGGAATCATTAAACTACTAAAGACGTTCATGGAATTGACTAAGGTTCTACTAGAATAGTAGCCACTTATGATCGTTTATTTATGAAGAATATAAATACATCACAAATGATTAAGAATAGCAACCTATTTTGACTGATACTATTGTAAAACATTTAAAATATTATTTTTCACACATAATAACGATATTCTATATTATCGATTGATATTATCCATCAAAATAATATTAAAAGCAATGAATATCATGGTTCGTCACAAAAGGTTCCCCTAAAATTATTTTTAGTGATGGATAGTAAATCCCTATTGAACCATCATAAATAAACTATATTTAAAAACCATACAAACCCTTTCCTCCTCAACTCCTCCCCCAATTTTCATTCCCCTTCAAATAGCCATATCGTGTCATAGATACATCTAATTACAGACAAAAAAATCATTTGTTGCACTTATTTTATTTTATTTTATATTATGGTTGTAATCCCCAATGTACAGACTATTTTTCTCTCCCCATTCGTTATTTTTATGATTTACCTTCTCTTATATAGAAATTAGTATGGCCGAACCCAAGGTCAAAAAATTAACCTCTTGTTTATTCAACATTTATAACTACTACATGTTTATTCTTCCATATTTCTATGTGCTTCATCAAGTACGACATGTTTCAGCTCTGTATAGGTGGACTATACTCGATTTGTGGTATTTTTCACATTTTTAAAACATTTGATTTTTTAGATTTATATATTTGGGGGTTCATAATTGTTTATTTTAAGTTTAACATACATTTTCAATCATAATATTGTTTGAAATTTGTTTTGAGGGTAATTTCCATGTTTCTCTAGATTAATCCTAGTTTAAGAATTTTTCATTAAATTGTTTATTAGCATAAGGTAAATTTTTGTTTAAGACTCAAATTTTTATTCCATATTTGTTCTTGGATATATTTTTAATTGTAGATAATTATTGATTTGTGATTATATGATTTGAAAGTAGTGACACTATATAATAAATTGATTTGTTTATATTATTTTTTGTGAAAATTATTAAAAATCATGATATATAGGCCATATTTACACAGCATGTTCATTCTTATTTATTGTATTAGTTATTTTAATGCTATGTATCACTTTTCTATGATACTTGATTAATAATATTATGGTATTTCATTTTTTATCATATTTGGGATTCAGTAAAAAGAATTCATAATATGTATAATTTTTTTGTTATTAATAAATAATTAGTATTAGATAATAAATATGTGCTATAATTAGTAAAAAAATATAATTAATTATAAAAAATTATATTAAAATAATAAATATTATAAATTTATAATAATTTGTAAAAGTGTAGTAAGAATTATAAAATTAAAAGTAATTTTTATTTTTTATTAATAATTAGTAAATCATTATTCAATATTATAAATAATTTTAAAATTTGAATATAAATATAAAATTTATAATAATTATTTTAAAAAATATTAAATACAAATAACTATTAAAAATAAGTTATATTAATGGAATGTGTAGTATTAAAAATATTGTAATACCTTTTAAAAAATATTAAAAATGCTAAATATTATTAAATTTTTTGAATAAATAGTATAAATTTAATGATGATTAAATAATTATTAATATTCATTAACAAAATTGTAAAAATTCATAAATAATCAATCAATATTTGTAATAACTCGTAAATGTTCCTTTTAATTACTATAAACTATATATAATTTATAAATATGATTAAATTATGATAATTAGTAATAAATTGTAAAAATATATGAACTTGTAATAATTATAAAAAAATTATAATTTTTATTAAAAAATCTGTTAAAATTAATAAATAATTTGTATTAATTAATAAATAAGTGTTTCGATTAGTAAAAATTAATAAATATTTTGTTATAATTAGTGATTGTTTTGTAATACATCATAAAAAATATAAACAATACTACTGATTATAAAAAATTCATAATACTTTGAAAATATTAAGTAATAATTAAAATAAATTGTAATAATCATTAAATATTTTTTAATAATAAAAAATAAATAGTAGATATAAGAAATATTTTTTTTTATGATTGTATTATTTGGTAAATATTATTAATAATTTTAAATTATTAGTAAATTATGATAATTTGTAATAAATTGTAATAAAATTTATGAAATTATTATTATTATTAATTTTTAATGATTAGAGAGAATTTTTTTATAAATAATTAGTTTATTAGTAATTTTTAAATAAATTATAATAATTTATAAATAATGACTCAATGTTAATAGTAATAAATAATTTATAATAATAAATAAAACCTATTAATACTAATTTGTAAACATGTCTGGAAAAATATGATGATTTTTATTAACTAGTAATAAAATATAAAATATAAATAATATTATGAATTATTATTTATATTTTTTAATAATTTAGTTATAATTAATAAATAGTTACTAATTATTGATTAGTAATTTAAATAATTTGTAACAATTAATAATAATTAATAATAATTAGTAATAAATCACGAGAAGTTGTCATAACTAGCCATAATTATAATTTAAAAATAATATTTAACTTGTCATAATTAGTAAAAATTATTCTTATTAATGTGTTTTTTACATAACTTTGGACTCAAGAAGTATAAATTAGTTTCTATTATGTGATTGTGATTTGATATTCATGTTGTATTGTTTTCATAACTTTGTATAATTTACCTCCACGGATGGTGATGACGGAACCATTTATATATTTTCGTTTATCTTTTACAAGATATGAAAATAAGAATATTGATATTTATTTTAATCCCTTAATCAATGAGTTGATTACATTTTGGAATAATGTTGTAATTATATATGATATACGTGTATATCATAAGTTTACTTTGAATGTTGTATTAATGTCAAAAATCAGAGACTTTCTAGCCTCTGATATGTTATCTAGATATAGTACACATTGTCTAAATTCAAATCAATGTAGCATGGATGATAACTAAAGATCATGATTTTAGATGGAATAAAAAATATACATTTTTAGTAGCTTTAGTGATTTATTCCAGTTGATCACATTTTCTGATGGAATAGAAATGATTTTACCAAATATTGAATTGAATTTTATGAACAACTCATAAACCTATTAGGTATCTAATAAAAATATACCATCTCTTAATTATCTCAAATTACTTTTGGACTATCTATAAATGGGGAAACAATATATGGTTTTTGGAGAGATCATAATTAGAAAAATTAGATTTTTTTGGGACATACCATATTGGTCAGATATATTTGTTCATCACTTGTTGTATGTAATGCATATTTAGAAAAAAAATTGATAACATAATTTATACCATGGTATACACTCCCTGTAAAACCAATGATAATGTAAATTATGTGTTTGATCTGGCTAAAACATTTAGGCTTCTAGAATATGAATTATTTAAATATTAAATATCACACAATTTAATTAATCCAGAAGAAGTTTACAAATTTTCTATTTAATTTCATTTATTATTCTATAAATGGATTAGATATTTGGGGTTATTAGATGGTTATGATTCTAACTTTTAATATTCCATCAGAAATAGAATTATTTATATGTTAAAAATTCAGGAATTTCAAGTCATAATAGAATAACTAATTCAAGTTGGTCATAAAGGGATTTGGAATAAATCAATTTTTATGTGTTGAATTAAATATCAAATTTATTCAAAGATAATAATGTGAAAACATTAAATTGTGATTCATTGAGTATGCTAATTTTATTTTAATTTTATAATATTTGAAGAAAATATTTCCACTGACCTACTTTGACTCAATGAAACATTTAATGTTGATTTTTTATATAATTATATATTTGGAGATCTATTGTAATACCAATATATATACCTATATTAGGTATTTTAGAAAAAATTAATAATGAATGTATGTTTCAAATCCTTTGTTTAAGGGCCAATTCCATAATGATACTTGAAGGTGGAAATTCAAAATTTCTTGTCATGTTACTTTTAATCTAAATTCCATTCAAAACAGAATTGTATGAATCACAATGAAATAAATGTTAGTGATTTCATAGAACATAATATATCAGCTTTTAATCAGTTATAGATTAATTTTTTTAGTTACCATGCATGATATAATTCGAATAAATAACTTCATAGAGCTCAAACATTTTTCAACTAAATTATGATGAAATAATAATATTTTTTTTCAATGTACAGCTTATTTTTTTAAAAACATATAGAGGTATTATTATTTAAAAATTATATGATAACCATATAAAATGTTTTTTAAAAAATTCCTCTTTTTCTCCTAAATAATCCCAAGAAATATATTTTTTATATTGGATTCAAACACTATTAAATTAGGTTATAGTGCCAGTAATTTTTCAAACATCTTCATCACATAAATTTCGTATGAAACACAAAAAATTACAGAAATAGAAACATGTAGAATCTACTAGTCTAGTTACTTTGGAAACAAAGAAATGCAAAAACTAGTAAATAAATGATCTATAGGATATTCCACTAGGTTCTTCTTGACTAGAACCTTTCTTAAATACATCATACATAATACATATATACATAACCTGTAGAAGAAAATGTAAAAAGGGGTGAGCTCAAACGCTCAGTAAGGGTAAACAAGGCATACCTGTAAGCATAATTATGAACATATGGGTTATGAGAACATGATTAAAACATTAAATGAACATAGAATTCATATCAAAGACAATAAACACGAATTATGATATAAATATTAACAGTTTATTATACATGAATCATATGGAAATGTTGAACATAATCCATGAAATCCTATCATAATAATAATACATGAAATTTTTCCATTCATAAACGTGTTATATCATTACTTATAATTCAAGATGAATGGCTTGAACTTATCCAGGCACATCATAGGAAGTGCACCTATTATGCTGGACATACCCAATCCCCAATAATAGTTCATTCCTTTAAAGTTATTTGGTTTCCACATATTCCCATAATGGATTGGGTTTCCCTATCTTCCATCTTGATGGTTACTACACCTACTGGGTGGGACACACCACTATCCCCAGTCACAGACCTTTATCTGTAAGGGGTATGTTTTCCCAATCATTCTATAGTGGATCAAGAATGTTTAATTGATTCCATTCATTATCTCATGAGAAGCAAAACTTTAACCAATGCATTATAGGGAGATATAGGTCTCACTCTTTACATAATGAAATATTACATACATGGTCCACAAGATCATAAATAATCATATCATAATCCATGAAATGAAATGGGTATCATAAGAATGTAAAAATATCATAACCTATGGAAAGATATATGTTCCATAATAATTTGATCATAAACATAACCCGTAAAAAGATGTGGGTTTCAAAAGCATGTAACTTGTGAAAATGAAACCAGTTTTATAACATCATTCCATAAAAAAATCCATTTTGTGAAATAATATGAATGGAAACATTGAATAATTTCCAATCCAATGAATGAGTAACACAAGTGGATGTTATCTTAGTTAGGAAATAAATTTTAAAGATCTTTTAAAACATTTATTGAGGAAAATAGCCTTTCTTATTTGAAAATTCATTTTTATAACATAAAAAATTTGAAAAACTTTTTCTTGAAAATACATTAAAATACATAAAATGTAATATTTTGAAATAATAAAATATTTTTTTAATCCTTTTTCCATGAATATTATCTTTAAGGATCGTTCATTTTTTTTTTGAAAACATGTTTTTTTATTATAATAGATTTCTGATCGAAGATATAGATGATTAGATTTTTTTAAAAATATTGTCTTAAGTACCGAATAGTGGTAAAATGGTACTAAAACACGAGAATATCTTTAATAAACATATTAAAATGAAAATAAATAATATTATTGTGATTTGGAACATAATATTTCCTCAAATAATGAAAAATCTTAATGAATCTCGAAAAGCGGTGAGATTGTTTCAATAAACTCTTATAATTTTGTAATTTGGTATCATAATCTCCATGTAAGGAATGAAAATTACATGTAAATTAGAATATCATGAATAAAGGAAATTAATAACATAACATGTAAAATGGAAGTATATACTTCTTGAAATAGTGTTTAGGTGCATAATAAAACATCAGTCTCGAAGAAGGCAAATTGAGAAAAAACATTTTCAAAGATTTGGTATCTTCAGAAACAAAAACCCCATGAAAGACTGATTTTAAAAGGGACATGTGAATAAACATTAATTTATTTATTATATTTTTATAATACAATAATGGGTAGTACATACACCACATAATAAAAATGAGTGGATAACATAACATGTATCTCATAAAAATTAAAAGTGAGATGAAATTCTCCATACCTTATATTTTGACTCTATCTGTACTCATACCAAATTCAAGTATAATAAATATAACTATATTAAAAATATTTTAAATAATTCAATTCATTTATATAATTACATAATTATTTTTATTCTGAGCATATATTACCTGTTTTTTGACAATTCAATGTTTACATTTCACGTCGGGTAATATTCGCTTTGTTCTTCATATGTGTCTTAATTGGTTATATTGTTGGTCCTTATACTTATATCATGGTTTATGAACTTTAATAATGATATAAATATAATGTATATAAAATATATTTATATTATAATAATTTATAACAAAATTAATTATGAAATGAAATACACCATTCATGGAAATGGTATGTCGTACATACGCATGAACGTTGTTTCCATTGTTATTATCGTGTTGAAAGAATGTATGTAAATGACACTTGTATATATATTGTTTTAGGTATATATATATAATAATTATATTAGAATTTATATGCCTTATATATCATATAATTTCATTAAACCCATCATTAATAAATTCCACGTGATATGTGAACGAATCACAACGCTTTGAGGGGGTGATAGTCCATATTTCCTCAAACAAGATTATAATATTAAAACAAAATGGAAATAACAAGGCATGTGTTCTAAAATGAATATAGAATTATAAATAAATAATAAGTATTATATATAATAAATATAAATATAATTTCTATCATAATGGACCCCATGATTGGAGGTTACTTCGGAATGAATAATCATCATTTCGCGAGGCACTAGTACACAATACACAAAAATATTATGTTCGATATCCATTAGATAGTGGTGTTTGTAAGTGTTGGTTGAAATATTTTTATAAAAACATAATACTATATTTTTTATACTATTTTTTTAAATAATAATGAAATATATAATGTATAAGGGTGGTGAAGGAAAATAAATGAAAGGATCTTGAGAGAATATGTTACATCTTAATAAGGTAACTCCTTTTGGTTTGTGCCAAAAAGATTCCTTGAGATGATTTATACAAAATGGGAGGATTCAAGGTCTAAGAGTGGAATATTGGAAAGTTTACTGGGTAGGTCTTGGCTTAAAATAAGAGGTTTGAGAGGTGTGAGGAATAGTTAGATGTGGTGGACTTTTATGGGAAAGAAAAATGATCCATATAGAATTTTTTAAAAAAAGTTAGGTGTACAAACGTAATGACCTAAAAAAAATTATACCAGACCAACCAAACTCAATAATTGAAGTTTTATGGCCTACCTATGGACATAAAATCGGTTTTTTATAATTTTATAGGTCATTTGGCCCATTAATTTCAAGGTTTAGTCCCTAATGAAGATTAATTTGGACTTTACTGTTATGATTAATTTTAATCACTTTTACAAATTACATTTTTCAAAAATTAACATCGCCATATTAGACTCTAAATATTATACTGAATACAATGGTCTGTCTAGGATTTTTTAAAATCAATTCATAAAATTTGAAAAATTATGATTAGTGCTAATCACGCAGACGAGAAAAAATAATAAGGTTTTAAAGTAGGAAAAAGTTCAAAAGTTTATTATGATTTTATATTAACTTTCATAGTGAAATTGACAATAATGAATTAATTTTTTTTAATATATGTTATAATTATCTAATATTCCCATAAAAAATTTATAATATCATTTATCATTATAAATTAATTTGACAAAAATGATTTTTTCAACAAAAATGAATTATTTTCACTATTCATCAATAAAAGATGTTTCTCAAAAAAAAACTCCCATTTGGATAATTTAGTCATTATGAATTATAAATTAATTTATATTTTACCAAATTAAATTTATAAATGTGTATAAAATTACTTTCATTATTAGAAATCTTTCATTTAGGAAAACAATGTTTTTAAAAAGTACTACAATAATTCATATCATTCATTATCAATATTTTATATTTATATTAATAAATTGTATAAATTATTTTATAATTAGTTATTATTATTTATATAACTATGTTTAAAGTCCAGGTTATAATTATTTCCTTTAAATTATAACAATAAAAAAAGATGTTTCATAGAAACATACTGTTGTGTGTATTGTATGCCAAGATTGTATTTCGTGTAATGTATGCCATGTAGATGGTGTGTGTAACGTATCCAAAGTTAGTGTTGCCTGTAAAATGAATTTTGTACTTAGTTTATTACTTTACATAAATGAAAATTAAAATTTATTGAAAAAAACTAGCCCATAAAAATTTATGGTGATATATTATAAACCCATGAATTTAATTTCTCTATAGAAATTCATCACATGTGTTAAAAAAAGGAGGATACATCAGCTTCATCATATTCTGAAGTTTCCATGTATCTTCCTCTAATAGGTGATTTTTTCATGAAAAAATGGCCAGGTGAGAGGTCTTATTTTAAAGAACATTCTCAGATCGGTCAAGAATTTCCATAGGTTGATACTCATAAGAAATATATTACTCTAGTGGTATGAACATTGAGTTTAATAATAATTAAGTGTCAAGTATGTACATCCTTATGAGAGGTAAATGAAACTCATAATGAATTTGAGAGATATTTGGATGAAGGTCCAGGTGATAGGCTACATTCCATATAAAATCAAGAATTTCAAAGGGGCCGATATAACAAGGTCTAAGTTTACATTACTTATTGAATCACAAAACATTGTTCATGGGTGACATTCATAGAAACAACTTTTCACCAATGTAAAATTCTATATCACATCGATGGTTATCAGCATAACATTTCTACTATCTTTGAGCTTCCTTGACATGTACCAGAATATTTTAACCCATCTCAACAATTTCTTTAGTGACCTCAGGTCCTAATAGATTTCATTCTACAAACTCATCATAAGACAATGTATCTCTAATTTGTTTCCATAAAGGCCTCCATATGGTTCCATAACAATTGTTCCATTAAAAGGATGTAAAACATTCTTTGGAAAAATATAGCCTTTTACATGAAACATTACATTTATTCATATCTTATGATTTTCAAATATATTGGATTTAAAAATATTATATTGATTAAATAATATAAAAATTTCACTAATAGAATCCATTAATATTAATTTATTTAATTTATTAATATAAATTTCTTTTTGGGACATAAAAATTTCATTTTACAAAAAACCAAATCCATTATATTCAATTAATTTTTTATATTCAATTCTAATTAATTGGTAACAATTGAATTCACCCGTATATTTTCATAAACTATTTTATCATATTTATAACATCCAAATTAATTTTTATGAGATAATTTTCATTTTCAATAATAGTATTAACAATATTCTGTAAAACATTGTCTTGTGTGTAATGTAAGATAAATCCGTTGTTCTTTGTAATACTAGTTAAACACAATACTCCTGGTAAAAAAATATATTTTCAGTGTTCCATATAGAGAAAACTAATCTTTGTGTTTCATTTAACATAAACTATTTTAGAGATTCCATTTTTATAAATATATATCATAATATATAGGGTTGTTACATTCCCTTATATAGTAGATTTTTTATTTCATATAAGCTATCGAATATGATATTCATATTTTTATATTTCATGGTGTTGCATTATTATCATGGATTCATTTGTATTAAAATATTTTCTAATGTTTTGTTTGGGATTTATTGTTTTCTATGAATAATTCTGTGGATATCATTTGGTCGATACAACATTCCCATTAATATAGTACGGTGTCTCAAATCATTGATTGATTTACAAGATACTCCTGGAACATAAATGCTGGATAATTAAAAAAATTAATGATAAAAACAATGATTTATTTTATAAATTATTAATTAATTATTTTTAAATATATATTTAAATTTATAGTAACCTGATTTTCAAGGTGTTTTAACATAAATTATTTAATTGTATTTATTTATATTTCCCTTCCTTAAAAAATTATTTTTTGTGATTTTGTGAAAATTTACTTTATGAAATGATTTTCAATTCAAATAGGAAATAATTATAAATTATAGAGGGATTGGAATCCATTTATATTTTGATTATATTGACTAATTTATATATTATTTTATGATTAATATAATATTGGACCCTGGTAGATATTTTTTGGTGAATGTTTAACTTGATTAATTTTGTTGTTATATCATGATTTTTATTTAATAATAAGGGTGTATAATACATTGATTTTTTATATAGATACATGAAATAAATTATTTTCCTACTTCCTTGACTCATTGGTCATCTCAAAATCATAAAAGGGAATGGTTTTCTTACTCACTTCATTTTTTATTCAAGATGTATCTATCTAAATTAAAGGCTTGGGTATTGTGGATATTGTTTTATAAATCAATAACCCTTTATACAATAGTGAAAAGACCTATTAAAATATTACTAATATACCATGTTAAAAAAGAAAATTATTTTCTAAATACCCAACTGAATCTTTAATTAAGAGATACATATATAATAATTTCAATTTTTATTATACAAAATAATTTTTTTTTCTAAAAAATTATGAAGATGAGTAAGGTCTTCATTCATATATAACAAAAGATTATTTAAATTATACAGTAAAAATGACTTTAATATCACTATAAACGAATTATTTTGATATAAAAAAATAATAATATAACTAACCATATAAACATAAATTGTATAACCATTTGTTGTTATACCATACATAATTCTTAAAACATATAACTGAATACAACAATCCATTTATGAAAATGACACTATTGTTATAAAACGTTAACACAAAAAACCAATATAAAAATAATAATTATCTAATATAAAATATTATTATCATTAAGTTCACATATTGGATTGTATTTGGATCTGGTGTCGACATGTCATCTTCATTAAACTTTTCCATGACCTTTATTTTAATATATATCGACTAACAAAACATGTATAAGAAATAATATTTAGAAATAAAAAACATATAAAAATGTGTAAAACATATGTGTTTAACAATTTTCTAAATTTTTTATGATCACCACCTAATAATGAAAAAAACCAATATAATATGTATTAATATGGTTGGTATACACATAACAACCAAAAACCTATACAATAAAAAAATTACAAAATCAATGAAATTATAATGAATATTATTTCATAATATTCATTGTCTTATTACCCATCAAGGAATGATAAAAAGTCTTCAATCGACAAATTTTTTATTCTACTACATATATATGATACCCCAATATCAGTGTTCTGATATTTCATATAAATTTAAATGAATTATGGATGATAAGTCCAAAAACATAAGCAGTTTCATTTTGAATGATAATCATCACTATATAACCAATTTATAAATAAATTTATGAAGCCACATGAAATCATCATTTATAAATTAATTAGAGGTTAAAACATGATTTTTTTTATAAAAAATCAAAATGAAAAATTATTGTTGTGAGATCAATAAATATTTTAAAATCAATGATATATTTGTTGAATATTCTCAATTGGTTATCTCTTACACATATACCAAAACTCATATGGAACCCATAAATATAATCCTTCAAAGTAGAAACATTTTATAATCTATTTACCCCATTATAAATCTTCGATGTAAGTGGTGTTTTTGGTTCCTAAAATATTATTTCTTTTGTACTAATTATTTTAATCTTAGATACTCATGTATAAAATAAATATAAGACAAAATTATATTTAATTTTCAATAAATTGTAAATAATATTCAAACACAAAGAGGGATATGTAAGTCATATGATTAATAAATATAAGAGGAAATAGTAAAAAATGATACATAAAATCTCCAACATCAGTAACCACATGGATAGAAAATGGTTGTAGAGTATTTGGATTAATAATATCATGCACTAATATTCTTTCCATTACAAAATTATTAGGATGGTGATGTATAGAGTCTCCAAAAATATGAATTATTTCATATTTTACAATACATATATGGGTATATCCTATATAAAATTCGTAGTATAATTTTATGTTCGAATGAGGAGTCATAGGATTGGAGTGTCAAGGGTGGCCTGGCTATATAGGCTGCACATGATGTCACTATATCATCAAATTATCATACTTATCCCACACAGATGAATTAATTTTATAACCAATGTATTATTTTAGGTCTCCAATATTGGTTGTTAAGAAACTCATGTAGGGGTCTCTTGATGTATTATTTTGATGATAAAAATTTCTTAAAAATTGCCCCCACCATATATAATCTTATGTAGTTAAGTTGTTCTGGCATTCCTAATGTAGTAGCTAGGATGACCATCCTACCCTCTAGGATAGAAGACTTATATGTCTCTTTATCATTATGGTTATCCTAAAATTAAACAATAAAAGGGAATATTAATGTTGTTAATTATGAAAAATAACTACTAAAAATATACATTTAATTGCAATATAGTTGTCTTTTAGCAATTTAAGAAATTCACTGACTACTAGAGAATGATTAAAAAACCAAGGCTTTAATCAGCTCTCTTATTTAGTGATGATAACGTGGAATATTTCAATGTGTTGTAATAGTTAACTACATCACTAAAAATACCTCCACAAATTAATAAAATATATTAAAAATACATACTATAAAATAAATTAAATTTACAACACAAATAAAAGATTAAGACATTATTATAGTGAAAAAGAACACACTTTTACAAAAGAAGAAACCATACAGGTGTGAGAAAATTAAAGAAACTATATAAGTAATGAATTATTCTCTTAGATTTAATATAAATAAATAAATTATACATAATGTATTAATTTTAAAAAAATATTGATTCATACCTGAAACACTATGTATCAGATTAAGTTGTGGAATATTCTTACATGTCACAGAATTTCTTATTTTTTTAAAAAAATTATCACTCTGAAAATAAACTAAATAAATATAAGATTAAAATTATCGACTCATTTTCTCAGTTTTGGAGATTTGATGCACATTTTTGTCTAAAATGACACCTATATATAGAAAACAAACACTTGGGGTCAATCCATTCACACCATGAATTTTATTTTGGTTTGGATGATTCATACACATATCAAATGATGTATGGATCATTTTTATAAAGTATAAAAAAAACTAAATGAGTTTTAATGATTTGAGTACATCACGTTTTTTAAAAAAAATTTATTTATAACCGAAGACATGAACTTTGAGTCATAATGGTGACATTATGTATCTATATTAAATAATAATGACTCATACATGTCACAACTGAAATATGAATCATTTTACTAAATTATCAAGACAATCCAAGCATTATTTATCATTTTCTATGAGTGTCATCTTTTGAAAACATATGTCAATTTAAAACTGATAACAGAAACATTAAGTAATGTCAGAAACATCATGTATAACATTCAGGCGCTTACAATTCTTACATATCAAAAAATATTTATGGATCATTTTCTTAATCTATAATAAATCCAAATTCATTTTCAATTTTTTGAATATTCCATTGGTGTTTTTTAATAAAATGCCATTTTAAACTTGAATCAAAAAATTTGATACATACTAATCACATCAGCTATCAATTTCTTGTGATAATAATTTCTACATGTATAAAACTACTTATAAACCATTTCCCTAAATTATCAAGATAAACTAAGCATGTATTCTCTATTTTCAATGATTGTCACTTTTTTTATTATAAATGACAGTTTTAAATTGATAATGGACACTTTGAGTTTTGTATGGAACATTTTGTATCATATTTAAAAGTGCATGATTATTATACATATAAAATATATGGATCATTATTAAAAAGGTACCAAATAAACCAAAGTCAAATGATCCATTTTTAGTATTCCAATTTTAATTTTTACAAAAAATAATATGAACATTAAATAAAAACAAGTGCATGGAAGAATATTAGTCAAACCGTGCATTATATTGGGGTGAATTTTATTCATACATTTCTAAAATTACATATGGATAATTCTAATAAATTATAAAAATATTCATATTTTGTTTCCTCGGTTTTGAGAAAGTAACTTGTGTTTCTTTACGAAAATATCATTTTAAACTAAAAACACACACATTGAGTCATAATGATCACATAATGTCTTATGTAGATGTGATATTGTTTCCTAGTAAACAAAAATCAAAGAAAAATATTTTTTTAGAAATTTTATGATAATTTATTTTCATTTTCCTGGTTTTAATTAAGTGACACCTTTTGAATTTAAATTGCCATTTTAATCAGATAACAAAAAATTTGAGTCATGTCTTGAACATTGTATATAATTTTGTGAAGATGATAACTATTACATGTCAAAAATAACGTATAGATCTATTTCCAAAATTATGAAAACATTTTGAATGCATTTTCTCAGTTTTTATTAATAGAGTTGTATTATTTAATAAAATTGATGACAATTTTTAATAAAAAGATAGACATGGAGTCATATTGATAATATAAAGTGTCATATAGAGGTGTGGATGATTTATAACCATAATAAATTACTCATATACCATTTTCAAAAATTATCAAAACATTTCAACTCTGTTTTTAGGGTTTTGAGTATGTTCATGGTTTTTTTTATTGAATTTAATCTCACTATTAAAAAAAAATATGCACTTGGAGTCATATCGGTCAAAAAATACATTTTATTGAGGTGTATTTGATTCATAAATGAACCAAATGACATATTTATTATCTTTTTAAATAATAAAAAGAATCCATATTCAATGTCTTAGTTTTGATTATGTCACTTGTGTTTTATTACTAAAATAAAATTTTAAAATTAAACTACGCACTCTGAGTCATATCTATAACATCACATGTAGTTATAAATGATATTTATATATAAATAATTACGTATGTATCATTTTACTATTTTATCCTGATAACATGAGTGTGTTCCCTCATTTTTCAATCATTGAAACATTATGAATTTAAATTTCAATTATAAATTGATAATGGGAACTTTGAATCTTCTCAAGGTCATCATATTCCAGATTCAGGTAATGATAATTCCTACTTGTCAAAAATGACAAAACGATAATTTATATTAATTATAAATACAATAATATTTATTTATTTTTTGATTTTTATCACTTTAGTAGTCTTTTTTTACTAAAATTAATTTCCAATAAAAAAAAGTAACCATTTGATTCATACTGATCATCATGCATCTGTTTGAGGTGAGTATTATTCTTACGTGTCCCAAATGAATTATGAATCTTTTCCTAATGTATCAAATCAAACCTTATTTGTTTTCTTAGTATTGAGTATGTCAATGTTGTTTTTTTAAAAAAAATCCATTTTAAACTGAAAATAAGCACTTTGAGTCATATCAGTCACATCATGTATTAGTTTGAAATGAGGCTGATTATTAAAAATAAAAAATGGCTTTTTAATATCTTTTTAAATTATGAGGAAAATATGAGTGTTTTTCTCATTTTTCTGCTAGTGGCACCTTTTGATTTAAAATATCAATTATAAACTGATTATGGAAACTTTGTGTCATGTTTGGAAAATTGTGTATCATATTTAGCTGTGGCTAATTCCAATGTATCTAAAATAAATTATAAATCATTTTACTATTGTGTACAAACAATATGGTTAATATTTATTATTTATGAGTATGTCAGATATATTTTTTGGTAAAATGAATTTCAATTTTTAATAAAAAATGAATTTGGAGTCATACCTATAACATTATGCATCAGATTGAGTTGAACCAATTTCTAACATGACCAAAATGAATTATGGATCAGTTTTTTAAATAATCCAAATAATCGATCTATATTTTAATGGTTTGGAGAATGTCACTAGGGTTTTTTTACAATTATTTTTAAATTATAAAGATACACATTGAGTCTTACTTTTCATATCATGAGTCGGTTTGATGTGAGATTGATTCTTACACAAACCAGGTGACATATGTGTCGTTTTTTAAATTATAAATTCAATTAATGTGCATAATCTTGTTTTTCATTGACTGATACTTTTGGTAATTATATTTCAATTTAAAAATGATAAAAACCATTTTGATTCATTCAATGAATATCCCTATTATCGTGTTTTTTTTTAATTGAGAATAATGATGAGCTTTTATTGATAAGATTGTGAACAAGGATCATTTTACATAATGAATGTGAGCTTGCATAATTAATGTTACATGTATGGACTTCACAAGAATTTTATATATTAAATCATGCATCTAATGGATGATTTAATGGAAAAAACAATTACACCACCCACCAATGTGAAACCACTACATTGTTTTCTGAAAATTTAGGATACAATCGATGAACTTTTTTACTTCACTGTTTTTAGAGGTTTCTATCCATGATAATAGATTTTTTTCAATGGATTATTTATTTGTTTTTTAGTGATTCACACATTCATTATAATTAGGTTATTCATTTTTGTTGATTTATTCATCGATCTGTTATTTTCATTTGATGTATTTTTTTCCATTAACCTCAACCCTCCTCAATGATTGTAATATGTCATTGATAATTCTCCTATAATTGTTCTCTCACACACCTCATGGCTTTGGTGGTTCATTAAACTAATATTTATTCAAACATTTGTTCTAGATTACATACCTATTTGATTATTGAATAAGCATTTTATGAATCTCATGTGACTATTGTCTCCAATACTAATACCTTTAATTTTGCAGTGTAGATAATTCAAAGGTAGGAAAATGTATCTATTTTTATTATATGTTCAGTTTTTTCCTAGTGAGGGGTTTCTTTCACACTATAATAATATTTGATAATAAATTAAATGTGATAATAGATTTTTAACCCATGATGCTTAGATTTAAAAAATATGGGGTGTTTGATTTATTTATAAAAAAATTCATTCATTTAAATTACTATATAAAATCACTTAAGAATGTGGTGAAAAGATTTTTTTCAATAAAAAAACTTAATCACATTCAAAATGGATCTTATCATAAATGAATGATTTTGTGAGAAACATTCAAAAATTGTTCATATGAAAAACCGTGGTATGGTTTCCATTATACATTATTACCCAAAGACTTTACTGTTTGGAGGCTAGAGCATTATATCCTCATCTACCTTAGTCTCTGATTCGAACAATGCCTCCTCAATTACACAATAATTTTTATTGTTTGCAGTACAATGATTCAGAAAATATTTGGTATATTTTATTTTATTTATCATTGAAAAATAAATAAAAAAATTAATATTTAATCACTGCAAAACTAATGTTCCCCAAAAAAATTTATTTCTAAGATAATTAAACATTAAATATCATAAAAATAGTAGGTCATCACCAAATTTTGTTTTTGACAGAAATTCTAACAGCATGTCTACTTCCCACCCATATCTAATCAAAATTATATCTTCTTTTGAGTATGATGGTTTTTAGAAATCATGGTAAAACTGAGAAAATATAGACATAAAATTAAGAAATATTTTCAATGTAATTTTATTTTTTCTTTAGAAATTATGTATTCGGGGATGCTTGTCATTTCATGGTTTAACCCTTATCTCATGAATTTGTAACCAAAATATCCATAATTGATTCCATTATCGTTATTTTGAAACTACATAAACATTAACAAAAAAATGTAAATTGGTTTGGAAAACATTTTTATTGTCTAATATTTCTATATATACCATGATTGTTTCCATTTTTAGTAATCCACATGATTTGTATGTACATACACTAACTTCATTCCATGAATTAGCATAAATTTAGCAACCTCTACATCATAAGAAAAATTCTTGATAAAAAATAATAAAACACACAATTTTATGTTTATCTATAAAATACTAATAGGACTATATTACAAGTTCACAATAAACATAAAGTATGGTATGTTTGTTTGATACCCATGCATTGGATCCAAAAAAATAAATATTTTGGGTATCCAGATTGACTGTGATCATCATCTAGTTCTTCTGAAAACAAATTAGTGTTATAAATATTAAAAAATTATTTTAAATGATTAGAATGTTGATATTTACTTCTACATTGTAGGGGTCAATAATAATCGATTTTTTAGTATTTTTTCTCAAACTCATTGAGTATATCATCTATTTTATTATCAATTTCTTTTCTTATGAAATGTTAATTTTTTCATAGAAATAATATGGGGATCAATGAATCCTAATCAAGTTTTGATTGGGTTTCTATTTATATATTATTAATATAAATTCCTGTAGAAAATATGAATAGATATTAACATTAACAAACATATTATATAACTATTTTCATAGATTTATTAGAAAATTTTACCTTATGTATGTAATCACAATATAAATCTCATTCATTCATGCTTGAGAATATTATATATAATCTCAAGGCCAGTTACATCTATCATTAAATTTCTTTATATATCCATCTAATATGGAATGTAAGACATATTTTTATTTCTAAATGTGTTCTAGGAATGAAACTGTAATGATTATAAATTTTTCTTTTTTGGAACTTATAGGTAGAAGGTACTCTTAGATCATCATTTTTATTTCTCATTCAATTGACTCAGTTTTCATTATTCAACCATATATTTTCTTATTGAATTATCTATTAATAAAATCATACCCCACATTGGAAAATTTATTATAAACATTTATAAGTTTTTTAAATAAAAACTTTTATTCAACACATACCTAATTTATCTTTATAAGATCATTTTTCCATGCTATGAGAGTTCCAATAGTATCATAGACAATTGTAATATTCTGATCATCAAGTCAAATAGTCATCTCAGTTTTTGGATAATGAGATTCCTCAATCACTTCTCAGATGTGATCGTTTTGGGAGGTATTTATTTTTTTATCTTGTCTTATTGGTTATTATGCACCATACCCCTCACAAAAAATATAATCATGGGTGTTTATAGATAAAAATCACAAACACCTATATGATGTGAAATTTTAATAATATAACATTAAAAGAAGTTTTTTATTCCCATTTATAGGAAATATTGATAACAAAATTTATTTCCTCTAGTAAGGTATGTGGCGGAGTGTAATGGTTAGCCACAAAATAGTGGGGCCATTTGGTTCATGTGTGAAAATTTGTCCCACCACAAGTTATCTTTGATCTTTTTTCACACATTGGTCTTCCAAAGTAGACAAGAAAATAATACCTTGAAGTGAGTCTATTTGTGTCTGAAATCATCTTACCATATTATATGCATCATCATGGGGATTTTTCTTCTTGAAATATGTTCATGGAGAAACTCCAAAACCTAATCGTCTAACACAACCATATTGATTCTGCCACTTCAGAGTTACTGAATGCAGTTTTTCTTATGGTTTGATCGGTGATGATTATTTTTTCTAATGTATATATAAAATATTAAGATAAAAAATTATATTTATTTATTACTCTTATAAATCATAAATAATTACTATTATGACATACATATAATGGTTTCCCATATATCTAATGTGTTTTTATCAACTACTTTACAGTATTTATTTACGTAATACTCTATCCATATCACATGACGTGGGATGGTAGTGGCCTCAAATTTAGATTCATCCATCTACATATTGTAAATGGAATATATGTTGTTTCATATACCAAAAATATTTTATTTTTTATTTAAAATACAAACAAATTTCTTCAATAGTGAATAATACCCATCATTTTATTGAGATAGAGATACATGGGTTTTGATGCATGGTATTCATTTTAAATACACTTTTATTGATTCATAAATTTACAATTTTGAATCATATAGGATAAAATATATATTTTCAAATAATATATTATTGAATTCACATCACCTTAAATGATTTTTCATTGCAATAATAGTTGAAAGAATTCCTTGTTTCTTTCATTATAATGAATGTATAACTAAATGGTTAGTTGGACATTACTTTTACCTCAACATCCATAAGGTGTATCCCTGTAAGAAGTGTCTAGATGGATATATATGATTTTATAATAGCATAATGTAATGGCCCAGACCTCTCTAGTCCATTAATTTGTGAAAATGTGGTGTTGGAGGTGTTCCGGGATGTCAATGTGACTTATGCCCAACACTTTTCCAAAATTCTAGTTCTGTAAACAGTGTTTCCTATTTTATGAACTATTCTATTAGTTGGTGTATAGAAAAAGTTGGTTTATTTTAATTGTAGGTGTACAATGTTTCACAGATCTCTTTCGCATATCATTTTCACAGATCGGTTTCACAGATCGCTTTCACAGATCGCTTTCACTGATCGGTTTCACAAATCGGTTTCATAGATCGGTTTCACAGATCAGTTTCACAGATCGGTTTCAGAGATCGGATTCACAGATCGGTTTTATAGATCGGTTTCATAGATCAGTTTTAAATATTGGTTTCACAGATCAGTTTCAGAGATTGGTTTCATAGATCGGTAGGTGTACAGTAATGGTAGATGAAAATTTTTTCCATCTTCCTACAGTTATTTCCGTTTTACACTTCATTTGACGTAACATACATTTAATGCCTTATTTTAAGAACTCTTAAGGCCAATTCAAAGGCCATAAATCCTATATTAATTATTACTAAGGCCCGGGATGTTTTTACTTTGTCAAAATGCATGGGTTAATGCGATCTGCTTTTAATGGGGAATTAAGCGTATCTTAAACTGTCACCCTATTAAATATTCAAAAAGTGACAAGATATCATCCTCCGTTGTTCCTAATCTTTGTTCTTGGCTATGAGATGCTATAACCTTTCAATCCTTCCTGTAGGAGTTGTACAATCAAACTTTACTCCTCGGTTTGGTTCCACTCTATTTTGATGCAACCGAGCTGTATTGGTAAATCTTCAATATAAGGTGTGTTTTATCATCGTTCCTTTGGGGATCATCTTATCTTATTTATCCTTACTATTTTATAGCATGTAATACCCATGCTTCTAATGGGGTTTTATTGGGGTTTGGTTAGTGTGGTCATACAGTGGCATCCTCTGGTGGATGCAGTTGTCGCAAGAGGAGGATCGTGACCCGTTGTGTAGATAAAGAATGTGAGGAACTATTTGAGGTTGGGGATTTATTGATTCTCTTTCTTTAATGTGAAACTATATCTTTAGCATGTTTTATCCCACTGTATGACAATGGAATTTACAATATAAATATTTGAACCAGATAAATAAATTGATATCGATCCTATGTTATTGCCTCTTGTTTTTGCTAGATTGTGTGATATTTATGATTGTTCATGATGGAAATCAGTAAAGAACATAAACCGAGATTAATTGATAATTTTTTGGATAAATATAAAGAGGAATGTAAACGAATTTCGTTCTTGTTGTAATTTTATGTTAATCAAATTGGTGTTGAAAGCATGTTCAACTATTTGTGATAGCTTACTGTTAGGTTTCCTGAATTTAGAACCAACGAATAATAAATTGGTTAATCCAATATGGATTAAAGAACTATTGGTTGTTAAAAGATAATTTCTTGTAGGGGTTTGAGTTACCCTCATGTTGTTTAAGGGCCAAAATCCCAATTGTAAAAATTTCTGTTTTACTTTTGTTTGTGTTTTGATGTGGCACTATATGGTTGTGGTAATATGTGCAGGCATGGAGGCCTTTTTGGTTGTGGCAGAAGATGACGCCATGAGTGGAAAGATGTATCAGTTTATGCATGTGGGTGTCAGGGAGGACACCAAAAATTATAGAATGGGACGGTTGTGATTATTGGATGCTTTCTATTTCAATGGTTGTTTATCTTGTTTACTTTTCCCCACAACTCATGACAGCGGGTCCTACTTACCCTTCTTCTGAAAAAGGAAAAGGCACGTGGGGTATGCCACATGCTTTCCGTGTTTATATTCTCATGGAAGGATGGTTATATTCTCTTGCTATAACTGGAAATGATTTGGTGGGTAGTACATCTACTCACTGTGTTGAGCCCCCTTGTGTTTAGTAGCATATAATGTTTTTCAAGAATTCATGGGAATATGGGAATGTGTTTCTATAATGAATAATTGAATAAGTTGGGCTAACCCATGGGGATGGAGTTTCCGGAACCTAATGATGAGGTTTTAATTTTGAAGGAAAAGTTGACGTGGGTATGATTCTAAAGAAATTTAATGTGGAATTGTTTATGGTTAATTAATGTTTAGTGAATTAATTAACATAAAGTGTAACTGATAAAAATTTAATAAAGTAATATAATAAAGCTCTCTAAATGGTTGTATGCTTATAGGACACATAGTCTTAGAAGTAGCAGCTCGGAGTCTGAGAGACGTTAGCTGCAGTTCTTTCTAAAACTAGGTAATTCCCATAGTGTGTTTGTGAGATATAATATACCCTGTACTTTTTTGTTTCTATATGCTAATCCACCTAGTCAGTAAGGGAAACTGACACCCCAGGGATTCTGATCCCTGGGGGGTGTTTTCTCCAACATTCTAGTGGGAGGATGGATGGATAACTACCACCTTTGGCCCTACTCTCTTCTCTTGGTAGTTACTTGTGCTTATAGGCAAAACGGCTATTTTTCCCCATATATCTGTGTAGAGGGATATAATTTATTGTTCTTATTCACACACATATATTCTGGATATAGTATCTTATGGACTACTATAGGTGTAACATGTATGGGCTGTGATAGCTTGAGGATTCTTACTCAATGTATGGGCTGTAATGGCATGAGGTATAATACCAGATGTGTGATACACATTATGCAGGTTGTGGTGGCTCCCATAAATTACCTAGTTACTTTTCTTATGTGGACGTGGTGGTTTTTTTGCACGAGTTTCATGTTGTGGTTCTTTTCCCAGGGGTCTGCGCAAGCCTTTGGGAGAGAGATGCTCATGACGTGCGTCATTGGGGAAAAGTGGAAAACTAATGTGTAATTAGTAGCGGGGAACCCTTGATATTCATTATTATATGATATATTATTGTATTCATCACTTGGTGAGAGTAGCGATGTTGAGTTTGGGAACATAGTATACCTATTTAGGTGACGAGTTAGTTTCACTTTTTGTTCACTGTGCTTTAGCAGGCTTTCTTTACTTTTGTACGAGAGGATTCAGGGAGGATCCTACTCAGTATACTGTGATTCTCACCATATGTATATATAAACTATTTTTCAGGTCACTTGGAGTAGGATAGAGATAATGATGGTTTCTACAATCATGGGGTTGCAGGAGCTGTTCGGGATTGTGGTTACAGCTGTTTTTTACTTTCTTTTGGGTACTTGCAGTTTTTCTCTTCTAGTTGTTGTGCTTTTGCTTGACATTTCATATATGAACTTGGGTTTATTTTATTTTCCAGTTCTGAGTTGGAGTTTATTTGTGTCTATCTTATCTCTCTTTTCCGCATCTGTTCTCTTAGAGTGTAATTCCTCCCATTTGTGTGTTTATTATACCCTCGGTGCTAGTCGCCAAGCTGGGGCCTACTGGAGGTGGGAGTGATGGGTCATTATCTGCATTCTCACATTTCTAACCCAGGAGAGGTACACTTTGTGGGGAGGGGTTCATGAGAGAGTGGTATCATAGGTATGGTTGAGGGATAGGATGGAGTTTGGAGTTAGGCATAGGTGAGGTTGCATGGGTTGGTAGGGAAACAGTGTCATTCATGTTCTGCAAGTGAGGTAAACACTAGATACCAGCTGAGACATAGGCATTTAGGGCCCGCTATGATATGATGTACGGACGTTTAAGTTTACAATGGCTACTAAACAAGGTGATACTAGTTGCAGGGTAGAGTCCTAGGAAATATCATGCATCATTCTTCTTTATGAAAGTGTTTGAATGGGTAGAATGTGGGATCAGTTAACCGAAAATTAATAAAAGTAAAAAATTAATTAATTAATCTTGATTCGTCTATATTCCAATTTTAAGAGCTCTAACAGTTTGTTATTTTATAGGTATATCTTCAGGTTGATATCCTCGTCAGGTTTGCATAGAAAATGTCCTGTTGGCTATTCCAGCAGATCGATGTAGGGTAGAGGTTGACGACGATGACACTTGGAGGATGACAGTCTGAGAATTTTAGCACCAAAGTCTACAGAAGTATGAGGGCTCTGTTTCAGATGCAGTCACGAAATACTGGTTAGAGGAGGTCGAGATCTGCTTCAGTTCGATTCATGCTCAGAAAGAGCACTAGGTGTCCTTGGATGTGATGATGCTTCTTGGAGCAATGAGGCAGTGGTGGTTCCTGTTCCTCAGGGATTGTGAGGAGTCAGCGATCTCATGGGAGGAGTTCCGAAACAGATTTAGAGTCGGGTTTCTTTCTTCGGCTGTGAAGCCGTCCAGTTTCCAGGAGCTTCATACCCTTTGACATGGGAGATCCAGTGTTTGAGAGTTTGGAATCCATTTCAGGAACCTTTTACGATATGATTCTAACCTGTTTCCAGATGAGGAGGCCATGGTGAGACATTTTGAGGAGGCTTTGCGTCCAGATATCCAGCGCCAAATCACCCCATTTATGATGAAATCATATCTTACGGTACTGGAAAGAGCATAGGTTGTCGAGGGGACTTTGGCCCGCACTGGATCATCACGATAGGGGAATCAACATGATTCCTCACAAAGTAGAGATGTGGTCCGGGGTTCCCAATTTTCCGGACATAATATTTTTCATTCAGTCGGTGGTAGGTCCCAACCCTTAACATCTCGTTTCTCCAGAGGTAGAAACTCTCAAGCTTTTTCCAAGCAATTAGGTGCTTGTTTTTCTTGTGGGGGTCATGGCCATAAGCAGTAGGAGGGCCTGAACATTTAGAGTGGTCATCGTGCACCAGTCTCTACGCTCCAGGTTCCTCCATTGTGACAGTTCTAACTGAGGCAGTAGCAACCGGTTTCACAAGATTTGGATCAGTAGAGGGTAGATGGGGTAGCTAGAGTCCAACCCCATGACGCTCCCCATGTTCAGAGAGCAGAGTGTGGCCGAGGTGGTGGTCATCATCAAGGTTAGAGAGGCCATGGAGGAGGTCGTGGTCAGCTTCATGCACTAGCGTTGCCAGCTCTATGCAAGCCAAATGTTGTTCGAGGTACCCTTTCCTTGTTTTCTACCTTGGTGTATGCCTTGTTTGATTCTGTAGAGACACACTCCTTCATATCACCTACCCTTGTTCATGCTTTAGGACTTGAGGTAGAGAGGCTTCCAGTGCCCTTTGCGTTGACTATGCCAGTTGGAGGTCAAACTGACTTGTTTGAACTATGTAGAGATAGTGAACTAGTGTTGGGGCAACACTGCTCTTGGGGAGATTTCCTATGTTTACGAAAACAATCATAGGATTTCATCCTAGGCATGGATTGGTTTTATTTGGTGTAGGATATTGTGGATTTCTTCTGGAAGAATGTCATTTTCATTTTTGAGGATGAAAAAAAAGTGTTGTTTGTTAGTGAGAGAGACCCTCGAATGGGTCATAGGAACGTTCCATCCTTATCATCCATGATGGTTAAGATGATTCTGAGTTCTTCAGAGGTTTAGTAGTTGGCGTTTCCTAGGGTCATAGAGGAGTATCATGTTTTCCTTCCAGAATAGGTTGTAGCATTACCCCCTCGATAAGAGATCAAGTTTGGGATTGGGCTACTACCAAGAGTGTCACATATCTCTATGTCTCGATATAGGATGGCCCATTCTGAGTTACGAGAGCTATGTATACAGCTTGATGGTATTTTATAGTGCAGTTTTGTTTGTCCAAGTGTGTCACCGTGGGGTGCGCCCATTTTGTTCATGAAGAATTTTGATGGTAGTTTTCGGTTGTGTGTTGATTATCATCGCTTGAACAAAGTGACAATAAAGAATCACTAACCGCTTCCGCGGATTGATGAAATATTTGATCAACTGAAGGGTGAATGTTGGTTCTCAAAGATCGACTTGTGGTCAGGATATCATCAGATGCGTGTGAAGGATGAGGATATCATGAAGACTGATTTCCGCTATCGTCATGGGAATTATGAGTTCATTGTAATGTCGTTTGGCATAACGAATGCTCCAGCTGTATTCATGGGATTGATGAATTTTGTGTTCCGTGAGTTCTTGGACAAGATCGTGGTAGTTTTCATCAATGAAATACTTTTATAATATAAATATGAAGAGGAGAATTCACATCATCTACAAGCCATTTTGAGAGTTCTTCATCGATATCAGATATTTGGGAAGTTGACGAAGTGCGATTTTTGGGCTCAAGAAGTATGTTTCGTGGGGCATGTTATGTCCTAGTAGGGTTTCGTTGTGGATCCATCGAAGATAGAAGAAGTTGTGTCTTGGGAATCCCCCAAGGCAATGTCAGAGGTGTGATGTTTCTGTTGTCTCGCAGGCTACTACAGGAGGTTCGTAGCCGATTTCTCATGAGTTTTGACTCTACTGATAGCTTTGACTAGGAAGGATAAATCATTCATATGGATTGATCAGTGTGAGGAAGCTTTCATGTATCTGAAGGAGAAGTTAGTAAGTTCTCCAGTCATTTTTCTGCCAGCTGAGGGAGTTCAATTTGATGTTTTCTGTTATTATTCACATCTGGGGATAGTTTGTGTTCTCATGCGGTAGAGGTCAGTTGTTTTTTAGGGGTCTCAGCATTTATGTCCCCATGAACGCAACTATGCCACCCACGATATTGAGTTGGCAGCCGTGGTGTTTCCTCTAAAGTTGTGGAGACATTACATCATTGGTGAGTGCTTTCTGGATTTCATCGATCATAATAGTTTGAGGTATGTTTTCTCCCAGCATGACTTGAACTTATGATAGCATCAGTGGATAAATTTATTATAGGAATATGAATTCGAAATATTGTATACACCTAGACAAGGGAATGTTGTAGCTGATGCGCTGAGCCGAAAGTCACGTAGTGATGCTGTGCGTAAATCCGGTGATTCCTAGAGAGTAATGGAAGAACTGTTAGCATTACATCTTGATATGGGAGAATTTGTGGGTAGAGGTTGTCTTTTTTAAATGACGGTACAATCATCCCTGGTGTAGAAGGTGGAAGTGTCCCAGTTGGGAGATCTTGAGGTGGAGGTCTAGAGAGACCAAGTTGTTTGTGGTGAGGCCCCTGAAGGTTGGTCAGAGGATGAATAACACCGAGTGTTGTATCATGGAAGGATTTTTGTTCAATTTAAGATGCAGGAGACAGTTCTCAGAGAGATTCATAGTTCTCCTTTAGCGGTACATCCTGGCATGAAAAATATGTACTGAGCCTTGAGAAGCCAGTTTTGGTGGCCTAGGATGAAACGTTTGGTTGCAGAGTTTGTGTATCGATGTTTAGTATATCAGAAGGTGAAGGCTGAGTACCATGTTCCCGGTGATCTTCTCCCGCCATTCAGACTCCTCAGTTAAAGTGGGAGGAAATATCAATGGACTTTGTTACTGGTTTACCTCGAGCTCATATAGGTCATGAGTCTATTTGGGTGGTAGTGGATCATTTAACAAAATTGGCCCACTTCACAACAATCAAGGTGTCATGCATAGTGGAAGTTTGGCCAAGGCAGTATCTAGGGGAGGTGGTGAGACTTCATGGAGTCCCTAGGGCGATCATTTATAATCGAGATCCTCATTTTACCTTCATGGTGTGAAGAGGTCTCCAACAGTATTTCACTTCTCAATTATGCGTTAGCACTGCGTTTCATCTGCATACGGATGGTCAAACAGAGCGAACCATCCAGACTCTTCAATATATATTACGCTCTTGTGTTCTTGATTTTTGAGGTTCATGAATGATTCACATACCCTTGATGGAGATCTCTTAAAATAACAGTTTTCACTCCACCATCGGTATGGCACCGTTTGAAGCCTTGTATGGCCGGCCAAGCCATTCTCCATTGTGCCAAACTGGGGTTGGAGAGTCAGCAGTTCTTGGATCAGAAGTAGTTCAGAATACAACAGATATGGTCCAAGTTATTCATTAGAGGGTGAAGACAACGCAAGATTGTCAGAAATCATATGCTGATTAAAGGAGGAGACCCTTGGAGTTTAATGTTGGGGATCATTAGTTTCTGAAGGTTACTCGCCGTCATGGGCAGTGAAGGATTGGTCGTGGATGTAAGCTTTCTCCCCGGTTTGTTGGTCCCCTTGAGGTGTTATCTCATGTTGGAGCTGTGGCGTATTGTGTATCACTTCCCACAAAGATAATTCAGATACATGATGTTTTCAATGTATCACAGCTCTGCCGTTATCTTTATGATGACTCTCACACCATCGATTGGGGAGAGATCGATGTTGATGATGATGCAACCTTTGAGGAGTCACCTGTGGAGATCCAAGACCGAAAGGAGATGGTGTTTCGCGGGCGTTCTATCCCTTTAGTTCATGTTTTGTGGCGACACAGTGGCATAGAGGAGATTACCTTGGAACGTGAGTCACAGATACATTCTCAAAACGCAGAGTTGTTTGATGTTTTAATCTATTCATGTAATGATGTTCCCTTTGTGGTTAGAACATTCATGATTTATTTATGAATTTTTTTTGTTTATTTTGTGGCTTTCTCTCTTTTGAGAGGTATCGTGATGGGTGGTTATTCGGACCCCGTTTCTTTTGGTGGGTTTTGAATTCTCTAGGACGAGAATGTTTTGAGAGGTATCTGTTCTAATGACAAGGACCTCTCTATTACATTACATTGTAAAAATGTGGTGTTGGAGGTGTTCTAGGAGGTCAAGTTGACTTATCCCCAACACATTACCAAATTTCCAGCTCTATGAACTGTGTTTACAGTTTTATGAACTGTTATATTGGTAGGTGTACAGTCAGATATCGGTTTCACAGATCTGTCTCCCAGATCGGTTACATATATCGGTTTTACATAACGGTTTCACAGAATGGTTTCACAGATCCATTTCACAGATCTGTTTCACAGATCGGTTTCATAGATAGGTTTCACAGATCGGTTTCACAAGTCATTTTCACAAATCGGTTTCTTAGATCGGTAGGTTTACAGTAACTGTAGGTGGACAATGTTTCCATCATCTTATAGTTTTCCCATTTGATGCTTACTTTGATGTAAAATACATTTGATGCCTTATTTTAAGGACTCTAAAGGCCGATTCAAAGGACCTAAATCCTATATAAATAAATCCTAAGGCCTGGGATGTTTTTACTTGGTCAAACCATGTGGGTTAATGCGATCCACTTTTAATGGGGAATTAAGTGTATCTTGAACCATAGCCCCATTAAATCTTTAGAAAGGGACCAGATATTGTCCTCCCTTGTTCTTCATATTTGTTCTCGGCTATGAGATGCTATAACCTTCCAATCCTTCACATAGGAGTTGAAAAATTAAAATTTACTCCTTGGATTGGTTCCGCTCTAATTTGATGCAACCGAGTTGTATTGGTCAATCTTCAGTATAAGATGTGTTTTCACATCATTCATTTGGGGATCATCTTATCCTATTTCTACCTTCCATTTTATTGAATGTAATATCTATTCTTATAATTGGTTTTTTCTTGGGGTTTGGTTGGTGTGGTCGTACCGTGGCATCCCTAGCTAGATGCAGTTGTCGCAAGAGGAGGATCGTGACCCGTTGTGTGGATAAAGAACTTGAGGAACTGTTTGAGGTAGGGGATTCATTGCTTCTCTTTCTTTTATGTGTTACTGTATCTTTATCATGTTTTATCCCACTGGATAACAATGGAATAAACATAATAATTATTTTTAGCAGATAAATAAATTGATATCGATCATATGTTATTGCCTTTTATTTTTACTAGATTGTGTGATATTTATTCTTATTCTTGATGGAAATCGGTAAAGAATGTAACCCGGGATTAATTGATAATTTTTGGCTAAATATAATGAGGCATGTAAACGAATCTGGTTCCTTTTGTAATTTGATGTTAATCAAATTGGTGCAGTAAGCATGTTCATCTATTTGTGATAGCTTACTATTAGGTTTCCTGAATTTAGAAAAAAATAATAATAAATTTGTTAATACAAGATGGATTAATGAACTGTTTATTGTCAAAAGATAATTGCTTGTAGAGTTCTAGGATACACTCATGTTGTTTAAGGTCCAAGAGCCCAATTTTGAAGATGTTTGTTTTACTACTGTTTTTGTTTTGATGTGAGCCTGGATGGTTGTGGTAATATGTGGAGGAATGGAGGCCATTTTGGTTGTGGTAGCAAATGACGCCTCGAGTGGAAAGATACATCCGTTTATGCATGTGGGTGTTAGGGAGGACACCAGTGATGATGGAATGGGATGGTTGTGATTGTTGGATGCTTGTTTTTTCTTTGGATGTTTATCTACTTTACTTATCCCCACTGCTCAAGGCAGCTACTCTTACTTACCCTTCTTCCAGAACAGGAAAAGACACGTGGGGTATGCCAAGTTCTTTCTATGTTTAGATTCTCAAGGAAGGATGTGTATAGTCTCTTACTATAAGCGGCAAAGAAAAACTAGTAGTACATTAACTCACCATGTTGAGCCCCCTTGTATTTAGTAGCATATATTGTTTTTGAAGAATTCCTGGGAATGTGGGAAAGTATTTCTATAATGAATAATTGAGTAAATGGTGTTAACCCCTAGGGATTGAGTTGCTGGAACATAATGACGAGGTTACAATTTTGAAGGAACAATTAAATTGGGTATGATGCTAATGTAATTTAATTTGTAATTTTTCATGGTTAATTAATGTTTAATGAATTAATTAAAATAAATTGAAACTGATAAAAATGGAATGATTTAATCTAATAAAGCTCTCTAAATGGTTGTATGATTATAGGATACCAAATAATAGAAGTAACATCCCGAAGTTTGAGAGACACTAGCTACAGTTGTGTCTAAGACTAGGTAATGCCCATAGTGTGGTTATGAGATATAATATATCATGTAATTTTGTGTATCTATATGCTAATCTACCCAGTCAGTAAGGGAAACTAACACCCTGGGTATTTTGAGCCCTGGGTGGTGTTTTCACTAACATTTCGGTGGGAGGATGGATGGCTGACTACCCCCTTTGGCCCCGCTCTATTCTCGTGGTAGTTACTTGTGCTGGTAGGCACAACGGGTAGTTTTCCCCATATATGTGTGTAGAGGGATATAATGGATTGTGGTTATTCAAACACATATATTCTAGATATATTATCCTATGGACTACTATAGATGTAATGTGTATGGGTTGTGGTGGCTTGAGGATTATTACTCGGTGTATGGGCTGTATTGGCATAAGGAATAATACCTGGTGTATGATACACATTATGCGATTAGTGGTGGCTCCCAGAAACTACCTGGTTACTTTTCTTATGTGGACGGGGTGGTTTTGTTGCACGAGGTGCACGTTGTGGTGCTTCACCCAGGTGTCTGCGGGAAAGCCTTTTTGGAGAGAGTTTCACAGGACGTGCGACGTTGGGGAAAAGAAGAAAACTAGTGGGGAAGTAGTAGCAGGGTACCCTAGATATTCAATATTATATGATATATTATTTAATTCATTAATTGGTGAGAGTATCCATGGTGAGGTTGGGAACTTAGTATAGTTGTTTAGCTGACGAGTTAGTTTCACTTGTTGTCCACTGTGCTTTAGCACGATTTCTTTACTTTTTCATTAGAGGCTTCTAGGAGGATCCTACAGAGTAAACTATTATACTCACCCTATTTATATATAAATTGTTTTATAGGTCACTTAGAGTAGGTTTGAGATCGATCTGGTTTCTACTAGCTTGGGGTAGCATGAGCTCTTCGGGCATGTGGTTACTACTGTTTTTTACTTTCTTTTGGGTAATTGCAGTTTTCGCCTTCCATTTGTTGTACTTTTTCATTACATTTCATATATGAACTTGGGTTTCATTTATATTCTAGTTTTGATTTGGAGTTGATTCGTTTCTATCTTATCTCTATCTTTCGAATGTGTTCTATTAGAGGGTAATGCCTCCCATTTTTTGTGTTTACTATACCCTCGGTGCGAGTAGACAACCTGTGGAGTACTGGAGGAGGGATTGGGGATCATTATCTCCCTTCTCACATTACCGACCCAGGAAGGGTACACTTTGTGTGGAGGGGGTCGTGACACATTAAGTCAAACTTCTCAAAAAAATATTCTAAAATTAAAGAAAATTTGAAGGATTAATTATATTTAAATCAATATTTCATTATATTATTTTTCGTTAAAATAATGAATGTATATCGTAACATTATAGTTAAATATTTGAAGAGGGATTCCTTATTCATTGGCTAGTAATGGATCCATTAATCAATATAAATCAGAAAATTAATCTTCTTTGTGACCACAATCTAGGTAATGGATAGTTACTTTTAGGGGTTAATAGGTCAGCCAAGATGATTACAACCAACCACAAATTTTATACACTTTTATTTTTCCCTGATAATATTATCCAACACTATGATGCGACATCGTTAATGTTTTTTGATCAAAGTAATTTTGATCACCTAATAATTCTGTAGTTTCTACATCAACAATATATTCTTTCTCAGGTTTTGTAACATAATCATGTAAATATTACATTATCTTCATGAGTTTTCAGACATTTAATTTACTTTCAATAACAAAAATGTAAACATGTATAAAGTATTTAAATGACTTTGTTTGCATGATCTATTAAATATATGATGATATATTAAACTCCAACCCAAAAATTATTTATCAAATGATTAACATTCATATATTTTGAAGGAAATGGGTAATTTAATTTGAGAAAAGAATAAATCCACTATGGTAGGTGTTATTCGCTAAATGCTTCAAATAGTGGTATTTTTAGATGACTTTCATACTCATCATATTCATATTATGAATAGTTATAATTTCATTTTGTTTCTTTAGACTCATCATCCATCCCTTCTGTACAAGAACATATGTTTCCTGAAATAATCATAGTTGCAGTCATCCCATACTGGGTACCAGTAATCATTTTGGATGACTACTATTAGATATATCAAGAAAAAAACAAAGAGATGGGGGATAAGTCTCAAGAAATAAAATGTAATAATAAAAATTCTAGATATGAATATGACAGGGATGAGTGTTGTCTCCATAAGTTATTTTAAATTGCAAAATATTAATTTAAAATTAAAAATCTCATCTCAAAATGATAAAAGGTCCCTGACAATACACTGAGAACATCAACTCATCCCCACCAAGCTGTGCAGACTCTAATCAATGTCAGTAGTCTCATTCCCTCACATGTATCTCAAATATAATAGCTCTAAAACCACATCATCTCTATCGTGAGATTCGACCTAAGACCCCTAGAATCCAATATTATCCCTCAAGGATAATAACCCCATGTACATATTGAATACAAATGAAAATATGGGTATAACATATCCATTTTTCATAAAAAGTTTTTTGAAATGTGTAGAATTAATAACATAATTGGTTCATTTAGAATAGAACTAAAAAATATGTGCAAAGAAACATTAGTTAAGCCTAACATCAAATAAACATGTATAAAAACAAACAATATAAATGTAAAATTAGGGTTACCCAAGACCTCAATGAATCTCTAACATGCTTATATTAACTCACATTCTATCATACTATTAATATCCCCCACTTAATACCCATCAAATTCTAATATATTATAAAAATTATATTTTTATAACATCTAAAAAGTATTTATTAAGGAACAATTTTATAATAATCAATTTATAGGTATATTTAATACAATTTCCAATAATATCAAGTGATTAATCAAAGAAAATAATTTAAGGGGAGATTTATCCAAATTTAACAAAAAAACCCATTCATATTACTTTTAATAAAATTTTTAATAAATATAGTCTATAGATAAAATTATTAGACATGTAAACCAAAATAATATTTAAACAATAAGTAGAAAATACATACAAATATAACAATTAAGACTTACTAAATAAAAGTCATAAGAATTTTTCTATTGCCTAATACAAAAATTATAGAAGAAAAAAATCAGGTACTATTTTATAATAATTCAAATACATCCCATAGTAAAAAAATCATTTATAAATGTGAATTGGTTAATTATAAAATATAAATACTAATAAAGAAGTATTTTTGTATGATTGCAGTAAAATAATTTGAAGACTACATTTATCCTATCAACATATATATATTATGGAATATTAAATCTAAAAATTGAAATAGTGAATAAATATATGAAAACTATTTCTAATCTGGTATAGTATTCATAAAATTCCATAATCAAATAATTAAACATGATAATCCCTAAAATATATCTATTATAGGAATTGTAATACATAACAATTAATTAAGATTATATATAACCCTTATTCCCCAAATCTAACATAATTAAAACCATTTAATATCATTGATTATGTTAAAACCCAATCTAAAACCAGTATAAATGCAGTTATTTAATTCTAATTGAATTATATAAATCATGAATAATATATTTCAATTGTTAACAAAACATAAATTCACTATTTTGGAAGAATATACAAAAAGAAAAACATTATAAACACTTACATATCATATAAGATCTAAATATTTTAATATTAACATTAATAAACCTAATAATAATGGGAATCATGAAATAAATAATATATTTCATTAGAAACTCTTGGTTACATATAATATGAACAAAAATCCAAAGATATATTTTTTTCAAAAACTAAATAAAAAATAAAAACATATTATTTGTAAGAAATATTTTTATCCCATGAATTACATTAAAATAACTCTTATACAAAAATAACATTAATGAAATTTTAATTCTTAATTATAATATATTACATATAAAAGATACAATTATCAAAATCTGAGTGTCCATTTATTATTACTTTAATAGATTTAACAAAAATATTATAAAAAATCTATAAAATAATATAATAGAATGAAAGAAATTTTCATTAAAAACAATACATAAAATTGAAAGTCATATAATATAAACATATTTATATAAATAAATATACCTATCAATGTAGCATTATTTTGAAAAAAATAAGGAAAATGTGAAATACATAGTAACCTATACTAGTGTAGTTTGAGGGAATTATGACTCTTGTATAACTAACAAACATCATAGAGAGACTAAAGTCCCTGGAAAATATACATGGAGACATTTGTAATTGAAACTAAAGATAGCATGTCTGAATCCATATTTTTTTTCTGTAAAGTTTTTGGGGAAATACAAATGATCATAGTAAATAAATATTAACTACATATTAAGTAGGTAATTTACTAATTGGTTATGTTTTTCGATTGATGAATGTTTGGAAAAAGTAATTGTCAATTACATAAATTTATAGGATGAATCCCCTTTCATTTTACAATAATATTCCAAACCAAACATCCTTTAATTACACTATAACAGAATATATCGCTCCATGGGAAACCATAATGACTGTAATGGTTGAAAGAATGAGTCCCTGAAACAATATGTTAAGAACACATTCCATTTTCATTTTCCATCACTAAATTATTCAACATTTTCATATATAATATCTATGATATCATTTGATCTTGTAAAATAAGGGTAATGTTCAGAGGAAATGTTCAATGGAAAAATATAGATAGTTGTGATGGAGATAGTGAAAGCACAAACAATGGAAAGATCCACGAGTGAATGTGGTGATAAGAATGGAATGTATGAGAAATAATGATTGAGAACAATCATGACTAATATTATGTGAGAAGGGACATTGGGTTCTGATTTTTTGACAAAACCATAATAATGTAACCCGTAGAATTCGAACAAGCAATCAATGAGAGTGAAGGTGAATAAAATGTCATACCATGGATTCATTCCTTGATTTTCCTGAGAAAACATTGCGGATGATTAATGGTAATAGGGGAGTTCTGGGAGATCCTTAGAATCATGTCTATATAAGTCCTAACTGGACTTTTTTTAAATAGATTAGGGTCACGTTTTTCTGAGCACCTCTAAAAAGCGCTGATAAAGATACTTTTTACCAATGTCAAATTAATAAACATTAAAAAAATGCATCTTTATCAGTGTTTGTTTAGTGATGATAAATATCTATTTGTATGGGATCTAAATAAGCGCTAAGAAAAAGAATTTATATATTTAACAAACATATATCAATATAAATATAAATATAGTAAATATATTAATAATTTAAATATATTTATTAATGTTTTATAATTATATAAATATTTAAATACTTTTGTATATATAAATATAATTATATATATTTCTATAATTATTTTATAAAATAAATAAATATTAATATAAATATTGTAAATACATTCACTATATAAATAAATTTATTATAATTTTATACTTATTTTAATATATATAATTAACTATTTATTAGGACAAAAATAATTTTGAAAAATAATATTTATTTATTTAAAAGTAAAAATTTATAAATTTACAAATATAGTAAATACGTAATTATAAATAATTTCATCTACGAATTTTTATTTAGAAATATATGAATAACATTATTAAAAATATATAACCTTAATTTCATACATATTAAAAAAGAGTGAAATTGAATAATTAAAATGGCTAAAATTTTAAAATATTGAAAAATTGATAAGTATTATTAATTAAATATAAATTATTTAAAAAATAATAATATAAGTTGAATCAAATAGGAATACATATTGATAATACATAAAAATAGAAAATAAAAAATATATAAATATGTAATAGTGAATGGAAAAATTCAAAAACAAGTTAATTTTATAAAAAAAAATTAGAAATGAATAAATAATACCTTAGTGTAACAATATTAAAAATAAATTAATAAAATTTACTAATTAAAAACGTAACATATTAAATGTATAATTATTTAATGAAATTATATAATGAATTCTAAAATTTGAGTAAATTAAATAAATATTTGGTGTTTGTGAATCTATATAAGTTTTCATTAATTGCGTAAATATTTTTATGTGTGCATTGTATATAAAAATGCAATAATATATATATAAAATCAATGTAAGAAAAATTTATATATAAAAATGGAAAAATAAAAAAACATTCAATTATGTCTATTACTTTTTGTAATTAGTCAATATTTTTAATTAATATTAATTTTTAATTATAATCCATTTTTCACAATAGATATGTTTTATTTAATGTAATCAATAGTATTTTATATTAAAAATCATAATGTAATAAATATTATATAAAATGATATATATATATATAAATATATATTTAAAAAGAAATGAATATTTTTATATATTAAATGTATTAATGAATAAGTTTGTAATAAAAAAATTAATAATGAATAATACATTGATATGATTATAATTATTACATTTAATTCATTTTCAGTAAATTTATTTTTAATATATATCATTTATTAATATTTATAACAGATATATATATTAAATATATTATTACTTACTAATAATTTTTTATTTAATAAATTATTTAATAATTTTTCATTGTTTTTAATTATTACAATTTCTTCATTTTAATTTTAATTATAATAATCAAAATTTATTCATCGAATATATCGATATATAATATATTACAATTATTCATATTCATAGTATATATATATATATATTATTCCTTTTAATGAATAATTATTTAATTAATCAGTTATTTAATATTATTCTTAATTTACCAATTTTTTATTTTAATTTTTTTAATTATTTCATTTTAATAATTTAATATACATATATATAGAGTATATTTAATTTATTAATTTATATAATTTATATATAATCATAATTTATTTATTTATTTTATTCAATAATTACTTAATTAATAAAATTGTAAATATTTTTTAAAAAATCATCTCATTTTTAATATTTCATTTTATTAGAAACATTTCTCCATGCTAAAAATTCATGACAAATGATATATTTTATTAGAATTAAAAGAAAATGTTGATAAAGGGTAAGCATTGTAAGTGTTAAAAAAAACTGATAAAGGGAACCCTTTATCAACGATATAGAAAAGTGCTCATAAAGGTTATCTTTTATCAACACTGAATAGCAGAACTAATAATAGGTATTATTTGTCCTAGATATATGTTGAAATAATAAAATGTACCCTTTATTAGTGCATTATTTTATGCAGATAAAGGAAACTTTATCCGTGCTTTTTTTATAGGACTTATAAAGGCCAATGCTTTTAATGGTTTTCTTGTAGTATTCATTCAAGGGAAAAAATATATTTCTTTCAATTATGTCAACTAAGTCATTATATATTTATGTAAGATATTTTTCATTTTTTTTCTTCCAATAATTTTTCATTTTTTATGGTGAGTGGAGAGAAATGGATGGCCAAACTAGAACTCTTCTAAACCACAACCAGATTTAGCTCTTAATGTATCGAAATTTTATTCAATCGTTTTGTCTTACAATAACTTAAACCCTCCACATGAATAATTATGTGGGAATACATTCTACTAATAGAAATTTTGATTATATCTCCAATAGAAATATTATATAAAATTAATCTAATAAGTAATCAGGTAATATAAATGCAGTTTAAAATATAAAATAATTATTATATTATAAATGATTCATTATGTCAGTAGGTGAAAATGTATTCTATGTACCATTATCTAACAAAAAATAATTGTGGCTTTATTATTTATTAATTAAATTCCCAAAAACAATTTTTTTGTGTATTTTTATTGAAAATATCTACATTAGACCAACACTACAGAGGGAAATATTTTCATAATGTCTTTTATTTCATGAAAATTCAATGTTATCTATAATTTAATACATTAAATATTATTCATAAAAAATATATAATATTATATGAATTTGATAAAAAAATTAAATTGAAATATTTTATAATTATATATACCACACCTATTCTTCTAGAAGCTTTTCAATAAACTTCCAATTAAGATATAAAATTATTATCTTACAAAAACTCTTCATAGTGGTATAACTAGAATACAAAAGTACATTGGGGTGATAGGGTTATTATTATCCTCAAAATTAATATGTATTCTCTGGTATACTCATGAATGATATAGTTTTTGTATATGTGTAATTGCATGTTTACTAACTGTAGAAATTGTATTCTCTATAGAAGAATGAGGCAAAATTTCTATAGGAAGCACATTAGTAATAGTGATTTATTTATAAAATCAAACTTTTCTATCCTTAAATACTTATAATAAAGAATATTTAATAATATGAAAAAGTCCTACTCTTCTATAAAAGTTCATCTCCCTCTTTTTTGTAATTAAAATAAGAATATTTGATGAAATTTTGTATATCAGTATATTTAAAAAAAATATATTTAAAAATAAATATTTTAAAAGACTGTATGTAAAAAATATTGTCACATAAGTGTATGTTAAATAATAAGTTCATCATGATTATTAACAAAAATATGTCTAATTTAAAATGTTAAAAATAAAAATTAATTCTATAATTACAAACAAAATATTATTTTAAATATATCAATTATAAAAAATTATTGTTGTATGTGTAAATATAAAAAAATCCTAATGATGTACATCATGTTGTCCAATCAATGAATGTTTGTCCATAATGTTTAATATAAAATTGAACAGAGAAATCATATAAATAATTATTATATATATATATATATATCCAAATATAAAAAATATAGTTTTTACACTTGAAGTTTTTTTAATAAATGAAATATAAATATATAATTGAATAACCAGGAGAGTATTTTGTTATTTTTCTATATCTCTAAAATATGATCATTTAGTTTTGCATATTTTATGTCTGCATTAGAGTCATTTATATCATCTAAAATTCTGTTAATAGATAATGAAACCTCATATAAATCCATGACATCATCATCATCCACATAACCCTATTGAATAATTTTCCATTGAAAAAGTTTGGACCAATGGTCATCTAATGGATCAATGATATAAAATATTTTCATTTCAACTATCTCTATGATAAATGGTTCTAATTTACTACTAATTGTTTTTTGGAATATACTAATGTAGTCTAATAATTATCACATTCCACATCACTATTACTATCAACCTAGTTACACATAAACACTATGACATAAAATTTAGTATAATTACTTCTTATAAATTCTCATGAACTCCAAAATATACAATAGATGAAAAAATGAGTTTTTATCATTTTCACTTAAATAATTTAGTGCTTCAATGATGACAATGACCCCAATATTTTTATTGGTACAATTTTCATCTAAATTGCTTTGTGTAAAATTTTCACCCTTTAATATAAATACCAAATCATATAGTCACATTAAGAGACAATCCTCATGAAAAATATTTTAATATTTTTTATGTAGATATATGCACGTTAAATTTCTATTAAATTTATGAAAAAATGTATTTTTATGCTCAATCATCCACCAATTATCATTTCCTTTCAGATATAATACCATTAATTATGAAAAATATGATTTTATATATCATGGAATGAAATATTTGCATTTAAAAATATATAAATGTTATTTTATCACTTCTTTATGTGGAATTAACATTAACATTAATCTTTAAATTTTGCTATATTTACCACCAACTATAATATGTTGGGATATATGGATACTAATATGGTCCACATCATATAAATAATTAGTAAAAAAGTTAATCAACTCTTTCGATACATATTTTATAACAATAGAGGTCTTTATTTGATGAATATTTTTGAAAGTTCCATTTAATTTTTTCATATTTTCTAAAAACGATATATCAATTGTAAATAAATAAGACCACATATTATTATCTCAGAGTCTAAATGAATAACAATATGAACTATTATATTAGAAAAGGGTGGGGAATACATTTTTAATTGACTAGTTATAAGATGAGCTTTATTATAAAATACAACAAAAAATTCTAGATAAATGAAATGGCTACGAATAGATTTTATAAAATAAGACATCAAAATGATTGAATTTCATAATAGTTTTGAAAATATATCATAAAGTGTGACTAGTCTCATAAATACATCAAAATTAAGAGATTTCATACCTACTCATTTAAAATTTTTTAGTGACTCCAAATTATTCAAAATTAATGAATATCCACTAGGTACATTAATAACATCCGGAAAAAAGAAAAAATTATTCTTCTCACTCATTATTAATATTTGAAAATCCTTAGGTAAATATTTTATGTTTACTTTAATTGTGAGACCTATATAGAATAATATTTTAGTGGATATAATTCTTAATCTAATATGAAATCAATCTTTCTTATTTTCTATTACATCAAAAAAAATTCTAATAGAACTACCAAATATTTTTTTTCCGTATGAGTAATCTCAATGATATGTTTAGTAACTACAAATTTCTAATAAGGTATTTAAAGAATTATAAATTTACTTATACATATTTTTTTGTGAAAGGAACATCATCTTTTTCAAAACGTGAATTCAATATTTTTCTCCCTGGTTTAATATTCTACAATTTAAAATAGTTATAATTTAATATAATATTCCTAAAAAGGATTATTTTTTTCAATACAAGATAATGAAGATCAATTAAAAAATATATTTTAGGACCCTCGTACACTATCATTCTTCTATTATCCAATTGATAATAAGAATTATATTCTTCAGAAATTGGACATGCTTTATGTCCCACAAAATATTATCATGATAAGATTCCATATATTAGAATCCCTTTTATGGTGAAAATTATCAAATAACACAAAATAAAATAGTCTTTATTGGATTCATAAAAACAATAACAGCATTTTCCCATTTATGTTTCTAATATTCAATAACTATTAAAAGATACATAGCATTATCACTTCCCAACTATTTTGGCCTATAAATCATCATACCCATTATACAATATTTCTTCTTCACACATATATATGGGAAAAAATTTCAATCTACCAACAAAATTGGCCATGAAATATGTTGGATAGTGCATCTCAAATTGGGATTTATTCCATATGTGAATAGTCTAATTCAGATATATCTATCATTACAATAAAATTCCTGAAATGTTTTATCAAATATTTTTTCTTGTTGTGATTTAGTAGGGTGATGTAATTTAAAACCAAATATGTGATCATACATATTATTCCTTATCCATTATTCATATTTTTGAATTCAAAAAATGACACTTTAAATGATGACTTATTAGAAGGTTCCAAATTTAATAAGTAGGAGGACTAATTTCAGAACCTAAGAATGAATCAATGTTCAAATTTAACTCCATCATATATCTTCATGTCCCACATATGGGACATTTTGATAATCATTAATATTACTTTCTATAAAATAAGAAATCATTGGGGAATGAAATATATTTTTTTATAACCTAATACCATTCAAAATAATATTTTCCTTTTGTCACAATTGGATCCTGGAAGCCAATTTCCATGAAGAATTATATTTTATAAATGTTTAAGTAATTCTGAGAAAATTCTATAAACCTACTGTAACGACCCGACTTTTATTCAAAGGTATGGATCGTTATTTTTCTTTCAAATCTCTCCTTCATTTCTGTTTAATGTGTTTGATGTCCTAAAGAAGGTCTGGGGAGTGTCTGGGGTCTGTTTGAAGACCGACAGCTTGAGAAATGGACTTGCCGACAGGGGCGTATATCCTGTGCATGGCTTGCGCACAGGTTAGATAAACCGTGCAGCCTTTGGTCTGGAGGTAGGGAGGTGCACATGGTTTGCGCACGGTTTGGGTAAACCATGCGCCTAAACCGTGAGAACCTTTTTCTGAAGGTAGTGAGATGCGCATGGTTTGCACACAGTTTCGTAAACCATGCGCATAAACCGTGCGACCAAGTTCTGGGTAAAAATTTACATTTGCCGTTAAATCTATTTTAAGGCCTTAAGACATCTTATTCCTCCTTCCAGCGAACAGAACATGGGGGATCCCTCCTTTGAGCTCCAAAACCGTCTCTCACTCTTTCTCTTGTGGTTTCTTCCTTCGGTGTCTGAATCTTGATCCGTCGAAGGCGTTGGATCACCCCCGGTAAGGCTTACCTCACGCACCCCTCTTTCTTCGGTAAATATTTTTATTCGTTGTGTTATTTTACCACAGGCTGATAGGCCCTATTTTCAGGGCATTGGACTGGAACTCAGATCTCTTCCACCCTATTGCGAATCTGAGGTCGATATCAAGAGATCCTATGCCTACAGATCTAAGGTAGGTGGTTTCCATTTTGTGGTTTCCATTTTGGGTTTTCTCTTTTTTGAGTTATTATCATTGTGTCGTGGTTTTTATTTTTCTAAAACTCTTATTTATAATGACTGCTTCATATCTAAATGCCCCATATGGTATGAGATTGATGAATCTAATCTTGTTAGGGTGTTTATATGAGTTATGGACCGAGAGTGTTCAACCATAGGTGATATGTCTTGAGATTTGTCTCTTTATCACTTTTGGACCTTAACAATATTTCTCGAAAGGCATTTTCCATATAAGGAAAATGAGATTACTTGGTTAGGGGTTGGCTAGGATGAGACAGCGTGAACCCTTGAATGAATTGAATTGTATGTTTCCTTGAGATGTGATTATGTGATATTATAAAATGGATTTCCTTATATATTGTGAAATGATATAAGTTGTATTGCCTAATATATTGTGATGTGAATGGTTATTCCATATTTTGTTGACATGCTTGTGATAACCTATGTGTGGGCGGGAGACATTCTTACCCCGTGTCAGATGAATCTCTATGTGTGGGTGGGAAGCATTCTTACCCCGTTCCAGATGAATCTCTGTGTGTGGGAGGGAAGTATTTTTACCCCATTCCAGATGAATTTCTGTGTGAGGGTGGGAGGCAATCTTACCCCGTGCCTATATATACTTTATGGGTGGGAGGCATTCTTCCCCATGCCAGTTATAGTGCTTGTGGATGAGAGGAATTTATACCTCGGGCCAGTGATGAATGTATGTAAGTGAGATGTATGGACGAGAGGAATGTTTACCTCGTGCCAGTGATAACCTATATCTATGTACTTATACCTCTGGTGATTTTTCAGAATCCCAGCTGTGAGCTGAAGTAGGTTGACGCGCCAGGTGTCCTTACGAAACCTGAGTGGGAGGGTTTTTTTATTTATTTTCGTTACTTACCTACAGTTTACTAAACACCGTATATTTTGTGAACCCCTATTTGTAATACAGGTAGACATATTTGGTGGTGGCCTACTGAGACATTTCTCACACCGTACCCGGGCGGCCTCCTGTGCACCCGTGTAGACTTTACTGTTGTAGGTACTAGTAAGGGAAAAGGCCCATCTTTAGGTTTTTGTGACATGTATGTTCTAGCTGGAGTTCCATAGCATTGGACCGATATTGGCTAGAGATTCTCATGGACTACTACTGTTCTCTTTTTGTATTACTATATAAATTTTTTTCCATATATACCCATAGTATCAACATGCCAGGCATCCATTTTGTATCAGACACTGCCTATGTGGGTTTTGTATATTTATCATGGTTTTCCTTTTTCTGTTGGTTGGTCTGTATGATTCCCTTTTCTCCTATTTATCTATTAGTTGTGAATCCGCTATTTCTATTACTTTTCTACTATACTGATGTTTACTCTGACATGGGGGTACAGTCTCCCCACTGATTTACCATTACACCCCCGCTGCTAGTCGGCAGCCCCTGGCCTATGGGGAGATCAGCCAGGGGTCATGTGGCCAACCGGGCAAGGGGCTCAGGTTGAGGGGTAGCCGGGTCCGGGACATCGCACCTACACATTTCTTTCTTTCATGTTAACTAATCAGAGTGCTAGTGATATAATAATAAATTTATCACAACATGAGTTTAGTGGTTTCTCAGAACCACCATACAATCATTTTATGATTTCTATTTTTCAATGGTTTTAATTCATACATCATAAATTAATTCTTTAATTCGATCCAATTTCTAATGAAGAATATTTTCATCAACAATATATGTTGAATTTTTTTATTTAACTATTCCACATCCAATATGTATAATTATAGATAAAACCATATCAAATGAGATGATCCTTGATTTATTTAAATTTAAATTCCCCATATTTAATCACTTTGTAGAATAAAATAAATTAAAATTATTTTTATAAAGATTAAAATTTTCAAATTTAACGAAGTAATTAAATCCTTTCACAAATTCAACGATGGTCCTTCATAAATATAACAAATTGTGATCCATTAATTACAAAAAAAATAGAATATAAAAGTAGAATATATAAAATCATATACACAATTATATATATATACTAAACAGAAAAAAATATTAAAAACAATATATTATTGAAAACTATTTGAATTTAACAAAAAATTATACACAATGATCAAATCTTATTATACAAATTCTATATTAATAAATAATTAATAATTATACATAATTTACCTTCAAAAAATTATACGTAATTTATATTCAATGTTTAAAAAATAACATTAAATCATGTATACATAATTTATAAATAATAAAATCAATTATTCATTAACAAAAAAATATCGTAAAAAATCTAACAAAAATTAATTATCTTTAAAAAATTACCATAAACCTTTTATCATACAAAATATTATTTATAATTTATCTTATAATAAATTATTATAAAAAATATCAAAAAACATGTAATCAATTTTGTAAAATATATGTTAAATTTATAATAATTATATGAAAATTATTAAATTACACAAAAATAAAATAGAATAAATTATAAAAAAACTAATTATATGAACAATTATAAGAATAATTAAAAAAAATAATCTAAAATAATTGTAAAAAAAGTTATGAAAATATAATAAAATAAATTATCCTTACAAAATTTATTATTGAAATATTTAAACCTTAAAATATATAATTAATCACAAATAATTTTAATAAGAAAAAAATTTCATAATTTATTTTCTAGAAAATAAAATTTGTGATCACAAAAATGAAAAATACTTCCAAAATTATGATAAACTATATCAATATCTTTGGAGAATGTGATGATGCTACATGATTGAAAAAAATTATCAATAAAATCAATGAAAGAAAACACTTATATCAATTGTTTTGTTCAACCATAACAACTTGAGGATCTCTAAATTAGAATTAAGATTGAATATTCACTAGATTTAATTTAAATGAGAATAAAAATCGAATGAAAGGGAAAATCAATAGTCAATGTGGGTTACTAACTACATCAAGATCCATCATCGATTGATAGATAGGGGATTGAGTGAAATAAAACTAAGGATTTGTGTTATTGAAATATAATTTCATATAATTTTAAACAATTGATTTCTTGAAAACTGAAGTTAGGGGGGGTTTTAAGTGTTTTGGTATTGGTTTTCTGGAAATATGATGTTAATGATTTTTTCCATGTCATATTTCAATATAAATTATTTAGAAATGTATTTTATTGAAATTTAATGTTAGTCTAAATTAAAATCAATGTTATTTATTTATTTAAGACATTTAATTTTTTTGTCATAATTAATTATGTAAAATGTAATTTTAAAGTCCATTAAACATAATTTATAAAAAAAACAAACATTAATAGTTTCCACTATTACTTTTGATGTTAGTTTATAAAAAAACACACTGTAAAAATACTGACACTTAACCATATATTTATAATAGTTCATGGATTGATCGAAACTAAAACTCACCATATCATAACATCAAAACATCTGTTAAATCTCATATAGAATCATCACAAGAACTTTAAATGGAATTGTTGAAATATTTTTCTATGTGTTTCTTTTATATGATTTGATATGAAGCATGGAAAAAATTCAGGGACTCACAGCCTGGCTCATAGTCCTTCCCTAATAGAGATATATATTTGTATAAAAATTCACTCAAGTAGGTAAATGAAAAATAGGTCTTCATCATTTTTTACTCCAAAATAATGTCACTATCCATGTGATCTTATGTATGTAGTATGGTTGTCACACCATTACCCAAATTTATTAAATATTTTTTAATATTAATTTATTTTTAGATTTATTTTCATTTTTGGGTTGGGACTGGTATTAAATTTAAATATTTTGGATTTTTAGCACAAGGAACAGTTCACACATGGTCATATCAATTTTTTCATCCATGGTGTGGGTGAAAATGGTTTTAATAAATCTTTTCACAAATTATACCCAAGGATTCGATAACTTTGTTGTCAACCCATGCATAGTTCTCCAGGATCCCAGTAGAGGGAACATTTTTGTTGCATAGTTTCCTAAACAAGATGACCTAACCATGCATTATATCCAGTTAAAAAAGATAAAAGGTTAAAAGAACCCTTTCCCATAATTTTTTAAGCCCTTCAATGGTGGAAATTCTATTCCTCCACCCTCTCCATGTCGTTTCTCGACCCGCTACCTAGGAGGGCTTCCTCAAGGCTAACCTCTCCCCCACATTCTCTATCCAAACACTATTTCTCTTCTTGATTACTGGAATGATCTTCAATGGTGGAAAATTATCTTCTCTTTCAGTATTCTTCAACCATTTTTTTATGGTCCCCCCCCTCCCATGTGGTTCACATGATCCATCTAATACCTAACCAAGATTTGGGAATTTTATTTTTTGATTCATTATGCCATGGGCTTGTGAGACTCTTTAGGGTCAGTTTTTTCCATTTACATCAAAGGTAGTATCTTTTCCATCAGTTTTGGGGGTTTTATATACTCATCATCCTTATCCAATTTTTTATATATGGGGTTTTTGGTAATTATTTTTTTTCATTGGGGAGTTGTGATCCTTTATTTGGTGAATTTTATATTTGGTTGTTAATGGTGACAAGTTTCGATGTAGGTTATGCTATATCCAAGACATTAATTTGAATAATTAGAAATCTTGATTGTTTTAAAGTGATTATTAGATTTTTTTTATAAATATTATATTCAATGTGAATTGGTTTCTTTTCTCAGATATATTTTTCTCAATGGATTTACATATTTTTTTAAATTCCTAACATGGTTTTACCTTATTATTTATTATTTATAGAGGAGTTTTGAAATATAAAGTTTATTAGACTTTTACAATTATATTCAATATAAATATTAAATGTGAATTGCATATGGAAAAGGTGTATTGGTTATTTTGATAAGTTTTTCAGAAAATTAAATAGTGTGTTTTTATTTCCTAAATATCCTCTATGTTATTTCAAATACATGTTGTATTTAAATGCGACTTATTCATATATACTTACATAAATAAATTTATACATACCCTCTTTGTATAACATCACACATGGTGATGGGAATATGCTACATTAGAAGAAGGGGTGATTATATATATCATGGTGTATATGTTCTTAAGTATGATGAAAAAAATTTCAATGTTAAATATATGTTATAAAATTTTGTTTTCTATACGAGTTATATAGATTTATAACAAAATATACCTCCCTTTTTACATTCTATAGATTTTCAATAAGTATGATATATTCTAATGGAACCCCAAAATATTATGAATATTTTGGACCCAAGTTTGATATTCTTGTCATGATGAATTTTTTCTAACAAAAATGGAATCACATTCATAGTGAAAGGATTTGTGGTGTTATTTTTTGATTTTTAATTAATTATGTTATTGAGTTTGTGTTTTTTAACTATACCTCTTATATGTGTTTAGTAATATGAATAAAACATTACAATCATGGGTACCTAAGAATATAAGATAGTACAAGTAGCTTGGAGGCTAAATTGTAGAGCATCAACCTATGAATCTAAAGCATGATTAAGATATAATACAAACTAAAAATTGAAACATAGATTATTACCATTGGACGTTGGTTGAATCCCCTCAAATGTATCATTCATGGGGTTCAATATAATTGTTCATTGAAATAATATATTCCTAGAACACTTAAAACTTAGTTACTTAGAGATTTCAATGGTTCATTCTCTCAAATAATCATATTTTCAAGGCACTAGTTTAAAATTTTCATTTCCACAAATTTCTTTTTTATCCTTAAAATTATAAATACAATGATTTATTTCAATCTACATTATAGAAATATATGACATTATATCTATTGTTATGATTTCTCACTGAGACTCTTTATTTATTATAATATTCAATCTGATAAATGAATTATGGAAAATAACCCACCCTTTATAAATTTGTATTGGAAATTAAAGGATGAAATTTACTGTTTTTTCATAATCACAATTTCATTACATGTTATGAAATAAAATGGAAAACCATATTTTTATATATTTATTTTATAAAACTATATTAAAATGTATATCCCTTCAATGTAATGGATTATTGTGTGGTTTTCTATTTTAAATATCCAATGAGTTCTTATATGATCAAACATATATATTTATTATATTACGATACAATTCCAACATATCTTTTATTCTTGCCCATTATGAGTTATGATTATTGTGTGTTTGGCGATGACTTGTATATTCACAGTGATAAAATTATTTATTAGTAAAATTTTTATTTAAATTAACTTTATCTAATTATCCCCTTAGGATTATACCTAATTTTATGAATGAAAGATAGATATAGTTAGTGGTGGGAGAATTAGATCCATTGGAGGTGGTATTCTTTTCAATATAGAAGAGGGTGTTTGGATGGTGGATGTGTTTTTATTTCTCCCATCCATTTTACTATTTTACTAGTTCTGATATTTGGATTGTTATTTGTTTATTTTTCTCAATCATGAATTATTTATAATGATATGGTTTACATAAAAAATTTTAAATTAAAAAGGCTTATTTTTTAAATTATTTATAAGGATATATAATTCCAAAGTACTAATTCCTTGATTCCTAGACACATGTGTTATCCCATGGGGGATGGAAATTCCATTCCGGCTTTTTCATTGAATTTTTCGGGTATTTGATGGAGCGATGACTAAAGTTTTTTTGATATATTTTGGATGATAGTTTCATTGACTGTACCTCTACTTGTGACGGCGGTGGTAAAAGTAACATAAGAAGTATATATATATATATCACTCGGTGGGATCTAATTTACATAAATGTTATTCTAGATACTCAACCATTACTAATGGGACACAAGCCACTATAATTGGTGCCACATACATTGGTGGATCCATATGACCATATTATTTACAAGGTGTTTCCTCATTCATCATGGAAGGCGATTCAATTTTAAATTTGATCCCATCTTTTGACACTATGGGAATATTTTATACCCCTTTTATGGTTTGATTACATTAAAGATTCTATCCTCATTCCAAGATAACTTTCATGTTTTTTAGGTGATATTTCCTGGAGATCTACACCTTCAAGGGATTTAACATGATTCAATTAGGGTTGGTTGGATGGATACACCATTACTAGTTCAAGAGATCCAATTTATTTATATTGAAATTTTTTATAAATATAATCGCATGATAATGGATCAATTTAATAATATTTTATATAGAAAACTCTTGTATGATATAAATTAGATCAACATGTTGTTTAATGATGTTTTAGAATATGTAGGGAATACATTTATTTAAAAAGATCTTTTCGAACACACTGAACACCAAAATTTACTCCACTATTGACATACTTTGGTTATTCGTGGGTAGATATACTTTATTAATTCTATATAATAAGGGTATTATAGAGACTGTGACGTCTTTTATGTATTTAATGATAGAAATATTAAATAGGTAACCATGGGCCTATAAATTGAGGGGTTATAACGTAATCCCTTTCATAATCAAGAGCCTGGTTAATAATCACATTATTAATACCATGTTTGGAAATATCTCGCAAAAAATTCATGATAGAGATCAAATTATCTTTGGTAAATACAGAATCTATGACTCTTTGAATCACTTTATCACATCAATTGGTTCCACATCATGGTTTCTGTGCAGGTGTTCCAACACATTGCCACGATGAATATGTAATATTCAACCATAAAGGGTAGTATATTGTTTTTTAAAGTTCACTTCCATAAGCTAGTTTAATTAAAAATATGGGGTAAAGAATACCTATAGTATGAAGGGGAGTCTTAGAACCCTAATTTTTTTATTGATGAGTTATGATCCATAATATTTTTATATTTCCCTAGTCTCTCATTCTCATCTGGAAAACTACGTCATTTTCAATTACTCGATCAACTTCGGTCATATTCATGTTATGTAGGCTCTCTAATTTATATTTACACAGTATCTTGAAGGTAGTGTTAATATATATGCTTGAATAAAATTAAAATATTCAGATTATTGTCTGGAAAACATATTATCCTCTTCCATATCTTCTTGAGCATAGATTTTATAATCATGGGTAATTTTCTTGGAAACATCCCATTAGGTTATGATGATGTCCATGTTTAAAATATTTTATGGTTATCTCATTGAAGGTATGGAAGGATTCTATTACAGTATCATTAAGATTTTTTTTCATGTAACATAATTTATTATAGATTACTCACTACTATTGAGTGTTGTTATTTAATAAAATACATTATTGGGGATGCTAAATTGATAAATATAAACATAAATTGATATTGAAATAGGCTTATTGTATATGTTTCAAAAAAAATGTCAATGTTGATTCATGATTACATTTTTGTTCATATAACTATAATTTATGAAAACACAACATACTCAAATTATATATCTTCCATGATTATTTTAAAGGTAGTGTAACTATTGGGAATCAATATGAGAAAAAATTCTATATATAGAATTTTGACATTGTTCACATTAATCAGTGACAAAGGCATAATTCTAGAAAAAAATTGTAATAATGCCCTAAACATAGACTATTGGATTTACACATCACAAATTATATTGTATGGATTTATCTGTGTAACTATCTATCTCCATTAAAATATAAATATATCTGATATTTTTAAAGCGTTCTAACCTTTTATAAATTTATTATATTCATTGATGCAACATTTCTAGAACTTGTAATGTTGGTTATACAGTATTCCCCTTTGGATGTCTTGTTCTCACAATATAGGTACCTTACGTACTATATTTTCTAATTAATATACCATTATCCTGTAACCTCCTAATAACATATCCAAAAATATGTATAGTTTATTCACATGATGTATATAAAGGATGATATCATATAACTGGTCCTCAAAACATCCCATTTGCATCTCATTCCAATAAGTACATAGGGCTCCAAATTTCTAGAGAGAGGAATACCCCACAAGCCATGATGAGTTTAACTCCATTATACATGGGACTATAAATATCATTATCTATGTTCTCATCATGATTCCCATTTACAATTATTCCTTACTCCCCAAAACATTGGAGGTCTCTCAAAATATTTCTTATACCAATTAATGAATTAATTGATGATGTAACATGGAAAAATTTGTTGAAATGATCTCATAATATATAACCATGGATCGTTACTGTAGATTCATTATTAATATATACCACAAATTAATTCCTACCTTATTATCATTCTGGTGTAATGAAATCATCTACAGGATCCAACAATTGAGAAATTTTTAAATGAGACATACATTTTTATGAATATATATCTAGGTTATATATAATACATCAAATAAGTATAAAACATCTACTATATCCACGAATTTATCATATTTATAGAAAACCCAGTATTACCACATCGATTTTGTTTTAGTTCCACCTTGGGGGAATAATTCCCAATCATAGAAACAACCTCTGAGTTATTCTATGGGTGAATGATATGTGAATGGTGAGTAATAATGAATCCTAATATCCAATACATATACATGATTACAATGAACAAATTTAGTATGGTAGAGTGTGTATATTTGGTAGGCCTCATAATCAGTGATCTATACTCCCTTGAGGATATGGTGGTACCCACATATGGGTGTACTCAGTAAACCAAGAATTTGGTAGATTAACATTAGTCCCTATGACATAAATATCTATTATGAATCCGTGATCATAAAATTGAAGGAGTAATCATACTAGGAACCCTATATGATTATTGAACATGGTTTAAACAATATATAACATGTGTGTTGTTCATTTAAAGGTGTATTCATTACCTATATCCTTGATCATTATCTAAGTTCAGACAACAACTTATGGATTTGAAAAAATAAATGAACTGTTAGGAATCTTATTTCTATAATACAAGTAGTAAGAATAATTAGTATTATTCATAAAAATTAGTAAAAAAATCTAGATGAACAAATTAACTAAGTAAAATATCTAAAATTTTAAATTTAATAAAGGATAGAATATAACTTAAGTCTTTTAATTTAGGCCACTACTCCTCGGAAACTGTAGATGTCCCATATTTCCTAAAATGCTCCACCAGAGTGAAGGTGTTCAACAATATCTGACAATGAATACATATGTAAATGGGGAAAAGGGAATAAGGACATCTGTGATGATCCCTATATATTTTTAGGGATATTTGTAATGATCATAAAGTAGGAGGTGCGAAGTGATGTAGTAAATATAATTTTTTTATTGGATTTTCTTATCAATGAATAAAATCATTTTCATATTCATGTGCTTTTTAGTTTTCTATTTTAGGTGTGGAATATCTCATAACAATAGATCTATTAGAATATTTTTAATTTTTTTGGTGATATGGTGTGGTTAGTACCATGTTTGGGTTATTTTTAAAGTATTGATGGATTTTTTAAATTTTAAAAAATTTATTTCCTAAAACCTTGAAATAGTGTAAAATATAATTTAGTTTTATAGGTAGTAAAAAAGGGGAATTTTATGAATTTGTAAGAGTCATAGTGGAAATCATAAGTGTTATTCATGGACATCATAACTGTAAACCATGTGTTTGAATGAGTTAATCCCATAAATCATAGGTTTGAATGTATTCTTCAATAGATTCGGAGACATGTTTATAAGAGAAATTATTATGACTTTGGAAGATCCAACCTAGTCATCGTTTGAGTGAAAGGGTACTTAGGTTAGTTCAACTAAAAGTTTTTAAGAGTTATTCCTATGAATATGGAAGATTCATTCTTGAATAATACAATAAAATTCATATGAGTAATTAATAAAACATTTTAAGAGTCATTTTCTTTTCTATAAACGAGGAAAAACATAATAAAAATTTGTGAAATATTATTGATGAAAATATGAGTTTCCGAAATATTTATTTTGGAGAAAATAACTATTTAATAATATTTATAGTGATGCTATATTAATGTAAATAAACTTGAAAAAGAAATTTGATTAAATATTTTTATCAGTGGTTCCATGTTGAAAATGGTAGTGATGTGATGTGTTATGTTTATAAAAAATGAATTCATGAAGAGTTTTTCATAAAATATGTAATAGTAGAATCAATTATCTAAGATATTTTAAGTTAATTTCATTCCATGTTTTTTTGAATTATTTATGATATAATTTCATAAAATAATAGAGGGATTTTAATGTGAAATAATTATTTTCAAAAATCATGAGTAAACTATAGGGGAATTCATGAGATTTTTAACCAAATCTAATTATAGATAAAATTAATTATTTTTACAAATATCATTTATGGAAATAATATTCACCTAATATTTTGAATATTAAAATTTTTAATGATAAAGAAGATTTATATTAATAAATGAAGAATGGATAAAAAATATAGTTTAGTGTTGAACTCATACAATATTTTAGGTAAAAAGAAGAAGAATAAGAAGGTATTCATGATCACTACTATGAATGAAATGGAAGAGAAATAATACAATTCTAGTGATCAATCTAGTTGGGAAGAATAAAGTATCTTAAAGAAAAAATAGTTTATATCAATACTAGTGGAATACTCTCCAATTGTTATAAAATCCCTTTTTGAAATATTATCTTATTGAAAGAGGTGTATACTCTCTCGGAATACTATAATGTAATGTAAGATCATCGATATTCCATTCATGATGTTATCTATAGGTTTATTATTTGAGGAATATATGATTATGGGTATTTACTAGATTATGCATAAAATTAGCCACCCTTATTGTGTATGGAACCTTATAAATCCACCATGTCTTTTGTTCTATATATTTATGTGTCCTACAAAATTTATTTATTACATTAACTTATAATGTTGGTTTTCTAATATTAGATAATTAAAAATGATATTCAATAAAGGATTCATACCCTATAAAAAATATCAATGATATCAGTGGTTAATTTTCGATTTGTTTTAGAGATGGTTCCCTTTATTAACTCACTAATACTTTTAGGTCTAATAAATAGAGTTTCTCTAACATTGAATACAGAATCACTAAATTTCCTATTATGTGTTATGAATACCTTCAAGTATTTATTATGAAATTATATTACTTAATTTTAATATATTTATTATTAAATCTATAAGGATATAATGATTCCTTATCTTTCATTAACAATTATGGATCTATGGGAGGCTATAATTGATTTATTTACACATTGTAAAAAATTTAATATCTTTTCATCAAAAAAAAGAAATAATCTTTGTAATGATACAAATTTTTGGAATGTTATTATTTCGCAAGTATATTATAAATAGTTTTATATATAAAATGGAATTTAAATTGAAATATGATTGAGGGATAATGTAGAAAATATTTATGAAAGAAATATAAATATGGTGTGATAAAAACTACATATTTGTTTATAAAAGTATGATAAACTGTACTTGATAGATTAAAAATATACGCTTTATTTCTTCCCTTGGGATAATAATATTATAATATATATCAGAAAAAAAATTGAAGATAAAGGATTCCAATTATTTTAGAAATATGAAATTTAGCTTTTTGGAAAGGTTTAACGTTAATGACTTGGATCATAATGACAAATATTTGTACAAAAATACTCTAAAATATTTATAAAAAAATTATATTATGTGAAATGATGATTGAAAATATCACCAAGAATAATTGCATGGATGAAAAATATCTATCTTTTATAGAAACAAAAATAGAGAACCTAAAAAAATATGATGATGATTTTAAATATAGTTTTTCTAACTTTGATGAATTTATTGAACAATTAACATACATATGAAAATATAATTGTGAAAAGTGAGAATATGAAAAATAATTTATTATGGGATTCTTACAATAAATGTATTCAACTATAGAGATACTTGTCACTTTTCCATAAAAAATCTATGATTAGAATAAGAAGAAGAAGAATCAAGTAATTTTGAAGATAGAAGTCAGAGTAGGTCCTTAGATAAGAAGTCTAATAAATCAATGATTATTTTTATGGTGAAGTTAGTAAGTTATAAAAATATAAAAATAGGAAAATAATGTGTAATAATGAAGGAAGTGGTGATTTTGAAGATGAATAGGAATTTGAGACACATAGATATGAATTGAATGAGTATTTTATCATTTAAAATATGAATATTGAAAAATTCAGTAGTTATGAATGAATAGATTATTGGAGTGATGAATAGTAAGCCATGATGGAGTTATTATTGAATATAGTGTTAAAAATGTGTCTCTAAAAAAATTATTCTTGAAAAAGAGAATAATAGGTTTATGAATGATTATTATTCATTTAATAGTAATTAATCAAATAATATAGATGACAAACCCATGATTTCTAAATATAATTGTGTTCTAAATATTTTATTGAAGGTGAGAAGATTCTTAAACATCCTGTTGGAAGAGAAAATCAAAGCAAATAGATATATCATGACCCTGTATAGTATAAACACATTCAAGATGAAGAAGAACTGAAAATATCTAGATCAAATTTCAATTATTCAATTGTATATGATTGAGAATGTTAAATGAATAAATAACATGTAGATATCGTAAAAAACATTCTCTATAGGTGAAAATTTTGGTTAATATGTTGGTGAGATTTTGGAGAATAAGAATCAAGTTTGGAAGACAATATTTGGCGAAAAGAATGTAAATATCATAGTTTTAGAAATTATTGAAATAAAAATATAAAATCAAAAACTCCGTAACTGGTCACTCGAAAAAAGTTGAGACGAAGAAAAAATATGTATTAATAAGAACATATTTGGATCCAAATATAATTTTTGTTTATAAAATGGAGCTAAAAATGTTGTTGGAAATTTGGAAGAAAGATAACATTTATATAAGGTAAAGATAAACGATTGAATAATAATTTAAGCATTTTAGGGATACAATTAGTGTCATTAAGGCTTTGGGAGTATCTAAATAATGATTTGGATTAACCATTAACATTCAAATTGAACTAGAATAATTTATGAGGAATAATATTAAATAATAGAGCCATCTTAATGAAGATAAATCCTTATTTAACCAGAAAAAGATCGACTAAATTCCAATAATAGATTTTAACTTTTAAAATAACTCAATGAATGATGTGATAATTCAAGTAATATTTATAAGGGTTACATGAAATTGATACTATATTAGTTAAATGAAGAAAAAATTAATCGTATGACTTTGGATAAAAAGGTTAATGTTATGTAAATGTCTCTTATTATTGAAGATTCATAAAAATAATGAATGGAGTATTGTCCAAGGAGTGGAGATAGGGGATTATATTCACTTATTATATTAGAAATAATGTTTTTAAATAATTCTAATGATTACCAGAAATAGATTAGTGACCAATATGAATTATTTTTCACTTCAGATAAAATAAGTTTGTTCAACTACGATTTAAAAGAAAAAGGTAAATTCCATGAATAAATAATATATGGATTGTTATAAGGATGTAAAATAATGGGTTTCTCAACATTGTGATGAAGATAATGATGTTATTTAATCCATTTTTTTTCTAGAAATTGATGATAGAATATTGAAGAATTGTTACAATAGGATAAAAAAATATTGTCAATTAAAATTAGTTGACATATTCTCATAATTCATTATACATGAATATAAAATAAGAATTCTAGTATTGGAATACAATGAATGAATATATTTTCCATATTATTATAAGCAATATTAAATAAATAAAACCATGTTATGAAATTATATAATGTTAAAACTGAGGGTAATATAGGGATTTCCTTACACAAGATAGTTAATAAAAATATATATCATCCAATATATATCAATTTTTATGAAATTTTTGGGCCCCCAAGAAAGAAACCAGAATAATAATATGAGTACATTAATTATATTATTTGAATAAAAGATGAATTCTAGGCCTATTTTATTAAGATCATGTAAAATAAAGGGACCGAAGAGGGAAAACGGGGAAACCAGGAAAAGCCCAAAACAAAAACTATTTGTTTATGTTTTTCACCAATTTCCCACTTAGCCTCCTTTCTTCTTCTCGAATTGAATTCAGCTATTCTCTTCCACGAAATCACCATTGTCCTCTTGATCATCCCCTGTTTTAACTCTCCCTACTTGAGAGAGATTTAAGCCTTTCATAAAGCGTCTCTACATCGGTGATTTCCGAGTCAGAGCTATCCTCATTTCATTCATTGCATTTTTCAGGAGAGTCATTTTTTGTCACTAGAAACATTATTCCTTATACCTCCATTTCATTAGACAGATTCAATGTCTCATGATGCTTTTTATCATCAGGAGAGATCAAAATTGAGTCATACATCTCACTGGTATCATGGATATTCTTATTACATAGAGAATCATTATTACCTTCAATGGAAATCCCAACCACCATTGGGGTAACAATCGGGGATTGTGTCTTCTTGTATGAGACAGGATGGAATCCTCCACCATCCCTTACTAGCTTTGAAGTAGTATGACTAGATTTATATATGACTGGAGCATCATAATATAAAAAATGAATATCATTTCCATTACCTGAGGTGACAATCCTTTGATGATCTACATAAAGTTGGACTTCATCTTCTGTTAATTTCTCAACAAACAATTCATCATATTTAAGAGTCAAACAAGATTGTTGTGAACCCAAACAGTTTACTTGGATAGAAGCATCAACATTGTGATCTTTATCCCCATATAGAAACATTTCATCCCCAGACTTCATATTATTTTCAGAGGTGGAGGCATAGACATAAGGTGCGTCCATTGGGTGATCACCCTTCCCATCAACCATCTGATAAGTTGTCTCCTCATGAGTATCACCCTATTCCCCTTTATTTTTCACAACAAATTCAATAGTAATGCCCCGACCATCAATAAACTTGCAATGATCTTTTCCATTCTCATGTTGCAACTGAGGAATATCAGTTTCCCATGAAAATTCATTCTTCCCCTTATGTAGAAAATTACTCACATTATGACCATGCAAAGCACAAAAGGTGAAAACCATGGAGCACCGACAAGAAGATGAGGCTTGATCAATAACATTGAAATATTTTCAGAATTTAGGCAGATAAATGTAAACTATATTCAACTCAATAATATCATCATTAGTTGTGATCATTACCTTTCCAACAAGAGTTGATCCCAGCTCAACCTCAACCAAGAACCTGGAAAAATGAAATAATCGAGCTACCTCTATTTTCTTGTCAATTTAAATTGGAATGCCGATGGATCAAGCTATATCATTCAATATTTTGGGATGCCAGAGTATCCAATTTAACCCATAAACTCTTACACAAATTTTATTATTTGTGTTACCAACATCCAAGGGATTGAAATTCTTATACAATTCACGCAAGTGAATAATCCCAGGTTTGAGCATGATGAAACCAAAAATCCATGCTCATATTTTCAAATCATCAGTGGGTGAAAGCATATGAGAGTATCCCTGAAAAAGAGAGACACACCCCCGAGATGATAATCCCAAAATTAATGAAATCCATTCTTTCAGTTCATCAATTTTTATAGTTTGAGAACCTTTTGGAAGAAAAATTCGACCAATAATTGAGAAGAGACCCATTTTGAGACATTATAAAACTGTTGAAAAATCTGCTTTGATGTGTGATATAATTCCTTTTAATCGAATGGAAGAATCAATACCACTTTTGAGACTCACAATGGAGAGTTTTGTTGATATACCAATAACAGGAGCGCCGCTGCTCTCTTAGGGAAATTCACCACCCACATCAGGAACAACCACCCTTGTGTCACCCTTGCCAGAATCCACCAGTGCAACTTCTCCGATAACACCACCTACATGATCCGCAATAGCAAAATGAATCGCACCAACCACACTAGACTCCATCTTTGCACCATGCAGTTTTGGAACCCCATCACCATCTGTGTTCACATCAAAATCATCGACCTTTATCTCCTAGCCTATACCTCACTCATTGTCCATCGCCATCCTCATGCCTCCCACGCTGTCCACCACCACTGTAGTTGTGTTACTAAATCTTCCCAAAACAGGAGCCGCAGAAGCACGATGCCTCATGCCAATCGCATCAGACCATACCGCTACACTTCTCATATTGATAAAACATAAAACAACTCATTATTTTTGGAGACAATCCATTTTGGAAATAGTTCGCATTCAAATTATATTATTATATATTAAAAATTAAGATATGTTCCTATATAAATGGGGTTAAAAAAATAATTTAGATTAAATTATTATCTAGTATTTGGGATTCACTATAATAACATTTTTAAAGGATAAAAATGTAAACGGGTGAGAAAATAGATATTGAGGGTATTTTTCCATTTTATCCTCCAAATCCAAGTGGATATCACTTTTAAAAAAATGAATAAAAATTTAATGTTATTGATTCATCTATTATGAAGGCAATAGATCATTCATGGAATAAAGACAGACATGGAGTATAAGGTTTAAAAATTTATGAAGATAAATATGTTTTGGATAAACCACTTGATGATGGTTAAGATAAGGGTAAATATTTTTAATTACTGTATGATATAAATAATTTTTAGCCTAAAATATTCATGAAAACAAATCAATATTATCTAATTCATTTAAAATATAATATTTGGAGTTCTAAAATTTCATTAGAGATCAATGATAAGAAGTAATAACTGGGTAAACATTGAGGTAAACATCATATACAAAAGTTTTTTCCTTGAGAGAATTTGGATATGTTGAAGATACATTGGGGAAATAATATTTTTTTTATTATATGAATGGAAATTATGATTGATAGAGAATATTAATTTTTGGAAGCTAACACCCAATCTTATACATAATTTAATTATAGTAAAATAATTGGTTTTCCGAAGAATGTTGAATAAAAGTAGAGAAACAATGAGAAAAATGATTGGGTTGTGTGTATGGGATATCTTAGGTTGAAGGAATCAATATTCATGATACCTTCTACCTGATTTCCATACCATAAATTGTTTATCAAATTTTTATATTGTATAAAAAATGTAATATAAGATATTACAATTAGATGTAACGTCTTTTTTAACTAAATGAAGAGTTGGAAAATGAGATTTATACTAATAATAAAACTGGATTATTTATGGAAAAATATGATAACTATGTTTATAAGTTAAAATATTCAGTATATATGTTAAAAAGAACCCCATGAAGTTGGAACATAATGTTTTAAAATTATTTCTTGATTATGATGTTCAAAAAATATTGATTATACAATAATAAATATATTAAATTTAACAACCAAGTATCATTTATTTTTACAATTTATTAATATTATATCGAATTTTAATAAATCAATAAGGTGATTATTATGAATTTTCTTTAATGATAAATATTCTATTTGAAATTTATATTCCTTTTTAATCGAGAGTCATTATTTGATTACAAATTTCTCAAGATGTATATCACAGTTTTCTTCCTTCATGAGTAGTATCCTAGGAACATATAAAGGTATTTATTATATATAAATAAAATAGGGTTCTTTAAAACTTTACTTTGGGAACCAATTTTTTAGTTGACATATATGGAAATAATGATTATTTGAAATATTTCAAAAAAATCACTAGAATCCTATTGCATTTGATTAATTCTAGATCATATAATGTTGATGATATAACTCTTTTTTATTCATTTAAAGGTACTATAAAAATTAATCTTCTAATGTATTTGAAAATAATTATTAGATATAAAAAAGATACTACCAATTATTTGTTGAAGTATAAAAATAAAGAACATATCATTGTAATTTTATTGATACAAATTTTTAATGTTTTGTTGATGAAAAATAATCCTCATCTAGTTATGTTTTATTTAATGGTTAAATGTGGGTATTTTGGAACATAATGAATCAAATTATAGAGTCCTTGGTCATTACAAAGGCAGAGTAGTTGATTAAAATCAAGAAACAATTGATTTTTTTAGATTAAAAATCTGCATGAAAAACACCAGGTGGAAGGGAATATTCTATATTTTAGGATTATATAATTAATACACTGTAAATGTTTTGGAGAATTTTTTTCAGGTTTTAAAGGATTAAGAAAATTGAAATCATATATAAATTTTTCAAGGAGATTATGGAGAATGTTTATTTGAAGATATAATTTGTTCATTCTTTGAACAAAATATTTAATGTGTTTATTAAATCATTTCCAATTTATTATTATCAATGAATGAGGATTATTATTGGAATTAAACCTCATTTTTAATAAGGATATCATATAGATCTTATGTCCCATGTCTTATATTATTTGTTTTATATTATAGAAAATGGTTCACAAGAAGAAACAATAAATCTCATTATGATTAATCCCTTAATACATTATCCAAGGGTGAGTAAAACCATATATGGTAACTATAGAATGGTATGTGTTTCTCTTATTTATGAAGATAATTTATTTAAATATATTTATAAAAATGGGAACATGTGTGTTGTATTTTTTATATGTTTTAAAAAATATTAGAAGATGTGTTGAGGTTCATAAAGAAGTTTTTACTTTAATAGGTTCATTGGATAGTTCTGTCACATTAGAGACATATTTATCTTACTAAAGTAGTATTTAATCTATGAATTACCTTCATACAATATCATTTTTTCAATTTGAATAATAAAATTATATAAGAAAAAATGATTTTAAATCTCTATTTTTTATTAAAAATGATGCATTATTATTCAAAATTATTTTTCACTAAATTGAGATCTCTCAAATTAGGATTAGAATTCATTATTGAGGATTAATTTTTATGTGTTTTTATTTGTTAATTGATATATGTTAATTGGTTTAAAAAAATATCAAGGGAGATATTCCATATCCCAATATGAGTTTTTTGGAGAATATTGAAGCTCAAGAAGGTAAAGGAGTAAAGTGATAATGAGATGAAGTGGATGAATTTTATCTGTTATATTTTTTTGTTAATTTATAAATAATTTTAAAATTTGTTTTTTATTTTATTGGTTATTATGGTACGGTCTATTCTATTCTTAAAAAATTATTTTATGGTATTTTATTGTTTTAGTTAATATAGAGTGGTTTTTATTTGTTCTTGATGTACTATGAGGTAATATATATTTTTTGGATTGAGAAGTATAAATTTACCCAAATCATCAAAAATTTACACCATTCATTTTTCTAGTACTAAAAAATAGAAGGTAGTGATTTCTTAAGAATAAAAGTGAACTTCACAGGAGTAATCCTATTAATTTGGAAGGATAATCAATTAGATTATAATATTAAACCTAGAATTTTTAAGAGTGAATGTATACTTTGGAGTAGTTAAATACATATTTATATGTGTCATTCAGATGAATTTTGAGGTTTTAACCCAGTCATTATAAGAGTGAATGTGAACTTTATAATCATTATCCGAATGTTTGTGTGATTAATTATGATAATTTTAGAAGAGTGATCTTATAGGAATTGTAAGTGTCATCAAAATGACATTAAATGTATGATATATATGGAATGAGAATATTCAGTATATAAATAAATTTTATAATTCTATAGGGTTAAGATTTGAGATTATGAAATATTTATTTTGAATAAAATAATAATATTTTATAATTATTAGTGACGTGATAATCATTTAATTACCATCAAAATTACAAGTTCATATTTATTTTAATATTTGAAGGATAAATTTGATAAATGGGTGTGCAACACCATGTTCTGTATAAAACCATTAACACATAAAGGATATTTTAAATGATGTAAACAATATGGGTTTCATGGATTATTTCTTAAGAGACTTTTATTGTGATATTGGTCTATGTTTTAAAGAGAGAAGTTCATGTTATATAATACTCTAATATCAAATTATTCTTTTGAAATTCAAATATCATAGTGAAGACAAGAAAAATGTTTTAGAGGTTAACCCATGTTTAATATAAGTAATAAATTTATAGAATTGAATTAAATCATTTATAGAAATAATATTAATATATCATTGTGAATATTAAAGAAAAAAATGAATGAGAAGGTTAATTCAAAAAATCATGAAGTGATAACCGATACTATATAACATTGGATTCATTTTGTATCAGAGAGTAAAATATAAAGAATATATTATTACACATAACTATATAAGAGAAAGAAGATGAAGAAGACTATTTTTTCATGAATGTTGGGAATAATGAAACAACATAATAAAACATTGTTAAAATACAAAATTATAGAACACATTCCTACTATTACAAATACCAATCAACACCACATTAACTATGATGGAGGAACATATATTTTTAGGTAATTATAATGAAATATATGTTCATAGATAATCCATATTTTCTATAAACTACATTCATTCTATTATTTGATATATAATCTTGGGGGTTTTTAGATTATGATAAATATTGGATACACTTGTTGATAAATGAAGCATATAGTTATTAAATTTCTAATTTTATGTACAACATTTGGTGGGTAATTAACTAATATAACATTACTCCAACTAATAACAAAAAATGATAATAAAATAATAAAATAAAAAAGTATTATGAATCACTGATTCACCACCACTTTTAGTTACCTCATTGATATTGGGGGGTTGATTCCCAAGTACTTGTTATTTCCATTGGTTTTCTATAGACCATGGGTGAATGGAGACTATGAAACATAATGGATCACTCATGTTAAATTATTATGTAGAAGAAAACGAATTATATATAGAATATCCATTTAATTTACCAAAATGTTAGAATATTCCACTCACAAAGGTACTAGTGTTCATCACTAGTGTACACCAACTTCCTTTTTATGCCCTAAACTCACCAATAAATCTCAACATGCATGTTTCATACCCTATTTTATCATGTCCATAAATAGTCCCTCATTAAACAATTTTCCTTCGTAGTCACATTTAGATCAAAATTAGATAATATTTATATTAAGTAGATCCAAATTTTGGGTGGGGGATTTGTTGGCAAATATTTTTTAGAATGGTAAAAAATAATATGGCTAGTCCCGGAAAACTACTACTAGTGCTCTAGAAAATTTATTCAACAATGGAAATTTTCCTAGGTAATTCACTAAAGTATCCTTGTGGACTTCCCCCTTCACATAATCCAAGTCATACTCACTCATCAAGTACTACTTTTTGACATATACTACCCTACATTCGCAATGTAACCTACACACCCAAATAAATTATGATCTCCATTCGTATTAGTGAATATTAATTATTGTTTGAGACATCTGGGGTACATTCACAAACCGTTATCCATTATGAGCCTCCAAATTCCGAAATCCCCATTTTTTTCTATAAATAGGCCTCATTAGTATTCATTAAATGCAATTAGAGTAACATATAAGGAAGATGATGGGATATCCATATAGAAATAATCATCACACCCCGATATATACCACTCACTTAATATAGCTTAATTATTCTTGACAATTAATCAAAGTAGACAAATATCGAGGTTAATTAAATTTCACGAAGGATTAAATCATCAAACCCTTAATGGAAAACCACATATCTTAAGATCTATACGATATAGGAAATGACCCCATATTAGATAGTTCTTTTTGGACCCACTCACCAATGAAATTCCACATGGACTCGTAAGGATTAACCCTCACCAACACCTCCTAATTAAAGTAATCGCTTCACTACTCTCCTCATTTGGGAGACCTCTTTTCACTACCATATAACAAGGAAAAGCTATGATGGGCCTCTATTATAGGGTGGACCACTACATGGGCCTACAACTAGGGTGACCAATTATCAAAAAAATCATTAACAGAAATCTTCCCTCGACCTTATAGCATGATATTATTGTGTTCATGCATCTATAAGAGGAAGAACCACCACCTAGGGCTACCACTATGGTGAAAAATTCACCCCATACTTATTACTGTTACATGTTCTCTATAACTCATATCAATAAGCTAAAACCTAAACCAAATATTTATAAATAAGGGACCACTAAGAGAGTCTTAATTTATTATGAATGATAATTTTCAAGGGGAGTTCATCCAAAATGAGACACCCTAATTACCTATGCCAAAATAATGTGTTTTTATGTTAGCCCAACTAAAATACATATTATTTATTTTACTAGATACATTCATTGAAAAAAAGTGAAGGTTTTATAAATTGATAATTGTGATAGAGCCATTATAAATACCAAATTTTGATGGAGATAGAGTCCCTCAACATTAATAACTTTTAGAATAAAAAGTTATAGAAAATAATTGTACAAATTCTAAACAGATTAAAAATAATGATAAAACAAAACAAACTTAACATTAATACATTATATAATACATAATATGTTGATCACCCAAAAATAAATAAAAATCATAAAAAACACATAAAAATCAATGGATATCATGTGGGGGAAGAACAATCTATGGATCAGGGGAGGAAAAACCATACCAATGACAAACAAAATAATTCACATATAATCAAACAGTCTCCCATCTATCTAATAATGCTTTTCATGTTCCTTATCCAACTCTCTTTACATATACTATATCATATCATACATATCACTTAACTGATCCTTATATTGTAAAGTGGATGAAGGTGATGACGACTCTGCATGATCTCCATTGAAGATAACCGATGACACTATAGAAGTACCATAATAACTCTTATGTGTCCGTTGGGACCTAATACTGACCACCTGACAATTCTAAGCACCAAGTAAATCTGCTTATATCCTAGCCACATCATCAAAACATGAATCTCTAGTGTCATCTAATTTACTCTCGTCATGAATATCTCCTAAATTACTAGTCATATTCTCATAATTTTCATCCATATATATCTATATATTATAGTAACAACAAAATTAATATTAATGATTTTTAAAGAAATTAGTAACCACAATATTGAACGTTCGGTCTCCTATAAGTTCATAAGTATGGGAAAAAATATACATATTATAAACATCAAACTCTATAATATTGGGGTAAATAAATTCTTATATAACATGAAAAAAATTAACATTTAATGAATATATACATTAATAGATAATATTACCTTCCATATATCATTGATGTATGAAAAATATATGACTTTTGACCCTATGTGTGACCTCCTTCCTCCACCACTCTAACAGATAGATTATAAACTCCTCTAAAAAGATACTCCTATCTATTAGGAGCATAATACATCCCACATATGAGATGAGATATATTCAGCTTGATGGCTGACACAAGATTGGTAAAAATATACTTATAGAAGAACTATACACATCTAGTTTTCTAAGGTTGAGTAAAAACTGAAAAAAAAAGAAAACATATAAAAATATACCAAGACTCTCAAATATGATATTTCAAGAAATCAGAAATAAAAGACCATAAACTTTTCAAAAAAATTAAAAATATAAGACTAATTAAAAAAATTATAATTGAATATAATATTTAATAACAAAACATATATTTCTCAATATATACTAATGAATGATAATGACAACATGTTCCCATGACACCCATGGAAGAGAATTATAATATATAAAAAACATAGCAGCCATACTAACATCTAAATATAAAAAAAACTACAAAAAACAAATAATAATAAAATTATTAGAAAATTTGAAACATAAACTAAATATAAATTAAATATCATCATTAATGAAACATAACTTAGTAAAAGTGGATGAAAATAATGATATGGAATTCTCTTTTGAATTGGATTAGGAATCTTCAATACAACTAGATCATGACCCCTTCTAATTGGGGCAACATCATATAGATCAGATGAATCAGACTAATCAGCAAGAAGTAAAAAATTAATTATAGAACAAAATATATCATTGGGAGCATCTATAACCATATAAAACATATTTTCATACCTATAGGAAATAATTAATAAAAATATCATATATATAGAAATAACGAATTCTAGAATAACATACCTATAAGAAACTTTTTATTGAGATATCAAATATAAGGAACTAATAAATACCATAATATAATAACTAAGTTTTAATATATTCTAGATTAGAATAATATAACCTACAAATATTTTTTAATACATATATATAACATATAAAGAAACCAATAAATACCATGTTTAAAATAATATTCATACCCATCAATAATTTTTAATATAGATATAAAATATAAAAAATTAATAATTATTCACATTAGTGAAGTAATATAATATATCAAAGGGACCATCCATCTGAATGAAATAGCAATACCTATGAATAATTATTAAAAAAAATATAAAATATAAATAAAAAATAAACAACTAATTATAATACATTCTTCAATATCTTCTTTTTTATATTTATTGAGGAACTTTTTTCATTATCCATTGTTTTTATAATGAATTTTCGTCCAAAATTCAGTTTCATCCAACCTTATTACTTCATAAAAATTATAAATATCATCAACCCATAACCGAGGGGGGTGGGGGGGGGGGTGGGTCATCATTGATATTTATATCTTTTTAGATATGATATATATTTGGTGATGTTTCTTGAAAATTATCAATATGTTTTATTATATTAAACCTTTTTCATTTTCATGAAACTGATTGTCCATAGATTTTATTTTTATTACACTCTACCTATCATTGACAATCCATGAAATATCTATGTTATTTTTATAATTAACATTATGTATTTCACGTAAAAAAATGGTTTATTTTATTCGAGAAGAATTTTATATTTAATTTCAATGACTTCATGTTGTGGAAAAAATTCCAACCCTCATTCAATATCAATATAAGGAAATTATTAATTGTTTCATACATTGCTCTTAGATTACAAAGAAAAATTATACCATCCCGAATGACATAAAAGTTACTTAAAATTTTATTATGATGATATTATTTTAGAAAAACAAAACAATTCATTATTTCTTTGATTCATCATATATGAATGTGTGTAACTGAAATCCATTAACCACAAAACTGTTATATGTTTTTATCAGTTCTGATGGAGGGGTATTTAGCACACATAATTTAAAATCAATTTTACCTTCATGTTGTGCTTCCTAAAAATAATAAAAGTTATTAATAATATATATAATTAAAAAATAGATTTAATGTTACATTAAAGAAACTTAATATGTTATAATTTAAATAATATACAAAAACCTATGTTGATGAATTTCTTCAAGAAAAAAATATTTAATTTGAATAATTTTTCTAATATGATCACAATAAAGTTTAAAAAATAGAAAATTTAAATAAATGTTTTTATTATGAATTCTTCAAAAAATAATATGAGGTATTGCTTCAAAAATAAAGTTATTTATTCAAAATTAGTCGGAACATATATATGATCATTTTGTAGTTATTTATATAAAATCTATCATTCTCATCAACCCCTAAATCCAAGCTCAGAATGATTAAAAACATAAAACTATTAGTATGTGAAATAATCACCATTTTTCTCATTATGAACCATTCGATTATGTTTGGATGTATATTATAATTGAAATTAATAAGAGAAGAAATTTAAAATTTCGTCATGGAATAATTCCTTTACAATAAACCCTTTAATAGATTCTTTATTATAAACTTTATTATTTAATTTTTTCATAAAAAAATTAGTATGAAACATCTATATATATTTTATTGCCCTTCAACATTTAGGTTAATAGTGAAAATGATATATTAAATGTTCCATTGATTAAATGATGTTTGGTAGGCATAATTCCCCAAATTTTTTAAAAAAATAAAAAAAACATATATTTGAAGACAAACCGTTGCATCATAATTTGATGATTCCATACAAATAATTCATAATAAATATGATATTTTGGATAAAAAATCTAGGATTTAATAATTAATGATCCCTTGAAGATCAATATGCAGTAATTTTTCCATTATGACATAGAAGAGAAATTTTTTTACATGAAATATGTAAATTTCACATGAAATGAGAAAAATTAAAATCACAACCATATAGTAAACTGATATATCTATTCAAATAAAATCATTAATGAAAAATATAATTTAGAATTTTTTTTAGGATTATTTTTTCTTCATTAAATTGTATAACATTTTAACATATTATAATTCATGGTCATAATGTCTGGAAATATATGATTGCTCTATTCAGGATGTTATATTATCATTGTTATTACCGGGTGTGTCAAACATTGTATAGAAACTTGTAAAAATAAATTATTCAAAAAATACAATAAATCTATCATTTGATGAACCAAAAAATTAGTCCAATATGGAAGGTTCCAAAATTAATCCATTTTATCCAATTATGTGGTCTTCAAAAACAATTTAATTCTTATTAATTTATAGTTGGTTCAAAAGTAATAGGAGGAAATGAAGAGATAACAGATTTAACATGAATTGTTAAGATCATTCCGAAAGGTTCTTCTATTTCAATTATACATTATGATACAAATTTCTATACATTTGAAAAGGGGGATATGTAGGAAAAGATCAAATATTATTTTCAAAATAACTAGTTATTCTCCCATTTACATGCATAAATGACTTGTTCTCAGACATACAGTACATACATGATTTTTTACCATGTTTTCTCTGTCGAGATATCCTTCCATATACCAAAAGTTCACTGATTGTGCACCATAATGCAGACTTTAATATAATAGTATGATCTATAACTATATCATATGTAACCACACCAGTGTTCCATGATGCAATTCACTCATAAATGAATGGATTAAAATATACATCAATATTCTCTTTAAGATGTCTTGAAATAAATATCATCAAATATGAATTCGGTTACTTCATCAACATTCAAAAAGGTATGTTGTACGAAGTAATGAAAAAAGGAAAACTGTAATATTATCTGATATAAGAACCAAATGGACAAAACCCTTTAGTAGAATGGCCTAATCATATGTTATAAGGTTATTATAAAAAAACAGATGAATTTATCAAGGTATTTTCATGAATCATCATCATAAGGCTGATTTAATATTATTCTAAATTAAATATTTTACTTTTTTCATGTCATTGATATAGTTATGTTTTGATACATAAATAATTATAATAAATGGGGTGTAATTGGAAAATACATCATATATTTCAAAGGAAATTATGTAATATCATTATTATGTATTTTTATATGTTAATTCTCCATATATCATATAATTAGGAAATTATTTATAATGACTATAATATAAGATGAATTTATTTGAACTTGAGTGATTCTTTTGTTAACTAAGACCCAAATTAGGGACAATTCATTTAAATTATTAGAAAATTGTAGATAATGTATTTCCATTAGGGGATAAATATTAATCCAATGATATTTCAAATCACAAAACCCATTTAACATTACAAAATCCAATTTATTTACTATAAATTTTTTAACAGCTTCATGTTTTATCATCTCATATATTAGATATAAGTCCACCTCAGCAAATTTAAAAAAAGTCCTAAAATTTTGAAGGTTCTGATTAAATATTTTGTATATTATTAGGAGTTATTATTTCATGAATTAAATGTACACCTACCTCAAAATATAAATTACCAAATGATGGATCCAAAACACACACAAAAATTATTTTATATTCAATTATTTTAAATATGTTTATACCAAAAAACATTATCGTTTCAAAACCCAAAATTTAGAAGATGATTTCCAACATTTTCAAATGTTTTGAATTTCTGAAGATATAATATCATACATAGGAATATAACTATAACATTAGAAACAGATTAATAATTTGTCAATGAAAATGATACAAATTATTCAACACCACCATTTGAGACAAGATTCATACCAGATCCATTGTGATTTTTTAAATAATTTATCCAATCATGATTTTATAAAAGAAATAGGTGCTGATATACAAAATATATATTTATATAAAAAACAATATAAATAAGAATTTATATTACTCATTGTGACTAATTATAAATCATTATGATCTTTTATTACATTTTAATATTTTATGGATTATGATCATAGTGATGAAATGAGTTTCCAATAGATTATGTGGCTCGTAGTGGCTTGGAATAGATAAAATAAAAAACAAAATATATTATACCACACACACACACAAAATATTTTTGGAATGTAGAATAAAATTCCACTAATAGTGTCTTATATGGGAAATTTAAGACCATCGTTTGTTTTGAGATATAGAAAATATCTTACGACCAAAATAATTTATGTTTGTGTCAGGTGTTTTGTTACATTTCTGGTGAGGGTAAATCATATAATATTTTAATTATAATGTATTATAAAATAATTAAGTACCCACTGAACTATGAAGCTTTTTAAAAAATGGGAGACCAAATTCAAGACAAGGATATGAGGTTTACCCCAGGAGGGACAAAAAATTTATACATGTCGGGTGTATTGTAACATTTCACATGTTGGTAATTAATTTAATATTTTTATAATATTTTTATAATATTTTTAATTTTTTTTTGAAATATCTATACAATGGTGTATAATATCATAAATATGAGACCACCATTAGTTTGGGGATGTAGGGTGTACCCTATCCATGATATAACATTTGTGTTTGTTATGTGTTTGGTAATATTTCACGTGAGAGTAAAATTTTTATATTTTATTCATATTTTATATATTTATATTAAAACATGTATATGAATTATTTTTATTTGTTATTTTAATTAATAAAATTTTAATTTAAATTATTTTGAATTTTCGATATTTTTAATTTTTTCTTCTATTTTTTTTGCAAGGCGTTAATTTTTATATATATTAAAAATATTTTTATATTTCTACTAATTTAAAAAATTATTTATTATTTAATTTTAATTATATATTTTATTATAACTAAATTGATAACAAATATTACCAAATTTGAAAATTACTGGTATTTCACATTTTTTTTCATTTATAATTTAACACAAATTAACCTAATTCCCTCTGATTTTCAAATTATTAATATTATTTTTCATTATTTCTAATATATGATATTTTTTAATTACATATACTAATTAATTATTATTAAATAAATATTATTTAATAAATATTAAAATATTAATAAATTATTATTACCTATTTAATAATTAATATATCTATATATATATCATGATTTAATAATTAATATAAATAAATCAAATATATTATCACACTTTTCTAAAAAAATATACATATCAAATCTATAAAAACATATATATATTTATAAAAATCATTACAAATTTTAAAAAAATATTTTTATATACATATTTATATGATAATATATATATATATATATTAGATATTTTTCTGATCAAATATATTTTTAAATGATTTTTTAATAAATATACGCCTCTTATAAGTATAGACTTAGACAATAACATATGTCAAAAAACATATATTTTTTTAAAAAATTTATATATGAACATTAACATGTTAATATACATAAATAGATACATATAAACAAATATATATGTATATATATATATATATCAAAAACCTAACATGTTTTTGTAAATATTATATTTGTATATTCGCATGTTATTATACACACACACACACACATGTATATATATATATATATATTGAAACCCATACACGTTTTCTTATAATGTTAATATATGCATATTAAAATTGTAATACACACACACACATATATATATATTACATGATTTTGTAAATAATATAAATACATCAAATTTATTAGGTCAATTTTTTTCAACATGTATATATAAAAAATATGTATATATAGATACAAACAAAAAAGACACACACACACACAATCACACACACACATAGACTCACATGTATATATATTTATATATAATATTTGAAGTTTTTTGAAAATGTTAATATATGTATATATTCACATGTTACTACAAACAAACACACACAATTATATCCAAATGAATAGAAAAAAATATTCACCTGAATTTCAAAAAAATCGATCATAATATAACAACTAGTCATCATTTATCATATTTTCTTAATTAATGTAATATCATAATTAATCAAAAATAATATCACCATAATCATGAAATTAACCAATTAAATATATTAATATAATATATTTCAATATTACATACCCTTAAATAATTTTCATAATACAAATATTTCTAATAATTACATAAAATAATATATGTGGAGTTACCTAAAATACCAAATAGAAAAGATTATTAAATCGAAAAATTAAATAATTAGAAAAATAACTCAATTCAACTAAAATAACCATTGAAGACTCAATCAAAATAAAAATATGGAATAACAAATTTATAGCAAACATAAATGACAAATTAAAAATAAAATAAGATAAATTTCTTAATCTAGGGTTTTCACCAAAAAAATACGTATGAATACATGTAAAATTAAAAAAATAATTAAATATGAGGTTATAGTAATTTGAATGAAAAAATTAGAACTCATATCTAGAAAAAATAAAAATCAATGAGGTATTTCAAAGGGTATGAAATTTTGTTAGTCTTGGCATGTGCCAAGGGCTTGGGTGAATCTGGGGGCCAATATAGGAAGAAGGGAGTCCACTGTTTTAATTGAATATAAATTTTGATGCATCCAATGAAACAGAATTAATTCCATTATATTTTTTTACTCAAAACCTATTTTTTTATTAACAATTGTTTTTTTCAGAAAAGTTAAAATGTGATGAATAATTATAATGTTAATCTACATCTTTCATTGTTACATGTGACAAAATTATTTCATTTTGATGGTGCACATTCACACCAGGTCTATTAGAAACGGAATTGTTTTTTACATTTCAAATAATTACATTTTATAATAGAAAAAATGATCTATCGCAAATGAATAATTTTCTAAGACTATTTGGGATAGAAAATGTTCTAGTTGCAATATACTCTCCTCGAATTGCCTATATTCTAGTAGTGAAAAACTTATTCCAAGAACCCAAAATATTCCATCAACATCCCATAAGGGATATTCTTCACCCAAGTCCACATGTTTGAGAACCATTCTTACCATGGTCTCATAAATATTTTCCTACTTACCATGGCCCCCTCCATGACCTCCTATGAAACATCGTATTGTTTTTCACATTTTCATATACAAAATCGATCATATATTGCATTAATAAACTACTCTAACTATGTTTTACAGATATACTGATAGAATAAATAGGGTAATCACAATATTGTTCTCCCTTAATATGAATGATACTTTTATTGAGGGAATTGGAGAGAGATCCCCTAGTTTATTCTACTCATTTTGGCTATCTTGTGTCTAGATAGCTACCTTGGTACACTCAATAATCCATACATGCTTGGTGATATTTCATAGGTATAATCCTCAACCTTGCTCACATTGATTATTTCATTACTATTACAAATTATTGAGTCCTTTTCCTAAATATAAGGGAATTTCATTCATAATTCCTCACCCATTTCCCCTGTTATGATGTCAACTATGAAACCAATGATCATTAATTATATAATTATTAATCAGATAGATGTTGAAACATATGTATGGGATACCTATTTTTAAGAACCAAATCATTCTCAAAAGTATATGTCCCTGGTCAAATCAAATATCAAAAGGCCATATTCCTATAAAATGGAAAAATTTAAGTAATCTATTCATAATCCCTGAGTCATTCATAGGATACCATATTCGCTATGAAATCATCTATTAATTGTTTATATTTCTGTGAGTCTCCATTCCAATGTTAGAAATATTCCCATTGGGAAAATTATATTGATTATTATTTTTTTAGTAAAATATAAATTAACATGAATGTTATTCCCTTTCTTAATCCCCTCTTAAAACATTATGTTCAACCTTTTTTGGAAAAAAAGTCATTACTAGATGAAATTAATCCACATGTAATAAACCTTTCACATGAATATAAATTGTGTTACTTCTACAGAATAGTACCTTATTCCTATTAACTATGTTACATAGGCCTCATTTTTAAGATTCAATCAGAACATCCTATAGTTTTTGGATGTATGTAATTAAATGTTAATTCACCTATTTATGGAAGAAAAACATTAAATTCCTCACAATATTTATTTTCATGTAGACATAAAAGGTACAACCTCTCTTGGTTGAAAACACTATATTATGTGGGATATAATTCCCTTTAGGGGATATATATTAATCACATATCAGGGGTTTCATCCCAACTCCACAACACCTACCACCACTAGATTGTGAATAATTATCATGTTCCATGTTTTATAGAATTAACTATAGAATAATAAACTAATAAAAATGGTGTACCATAGATATATATTGATTTTTACAACAATAAATTGTTTCAATCAACTCAAACTCCTAGTAGTAATCAGTCCAAAACTTTGATCTGAGAAATATAAAAAATTGTCATAAATCAATAATGATTTCCTAGAGTGGGTAATAATCACCCAAACAGTGATATGCACCTATACTTCCATCCACTTAACTGACATTCATTCTAAATCATCATAGGTATTACCCATTGACCACATACAATATAAAAGAAGATACAAATAAAAAATTAGGATATGAGGGAATTTTATTGAATAAATGGAGTATAAACCCATTGGGATTAACCACAGCCATGAGAGAAAATAGTATAAGACCTATGAGATGATTCTTCAAGAGGTTCTCTCTATTTTAGGAAGATTCAAATAATTAGTTGATTATAATCTCAAAAACATCAATGTGTAAGAGAATGTTTGCACTATTTATTTGAAGTTCCTAATAAAGTGTGGGAAGTGAGTTAATGTGAATAAGTTGAGGACACATGGATTTGATGATACATTATTTGGAATGGTATCCTGAAGTGTTTTTTTGAATGGAAGGTGACTCCCAATGATATATAGTGATATCCTAAAAACATTGTACTAATATGTTATGGTTGATTAGAATCTAATACATGATAGTCTTTGTTAGAGATGGGAAGATCACAGTTCATAAAAGCGAAATATGCACATTGTGATGGATCATGTCATGTGTGGTTCCCGATGTGTATTTTAAGGTAAGTTTTATGGTTGGTAGAAAACCCTTGGTTATTGGAGGGTGTGACCCATTCCATGGTTTGAATTTTTGAATAACTAAGTATGACATTCTAGGTGATCTGGTAATTATTGGATATTGATATTTCATATAGGAACTCATGTAGGGAGGGTGAATCATTTATAAATATATTATTTCATAATGGATAATATATTTTTGATGAAGATCATTTGTTTTGATTTAGTTGAGTGATAGTGAGGATAAATTTTTTTTGGGAAGTGTTGAATATGTTATGGATGTATTGATCTCATATTTAAATAGTTATATATTTGGTGATCCTAGTTGGTTCATGGTCATGATGACATCAATATTTTTGTGTGGAAGATGCTTAGAATTTATATGGTTCCTCAGAGAAGACCATATTTAGGATCTAGATTTGGTTCCATATAGATCATGAATTCCATCATTTTTATTTGGATGAAATTTATTTTTATTAGACAGTGACTGATATCATTTTTTATGGGGTCTCATAGAGAGACAATGATGACTTGAGTGAGGGGTTAAGGACACAACCATTGAATTAAACAATGTATCAAGATCAATCATTATGTTTGTCACTTATATGATTATATGATGACATTATGGAGTAATTAATCATTATTGGGATCTATGATAACATATTAGTGGGTGAGACTAAACATTTTGTGGATGGATCAGTCATATGATGACCAACTAGTGGTTTTTTATAGAGTTGGGTTTAGTGAGGTGAAAAAATATAAATCATATTTATTGATATATTGAAAAGAACTTTTGGTAAAAAAAATTAATATTTTTTAGTGCAACATGATCCACATTTTTGCTATAAGATAATAGAATTCTAGTGGGGGATCACCCTCTGATATGTTATAGATCAATTGTTGACATTGTTGCATGATGAGATTGATGGGTGAGGTTGAGAATCATCTAAATGTTGGTGATGGTGATAGTTGTGTAGGCTGAGAATGATGGTTGAAGGACCAACATAAATTATCAATGATGAAACAAAATATAATGTTGTGTTTTAAGGAACCATGTCACATTAAATTTTGAAATTCTAGAAAAAAATGTAAATTTTGGTTCTTAAGAGGAGGAGGATTTGATAATTAATATCTAGATCACCATTTATAGGGGTTATAACATCTCAAGGGGATATTTATGGGTTTTTTGATGATAAAGGTGTATTTTGGGTGCTTATGTGAATTTCAACAATGGTATAGGATGACCTATTTGCTAAAGTTTTTTTTAATAAACATCATCATATCATTATATTAGAAGGTACCTCTATAATGGAGGCTAGCTGTAGGTTATTTCATAGTAAATGAGAGAACTGCAATCTGAAGTAAAATAAGATAGTGGTTTATGTCATGTGTATTGGGTGTCACATCAGGGTCAATTTTGTATGGATTTGTATAAGGTACAAAAGTTTGTGTATGAGAGACATGTTGTGTCCTAGAGAACTATTACTTCACAATGAAAATAAAATTTGGGATCTAGAAATATTTAGATATTTAATTTTTGAGTTATCCCATGAGGTTAGAGGTTACACAGTTACACCTATGACTATCTGTGAAGGATGGACTAACATGAGTCATATTATAAGGATTTTGAGGTCATGTTCATAATGGGGAGTGATAAATATGAAGTAAAGTGAAAAAAACATGGAGTATAGGGCCGTAGAATATTACATATTGTAAAATAGGCATACTAGACCATTACCAGGGATGTAACGACCCGAAATTTTGAATAAATATTGTTTCCTAATTTTATGTGTTATTTTATTTTATTTTTATACTCAACAAAAATGTTTCATTTGATAACATGTGTATAATTAAAATGAGACCGTTGGGTATTGACTGTTATATGACCATTGGTCAATATGACTGCTGGAAACTAAACGTTTTTATTATTGTCTCTAAATACAAGTAATCTTGTTTAATTATTATAGAAAGAAGATTAGATGGCCTCACCCAGTAGTCTTGGACTGATCAAAGCCCATCTAACAAAACTTGGGAAGGAGGTAGAACCACTGGGCTTTGCTTTGGACCAAACCCATGCCGAACTTCATCGTGTGAAGCTAGAACAGAATCGCCTTTGCGACAAGTTCAAACTGATAGAAATTACTACTCGTGCGATGTTGGCCGAGCCTCCCTCAGATTCTCTCACCTTAGCACACCTTAAACTCAGGTCCTATGCTTGTGTGATAAGGGGCTATGTAAGGAGACCATAACTACCTTGTGTAATCATTTGTTTTAAATAAAAATTGGGATTTCTTCTTATGATGAAGTTTATGAATATTCAAATGAGTGGATAAATATAGTATGCATATGTCTGATGAATTTTAGAAAAAAGATATTTTAAAAATGTTAATATAAACATTAAATAATTAAAAATGTATAATGATATTCAAAAAACGGTATTCTACAATTATGTCCAGTACGAAATTTAGAGTCTAATAAGATCAACTTGATTTTTGATGAATAGTAAATTATGAATAGTGATTTTATGGTTTGGATTAGTAATGTGTCCAAACGGATTATAAATATCACTTAAAGAAAGTATTAATATAATCTAGGCACCTTGATTAGGTAATGTGAGTCAATAAAATGGTTAAATAACAACTTCATAAATTATTATTCAAGTATTTGTTTTTTTGGGTGAATAGTGTTTTTTAATTAAAAATTACGTTAAAAATAATTAGAAAATTATTTTTATAAAATGGATTCCATTTTTGAACTCAGAGAATCGATATTATGTTATGTTAATTTTTGGAGATTTTTCTGAAAAAATGATTTTTCGGTGAATAGTGTATTCATTTTAAAAATAAATTAAAAATATTTAGAAAAATATATTTATAAAATGGATTTCATTTTTGAAATCAGAGCATTGATATTTGGTTAAGGTTAAATTTTGGGATTTTTCTGAAAAAGTTGAATTTTCAGTGAATAGTAAAAATACAGTTTTAGGGTTTCAGTATGTTTAATGACATCATAACTGTGTCATGATGATTCCATGAGATATTTTACAGGAAGGTCGACCAAAGGTGATGAAGTATTGTATGCAAGGCCTCATGTGGCCTAACTCCATGTGAAATACCATGGGAGAGAACATGTTTTTGAGAAAACCACTTGTTAGGTGTCCCTTGGCCATTAATGCATTGTCCCCTCACTTTTCTTATAAATACCAAGCCATCATCTCATCCATTTCGACTCCCCACTATCCCCCCAACGAATTTTGGGCCTCATTACCTCCCAAAGAGTCCTCCCAAGGTTCCCCCAAGCCCTCAAGGTATAAGGCCCCAGCCTACCTTAATTAATCTTGAGTTATTACAAGATTACACATTGAGGATCTTTTCAGGTTTAGAGTTTTAGAGAATTAGATCATAAAACATGCATTACATTCCACATATAAACAAAGTGGATAACAAAGTGGTTACATAAAGATATTATTCTTCTTTCCCATCAATGGAAACATATTTAAAATAAAACATGGATTCTTTCCTGACACTCGCTTGACACTATCATCATATCATGTACCTTTCCCTTGACCTCTGAAAAATTTTTCAAAAAAAACTTTGGATGAGTATAAAATTCTAAGTAAGGGATAAAAAAATATATGGAAACAAATAAATCATAGAAATAATAAGACATAAAGGTAACTTGAGGCATTCGTAACATTCTTACGTAGGGAGTAACCCTCTTGTTTACGTTTGGAATACCCATTACAGTATATTCCCAAAATCTCTTTGAAGAAACCTTAATGTTTCACTCCTTCGTGTTACCCAATGCATTGGAGAGCTATATCGGGCTCACCCACCCTTAGTTTATCACGGAACCACCGGTCTTCATAATAATGCCCAATAACCTCAACATAATCGTATCACATAAAACATGCATAAAGGAAACATAACAATCCCACCTTTCAATCACAATATATAAATACAATACATTGATATAAAAATGTTATGAAAACCATTTTCAATACCAAATTAAAAGAAAAGTAAAACATGGTATTTATTTTTCTTTTAAAAAAAGGTATGGCTTGTAGAGGAAGCCGAAACTCAAATAATGGTCACAGCGGTGGAGAAGTCATTGTCGCCGCATACGTACGACAAAAAAGTTCCTTTTTGTAATTTAGTAAAACGCTTCGTATAAAAAATATTCCTTTTGGATAAACGTAAAAGTCAAAGGGGTTTATACACCGTATAAAAGAAGGTTGTGTATAAAACAAAATATGCCTCAATGAAAGGAGATTGAGACTAAGTCCCATACCTTGGGTCCGACTTGACTCGATCGTTCTTTAATGTCCTGAATAATAAACTTGAGTTAATTTGTACTTTCATAATACGCTTTTTCAAGTTCATTATTCCTTTTATGTCACTTATTTCCATGTCATGACCACTATGTAATTATTTAAGTTAATAACGGTCGTTTTAACGATCATTGGTAATTGAGTCAAAAATAAAACCTTTATAATGACAAGTTGTTCATGTATCTATTATATCCAGAATTATAATAATGATGTATATATCATATATATCCAGTATATACATGCATTTATAATATTACGTAATCATTTTGAGTTAAGAAATGAAAAGCACCATTCATGGAGACGATATGCCGTACGTACGCATGAACGCTACTTTCATTTCTATTTCGTATTTTATAGAGTGGAATCATAATGATATAAAGGTATATTATAATTCTAGTATAATATAATATATAATATCATAGTCCCATCCTTTATACATCCCACATATGGTATTTAACGAATCAATTCACTTTGAGGGGGCGGTAGTCCGCACATCCTTAAATGAAGATATCGCGTTTACCCATAATGGAAACCATAAAGGTATGCCCAAAATGACAAATATAGAAGCTTAAGGAAAACATAGACATATTATATATAATATATTAATATAGTGACATCTTAATGGCCACCTTTGAATGTGTTAAAAGAATGTTGAACAATCATCATTTCGGGAGACATAAATTCACCATCCACAGAAACAGTATGTCCTTTAACCATTAGATGTAGGTGTGTGTAAGTGTAGCTCTAATACTTCTTATAAAAACATCCTAGTATATTGAAGATACTTTAGTTGTTACAAAATAAATGAATAAAAATAGTTTAGGGGGTTGGAGAAGCAAAATAAAACAAAAGGACTCAAGTGAAGACATTACCATAAAATCGGGTAACTCCCTTTGGTTTGAGATCAAAGGCTTCCTTGGGAAGACTTCTACCCAATTTGAGGCTTCAAAGAGTAAGAGAGGGAAGTGGAGAGACTAAATGGGCAGGGTTAGGCCGAGTAAAAGGATTTGGGAGTGTGTGTAATGAGGTAGAGGTGGGGGCCTTTTATAATAGGAGAGGAGGGGCACTCTTGGAAAGTAAAGAAATGTTACTTTATTTTAAAATGTGTTTCGGATTCAAAAGGTCCCACATTGATATAATTCGAGGTTAAGGTGATAAGGGTTCGAAATCCACCCATCCAATAGGTTTTGGACATGTGTAGGTCCTAGATTTTACATTATGATTTCATTTTATTTAAATCCATTGTCAATGAGGTAATCGCTGCATCATCATGATGTCATAAATAATTTAATTTATTTAAAGTCTAAAAATTAAGAAAAAATACTATGATGTAGGAAATCGTTTTAGATTTCCATTGAATATTTATAGTCCAAAATATCATCTATGTAGACAAAATTAAAAATATTTTACTTAGGTGATACATTCTTTGTCACATTTAACATTCTTTCAAAATAATGAGATAAAAAGTCACTTTCTCACAAAAGTGATTCCATGGGGCCCACAAGTTTGGCACAAGGCATCCCATGGTCGGCCATGAGACAACCATTAGCCTTAGGAAACATGTTGTGGTCTTTTTGTATTATTATGATATCATTTTATTATCTTTAACTATCTGATTACTCATTAATCAAGATAATTAAAGATAATTACCATCGTTACTATTTATAATGTCCAAAAACAAAAGAGTATTGATTACATAATTTGGACCTTCTGATTCCAAATATGTAATCCATTTTACCAAATTCCAAACACAGAAATTGCAATAATTGATTTAAAAATAATTCCCGTTGTCAAAACAAATAGCGGGTTTTTTTGAGACAATATCTATGAAACGTTTGGCATTAGTTTATGACCAATTCCGAAGTGAAATTAATCCTAATGAACACCATTGGATTAAATGGTAAAAATATATTCAGATTACACTTTAAGACCAATTAAAAGGACAATATAACCATATAATTAAATTAAATGAAAAAGTAGTTTTGATCTAAAATGCAGTATTTTTCACTATTCATTAAAAAATGAACATTGTCAGAAACATTCCAAAAATTTATCAAATGTAAATTTCAATGTCCCAATCATAATGAATATGTTTATTTTGACAAATATAGATTATAAAATTGTAAAAAGTTTTATTTAAAAAGTTTTTGCCATCAAAAGGCAGTAAAACAATCTTTTAAGAATATTAGTGTATTCCATGCATAAGATTGTATTTATTTTCATTTTAAGCCTATAAAACACTATCTTAATAATTAATAGACATAGATAAAAATATCTATTATTAATTACTTACTAGGGATGTTACATCCTTCCCCCCTTTAGAAAATTGTGTCCCTGTATTTTATTTACTTATCGAATAAATGGGGGTACTTATCCCTCATTGAATTTTCAGATTCTCATGTTGCCTCTTCCATCATGTGGTTTTTCCACAAAACCCTTACCTGATTAATCACCTTATTCCGTATCACTTGCTCCCTGTGGTCAAGAATCTGTACCGGTTCTTCCTCATATGATAGGTTCTCTTCCAGCTGAACTACCTCTGGACTCAAAACATGAGATGGATCTGGCATATACTTTCTCAGCATCGAAACATGAAAAACATTGTGTACCTGAGATAAACTCGGAGGTAAAACCACCTGGTATGCAACTGATCCAACTCTCTCCAGAATATCATATGGTCTAATGAACCTTGGACTCAGCTTTCCTTTCTTACCAAATCACATCACACTTCTCCATGGTGAGACTTTGAGAAAAACATGATCACCTACCTCAAAAGTTCGATCCTTCCTCCTATTGTCTTCATAACTCTTCTGCCTACTCTGAGATGTTCTCATGTGTTTCTGAATTAGCTAAACTTTTTCTACCATCTATTCTACCAATTATGGTCCCATCAACTTCCTTTCACCCACTTCATCCCAGTAAGCTGGAGTTTGACACTGCTTCCCATATAACGCCTCAAATGGTGCCATCTATATACTGGAATGAAAAATGTTATTATATAAAAATTTAACCAAAGAAAGATGTTGGTCCCAACTTCCCTGATAATCCATCGAACAAGCTCGTAGAATATCCTCCAAGGTCTGAATTTTTCGTTCCGACTGCCCATCTGATTGAGGATGAAATGTTGTACTAAAATTTAATTCAGTCCCCAACGACTTCTGAAGGCCTTTCTAAAAGTTAGAAGTGAACCTGGGATCACAATCAGATACAATGGAGAGATGAAATCCATGTAACCTGACTATCTCTTTAAGATAAAAACGGGAAAGTTGATCTAGGGAAAACGTATCTCATATAGCAAGGAAATGAGAAGATTTAGTCAAGCGATCAACAATAACCCAGATTGCATTATTACCTCGAGATGTCTTCGGTAATCCCACAAAAACGTCAATGGATATATTCTCCCATTTCCACTCATTCATTGGTAAAGGTTGAAGCATCCCTTTCGGTAACTGTCGCTCTACTTTAACCTGTTGACATGTCAAACACTTCACATTAAAATCAGCAATATCTCTTTTCATTCCATCCCACCAGTAATACTCCCATAGATCTCTGTACATCTTAGTACTGCTAGGATGAACTGAAAATGGAGAACTATGAGCTTCACATAACAACTCTCTCTTCTACTGTGAATCACAAGGCACACACAATCTCTTCCCAAATCTCAAAACGCAATCATTATCAATGTTGAATTCAGGCAACTTACCTTTCTGAACCAGCTCTACCTTTTTCTGCAACTCACTGTCTTGCTTCTATGCTTGCTTGATTCTATCTGATAGAGATGATCTCACTAATACATGAAACAAAATAGAAGAACTTCCTGCACCAAAAAATTCTATACCAAATTTCATCAAATCCTTAACCAAAGGATCACGTTCCAAACACAACATTGCTAATGAAGCATTAATTTTTTGACTTAAAGCATCAGCCACTTTATTTTCTTTTCTTGGATGGTAATGAATTGTATAATCATAATCCTTGATTAATTCCAGCCATCTCCTCTATCTCATGTTTAACTCTTTCTGAGTTAATATATACATTAAACTTTTGTGATCAGTATATATTTCACACTTTACTCCATACAAATGATGCCTCCAAATTTTTAAAGCGAAAACAATAGCAGCTAATTACAAATCATGTGTAGGGTAATTTACCTCATGAGTTTTCAACTGTCGTGAAACATAAGCAATTACCTGATCATTCTTCCTTAGGACGCAACCAAGTCCTTTCAATGAAGCATCACTGTATATAACAAACTCACCATTCCTGGACGGTAATGCCAAAACTGGAGCATTCACCAATCTTCTTTTCAATTCTTGAAAACAATCATCACATTCTTTTGTCCAGATAAACTTAACACCGTTCCGAGTTAGCTCAGTCATTGGACTAGATAACTGTGAATTTTTTTTAAAAAACCTTCGGTAATAGCCTTCCAAACCAAGGAAGCTACTAATCTCAATTCCATTTGTGGGTCTTGGCCATTCTTCAACAACTTTTGTTTTTGCAGGATCAACATTTATCCCATCTTTAGAAACAATGTGACCAAGGAAAGAAATTTGTTGCAACCAAAACTCACACTTTCTGAATTTTCATACAGTTTCATTTCTTTTAAAGTTTTCAAGATAACCCTTAAATTTCTTTCATGCTCCTCTTTACTTTTAGAAAACACCAAAATATCAACAATGAAAACCACTACAAACTTATCCAAGAACTCATGGAAAATTCTATTCATTAAGTCCATGAATACAGCAGGTGCATTGGTTAGCCCAAAAGGCATTACTACAAATTCATAATGGCCATATCTTTTACGGAATGCGGTCTTCGGAACATCTGCTTCCTTTACCTTCAGCTGATGGTACCCCGATCTCAAGTCAATCTTTGAAAAATACTGAGCTCCCTGGAGCTGATCAAACAAATCATCGATATGAAGAAAAGGATATTTGTTCTTAACAGTGATGTTATTCAAGGCTCTATAATCAATGCAAAGTCTCATAGAACCATATTTATTTTTAACAAATAAAATAGGAGCACCCCATGGTGATGTCCTAGGACGAATGAAACCATTCTCTAATAAATCTTGTAATTTCTCCTTCAACTCTAAAAGTTAAATTTGATCCAGTAGATAAGGGGGTTTTGAAATTGGCTTAGCATCAGGAACTAAGTCAACAGTAAACTCAACTTCCCGATCTTGAATTATTCCAGGCAACTCATCAGGAAAAACATCATGATACTCATTTACCACTGGCACATCATTAATCTAAACAGTTCCTTTATTTTCAACGATGTGTGCAAGGTAACATTCATCTCCATCTTTTACAAGTTTCTTGGCCTCTTGATAAGTTATCAACAGTAAGGGTTCATTCTTGTACACAAACTGAAAGTCTTTTTGAAAAAAAACTTCTTTAGCTCTACAGTCAATCTTAGCATGGTAAATAGAGAGCCAATCCATACCCAGGATAACATCAAACTCTACTAGAGGTAGAACAATAAGGTTTGCAAGTAGGTTCTTTCCATAGATAAGGATAGGAAAATTCTTATAAATTCTTTTTGCCTCAAAATTTCCCCCAGGTGTTTTTACCACAAGTTCTGGAGTCATTTCTTGAGATGGTATTCCCATTTTACTAGAAAAGGTTTCAGAGATGAAAGAATGTGTAGACCCTGAATCAAACAACACACTGGAATAATCTGAAAAAAAAAAGTACGTGATACAACCTCATTTGATGTCCCGAAATATACTGAAGTAGTTGTAAAGGATTTCACCACCCCTTTCTGCATGTATTCTAACTGCTTCGCATCACTCAAGCTCTTTGTCGGACACTCGTTTGCATAGTGACCCATCTCATTGCACTTAAAACATTTCACTAACTATAAATCAAATTTTGACTTACCATCACCTTGATCTTTTTCAGTGCAATCACGAGCCTTATGTCCCATATTACCACATCGGTAGAACTTTCCATAATTCAGAAGAAATTCCCCAGCATTCCTTTTTCCACATTTATCACAAACTAGAAACTTAGATTTCTTACCATCAGACTTTTTTGAATAATTCTTCCATTTCTCCTACCACCTTGGTCTCTTCTTCTGCTGGTTGTTATAGAACACTTGATCATCAGCAAACTCCATTTCCTCCTTCTCAGCACATCGAACAAGCTTTTCATAACTTTTAAAACTCACGAGAAGCTAATGCCCTTCGATATTTTGGCTTTAATCCTGAGTAAAAACGATTGATTTTACTATCAAGGTCTCGTATAAAATTTGGATCATACCTTTCCAATCGAGTGAACCTTTCTTCATAGGTAGCCACTGAGTCTTCCTCTTGCCTCAATTCCAAGAAATTTTTTTCCATCGTAAGTCGAACAGCCTTAGGAAAATACTTTTCAAGAAACATACCTTTAAATTCATCCCAGTCAAGAGCATCAATCTAATCGGCGTCCCTAATATTTTTAACCATCGACCACCATTGATCTGCTTCACCCTCCAAACGGTAAATAGCAAGACTAACCTTTTGATTGTCTGAACACACCATGACATTGAAAATCTTCTCCAGTAATTTAATCCACCCTTCAGCTAACACAGGTTCAGATGATCCTATGAATGATGGGGGATGTTGCCTCATGAAATGTTCCACCCCTAACATGTTCTTCTGTGGTTGATCTGGCTGATCTCGTGCATGGATACCACCACCATTTATCGCTTGAGTCAATTGCGGCATTACTGCAACAAACTATTCAATTCCAATTCCGACCATCTCAGGATGTTGATTTGGAAGGTTATTTCCTTCTGCATGCCTTCCTAGCACTGCTTCCCTGTTTCCTCTGTGGAAAACCATTCTAAAAAAACATGTCTTAGATGAAGCAACATGGTAATATTCAAATACTATATCACTTCAGTTTGACCATAAAAAAATATTTTTGGATAATCATTTAATAGAATTCTAACTCCTAAAGTTATCTAAACCAACCTTTGATACCAACTATAAGGCCCCAACCTTAAACCTTGCTTAATCTTGAGTTATTACAAGATTACACATTGAGGATCTTTTCGAGTTTAGAGTTTTAGAGAAATAGATCGTAAAACTTGAATTACATTCCACATATAAACAAAGTGGTTAAAAAGTGGTTACATAAAGATAGTATTTTTCTTTCCCATCAATTGAAACATATTTAAAATAAAACATGGATTCTTTCTTGACACTCCCTTGAAAATATCATCATATCAGGTACCTTTCCCTTGACATGTGAAAAACATTTCAAAAAAACTTGGGATGAGCATAAAAATATCAGTAAGGGATATAAAAATATATAGAAAGGAAACATGGGTACATATATACATAAGAATGATATCATAATTTACCCATAAATCATTAGAACTTTAACATACCTCATCAAATCATGAATAAATCATAGAAATCATAAGACATAAAGGTAACTTGAGGCATTCATAGCATTCTTACATAGGGAGTAATCCTATTGGTTATGTTTGGAATACCCATCACAGTATATTCCATAAATATAATCAGAGAAACCTTAAAGTTTCACTCCTTCGTGTTACCCAATGCATTGGAGAGCTATATCGGGCTCACCCGCCCTTATTTTATCACGGAACCACCCGTCTTCACAATAATTCCCAAGAACCTCAACATAATCGTATCACATAAAACATTCATAAAGGAAACATAACACTCCCACCTTTCAATCACAAGATATCAATAAAACACATTGATATAAAAACTTTATGAAAACCATTTTCGATACCAAAATAAAAGAAAAGTAAAACATGGTATTCATTTTTCTTTTGAAAAGAAGGTATGGCTTGTAGAGGAAGCTGAAACTCAAATAATGGTCACGGCGGCGGAGAAGTCGTTGTCGCCGCATACGTACGACAAAAACATTCCCTTTTGTCATTTAGTAAAACGCTTCGTATAAAAAATATTCCTTTCGGATAAACGTAAAAGTCAAAGGGGTTTATACACCGTATATAAGAAGGTTGTGTATAAAACAAAATATGCCTTAATGAAAGGAGATTGAGACGAGGTCCCATACCTTGGGTAAGACCTGACTCGATCGTTCTTTAATGTCCTGAATAATAAACTTGAGTTAATTTCTACATTCTTAAGAACCTTTTTCAAGTTCATTATTCCTTTTATGTCACTTATTTCCATGTCATGAACACTATGTAATTATTTAAGTTAATAACGGTCATTTTTACGATCATTGGTACTTGAGTAAAAAATAAACCCTTTATAATTACATGTTGTTCATGTATCCATTATATCCCAAATTATAATCATGATGTATATATCGTATATATCCAGTATATACATGTCACATACATAGATTATTTTAAATTTATTTTTCTTTTAATTTCCATTAATGCTTTGTTTTGGGGGTTTTCCAATGTTTTTATGGAGAATAGGTGAGTTTTCATTAATTGGGCCAAACCCTGAGCCCGATTCCAGATTTAAAAATAAATTTTGTTTCTTTTATAACTTATTCATTTTTTAATATTTTATGGAGCCTTTGGAAATCCATAACCAAGGTGTATATGGGTTTTATTTTAGGGATTGGGCCTGCCCGAAAGCCCAATTCCAGTTTTAAAAATAAATTTTGATTAATTAATAAAATATTCATTTTTAAGGCTCTTTCGGTGATTCCAAGCCCCAAACACGCCCCTTGAACCCAGAAGCGCGTCCAATATCCTTCCACCCTCTTTTCATCTCATTTGCATCGCAATTTTGGTCGAATATTCTGAAGAACCCAAATTTCGGGCAGATTTATAAAGGTAATTTGTTTCCTTCATAACACCTTCAATTATTACTCTTTTTCCCCCATTCAAATTCATAAATGATCTACCTATTCTTGTTCGAACCTCCCTTTAAGGTTTGAGTATTTTAGAAATCAGCTACTGGTATTTTGGGGGGCGATTTCTCCAAGATATTTTAAGTATGTTGTTCTCCTCCTTTCTTCTTTCAATTTGTTTAGGGTTACATCCAATTTACTTAGGGTTTCTTCCATTATCATTGAGTTTAATTATGTCCAAGAAGTAGGGTTTAAAAATTAAGGTTTTATCTTGTGTTTTATGGTCTGAAATTCTAGTTTTAGGTCTGGTTTACCTTCCTTGAGGTGCGGCGGTGGTGCGTTTGTGTTTTCGCACAAAGGATTCAAGGGTTTCCTTGGTTTTGGTAGGTGATTCCATTGTGTATGAAATCTTTGTGAATTGGCTACTGTTTTTATGGTATTTTCATGCTTATTAAATTTTATTATTTCTGAAAAATATAGTTTTAGTGGTGTTTGTATTTAAAATGATTCCTAAAGGCCAATTTCATGTGAAATTGGGGGTTTTTCATAGAAATGTTTTATTAGTTTAATTGGGGATACCCTAAAAGTAACTAGTTGATTTTATTGAACTATAATAGGGATAAAAATACTGTTTTTAATGATTGTACCTTGTGTTTGTTACTGAAAAATCTGGTTTTAATGGTGTTTGTGAACCACATGAAATTCTAAGAGTTGTGTTGTGTAAAAAATGGAGACTTTGCAATGATGTCGTTTCTTGAACCATATGGGGTTTCCCTAAAAATGATTTTTTGTTTTCACTGAAATGTAGTAGGATTCTTTTTATGTTTTGGAAGCTTAAATATGTGCACATAGTATGCAAGTGAGGTCTATAAGGAGTTTTGTGTCCGAAACACTACGGGATTTTGAGTAATTGTTTTATGAAAAATCTAAGTGTTTTGTTGCATGTTTTAAGTGGTATAAAATGTGATAGCTACTGTATTGGTTGTGTTTTACCAGTAATGGTGTTTTATATGAAAATTAATTTATGATGCTTGCTGGAATTGATTGAGCACAAAAGGGGAAGCCCGGGTACCTAGGTGGGGCGGATTTGTACTAGTACGGCTAGTGGACCGGATGGGTTTTGTCCCTGTTTCACTTAGCATTTGGATAACGACAACTCTAACTAAACTATGTGGATGATAATTGGGGACCACTAGGTTATGGGTATGTCCTCTACTAGTGGCTCGTGCACGAGAAAGGATTTTTCTATGGTTACTTTACACCGAGGTACGAGGTACATAGGGCCCAAGACAACCTAGTGCCTAGGGGTGTTCCCAATGTTGTTGCTCATTGGATTTGTAGTATCTACCCATGTATTATGGTGTGTTTGGAAGTAAATTAAATTATATAACATTTATATTTTAATGTGTTAATATTCTGAAAATTTTGGATTGAAAACTTTTTTCAATTAGAGGTTTCATTTCTTGAAATTTTAACACTACTTTTCCTTGCGTTTGAAAACTACTTGCTTTTTCACATTGTATTTCTTACTCTTTTGAATCATTGGGTGGTATCATACTGGGCTTAGGCTCACACCCTACTTACACCCCTTGGGTGTAAGTAGACTTGGTTATGTTTGATTCAGGTAAAGGAAAGGCTAAGGGTGATGGCGGTTCATCGTGTTAGTTCCCATCGTTGGTGCAGAGTTGTGGAGATAGCTTGGGGGCGATGACCCCTAGTCGTGTGGAGTCCTTGGGGCTGTCTTGATGCTATAATTATTTTTATTTGGACCACTTGTATTATCTTTAAACCAATGTACTCAGTTCTGGTTTTCACTTAACTCTTGTTTGGCTCAAAAATTTCAGATTTATATTATGGATTGTTTTTAATGTTTTATGCTTTCATACTCGGGTAAATCGTTCCCAAACCTAAATTAATGATACCCGGCCACTTGTGCCAGCCCGTGGGGATAGGGAACGCCCTTCGGGTCATGTCACTGGCTGGGTTTGGTGCCGGTTTTGGCGGTGACCAGATTCGGTTCGTGACAAAATGGTATCAGAGGAGGTTCTCTCCTTGGGTCATGTTATTTGGGGAAGAGTCAACATAGTTTGGAGCTAGGATTTTTTTTGGGGACTTGAAATTTCAGTCATGGGTAATGTGCCTGGCCAGCACACCTCATGATGGGATTCAAGTAACCATGGGAAGTATGGATTTATCTATGTCTTTTGGTTTTATTGGTCTGATGATGATTAGGGGAAATGAAAAGAGAGTTGGGTTAATGGTCTCAGTAAGCTCACAGGGCCTGGCAAGCCATGTGGAGATGGGGATATTCCCTAGAACACTCTCTGTGACAGTGATGTGATTGGAATATGGCCGCCAACCATATGTCCAAATTACCCACTGAAACTAGTTTCCTCTCGCATTGTCTTGTGTTCTTTAGTTTTGAAATCTTGGAACTTTGGTTTTAAACTGACTTGGTTTTAAGAAGTGTAAAGTTTTTGTGAAATGATTTTAAAATAAATATGGAATGTTTTGATTTATGAAATGGTGGAACAAAATTTTTAGAATTGTTTTGAAATGGAAAATAGTATTCTTACACCTCTTTTGAAAGCCAGAACCGTATTGAAGTTTGTTTTCAATAGTGTTTTGGATTAAATTAAGTGTTCTAGAATTTTTGTGTGGGGGTTGAAGATGGATTTTGGGTTTGGTGACTACTGAATAAAAAAATAATGAACTTTTAGAACCTTTTCTTGAAATGAGAAGAGTTGAGTTCTTAATTAAATGGATATTTATGAAATGGTGTTTTTTATGAAATTAGAAGTGTTTTGAAATGGGTTGAAATGTTTTGAAATGATTGTGAAAGGAATGAATATGTGTTTTTATTGAATTATGGATTCTTATCTAAATGGTTTTGTCCTTATGAAATGTTTTGTAAGATGTGAATTGGGATTTTGATCTCATTGTTAGCTGTTTTGAGAAAAAGGTTGGGTTGGTTGACCATTTTGTTTTTGAAAAGTGGAAGGAAGTTTTTTTTACCCTTTGGTATTTCCATGAGTGACCACATGCATGGGGTTATATGGGATGATGGATGGTTGATGGCATGACTGGATGAGTGCTAGGATGGATATGGGGAGGGTGCCCGGTGTGGCACAAAAACATGCATTTGTGAGGCCCAAGGGGTACCATTGGTGGATACACTTACTGCTAAACCGTTTGTTTTCAAAGAATTGGTTTTAAAGAAAAACATGATGTCTTGATGAATAGTTTGGTATGGTTTGTATTATGGGTTTTTGAAAATGTTGATGTTGTGGGATGTTTTGAGTTCAAGAACCCCTTCTGTTTGAACTGTGTTTTGGGTTTGTGTTTGGTCGGTAAGCTGTGTTGCAGGGATGGTTAGTGGTCTCTTTTGAATTTTTTTTTGGGATGCCTTTCCGGTGGTTCCCTTCATGTGTTTGGATCTGGTTTGTGGCATGTTTTGACCAATGGACCAGCTTGGTTGGGTCCTTGGGTTCTCTCATTGGATAAGGTACGCCCCCATTAAGGGTTAATGCACAACTGAAGTGCAACCCGTTTTGTTTCGCCATTGGAAAGTCCTCCAGTTGATCAATATAAAGAATATTTTATCGAACTTTTTTTATTGAGTCTACACCTATTCATTTCACTGATTTTTGGATCCTCTTGTAGTGGGATAGTGCTTGTGGAAGGTTGAAAGAGACCTTAGTTTCTTAAGTTTCCTGATTCATCAAACGTGGGAGTGTTCATTCGATGTTAGTACGGATGAGTGTCTTGATGGTGTCTAAGAGGTCCTCTGGGTTCTTTATAGTTTTTATGAAGAAAGAGTTATTATTAAACCACCAATTTTGAGATTTCGGTCATGATAGGATATTGTGTCAACTTTTTGGACTTATCTGTTGTTTAGGGACTTTGAATATGGTCCCGTTCCATGTATTTTTTTTCTATCAATCGCAAGGGTCATGTTCGGTGACACATTGTGATGTTGTGTGCTCTTTTGACCATAAAGGTGAAGGTCACACAATCCTCTAAGGTTCTATGTTATGTTGGGATAATGTCTCCCTTGGGAAAAACATCAAATCCCCTATCTTAGAGGAAGGTGTTTATACGTGTCTTTCCCTTCTGTTGCTTCTCACCCAAAGAAACAAGGCGCACCTTCCTTTTCGGGAGCATGTCTGATTAGAAATCCACAGTTAAGCGTGCTTGGCCTGGAGTAGTGATCAGGATGGGGGACCTTCTAGGAAGTTTCTCAGGGTGTGTGTGAGTGAGGACAAAGCACACTGGAAAGGACAAGTGTTGGCCTGTGGGGACTGTCATTAGTCAAATGACCCGTTCAGGCTTGTGGGTGGACCCTAGGGTGGGAACCATGTGTATGTGGGGCAACCGAGGGTACCATGTTGGCCAGGACCCGACAGCCATGTTAAGGTGGGGTGGTTGTGCTGTCACCGGGACCCGGTTGTCACATTTGGTATCAGAGCAGGAACCCAGCCTTAAGTGCGTGGTGCACTGCCTAGGTTGAGATGTAGGGCTCAGAACGAGGGTGTTGTGCTCTAAAGGGGGGGTTATTGTAACATCCACAAATGATAAAGGGTTAACTGACTAAATTATATGACTCATGTCAACAAGGTGCGATGTGTGTGCATCTATTGATCCCTTGTTTCAATGAAATGTCTGGTTTTGGTAAAGTGGGTTATGGAGTGTGTTATGTCTTGATAAACCCATCGGGGTATGAAGTGTAGTTGTTTGTGGCACCGAAAGAAGAAGTTCCACATAGGGGTTTCAACAGCCTAACTATGTGGCCGAAGATGCTTCAATATTTTGAGCTCCAGCCATAGGTCCCGGAGAGAAGCTGGCGCGTAGTCAGGGGAAACACCAGTGTTGTTTAAACCCTTGTACAATTTCATATCCTTAGTGTGAAAGATAGAAAGTGTTTAAACCTATGGTTTCATCATCTTCCTTCTGTTGTTCTCATTCGGTGGAAATAGGTAGAGGGCCTTGTACCCATGTCATCGCCTAATGTATTTCCCTCCCACGTTGGTTTCCATTGAGTCATTGGAGAATGGTTGGAAATTTGGCTAGAAATTTTGAGCACACATTCTGTGCACGATTAGTAGTGACAGTGTGCTAGTAATCCACGTGGAAAGAATGTTCAGCATAGTTAGTGCACGGTTTCCCAAACCGTGCAGACTGACCCTGCACCCTTCCCAAATCTTAAAAAAATAGGTCTTTCTGTGTCGGCCCATGCTGGTCAGTTAAGATGGTTGTTTTATTGGTGGGAAGACCCACTGTGGGTATCATGTATATTATTTTGCAAATTTCTAATTTATGTATACCCCTTGTACTAGGGATTCTGTTTGGGCCTCCCCTATTAGTGTCTTGATTCTGTCTCGAAAAAAAAAATTTAAGTTGTCTCTTATGGTGGGGAGCCCATTTCTGTCTCTTCATACGAGTAACTCATATTTTTCCTTGGTTTTGTATGGGAAGTAGGTATTATCATTTGGAGATATCTAACTGCCTACATCTTACTTTGGTAAAAATTGATATTGGAGAGTGACCAATGGTTTAGTTATAGTAGGGCAAGTGTAACCTTGTTCGATGTTGTTGTTTATTTGGGTAAATTGATTAAGTATTGTTCTGATTGTGTTTGAGGAGTTTTCATTTGGGATAAAGCATGAATGTGCTTAATAATTTCAGAAAAGTGGTGTATGTTTTGGCTGTGAGAGTATTCCTTCCTTCATTGATCACTAGAGGTGTTATGATCTTTGGGGAAGAAACCTGGCAAGAGAGTACCTCTTGGTTTCTCAGTTGAGTTTGGTTGTTGATTTGGCCTTAATATGACTTTCCGGGGCGTAAGGTTTTCATGGTGGGGAGAATTTTCACATACATAGATTATTTTAAATTTATTTTTCTTTTAATTTCCATTAATTCTTTGTTTTGGGGGTTTTCCAATGTTTTTATGGAGAATAGGTGAGTTTTCATTAATTGGGCCAAACCCTGAGCCCGATTCCAGATTTAAAAATATATTTTGTTTCTTTTATAACTTATTCAATTTTTAATATTTTTTTCTCATTCTAACTCCTAAATGTCCTCCCCTGATATATTAACACCAAAATTAAAATTTGGAGCCTTTGGAAATCCATAACCAAGGTGTATATGGGTTTTATTTAAGGGATTGGGCCTGCCCGAAAGTCCAATTCCAGTTTTAAAAATAAATATTGATTAATTAATAACGTATTCATTTTTAAGGATCTTTCGGTGATTCCAAGCCCCTAACACGCCCCTTGAACCCTGAAGCGCGTCCAATATCCTTACACCCTCTTTCCATTTCATTTGCATCGCGATTTTGGTCGAAAATGTTGAAGAACCCAAATTTCGGGAAGATTTATAAAGGTAATTTGTTTCCTTCATAACTCCTTCGATTATTACTCTTTTTCCCCCATTAAAATTCCTAAATGATCTACGTATTCTTGTTCGAACCTCCCGTGAAGGTTTGAGTATTTTAGAAATCATCTACTGGTATTTTGGGGGGAGATTTCTCCAAGATATTTTAAGTATGTTGTTCTCCTCCTTTCTTCTTTCAATTTGTTTAGGGTTACATCCAATTTACTTAGGGTTTCTTCCATTATCATTGAGTTTCCTTATGTCCAAGAAGTAGGGTTTAAAAATTAAGGTTTTATCTTGTGTTTTATGGTCTGAAATTCTGGTTTTAGGTCTGGTTTACCTTCCTTGAGGTGCGGCGGTGGTGCGTTTGAGTTTTCGCACAAAGGATTCAAGGGTTTCCTTGGTTTTGGTAGGTGATTCCATTGTGTATGAAATCTTTGTGAATTGGCTACTGTTTTTATGGTATTTTAATGCTTATTAAATTTTATTATTTCTGAAAAATATAGTTTTAGTGGTGTTTGTATTTAAAATGAATCCTAAAGGCCAATTTCATGTGAAATTGGGGGTTTTTCATAGAAATGTTTTATTAGTTTAATTGGGGCTACCCTAAAAGTAACTAGTTGATTTTATTGAACTATAATATGGATAAAAATACTGTTTTTAATGATTGTACCTTGTGTTTGTTACTGAAAAATCTGGTTTTAATGGTGTTTGTGAACCACATGAAATTCTAAGAGTTGTGTTGTGTAAAAAAATGGAGACTTTGCAATGATGTCGTTTCTTGAACCATATGGGGATTCCCTAAAAATGATTTTTTGTTTTCACTGAAATGTTGTAGGATTCGTTTTATGTTTTGGAAGCTTAAATATGTGCACATAGTATGCATGTGAGGTCTATAAGGAGTTTTGTGTCCGAAACACTACGAGATTTTGAGTAATTGTTTTATGAAAAATCTAAGTGTTTTGTTGCATGTTTTAAGTGGTATAAAATGTGATAGCTACTGTATTGGTTGTGTTTTACCAGTAATGGTGTTTTATATGAAAATTTATTTATTATGCATGCTGGAATTGATTGAGCACAAAAGGGGAAGCCCGAGTACCTAGGTGGGGCGGATTTGTACTAGTACGGCTAGTAGACCGGATGAGTTTTGTCCCTGTTTCACTTAGCATTTAGATAACGACAACTCTACCTAAACTATGTGGATGATTATTGGGGACCACTAGGATATGGGTATGTTCTCTAATAGTGGATCGTGCACGAGAAAGGATTTTTCTATGGTTACTTTACACCGAGGTACGAGGTACATAGGGCCCAAGACAACCTAGTGCCTAGGGGTGTTCCCAATGTTGTTGCTCATTGGAATTGTAGTATCTACCCACATATTAGGGTTTGTTTGGAAGTAAATTAAATTATCTAACATTTATATTTTAATGTGTTAATATTCTGAAAATTTTGGATTGAAAACTTTTTTCAATTAGAGGTTTCATTTCTTGAAATTTTAACACTACTTTTCCTTGCGTTTGAAAACTACTTGCTTTTTCACATTGTATTTCTTACTCTTTTGAATCATTGGGTGGTATCCTACTGGGCTTAGGATCACACCCTACTTACACCCCTTGGGTGTAAGTATACTTGGTTATGTTTGATTCAGGTAATGTAAAGGCTAAGGGTGATGGCGGTTCATCGTGTTAGTTCCCATCCTTGGTGCAGAGTTGTGGAGATAGCTTGGGGGCGATGACCCCTAGTCGTGTGGAGTCCTTGGGGCTGTCTTGATGCTATAATTATTTTTATTTGGACCACTTGTATTATCTTTAAACCAATTTACTCAGTTCTGGTTTTTAATTAACTCTTGTTTGGCTCAAAAATTTCAGATTTATATTATGGATTGTTTTTAATGTTTTATGCTTTCATACTCGGGTAAATCATTCCCAAACATAAATTAATGATACCCGGGCACTTGTGCCAGCCCGTGGGGATAGGGAACGCCCTTCGGGTCATGTCACTGGCTGGGTTTGGTGCCGGTTTTGGCGGTGACCAGATTCGGTTCGTGACAATACATGCATTTATAATATTACATAATCACTTAGAGGTAAGAAATGAAATGCATCATTCATGGAGACGGTAAGCCGTACGTACGCATTAACGCTACTTTCATTTCTATTTCATATTTTATAGAATGGAATAATAATGATATAAAGGTATATTATAATTCAAGTATAATATCATATATATTATTATAGTTCCATCCTTTATGCGTCCCACATATGGTATTTAACGAATCAAATCACTTTGAGGGGGCGGTAGTCCGCACTTCCTTAAATGAAGATATCGCGTTTACCCATAATGGAAACCATAAAGGTATGCACAAAATGAAAAATACAGAATCATATGGAAAACTTAAACATATTATATATCATATAAAAATATAGTCACATCTTAATGGACACCTTTGAAGGTGTTAAAATAATGATGAACAATCATCGTTTTGGGAGACATAAATTCACCATCCACGGAAACAGTATGTCCTTTAACCATTAGATGTAGGTGTGTGTAAATGCAACTCTAATACTTCTTATAAAAAATCATAGTATATTTAAGATACTGGATTTGTTACAAAATAGATGAATAAAAAGAGTTTAGGGGGTTGGAGAAGCAAAATAAAACAAAAGAACTCAAGTGAAGACATTACCTTAAAATCATGTAACTCCCTTTGGTTTGAGCTAAAAGGCTTCCTTGGGAAGACTTCTGCCCAAAGTGAGGCTTCAAAGTGTAAGAGAGGGAAGTGTAGAGATAAAATGGGCAAGGGCATGCCGAGCCAAATGCTTTGGGAGTGTGTGTAAAGACGTAGAGGTGGGGGCCTTTTATAAGAGGAGAGGAGGGGCACTCTTGGAAAGTAAAGAAATGTTACTTTATTTTAAAGTGATTTTTGGATTCAAAAGGTCCCAAATTGATATAATTCGAGGTTAAGGTGATAAGGGTTCTAAATCCACCCATCCAATAGGTTTTGGACATGTCTAGGTCATAGATTTTACATTATGATTTCATTTTATTTAAATCCTTTATTAATGGGGTAATCACTGCATCATCATGATGTCATAAATAATTTAATTTATTTAAAGTCTAAAAATTATGAAAAAACTACTATTATGTAGGAAATAATTTTAGATTTCCAATGAATATATATAGACTAAAATATCATCTATTTAAACAAAATTAAAAATATTTTACTTAGGTGATACATTCTTTGTCACATTTAACATTCTTTAAAAATAAAAAGATAAAAAGTCACTTTCTCACAAAAGTGATTCCATGGGGCCCCCAAGTTTGGAACAAGGTATCCCATGGTCTGCCATGAGATAACCAGTAGCCTTATGACACATGTTGTGGTCTTTTTGTATTATTATGATATCATTTTATTATCTTTAACTACCTGATTACTCATTAATCAAGATAATTAAAGATAATTACCATAGTTACTATTTATAATGTCCAAAAACAAGAGTCTTGATTACATAATTTGGACCTTCTTATTCCAAATATTTAATCAATTTTACCAAATTACAAACACGGAAATTTCAATAATTTATTTAAAAATAATTCCCGTTGTCAAAACAAATAGCGGGTTTTTTTGAAACAATATCTATGAAAATTTTGGCATTATTTTATGACCAATTCCAATGAGAAATTAATCCTAATGACCACCATTGGATTAAATGGTAAAAATAGATTCAGATTACACTTTAAGACCACTTAAAATGATAATCTATCCATATAATTAAATTAAATGAAAAAGCAGTTTTGATGTAAAATGCAGTATTTTTCACTATTCATTAAAAAATGAACATTGTCAGAAAAATACCAAGAAATTATCCAATGTAAATTTCAATGTGCCAATCATAATTAATATGTTTATTTTGACAAATATATATTATAAAATTGTCAAAATATTGATTTAAAAAGGGTTTTCTATCAAAAGGCAGTAAAATAATCTTTTAAGAATATTAGTGTATTCCATGCATAAGATTAAATTTATTTTAATTTTAAGCCTCTAAAACACTATCTTAATCATTAATAGACATAGATGAAAATATCTATTATTCATTACTTACTTTTTATGTTACACAAGGTCCCAACCTTTGAGTTTTAAGAGTTACGTTTTAAGGTAAGGGATCCGACCTCTCTCATTCTTTTCAAGAAATCTCTTTTATGTAATTTCATTTATGCTCCATGTTATTATGTTAAAGGATGTTCTTTTATACTCCTCTTACTCCCATTTTCATGTTCATATAATTATATATCCCCTCATACTCTCATTATTTATTTTTATGAAGTTTTAAGTGGTGTTGTTAGGCTGCTGAAATTTTTGTAACAGATTCCTTCTCCCTTCTCATTTTTCAAGATCTATTTTCATGTAAAGTATTTCAAGTTACTTTTTATTATGTTGGGGTATTATATCTAAATATATCACACTGATATTTTATGTTAATATTATGAGAGACCCCATTTGTTCTCTTCAAATCAGTATTTTGATGTTTTAAGTGGCGTCGTTAGGCTGGTGAATTTTTAAGTGGTTCTTTCACCTTCCTCATTTTTTCAAAGTTCTAATTCCATGTCAAGTCAGGAAAGTAACTTTTTATTATGTTGGGTTATGATCTGTAAATCTATAATACTTATATTTTATGTTCATATGATTAGATAGCCTATTTTATCTCATCAATTCATTTTTGTTGAAGTTTAAGTGGCGTCGTTACGCTGCTGAACTTCTAAGGGGTCCTTTCACCCTTCTCGTTTTCAAGATCTACTTTCATGTCAAGTATTTCATGTTCCTTTTTTTATGTTGGAGAATGATCTATATATCTATCATACAGATCATTTATTTTCATATGATGAAAGACCCTATTTGATCTCGTCAATCCATTTTTGGATGTTTTAAGTGATGCCGTTAGGCTGCCGAATTCTCATAAGAGAAATCTTTTTTTTTTGGATTCCTCTAAAGTTATTCGTTTCATATGGTATATCATTCAAATTTAAATACCATGTTCTTAAATAATTTATATTATGTTCCCCTACTGTTTTATGTATCATTTTTGAGTGGGTGACCCCTGTCCCCTCTCTTTTCAATGTTTTCTAAAACCATTTATCATAGACGTTATGCTGCATAGTTTTCATCTCAAAATGCCTCCCTCTTTATCTCAAAATTATTTAATGTTATTAACTGAATACTAAAAGCACTTATTTCTAATGGGGTATTCACATACATATCAAAATGTTCTATTTTAAATTCTGGGATTTACATACATGAAACCCACATTCCCTTTTCTGTGGGTTTAAAGTGACATAAAGATCATGTCTTTAAAGAAGTTTTTAAAACGTTATGATTATGAAATGAAACCCATTTATTTTATGCTATATGGGTTGTTTATTAAATGATTGATGATTATATATGTGGCTCACATGATAATAAAGACATGTCAAGGGTGCGCCCAGATAGCGCTCCAATGCATTGGGTAAAGACTTAATCTCTAGAGATGACCTTTTAGACTGATACCTTGGTGAATAACCTTGTTAATTTTTAATGACACCTTGGGGATGGACCTTGGTGAAATGAAATTATTGTCAATATTAAATGTTGTAGCCACATATTCAAGTTATGAAAAATTTTATTTTTATTATGATATATCTCAGGATTTCTTTCTCATTCCTTAATGTTCTTTTCATGATATTATTGTAGTATCTCAAGTTCACATGTAAAATGTTTCTCTTGTTTCCCTTACTGGGCCTTCTGCTAACACTTTCTTTTGATGTATGTCCCCAGGTTATGAGATGAAGTAATGAACCTAGGATGAACATGAGGGGAAGCCTTTCAAGTGTTTAAGAATATTGTTTCATGTTTTCATGTTTTAAGTTTCTGGTTTCGAAGACACTAAACCTTAAAGATCCTCGGTTTTGTAAAATGTAGTGAAAGTTTATGTGATAAAAAGGCGGGATTCTATAGTTGGTATCAAAGGATGGTTTAGTTATTTGTAGAAATTAGGAAATGAAAACTTTAGGAAGAATCCTATAGAAAATTTTATATATTGGAAATCTTCTTGGTAATTTGGTGATTATTGAGTAATGGGTTTCCAAGAAAATACATCCCTGTCTGGATACGATCAAGTAGAGGTGGCTCTGGCACAGATGTACATAGGGGTAAAACCCGAAAACACCGCTTTGAGATAGACTCGAACGAGAACTATTTCACAACAACGGGCCTTTCTACACTCTTGGTTACGACACTCCCAGGGGATATGCTTTGGTAAATTCATAAGCTTAGTATAAACCATTATTAAAGGAACAAAGATAAAATAAAATAAAGATTCACATAAGAGTATGTGATCATGGATAACCAAGTTTGAAACCTAGGGGATCACAAGTTAGGGTATAATTTTATTTTACATGTTATCCTTATATTCTTTACGTTCCTTTTTATGATTATTGGATAAGTATTTAAGCCCCTAATTATACTTTCTCTTCTTAGTTAATGGCGGGAAATGGAAGAACATGTCCCAACAACCAATGTGATAGGAAATGCGACGATTGTCGTATTAATATGACAGAGATGATTAGGGGATTAAATGATGATTATTATTTTGGAAGACGTTCACTATTTTGGGGACTCTATATGATCGACGTAAATATATTACTACGATATTTTCATTGAGGAGTAAGGTTGACTTATATTTTGAAGAATCAATGAATTTAAGGTGGGCTTATAGTAATTTAGGTTACTTATGGGAATGATTAACCTATCTTGGGTAAAATATTTTTAGTATAGGTACTTTTGTTATAAGATGTTAGGTGTGGTTGATGTTGTTTGGAGATGAACAATGTTGTTTATTTTGGAAGACTATGTTATCAAATCATTCTTGTATTTGGGTTTCAATCTTAGTTTTGTTTTTTTTGAAGAATATTTAGGACCGTTATTTATGGAAAGGTCTATGATGAACTTTGGGTAGTACAATGGAACATTGAAGATTTAAAAGTAGTTTCCATTCCTATGGGATTCTTTCTTTTTGAAGAGTTGTTTTACCTTACCCTTTCTGTTTTTGGAATAATTTTTAATGATAGAAGAAATATATAGTTAATATTTTGTGGATTTTGTGACTCTCAAGAAGATGATTCTTGTGCTTATGATGAGACCAAGTGTTTTTGAATTCTCATCGTTTGGAGAAAAGATTAGTTTTGGTAGAGACTTATTAAAGGATGAAACTATACTTGAAGGTAGGTATATTTCCTTATGTTTTTGTTCTTTGTTGTAAATGAATACCTCAAAATTATGAAAAGAAATGTAAAACAAAAATGTGGTTGGTTTACGTTTCCTACTGGGTAATCTATGACCGTTTACACACATCATCAGTTTGTGATTATCTCGTGGTTAACTTTCTCCTAATCATGTTTTCTATCAGTCTCCCTCAGAACATGGCCCTTTGTTTTTTTCTTCCATATCCATGTTTTCCTACATGGAATCCTAATATGGGTAAACTCGGGTGGCCTTTGTACTTCCTTTTCATTCTTTTAATGTAATTGTGTTATTGACACTTTTTCTAATGTGGGACTTTCAATGAAATTTCAAAACCCAATTTTAAAAATTGCGAGGATGCAATTTCTTAAGGGAGGAAGATTGTAACAACCTGAAATTTTGAATAAATCTTGTTTCCTAATTTTATGTGTTATTTTATTTTATTTTTATACTAAAAAAATGATTCATTTGATAACATGAGTATAATTAAAACGAGACCGTTGGGTTTTGACTGTTATATGACCATTGGTCAATATGACCGCTGGAAACTAAATGTTTTGATTATTGTCTCTAAATACAAGTAAACATGGTTAATTATTATAGACAGAAGATTCGATGGCTGCACACAGTAGTCTTGGACCGATCGAAGCCCATATAACAGAACATGGGAAGGAGGTAGAACCACTGGGCTTTCCTCTGGACCAATCCCAAGTCGAACTTTATCTTGTGAAGCTAGAATGGAATTTCCTTTGTGAGAAGTTCAAACAGATAGAAATTACTACTCATGCGATATTGGCCGAGCCTCCCTCAGATTTTCTCAGCTTAGCACACCTTACACTTAGGTACTATACTGGTGTGATAGGGGGCTATGTAAGGAGAGCGTAACTACCTTGTGTAATTCTTTGTTTTAAATAAAAATTGGTATTTCTTCTAATGATGAAGTTTATGAATTTTCAAATGACCGTATAAATATAGTATGCATATTTTTGATGAATTTTAGAAAAAGGATATTTTAAAAATGTTTATGTAAACCTTAAATAATTATAAATGTGTAATGATATCCAAAAAATGGTCTTCTACAATTATTTCCAATACGAAATTTAGAGTCTAATAAGAACAACGTGATTTTTGATGAATAGTAAATTATTAATAGTGATTTTATGACTAGGATTAGTAATGTGTCCAAATGGATTAGTAATCTCACTTAAAGAAGGTATTAATATAATCTAGGCACCTTGATTAAGTAATGTGATTCAATAAAATGGTTAAATAACAGTTTCATAAATTATTATTCAAGTATTAGTTTTTTCGAGTTAATAGTGTTTTTAATTAAAACTTAAATTAAAAATAATTAGAAAATTATTTTTATAAAATGGAATTCATTTTTGAACTCAGAGCATCGATATTATGTTATGGTAATTTTTGGGGATTTTTCTGAAAAAATGATTTTTTGGTGAATATTGTATTTATTTAAAAAATAAATTAAAAATGTTTAGAAAATTATTTTAAAAAAATTTAGTTCATTTTTGAAATCAGATCATTGATATTTGGTTAAGATTAAATTTTGGTATTTTTCTGAGAAAGTTGAATTTTCAGTGAATAGTAAAAATACGGTTTTAGGGTTTCTGTATGTTTAATGACATCAGAACTGTGTCATGATGATGACATGAGATATTTTAAGGTATCATCTAAAAAAGGTGATGAATTATTGTATGGGGGCCCCATGTGGCCTAACTCTATGGGAAATACCATGGGAGAGCCCATGCTTTTGATAAAACCACTTGTGAGGTATCCCTTGGCCATTAATGGCTTGTCCCCTCACTTTCCCTATAAATACCAAGCCATACTGTCATCCATTTCAACTCCCCACTCTCCCCCAACAAGTTTATTGTCTCATTACTTCCAATGGAGTCCTCCCAAGGTTCCCCCAAGCCTTCAAGGTCCCAACATTTGAGTTTTAAGAGTTACGTTTTAAGGTAAGGGATCTGACCTCTCTCTTTCTTTTCAAGAAATCTCTTTTATGTAATTTCATTTATTCTCCATGTTCTTATGTTAAAATATGTTCTTTTATACTCTTATTACTTCCCTTTTCATATTAATATAATGATAGATCCCCTCTTACTCTCATTATTTCGTTTTATGAAGTTTTAAGTGGTGTCGTTAGGCTGTCGAATTTTTTGTAACGGATTCTTTGTCCCTTCTCATTTTTCAAGATCTATTTTCATGTAATGTATTTAAAGTTCCTTTTTATTATGTTGGGTTATGATCTATAAATCTATCATACTGATCTTTTATGTTCATATGATGAGAGACCTCATTTTATCTTTTCAATTCAGTATTTTGAAGTTTTAAGTGGCGTCGTTAGGCTGCCGAATTTTTAAGTGGTTCTTTCACCTTTATCCTTTTTCAAAGTTTTAATTCCATGTAAAGTCTTGCAAGTTAATTGTTATTATGTTTGGGTATGATATATAAATATATCATACTGATCTTTTATGTTAATATGATGAGAGACCCTATTTGATCTCATCAATTCATTTTTGTTGATGTTTAAGTGGCGCTGTTAGGCTGCCGAATTTCTAAGGGGTTCTTTCACCCTTCTCGTTTTCAAGATCTACTTTCATGAAAAGTATTTCATGTTCCTTTTTATTATGTTGGAATATGATCTCTATATCTATCATATTGATCATTTATGTTCATATGATGAGAGACCCTATTTGATCTCGTCAATCCATTTTTGGAAGTTTTAAGTGACGATGTTAGGCTGTCGAATTCTCATAAGAGTAATATTTTTTTTGTCTTCCTTTCAAGTTCTTCGTTTCATATGGTATATCATTCAAATTTCATTACCATGTTCTTAAATTCTTTATATTCTTGTCCCCTACTGTTTTATGTATTATTTTTGAGTGGGTGACCCATGTCCCCTCTCTTTTCAATGTTTTCTAAAACCATGTATCAGAGACGTTATGCTACATAGTTTTTATCTCAAAATTCCTCCCTCTTTATCTCAAAATTATTTTATGTTATTAAGTGAATACACAAATCTCTTATTTGTATAGGTGTATTCATATAAATATCAAAATGTTCTATTTTAAATTCGGGGATTTACATACATGAAACTCGCTTTCCCTTTCCTTTGGGTTTAAAGTGACATAAAGATCATATTTTTAAAGCAGTTTTTAAATCATTATGATTATGAAATGTAACCCATTTCTTTTATGCTATATGGGTTGTTTATGAAATGATTTATGATGATATATGTGGCTCACATGAAAATAAATACATGTCAAGGGTGTGCCTAGACAGCGCTCTAATGCATTAGGTAAAGACTTAATCTCTAGAGATGACCTTTTAGACTGATACCTTGGTGAATAACCTTGGTAATTTTTAATGACACCTTGGGGATGGACCTTGTTGAAATGAAATTATTGTCAATATTAATTGTTGTAGCCACATCTTTAAGTTATGAAAAATGTTATTTTTATTATGATATATCTCATTATTTCTTTCCCATGCCTTAAAGTTCTTTTTATGACCTTATTGAAGTATCTAAAGATCACATGTAAAATGTTTCTCTTGTTTCCCTTATTGGGACTTCTTCTCACCCTTTCTTTTGATGTATGTGCCCAGGTTATGAGATGTAGTAATGAACCAAGGATGAACATGAGGAGAATCCTTTGAAGTGTTTAAGAAGAATGATTTATGTTTTCATGTTTTAAGTTCCTGGTTTCCAAGACACTAAAACTTAAAGATCCTCAGTTTTGTAAAATGTAATGAAAGTTTATGTGATAAAATGGCGGGATGATATAAGGGAGGTCACCCCATGGTGGATTTAGGCATAATATTTTGGTTCTAGATAATTGGGTATTGTCCCAACATGATATAAGGGACCACACATTAACAAGTGACCTTGGAATAATTTCAAACCATGAACCATAAAGGTCATAACTGAAAGGGACCTTATATTTTTTTTAAATGATCGGTAAAATTTTTGTTTTAACATTTTCCACAATCAATATTTTTGTTAAGAGGGTGTTGGAAGATGGGATGGTCACTAAAACTCTCTTTTATTATTCCTCTATCCGACCCCCTTAGAGAGGGGTGATTACTTTTGTTTCACTATAAGGAATCATGTAATGAATTTTCCATTTTACACATTAATATTTTTCTTATTCACTATGAAATTTATATGGTGTCACATACTAGGGTTTTCATGATGATTTCACAATAGCATGGCATAATCATTCTCAATGATTTGTCTTTTACTTGTAGTGGATAAATGATGTCCCAGGTGGAGGATCTCATGTTGTTTATTCATGTTTTTTAATGATTATTAAGTTCCCAAATTTTTTAAGTGTTTAAATTAAATTTTAGGAAATTTGTGAGTGAAAATGTGTTGTATTATGGGGATTTTTTTCTATGGATACTATGAGGTATCTAAGGTTTTTTGGAAGGTATTCACTCTTAGTTCCATTAATATAATATTCTATGAGGAGTTTATGGAAATTATTCCTTTTTTATTATTAATTGAATAAATATAAATGGTTATAATTAACTTTTATGTTGTAATGTTATGAGAATAGATATGATTTTTCCATGTTATCTTTGAAGAGAAATTAATAGGCATGGTCAGGGATGAGTGGACCACCATGAGTATTTTAACTATGTATTTCAGTTACTATGCCCCTATAATACAATACCAAATTTTAATTTATTCATTATTATTCTTTCTTGAATATTTTTGTGTGTGACTAGAGTATCATATATCAGTGGGTATAAATGTTGTTCATAAATGTGATAATTGTTGGAAGTTCAATCACATTTGGGGGCCATGTATACACTTTATTCTATAATGTGATACTTTTGTTTTCATTTTTTCTTTGAATATTATTAATAGTTATCAAATTTGTGTGTATAGCTTGTAATGCACTTATTTAATTCTTTATTGAATGAGTATTTTTGTGTATCTTGATAAATAATGGTTTATATTGATCACATGTACTTATATTTTTCTATTGAATCATATGATGAGAATATATATTCTTATATATATTCCTTACCATATTATGTGAAATTTCTATGTATTTTGTTGGTAATTAGAACATGCATACCATTATGATGTTATTATCCCTTAGAGGGGGAGTGTGCATGTCATGAGATTGGGGTGATGATGGACTCAATCAAAATGTATAGGGATGTTGACCTTGAAGGAAAACCTATTATAGTGTCATATGGGGAAAGATTACATTGTGGCCTAATAATAGGAACATACCAGATACAATGAACATAAATATTTAACTATGACAAAGACGAGCTTTCATGGTCTTAAGTCTTAACTCATGATAGAGGAAGGATGCCCAAAATTTGAATCCTAATCCAAATCGGTGCATTTATACAACCAAGGTACATATTCACTAACATTATTTATTTATCTTGTCACTTCATACATCATTTATGATTATAAATTCTGCGTAGAGCTGAAATAGGTATGGATGGAACCAATGGAAGTTTGGTTGGAAAAGGTACAATCGTCATATGATTGTTTATTCTTGATTTAAAATATAAAATTTTCATGGTGGGAACATGCTATACGTGAGAAATAATATTAAGTATGAATTAGTGATGACATAATGAGTATTATTATTCACACCTTGTGTGACGTCCTTGACAAAGAATCCATTAAACTACTGCTCTAAGCTGAGTCATTATGTGTCCTCAAGTGATCCTCCCCATACAGTAGAGGTTTCAGACTAGTGGGGAGGGTCTAATAAGTCATGTGGGAGAATATACCCTCTTTACCAGATAAATCCACAATAGAACACAATATAAATAGTGGGAAAAATAGGAAAAACAATAACCACACATAACCAAATGTTTCCCAGAAGGGTACATACCACAAATCAAATACAACCATGCCATCTCATATTAGTGGTTCTAGGTGAATAAATCCCAAAAAAAGTCCAAATCACCCAATGGGTCCTGAATCAATTTCATGATACTTCTCGGTGTACATCTTGTCCCCAAATCAACATCTTAGAATAGGTCCATTTCCCTCATCATGACCTACAACCAAGAGACTTGCTCGGGTACCCAACAATGGCCCAAGTAGGGTGTGAGTACAAAACTCAGCAGGCCACAGGAAATGGTGTCTACAAAATATCCAGTCTAATATATAGTGCTTGAAATTAGAAATTTAATGGTAAGTAAACAAGGGACATTTCGGGTCCCTTTTTTAATAAGATTTATTTAATTCATGGCTTGTATTCGTCCCAATTCCATTTCTTGTAATATTTTCATCACATAATCCAATTTTATCACATTCTCTTGGGATTAGGCATATACATCAACTATAAATGGGTCTAAATAAATAAATAAAAATGCATTGAAGAAATAAATCAAGTCCCTTTCCCACTAGGGACACACATATAACAACAGAACATTGTCCTCACCTCGTAGCCTCAGTTGGGGAGTAATGTAACCATTATGAGAATAGAGCCTCTATCCCCTTCTATAACTCTTGCATTTTGGGGTGGAGTTCATAGCCTTAGTCTAACTAGACCAAGGGCATAGAACCTCAAGTCAATACCCCACACTTCCAAGACATGTTCACATACATATTTATTGAATCACCACAACCATACCATAACACAACCAAGAATATTTAATTCATTGGATATCACAATTACTACCAATAACATGGTAATTAATATTATGCCATAACCCATTAATACTTGTACCCTTTACAATTCATATCAATTTAACAAACTTCCAATTCTTATGCATTAACCCACTAGGGGTATTCAACAACCCCCATTCTTTAGATGAAATAATCATTTTCCATTCATTAACCCATTTATCCCATTTATCATTTCACAATTATTTACCTACTAACGAATTTCATGTACCATTATCATATCGGATAACACAATCCATTTATTTCATTCATTCATTTAGGTTTACCACCAAATTCCCAGGTATTAACCCATCCCACAAATTCATCCATTCACATATTACATCCCATTAACACATTCACAATTTCCCATTCCACTATCCAATTAAATGTTCACTATCTGATATGCACAAATCCTCTTTGGAAAATCTATCCAAATTCCATTAACAATCTTCATAAACTTATCCAACCCAATAACTCATTTTCATTTCATTCCCAAAACATCTCATGCCATTATCACAATAGGAATATTTTTCGTTATTACATTTATAACATAGTTATCCTTGATGACAATTCTACGTGGTTCCACATTATTATTCGTCACTCTTCACTTATCCCTACAGCACTCTAGGTTCGAGTTTTCTGGCCAACCCATGGGTGGCCCTAGAATGGTCAAGTACTTCTCGACCGATTCCATTGGAATCATGGTTGTTTAAATTGGTCTCATAGACTCAAAGTTTTATCAAAAACTCTAATAGAACCAAGAACTCAATTAGAGAAATTAAGAACAGAAGCTTCTATGCACAAATCCAAAATAAATCTATGGGATAATACATATAGACCACATAACACGAATCAAATAAAGAACATGGTATTAATCGAAGACATATATCTAGATTCAACCCCCTATTTAATCCATAACCTAATCCTCACTAAAAAATGAGGGTTTTAGAGAATTAGAATTACATCGGGGAAACCAAAAGCCTTAATCTACAAAAGATAAGCAAGAGGAGCATTGGACATACCCAGGGCATCGACACACATCCAAAGGAACTCCAAGAGGCCAATAATATAAGGAGAAACACATATTGGAATATTGGTTCAACCATGTTCATCTCATGGGTTGCATGGGGACAATTGGAAGAGAACCCCTTGTCGATTTTTAAAATAACAAGATGGAAATTTTTTATATTTTCCAACGTTTTTGGGCTACACGGTTTATGTGTAAAGTTTTCAATACCATGGGAAATATGTGAAAAAGATACTACCCGAAAATCACCCCATTTGCATTGTTTCTTAGTAATTAGACACAGTTTACAAATCATGCGCAAACTGTGCAGATTTCTACTGCCCATACGATCTCACCTCACACAGTTTTAAAAACCTTGGGAAAACCATTCAGATTTCCCAAAGAGTCCATTTTCCCCTAATTCATCTCCCAAATCCCCAGAACACACTTGATCATTATCAAGGACATGAGAAAAACTTATATAGCCAAAATGAAGAGGATAAAGACAAAACATAAACAAAATCATTCTTTATGAAAATCTGAAACATTACAACCTCCCCACATTATAACGACTCGTCCCTAAGCCACTCTTCCAAGCATCACTAAGCTCCTGGAACTAGTGGTTATTCCACTATGACTGCCTATACATTCTTATCCTCCATGTTTCTTGTTTCACATAACAATTCCCACTAAACCCAGATCAAGGGCATATAAATTTTCCAAAACACTTTCTCACTACTACCATAACAGGATCTAAAAACTCCTCATGGATTCGTCAACATCAACCATTTTCACCCTGAAAAGTTTATAGATAATCTTAGGTGAAAAAACCTAACACACAACACATTAAAACATAACACACAACATCACATAGTTATAGAGGATCCAATTGGAACCTCATTGGCCTGATCCTCGTCACAACTCAGGAACCAAATCACTTGGCGTCATTTTCCTATTTACCCAACTCTAACAGTGACCAAACACAGTATCACTCAATGGAAAACACATTATCAATCCAACCACATTTCATGATGATTCCACTCTATAATTTTACAACCAATTCTACTAAAATATATCATGTTCTCAACCAACTAAACTCATTCCAAGGATCACTATTATGGATAACATACCCAAATAGTGGCCACTTGAGTCCTTCCATCTCAAATCTCTGATCATGTCATCAACCAAACACATATTTTTGTATAGTTCCCTCCACAATTTCTAGTTTTATGGAACCTCCCTCACTGACGAAGGACCATCGAAACTCAACCCAACTATCCCAATGCCTAACATGTTCTTACTCACTACTCGAAAACATCCATAGGCCATTAAAATACATTGTCATCCAATCACACCGTTGAAACCATTTAGAAGAACATTCCTACTGTATCACTTCATGGACTAAGATCAACATTTCCTCACTTAGGTACGACTTCATTTCAAAAAAGAACATTCCTCCACAACATTAATTGAGTGGTGGGTCACCCCACCACACACATTCATGTTTACCATTTCATGTTAGACCACACCCAACTGGATTGTCCCAGAACACATAAATCCACTGATCGTACACTACCCCTTTTTATCACCTTCCCAGGATGCTAACTAAATTATAACCTTTCTCTATCATCCCACACACCCACTATGGTCATTTACTAAATTGTCATAAAATACCATCATCCTGGAATTACCGCCCTCTAGACCGTCATCAGAATTCACCTTTGGCATGACACCACATCACATGGCCAATGTTCACCCAATATTAATATTTTCTATAACCACATAAGGGTAAATTTCTCAAGTCTAACCCCGATCTTCATTGGAGTTATAGAACCCAACCTCTCTTGCAACAACCTATAGTTATATCCAACCACACCATTACATGACATCACCAAAGTCATAAAACAATTTACATGGAACCACCATATGCTCAAGACAACACCTAGCTCATCAGACATCACGTCCAAGGCCCTCATTCCACTCCGAGGTACCAAACATGCACAAAAAAGGATTCCGAATTCGCACCCTTGTGCAACTACGTCTACCTGATATTCTCTTCTCCTCTTCCTGGACCGACTTATCACTCCCCACCTTAGGAGTGTCATTACCATGAATCTCTAAAGGGATTCCTAACCATCAGATCTTAAACTCAAACATAAGATGAACCCCAAACTTCGACATGGAAATCCATATTATTCCCATAACAAGAAAAAAACAATCACCCAGTGGCCATTATCGACATCCATGAATTGCTAGCATGGTGTTTTTCATCATTATATACTTCCTGAGGACCTCATCCCAAGCCATTGATGGTGTAAATCTCCTCATCAGGCTCCACATATACCATTTCCATATGCATAAACTCTATGCTTCTCCTCATACACCCATATAGCTTCATGTCTCTTGGTGTGAGCCTGATCTTGTCAACATACCTGGGATGATGTCAAGATGTTGGGGATGAGCGTCACTAGTTAAGGAATTCTAAGAAGATATAGAATAACAAAACCACTAACTTATCCTTATCTGATGTTGAACTTTTGGAAATAATGACCTGCCCGGGATTTCAGGCCTCCCTACCGAACACACCTCACAATCACTTAACCACCACCACTCAAGTGTGATTTTAAACTAAGTATGATAATCTTTCTACGATTGAACCACCATGAATATGTAAACCAAATTTACATGAGGAACTACTTCATCCACACTACACAAGTTCTACTATCATGTCTCTGAAATACAACAACCATAGAACATAGTCTACCAAAACATCCAAACCAACATTCTCTCACAAAACAACCTTATCTTGTATATAACTCATCACTATCTTACTTTCTTAACCATATCTATTGGTTAATCAGTCTCATCAGCCCTGAGCTAGCCTCTGCATCTCACCCAACAACCAACCCATTCACAGTAACATGTTCGGCCACATGACCACCATCACCCTGGATTTTATCATTGAGTGAAATAATATAACCTCACTACCTCCACACATTACTTTTCTTCTAGGAAACAACTTCGAGACCTCCATTAATCATCATCCTACAAATCAATAAAGAATCCATGCGATAAAAATCTTTGGAACAAACCTCACCCATTATCACAAATAGTAGTGTTCTATTTTGAATGAACCAAGAACAACTATACCATTCAATAAAACATGGGATACATAATATTCATTGACCCCATCTCTCGAACATCTCCCATGATTCATATTACAAGGAACTTGCACTACTAGTACTACCTCCCATGAGGTCACCCTTGATTTCAAAAACTATCATCGCATAACCAAAACTTGAGTGGCACAACCAACCATCAACATTCCAACATAACCCTTAAGGCCAATCCTGGACCATGGAACACTATGAGTCCCAGTATCAATGTCCAAAACATCTACTTGTGCGGCACTCAAAAAAGAACTAGAAACCCTATCTAAACTCTCCCATAGGTCACATTTAATGTGGAATTATACCAACTCCCTAGACGGGAGTCACAACCAAGAGAATCCATTGGTCCTCTATCCAATGAATACATAACATGACACGAGCAAAGAAAATCCCATGAAAGGAACTCTCGCTCTTATTTTGGTGCACACTTTGTCAAGCGCACAAAAAAAATTTACTTGAGGTTCCACACCAAAGGTGTACAAATTAATCAGTACTGTGAGCCAAACAAGGCCTCTAGGATTCAAAACACAACTTGTAAGGACACTAATCACAATGTCACGAAGACCTAGGCACCATCCTTAGGGTCCATCTTTCATGTTGTACGGTCACAAATAGTTAGATTTTCCTCATTCACATTACCGAACAACACCTCACAACCCAAAGTCCACAACCCTTTTATGTGTTCTCTAAACACACAACATAAGACATATCCCAATTGGAAAGGTTTCAATATCCCAATCCAAGGTATCAAACTATGGAACACTCACTTCCCAACCAACACATATAAGGGTCAAAACAACAACACCAAGGATACCCACCATTCAACTAAAACATTATCATTCTAAACTTATCGTTCACCCGACGCTTCGAAAAACAACCCCCAGAATTTTACACCAGATGGGAAAGGTCTCATGCTATCAGCCTTAAACAAACCATTCATCATAATCTATCCCAATGGTCATCATCACACATTCATCACTACCCTCTACCATACCTATCACGGGTCATGGTCAACATGGGTAACCAATTTACTTAATCACAAGCCTTTCTTCAACACCTCTTCAAACCAATTATTCTTTTACAACATGATCCCTTCTACTTATTCACATTTATTATTTTACAAATTGTTAAAATATTCATTTTTACTCATTTATATGTTCCATTATGAAACTTCATTAACAAAGTTATTTTCATTATGAAATCACTTTTTATTTTAGATACCAAATCAACCCTTATAATTTATCACAAACAAAAATATTAACATGGTCATAAAATTTATTTATACATGATGATCCAAAACTTTTCATTTGTATTATTTTCATTCATGCCCTCTTATTACCATTATTTGGAATTGTTTCTCCATATTTATCAAAGAATGAAAATGAATTCTACTTTCTATTCCCTACACACCCATCCCATGTCGGTGATGATAATGATGCATGCCACCTATATCCTATGGTGCCTAAAATGATGAATGAATGAAAAAACCCATGCCATTTAGAAAATGACTGAAATATAATAAATTAATAAAAACACACAACTTTTTCATCACCCAACAATGAAATATCATTCAACAATAACAACACACATCAAGAACCACATTTCCCACCCCTAGTGACATGGATTTTCCCTCATAAATAGGTTAGCTACTCCCAAGAACGAGGCCCTTACCAAGGCCCGATGCATCTTAATCTCATGTAAACTATCCCCATATAGTATGAAAGTGAAAATAACTCCTTTCATACCACATTGTAAAATCCTCGATTCAGACACTACTAAACTGGTGCTATGAGCCGGGTCATCACATGACCTCAATCGTGCCTCCACATAACCTAGAGGTTTCAGACTAGAAACGAAGGTCCAATAAGTAACATAGGGAGACTATACCCTCTTTACTAGATCAAGCCACAAGATAACACAATATAAATAGTGGAAACAATATAAACCAACCAATAAACATGAATAACCAAACTATTCCCATCATGGTATAGACAAAAAATAAAATACAACCATGTGATGTCATAATAGTTGTGTAAGGTGAATAAATAAATAAAAACAAACATCCAAATCAATAAACGAGTCCAGAATATTTTTCGAGATCATTCTCCATGTACTTCTTGAGCCCTACACAACATCCTATAATATGGACCTTTCCCTCATCCTGACCTGTAACCAATAGATCTTCTCAGTTACACAATGGCCGTCGTAGGAAGGTGTGAGTACAAAACTCTTTAGGTCACCCCCAATGGTGTATAATAATATCTAGTCTAATAGATAGATCATTCAAATACAAAATGAAAGGTATGTAAACAAGGGATATTTTGAGTTCCATTAGTTATCATTGTTTATTTAATTCATGACTAGTATTTATCCCAATTTCATTTCTTTTACCATTTTTCCCACATAATTCATTATCAACACATTATATATGGGTTTTGAATATACATGATCTCTACATGGGTCTATTGAAAACAATAAAAATCCATAGGAAAAATAAATCAAGTAATTATCTCAATAGGGACAAACATATCACATCAACAAATTATCCTCACCTCGATGCCTCATTTCGGGTGGAATGAAACCATTAGGGGACAAGAGCCTCTGTCCCCTTCCCTAACCCATGAATTTTGGGGTAGAGTATAGAGCCTTAGTTTTACATGACTAGTGGGTGTAGAACCCTTATTCAGTACCCCACACTTCCAATCTATGTACACATTTTTATTTATCAAACCACCACAACCATACCACAACACAACCAAGAATATTCAATGCCAGGGGATAACACATTTCATAACAACAACAAGGAAATTAATAATATTTCATAACCCATTAATACATTTTCCATTTACAATTCAGATCCATTTAATAAAATTCCCATCCTCATGCCTTAACCCATTAGGTATATTAAAAAACCCTTATTCCTTATCCAAATTCATCATTGACCATTTATTAACCTATTTAGCCCATTTATCATTTTACAAGAGTTTACCCACTGATGCATTTCAAGTACAATTCTCATATTGCATAACACAATCCCTTTATTTCATTCAATCATTTAGGTGTACCACCTAATTCCCATGTATTAACCCATATAAAAAATTTATCCACTAACTAATTACATACCATTAACACATTTCCCATTTCCCATTTCACTACCTAATTGAATTTTCACTATTTTATATGCACAAATACTCTTAGACAAATATCACCAAATTTCATAAACAATAAACATAATATTATTCAACCTAATTACCCATTTTCAGGACATTACAACAACACATTATTCCTTTATCACCATAGTAATATTTATCATTATTCTTTTTACAACTTAGTCAACCATTATGACATATTATACATGGATCCACATTATCATTCAGCACCCTTCACTTAACCCTACCACACTCTAGGTTCGTGTTTGTCGGCACAACCCATGGTTGGCCCTAGAATGGTCAAGTCCTCTTCTATGCATCCAATTGGGATCATGAGGGTTTAAATTGGTCACATAAACACCCATTTTAATCAAAAACTCCAATGAAACCAAAAACACAATTAGGGGAAATAAGACCACATGCTTCCATGCACAAATCCAAAATAAAACTATGGGATAATACTTATAGACCACATACCTAGAATCTAATGAAGAAGATACTCCTAATCAAAACCATAGATCCGGATTCAACCACCCATTTAAGACATAACCTATTCCTCACTAGAAAAGGATGGTTTTAGATCTCTGAAAGGATATGGGAGAAACCAAAAGCCATAATCCTCAAAAGTGAAAAAAGAGGACCATTATATATACCTAGGGGTTTGATATGCAACCAACGATGATCCAAATGGAAAATAATATAAGGAGAAACACCTATTGGAATCTTGGGTTATCTATGTTCATTACTAATTATTCTGGGGGAAAGTGGAAGAGAAACCGAAGTCTGGGTTTAAAATAATGGGATGAGAATTTTGTAAATTTTCCATCCTTTTTGGGCCACACAATTTTCCAATCTATGAGAAAGCCTCTTCCAAAAATCACCCCCATCACATGGTTTTTTTTGAATTCCACATAGTTTTACATAATTTGAACAAAACATGAGGATTTCTACTACCTGAATAGTCTCCCCTTGCACAATCTTCTAAACCATGAGCAAACCGTGATGATTTCCCAAAGAGACCATTTTTCATCTTTTTCCTATCCAGAACCCCCAAAATAACCCTAAACCTTCTCAAGGACTTAGTAAAAACTTATCTAGAAAAAACTAACATTCCCAAAAAAAAATTTAAACAAAAACATAAATTAAGAAAATCTGGGAACTTACACATTGCATGGAAATCTTGATTCACTTGATGACATTATGATTCATAATCCATGTAAGGGAAAGGGGGATGTGGTAGATTTATGAATGGTATAGTATAGATATGGTAGTGGTATTAAAATGGACATCATAGGATACCACAATAATCATTATTTATCTACACTCACATTTATATAATCTTGATGGACTTGCGATATTGGTTGTATAAATTAGTTATATATATGTCATTAGAAAGATTTATTATTACATATGTTTACTTTATCTTCTAATAAACACACTAGGCTGTTATATTAAATTATGGGCATGGTTCCTAGCTATGATTATGGAGGTCATAGTCCTCTGTCTTCTTTATTAGAACCTCACCTCTAGTCGAAAGCCTCTTGTATATAGGAAGATGAGCTTATGGTCATGTGTAACATTGTACAAACTGAACAAATTAGGATAGGGAATTACCAAATTGTATTGGATCTCGAGTTTCCTTCCTTTATTCATGGATATTCTAGGACATGGTTGAAATTAGATAAGATTTTTAGAACTCAGGTAGGGGAATTTGTATGTGTTGGGATAATTCAAGTGTAATGAGCCTCTCAGTTACCAATGATGATATTAATGTTACATTATTAGGGAGTTTTTATCTCATTAATGTATCATGATTATACATGTAGGATAACATGCCACATATATATATATATATATATACATATTCTGGGTTGTGTAGTAGTTGTTTAATTAAATTAATTGATTTTTTATCTGCATGGGATAGGATTGTATTCCATTTTGAGTGATACATATATATATATATATACATACATACACACACACACACACACACACACACACAGAGATATAAATATATATATATGTATATATATATTATTGTGATGTATCTATTGGAATTAGTTAGTATAAAATGATATTTATGTTATGTTTTGTATATATATATATATATATTGTTTTTATTATAAAGGTACATAGAATTAATATTGTTCCATGGATAGAGATACATGAGTTAAACATTATTTGTATGTATCTCCTATGATATTTATTATTATTGGAATACATTAAGTGTACATTATAGCTAAATATTTTATTTTCGTAAGAAATTTATTCTGGGTTCTCTAATCATTTTATTGATATTTCACATAAAAATTACACATCAAGGATTCCTAGATGCCCCAACCAAGGAGGATGCACTTGATGCACCAAAATACTTGTAATTGGATATTCAGAGCATCCTCCCTTACCAACTCTAGTGGTTTAGGTGTTAGATCCACTCTATCCCAATGTTTATGGATTGTACGTACCCATGTCTGAGGTGTACTAAAGTCTATGAATTATATAACAGCTAATTTTAGATCCACCATCCACTACAATTTTAGGTAATTAGATGACTGCATGAAAATTAGGATTGGATAGCCATCATAAAGGGAATATTAGAGATGGTCAAGATGCCAGATGAAAAATTGATATCCTTAAAAATTATCATGCTTCGTTAACGTATATGTAGGTGGTGAGGTGTCATGTTTCTAGTAGGTAGATGTGATTTTTTTTCTTGGGAGGTCATCAAGAACCTTTTTTCATGGAGTTCATTTCAAATATCGTAAAGGTGGTATGTTACCATGATACTATGGAACATTAGTAATGATCTAGTTAAGTATAATCATATTTAGATTATTTCATTGAAAAACATTGTTTTTATACATTATTTTCCAGAAAAGATGCATTAATGTCTTGGAATATTTAGATAGTTCATTAACCGGATATCAAATGAACAATTACGATAGTTGAAAAAAATACATAATAAGAGGTTTTGTGAAAATAAATGACCATTAAAAATGACATAAAAAAGAATAGATGAGTTAGAATTATTAAAAAAAATTGTAACCAGGAAGGTGGACCTTTAATATGATTAGTGAGTGTCTCGTCGGGTATTTGGAAGAGGAAGAATATAAAAATGTTGGATGATACTAGTAATAATGATTAGTAATGAATATATTCTTCATCTACATATGAATATTTCCATAATGCATCCAATAAGTGAATTTAATACATTACTAGAGTTTCTATAATAACCTCAATAAAGCTATCATAAGTGTTGAAATATGGTGTATCCCTACATGTTTTTCTCTATATTATTTAGGTCAGGTTTCCTTAGGGATATAAAATAGTAAATATCTATGAACTAAGGGTATGTCCTAGGTCCCTAGAGTAAGGAAGACTCTTTTCATATGATATTGAATTATGAAATTAATGAACCTCTAGATCAAGGTTGTAGAGTGCATGCAAGATGGGTATACGTGATGGAAAATGTTTTGACTAATAATGGATAGGTACCATAAACTATTCATGGTATATTCTTGATCAATAGTTATATTTATCGGTCTCTTTTCAATACTATTTATTATCAATCTATTATATCATATCATTTTTTGGGGGTATCAATCATCCAATTAGGTGACCTTTATAGTTTTTTTCTTTGAACACACCCTTGGGAAAGAATGTTGGATATATTCAAACATATCCAGAGTGTCATATAGTTGTTTCTGTTTACATAAATATTTCATATTTCATGATCTATGATATGAATATATTTTATTTTATCCTAAAATGTACTAAATGAGTAGATATCATTCTCACATCATCTATTATATCAGGCTGGTGTCTATTTTTTAGGAAAGGGAGATTTTTTATGAAGACCAGAGAGTGCCATGTTGAAACTAGTAGCTTGGAAGTATATTTGATTTATATTTGAGTCATTATGGATTAAGTTTTAGGGTTAGCTCCATTGGAGGATATATATGTTAAGTACTCTCATTTTTCTCTTTTAAATGATCTTTACCAGGATGACTGTCATGACAGATTCTTAGGCCATCATCATGGTTGTTGAGTAAAATTTGAGATAAAATTTTTTATTGTAGAATAGAAAATTTCAATTATTCCTTGTTCTATGACCCAATATAAATTTTGAGAACATAACATTAATCATAGGGATCCTTATATAATGTGTTTTATCAATCTATGCACATCTTCATGGGGTTCTTCCCTATTGTTTTCCAAGATGAATTGTGATAGTCTACGACACTACATTGACCTCATGAAGCTAGATATGGTGAAATGGAAGAGCTTGTATAATCTACTGAGGATAGATGATATCATTTATCAATTATAATTAGTTAGTGTTTCATTAATATAGATATTTATCTATTTCTCCACCAATTGCTCGTCGGAGAGGAGGAAATTAATAAGAGTAAATTTAAGAGTATACATAGTAAGTATGATTACCTTGACCTAGTCTTCATTTTGACAAATGATGAAGTAGTGATGGTGGATCTCATAAAAAATATCATCCATCCTTCTATTGATGCTTTTATCACGGTCTTCGTTATTGATGTCATTATATATTAAAAATATTTTGATTTATATTAATTACACCTAGATATCATATTGAGTATACCTTGTGTCCATTTCATTTTTGCAATGTTGACAAATTGTAACATTTTAGTTCGAGAAGAACATTTTATTGTTTATGTGATCTATGAGTAAAAATTTTCATTTTACCTAGAGAAGGTGCAAGTGGGGATGTTTGGGCTCACCCTAATTTTTTTTAATATTTAGAGTTCATATTGGTCACCTTGGTATTATTATCGATTCTTTTAGGATTTCTCCCACATAGAAGAATCGATAAGTGGGATTACCATATAGGGGTGAAGTTTTACTGGACCAATCATTGACAGGATGAGATTATTGAGATGAAGTTAATATAGACAAAAAATCTATGATTTGATTCTTCCAGAGTCCGATATCTGAAACGTTGTGTATTATAATACATTAGGTGTTGGTTTAAGAGTTTCACTAATTCAGAGAGATCATGTAGTTTCTTATATGTCAATATTGTTATAACACCATGAGTAAAAATTCAATAAAAATTTATTGTATTTAGAATATGTAGAAAAGGCCTTAAAATTATGGTGACATTATCTCTTAGGTGATTTGGTTGTTTTTTACATTAATAAGAATTGTGTATTATTTGTCTTATCTTATTAATATTTGAAAATGAGGAAGTGGTAATTATAGGAGTATCTATATACATTTATCATTTAAATGGATTATTCTCTATTAAAGGATAATTTCATTGTAGATTATATTCAATGGGAAATGTTGGTAACAATAGATCATAGATAACATCCATAATAAAATGCATGTAATTGGATGAGTTTGACAGTTGAGTGGATTATGTTTGAATAAGAGAATCTAAATTTGATTACATGTATGCATTTGGTTATCAGGTATTCTTTGGTGGACTATGTGATTGTCAAAAAAGAGATATACCCCAATTGTAATGTATTATGGGAATGGTTAGATAGGTTTAATTATATTATAAGATGGTCATTATATGTAACAACATGATCTATATTCATGATAGGTTAGTAGTGTCATCATTTTTCAGGACTGAACTAATGAGAGATTCAAATAATTCAATTTGGGTTGTACATCTTGGGAAAATGCAGATGTAACATGATATCAAATGAAGTTTGTTTGGACTAACATATAATGGGACATAAATGATTCTATTTCAAAATTACTTACCTAAAAGAGTGTAATGGTTATGAATAAGTATCATAGTTGTTTGATTTATCCACTTCCAGTGCTAATTTTAATGTTGGATGAAATTACGATGGAATTCATGATGGGGATACCCAAGACCCTACTGAGTTATGATGTTGTTTGGGTGATGGTTGATCAGGTGTAAAAATGTTCACATTTCTTTCTGATCCATGTGTCTCATTCAGTAGATGATATTGGAATGATATATGTATGGGTGATTTTATTCATTCATGTAGTTTCCCAAGAGATTTTTATTTGATAAGATACTTGTTTCACATATCATTTTTGGTAGGTATTGTAGAATCGAATATGTACACTTAAAAAATTGAGTACAACATATCAGACATGGACCAATGTCCAATCAAAGTGGATGATCCAAATATCAATGAATATGTAGTGGGATGCTTCCTATATTTGGATGGATCGTGGGATGATCATCTTGAATTGAATTAATTCGTATACATCAACAACCTGAAGACATAATTGAGATGGATCCTTTTTAGGATCTATATGATTTATAATGTTTTCACCACTATGATGGCATGAGGTATGTATGACAGTTTGTGATGGGGGTGATCATGGTATACGAGTCCTTCCAGAGAGTAAAATAGATCAGAAAGAATTTGGCCACCCCTAGAATTATGTAGAAATATACCAAATAGAGGAGGTTACCTTTGATGTTTTCTATTGGTGACAATATTTTATATAGATGACTCTAAAATGATGTAATCATTATGTACATATAATGGGAAATCCTGCTGAAATTTTATTTAAACTGTTAATGATTTCAGACTTTGAGGTTATAGTGCTTAAACACAATGAATCATATGTTGATTTTTCAATGTTCAATATAGATCGAAGATAGAAGGTGTTAAAATGGATTAAAATTCAACCATTTTTGTTCATTTTGTGAAATTTTTGGGTACATGAGTACTATAGGGAGTGGGAGTCATCTATTCAAGATCAATTGTATTATTTTTCATGAAATACACTTGGGGAAGAATCTCAAGTATAAGAAATATTTATAGGGGTATATTATATTACCCTTATATTATTCAATTGATTTGTTTGTTAATTTCCACATTTATTCCTGTATTTTTTAATTTTTTAATAATTTGGGTTGATTTATGGAGGTTTTTTGATTGTTTTTATTTATTTTGTAGAAGTATTTTGATGATATAGGGTGGATCATTGTTTACCCAATATATGAATAACCACAAATAAACCATTGAACATGTGGAAGAGGAATTTTGGGATTCCAATTATTTGGAAAAAATGATTATCAAACTAGACGACCTCTCTACATGAACCAAACATCATGTTCTAGTTTCCCAAAGCACAGTTCAATCATTGTTTGAAAAACCCCATGACACGACCATGTGTATTCTTTGGAGAGGTAGATGACTTCAAAATATTGATGAAGGATTTTTCAAATAATGCTCCCAATCAATGTGTGAGTGATGTAATGTTTAATAAATCTTCCCTAATGGACATAAATTTCACATTTTGATCCAGTATTCTTAAAATTGATATTCTGATCAAACCTAGTGACTAAAAAATTCTTCATTGGTGAATTATATCACATATAATATTGATTATGGTGGATATAATGGTTTTTATGAGCCAATATTATGTCATGTGATGTGATAACCTATTTTCATCAAGTTTCATTTAGAACTACCATTATTCCCGCCTGAAAAATAATTATTCCGAGATGATGTTAATAATTCTATGGATTCATATGTCATTTAATAGTGATTTCATGGATCATTTCTAGAATTGTGGATGATCTAGAATGTCACTGAAACCACCTTTTAACAAAATCAATTATTTTATTTTTAGAATATACTAAGAGTTATATTTTTGTTGAGAAAATAACTTTGACTGAAAATATATTTTAATCATATTCTTTATTTATATTTTGTTTTAGAAGATATATTTTCTTGGGATTCTTGGTGTGTGTGATTAATTTGGTTTCAGGACATTTGTGACTCGGGTACCATCTCTTGTCATGTCTTGGTGTTGGTCATTAATGATCTAATGGTAGAATGTTTCTTACTATTTGTGGGCCTAATATAAATCTTTTTTCTTGATGTATTACTTGGTTTAATAGTGATTCTTTTACCATTCTTGAGATTTATTGCGTGTGTGTTTTTATATATTATGAGACCCATATATGATGATTGATTCAATAAGTATTCTTGTGTAACATTTTAGACTGTATATTATATTCATCACATATACTTCCGTGTTTCCACTGAATCCCATAATGACATTATATGAACTTCATTTTCTGTTCTACCCCATTATGTGTAATTTTGATTCCTTTGGAGTTATTTCATTTGTACTCAATATAGGTGGACCTTCATGATATGGTTTTCCATTAGTGATATAGTGTGCACTGCATGTGATGGTGATGATAATTGTCTTAAAAAAAATAATTAGGGAATTGAGACCATGATTCCAAATTTCTTATTGAAACATATAGGGTATGGTGGCCTTGTTTCATGATCTAATCATTATACTGGATATGATAATCTTATGGATTGTCATGTGACTGGAATGGGGTTTAATTTCTCATGGCCTCATCTTAGATGGATTCAGGATGCGAAGAATTTTTATCCTAATATGAATTAATACCTTGATACTACTTAGAGACAAGTTCATCATTATTGTGGATATATATGGTCATTTAAAACATCTTATATATTGTTCTTCCAGTATGGAACTGATGTACGTATGTTTGGGGCTCGTGGTAGTGTAACAACCCACATAATTATAGATTAAGACATTTTTATATCTATTAATATTTAAGAATTAGATATTAATATTATTTTAAAGGGAATATTATTTGTGATAACGTACTCGACATGCCACAATGATTTTATACGAAATCTTTTATTATAAAAAAGACTGATATATACCGAAAAATAATACAGTATTAATAATATTATTTTAAATGGTAGTTTACACCTAACCGTTTTATTGATGGGAATGAACAGAACGACCTATATTATGGTTACACACGTTTATTTATTTTTTATTTGTTATAAAAATTTTTAGTGGCATAAAATCGGAATAAATTCAATTTTAAGCATTAAACTCACTAATATTTTTAAATGGTAGTTTTACCGTCTTTTGCGGGTGAACCCATTTTAAATATAGTTTTGGTAAATTTTATATGTTATATTTGAAAAAATAAATTTTTTCTTTAAAAGTATGACATCAAAATTCACTTGTGTTTAATTTTTGGAATTTTTTTGATAAAATTCAATTTTTTAACTAATAGTTGAAAAATACTTCATTTTAATTAAAAACATCCTTTTCATCTAATTTGATTATATTTTTAGATTTTAATTTTAATATATTTTAATGTATAATTAACCAAATTTTTAATCATTTAATCAAAAATTTTTCATTTTAAGTAATTTAACATTGAGATTAGTTATATACACATGTCAATATGTTGATGGTTTTTTACTTTTAAAAAATATGTTTTCCCATTTGGGAAATATGGATTGATTTTCATTAAATTACTACAAATTCAGTGTTTTGAATTTGGAAAATGGATTCCATATTTTGTATCATAAGGCCTCTTTTAAATTTTCAGACATGATTAATAGTAACATTAGTAATTATTTTAATTACCATTGTTAAGGGAAAATAGGGTAATTAAATGTAAAAAATATATAATAATTTTTAACTACATTAACACTTATCCAAATTTAATTAGCTGAGAATATACAAACCATGAAAATACTTGGTTAGATTTTTGGACCACATGGAGCCACGTGGATGACATTAATACATTTATAATATTATATTTAGTGAATAGTCATTTTGGTTACAATTTTTCTTATAAAAAATTAAAGTAATTTAATATGGAGTTATATAGGGAACTTCTCGACTATAAATAGTATTTATAAAATCAATAAATTCCTAAAAATAATGGATGATAGGATTTAGGAATATAATTATGATATATTAAACATATGTCAATATTGGATTCATTTATATTTAAAAATTAATTTATATTAATTTAATATTTTAAGAGTTTCCAAGGGTTCATGTCCCCTCTCTTATAAATGTTACCAACTCTTCTATAATAATCACACCTCCAAAACCATTTGGATCAGACAATATCTACAAAAAAACCTTTATATAATCCCTAACCAGTTTCTGAGGCTATATTTTAGGAATAACACAATTTTTTGAGGTGTTAATATGTTCTTCCAAGGTGTTCTACTAAATAATAGGTTTCATTTTTTTAGTGTTTCAATTTTATTTCTTCTTCCACTTCTTATAAATATTCTTCTTCTAAGATGAAATAATAAATATATTATAATATGTATACATAGATGTTATTATGTTATTATCCTCACCTAAATCCATCTCCAATTTCATCAAATTGGAAATAAGCCATTTTTTCGTCTGTATGGTGGACTATCACCTCGCAAACTGATATAGTTCGGTTTTCGTTATCATTTATCATGACTGGTTATAATGATAGAATAAATGTTTATATATGATATGAATGTAATATTAATCATTTTAAAATAATTATATTTTAATTATTTTCAAACCATCCATGAACATAAAATTGATAATGTCGTTCCTACGTACGTGTGAACTATCACCACCACAAAGTGATGTGAATCGTTTTTATTCACCACATCACCCATATAATATATATATATATATATCTTTGTGGGTGTATATTTAACTTATTATCATTATGTAAATAATATTATTCTCATTATGTAAATATAATATAATAATTACCTTATTTCCATAATAATCAATGTAAAATGGAAATCGTTTCCCATTCCTATGTACGAACTATCGTGTTCATGCTTATAATGTTGTTCATTTTTTATAATAATAATAAATTGTGTGACTTAAAAATAATTATTAATATATATAAGTGATTATTATTTCATTAATAATATTTTGTAGATTTTTTAATTATGACCACATGGAAAATTTACATCATAAACAAGTTAATTTTTAACTCATGTACTGATTAATGACAAAACGTCTGATATGAATGGGAATAATTATGTAATTTTTATAAAATGTTAATAAGTGATACAAAAGAACTATTAAACATTTAAAAAGGTTATAATGAAATTATAAATTAACATATAATTAATATTCAGGAATATAAGAATTGTACGTGATGAGTCAGACTCATGGTAAGGGACCTCATCTCAATCTCCTTTCATTGAGGCATATTTTGATTTTATACACCACCTTATTTTATATATTGTCTAATAAACCCATATGACTTTTAGTTTCATTAAATTGATTTCAAAAATGTTTTTTTATGAATAATTTTACAAAATTTCAAAATTAAGGTTTTTTAAGGTATGTGGCAACAACGACTTTTTTCCACCATGACAATTTTTTATATTTGGCTTCCTCAACTAGCCGTAATGTTTTTAAAAGAAACTTAAATACCATATTTAACATTTTATTTATTTATTTATTGAAAATGGTTTTGATAAATGAATAATTGTGTCAAAATATAGAAATTATATCTTTTGATTGCAATGTAGAAATGTTATTTTTCATTTAGGATCGTTTTTGGTGTTATGATTATGTTATGGTTATAGGGAATTTCTTATGTATATGGGTGGTTCCATGATAAATTGAGGGAAGGTGGGCCCATGAATGCTTTCTAATGAATTTTTTAATGAGACACATTTAAACTCTATGTTTTCTAATAATATATTTATGGAATATAATGTGATGGGTATTCCTAAAGTAACCATAAATGTAACTCCCTATATAGTTGTGAAAGCTACAATTTAAGTACTATATTAATTCCACATGATACCTTTGTGATTTATAATTTCCAAGATGTTTTTTGGAATATTATGATTTCATTAGTTATGTTAAATAGTTTTTTATGGGTGTAAAATACGATTATTGTGAAAAAAATTAGGATTATTAAATATTAATCGATTAATGGTTTCATTCTTTATATTATATCCCTTACATAGCATTTTGTGATAATACCATCTATTTAAAATGTTTCTGAAGGTTATAAGGATGTTTAAGATAAATAAAGATGTTAAGAATAATTTTATCATGAAATTATATCATGTTTATTTTTAAAATTTTTTATATTTTTTAAGAAATTAATATTGTTATAGTTGTATCCACATTGTACAAATTTGAGTTGTTCTTTAATAGTAATTTGCTAATTTTCCAAAACTCTAAACCTGAAAAGATACCCAAAGTTAAAGAAATTAAATTATTGATTAAAACTAAATATTATATAATGTTTAAGGATATTGTCATATAGTTAGTATAAGAGGTTGGTTTAGATAACATTATAGGTTAGGGGTTATTTAAGAATAACTGTCACATGGTATATAACCATAGTGATTATCATATTAAAAAGATTCATAGTTATTTTAGATAAATTGAATGAGTTTGAGATAAAATTAATAAATACATATTACATTGTATCTTTCTCACAATATAGTTTATGACGATTTTATTGATATACTAACAGAAAAACATCTCGGTTTTAGTAAATGTATGGATCCATCTCGAACCAAAGTTAAAATAGATATGAAGGAAAATGTTGTTGTTCTTGTAATAAAAAACCAATGTAAATGGGAGGTATAATGGGAACTATTATGGTTATTCAAAATCAACTATCAAGAGTAATTATTGACCACTTGATCCTTGTTGATTTTTCTAAGGCATCATTATATGAGAAAAATGAATCCTTATAGATATTCAGGTAATAATCATAATGGTATATATATTTAATGAAATATGTGTTAAAGATGTAGAGAGATAAACCTAGAAAAATATTTCAAAGGGATCAGAAGATGTTATAGATGTGGTAGTAAAGGTCATAAAGCAATAAACTCTAATAAAAAAAATAAACAATCAGTTGACTATAGGAAAGGGAATGAATTTATTTTCGATTTATCAATTTTAATGTTTTAATTATGAGGAGTATGTTAATTATCAAACAACATCCTACAAAGAAGGTCCCTGAATAGGATTAGGGGGACTGTGCAAATATATTTCTACAATTACCCAATGAAATTCTAATAGAATATTAAGTAACTAAAAATTACTAATAAGGTATTGATTATTTCTTATATGATGTTTTGAAATTATTGAATTATAATTCTTGAATCATTTTTTTGTTGGTATGAAAGAATTTGTGAGGAATAAAAAATCATGGTTATGGGATCATGAAAAATGATTTACTGTTAAGATATATATATTTTATGAATTTTAGTGTCATATAATATTCATGGATAATTAAATGTTTAAATGTACTAATGCACTTTTGAGGATGGGATTACATTTGCAGACATTTTTTTAGTATGTGTAACCCAGAAGTTTGTTATGTGAAATTTTTTTTCAAGGAATAATTATCTCTCCATTTGTTGTAATAATTGGGGATAATATTTAGTTTTTATATGTTTTGGATATAATTATGGGTTATTACATTTTGGATGCAAAACGGAAGGTATGAGATAAACAATGAGGTTAAAACATGTTATGGTTATTTTTTAGTACATTATTAAATTTTTGGAATTTAATGGGAATTATAATTTCTTTGAAAATGGACAACACACAAACCATGTGACAACTTATTATGTCAGAAAAAGCTGTATTAATCAAACCCAAGATTGATGTGTGAAAAAAATTTATTTCCTACCACTAGACTAAGTGAATTCTTTCTTTTGTACGACTTATTATTATTTTATTAAATAATTTTATAAATTAAGAATAAGATGATTTGGTAGACATATATTTTATCGAATAGATAACCATGGGATTGGAATATTATTTTGTGATTGAGTGATAAATGTTATTTTGGAAGATGTTCACTATTTTTAATAACATTATATAATTAAGGTAAATAGAATACTATTTTATTTTAATGGAGTAGTAATTTTTAACAATATATTGAAAGAATTTATGATTTTAATTGTGCATATATAGTGATTCAAGTTATTAATGGAAATGATTTACCTATCATGGAGAATATGTGATTAGAGAAATTAAATTTTTGTTTGAGCCATTAATAGTGGATGATGTTATTTGGAGATAAATGATAAAATTTATCATGGAATATTATGTGATTAAATTTTTATGAGTTTTCGGTTTACATATTAGTTTGGATTATTTTGCGGAATTTTATGGAAAATTATTTTTTTATGTTCTATGTTGTGCTTTGGGTATTACTGTTGAATTTTTTAGATTAAAATTAGTACTTATCCTTATAAAGAATTGTTTATTTGAATTATATAATCATGTACTGACCAATTTGGTTTTGATTAATGTTTAAAGGTAGAAGAAATAGATAGTTATACTTTTGTGGTTGATGTGATTTTTTAAAAATTTATTTTAGTTCTCCAGGCATGATAAATTCATCTTAAATAATAATAATTTCGAGAAAAGGTTGAATTTTTGTTGGAATTCAATTATTGGATAAAACTATTCTTTTAAATAAAGTATATTTCCTTATGTTCTTATTCTAAGTAGTAAAATAATTCCTCAACTTTATGAAAAGGGTCGTAAAGAAAAAGAATTTATTTTTACTTTTCATACCATAAATTCAAAGGGTGTTTAACCAATCACAAATTTATGATTTTGTATTGATATCTTTTTCCAAAAAAACATTTCTACCACTCTCTATCAGAACATGATTGTTAGTTTTTATTCGATATATATGTTTTCTTACATGTAATTCTAGTATATGTTATCTTACGCGGCCATATTACATCCCCTTCTTTATTTAAATTTCAATGATTTGTTGAATAGTTTTCCAATATATTATTTCAGTAATGGTATTTTGTAAATTCATACAATAGTTACCAACCCCGAATTAAAATTACAAGGATGAAATTGCCAAAAGGGGGAATAATATGACATCATATATAATTATAGAATACAATTATTTCATATATAATAATATTTATGAATTAGATATAAATTTTAGTTTAAAGAAGACACTATATGTGATAGCTTACTCTAAACACAACCGTGAGTTTCTACAAAATAACTTGTTGAACACTAGAATGAGATATACTAAAAAATAATAAAATATTAATATTATTATATTAAATGGTACTTTACACCTAACCATTATATCATAGAGAATGAACATAACTACCTATATTATGTTTACACATGTTTATTACATGTTTTTACTTTCTTATAACAAATTTTAGATGATTAATATGAGTATAAATCAAATTTTAAGCATAAAACAATATAATATTTTTAAAATGTATGTTTTTATGCCCTTTGATGATCAATAATTTTTAAATGTGTTTTTTTTCACCTTCATATGTTATATTTGACAAAATAAACTTCTTCATTTGAAGTGGGACATCAAAATTAAATTTTGTTGAATTATTTTCTAATAAAATTTATTTTCTAATGAATAGTGAAAAAATAATGCATTTTAATTCAAAATTTCATGTTAGTATAATTTATTTATATAGGTAGATTATCCCTTTAATTGATTTTAATGTATAATTAAAGAATTTTCTTATCATTTAATCCATTTTTTTCATTGGATGTAATTTAACAATGAAATTAGATATAATTTCATGTCAATATTTTGATGGGTTTAAAATTTAAAAAATTGTTTTCTTGTTTTCACGACAGAGAATAATTTTAATTAAATAATAAAACATATGTGTTTTGAATTTGAATAAATTGATTCCATATTGGGAATAATAAGTTCCATAGAATTTCAATATGTCCTCGTTATTTTTTTGACATTATGAATTGTAACATTACTAATTCATTTAGTTAACACAGTTAAAGGTAAATCAGGTAATTAAAGGTTAAAATAATACGATAATAACATAAAACAACCCTAAAACAAATACTAATCTAGTTGGATTACTATATACCTACCATGATCATCCTTGGGTCTTTTTTATATGTAGATGGATCCACTTGGATTACTTTATTACACTTATAATATTATATTCAATGGATAGAGACTTTTGTTACAATTTTATTTTTAATAAAGTAAAGTATTTTAATAGGGAGTTATATGTTGGATCAGGTAATACCAAATATACACAATATGGGGGTGAATTGTGTGTATTTCAATTTCTTCATGAGATCATGATCTGTCCTTTTAACTTTATCGGAATGATTGAGCAGTAGAAAATAAGTAGCAAAGGATGCATGATGTATAGAGTTTCGGGGAATAAAAGGCCCATAGTAAACTCCACTAATGCTCTACACCATGAGCTTGGTGATTTTCACTATCTGGTTCTCTTATTAACCGACCATTCCATGACCGAGTGCAGGCAGTTGACACCTTTATGACATTAAGGCAGAAGAGAGCCTTATGATTCATACACAGAACCTACAACACTGCTTAATATGAGAAGTCGATCACTCAAAGTAAAAGAGTATATGTTTTTTGAAATACATTCCAGTTGTTCTTCATAATTGTAACAACACGCAATTGATAGTCGATGGAACGTCTTATTCAGAAAGAACAATCTTTAGTTAGAAGAGTTTGGAGTCGATATGGTTGCAGTAGATCTTGAAATATAATTCACAACATAACAGTAGTCTATTCACAAAATATATTTGAAGTATAATTTTTAAATCTTCAATCATGTGTCTTCTTCTTCCGAAAATAGAGTTTGATATATCATGGTAGTAGCATATCTGTAAATCATGAATGTCATTGTAAACTATAGCAGTAAAAAACTCAAGAATATATTCTTATCATCTCGTTCACAATGATCTATATCCTATCCATAGTAATTAAAAATAACATTTATATATATAATAATGAAAATCATTTTACTTTCAAATTTTGATCCACTAAATTTGCCTATAGAATCACGATATTCAAATATTTGAATAACAGAGCTGTCTTAACTCCCATTAAAATTCTCCATGAAAAGATCCAATTCAATTTCTCCTTGGAATCCTAAATAAACGGCATTTAATCAGTCAAATATGAACTTTATATTTTGGATTTTAAACTAGCTTGAAATCAGCCTTATAATCCACATAAAGACCGCTACTTGATAAACCCGGGTTTGAATCTGTGACGCCAAATGTGGGGTTGAACTGCATAGCATACACTCTCTGAATGTAAGGATCACAACCAATGGCTCACAATGTAAGGTTGATAAAACATAATTTTCTCTTCAACTATCAAATGTACGGTATAAAAAAAACATAACAATCCATACTTTTCTCATATCCCAAACGTAAGGTTCATTTCAAATATGGGGTTCTTCTTCCATAATTTTTTGATAACATATATTTTCTTAAACATAATTTTCTAATACCCCGTAAGTGACAGTTTTCATCCCTATTCAACACTCCTTACATAGGGTATGAACAGTGTTTCCAAAACACGCTAATGTGATTTACGAACACGTGTAGTATGAACAGTGTTTCCACAACATGGTAAAATTGTTTCAAAACTCATCATCAAATATTCCACGTAGATTAAAATTCTTAAAAATTATTTCAAATATAGAGAAATAAATTATATTAATTTTCTGAAATATACTCACATAAAAATCAGTGGAAAAAAATAACGGTATTTGTGAACATCAAAGTTTTCACAAAGAGATGGAGTGTTGTTCTCAACAATCTCCCCTTAATAAAATAGATTGTTGTTTAAGACCACACATTCTAAATAATCTCCCCCTTTTTAATGATTATAAAACCCATGAAATAACCAATAACATTATCTTACAAAATTAAATGCATATAATTTAGAATTTTGCAAATATAAAAACAATATTTCATTTTAACAGAATTATTTCCTAATTTTTAGATTTTCCCCCCTTTATAAAGTAATATAATATATACTGATTTATAAATAATAAATTGAGGGTTTATCCAAAAAAATTCACCTAAAAAATGTTTTGTTTATCCCTATCCCCCCCTAATTTTTTGATATCTAAAAAATGATATAAGAAGGAATATAACACAATATAATGTTGCACTAAACATAGGTAAATTTTATAATAAAATAGTTTTCAATATTTCAATCTGTATTACTAGAATTCAAACATAGATAGTATAATAAAAAAAATTAATGACACATAAACAAGTGATTCAAATATATGTTATTGATAACATAATTACAATTATAGTAATGATAATGAGAATCAATGTTGAGATAAAATGGTTTAAGGAATAGGTTTTAGCTCCTATGAATGATTTCCTTGAGCTCAGACATCTGTAGTCTCAACATTTTCATTAGTCCATATCCTAACAAGACTATGAGATATCTTTATTCACGAGTCAGATGGATTTCTTTAGTCAAATTGAATATGAAAAACTCATGTATCTTCTCTTCTGCTTCTATAAAAAGAGTTAACTTATTAGTGAACTGATTCAGTAAAACTATAATTCCAGGTTTATTCAAAGTCAAATACATAATAATAAAACTCTTATTTTCCAACAACATAGATAAAGGAACAATATTGCATTAAAGGTCCTAAAGTCTGTCATTCATATTGTTCATAGCTGCTGTAATGGCCAGAAGCATTCTGATCAGATCAGGTGAAGAATATAATGTTCTGGCTTCACTATTTCGGAAATCTGTGAATTGTTGCTCCATGACATATTTAAACTCTAGTAAATCTGACTTCTTCACCACTTCAGATTTGCTATTTTCAACATCGTCCAACATTTACATCTTGAAATTTTATATTTATTTCTTAGAAACAGAGCAGTCTTTCAGTCCTTAAAATTTTATATGTTCTTTTTCTAATGCCCTTATAAAAGAATCATTTTTGAATTGAAAATTATTATATTTTCTGAATAACTCTTCCACCTAATTATTATTAGAATTTAAGGCACTTTATCCTTGATTCCTAGTCTGAGATACAACTGAATTTATCGGTATTAGAGGTAGGGAATAAGCATCTGACTTCCCTTCATCATTCCTCTATACTAGATTCTCCACTTATTTTTCCTTTGAGTCCTTTCATAACTCATACATAAAAAAATCTTCACCAATAATTTCATTTTGAATTTCATAAAGGTTCTCTACTTGATTCATATCCATAGGTTCTTTCTCATCCTATGCATCCTCTTTATTGAGTTCTTCCAAGGCTGGATCCTCTAAAATAGGTTCCTCTTAGGATAATTCATCTAAACCAATCTCACTAGGTTGTAATGTTTCAGATCTATCCACTTCAACTTATCGAGGCTTTTCAATAGTTGGATGCACAATTTTTTTTACTTGATGAGTCACCTCAATTTGAGAAATTTTTGGTTGGTCAGCTTGTTGTACTGCAAATTTTTTAATAAATATGTAGCTTAGAAGAGGTCTTGTTGTTCAAAAATTTTCTTGAATAGGTTCCTTGTTAGCATTAGTTACACTTTTCCTTATCCTCTGAAGACCATCTTGACTTTCCATATTAGCAGGTGTATCAACTGTCTCAAACTATATCCTCCTTGATACCCCACTAGTTATAGATTCATCTACTCCTTCCTTTTATTTTGCAGGTAGCTCAGGAGCACTCTCTTGTACTAATTCTGCTCCAACAGGGATGAGTTTTCCTTTTATAATGATAAAAAAGAAACCAATCTTCCTTAGTGTTCCAAAATTAAATATATTGTTATGGTGGTATCTCACGCGAGCTTCCACTAGCCTTATCATATCTGTATTAACGAAATTATTTGGAATGAAACATCCAAAGGGATAGATGTTCATCCTCGCTTCTAGTTGGCTAAAGTAATTGAGATATCTTACCATATATCTCAGAAAAGTCAAATTAATATCACTCATAAAAAAGACCATTATGTACATATCAGTGTATAATATTTGATCCATATTTTATATTTGGGGTGCAATTCATCTCTGGACATATGTAACTAAAATCTTCAGGTCAAGCTCAATATTATTCACTAAAATCTTTTTAATGTCCATATATCCAAATAGAAAAGGCATAATGTCTCTACACATATAGACATTATCACTAATATTATTTAAATCAAAATTGAAAACTCCCTCATTAGAGAAGTTAAGAATTTTGGCTATCTCTACAAAAGAAATCAAAAAATCTATGTCCTAGATCATAGCTATTATTTAATATTCTTTATCTCCCAGACTAAAATGAACCAATTTAAAACAGTGACGAAGTTCTACCTCATATTGAATCTTCATACAGTCTCCATTGATGGGATTCTCGAGTTTAAAAAATTCTAGGTATTTCCTCAGCATATGATTTGTCTGGTATAACCATTCCAGATCGATCACTTTTCCTTGCAAAACCATTCGTCCTGTTGAGAGTTGTCGCTTAGTGTTACTGGTTTTGGATAACCAGTATTTTTTTGACCATTATTGTCACAGATTTCTGAAGACTAAAAATATAGGGTTTTGAAGGTTTAGCTGCGGGTAGAGAAGAGCGGTAGGAGTTATCGGGGTTTTGAAGGGTTTTGAAAAAACAAATGTTTTTGGAATTGGAAACAGTTTTTGACATCTTTTATTCTCGTGTCATTATGCACATAGTAATTATTACATTACTTATAATTAAAAACATACACGACAAATATTTAAATGAGAAAAGGCAAAATTTTAAAATAAATAGAGACATGTAATAATAGAATAGATAAAATAATAATTAAAATACATAATTAAAAAGAAAAAATTCATTTAATAAAAAATTAACCTAGCTCCCCCTTAATAAAATCAAACCTTTCATTGGGAAGTGGTTTAGTAAATATATAAGCTAATATAATTTTAGTGCATAAAAATTATAAGAATATATCCTTTTTAAGAACATATTATTTTAGAAAGTGATGTATGATATCAATATGCTTAGTTCAACAATGATTAACAGGGTTTTTTGAAATATTTATAGTACTAGTATTACAACATAAAATAAGTGTATTATTAAAAATTTAGTCCAAAATCCATAAAAGTGTTTTTCATCCATAAAAATTGTGCACAACAACTGCCATCAGGCACATATTATGCTTCTGCTGTTGATAGGGAAACTGAGTGATGTTTCTTACTAGGCCATGACACTAAGGATTTTCCTAAAAAGTGACAAGTCCTACAAGTGATATTTCTATCTAACCTGAAACATAAAAAGTCTACATCTGGATAAAAAATAAAATTAAAATAAGGAGTTTTTCGATAGAGAAGAAATGGAAAAATATTTCCTTTTAAATATCTAAAATTTCTTTTAACAGCACTTAAGTGAGATTATTTAGGATCATATTGAAATCTAGCACAAAAAAATACTGAATACAATATATATGTCATAATAGCTATATGATATAATAAACAACCTATCGTACCTCTATATAACTTGTTGTTAATAATTTTCCATTTTCATCTAGATTAGGTTTTATATTAGTAAAAATATTAATTGAATATGTCTTGCTATTTACAAGTACAAATTTCATTAGTAAATCAGTAATGTTTTTTCATTTATTTAAAAAATTTCCAAAATCTTTTATAGATATTTTATGTCCTAAATATAAATTTAATTCTCCTATAATACTCATTTCAAATTCTATTTTCATTAAATTTTAAAACTCATGACACCATTTTTTGATTTGTTAAACCAAAAATTACATCTTATACCTAAATTTGAACCAATGAAATATTAGAGTTGAATGTTTTCTTAAACAATGTTAGATCTTCCATCCCAATAGTAAAATCATTTTTTAAAAGAAAAGAACATAAACATTAATTCAAATCCCTAGGTTCTTGCTTAAGGCCATAGAAATCATTAGTATATTTAAAAATAGAATCTTGTTTTTTATAATTTTCAAAACTAGGATGTTTCTCAACACAAAAATCCTTCAATAAGTAACCATTCAAAAAGGCATACATAACAACCATCTAAAATAATATAAGGTCTAAAAGAGATGAATAAGCTAAAATGATCATAATGGCTTCTAATCTAGGTACAGGTTAAAAGGTCTAATCATAATATATACCTTTATCTAATTATAACCATTAGATACTATTCTTAATTTATTTTTATTTTTTATTACATTATCATTTTTTTTCTAAAGATCCATTTGGTTCCTATAACTAGATAGTTTTGAGGTCTTTAAACTAAATTCCAACATTCATTTATGTGGAATTGGTTTAGTTTTTCTTGCATTTCTATCATCCAAAATTCATAAAATAAGGATTCTTCTAATGTATTAGGTTCTAATTGATATATAAAGAAAGATAATTCAATAATATTTCATAAATTTCTCCTTGTTTTTATTCCAATGTCTCGGTCTGCTATAACAATTTCTAAAGGTTGATTATTTAGGGTTCTCGATTGTCTAGTTAGTACACAGTTAGGTTCTTCAATGCCATGTTCTATTGAACTGGACTGAATTTCAATTAAATATTTTTCAAAATCATATTTTATGTTCTCATGTCTCATGTTATCATTAGAGTCAGATTCGTGAATTTAGCCTTTCCTTTTCTCAAAGGGATCAGATTCATCAATTTTCACATGAACTGATTGTAACATCCCAGGTAAATAAAGAATAATACATTTTCATATTTATTAATATTTTCAAATTAAATATTAATTTTAATTTAAAGGGGTTTCTATGTTCGATAGCGTACCCGATACGCAACAAAGAGTTTCATTGAAATCGTACGTTGCACACTAGTAATAAAATAATATTATTTTAAATGGTAGTTAACACATAACCGTTGTATTGGCGGGAATGGTTAGAAATAAGTAAAATATGATAATATATGTTTTTTAAATGTTTTTCCATTTATCTAATAAAAGATAATGTCTTAAAATATGGAAAGAATTCAATTTTAGGCATATATACCCTAATTGTCACTAAAGGTTCACTTATCACCTTTTTATGGAGAACGATCAATAAATATAGTTTTTTTCACTCTTATACATTAAATTGGACTAAATAAAACTCTTATTTATAATTGGGACATCAAAATTTACTTTGTGTAAATTTTTTGTATTTTTCTGATAAAGTTCATTTTTTAATGAATAGTGTAAAATGTTGTATTTTAATTCAAAACCTCTTTTTAATCTAATTTATTTATATGATTATATTATCTTTTGAATTGGTTTTAAAGTGAAATTAGAATTTATTATTACCATTAAATCCAATACTGGTCATTGGAATTAATTTCACTTTGAAATTGGACTTAAATTGGTGTCAATCTTTTGATACTCATTGTTTCATAAAAACACGCTATTTGTCATGACAATGGGAATTAACTATTAAATTAATTAATGTAACTTATATGATTTGAATTTTTTAAAATAGACATCATTTTTAATTCAGAATATCAAATATAGATTAGGGTGAAGTTTTGGTATTTTTCTGAAAAACTTCAATTTTTGATGAATAGTGAAACCACTATGTGGTAGTTAAAGAAACTGATTTTTCGTTTAAATGAAACTTTGCCACTTCTGTGATTTTATTTTCAAAAATCCGACATACATGGTTCTCATTAAGAAATAAAATGTGCTTCAATTGGATTAAAATAATTTTTTTGGTTAATAGTAACTTATTAAGTTTTAATAGCGATTAGAGGTAATTAGTGTAGTTTAAGGTAAACACAATGTTTTAATAATATGAGACGAGATTGACACATGTCCTACCCTTGTTAGATGTGTCATGGTCGACCCAGAAAATCCATGGGTCTACTTGGGGACCCCATGGAGCCACTTTGGTTGGGAAATGACATAAATAACTTTTTAAATAATGTTAAAATTAAAATGACACAAACATGAGTTGTTTTACTAAAAAAATTTAAATGGGGTTATACAAGTCGGATTTTTGACTATAAATATTCATTAGAAAGATAAAAATATTTCCTAAATCATTATTTTTTTATAATTTTTTGGCATTAAATAAATTAAATTATTTATGACATCATGACGATGCAGTGATTACCTCATTAATAAAGGATTTAAATAAAATGAAAATATAATGTAAATTATATGACATACACATGTCCAAAACATATTGTATGGGTGGATTTCGAACCCTTATCACCTTTTCCTCGAATTATATCAATGTGGGACCTTTTTAATATAAGGCCCCAGCCGTAAACCTTACCTAATATTGAATTAAATGAATAATTCACATTGAAGATCTTTTCAGGTTTAGAGTTTTAGAGAATTAGAACATAACTATTACATCTCAAAAGATTACAAAGTAGATACTTCTACTAAGTTTCCCTAATAAAAAAAACTCTTAAAAAGAAACATGTCTAGTTCCATGTTTTATATAGCATGACATTCCCTTGATCCCATCCTTGACCTTATTCCACATTAAGTCCTGTGAAAAACATTTCAAAAAAACTTGGGGTGAGCATAAAAAGCTAAGTAAGGGATACACAAAGAATGAAAACTGTTAGTTTTTCAAACATCAAGTAAACCATGTATACTCTATCAAAGTAATACATTTACCTTCATGAAGTAGTAAAAACTCTTCACTTAATAAAGTATCATTACTTACCTTTTTGTAACCAAAGGATTACCATAAAACCCATATAAAGAACACATAACATATATAAAGGTAACTTGGGACATAAACATACTTAAGTTGAATAACCATACGGTCGACTTCCACACATATCACTTAATGGAATAGCCATACGGCCAATTTCCATACATACTTAATGGAATAGACATACGGCCGACTTCCATAGCCAATGCATTGGAGGTTATAACGTACCACCCATCCTGGTATTCATGGCACCACCCGTCATATGGTTTATCACGTAACCACCCATCAAATGTACAAGTACCAATATAAAATCATAAAACATAAAAACAATATAAAGGAATGAAAACATTTCCACATTTCAATCACAATATATCATTTAAATATATTGACATAATAGAATCCTTTATCAAAACCATTTTCAATACCAAAATACATAAAAGAGTATATGGTATTTATTTTATTTTAAAAACATTACGGATTGTTGAGGAAGCCAAAGACCAAATAATAATCGCGGCGGCGGAAAAGGTCGTTGTCAACGCGTACGTAAAAAACATTCCTTTTTGTCGTTTAGTAAAACGCTTCATAGAAAAAGATTACTTTTGTATAAAAGTAAAAGTAAAAGGGGTTTATACACCGTATAAAAGAAAGTTGTGTATAAAACGAAATATGCCTCAATGAAAGGAGATTGAGACGAAGTCCCTTACCTCGGGTCCGACTTGACTCGATCATTCTTTAACGTCCTGAATAATAAACTTGAGTTAATTTTTACTTGATTAAGAACCTTTTTAAAGTTCATTATTCCTTTTATATCACTTATTGCCATGTTGTAACCATTTATGATAATAGTGTTTGTTTTGTCGATATTCGGTTCTTAAGTCGAATGTGGACTTCTTACAATTACATGTTGTTCGTGTGGTCAAAAGTTTGATATATCTAGAATGACATTCCTGATTTTGATATCAAATATATATCATATATATCCAGAATATACATGTATTTATAATATTACGTAATCATTTAGAGTTAAGAAATTAAATGCACCGTTCATGGAGACGATAAGCCGTACGTACGCATGAACACTACTTTCATTTCTTTGTCATATTAATGGAATTAAAACTAAATGAGAGGTATGTATATTTTAATTCCAGAATTATTGTCATCATTTAGATATATAATTCATTATATATATCCATTATATACATGTACTTTTAATAGTACATTACATTTAAGGATAAGAAATGAAATGCACCGTTCATGGAGACGGTAAGCCGTACGTACGCATGAACGCTACTTTCATTTCTATCTCATACTTTAATGGAAATAAATAATAATGATATAGAGGTATATTATAATTCCAGTATAACACCATATATAATAACTTTAAATCCATCCTTTACACGTCCCACATATGGTATTAACGAATCACATCACTTTGAGGGGGCGGTAGTCCACACTTCCTTAAATGAAGATATTGTGTTTACCCATAATGGAAACCATAAAGGTATGCCCAAAATGAAAAATACAGAAGCTTAATGAAAACATAAACATATTATATATCATATATAAATATGGAGTCATCTTAATGTCCACCTTTGAAGGTGTTAAAAGAATTTTGAACAATCATCGTTTCGGGAGGCAGAAATTCGCCATCCACAGAAATAGTATGTTCTTTAACCATTAGATGTAGGTGTGTGTAAGTGTAGCTCTAATACTTCTTATAACAACATCCTTTTATATTGAGGATACTGGATTTGTTACAAAAGTAAAGAATAAAAAGAGTTTAGGGGGTTGGAGAAGCAAAATAAAACAAAAGGACTCAAAAGAAGACATTACCTTAAAATCGGGTAACTCCCCTTAGTTTGAGCTCAAAGGCTTGCTTGGGAAGACTTATGCCCAAAGTGAGGCTTCAAGGAGTAAGATATGGATGTGGAGAGCCAAAATGGGCAGGGGTTTGCCGAGACAAAGGCTTTGGGAGTGTGGGAAAAGAGGTAGAGGTGGGGGCCTTTTATAAGAGGAGAGGAGGGGCACTCTTGGAAAGTAAAGAAATATTACTTTATTTGAAAATGAGTTTCGGATTTAAATGGACCCAAATTGATATAATTCTCGGATAAGGTGATAAGGGTTCGAAATACACCCATCCAATAGGTTTTGGACATGTTTAGGTCATAGATTTTACATTATCGTTTCATTTTATTTAAATCCTTTATTAATGAGGTAATCACTACATCATTATGATGTCATAAATACATTTATTTATTTAATGTCAAAAAATTAAAACAAAAATACTATGATGTAGGAAATATTTTTATATTTCCAATTAATATTTATAATCAAAAATCTGACTTGTATAACCCCATTTAAAAATTGTTTTCGTAAAACATTTTATGTTTGTGTCATTTTTACTTTTACATTAAATAAAAAGTTATTTATGTCATTTCCCAACCAATGTGGTTCCATGGGGTCCCCAAGTTGACCCATGGATTTTCATGGTCTGAAATGACACAACCAATGAGGGTAGTACATGTTTCAAGCTCATCTCAATTTATTAAAGCATTATTTTTACCTTAAACTACACTAATTATCTCTAATCGCGATTAAAAACTTAATAAGTTACTATTCACCAAAAAATTATTATAATCTCATTGAACCACATTTTACTTCTTAATGACAACCATGTATGTCAGATTTTTGAAATTCAAAACACAATGATGGAAAAATTTCATTTAAACGGAAAAATTAGTTTTTATAAGTACCACTTAGTGGTTTCACTATTCATCAAAAATTGAAGTTTTTCAGAAAATTACCAAAAATTCACCCTAAGCTATATTTGATATTCCGAATTCAAAAATGAAGTCTATTTTACAAAATTCAAAACATATAAGTCACATTAATTAATTTAATAATTACTTCTCATTGTCATGACAAATAGCGTGTTTTTATGAAACAATAAGTATCAAAAGATTGACACTAGTTTAAGTCCAATTTCAAAGTGAAATTGATTCTAATGACCACCATTGGATTAAATGGTAAAAATATATTCTAATTTCACTTCAAAACCATCTCAAAAGATAATCTAATCATATAAATAAATTAGATTAAAAAGAGGTTTTGAATTAAAATACAACATTTTTCACTATTCATTAAAAAATGAACTTTATTGGAAAAACACCAAAAATTCACACAAAGTAAATTTTGATGTCCCAATAATAAATAATAATTTTATTTTGAAAAACATAGCTTATAAAATTTTCAAAATATAGATTTAAAAATGGTTTTCCATCAAAATGCAGTAAAACAATCTTTTAAGAATATTAGTGTATTCCATGCATAAGATTGTATTTATTTTCATTTTAAGCCTCTAAAACACTATCTTAATCATTAATAGACATAGATAAAAATATATATTATTCATTACTTACTTGGGATGTTACATCTAATCTGTAACTCATTTTAAAATAATGTAATATTTCATTACTTTCCAAGAGTGCCCCTCCTCTCCTCATATAAAAGGCCCCCACCTCTACCTCCTTACCCACACTTCCAACGCCTTTGGATCGGCCAACCCCTGCTCATTTTGTCTCTCTGCTTCCCTCTATTACTCCTTGAAGCCTCACTTTGGGCAAAAGTCTTCCCAAGGAAGCCTTTGAGCTCAAATCTAAGAGAGTTACCTGATTTTAAGGTGATGTCTTCACTTGTGTTCTTTTGTTTTATTTTTCTTCTCCAACCCCCTATAATCTTTTTATTCTTTACTTTTGTAACAACACCAGTATCTTCAATATACTAGGATGTTGTTATAAGAAGATTTCGAGCTAAACTTACACACATCTACATCTAATGGTTAAAGAACATACTGTTTCTGTGGTTGGTGAATTTCTGCCTCACGAAACTATGATTGTTCAATCTTATTTTAAACACCTTTAATGGTGGCCATTAAGATGTAACTATATTTACATATGATATATATTATTTTTATGTTTTAATTATGCTTCTTTATTTTTCATTAGTGGTTTACCTTTATGGTTTCCATTGTGGGTAAACACAATAATTTCATTTTAGGAAGTGCGGACTACCTCCCCCTCAAAGTGATGTGTTTCGTTATTTCCATATGTGGGATGTATAAAGGATGAATTTAAAGTTATTATATATGATGTTATACTGGAATTATAATATACCTCTATATGATTATTATTTCATTCCATTAATGTATGAGATAGAAATGAAAGTAGCGTTCATGTGTACGTACGGCTTACCATCTCCAGGAACGGTGCATTTCATTTCTTATCCCAAAATGTAATGTACTATTATAAGTACATATTTATAATGGATATATATAATTTATGTTACATATAAATGATTAATATAATTCTGGAATTAAAATATACATAACTCTCATTTAGTTTTAATTCCATTAATATGGCATAGAAATGAAAGTAGCATTCATGCGTACGTACGGCTTACCGTCTCCATGAACGGTGCATTTGATTTATTACCTCTAAATGATTATGTGATATTATAAATACATGTATATGAGAGATATATATGATATATATGATATCCAAATCAGGAATTTCATTCTGGATACAAAGAACCTTAGACCACACGAACAAAATGTAATTGTAAGAAGTCCACTTCCGACTAAAGAACCAAATATTGACAAAACAAACATTATTAAATTAAATGAATACATAATGTTTATAACATGATAATAAGTGATATAAAAGTTATAATGAACTTGAATATGGTTCTTAATCAAGTAGAAATTAACTCAAGTTTATTATTCAGGACATTAAAGAACGGTCGAGTCACGTCGGACCCGAGGTAAGGGACTTCGTCTCAATCTCCTTTCATTGAGGAATACTTCGTTTTATACACAACTTTTTTTTATACGGTGTATAAACCCCTTTGACTTGTACTTTTATACAAAAGTAATCTTTTTCCACAAAGCATTTTACAAAACGACAAAAAGGAATTTTTCTTTTAACGTACGTGGTGACAATGACCTTTTTCGCCGCCGCGAGTATTATTTTGGTCATTGGCTTCCTCAAAAAGTCATAATGTTTTTAAAATGAAATAAATACCATATAATCTTTTATGTATTTTGGTATTGAAAAATTTTTTATAATGGATTTTTTATGTCAATATATTTATATGATATATTGTGATCAAAGTGTGGAAATTTTTTCTTTCCATTATATTTTTTTATGTCTTATGATTTTATAATGGTACGTGGACATTTGATGGGTGGTTAAGTGATAAACCATATGACGGGTGGTGTCGTGAATACCAGGACGGGTGGTTACATTATAACCTCCAATGCATTGGGTATGGAAGTCGGCTGTATGGATATACCATTAAGTATGTATGGAAGTTGGCCATATGGCTATTCCATTAAGTGATATGTGTTGAAGTTGACCGTATGGTTATTCCACTTTAGTATGTTTATGTCCCAAGTTACCTTTATATGTTATGTGTTCTTTATATGGGTTTTATGGTAATATTTTTGTTATAAAAGGGAAAGTAATGATCTTTTATTCAGTGATGAGTTTTTACTACCTCATAAAGGTGAAAAGTATTACTTTGAAAAAGTTTACATGGTTTATTTTTTGTTTTGATAAAATAACAGTTTTTATTCTTTGTGTATCCCTTACTGAGTTTTTATGCTCACCCAAAGTATTTTTTGAAATGTTTTTCACAGGACTTAATGTGGAATAGAGTCAAGGATGGGATCAAGGGAAAGTCATGCTATATAAAACATGGAACTATACATGTTTCTTTTTAAGAGTTTTTTTATTCTATGGAAACTTGGTATAAGTGTTTACTTTGTAAAACTTTTGAGATGTAATAGTTATGTTCTATTTCTCTAAAACTCTAAACCTGAAAATATCTTCAATGTGAATTATTCATTTAATTCAATATTAAGTAAGGTTTAAGGTCGGGGCCTTATATTTGGTATCAAAGGTCAGTTTAAACAAATTTAGGAGTTAGAAAAGTGTAAAATTATAAGTTAATTTATGGTATGATTGAAATGATATAGCATTTAAAGATTACCATGTTGCTTCACCTAAGGTATTTCAGTGTTAAGAATGGTTTTTCATAGAGGAAACCGAGAAGTTTTTTTTGGGAAGGTATACTGAGGGAAATGACCTTCCAAATCAGCATACTAAGATGGTCAGAATCAGAATTGAGTAGTTTGTTGCAGTGATGGCTCAGTTGAATCGGGAGTTGAAAAGAAGAATGGTGAATGCTCCATTTTTGGCAGTACCTTCCAGGAATGGTGAGTTTGTTATCTACAATGATGCTTCATTAAAAGTACTTGGTTCTGTCCTAATTTAGTATGATCGGGTAATTGCTTATGCTTCACGACAGTTGAAATCTCAAGAGGTAAATTACCCTACACATTATTTGGAATTAGCTGCTATTGTTTTTTTCTCTAAAAATTTGGAGGCATTATTTGTATGGAATAAAGTGTTAAATATATACCGATCAAAAAAGTTTAAAGTATATATTCACTCATATAGAATTTAACATGAGATAGAGGAGATGGCTAGAATTAATCAAGGATTATGATTGTATAATTCATTACCATCCGGGAAAAGCAAATAAAGTGGCTGATGCTTTGAGTCGAAAAAGTAATGCTTCATTAGCAATGTTGCATTTGGAACGTGATCCTTTGGTTAAGGATTTGATGAAAATTGTCATAGAAGTTGTTGGTGCGGGATGTTTTTCTATTTTTTTTCAGGTATCAGTGAAATCTTCTCTATCACACAGAATCAAGCAATCATAGAAGAAAGACAGTGAGTTTCAGAAAAAGGTAGAGCTGGTTCAGAAATGTAAGTTTCCTAAATTCAACATTGATAATGATTGAATTTTGAGATTTGGGAAGAGATTATGTGTGCCTTTTGATTCACAGTTGAAGAATGAGTTGTTATGTGAGGCTCATAGTTCCCCGTTTTCAGTTCATCCTGGCAGTACTAATATGTACAGAGATCTGCGGGAGTATTACTGGTTGGATGGAATGAAAAGGGATATTGCTGATTTTACTGTGAAGTGTTTGACTTGTCAGCAGGTTAAAGAAGAGCGGCAGTTACCGAAAGGGATGTTTCAGCCTTTACCAGTGCCAGAGTGGAAATGGGAAAATATATCCATGGACTTTGTTGTGGGATTGCCGAAGACCCCTCGAGGTAATAATACAATCTGGGTTATTGTTGATCGCTTGACTAAATCTGCTCATTTACTTTCTATATGAGATACATTTTCCCTAGATCAACTTTCCCATTTGTATCTTAAAGAGATAGTTAGGTTACATGGAGTTCCTCTCTCCATTGTATCTGGCCGTGATCCCAGGTTCACTTCTAACTTTTGGAAAGTCCTTTAGAAGTCGTGGGGTACTGAATTAAATTTTTGTACAGCTTTTCATCCTCAATCAGATGGGCAGTCAGAACGAACAATTCAGACCTTGGAGGATATGCTACGACCTTGTTCAATGGATTATCAGGGAAGTTGGGACTAACATCATTCTTTGGTTGAGTTTTTATATAATAATATTTGTCATTCCAGTATACAGATGGAACCATTTGAGGCGTTATATGGGAAGCGGTGTCGAACTCCAGCTTTTTGGGATGAAGTGGGTGAAAGAAAGCTGATGGGACCAGAATTGGTAGAAGAGTTGGCAGAAAAAGTTCAGCTGATATAGAAACACATGAGAACAGCTCAGAGCAGGCAGAAGAGTTATGCAGACAACAGGAGGAATGATCTATCTTTTGAGGTAGGTGATCATGTTTTTCTCAAAGTCTCACCATGGAAAAGTGTGATGTGATTTGGTAAGAAAGGAAAGATGAGTCAAAGGTTAATTGGACCATATGAAATTCTGGAGAGAGTTGGATCAGTTGCATACCGGGTGGCTTTACCTCCGTGTTTATCTCAGGTACACAATGTTTTTCATGTTTCGATGCTGAGAAAGTACATGCCAGATCCATCTCATGTTTTGAGTCCAGAGGAAGTTCAGCTGGAATAGAACCTATATTATGAGGAACAACAAGTCCAGATTCTTGACCATAGAGAGCAGGTGTTGCAGAATAAGGTAATTCACCAGGTAAAGGTTTTGTGAAAAAACGATATGGTTGAAGAGGCAATGTGGAAATCTGAAAATGCTATGAGAGATAAATACCCCCACCTATTTTTATAAGTGAATAAAATTGCGAGGACGCAATTCCCAAAAGGGGGGAAGAATGTAACATCCCAGGTAAATAAAGAATAATACATTTTCATATTTATTAATATTTGCGAATTAAATATTAATTTTACTTTAAAGGGGTTTCTATGTTTGATAGCGTACCCGATACGCTACAAAGAGTTTCATTGAAATCTTACGTTGCACACTAGTAATAAAATAATATTATTTTAAATGGTAGTTAACACATGACCGTTGTATTGGCGGGAATGGATAGAAATAAATAAAATATGATAATATATGTTTTTAAATGTTTTTCCATTTATCTAATAAAAGATAAAGTCTTAAAATACGGAAAGAATTCAATTTTAGGCATATATACCCTAATTTTCACTAAAGGTTCACTTATCGCCTTTTGATGGAGAATGATCATTAAATATAGTTTTGTCACTCTTATACATTCTATTATACCAAATAAAAAACTTATTTAGAATTGGGACATCAAAATTTACTTTGTGTAAATTTTTGGTATTTTTCCGATAAAGTTCATTTTTTAATGAATAGTTTAAAATGTTGTATTTTAATTCAAAACCACTTTTTAGTCTAATTTATTAATATGATTAGATTATCTTTTGAATTGGTTTTAAAGTGAAATTAGAATTTATTTTTACCATTAAATCCAATAGTGTCCATTGGAATTTATTTAACTTTGAAATTGGACTTAAACTGGTGTCAATCTTTTGATACTTATTGTTTCATAAAAACCCGCTATTTGTCATGATAACGGTAATTAAATATTAAATTAATTAATGTAACTTATATGAACTTAATTTTTTAAAGTAGACATCATTTTTTAATTCAGAATATCAAATATTTATTAGGGTGATGTTTTGGTATTTTTCTGAAAAACTTCAATTTTTGATTAATAGTGAAACCACTAAGTGGTAGTTAAAGTAACTGATTTTTCATTTAAATGAATCTTTTCCACTTATGTGATTTGATTTTCAAAAATACGACATACATGGTTGTCATTAATAAGTAAAATGTGGTTCAATGGGATTAAAATTATTTTTTTAGTGAATAGTAACTTATTAAGTTTTAATCGCGATTATAGGTAATTAGTGTAGATTAAGGTAAAAATAATGTTTTAATAATATGAGATCAGCTTTACACATGTCCTACCCTTATTGGATGTGTCATGTCCGACCAAGAAAATCCATGTGTCAACTTGGGGACCCCATGGAGCCACTTTGGTTGTGAAATGACATAAATAACTTTTTATTTAATGTTAAAATTAAAATGACACAAACATGAGTAGTTTTACAAAAACAATTTTTAAATGGGGTTATAGAAGTCAGATTTTTGACTATAAATATTCATTAGAAAGATAAAATGATTTCCTACGTAATTATTTTTTTTATAATTTTTAGACATTAAATAAATTAAATTATTTATGACATCATGATGATGTAGTGATTACCTCATTGATAAAGGATTTAAATAAAATGAAAAGATAATGTAAATTCTATGACCTACACAAGTAAAAAACAAATTGTATGGGTGGATTTCGAACCCTTATCACCTTACCCTCGAATTATATCAATTTGGGTCGTTTTGAATCCGAAACTCATTTTAAAATAAAGTAACATTTCCATACATTCCAAGAGTGCCCCTCCTCTCCTCTTATAAATGGCCCCCACCTATACCTACTTACCCACACTTCCAAAGCCTTTGGCATGGCCAAACCCTGCCCATTTTTTCTCTCCACTTCCCTCTATTACTCCTTGAAGCCTCACTTTGGGCAGAAGTCTTCCCATGGAAGCTTTTGGCTCAAATCTATTAGAGTTACCCGATTTTAAGGTGATGTCTTCACTTGTGTTCTTTTGTTTTATTTTTTTTCTCCAACCCCCAAAACACTTTTTATTAATTTCTTTTGTAACAACTCCAGTATATTCAATATTCTAGGATTTTTTTATAAGAATATTTAGAGCTACACTTACACACATCTACATCTAATGGTTAAAGAACATACTGTTTCTGTGGTTGGTGAATGTCTGCCTCACAAAACTATGATTGTTCAATCTTATTTTAAACACCTTTAATGGTGGCCATTAATATGTCACTATATTTATATATAATATATATTATGTTTATGTTTTCCTTATGCTTCTTTATTTTTCATTTGTGTTTTACCTTTATGGTTTCCATTGTGGGTAAACACGATAATTTCATTTTAGGAAATGCGGACTACCGCCCCCTCAAAGTGATGTGATTCGTTAATGACATATGTGGGACGTATAAAGGATGGATTTAAAGTTATTATATATGGTTTTATACTGGAATTATAATATACCTCTATATCATTATTATTTCTTTCCATTAATGTATGAGATAGAAATGAAAGTAGCGTTCATGCGTGCGTACGGCTTACCGTCTCAATGAACGGTGCATTTCATTTCTTATCCCCAAATGTAATGTACTATTATAAGTACATATTTATAATGGATATATATAATTTATGTTACATATAAATGATGAATATAATTCTTGAATTAAAATATAAATACATCTCATTTAGTTTTAATTCCATTAATATGACAAAGAAATGAATGTAGTGTTCATGCATACGTACGGCTTACCGTCTCCATGAACGGTGCATTTCATTTCTTACCTCTAGATGATTATGTGATATTATAAATACATGTATATGCTAGATATATATGATATTTATGATATCCAAATCAGTAATTTAATTCTGGATATAAAGAACCTTTTACCACACGAACAACATGTAATTGTAAGAAGTCCACTTTCGACGTAAGAACCAAATATCGAAAAAACAAAAATTATTAACTTAAATGATTACATATTGTTTATAACATGATAATATGTGATATAAAAGTAATAATGGACTTGAAGAAGGATCTTAAACAAGTAGAAATTAACTCAAGTTTATTATTTAGGACATTAAAGAACGATCGAGTCATGTCAGACCTGAGGTAACGGACTTCGTCTCAATCTCCTTTCATTGAGGCATATTTCGTTTTATACACAACTTTCTTTTAAACGGAGTATAAACCCCTTTTACTTTTACTTTAATACAAAAGTAATCTTTTTCTACGAAGCGTTTTACAAAACGAAAAAAAGGAATGTTTCTTTTAACGTACGCGGTGACAATGACCTTTTCCGCCGCCGCGAGTATTATTTTGGTCTTTGGCTTCTTCAACAAGCCGTAATGTTTTTAAAATGAAATAAATATCATATAATCTTCTATGTATTTTGGTATTTAAAATGGTTTTTATAATGGATTTTTTTTCAATATATTTATGTGATATATTGTGATCAAAGTGTGGAAATGTTTTCTTTCCATTATATTTGTTTTATGTCTTATGATTTTATAATGGTACTTGGACATTTGACGGGTGGTGCCGTGAATACCAGGATGAGTGGTTACATTATAACCTCCAATGAATTGGGTATGGAAGTCGGCCGTATGGCTATTCCATTAAGAATGTATGGAAGTTGGCCGTATGGCTATTCCATTAAGTGATATGTGTGGAAGTTGACCGTATGGTTATTCCACTTAAGTATGTTTATGTCCCAAGTTACCTTTATATGTTATGTGTTCATTATAAGGGTTTTATGATATATTTTGGTTAAAAAAGGGTAAGTAATGATCTTTTATTCAGTGAAGAGTTTTTACTACTTCATAAAGGTGAAAAGTATTACTTTGATAATGTATACGTGGTTTACTTTTTGTTTTGATAAACTAACAGTTTTTATTCTTTGTGTATCCCTTACTGAGCTTTTTATGCTCACCCCAAGTTTTTTTTTGAAATGTTTTTCACAGGACTTAATGTGGAATAGGTTCAAGGATGGGATCAAGGGAAAGTCATGCTATATAAAACATGGAATTAGGACTGTTTCTTTTTAAGAGTTTTTTTTATTCTATTGAAACTTGGTAGAAGTGTCTACTTTGTAAATATTTTGATATGTAATAGTTATGTTCTAATTCTCTAAAACTCTAAACCTAAAAAGATCCTCAATGTGAATTATTCATTTAATTCAATATTAAGTAAGGTTTAAGGCCGGGACCTTATACTGAAACTTCAATAATACATGACTTGTTATTATAAACACAATATGCTTTGGAAATAACAAAATATCCTAAGAAAATGACTTCATCAGATTTTAGATCAAACATACCATGATTTTCAGTGGTTCTTATGGTGTAAAACTTGCATCCAAAAACATTAAAGTAATTTACTTTAGGATTTATATTATTCCAATGTTCATAGGGTGTTTTTTAAAAAAATGGTTTGATTAAAACTCTATTCAATATATAATAGGTTGTGCTTATAGATTCTGCCCAGAAATAGGTAGGATGTCTGTATTCATTTAGCATAGTACTTCCCATTTCTAGAATAGTCCTATTTCTTCGTCCAACAATTCCATTTTTAGGTGTTATTAGTTAAGAGAAGGTGTGCTTAATACCCATATTAGAGTAGAATGAATTAAATTCCATATTCTCAAAATTCTCCTCAATGATCACTTCATAATAAAATTATTTTACAATATTTTTCATTTCGAACAGCTTGGAAAAAACATTCAAATATAGTTAAAGCTTCATTTTTATATCTTAGAAAATATATCCAAGTAAATAAATAACAGACATAAACTAAAACATATACATATAATTTACCACCCATGCTTTATATTCTAGAAGGTCCAAAAAATTCCATATGGATATGTTCTAGATGATTAGATGTAGCAATTTTGTTAATAAATTTTGAAGGATGATTTGTGTTTCTTGCTAAGTTGACATGCATCACTAAATATGTCAATTTAAAATTTGAGACTGGGAAAATCAGAAACTAATTGTTTCATAGATAAATTTTGTAAAGAATAGATATTTCAATGTCTATATCCTATATTCCATATCCAAGAATCATTTATCTTAGCAGTTGATAAATTTACCTTTTTCTTACAATAGGAATTTAAATCCATGGTGTAATCATTATCAGTTCTGTGTTCTATAAATTTGAGAAATTTATCTTTAAAAACAGAAAAACAGTTTTTAGAAAAAATCAACAAAATAACCATCATCACATAGTTGAGAGATACATATCAACTTCAGTTTCAATTCATGTATATAGGGTAATTTTTTGATTGAGGCTGCTTTTGGATCTCCCGCTATTCCAATGCCAATAATATTACCTTTGGCATTATCACCAAATGTGACTAGACCACCATACATTTGAATTAGTGTAATAAAATTTGATGATTTTTCACTCATATGCTTGGAATACCCACTGTCCATATAACATATTTCAGTTTTTCTACTTCTGTGACATATTCTATGAAATGGCATTTCAACAAAGGTCTGTTTTGGTACCCATATTCTACTGGGTCCAGTACTGTTAGCTAGCAAAGAACTGAGAATCCATGCTTGCTTTGTTTTTATAAAATCATTTGAACCACATAAACTAATTGAAACAAAGTTTCAATTAATCCCATTTATTTGTGGTTTCCTTAAATAATCACTTTTAGATATATGAACTTTTGTTCCATAGTAGTTAAAAAAATTTCCTTTTAAAATAGGAAAAAATATTTCGTATATAGTTTAGGTTTCTCACCCTTACTACCTAATTTATATCTCTCTATTTTAATGACATTCTTTCCAAGTAATTCATTAAGTTTATTTTCTCCTATTGTAAAAATAAGAGCTGCAATTTTGTATGTTTCTACTTCTATTTGTAGTGTTTTTATTTTAGTTAAATATTCTGTATAGTTTGTTTTTTATGAAATATATGTTTCAATTAACCCTTTATGTTGTTTTATCATAGTGTCTCTTTTTGTAATTTTTTTGTGAATATTTTCCTATGATTAATGTTTCATAAATAAAGAATCATATTTATCTCCAATCATATTACTATAGGCTGTGTGTTTATTATTTGAAGAACTAGAACTAGAATTAGATTCAGATTGTAGTATTATTATACCTCATCGGCTTCTGCCACAAAGCACATGTTTGATTCCAAATTTGATTCATATTTTTCCGAGTAAGTCATTGACGAGCTGCTGGAGTCTACAGAAATACTCTGGGGGACTTTTATTTCTCTTTTGTCTTTCTATTCATAATCATTATTTTTGAAAAAAATCTTCCTCTTTTCCCCATTTAATTGTGGACACTCAAGTCTGATGTGACCCATCATTTTTCATTCATAGCATCTGACTTCCCTAGGAAATTTTTCATCATTTTGGAAGGATTTTACTAATCCCTTCTTCTTTTTATAAAATTTTGTGAACATTCTGGCTAGCTGAGCCAGTTCAACATTTAAATTTGATGAAACAGAATTTTCTGATTTCAATTTTATTTAATTTATTATTTTTCTATTCTTTCTTTGGGATGTTACTTTCAAGGTAGTATTTTTTCTCCTGATCAATACTTTATGCACATTTTCATCATATTCCATCCCATCATTATACATCATAAAAGTTACCATTAACAATTTCTTCGCAAGATCATGATCTATCATTGTAACATTATTATAATGATTAAGTAGGGGAAAATAAATAGCAAAGGGTTCATGATGTATAGTGTTTTAGGGAGTAGAAGGCCACTAGTCCAATCCACCTACACTCTACTCCATGAGCATGGTGATTTTCACTATCTGGTTCTCTTATCAACAGACTATTCCACAACTGATTGCAGGTAGTTGACACCTTTATAACATTAAGGCTAAACAAATCCTTTTGGTTTACACATAGAACCTAACACACATCTTAGTATGAGAATTCAATCACTCAAAGTAAAATATTATTTGTTCTTTGAAATACCTTCCAGTTGTTCTACACAATTGCAGCAATACACAATTGACAGTCGATGGATCGTCTTCTTCATAAATAATGATGTTTAGGTAGAAGAGTTAGGAGTATATCTGGTTGCAGTAGATCTTGAAATATAACTCGCAACATTATCAATAGTCAAATCACAAAAGATATTCAATAAAGAATCAGTAAAACTTCATTCAAGTTTCTTCCTCTTCATCAGAATTCAGAGTTTGTTAGATCATGGTAGTAGTAGATCTGTAAATCTAGAATGTCTCTATAAACTATAGTAGAAAAAAACTCAAGAATCTATTCTTCTCATTAATTTCACAATGATATATATTGTATCCACTGTAATTCAAGATAACATAGATATATATAATAAAGAAAATTGTTTTACTTTCAAATTTTGATCCACAAAAGACACCTATAGAATCGCGATATTCAAATATTGGAATAACAGAGTAGTCATAATTCCCCATAAAATTCTCCATGAAGATATCCTATAAAATTGATCATTTTAATCATAAATAAATGTATTTGAATCAGTCAAAGTTGCAATTTAGAATTGGGCTTTTAATATGGCTTGAAATTAGCCTGATAATCCACATATATTCCAGTACACAACAATGCCATATTTGAATCTCTAACGTTAAATGATGGATTGAACATCATATCATACACTCTCTAAACTTAAGGTTCACGATGTAAGGTCCACAACGTACGGTTGATAAACCACACTTTTCTCTTCAACTTTCAAATGTATGTTATATTATCAATATTTTTATCAGCTACAAAACATTCAGTACATGATCTATACATTTTTATAAAATGTAAGTTTGATAAAAAAAGTATAGTTGATGAACCATACTTTTGATAAACAAACATAACATTCTATACATTTATTATATTCCAAATGTAATGTTCCTTCAAAACATAGGGTTCTTCTTCGATAATTTTCTCATAATGTATCATTGCTTAACCAAACTTTTTTGATAACCCATAAGTGACATTTTTCATCCTTACACTACAATCCTCAACGTAGGGTTTGAATAGTGTTTCCAAAACATGATAATGTGATTTTCTAACATTTGAGTATGAACAGTGTATCCAGAACATGCTAAAGTTATTTCATAAATTTTTGTCAGATATTCCACATGGATTAAAATGATTAAATATTATTTCAAAAATAGGGAAATAAACAATATTAATTTCATGAAATATACTCAATGTAAAATCATTATAATAACAAATAAGGGTATTTGCGAACATGAAAATCATCATAATGATATGGATTGTTGTTCTCAAAAATCAATCCCTTAATAAAATATAGTGTTATTGAAAACCACACATACTCCATATTTTACATGGGATATCTTTGAATATAAATATTCATTATAATGTTAAAAATATTACCAATATCATGGAAATTTATTTGTAATTTTTAGTAAATATATAATTAAATTTAATTATGACATAATGATGATGAAATAATAGATTTATTATTTGTTTAATAAAATAAAATAAAATATTAATATTAAAATAAATATAATTTTTAATAATATATTTAATCCTCTAATTTTATAGGAAATTATTACTTGTTATAAATATATTAAATGGGTTTTTGAATATATCTATATATTTTTTATTTTATTTAAATTCAACGAATTATATAGAGAAAAATTTTATATAATTGATATTTTATAAAAATAGTATTTAATTAAATAATTTTGAAACACTAAAAATAATTTATGATGCAAAATTGACAAAAATAAGGTCAAAATTTTCATTAAGTGTCCAATTAATGGAAATTTACCCCATATAAATAAATTTATATCCTCTTATTATTCAAAATGTTGTTACCAAAAATAAAATTTAAAGAAAATAATTAAGTCCAAATAGAAAAGATAAGGTTCAAAATAAAATCAATACAAGTAAAAATGTGTTTAATAAAATTATTTCGGACTATCCTCATTCTATATTATTCATAAACCAGGTTGGGGTCATTTGGATTAAAAAAATAAATTTATATTAATTTAATATTTTAAGAGTTTCCAAGGGTGAACGTCCCCTGTCCTATAAAAAGGCATCCACTCATCTATAATACATGCACTTCAAAAAAAATTTGGATCAAAAAAGATCTACCCAAAAACCTTCATAGAAACCATATCCAGATTCTAAAGGCCTTATTTTCGGCATAACACCCTTCTTAGAGGTTTTATGGGTTTTTTCAAAGGTGATCAACCGAAGAAGTGGTATCCTTTTTATGTATTTCTATGTTATTTCTTTTCTAATTCCTATAAATATTTTTATTATAAAATGACATAATAATTTCATTGTCATATATATAATGATATGTTATTATGTTAATATAATCACTTTAATTCATCTCAAATTTCATAAAATTGGAAATGGTCATTTCATTCATGTGTACAAAGGACTAACTTCTCGTGAATCGATATAATTCATTATTCATTACTATTTATAAATAATTATTTTAATTATGGAATAAATTTTTATATATTATATTCATGGAATATTTATATTTTTAATAGAATTATATTTCAATTATTTTATTACCATCCAGGCACATAAAATCAATAACCTTGTTTGTGCGTATGTGTGAACTATCACCTCTACGAAGAGATGTCAATCATTTGGGTTGACCAAATCACTTGTATAATATATATAATTATATTTAAATTATATTTATGATGTTAAAATTATTATTTTAAATCTATAAAGATAACATGTTAATTAACTTATTTCCATAATGATCAATGAAAAATGGAAAATGTTACTCATGTGAATGGAGGACCTGCCATCTCCATGATTATAAAATTGTTCCTTTTTCATAATCCTAATTAATGGTTTGATTTAAATATTATGATTAATGTATAAAATTGTTGATTATTCCATGAATAAAATTTTATAGATATTGGAATTCTGACCACAAAGACATTTTACATCATAAACAATTTCATTTTTGACTGAAGTGCCAAATATTAAAAAACGTCCAATATGAACATAAATAAAAAATTAATTTTTATAACACAGTAATAAGTGATAAAAAATTTATAATAAACATTAACAATAATCCCCAATAAGTATTTATTAACTTATGTTTATTATTTATGAATATAATGATTGTACGTGATGATTCAGACTCAAGGTAAGGGAATTCGTCTCAATCTCCTATCATTGAAGAATATTTTGACATTATAAACCACCTTATTTTTTACGATGTATTATAAATCCCATTGAATTTTAATTTCAATCTAATAATTTAAAATTAATATTTTTATGATTCATTTTACTCAATGCAAAAAAGTAGGTTTTTTAACTTATGTGGCAACAATTACATTTCTACTCTCATGACCATTATTTGATATTTGGAATCTTCTACATGCCAATAAATTTTTTAAAAGAAGAATAAATATCATATTTTATTTTTTATGTATTTTAGTATTGAAAATTGATTTCATAAAAAAATAATTAATTCAATATTATGAAATTAGATCTTCTGGTTGAAATGTAGAAATTTTATTTTTCTTTTATTCTTGTTTTATGTGTAATTATTATGTTATGGTTCATGGGAATTGCTTATGTATATGTGTGGTTCTGTGATAAACTGAGGTTGGGTGATCCCATGATAGATCTCCAAAGAATTTGGTAATGATACAAAGTAAAACAATAAGGTCTCTTATGATATTTAGGGATTGTACTATGATGGGTATTTCAAACATAACCATTATATGTTTTTGTGAAAGCTGCAATGTAAGTTTGATATGGATGAAAACGATTACCTTTATGACTTATGATTTCTTGGATGGTTTTTTGGAATCTTATATTTCATGAGGTATGTTAAAGAGTTTATGTTTTACGGGGGTAAAATGTTATATTTGTGAAAAAAAATCATGAGTTTTAAATGTTCATAGAAAAATGGATTCATTTATTATTTTATATCTCGTACTAAAATTTTTGTTATCATACCTAGTTTTTAAATTGTTTTTTATGGTATTGGGATTGGTATGATGAAGTAAGAAGTAAAGATTAATTTTATCAAGAAAATAAATCATGTTTATTTTTTAAAAAATTATATTTTTGAAGAAATGAATAATATTTTAGTTGTATCTACTTTATATAAATTTGAGTTGTTATCTAATAGTTATGACAAAAATTTCATTCACTATAAACATGAAAACATCTTTAATGTGAATGATAGTAAATTTTTAATTAATACTCACAATTATGAAATTTTTAAGGATGTGGAATTATAGGTAGCATCTTTATCCCATGGATTCTTGAGATATGATTGTTAAATATTTCATGACCATTTAAATTTTTCAAGGGATACACTTATTTGGCTTCTACAATCATTATAAGGATGAATTGGTGGTGTCATGATGAGTTTTATGACTCAATCCTAGTATATAAATATCAATTTTTTTATATAATTCATGATTGTGGATCCAAGTAATAGAAAGGGGTTATGAACCAACTCGGGTCGACCCAAAACTGGTCACCCAAGCCAGTCTGCCACATGTCCTAAGAGGTGTCCCAGATACCCACAGGATGGAAAATAGTTCCCAGCACCAAAATATAATGTATAGGAATGATTTGGACCATGAATAAAGGATAAAAAGATAATACAAGACTAAAAATAAAAAACAAGATACATATAGAAAATGAAATCACACATACCTCCATGTGACCTTCCAGGTCACCACCCAAACAATGACTGACCTTGCTCCAATAATGAGCAACTCAGCTAAGAAAACCTGACAATAGGAAACATGTAACTAAAATGATAAAATAGGTGTGAGAATTAAAAATTATAAGTAGGTTTTCAATGATAATCCATAGAAACCAAGAATCTCACTTCTTAAAATAATCCAACGAAACAAGTTTAAATACAAATATAAAAGTAGAGTTTTCGTATTTTAAAATACACAATATGCTTCCCCATTTTAGTAGTCCAACACATGTGATATACCATTTGAATTTTTTTTTCTTCAATGAAATCCTAAAACAATGTATACCAATGATGGGATAATGTAGAACACCTAAATAGTGTAATGTCGAAATAAACTAGCATAAGGGAAAATGAACAATAAAAGATAAAAATATAGATTCCATGAATGATCCAAACCATACATAGAAGTCCCCTGGATGTACTCAGTTCAGAACCATATTCTGGCGTAGGGTGAGTCCCCTGAGTCTATAAAAAACTCTCCACCATAAAACTAATCAATCCAGTGCCAAATCCCACTTGGCCTAACGACCAATCCAGGGTGTACCAATTCATCTAATCAGGGTCGATAAATAACCATAAAACGATCATCTAAAATACACCCATGAACCCATGGTAGTAATAATAATGTTGTGTATGTGGAATTCCCTTGAATTCATGACTCAACATACCATGTTGTAACCACATTTTCCTACCCCATACACAAAAACTCTATACGATAACTTATAAATGTATATCCCCCCTATAGTGGTGCCCCAAAAATATGTAGACACACATACATATGTTATATCACCAATGGTTCCAATCGGGCTGTCTTTCCATGAAATCATTGAATCCATATGATACTTTTCTTTTCAAATTGTAAAAGTTGTTAACGGGAACATAGTAAACAAAACTCTATCATTTCAATGAATTAACACAATCATTACACAAAAGATGAATGTTCCAAATGGGCCTTTAACGTATCATGTCTAAATGTATTACCCTAAATATCACACAAACAACAATTTTTCTTTTTCAAAGTCAAATGGCTATATGCCCAAAAATTTAATTTCAACAAAATTTAGAAAACAGGGAAAGAATACAATGAGATTTTGAAAGAAGGATTCAATATCAAAAATGTAAAAATTAATTTCAATCAAACCACAAATGCACATCAAATATCTTTTCATTCATGATTCTCATTTCAAACAACATTTAATAAATCATTTACTCATTTAGTAAATCATTTCAAAAGGACCAAAAAAAGTCTTACATCACGATATCATCATGTTCATATGCGAATTCAGTTTTAAAATCAAATGCATACCCAAAATCTTAAGATAAACTACATTCACACATTTAAAACACTAACTCGCACCAATTTCACAACCAAATCAACTATTTTCACAATTAATGAAATCACATTAACCATTAAATAAATCACTATGCAATATTATTAAACAATTTTAAGAAGCAAGTCATGTCCTAAAACAAAAAACATACTCTAATATTCTAATGACACTAAATGCACATCAATGACACACCAAAACATATTTTGTAGCACTTGAACAATTAAATTCACTAATTAGACAGTTCATAAAAACACCAGTAGAGAACAATCTATGGATATTCATAAAATGATTCACTTCATATCACATAACATGCTACAATAATAAATCAATAATACTAAACATCCTTGAAAACTAACTTCACAAAAAATTAACTAACTAAAGAATTTGTCAAATTTATTGGATAGGAAAATCATTTATCAAGAAATGTTTATACACAAAATTACATACATGTAATGAAATAATTCTATCAAAATATAATTTTAACTATTTTTCTAATATAAAAATACTACAATGAGTTTTTGACAATACTAATATAGGTGAATAAGTTATTTAAAAATTAATTTAAACAATATTTTCCATGGATTTTGCAGGAAAAGAAAAACTTGGAAAAATCTTAACTCAATCAAAGTGCAGACACAATGAAACATCTGCAAAAAAACAAACTGCACCCAATATACCAATTTCACACACTAGAAAAAGTGTAAAACGTGTGAAACACAACATGAAGTAGTGTTTTGGGTAGGGAGCAAGAGGGTGAGGCGGTGTGAGGAAAGGGAGAGGCATGGGGTGACTTTAATGGGGAAGAAGAGGCTGGTTGGAGTGAGAGGTGTGACTGTGAGCGGAGATCAAAAGCACAACTAGGAGGTGGAGCTTTGAGCGCAGGGAGTGGTGGGGGTTGGGGAAGGCTTGGACCTGTATGGACATGGAGATTAGGGAGTGTCGCGCACCGCAGGGAGACGGAGAGGGGAAGAGGGGTGCCAGCTATGTCGGTAGATTATGTATCACGACCCGTCCCCTGGGGCCCATGTAATAACTACCCCAATCCCGCTTTCCATAGGCCAGGGGCTGGTGACTAGCACAAAAGAAGTAAATCCCTAAAACTAGGAAGCCATTTCCTTTATAAAATTTAAACTCACACAACCAGTGTACAAGAGGAACCACACACTAATTAAAAGCTATATAAAAAGTGTACTGAAATTAAATGGGGCCAGAATACAAGCCCAACAATAAGGTAAAAATATAACTGAAAAAGGGACAAACAGCTGAAAGGTGAAAGTAGCTCATGGATCATCCTCTGGGGTTCCTACCTAAAGCGTAGGTACAGATGGCCTCCTCCGCACTACACGTCCACCAGACTCCAACGTTTAATGATACGTCATAAGGTCCTCCTCTGGGTACCGTCCAGTCCTGGCGCTCTCGGCCTCCGTCAGTGATGTTTGTCGTATGCAACCAACACAACGAGGTGTGGGCATAGCCCGTGCGGGGTGAGTATAACGAAACTCATTAGGGACCCTAAGACCCTAAAGGTATCACAAAATCCAACATGCATAAACCAGAATGTATGATTTTAAAGGATAACCATTACTTAGGTATATGCCAATACATATACCTAAGTTATCATCTAACCCATATCAATCATGAAGAAAACACAAAGGTTATTGACTCAGATCAAACCATGATTTTCATTATCGAAACCAAGACTGCTTGAGAACTCCTCCTCTGTCGAGTACAGTTTCCCTGTCACGACTACGAGGTGCTACTCACTAACCTTAGACTACTGAGGTAGACCTCCTGTTGAGTACCGCAGGTCTGCTGCCAAACCGAGCGCTCCGTCCGCTGTGGGACTGCCACCAAATTGGGCTCTCCCCCTAATAGCCATCAGAGGTACTCCTCTTGTCGAGTACTGATGGTCTGCTTCCAAACCAGGCACTCCATCCGTTGTAGGTCTGCCACCAAACCGGGAACTCTGTCCACTAGGCTAGTCGAATCACTCCGAGTCGAATCGGTCAAGCAGTCGTCAGGTCTACAACTACTAGGCCTCTGCACTCTATATGCTCGTCTCCAAGAGGATCTACACCACAAACTACTGGTCAGTACTCCATGTGTCAATAAGTCTCACATGAAAGTATCTCAAATGATCGCCACGTCATAGGGGTCTCAACAGAACAGATGTAGCATCAATCGGACACCCGGTCTGTGAGTAATTAGTCATTACATCCCGGGAGCCCAATTGGTTTCGTGTACAAACCAACCTGACCATGTCTCAACCATACCCCGAACTCCAGTGGGGTAATATCAAAGAAATGGTTTCACTCCAAGAATACTGGTGCTGCTGATGGTTTGTCAAAAAGATGTCTGGTGCCAAAGATAATGGCCCAAGAAGGTAATGAATCAATAATGGGCCCGTGTCCGGTCTGACCTAGTCGAATTGACTCGGTCGAACCCAGTCTGGGCCGACCTAGTCTGGGTCGACCCGGTCAGAATCTCTAGGTCTGACCTGACCCACTGGGCGGGTCAGCTCGCTATTTTTTGACCCTGTCCGCTGGGCCCTGCCCTATGGACAACGAGGGTGGTTTGGCGCGGTAGACGCCACGTAAGTGGCTCGGTGACTTGGCCCAGGAAAACCGGGCTGGTTCGGCCAACGACACCGTGGGTGCGCAGTGGGTCAGCATGGGAGGCCGGTGACTGGGTGGCCAGCGGGTAGGCCGTGCGGGGCGTGGGCAGGCCAACTGAACTCCGGTCAGGCCGCGGGTGCACCGAGCAGGCGGACCGCACTCCGGGATGGCGGCGACAGGGGCCGGGCAGGCGGGTCGTGCTTCGGGCAAGGCACAAGGGTGACAAGAAGTGTGCTGGTAAGGGCGCGGGGAGATGAGAAGCGGGTCAGCAAGGGCGCGTGGCACCGGGCAGCAGTGGGGGGGAGCTTGGCAGCGCGCCGGGGCACCGGGAAGCACTCCATGGCTATGGGTAGTGGTGCGGTGGCGCCGGGTAGTGGCACGGGGGCGCCGGGCAGCGTGCAAGGGCGACAAGCAGCACGCGGGCAGGCGAGTAGCATGGTGGTGCATGGGGGCCGCAGGTATCACGATCTTCTTTCTCCATCTTCATCGCCATCACCTAAGTGCCATGTTGTCGTAGAATCGTCACAAAAAGAACAACAAAGGGGTCAGGCCATGTTGGTTTGGCCCGCACCCTCCACGTTTAGAGTGGTAGCATTCAGTTCACATGAACGAAGATCAACAATTAAAAAATACATCACTTTTATTCAATCTTCATTTGATGCCGAGAAGAAGAAAAGATAAGCATCAACATGCAACAACCCCTACCTTGCTTGACGATTTTTCGTTAACAAAGCTTCGGTAATGGTGGTGTCGTTTCGTTTACATCGGGAAGCGTTTGGGGTAGGAGACCGAAGATGAAGCATATTTGGCGTTTTTCACAATCGGATCCTTCTCTTTATGTTCGGTCGGAGATCGAAAAGGGTGTTCATCATTCTTCGTTAGCGAAGGGCATTCTTCGCATTCTTCGTTGACAGGATAAAGTCCCCTCAATTCTCCCAAAGGCTCTTTCTCTCCTTAATTTACCCAACAAGGATTATGCAAACCTCCCCACTATAATAATACATCACATATTATAACGGTGGAATAAATAATTCAAAATAATTCGAAAAAGATCCAATTAGTTAATTGCATGGTTTAATTAATTAATTGTGAGAGATTTGTCATATTAAAGTATTGGGGGAAGGTGGAGAGTTTAACCCACATAAATGGGGGGTTATAAGAGTTGAGAACTGGTGTGCGCCCCACTAATAAATCCTACCAAGGGAGGTTATGTGCTGGTGGGCCACACCACTATAACCTCTCATGGGAGTTTATGGTGTGGGGGCCCCCACCCCCAACCTCCACTTGGATGTTTTTACCACCATAATAAAAATAAAGGTTACACTTTAATTTTATCCAACAAAATTATAAAAACCCCAAACAATAACTTCAAAATGCTTCAGAATGCAACTAATGTGAAGGTCTCACTAAGAAATTACCAACGCTGGAAGTTCCATGGTGCCCTCCAAATTTAGTTCTGAGAACCAGTTCAAAAGTTATAAAATTACTCTCACATGTTTACTGAACGTACCTGAAAAAAAGTTTGGAAAATTATTATTAGTCACCCTCGACCCACTGCAGCTGAGGATAGGCTCTACCTAGGTGAAACATGACCCAACGAACCCAACGATTCCCTCAGATTTCCAATCCGAGTTTCCATTTAAATGTTATGAATTTTACAATAAAATAATTTTCGCATAATTATTTTTTTTGCGGACAAAAACTAACTTTGTCAGGTGGCCATCGCCAACCCATGTAAGTATATTCATAAAAAATACTACCCTCACGAGTTCAGCGGTGGTCTCAGATTTTTAATCCAAGTCACCGTTTGTGAGTTATAATCATTTGGAAAATAAGAAATTTTATTTAATTATTTTATTTACGATTATGAAAATTTTGGGATTTCTCACATGAGGCCCACGCCGACTAAAAATATGTCACGCCTAGGGTAAACCCACCATCCTGAGTGAAACAGTGCCCTCAGATTTATGATCCGACTAACTATTTTTGAGTTATTCTACTTTTTTAGGAAAACTTCTTACGCGCATTAATTTAAGCTTAAAAAACTTCAAAAATTGATTCTTGGCACACCGGGCCTCAGATTCATGCGCCATCAAAAACTACGGATTCATAAAAATCCAATCAATCTAATAAATGAAAAAAAATCCATGGAATTTCCGGGCCTTTACATTGTCCCCACCTCAGGGCTTTACATCCCCTTATGACACAACTCACACTAGAGGAATAAAAAGGGGGTACTGAGCACGAATCCGAGCCTGTTGCTCCAATGTGCTCTCTTGGAGGTTCTTGTGCTACCAGTGAACATTCACCAAGGGTATCGATCATCCACATAGGACCCGCTCCTATTGATCCTCAAGCTCCACTTAAACCTCCGAGAAAGTCTCCCCATCATCGATGTCCACCTCCCCATGGTCGTAGATGTGTGTAGGGTCATGCACATATCTCCCCATAAGAGATATGTGGAAGACGTCGTGCACCCAGTGCAACTGAGGTGGAAGAGTTAAGTGGTAAGATACCTCGCCTACTCTATTGAGAACCTAGAAAGGTCTGAGAAATATCAGAGATAACTTTCATCCCTGGCCAAATCTCCATAGACCCCATCGAGGTGAGACCCATAGAATGATGTGGTCGCCATCCCCGAACTCCAGAGGTCTCCATCTCCTGTCGTCATATGACTTCTATCTCCTCTATAGAGTCTTCATCCGCTTCTGGATGACCTGCACCTTCTCCGTGGTAGCTCATACCATCTCTGGTCAGTAGGAAGTTTACCAACTTGGTGAGTCGGTCGACGATCACCCAAATTGAGTCATGTCCACCAGACATACGTGGAAGACCCATCACAAAGTCTATGGATATCTCATCCCACTTCCACTCTGAGACCTTTAAGGGTTGTACCAAGCCTGCTGGTTTCTGGTGCTCTGCCTTCACTTGTTGACAAGTGAGGCATCGTGAGACAAACTCTAGAGAAGTCTAGAATGAACATCTTATAGTAAACAACCAAGGAAGACGTACCTCCCCCTTTGGGGGGGGGGGGTAATCCTAGAAAAATATTTTGAAAAGACATCTCCATGTTCTGTCACTCCTGTTTGGAAGTGAAAACTGAAAACTCCTGCTGCCACGTGGGTAAGGCTGGCCGACTCAAGAGTGATCGGTTTCACTCTCATATGCATGATCTTAACCTGTGCTGCTTGGGTTTCCTTTTTCACCGACTATGGAAAACCACATCCTAACATTGTAGTTAAACCACACCCTTTTTGCCTAATATATTCAATCTGTGTATGAACTGTAGTTTCCTAGTCCATACCTAAACTAACATCGTAAGGCCTTGATGTTGTCCCCAAGAGGTTCCAACCAAAAATCCTGCCTCAAGGGTCAGATCACGCCATCGGCTTATGTGTGATTATCGAGTCTCCTCCCAAAGGTATCTCCAGACGTGAGGGTAAATTCAAAGGTTTAACCAGAAACTCTAGGTCTAGGACAAGATTCATGGAGGGAAGGAATAATTAGTACCTATGACTATCGATACAACATCTAGTAGTAGACACAGATCGTACCTAATCATTCTTCAAGCCCATGGGTGGCACTACATGACCGCATCTAGCTACAATATTTCCCTTCCCTCCAGCTCCCTGAGATTGGCAGGGAATACAAAGGCAAGTGGTTGTAACATGTCAAAATATACACCACCTCATACTTCTCTCCTAACTCTTCTTCCACATCTGCTGCCCTGAAGATTTACCTGTCCATGTAACATCCTCTTCCCGAAACATTTTAGACGCTCAAGTATTTAGGACTGGTGGAAGTTTCGTGTTTCCCCAATTCTATAAATAAATGGATGTATCCTATCAGCCAAAGAAAATTCAACCACAAAAGTTCTATCTAGAATCCTAACATAAGTAGTAATGCGAAGAGGAATATTGATGTGTTGTAAGTCCATAAACACACCGTTCTCAGAGGTCCGAGCTCTGATGCACTGATCGTAACGTATTCATTGAGTACCAGGAATTTTTGGTACGCCTTGATGATTACTCAGCTACCGACATGTCATCCTGCCAAAGCTGTAGAAGCTCCAGAGAACTCCTAGCCACCTCTTTAAGACAGTCCTCAGCCGGCTGTGAGTCGGGCTCACCTCAGACACTGAGGGGTATCTGATGCTCAAACACATGTAATGCACTAAGCCTTCAAGTGTCTTCTACCGGTACTGTCGGTCATAACTACTGATCAACAGGTAGTGATATACCTGACACACTACCCGAAGGTACTATATCAAAAAAAATTAATGTACCGAAGTACCATCACTATGAGGACCATCCTCATGGTCACTCACTGGAAAAGACTAGTAGCTAAGATCACCATCTTCTCTATTAGTGTCTCAACTAGATGGAGAAATCTCACAATCGCCTCCAGCCAGTATTCTACTGCCTGGGAATCTGTCTCGCCTCGAATCCTCGAAGGCCTCTACCGCTGGAACTCGTGCAATCATTCTCACATGGAATGCCTTGTATGATAGTGTGGATGGTGGTATCTGCTTCCCTACAGGTTTTGGTGATGATAGTACACCACCAGATGGTGCCAACAAAGTACGATGGCCCTGCACTGGAGTCTCGTCTCTCGGTGGGTTGTCATCCTGTACACTCTCAGAACTCTAACTGGCTATCTTCGTGGAGGCATCCTGAACAGATGCGACATGGTCAAAAGAGTATACCTGGTGAGATGACCTGGTGTGAGCTAACTTAAAGAAATCTTTTGAAAACATGCATGCAATCAGTGTTTTTATGAACTGAGTCAGAAATCAGTAGTCAGGATCCTGCTGTATGGATATGTCGACCACCACACAAACACTAGACTCCCTGAATGGAAAACCACAATCGGTACCCTTAACATTATTGCTTCACAGAAAGGGAATATCAGAGTCCTAAATTTTGCTGAAGAACCGACTCCTCTGATACCAATTTGTCACGACCCGTCCCCCGGGGCCCGTGTCGTAACTACCCCAAGCCCACCTTCCATAGGCCAGGGGCTGGTGACTAGCACCAAAGGTGTATATCCATAAAACTGGGAAGGTATTGCATTTATAAAATGTAAAACCACACATCCATAGTATAAGAGGAAGAAAACAGTAAGTAAAAGCTATATAACAAGGGTACTGAAAGTAAATGGAGCCAGAATACAAGCCCAATAGTAAAGTACAAATACAAATGAAAAAGGGACAACGACCTGAAAGGTGAAAAAAGCTCCAGGATCGTCCTCCGGGGTTCCTAACTAAATGGTAGGTACAGATGGCCTCCTCCGTACTCCACGTCTTTCAAAATCCACCGTGTGCCTATATGTCTTATGGTCCTCCTACGGGTATTGTCCAGTCCTGGTGCTCTCAGCCTCCATCAGTGATGTCCGTCAGCTGCAACCAACACAATGAGGTGCAGGCATAGCCCGTGAAGGGGTGAGTATAACGAAACTCAGTTGGGACCCCGAGACCCTCATGGTCTCACAAAATCCAACAATGATAAACCAAAAAGTATTATTTCAATGGATAACCATTACTTAGGTATATGACCATACGTATACCTAAGTTATCAAGAAAACCATCTCAATCATGGGGTAAACACAAAGGTCATTGACTCAGCTTCAACCAGGATTTTCATTATCGAAACCATGACTGCTGGATAACTCCTCCTCTATTGAGTATAGTGGCCCTGTCGCGACTCCAAGGTGCTACTCACAAACCTTAGATTACTGAGGTACTCCTCTGGTCGAGTACCATGGTTCTACGGCCAAACCGGGCGCTCTGTCCGCTGTGGGTATGCCCCCAAATCGGGCACTCCCCTTAATAGCAATTATAGGTACTCCTCCTGTCGAGTACCACAGGTCTGCTGCCAAACCAGGCGCTCCGTCCGCTGTGGGTCTGCCACCAAACCGGAAACTACGTCCACTAGGATAGTCAAATCAATCCGAGTCAAACCGGTCAAGCAGTCGTCAGGTCTATATCTACATGACTCCACACTCCCTCTGCTCATCTATGAGAAGATCTTCTCCACGAGCTGCTAGTTGATACTCCAAGTTTCCTGAAGTCTCATGTGGAAGTATCTCAAAGATCCGCTGCAACATAGGATTATCAATGCAAGAGACGACGCGTAGATCGGACGCCCGGTCTGTGATTTATTAGCCTTTTAGTCCCGGGGGCCCGGTTGGTTTCATGTACGAACCAACCTGACCATTTTTTCAACTATACCCCAAACTCTCGTGGGGTAATCTCAGAGGTATGGCTTCGCTCCAAGAGTACCGGCGCCGCGGATGGTTCGCCAAACAGATGTCTGGTGCCAAAGATAATGGCCCAATAATGTAATGGTTCAGTAATGGGCCATGGTCCGGTCAGACCTGGTCGGACCGACTGGGCCCAACCTAGTCTGGGCCGACCTGCTCTTGGTCAACCTGGTTAGACTCATTGGGCTTGACCTGACCCATTGGGTGGGTCAACCCCTTATGTTTTGAACCGATCTGATGGGCCAGGCCCAGCAGATAGTGAGGGAGGTTTAGCCTAGTTGTCGCCACATAGGCGGCTCGGTGAATCGGCCTAGGAAAACCGGGCTGGTTCGGCTAGTGACACCGCGGGGGCGTCGAGTGTTGGATCGGGAGGCCGGTGACAAGGTGGCCAGTAGGTAGGCCGCGCGGGGCGCGGGCAGGCCGACCGGACTCCTATTAGGCCACGAGTGCACTGGGCAGGCGGGTCATGATTCAGGCATGAGACGGCAGGGTCCAGGAAGGAGGTCCGTGCTCCGGGCAGGGCACGGGGGTGTCGGGCAGTGCACTGGTAGGGGCGCGGGGCATCGGAAAGTGCACCGGCAAGGGAACGTCGCACCGGGCCATGGCGCGAGGGTGCCGAGAAACACGCAAGGGCAATGTTTAGCGCTCCAGGGCCCCGGGCAGGAGAGCAGGGGCCCCGCGAAGTGGCATGGGGGTGCTGGGAAGCGCGCCAGGGTGCCGAGCAACGTGCCAGGTAGCAGTGCGGTGCCCCGGGCAGTGGAACGGGGGTTCCAGGAAGTGCGCCAGAGTGCCGGGCAGCGCGCCAAGGCACCGGGTCGTAGCGCGGGGGCCCCAGAAAGTGGCACGGGGTGCGGCGGCACACGGGCAGGCGACGCGGAACCCGACAGCGCGCGAACAGGCTCTACAGGGCGCGGCGGCGTGTGGGCAGGCGGGTAGCAAGGTGGTGCGCGGGGGTAGCAGGTAGGGCGGTCATCGTTTTCAGTCTTCATCACCATCACCTCAGTGCCATGTCAACATAGAATCGTCACAAAAAGAACAACGGAGGGGTCGGGCCATGTTGGATTGGCCCGCACCCTCCGCGTTTAGAGTGGTAGAATTCGGTTCACCTGAACAAAGCTAAATAATTAAAAAATACATCACTTTGTATCAATATTCATTCGATGCTGATAAGAAGAAAATAGAAGCATCAACATGCAACAACCCCTACCTTTCGTGATGATTGTTCGTTGATGAAGTCGAGGTAAAGGAGACGTTGTTTCGTTGACGTCAGGAAGCATTCGGTGTAGGAGAACGAGTAAGAAGCGTGGTTGGCAATTTCTGTGGTCGGATCCTTCTCCTTAGGTTTGGTCGAAGATCGAAAAGGGTGTTCATCTTTCTTCGTTGGCGACGGGAGTTATTCGCATTCATTGTTGAGATGATGAAGTCCCCTCAATTCTCCCAAAGGCTATTCCTCTTATTAATTCTCCCAACAAGGATTATGCTAACCTCCCCACCACAATAATACATCACATATTATAATGAAGGCATAAATAATTCAAAAGAAATTGAAAAGGATCCAATTAATTAATTGCATGGTTTAATAAATTAATTTTGAGAGAGTTGGCGCATTAAAGTATTGGGGGAATGTGGGGAGTTTAACCCACATAAATGGGGTGTTAGAAGAGTTAAGAACTAGTGTAGGCCCCACTGTTAGATCCCACCAAGGGAGGTTATGTGATGGTGGTCCCCACCACCATAACCTCTCATGGGAGGTTATGGTGTGGTGGACCCCACCCCACCCTCCACTTGGAGGTTTTAAACACCACAATAAAAATAATTTTTACACATTATTTTTATCCAACTAAATTATAAAAACCCCGAACACTAACTTCCAAAATCGTCAGAATGAAACTGCGATGAAAGTCTCACTAAGCAATTAACGATGATAAAAGTTCAACGGTGCCCTCAGAATTTAGTTCCATGCACCGGTTCAAAAGCTATAAAATGTCGCTCGCACGTTTACTGAGCGTACCAGAAAAAAAAGTTTGGAAAATTATTATCAGTCACCAACGACCCACTGCATTCAAGGTCAGGATTTTCCTAGGTGAAACATGCCCCAACAAACCCAACGACGCCCTCATATTTTCAAATTGTGTTACCATATAAATGTTATGAATTTTACAATAAAATAATTTTCACTTAATTATTTTATTTGTGGCCAAAAACTAACTTTCTCTGGTGACCCTCGCCGACCCAAGTTAGTATCTGATTAAAGAAAGCCTACCCTCACGAGTTCAGTGATGGTCTCGAATTTTTAATCCGAGTTACTTCTTGTGAGTTATAAGAATTTGAAAAATAAAATAATTTATTTAATTATTTTATTTACGATTATTTCAATTTTGGGTTTTCTCATAGGAGGTCTGTGCCGACATAACTTAAGTCATGCCTAGGGTAAAGCCTCCATCATGAGCGCAACGGAGCCCTCAGATTTTTGATCCGATTAACCATTTAAGATTTATTCCACTGTTTTATTAAAACTGTTTACGCGCGTTAATTTTAGCATAACAAAACTTCAGAAATTGATTCTGGGCACACCGGGCCTCGGAATCATGGACCATCAAAAACTCCGGACTCGAAAAAATCCAGTGAATTTGAGAAAAGAAAAAAAAATCCACGGAATTTCTGAGTATTTACATTAAGGATAGACACTTTTTTCAATTTTTTACAATAATAATAATATTAATAACAACAACAAAAACAAAAATAATAATATTAATAATAAAATAATAATACATTAATACATTAATAATATTAATAATATTAATATAATAATAAAAATGGTAATAATAATTTTAATCATTTTCCATAAAAACTATAATAAAAAAAATATCATGAATAATATTAATATTCATAATAATAATCATAATAGTCATAATAAAAACATAATATTATTATTATTATCTAAAATTATTTATAAAATCTAATCCATTAATTTATCTTATTCTAAAAACCGGGTAACTGTTCACTCTTCGCATGAAATAATGACCATGTGCAAGTTTCACACCTCTTCCTAGACCGCATGGGCCCCAATAGAAGCAGCTAGGTCTACCACATGATTACATATCACCATGTGGTGCTCGTGCACCGGTCGGAAACCCACCAAAATCCTTAAATGTCAAAACATCTAAACTGAGACCCCAATCTAACTTTAGCGTGGAACCCAAAGCCATGAAATTATAAAATAAAATTTAATTTAAAAAGATAGGTGTGAAAATTCCCTCCACCAAAGACACATTTTCCACCAGAATGTCACTCATTCGAACAATAGAAAAAATAATAATCAATGCTCGATTGAAACCTAAAGAAACCACAATATAAGAGAACTGGAGAACACGATAGGGTTCTCCCCAAAGAAAGAACTCAACTAGTGCAAACATTTAACACCCATACATATCACCTTGAGAAGGGGGTGCACTGCGGGAACTCCCAACCGATCTAAACTAACTTATATTGCATGAGTGAGACAACACCTCGACTAATTCTTTTAACTCTCGAATGTGACATCGAAAACCCTAACACTAGATAAAAATATCTGAGCAGAACTTAACCCAAGTGGTGAACCTAAGAATTACTACAATCATCAAATCTTCCACAGTCACATAAATATTTAAATGAACACATCTATACCACGATTAAACCATACAAGGGACAAACACACTTTTAAGAAAAACACACGACTTAGAAAAAAAAATCCACACAAACAAAACTACACTGATTATAATAGAACAAGTTCATCATAACTTCATGACAAAAAAATGAACCTACAAAAATATTAAAACATTATTAGTAGAAAAACAAGAACTTAATCACTTTAAATGCTCTATATAGATCATTGAACACATAACCGAAACTGTGGATTCACACCCCCAGCAACTCCAGACTGCGGCGAGCATCACCCCAATACCTGTGTCCGGGGATCTGATAGATAAAGCATATCCTGCATCACATTTAGGCACTACAATCTTCCATTCATAGAATCTTCATATGAAGATGCTTCCTGCAAAACAGTTCAAGATGACCCAAACTCCCGCAACGATGTAACTTCTTTGGTGGAAGGATACATGATGGCTTCATGTGCCCTTAATTTCTACACAGATGGAAAACCATTGAACGATATGATGAACTGGAAGCCAAAACCACAGTAGAGAACCCTTTATAAATAATTTGATCTAGCATACTCTTCTCTTCATATGGGGAACCTTCATGAACTACTTGATACGCTGGATTTCAAACCATCTGTGCTCTAAAGACCAACTCAGCTAGAAACATCTCATCCACCAGATTCTTGAAACAATTGTCATTATAATGAAGGAACTACTCCTTGATCTATGGGAGAAGACTCCAGATGAATATATAAATCTTCATCAAATCTATGAAGGGATCTATGAGGAAAAGGGCACGAGTTCCTTGAAGGGGTCAACCTATGTCATCACCGTCCATTGGCCTTGTTAAATACGCATGAGCTCTTAACTTTTATTCTACTTCACCTATTTAGTTATTAATCATCAGAAGAAGAAGGATTTATAAACATCTCATGTCAACCAAAAATTAATTTACAGTAAGGAAAAAACACTCCCATTTTTCCAGAGTTGGACCATCGAACAAACCCAAAACAGCACACAATTTGACAGCTTCGGGAGTTCCAAATATCATGAAGATGGGATCAACTTCGTCAATACACTCTGTTGACTATAATGGACCCATATCACCATGAATGGTAAGAAATGTATGAGAAGGACCCTAAATTTAGAATGAATTATCAAAATTTTCAGTGATGATTATCGACGGAATTTTCAGAAAAAAGATATAAAACACCGACACAAAGCTGAAGCCGATATCAAATAAATGTATAAGTAAAATTAACATCTTGATCCATAATGACCAACTCAAAAACCCAAAAAAAATATAGACACAACCCAAAATTTAATTTTTATTTTAGATTCAAAAATCTCTTCTATCAAGGACACTTTCTAAATAGCAAACAAAATTTTCAATCCAAATTCAATTACAAAAATCATTTCCCATTTTAAAATCAAATTACAAAAACATTGTATTGCCTTTAATTCCAATTACACACCCTAATAATCTCATGAACCATTGCACATGTCTTCATCCTATATCATCCATAAACACCAACACACACTTCCCATGAATCTCCTCAAAGGGGAAAATGTTCCTAAAGAGTACCAAAGTTTTCACACAAAGTATTTATCTACTAATTCCAAGAAAACAACATGTTTTTAGATCAGGGGATTTCAGTTTTAAAACCCATTTCATAAATATTAATCCATTTAAACGAAGTCATTATAATTTCAAAAAACCTATTTCATTTTCAAAAGTTATCTTACCCAAACAGCAACCCAGATGACACTCAACATGAATCAACCTACTAGATTTAGGGACTAGTTGTCATGCTTAACATGGGGACATGATAGTGGTCCATAACCCAAGTAAGCATCAACAACTAGGAGGAACTTAATCCTTATACTAGGGATTCACATGTGTCACTCAAACATGTAAATTCATGATGTAACATTGGATTTATTCTGTTGTCATTCATCAATATAAAGAGAAACACAATGATACAAGGACAGAATTCCCAGACTAGCCCCGATGACTCGAGGATCGGAACGAGTGATGGATGATGACACCCTTCCCGTACCTACCTTCCATTTCCCGAAAGTCCTTATCTCCATCTAATGGAAACCCCAAATAACATGGTCCTCCTATGATACCATTTTTTCACACACTGGCTTAGGTGACCGGATTAGGGTCAACTCGAGATGGTTCGTGAAAAAAGGGGAAAATGGAAGAGAGATGAGAAGTGGAGAATTGATCTGGAGAAGGGAGTATGATATAATCCAGAGGATACTATGGGGTGGTTTTTTTATTTTTTATACATTAATATTATCTAGTTTATATTTACACATTGAGAACGTAGTTTATTTATAAGTATGATATGGTTGATTTTTTTTTCAAAATTTACTTTATCCTATATTCGATACTATGGGTTGTTATATTTATTTATATTTATGGTGATTGGTTTTGATTAATGAGTGAATTTTCTCATCACTACTTCCTTAGAACCACACCTCTAGTCCGCTACCTATTTTGTATGTGATGAAATTCATGAGTTTATGTGTCACTTTAGATGGATATGGTTATTCGGGTTAGGGAAATGCATTTTCCAAAAATAAGTTGAGAAAAAAACATGTTGTCTTTATAAGAATATCAATAAAAATTATTTTATATTATGACATGAAACAAATAATTTATAGGATATGCCCAAATATATGTGAGATATGGGTATTCAATCCATATATAATAATACATTTTTATTGTACAGGCATGATTATACACTCAAGAATATATTTTTTCAATAATGTGAAATAATTGTTTTTATTGATCATTTCCAATTTAATTAAATTGGTTGAAAACTAGACATCTAGGTTTAGATAAGTTGTTTCGGTGATGGTTGTGGAAAATGGAGTTACACAGTTATTAGGTTGCAAAGGGGTCATGTTCTTGTTAAATTTATGATAGAATCAGGGTAGGTATTAGAAATATAGATGATTTTTCAATACACTGGGATAGTTTTATAGAGTAAGGGGGAAGGAATGAGAGGGGTTGTTCTATTAGTGATCAGTGAAATGATTGTACAACTCATGCATGATCGGAAAAATTATATTATTGATAGAGAAGAATCATTTTTTGGGTAATGAGCTATAATATCTATCTAGATCTAGATAATTGATGATGTGGATTTTTTTCTTCGAGTAATTGGATTAAAATCTCTCTTAAGATAGATCTACGATAGGATATGTGTATGGGTGAAGAGAATTTTCTGAATGAAATTTCATATGGTCTTTAAGGGGAAAACTATGAACTAACATGAGATCATCCCTCGTTTATGTGATTAGGTTATTATGTGTGAATTTAAAGGCAAATGGGCCTACATATAACAACCCAATATTTTAGTAATATATTTTTTCCATTAAATAAATATATTTCATCAAAATACTATGTTAAATGAAACACAGAGTTTAAAGAAACTCTAATATAGTTTAAAAATATACTTAATTGATGGTTATCACCTAGAAAAATGATATGAGGGTTTGAATTGGTCTAAATAATATATGAAAAATTGAAGGCTACATATGTATAAAATAAATTCATAGGTCATAATTTTATATGTAATAAAAAATCATTTGAAAATAAAATAATTTTTTCGTAAAATCAATTTAATGTGTGGAATATGTTTTTATATTGACAAATAATATTAATCACTAATGTTGAATGATTTTAATGAAAATTTTATTTTTTATACAGAATAGTTATTTCACATATAAATAATTTTACTCTAGTTATGGGATAAGAATATATCATGTTTAATGCTTGAAAATTGTATTTTTCTAAGAAGTTGTTTCATCCCATTTTTCACACATATTTAAATATTAAATTATTTCAATTATATATATATATCTATCTAAATTGATATAATGGATTCTATATTTATAATCAGGTGCTTCAAATTTTTTTAAATAGTTACCTATTATTTTTGGGTACTATGACTAGTAACTATGGTAAAATTTGTCACATTAGTATAATGTATGTTTGGTTAATCTAGGTTAAAACTGAGTGATAAGGTCATCATATTTCATCTTAAATAATATTTTATAAATTTAATTTGACCCTTATAACTGTAGGATAATAATCCACTTCATAATGAACATTGTTCCATAAAAATTAAATCTAAAATAATTAAATCAATGAATGCTTCAAAATATCACTCTATTAGAACATAACGAAAAAAAATAGTTTTTAAATGAATCCAAATGGATAATGTTTAATATTATAATCATATTTTAAATATCATAATAAATTTTTTAATTTCTATATATTAAATACATACTATAATTTCTTGTAGAACACTAGAAATATAATTATTTTATTAATTGAAAAATAAAATAAAATATATTAAAAAACATAAAAGTGATATAATATGAAATATTTATAGTGTTAAATGATTATAGTAGCATAATATTATATATTTATGTTTTATAAATGAATTATATTATATTTCTATATTTTTATTTTTGAAATAAATTTCATAGTAATAGAATAGTGTTAATACTGACAAGAGTAATATTTTATCAAAATTTTATATTCATAAATTTTTTAAAAATTATAAATAAACATGAAAGTTTACAATTAGAATACGTTGGCATATAAAACTTAATCCAATGTATATTTATATTCTAATTATCAACTTATATATAAAATAATAACCCTTTAAAAGAGTTTTTTTTCAAGGAAAAGGAAATCACTTTAACCATCACATTATTTTTATTTAACCATATCTCACATCATATGATTTTATATTATTAAATTAAATTTAAATTAAATAAACTAATTATTCTAAAATGTTGTTATAATTGTTAAATAATTATTATCCACACTTTTACCATAAAATGGGAAGTGAAAGTATGGAAAACTAACCATCTCCGTGTAGTGATACAATTCATTTTACAACAAAATATTTCATGGATGATAATTATGATGGACTTAATGTTATGTATTAAACTTATTGAATAATTATAATTATATACTTACAATATAACATCTATATTCATTCTTTCTAATCGACTGTAAAATAATAACATTACTAGGGTGTACGTGTAGACTTCCACCTGAAGGGATGCGCTTTTGTTTTCATTTATCTTTTATTTGGATTGTAATAAGTAATTTATTTATTAATATATCTTATTTATGTGATATAATAATTATTATGTAAATGTTAAATGATTTTTTTGACTTTTATTATTCCAATCCTCAATAAGTGAAAACAACATTTCTAGGTACATAAAACCTACCATCTCCATGATTAATGTAATCCATTTTTAGATATATATTTTTATTGGTTATGTTAAATAATTATATATTATATTTATACCATGGATAATTATTTTGGATATGATAAACCATGATAATATTTATATTACATAAAGAACTAAATAAAAACATATATGCAAAATGAAGCAATTATTACCCAAAATAGTGAGTTTAATAATGAATTGTTAATAAAAGGGTTACAAAATATTAAAATTAAATCATATATGGTAAGATATATATTATTATGTTCCAATAATAGATAATATATATATATGTATGTATATATATATTAGTTTGAGACACATATAAAGGACGACAAACCACTTATAAGTGTTTATCACACAATCTCATCATTATTTGCAATTATTTATAACGGGGTCTCTACTAAGAGAATTATTAATATTTTTTTATACAACACAATATGTTTTATTCTCCACTACATAATAATATAAATTAAAAAAAATTTAATTGCAATTTCCTCACATTATAAACATTATATTCTAAAATAATATTTTTCTATATAATTAACATTATTTTTATATTCAGATAAGATTAATTTCATTGATATTCATATATTATTTAAAATGATTTAGAGAATATTTTTTACATTGTTAAATTCTTTATAATGGAAATTTTAATCCATTTATGGGTTTTAATTTTTTTAAATAAATATTTTTTGGTTTTTAAATGAGAATATTTTTGACATTTTTACTAAAGTTTATAATGAATTTTTTTAAACATATAAAAAATAAACTATATTTATAAATGTTATGGCTGATAATTTCATTGAAAATTAATTATCCTTAATATGATATTCCTTTCAATGAATATTAATTTTCAAAATATTGGTGAATTTTTTATATTATCATATGTTTTTTCATTTCGAAAAGGATATTTCAACATGAAATTTTCCACTTATTATTTGAAGTATTTGAGACTTTTTTTAACATCCTTTATTGAATATTAAGATTTTAGGACGTTATAATTTATTATAAAATATGACATTTTTCATTTCATGGTTTATGATAAACATAACTAGGTAAATGATATATATTATTTATACTAGTTTTCCAATGTGAATAGCTATTAAGATTAAAAAATATTGGTTATGTTATGCTATTTTTTCATATGAGGAATGCATTAAGCTTATTATATAAAATTGAGAACTATAATTATATATTTTCTCAATAAATCTGTATTCCTCGCGAGGAACACTATATTATTAACTTTTCCAAGGCCTTACCCATTTATATAGATAGTTGGGCACAAATCCCTAGAATTACTTTTAGATGTCTTGGCACTAGGCATAAACAGTAAGCTCAAATGTCTATCATTATGAATTCCATCATTATGAAATTTATTTTTAATATACATGAGATAATTTGAAAATTTATTGTATACATTGATAAGCTTCAATATAATTATATTTTTTATATGTAATTGTTTTACTGTCATTTATTCAGTCCATATTATTCATTTGTTTTTAGATTCTATTGTATTAATTTCCATGATGAGCATCTAAGATTACACATTTCATTTGTTATCATTTCCAATATTTTTGCTAATGTTTTATAATTTATATAAAGGGATATTGAATATGATATAAGGATTATCCAAATTAATTTTTAGTAGAAATCATATGAACTTCATTTAAGAAAAAATTGATTAAGGAAGTCATAGACCTAGACAATATTTCTTAAAAACCATGCTTTAGACATTGAGTTTTGTAAAAAATATATTTGATATTATTGTTAGGAATTTACGTTATAAATTATGATTCATAATATATTTATCCATTCTAGTGTGCACCATTGTTTAGAAATAGTATGTAGATATTGGAATAAAAACCTAATTAATTAATGTAATACATGTAGGGATTTCCCTGTTGGGAAAGATAATGAAGATGTAGGTGGATCATCGTCTGGTGATGAAAAAATTATAACTATATTAGGTAATATGACTCATGTTATGGATAATAACCATACTCTTATGAATAAAACTACTTATCTATAATGTAGTGTAACAATGTTAGACTAATTCATGATTAGAAAATACCTCATTCAGTGGGAATATAAATATTAATATATTTAAGAAGTATATATGATCCATAGAGAAGATCCTTCATTTTATGGTAAGTAGTGAAAGGGATAATGTTTTCCTAGTAGATTAACATCTATCAGGTGATTCAGATAAATAGTGGTTAATTATCCAAAATATAAAAAAATGTTAAGAAAATTACAATAATTAGAATGAAGGATCTTAATAAACATTTTATGGAAATATTTTTCACTTTCATACAAAAACTATAAATGGGGATAAAAAATCAAATTCTAATTCAAAACAAGGATGAAAAAGATTTTTATGTTTGAAGCTAACTTCAAGAGGATAGCAAGACTTTTTTATAGAGTGTGTAAATAATTCAAAGCGTATGATTTTTTTTCTTTGATGAGAATGACCCCATAATTTTATGTGAACTAGTCTCCAAAAAAAATTCATTACATGATGATATAATATAATTTCTAAACAAAAATGATAAAAAATTATGTATGTGTTATGGATTTGATGAAAAAAAGAGATGACTATGATGAAAGTGAAGAAATGGATAAGGGGAATAATAGATCAAATAATTTCTCAATATATGATAGCAGTATAAGGAAACACCTAGGTATTTGTATAAAATGAAAAATATCTTTCTTAACTTATGGATATAAATTCAATCGTGAACATGATTAAATGTGTAATGGATAAGCCATCAATGTATAGTGGTTCAACTTTAAGAATACGGGGAACTATTCCAACTAATTCACAAACATTCAAAATAACAACCCAAAAAAGATAAAAACCAGAGAGGGACATTCTTATCAAATTACTATATATGAAATGGAATTTTATAGTGATGTGGTGAAAGTAACACTTATCTATCGCCCATTAATTTAAATATTTTTTATTCGATTTCAGTTATACTGAATCTTTTATATTTGAATAATATTCTAGGGGTATAGTATCACCACCTAAATAGGTAGATATTGAGATGGTAGTGAAATTACTAATGTTTGGATGATAATATATAATTTATATAATTTCTATAAGAAAGAAGTTTGCAGAATGAAAATTCCTATGAATCTAGTTATTCTTTTTATAGAAAAATTTGATGTTATATTGGGAATGGATTGCATTTCATTACAAAAATCTATCATCAATTACTGAGGATGTTATTTTGTGTTTAAATTCCAAATCAATATATGATCATCTATAATTGAAATAAAAAATAGAAAATATGATGGAAATAATATATATTGAATGGGTCATGATTCCTTTTTAAAATGGGTGTCTATCACATATGATTAGGGAGAAACAAAAAATTGAATATATTACTATTGTTTGGGATTTTTGTTGATTCCTTTCTAGAAGATTTACCTTGACTTAGATTGAAATTTGAGGTTTATTTTTTAAATATAACTCATACCTCAAACTATAAAACTATTTTAGAAACTGCATATAGAGTACCCCAAATAGAAATGAATTAATTGACAAAGAAAATCCAAGAGGATACTAACAAGTCGTTCATTCAATTAATTAGATCACTATAGGGGAAACATTTTTTTTATTAAAATAATTAAGGTTAAATGAGACATTTTATTGATTATCATGAAATTAATAAGATCACTATGAACAAATATAATCTACCCGGTATTGATGATTTGTTTGATCTACTAAAAGAGATCAATACTTTTATAAGATTGGCATTTATTCTAGTTGTCATCAATTGATGGTGTTGAAGGAGGATATAAATAATAAAAAAATTCCATAAAAGGTATAGAAATTATAAATATTTTCTGAATCCATTTATTATTACTACATACCCAATTGTCTTCATGGATTTAATGAATACTGTTTTTAATGATTACTTTGATCAAATTATTATAGTCTTTTATAGATGATATTTTAAATTATTCCATGAGAAAAGAAGATAATGATGATAATTTGAGTATTTTTATAAGGACCCAATGGTAGGAATAAAAGTTTGAAAAATTTATAATGTGTGAATTTTAGATTCAAAATGATTCAGTATTAGGTTATATTAGCTCATTTTAGGGAATATCGGAGGAAATCAAAAATAGATGTTATTAAATGTTATCATATTATGACCACTATGAAAGGGATTTTTAGTATTCTTATCTTATAACTATATTATTTAACCTTTTTTGAGAATTTATAACAACCATATAAAAAACTCCTAAAAATGAATTAGATGGGATCCATGATCTATTGGATTGATTAATGCGAACAAAATTTCAAGAATCATAATTGATTTTTGGTTATTGTACATATGATTACATTTTTTTATTGTGAGGGTATATAATATATAGTAATTCATAAAAATTTGTATTGGGATGAGTTCCCATGTAAAATATTATAGTTGTTTCTTGTGACTCACACCAATAAATGGTTCATTGGGATAATTACCCACATCATGATTTGGTGTTAAATGTGGTAAATTATGCATTAAATATTGGGAAGAATTATCTTTACCTATAATTGTGTGATATAAATACTAATACTAAAATTTTTATGTATAAATTATCTCATAAATAACTTAATATGTTCCATTGAATATGGTTGTATTTGATTAAAGATTATTTTTTCTCAACACAGTAACATCCTGTGAAATTAAACAAGGTGGCAGATGATCTGAGACAAAAGGATCATTATTTATTATCAATGATTAGAATACATAATGATATAATATATCAAGATTTTAAATGCTTCTTCAAATCAGAAGGATGGGTAGAGATCTTATCTTTATATAATGATTATTAAAATATCTAACCATGTGATAATTGATGAAGCACATAAGGAAGTTGTGGAACTATAGAAGATGGTCAAAAAAATTATAGATTCAATCCTTGATTTTAATGGAATGACGAGGATCATGAGACATGTATGTGTTAAATCTATCCCATATTATAAGAATGATAAATTGGATGGGGCTTATTGTTCATCATTCTCTTCTTATCGTTGATGTATAAAAATGTATAGTGACATATAATAGAATTTATCATTGGACAACATAACTAGAGGTATTGTTGTGTATGTATCTTGGTTCTCGGTATGTCATAAATTTAAGACTAGAAGCCATGAGCCAATGGGTTCCACCACCATTACCCATACATGATTTTTAACGGGACAACATCACCACATATATTGTCATTTGAACCCCCAAAACATCTTAGAGACAAAATTTTATCTGGTTTGTAGATGATTGGCTTTCTAAGTCTTCAAAATTCATTGATATCTGATATTATTTTTTCTTGGAAAAATTTTTGTAATATATGTAAGGGATGAGGTATGTTTTCACTGAGTTCCACTATTTATTTTATTTGATTGAAATTCAAGGTTCACATTGATGTTCTAGAAAAGTATTCATCCAACTCTGGATATAGAGTTGAGTATATGTATAATGTATCTACCTTTTATAGATAAAAAATTTTCAAGAACCATTAAAAACCATGTTTTTATATTTAGATGTTATCTATGAATTTCAACAGTGGTTGGGATCATCACCGTCTGCTGGTCATGTTTTCATACAATAATAGCATTCACTCAAGAATTTTGATGGATCCCTCAGAACCCCCATATAGTAAGAAATTTTAAAATCCAATCATATGTGATTATGTGGGAGAAAAGAATATATTATTACCAAATACTGTTGAAGAAATGGAAGAGAATGTCAAATCCATTCTGAAACACATCAATGTAGTATAGGATTGATTGCAATGTGATGCTAACAATCACTGATTTGATTTGGAATTTCAAGTTTGTGTGAATGATTTTCAATATATTTCTCCATAGAAGATGTATATAGGAATTTAAAATAATTCAATGTTGATCCCAATGTGTATTGGAGATTTCGAGATTCGAAATCGCGTACGGACATTCTCTTATCACATAGCACATCTGCCAAACCATTCTCGAGTTCACTTTGTCTTCTATGTAAATATCATAAGGATGTATATACTTTATCCATCACATGTACTAAACTCAAGGATTGTGCCATTAGAGCATGAACATAATTATGAAGTGAACCCAATAAAAATATTATATTTTAGAGATAATGTGGAACAAAACAAGACTACTCATCTAGTTAATGTCCCTTAGAGGAATCACAAATTCAAATAAGAAACATGAGAACATGAGGATGTAATGAAATAGAGATATCCAAATGATAGATTTCATGGAAAATAATCATTTTAGGGTGGGTATAATTGAACACCCAATTTTTTGGGAATATATTACCCTTAAAATAATATAATTTTTTCAATAACCTCTGATACATACAACACCATGTTTAATCAATTCATGATATACTATTAAAATAGTGTCTTCTGACTATACACAAATAGTCATTAAATTGTTGAGAATAAATTGAAATAATTTAATTATGAAAAATTTATGCTTAAATATGTATAAGAAGTATTCATAGGTTATCTATTATTTATAAATAAATTTTAAAATAAGAGAGATATTTTTATAGAAAATTATTTTTCTGCATGAAATATATTTTTATATTAATAAATATAATTAATTAATATAGGTGAATAATTTTAATGATATATATATATATATTATACTATATAAAATGATTTAACTTTCATCTAACACTTCTTTTGTGATATAAGATATCAATAAATCAATCTTTATTTTTGAATGTCTTATTTTGATTAAATGTAGTTTTGTCATTTTTTTCACACATTTATTAAAATTAATTTTTATTCTTATTATTATTGAATTTGAAAAACTGAATTCAATATTTAAAATTATGTGGTTAATTTTTTTTAAATAGAACTACTTTATTTTAGGAAAATATGGACTTGAATTGAGGTAAAATTTATCACCTCAGTTAATGGAAGATTGAGTTGATCTTTGATAATTCTGATTTACACAGTCCTATTTTCTCTCTAAATTATTATTATATAAGCATAATTAAATAATTATCTCATTAGTCTTGATATTTTTTTAATATAAAATTTTCTATGAAAATTACATATAAATTATTGAAATCAGTGAAAGCTACAAAATGTTAGTCTATTACCTTTAAATATCCCTTCTATTTCAACATAGGGAAAACGACAAGTATTGAATGAATATCAAAGTATTTTTGAGAATAATAAACAAATTTTAATGATGATATTTTATTTATAATTTTATGTAATTAAATAATTACCCAAAATACTTACACAATGTCGAAATATTATTTATTCAATTAATGTGAAAATAAAATAAATTATACTATAAATGTTAAATATTATATAATTTGACTGTGTAATAGTGTCACATAAATTGTAAAGATGAATATGACATGTATGTTATTTTTAAAAGTAATATATTATAATTTTTCATTTTTATGGCATCTTTATAGTGAAATTAATTGACTAGTGTCAATGTTGACATTAATGTCATTTTATCAAAATAATATTTTATTAAATTATTTAGAAACAAAAAAAATAATTGAAGAGGAAAATTAGGATAATTTATCTTCTGAAATGTCATCCCTTGTTGCTTTATAAGGCAATTTACATTTTATATGTTAAATTATATCCTTTTAATAGTAAAAAGGTTGTTATAGTGGTTTAGGTTAAAATCATTAACTAAGGGGTTAAACTAAAAGATAAGGTTTAAAATACCATATAAACCTATAAAAACATTATTTTATGATGTTATAACAACCAAATCCTATATTTTATTCGAATATATGGACAATTTCAATTTGTTTCATGATAATGACTCTATTATAATTAAATATCTTACGAAATTCCAAACATTCCCCTCGGCCCAATTATAAATGGGATCCTCCACCTATCACATCTTTAGAATGGTTTGGGACATTTATATAAAAAAAGAAGTATTATATCCACTCCCATATCCAAATTTTATCATTTTTTGTACTCCCAAAAGTCCAAACCTATGTCCCTTAAAAACATATCAAAGTGAGTTATTTCAAATAATTGGTAATCTCTTTAAATGATCACTTTCTTTTATATTATTATTTAACCTCATCTAAAACTATTATATTATTCATAAGATAAGAAATTTGGTATCATAAATATAATGAAATTTTATGATGATTATGAAATCATCATCAACCACCCTTATTCTAATGAAATTGGAATTAAAAGTATTTCTCATCTGTATATATATCGTACCGTGTTCGTAGAGATATTGTTTTTTCAATCCCCAAATTTCATGGACGGTTATTGTGATGGATTTTATATTTATATATGATAATTATGAAGTAGTATTTCTTTTGAAACTATAATATCACACCCACCTTATTTCATTCCAATGATTTGGAAAATAATAACATCACTCGTGTGTACATATAGACCATCACATCGATGAAGCGATGTGATTTTTTTTATTATTTTAATTGGATGGTAATAAATTTTTAAATGAATAATTTAAATGAATTATATTATATAATAATTATTTTTAATTGTTTAATTATTTTTTATCTTTCATTATTTTATTCTATTGAAAAGTTTATACAATATTAATTGGTATATAGGACATACCATCTACATGAATTATGTAATTCATATTTTGATAACTATATCTTATATATTACTATATTTTACATATATTTTATATTTATATTATTTTTAATATTATGTAGATTATATAACCAACCTAAATGTAAAATTAATGAAACTAATAAACCTAAACATACATGAGAAACTAAGCCGGTATTACCCAACACAATGATTTTAACAAATAATTATTAATAATATGGTGATAAAAATTATAATTAAAACATATATGGTATGAAATATATCATTATTTTTATATAATAGAGGTATAATAAATTATAATTTATTAAATAGGATGTTCGGACTCAAATGAACGAAGTCAAATATGAGGTAAAGGTTTATTTCACAATCACATCATTATTCAAGATTTTTATGCTTATGTCTCCACATAGAAAATTATTTGATCTTAATATATTTATCCTAGTATATATTATTATCCTAAATATATTAATATAAATTATAAGATTTTCATTAATTTTTTTCTATATAAGATTTCCATATACAAATTAAATATTTTTTTTGAAAACTGAATTTCTGTCCATACATTGCAAGAAATATTTTTTCTTCCTTATGTATATCAAACATAAAATTTTTAAGTATTATTTTTAATATTTTACAAATATTTATTAAATAAAATTTTATAATTTTTTTAATTTTTTTTAAAATTAATCTAATGAATTTTATCATCCTCTTCTAAAAGAGCTACTTTTTGACTCTTTTATAAAAGTGTGAATGAAAATTATATTAATATATAAAGAATGAGAAAAATTTACCATCGTTAAGACCACTCATTTATTTAAATATTATTATGAATGTTTATAAGTTAAATTTATAATAAAATGTCTTGCATAATATTTTAGAATGTTTTAAATTTTAAGAAGTGATTTTCGAATTAAAAATATGTACTTTCCTCAAAAATGTTTTTGATGAGATTTTTAAATCATTTTCATCTATATTATTGTCAATTGTTGAATTTTATGTAATGAGAAAGTTGGGGGAAAATACCTTTATTAAAAAAACACACACAACTACATTTTTTGGGAGAAGGGGGAACCCAACAGAAATTCAAAAATCCAAAGACAAATTGTCATAAGGAAAAAATGTCCCAAAAGACCAATGTCACAAATCCATTACAAAGAAAACCAAACATCAAATCCAGAGAGGTGGGAGGCCTATTAGTCACAATACGAAATGTCAAGAGCCAAAGGGCCAATGGTACAAACAACCACCCCACTATGCATGGTCTGATAACTAATAAAACCAAATAGGCCCAACCCTAGCCCAACACCATGATTCCCATGTCGCACCACTAGCTGACCAGAGAATCACACCACCACTCAGAGCACCAATTCACCAAACTACGCACCAACCACCAGAGAACACACTAGATGCTGAAAACAGATCAGTCGTCACACCCACTCACTTAGGCAGTCGAACAATCCACTAAGGACTATCTACCTGGGCAAACACCATTATGAAGCCATGAGATCCATCTTCGTCTCAAGCCCACCACAGTCACTGCAAGATCCCAATGAAAATGAACCGATGCCACCCATCTACATGAGATGGAAATTCCAGATCTAAAATAGATCTGTACTGAGTGTGAATATGTAAGGCCATCACTTCCCTTCAAAACACCCACAACCACACTAGATGAACATAAGATTGATATCACCACGTAAGACATCAAGGTAAAAAATAATTCCAATGAAGCTGCTAAAATAACTGAAAAATCTGTAGTGGACCACTATGGATGAAACCCAACTGAATCGCAAGGATCTCTCGTCTGAAGCCAAGACCCCCAAACGTCTTGGTGGGTAACCAGGTTTTGGGGTAGCCTCCCCACCTATATGTTTCACTTCCCCAATAAGGCCCAAGGTGGCCAGCCATTGGGAATAGGCTATTTCCCAATGGTGTAGAAGGGCCCAGAAGAGGATTGTTAGTATATAGTATTCAGTGACTTGTGAGGAACTCAAACCCAAAAGATCAAGGTCAAGAAGCCACCACCAGAAACAAAATCACTCATTCTTCATGGGAAGACTTATTGAATTTTATTCATTACTAGAGTTATAATCGAATCATACCATGAAAAATATTTCATTATTTGGTTTATTATTAGTTTAAATGAGGAATGTATTTATATACAATATAATATTTCACACAATACATACAATTATTGATTTTAATAGAATATTGATTAAGTTATAGTGTTTATTCTTATAATGTATATATTGGAATTATTATTTGGATGTTGTGTCCTAGAATTAAATATACCCTAGATGAATAAGTATGACTCATGAGAAAAAATATAGTGGGTATTTGATTTATACCATACCCTTTTATATAGACTTATTTCAATGATGACTGGGCTATATTTTTAGATGTATTAGAACATTGACTCAATGTTATATTTATATGTCTAGAATATTTATTTATATAATTAAGAAATAAATTATCAATGGACCTGTAATTATTTTAATTTTTATTATTTACATGGATAAGTTTCTATCTCATTTTATTATTTTAAATTTATTTTTGACTACCAATTTTTATTTCTATATTATTAATGAATTATTAGATTCATTAATATACATTCCCTTTTTGAGCATCTCAGATCACCCATTTCTTATATTTCCTTTCCCTAGGATATTGGGAAATGTTTTATGATAAATATTGAGGGTTAATCTAGTGGAAATAAATATGATTCCAAATAGAATAATATGTTATATTTTATTTTCCCAAATTAATTTTGTTACGAAACTATGTATATAACTTAAAAAGATTAATAAACTACTCAGTACATTGAATGGTGATTTATTATATTTATTAATAATTCAATAATGTATCTAGTATCTCTAGGTTACTTGGGTTTGGTTTTTAAGATGATGTATTTGTGCTCGGGATATATAGAGACATCGTATTGAGAGAACAATGTTGGTTGTTTGATATTTCCTATTTCCAATGAGTGGAGACCATAATGGGTTTGAAAGACACAATGGTGTATAGTTATGAGCATGATATAAATGTTTATAGGTAAATTTGTGATGGATATGTTTGATTGATAAGGATTTGAGGAGATTCATCTATGAGGATAGAATGTATGTAAGACATGTTTTAAGGCATTGGGGCATGTACTGAGTCACTAAATCTATAATGATGTGATTTTAATAAAATAAGATTGGTTATGGTGCACTATTTATTATTGAAGTCCTATTTATATTGTATAATAGATAATATATATTTATGTTTTTAGTGATATTTCCCTTATGTAATTATAGGGTGTTAATTGTTATGGTGGAGATTCTTTTGCTCAGGGGGATAAGATATGGGAATTCTATATAGGGTTGCATCCCCATTGGTGAACATGACATGGTAGTTTCAAGTTTTAGGGTTTGAAGAGATTCTCCAGTACCATGGGTATATAAGTATTTTCATTAGATATATTATCCATATGTTGTATGATTTATATATAAGGATGGATATAACCCCTATGAATATTCTATGTGATGTTCTATTGTGGGTTGAAGCCTTCGTGTGTATGATGTTATAAAAAAGTATTGGGGAATGATGCTGTTATTATTTTGTCATTACATTACTACAAGGCTCTGAGGCTGGGTATATTTTCCCCTATGTGGTAATGTATCTTGATATAATACATCCAAAATTATTCAAACTTGGTATAGTTGGCTGTTTTGGGGCTAGTTTAGCACATAATAACCCGATGTGCATAATTGAGTGTTGGAATTATGTAATTTATTTTTTTCATGAAAAATAGTATATTTTGGAAGACATAATGGGAACATGATGATACTCTATTGAGTTCCATTATTACACCATAGATGGGAATTCTTGTTCATTTTTTTATATTTTTTAGTTTTTTGTTTAAGAACATGTGGCATATTAGAATAGGTTTGCATAGATCTTATTGGATTAGAGGATAGGAGGGAGATAAGTCTCATTTACTGTATTAGATGCTCAATAGATAAATATTATTATTACTATTATTATTATTATATCTAATCCACTTATTATGGGATTGTTTGATTTTTATGATAGTATACTGCATTTAATATTCTTTAGAATGTTCTTTTTCATTACATTCTCTAATTATTTTTATTATAGATGATATATGATTATATTTGGACTATTAATGATTATGAAATTCAGGTCAAAGTCTCCCCATTTTATGATTTCACACCTTACCTCTAGTTGATAACCACTTTTATATAGAGTGGTGTGCAATATTTTATGTGGAACGCCATCTCGGACACCAATGGGTGGTCTCTGGCTAGGGAAATAAAAATCAATTTTACATAATAATCCTAAATAATAATTATCTATTTGTCATAAAAATCAATTATGTATTTATCCTCAAATCGAAAATCTATATCTAGTTATTATGGTGTAGTACATAATTACTAACCAATAAATAATGTTTATTTCCTATTATGACTTAGTATTACATTATGAATGGTTAAGAAGTTATTCACAATAAAAAAACATTTCATACGATTTCAAAATTAAAAAAAAGAACAACTTATTATATTTCCATGATGAAATCATATTTATTCTATAAACTATAAAACTATTTTTATTCTTTTATATAAAACTAGTGCATGTAAAAAATTTATGGTGTGATTTTTTTCACATTACATAATGAATAAGCTTCTAAAATTCAAAATGATTCAATAATACTTCACATAGTTCATTTATTCCCTAAATTGGAAATCACGATCATGTATCACCATTATATGGCATAGTAAAAAGTTATTTTTGAAAATAAAATGTGGGTGAAACAAAAGAATAATTAGTGTTGGTCAATCATTATAGAGTCTGAGGGAATCCTTAACCATTATAATATTATAATCCTGGAGAAATAATACTAAAATTAAAAAAATAATTATATAGAATGACTATTTTCTAATAGAATATAGAACTTTTTCCACCTTGTTACCATCATTATATATATATATATCTATTGTTTCAATAAATTTAAGTTAATAATATATTTTCATTATTAAATTGTATAAGTAGTAGAGTTGTAGGGATAAAAATAATGTTGTATACTTTTTGAAAATAAAGTCAGAAATATATTCTAACCATATAATATGGATACACACACATATTAAAATATTGATACCAATACGAAAATTTTTTCCTTATATTATATTTTTTATTCCATAACCATCGAACTTATTTAAGGGAAAAATCCTATAACCATAATTGTAACACATAGTTCCATCACCACACATGATTCAATAATAATAGAAAACATCTATGCTTAGTTTCCAAACAGAGACTATAGGTGAAAAATAAACCCAATGGTCACAATTACCATTATTAGAATCATTCGAATTATGAAATCAAAAATATAACTCGAAAATATAATCAAAATTTGAAATAATTAGTAAATACAATAATCAATTATTAAACCTTAATATTTTGACATTGGAAGTTTCAATTCTAGGAATTGTCCATGTATTCATTCAAAATATTCTAGGTGACCCAAAATTCATAAGCCAAGGACACCATACAAAAAATTATTTTATTTTATTAGATAATATCACCTTATATCTCTAATGATAGTAAACTGTTTATGTATTTGAAAATTAAAATATTTCCCAAAACCCCCCAAAAAATACCATATAAAGGCTCACTAGTATACATTTAAGATCATATTATCATCTTTCTAAAATTTTAGAAAACATTTTTATGGTTTTAGATGAACTACCATTCATTGGAAAAAAAATTTCAGGAACATGGGATGGTAACAAGAATAATAAATGAGAAATTTATTTTTATCTTGTATAGATGTATCCTAACACAATTCAACCAATGAATAATCTCTATTAAAATAATGTTATAGATTCTAATAGTCGTTGGTATTGGGGAACCCACAACATGATGAAGTGAGGAAATAATGATCATCTTCATCAACCAGAAGGGTATTATTTACATGATATTTCTACTCAACTATGAGTATATGTTTATTTATATTAGGATTGTACCCTATTTCTTTGTAGTTGATGTTTAGTGTATGACACAATGTGAAGAAAAAATTTATTCCAACCTTGTTATATTTTAATAAATAAACATCCCCTTGACCCAAAAACCATTTTCATTTCTGTATTATAATTTATATTGGTCTTTGGAGGCATCACCACATAAGGTAAGTGAAAGATGGAATGAAACGACTCACTTATAGGGTTATAAAAAATCTTTCCTACTAAACCTATACAATAATGAGTCTCCCCTAATAACATCTCATTAAATGTTAAAATTTATGATGTGAATGATATATGAAAGACATCTTAATAAAATATAATATTGATCAACATGTTTAGATATATGATTGAATCTAGACCACTAGATATTACCTCCATGTTGGGAGATCTATAGGAATGTATTGATAAAATATTTAAATATGTGGAGAACACCCATGGGGAGTCTGATTGATGAAATAAAATTCATGGGAATTGATGAGAGGATAGTGTTAATGAGATTAATTGTCTCTCTAAATGAAAGGAACTACTTACTATAATTGTTTAATCTCTCCAAAATATTATTAATAAAGTGTTCAAAATAGAACTTTTTTTCTTATTATAGATGAGATAGGATCACTATAATAATATGTGGGAAAATAAATATTTCTAAAACCTGTCATGTTTTTAATATCATCAAATTAGTTATCTTAGAATGAATTGGAACTTTACACATTCATCATTAATCGAAATTACTTTTACAAAATCTTTTTTACATATTTACATAGTGTATATTTTAATTTAATAACTCATTTTTTCAATTTTTAGAAAAAAAAATTATATTATTAGAAAAATAAAAATGAGAGATTCTATAGGAACCATAACTAACATTAAAAGGAAGAATAAACTAAATTGTTTGAGATATGGAATGCTTTCTACTATGTGTGTCCTGGATAAGAACAAAAAATGAACATGAAATGATACATACTTGTCAAATAACAATGTTAGATTTAAAAAAGACAAACTTACTCCCCTCCAAATAGATAGAGAACCATGAAGGTGAAAAAACCATGAGAATATTCTACATAATATTTCGAAAAAATAGCAATGTCAGATTATTTTAATAATGAATATCTTCAAGATAAAGTTTCTATATTTTACAATGTCCACTATATATATGATTTTATAATCTGTATCCTTTTTAATTTCATATATCATTTGCATCCATAATACAATAGATCCTTGAATGTTTCTATTATTTACAAATCTACATTGTTCATCTAAAACCAAATCATGAAGGATTATGGAATGTTTTCCATTGGTCTTCTTAGCCTTTATTTTATATGTGAAATTGGACAAAATAATAGGGAGGAGTTGATCAAATGATTTTGGGTGCTTCACCTTCATAATTAAGGAAAGGGAAGAGGAAGAATAAAATTCATAAAATTCTGAAACAAAAAAAATTACGGGTATATTAATTTTATTATCCTTGAAAATTTCCAATCATACCTTGAAGAATGCACTATGATATCCATACAGAATCAGATCACTATTTTTTGGAGTTGGTTACATAAAACCAAATTATATATACTTTATGATTAATTTTATTCATGTTCTTTTTAATATAAATAATATTATTATCAACATATATTCTTTATTATTTGTTAAATAATATGTTATAATGTTCTATGAGTAATTTTAATATAGATTAGGTCATAGCAGTTACCAACTATAATGCAAAACTAGAAGATATTTGAAAGTATTCTTAAATATGTGTTATATAAGAATACGATAATTTTTTTTTGAATTTAATTGATACATAATATAAGGCTTTGAGACTCTTTATAACAAAATGATACAATAATTCTTATTTCATTTTATGTAATTTCATCTTCCTAGAAATATCTTAATGCATGAAACACTGGCTTTGAAAAAAACACAATTTTCTATTAAAATATAATTTAAAAATGGTCATTATGTCCTAAATGGTAAATTAAATGTTATGAATAGGAATAAATATATTAAAAAATTATGTTTAAAAGCATTAATAATTTACCTTTTATTATATATAAAAATACAAATCATTTTAATGTAAATGAAATGTTTTATTAAAAATAATTTATTTTTCAAAGATAACAGTATCAATGATTCTTGCAACCTTATAAAAAAATTAATTTTTGAAAAAATTATAAAATTTATTATGTAATGAAAATAACTTTTTAAATCATCATATTAAAATTATCCTAGTTAAAATTTTCATGATTTTTTTTCAAAAGATTCATTTCTTGATGAATAGCTAGAAGTATTTATTTTTATTAAGAATTCTATTCCATTTATATTTTTTAAAAAGATTATAACTATTTTAAATTCTATATAATGTAAAATTTAGAGACCTGGTTTTTTTCCTAATAAGACTTTGAAATATTTCTAAGAATATTTCCAGAGCTAGTGGCTGAGACGACATGCAATTTCGAGGCCCGGTGTGCATGGAATTAATTTTATAAAAATATTATGTGTTTTTATATTACGCATGCACAGTTATCTAATGAAAACAGTATATCTCTTAAACGGTTCATCAGATAAAAATTTTGAGACCATTTTTGGGTCTCGAACACTGCGTTTCCCCTAAGAGAGACATAAAATAAGTCGGCACGGGATGTTTAAACCCCTCGCTCATTGGCGGTGTATTAAATCGATAAATTAAATAATTAATTTATTCATTTAATCTTAAAACTGAATATCTCTAGAACAGGGACTCAGATGACAACTCTTAGTCCACTGATGAGCTCGGAACGTAGGTTTTACCCTATGAATTGTATAACATTTTTCTACATCAGGTTTTTGGCATATGCTCCATCATAGGAGAATAATTAAATAATTAAATAATTGGTTATTTAGTTATTTAATTTATTTTCTTTTAACCTAGAAATAGGTTATAAATTCTTTTTTAGAGGGGGTTGGCCTCATAATTCATTTTGGCCAACAACGGTAAACCCTCCCTTACTCTCCTCTCCTTCTCTCCTCGTTGACGAATGACAGATGAAGAACAATGAAGCCTCGGATCCAAGCGAATCGAAGAGCGACAAACACAACATCTTCTTCTCATCGTTGTGAAAGTGCGATCCTCATCAACCCCAAATGGATATTTGACGAATGTGATATTCCCCAATGATCGATCAAAACTTGAGGTAAGATTTATCTTTTTAATTTTTTTACCTGGTTGAATTTTCATGACGAACGTGAATCAAATGAATTAATTCTCAAATCAAAAAACAAGAGGTTGAATAAATTATTTATTCTCATTTAACTTGAGATTAAAAATCATAAAGGGTGATAAATATTTATTTACCAATTTCTTGCGTTCTTGACTCTCAAAAATGATGGTCAAACTAACACGGCTATTGATCTGCACTAGGACCACGATCTTTCAATATTCTTTGTCCATGCATTCTTCGCTTGTTCATCATCACAAAATAATTAACCGCATAATAACATCAATGTTTCGTTGAGCGCGATACGCGAACATGGAGATCTCGACCTGGGGAACGTGAATTTATGCTTGCCAAAAATTTCGGGGTTAAAATCAAGATGTTGCGGATCCTGAAAGGGGCAACGTAATGGTGCGGTTTCGGTGCAGTGAGCGGATGGGGGCCAGGCAATGCGACTGGTTTGAGGCATGCCTGTGCAGGTAGCAGGGGCGGTGCGGTGGGAGGCCATGACGGTAGTAGGCTTGAGGCGGAAGATCCAGCGTGAGAGGCAGACACGGGAAGGCCAGGCTGGTAGGGTTTGTTGGAGAAGAAACCGTGAATGGAGAATGAGATTGGAGAGAAAAAATGTTTAAAGATAAGAAATTAAAATTTAATGAAATAAAAGAAGAATAATCTGAGAATGGTGATGCGCACCAATTTGGAGTGAAATGGGATTGTGCGTGCATGGATTGTGGGTGTTATAAGTTAAGGAATTAAATTAAATTAAAAATAATAATAATATAACAATGTTATTATTATTTTCATTAGAAAAACCGTATTTTGGCGGTATCTTCTTCGTGTGACCTCGATTTCACAAACAGTCAGCATCATTGCGACCCTGAATTTGAGTCAGAATTTATGAGTCCAATATTGGATGATTTTTTTCAGGTTTTTGGATTGGGTACCCGAAGTGCTCGAAAAATAATAGATTTAATAGTATTATTAAATCTTCGACCCACTATAACTTTTGCGTGAGACATCCGATTGAATTGCCGTCAGTGGTGACATGACCCTATCTTTAGTACTATTGATTCAAGTCAAATGTTGGATACTTAATTCCGATTTGTGGCTCAGGTCCATGAAACACCCAATAATAATAATATTAATAATAATAATAAGGGATCTTGTATCCGACATATCTACCTCGTACGATGTCAGAATGACGAACCATCTATGACATTGTGACCCTAGAATCAAGAAGGATGTTTCAAGACCAATTTTGGATATTTACGTCATGGTCGAAGCATGGGCCCCACGAGGCCCGGTTGTCGAGTGTTGTGGTGAAATGGAACTTTTTCACCGGGTACTCGTTTATGAAAAATGGGTAGTCCATATTGTGTTTTTTTCTATGTGGACTGAAACGGTGTGGCACGTTTGGTTATTTGGTGTCATTTGATGTACGAACGGGTTGGATCGAACACAAATCCAACCAGGCCCTCGACACTAAAATGCCTACAACTTACAGACTGAGCATCTGATTGACGCACCGTCTGTCCTCTTGGAACCCTTATGACATGGCAGTCCTCCAAGTTGCCCCCTTGTGGAATATCGTGGAATTTGAGGTATGACCGATAACCTGAGGAGCATATCTAGGGAATTTCTTAGATGTCTAATGCCTTGACGACTCAAGGCACAGGTATTTCATACTACTCTGCTCTGGTAGAGATGGGACTCCCCACCTCATGCGTGCAGGTTTGTTTTCCTCTAAGATTGTTTTCATATCTTTGGAGTCGATACTCCACCACACGGCCAAACCCGGCTGATTACATGGGTCACATTGTCTTCCAATTAAACGTGTTGAAATACATGGGTTGATACCATGTACGAGCACATGGCCAGCGTACACGAGGCGGGCCCCCGATACTTTGACACAGCTGGTAATCCTTTCAACATGATGTGTAGTTACCTTTTATACCACAAGACTAGATACATGGGCAGTTTACACGAGCAGTACCCAGATTCAATGAACATGGCATGTGATCCTACTACACGTCGTGTAACTTCTTTTACATGGCTTGAGCCATTTGTCTTCAGTGACTTGGACTAGCTTTCTTAGGCTTCGTACCCTTGGACATTCCCCCGAAGGTTTTTGGCATCATTTCTTATGTACAAGTGTATGATCCCTTCAGATGGACTTCCTGAAAAGATTTGTTGGAATCCACTCTATGAGACTTGGAGCTGGATCCACTATTCCTTCCTGGTACCATTGGTAGAGTTCTTGGTATCAACGAGAACAACTTTTCCCATGCCCCGATCCTCAACTTAGCAGATTAGTTCAGACTGAGTTGTTGGAATCAACTCATAGGTGTTGGTTGTGATCCTTATCTGAACATCGTATTCTTAAGTTCTTGTGGAGTAGGTTCTCCCGGAACGAGTGCTCCGTGTCTCTCTCTTCAGACCTAGGAGTGTGTTCTCCTTGTTACGAGTACTTCATGGAAATCTTCGAACTGGATCCCTATCATGGGTATGTAGTTGTGTAACTTGTCTCTAGACTATAGGTCTGATTTATGAGTATATCTGGTTGCCCTAGGTATATGTATGGGCATATACCTGGTTTGAGCTGTGTGATGAAGATCCCATTACTCTTTCTCTTTTGGGTTTCTTTGAGCGATCATATCTATTATTGGGTGGAGCTGAACTCTTTTTGTTCACTCTTGTTGTACATTGTTCTCTCTTACTTCTCCCATCTTCAGTATATCTCTTGCTGCTCCCTTGAGCCTTCGGGGCATCCTAGTGAGTATTCTTATACTCACCCCTGCTTGGGATTTTCCCGCATTTGGCATGCCCTTGCAGGCGACGAACATGTTGATCAAGAAATAAGAGGAGCTTTGGGATACTGGGTTCTTAGACCGTGTGCGGTGGTTGTAGCTTGGGATTCAGGAGTGGGACTCTTCCAGCTATTTTACTTTTTCACCTGTTGTCGGGTTTTGGCACTTTTCTTATTGGGTGTGTATTTTTTCCCCTTTCCCTTTCAGATTTACTTTTTTTGAACTTGTACTGTTTGAGGTCGATGCATTTTTGTTTGGTTCCCTTTTTATAGTATTGTGGAACCCTGCTTTCTTCTTTTTCTCTGCACTTTTCAATTGAGTTAGCTGCGTGTGTGTGTACAAGTTCTTAGGAAAAGGACTCCTTGGGTTTGTTATGCCTTCGGCGCTAGTCGCTAGCCCCTAGCCTATGGAGGCGGGCATGGGGTAGTTGCGGCTCGAGCCCTGGTACGGGTCGGGTCGTCACAAAGTGGTATTAGAGGTGGTTTGACCCTTGGGATGTTTTTTGGATGTTTCCCTAAAATGGTCTTGGTTGGGTTTGGGGAAACAATGTCGATGTGTCTCGAGAGTGTCTCCAAGGCTATGGAGTCCAGTGATGGTGCGGGCGGCCGACGTATCCATTCAGCAGGACCATGATTACCCGCTTGTCGACTCGGAACCCTGAGACACATGTTGCAAGGAACATCGGTACATTCATCATATAGGATTGAGTCTTTGATTGTTCTTCTTGATTCAGCTCCCCATCATTGTTGATATATAAATATGCTCATCCGAATGCGGTACTCCTTGATAACATTCAAGATGTCTCCACGATGACAACCATCATGGATACTAACTATGGTTCGTGGAGACAGTTCTGTGAGTGACGAGAGCTCAGTTCAGGACCCATCATGTTAACCCCTTTCTCTAGGTGGGCATGTAACAACACCCCCACCTGTTAAGAAGAAGACAACCCCAGCTAAGCAGGCTGAGGATGTGTGTAGGTTGAGCAGACTTCCGGAGTTCCAGTACCAGAGACCACTGAGGTTCTGAAGTAATTTAGACCCTTGGACAATAGAGGTTTGTCTAGATTTGGTGGTCCACTAGTCTATAACGGTAGTTTCTGAGAACATACGTTCAAGCATGGACTCTGTAGAAGGATCTATGATGTCATATTTCTATTTTTCATCCCCATCTATGATGAGGTGCTGGAGTAAGCACTGATGGTATAGAGCTTCCTGTCACGCATATAACTGGTTGTGATGGTTAGTGTAACAGAGCTGAGACGTCTACTAGAGCTAGAAGACACCAGACGACGAGATCTCAATGTAGGATATATTATCATGACTAGTCATAGCCATGTGGTCATATGGGACTCAAGCAGTGAAACTAAAGCATGGTGGAAGAATCATGCTGACTTGTGCAATCAAGGTGTGGTTATATAGCAGACTCCCTTAGCGAGAAGTGTAGTAAGTCCCAGAATCACCTAGTGTGGGATGATTCAGAGATGTTAACTTCCCTACAACTGACCCTGGTGGAACATAAGGGTACAACTTTTCTTCAGTCATTGGTGATGAGTCCTTCACTTCTCGAGTGTGTAAGAGAGTCTTTGTTGCGATTCATCGACTGTGAAATCCCATGTGACCAGATATCCTTAGGTGTTTCACCATATGGATTTTCTGAAGGAGGGAATCATGATACAATTTGCTAGTGAAAAACTTTGATTCCAGTTTTGACATGTGTTGTACAGGTTCGGTCGAGGAGACAAACTTTCCCCAAGTTCTATTAGGTCGTTTGAGACTTTGAAATGAGATGGCAAGGTTGCATACCGCCATACCTTATCCCAAATAGTTGGAGTGGGTATACGATTCCTTACACGTGTCGCAATTGAGGATATGTGTGTGTGTTCCTACACACATCATCAACTGAAGAAAGCCTTTTGTGGGTGGACCACCCCTTTGGTCAATATTCCATGGAAGCACTGAAACGTACATGCTTCCCAAGGAGCAGGAGAGCTAAGTTGGGGCTTGGTATCTTTAGTAGTTTCCCTGGTTTTTCTTTTCAAGGATAAAAATCATGAAGGAGGGAATAATGTAGAGACCCTATTTTTGGCCTAATAAGACTTTGAAATATTTCTAAGAATATTTCCAGAGCTGGGGGCTGAGACGGAGTGCAATTCTGAGGCCTGGTGTGCCCAAAATTAATTTTATAAAAATATTATGTGTTTTTATATTACACACACGCATTTAACTAAAGAAAACAGTATATCTCTTAAACGGTTAATCAAATCAGAAATCTAAGACCACGGTTGGGTCTAGAACGTAGTGTTTCCCTTAGGAGGGACATAAAATAAGTCGGCGTGGGTTGTTTGGACCCCTTGCTCATTGGCGGTGTATTAAATGGATAAATTAAATAATTAATTTATTCATTTAATATCTCAAACCTAAATATATCTAGAACAGGGAATTAGATGAAAACTCTGAGGCCACTGATGTGCTCCTAACATAGGTTTTACCATATGAAAGGTATAAACTTTGTCTGCATCGGGTGTTTGGAATATGCGCCATCACATGAGAATAATTAAATAATTAAATATTTGTTTATTTAGTTATTTATTTTATTTTCTTTTAACCTAGGGAGAGGTTATAAATTATTTGTTATGAAGTGGTTGGACTCATAATTCATTTTGTCCAACGACGGTAAACCCTCCCTTCCTCTCCTCTCCTCCTCTCCTCGTTGATGAATGACGGATGCAGAACAATGAAGTCTCGGATCCACGCGAATCGAAGAGCGACGAATGAAACATCTTCTTCTCATTGTTATGCAAGTTTGATCCTCATCAATATCGAATGGATCTTGATGAATGCGATCTTCCCCAACGATCGATCCAAACTTGAGGTAGGATTTATCTTTGTAAATTCCTTACCTGGTTGAATTTTCATGAGAGACGCGAATTAAATGAATTAATTCACGGACCGAAAAACAATGGGTTGAATAAATTATTTCTTCTTGTTTATCATGAGAATGAAAATCATGAGGAGTGATAAATATTTATTTACCAATTTCTTGTTTTCTTGATTCTCAAAAATGATTGTCAAACTAACACAGCTATTGATCAACACTTAAACCGCGATCTTTAATTATTTGTTGTCTGTGCATTCATTGCATATTCTTCATCACAAAATAATTAAGCGCGTCAAAACATCAATGTATCGTTGAGTGAGACATGTGAACGTGGAGATCTCGACCCGAGGATTGTGAATCTATGTTCACAAAAATTTTCGGGCTTAAAACAAAGATGCAGTGGATCCTGGAGAGGACAACGTAATGGTGCGGTTTCGGTGCGGCGAGTGGACGGGGGCCAGGCGATGCAGCTGGTTTGAGGCGCGCCTGCGCGGGTAGTCGGGGGCGGTGTGGTGGTGCGGCGGGAGGCAGGGACGGCATTAGGCCGAATCCAGTTGATCCGGTGTGAGAGGCAGTCGCGGGAAGGCTAGGATGGTAGGGCTTGGTGGAGAAGAAACCATGAATGGAGAAGGAGATTGGAGAGAGAAAATGTTTAAAGAAAATAATTAAAAATTTAAAGAAATAAAAGTAGAGGAATCCAAGAATGGTGATGCGCACCAATTTGGAGTGAATTGGGATTTTGGGTGCTTGGATTGTGGGTGTGATAAGTTATGGAATTAAATTAAATTAAAAATAATAATTATATAATAATATTATTATTATTTTCGTTGGAAAAACCGTATTATGGTTGTATCCTCTTCGTGCGACCTTGGTTTCATGAACTGTCAGCTTCATTTCAACCCTCACATCGAGAAGAATTTATGAGTCCAATATTGGATGTCTTTTTTGGGTTTTTGGATTGGGTACCCATAGCGCTTATAAAATAATAGATTTAATATTATTATTAAATCATCAACCCACTATAACATTTGTGTGTGACATCCGATTTACTTGCTGTCAGTGGTGACATGACCCTATCTTTAATAGGATTGATTCAAGTTGAATGTTGGATAATGAATTCTGGTTTGTGCCTTGGGTCCATGAAACACCCAACAATAATATTATTATTATTATTACGGGATCCTGTATACAACATATCTCCCTCGTACGGTGTCGGAATGATGAACCATCTGCGACATTGCGAACATGGAATTTAGATGGATGTTTCAAGAGAAATTTTGGATATTTACATCGAGGTCAATGTATGGGGCCCATGAGGCCTCGTTCGCGAGTGTTGTAGTGAAATGTAACTTTTTCACCGAGTATTCATTTTGGAAAAATGGGTAGTCCATCTCATGTGTTTTTTCATGTGGATTGCAATGGTGTGACCTATTTGGTTATTTGTTGTCATTTGATGTACAACTGGGTGGATCAAATATAAATCCTACCGGGACCTCAGAACTAAAATTCCTACATCATACAGACTGAGCGTCAGATTGATGCAGTATATGTCATGTTGGAACCCTTATGACATGGTGGTCCTCCGGGTTTATCCCTTGTGGAACTTGGTGGTGGTTGAGGTATGACTGATTCCATGAGAAGCAGAAAAAGGGAGTTTCTTAGATGGATACTCCCTTGACGACTCAAGGTGCAGGTATTTCTTACCCCCTTGCTCTGGTAGAGACGGGGCACCCCACCTCATGAGTGAAGGTTCATTTTACTCTGATATTGTTTTAATATCTTTGGAGTCGATATTGCACCACACGGCCAGACCTAGCCAATTGCATGAGTCCCCATGTTTTTCGATTAAACTGGTTGACATACATAGGTTGATACCATGTATGGGCACATGGCCAGCGTACATGGGGCGGACCCCCGATACTTTGACACAACTAGTGATCCTTTCTACATGATCTGTAGTTACTTTTTATATAAAAAGACTGGAGACACTGGATATTTACATGGGCAGTACCCAGAGACCAGGAACACGACGTGTGATCCTACTACATGTCGTGTAACTTGTTTTACATGGCTTGATCGATTTTTCTTCTGTTACATGGACTAGCATGCTTAGGGTTCGTACCCTTGGTCTTTCCCCCAAAAGATTCTAGTATCATTTCTTATGTACAAGAGTATGATCCCTTCAACTGGACTTCCTGAAAAGATTTGTTTGAATCCCCTCTATGAGACTTGGAGTCAGATTCTCTGTTCCTTCCTAGTACCCTAGGTAGAGTTCTTGGTATCAACGTGACCAAGTTTACCCGGGCACCAATCCTCGGCTTAGCGGGTTAGTTTAGACTGAGTTGTTGGAATCACCCCATAGCTATTGGTTGTGATCCGCATCTGAACATCGTATTCTTAAGCACATGTGGAGTGTGTTCTCCCAGAATGAGTGCTTCGTGTCTCTCTATTCAGGCCTAGGAGTGTGTTCTCTTTATTACTAGTACTTCATGGAAATCTTCCAACTGGATCCCTAGCATGGGTATGTAGTTGTTTAACTTGTATCTAAACTATTTTTCTATGTTATGAGTATATCTGGTTGCCCTGGGTATATGTATGGGCATATACCTGGTGTGAGCTGTGAGATGAATATCCCCTTACTCTCTCTCTTCTGGGTTTCATTGAGAGATCATATCTATTATTGGGTGGAGTGGTAGTATTTTTGTTCACTCTTGTTGTACCTTGTTCTATATTACTGCTCTCCTCTTCAGTACATCTCTTTCTTCTCCCTCGAGCCTTTGGCGAATCCTACTGATTATTCTTATAGTCACCCCAACTTGGGCTTTGCCCGCATTTGGCGTGCCCTTGCAGACGACGAACATGTTGATCATGACATCAGAGGAGCTTCAGGATACAGGGTGTTTGGACCCCATGTGGTGGTCATATGTTGGGATTCAGGAGTGGGACTATTCCAACTGTTTTACTTTTTCACATGTTGCCGGATTGTGGCACTTTTCTAGTTGGGAGTGTATTTTTTCCCCTTTCTCTATCAACTTTACATTTTTTGTACTTGTACTGTTAGAGGTCGATGCATTTTTGTTTGGTTCCATTTTATAGTATTGTGGATTCCTGCATTCTTCTATTTCTCTACACTTTTTCATTGAGTTAGATATGTGTCTGTTATAGGCTCTTAGGGAAAGGCCTCCCCAGGTTTGTTATGCCTTCGGCGCTAGTCGCCAGCCCCTAGCCTATGGAGGTGGGCTTTGGGTAGTTGCGGCTCGAGCCCTGGTACGAGTCGGGTCATGAAATAAAATTACTTAAATTATGATATATTAATTAAAATATAATTCATTATAACTAATTTAATATTTAATTAGGATTCTAGAACCGTTATACTATTAGATGTTTTTATTTGGAATCTTCTTATTTCTTCTCTAATGGTTGTATAATTGTAAATTAACTTATTCCACTTCAATGAATTGAATTCAAGAAAATTAAATATATATTTGGAATCATAATAATTTATTGTCTCTAATAAATTCCACTATTAAACACATTGGATGTTCAAAATAGTCAAAATTTATTATTTTAGTTAAGGTAAAAATGGTTTTAATATGTAGTTAAACTTAAAAGATAGGGGTTAAAAATGAACTAACAACAAGAAAAAATATGGATGTATAGAAATATTTACATAATATACTATCACAAATTATTTAGTAATGTTATTTTGAAAAAAAAATTAAAGTTAATTATGTTATTAGTTTAGATTATTTTGGGAAATTTCCAATTAATATTCATAAACGATCCCTTTTCACAAATGGAAAAGGGTACCTCATCCACCCACATATACAAAAATTAAATATATATTTTTATTGAAATATCCCTAATAAATATCCCCCAAAATAATTATTTATATAATAGATATTCTTTTATTCCAAAAAACCATCCCTAGGATCCTAGAGAGGAGATCCAAAAGAGGTTTCTCTTAGATATATTAAATATATTACCAATGAAATTTAATTTTCTCTCATTTTTTCTAGGTTAAGTTAGGTAATGAGTATTAAAATATATTATAACCATTATAACCCATATTTGGAGATTTTATTTCTTTATTTAATACTATTTATCCCCATCCACTATTATTAAATGTTAATTGAAATTGTAAATTATGTGTGCGGCGAACATCCACCTCACCAACTGATGTAACACATTCTCCATCAACACCTATAGTGGTTGGTTATAATGTTGAAATTAATGTTTATATATAATATATATGGTTTAAATATAATTATTTACTTATAATATCACATATATTTTCTTACTTTCCATGATGTTTAAAATATGATATCATAGATCATGTGTACATAGGACTACTGCCTTGTGAAATGATGTCAGTAGTTTTTTCACATACACATTAAATGGAATGTAATAATGTTAAATTAAAGAATATATGTTATATATATCAGTTTATATTGATTTAATATGTTTTATATATTACCACTTCCTTACACTTTCATCAATTAAGATAATGATTTCCTCACTCATGTGTATGTACGACCTAAGGTCTCTACATTGCTATGCAATTAATTTTCAATGAATTTTTTTTTGGAATGGTTATAATAATGTATCTACTAAGTATATAAGATATTTATAAAATTATAATCATTCTAGAAATTAATTATTTAAATCATATGTATAATAATTGTAACTTCTTTTACGAAACACGCCTTAGAAAATAAGGCAATTGACACCCGGAACAATACAAAAAAAGTGAATTATAATTATGAAATTCGACGTAAAATGATTTAAAAAGATCATATATGATATTATAAATATGAGTATGGTTATATAAAAAATTAGTAATATTATTAAAACCATTATACAAGAGGTTAAATAATATTCATTTAGAGGTAATCATGAGTTAAGGGACATCGTCTCACTATTACTTAAGGAACATTTTTCAATTGTCTACCAAATTTATTTTAGATCATGTAAACACATAGTGTTTTAAATGTAATTTCATGAATCATTAATATATCATGGTATTTAAGGTTTTAATTTGAATTATTTTATCCATGGGTATTTTTCATGAATTTTACCATGTGGAATGGCTTTTTTCACAATTTTCATTTCATTGTGAAATATTTTTTAATATTATCATATTAAATTTTATATAGTGTATCTAATAACCGTTTGATATATTTAACATGAATACCAATATATTCATAATAAATAATTTTTATTTTCATTTTTAATTTCCATGAACATACAATTTAAAAGTTTCCAAAGAGGTAAATATTATTTTACAATGTAACTTTATTTTGTGATTGTTTACATTATCTTAAAAGAACAAATTTCAAGTGATTATTTTTAATTATAAATTACTGTTCTTTTATATAAACATACACTTTTATGATGGATATTATTATTTCCTATACTATGTACCAGTTTATAATATGAAATTTAAATTGAATATTGTTTTATTTAATGGGGAAATATTGATAAATTTATACTCTACACAATATGGATATTTTATGATAAGACATATTGATTAATAAATTAAATAAACAATTTAATATATGATAAATTCATTGTATATGATGTTATGAGTGGGGTCTAATTTTGGATAGCCCCTCAATGCAACCTAAGGTCTCATGAGACAAATTATTTGGCCAAATTAGATGGGGGGTTTTCCTAATTTTTTTAATAACTATTGAGAATGGATTTGTCAGTAGAAGTTATTAGGTATCCTTATAGCATGATATCCAATAATTAATTATTTAATTCAGTGATAATTCAGTTATTATTATTATTTTTTCTTTATATGGTTCACAATTATATTATATTTTGATATCTTTAATTCCCGGTTTATTAATTAAATGATTATGCATGTTCATTTATTTTCATGGAAATATTTATTATTAGTTATCTAGATATGATACTCATGATACTGATTAAATGATTTTTTAGCAATTTAACTTTCTGTATTAATTATGCACTATTTATCCAAGATATATGACACCATATGTAAAACATAGTGAGTGTTTTAGCTCACCCTTATTGTCTTTACATTCACAAGGATATGAAGAATAATTCATTCTATGAGTTTAAATATGAAAAATAGTTTCCATTGAAATGCATTTTATTTTTTCCCCTATGTAAATTTGTACCATGTATGAATTTGTTTCTCAAAAACTAATAAAATATTAATATAATTTTATATTTTACAGCCTTTTATCTATAAAATTTAACAAGTGAGCACCGACTTTGAGTTATCAGATTAGGGGGCCTTATAGTTGGTAGCCATGAAATTTAAGCAGAAAACATGAGAACTAGATTAAGGAAAACATAGATTTGGGAACATAACCCTATAAAAACATTAATGATAATTAATTGATGAAATTATAATATATTAATGTAACATATAATGTGGTTTTACATCACACTACATCTATGTATGGATACTAATGGATGACATGGTTCTTGAATAGATGTACCTAAGGGTAATAAATAAAAAATGTTGTGTTAGGCTTGAACAAAATACCACTAGGTATATGATAACGCCTTACTAAAATCATAGATTCCAATTTTCATTAAAAATAATTCTGAGGGATTTGGAAATAATTATATCTCTAATGAAACCATGTTTATGATTTTGATAATTACACTGATTTAAATTCAAAATCAATGTTATCTATTACACCATATTTAGAATTGTACATTAATATTTAAAAATTATAAATAGATGATATAATATAATATATTACATTTTTTAGAAATGGACCCTTGATAGAATTAGGGTACCAATACATTTGGACAATGTAGATATTTCCATACTGATCAATCTAATACTAGTGGTATTAGAATTTAGATGATTAATGCGATATTATAGTATCTTGTTTAAGTAATGAAAAATAACCATTATTTCATAGAAAAAACTATTGTTCCATGGTGTGATTATCCTATGTTGGACCACTTCATGTAATATAAGATCCCCTAATTATGTAGGTGTACTAATGTAATTATATCTAAACAATAGATTATGTATTTTGAGAATATATATATGGACATCATATGTGATGAAATGGGAAAGGTTAAACAAGTAGTGATTATCTCAAAGGTGATATTGATCATTGATTGTTGTTGACCTATTATATTTTGGAGGAAACAAAAATATATTAAATGTAATATAATTCATTGACGGGTATATTCATGGCCATAAATTTCCCTCCCTATAAAAAAAATAAATGAAGATAAATTTCAACAGCTTAATTAAAATGGAAAAATAAAGTGTTTTTGTGTTTGATGATACTTTTATAAGGATATAAATGTATTCTATGTATTACAAAAATACAATAGAGTGCATTATTGAATATTTATTAGAATGGATTAATACAATATTTCAAAGGAAAATGTTCTATCAAATTATTCTATCATATGATTCAATTATTTTATGTGTTGTCCAAATGAATAAAGGATTTTATAGGTCTTATATGTAAAAGTGGAATCATTAAAATAATAGTATTAATGATAACCATGAAAAGGAAAATGTTTCAAATAATTTGACGATAATGATTAGTTTATATCCTATAAGAACTATTTAATGAATCGTCATTGAAAATTCTTTAAGGGATTGTGAGTAATTTATAATTGTAGTGATAAGGTTCTCTAGGTTAGAGAATGAAATTGGAATAAATAGAACAATGATATTCAGTTTTTTGAATATAGGGAGAAAAGGAACTATACCAAAAAATTCATCAAGCATCCTTAGAATCTACCATAATAGAGGCCAAGGGTAGATGGACAATCTTATGTGATCACAATATATGAGAACAAATTACCAAATGACAGACATTTAATAATGGGTATAATAAAAAATTTAATTTTATAATATGATATTGGTAACATAATTATATTTATAGAAAATATTTATATATTTATATTATATATTTTTTATAAAATTCATATCATTCCTTACAAGACACACACAATAAAATAAAGAAATTAACACCAAAAATATTGAAAATTAAGAAATATTATTTATAGAAAGGTAGTAAAATATTATAAAAGGATCATATATGATATTATAAATACGATCATGGTTATGTTATAAATTAATAGCATGATAAAAACCATTATACATGTTTTCAAATAAAATTAAATTAAAGATAAGTGTGATGTAAGGTACTTCATCTCAATTTCTCTTTAATGATGCGTATTTTATTTCTATGAACCAATATTATTTTATATGGTTTAAATTCTTCATTTTTCACATTTAAAATTATGATTTCTTCATATTTCATTGTATTTCATGTTTCAATTTTATTTATTTCATCTTATTGTATATTAATTAAATGTTACCATGTGTAAGGGGATTTTTTCTCAATTTCCATTTCATTGAGGAATATTTAGTAATATAAAACTATTAACTTTTATATGGTGTATAAATTATAACATTGAGGTATTTAATGTGAATACATATTTATTAATTATGGTTAAATATTCATTTCTATTTTATTTATCAATGTTTTACAATGTAAAAGTTACGGAATGGGTAAAAAAAATTGCATTATCTCAGTTCTTTTGTAATCGTTTACTTTCTCTAGAAATAATCACTTTCTATTGATCATTTATCATTGGAAATTAAACTTATATTAAATATAATTGTTATTTATGAATGATTTTATTATTTCATAAACAATATAAGATTTTAACAGAAGGTGTTTACATTGAAATTAATTTCGTTAATTGGAGAAATTTTGATAAATACGTATCCTATAATCAATAAAGATACCTAATGATAAGGCATGCTGATTCATGAAATAATCTAATTATTTCATATATAATGAATGATTAGTACATGAAATTATGGATGGTTCCTGGTTTTAGATATCCCCTCGATGCATCGACATTTCTATTTGGAAAACTCAGTTCACCAAATCAGATGGGGTTTTCCCAAGTAATTTTAAACTGTCTTGAGAGAGATGACAATAGTAGAGGTTTTCATGACACCTGATATCATTAAATCCAATAACCAAAAATTTAAATCATTTATATTTCATTTATTATTATTATTATTTAAATTTTTTCAATGAAATTAATACTGGATATATTTTATTTAATTTTTATTGATTAAATGACACACGTGTTAAATTATTTACCATTATATAATGATTTTACAATATGTAGAGACTCATGTTTTTTGGGATTTGAAATTTTATCATAATTTTGAATCATTGTTCTCTAGTTTTAATAAGAGGTAAAATAGTAAATTTACATTATTGTATTATCTATGTAATTTTTTACCATTCTATTGGTACCAGAATATGGCATTTACCTTAGGAAAAAATATCGGTGGAATTTTGAGTAGTTTGAAATTTAGATAAATTATTTAATATTTAGTTAATTTAATATTAAATTATTTGTGTGGGTTTGGGTGGTGATATGTTACGAATAGAGCATAAGATTGAGATTCTAACTCCACATCTGAGTATGGAACTAGAGGATTTTCCTAGCCATGGTATTAACTTGCTTCGTGTTTTGGGTCTCGTGATGAGTATTAAAAGTTTAATTGATTAAATAAATAAGTAAAATAAAAATAGTTCCCCTTCATTTTTGGGTCCCTTTACATGGTGGAAATGAATAGTATGCCTCCATAATATGATAGATATACAGATTGGGAGGAGGATATTCTGCCATAATCGTTCCACAGAAAAGATCGGGAATGGATAGAGGAGTTGTGGATTTTGAGAATATATCTGAACCAATGATTTTTAGTTTACAATACAAGTTTGGTCATATTTTTAATATTTTTCTTGATCCCCATGGATTAATATTTTAGTATTAAATCTTTTTTATTCCTACTAAGGACCCCATGGTGTCATTCTATTCTTATTTTTGGATAATGTGGGTTTTGGGAGGTTTGCAGGGGTTTCTAATTCATAAACTATGAATATATAATGTTTGGTTTAAAGTTAAAACATCATGTGTTCTTTTTTAGATAATAATGTAAGAAGAAGACTACATAGTGTGAATTTTGGATGACACATCTTGTATTGTCACATGACATGTGCCTATGTACATAACCAGATAAATCATTTAAGTGGGACATGATCATTTAGGGTAATGACCAAACCCTATGTTGTTGGCATGTTGTGTGTGAGTACTTGTCTATAAAGGGAACACATGGCTAATCTATGTGAGTTGAAATGGTAGTTATCCCATTTAAGGTACACTACATGTACCTGACTTACAAACCATGTAATTCAGTTACACATTCCATGTTATGCTAGAGTTAAAACCAATGTGGGATAATGGGAGAACACTTAGTTTTCTCAGGCATACATGTTGTGTGATTCTGTTTTTTTATCCTTTAGGATTTTTTGGGTGGTTTATTCTTTGGAAATAGAACTGGACTTATGAGTATTCTATTATTTGTGTATTTTAATGTAGATCACAATATTAAGATCCTTCCAACATATAATGATCATCAAAATCGGGTTTTGGACCATGATTATTTGTTATGTAGTTTTATGTGGTGTTTCAATTTAGAATAATCAAGTGGGTTGGGTTGCAAGCTAGGATTTTGGGTGAGGATCCCAAGATCAATGGTGGACTGGCCGGATTATTCCATGAGGAGATGCTTTAGGTTCCTTAGATGGATCTTAGTAATTATAATTTTAGTAATATCTCTAGGTAGATCTTGTTTTGTCCCCATGTATCAGAAAAATTTCCAGAGGATAATGAAATGGTGTTTAGATCCTATGGTAGGGGATGAGGAAGGCTGAAGCCTTTGGTATTCATTCAAATCATTTGATGGTGGTTATGTCTGGGTGTTGTGTTTTTGATTGGAGTCTTAAGGGATATTGAGGATTTCTATAGTGGTCTGGTTTCTAGTAAAGTGATCTTGTATTTTGAGGTTGGTTTTTGAGAATGCTCATGATTCAAGGGATTTCATATGGATGTCTTGTTAGAATGTTGATAACCAAGGATTTTTTAGAGCCCATTGAGGAATGATTGAAGATGCTTCATGTTATTGGAATTGGCCGGATCATTTTCCTATTACCAGTTGTTTGTAGGGGATGACTCCACTTGAGTTATTGTACTAATGATATGTGGAGTGATGGCTATATTTTTTTGTTTTTCCAAGAGGGAAATGTGTGGGCTAATTCATAGGATGTCCCTGAATGTGTACATGTGAATAAGTAGTTTGGTTATGGGTACTCTATTCTGATCTAGTATAATGAATGAATCATTATGGCTGAGAGTTTTCTGGAAGACATGAATGTATCAACTTGAATTATTATTTTTTATTTTTTTAAGGTTGAGATATGGATTATGCATATATTGGAGCTTTGATATCTAGGGTTTTAACATTTTGGATCACGGATTGATGGTAAGGATGAGATGGCCAATAGATTTGATTAAATGATCCCTTTGTATTGTTTCAGGTATCAATGATTGTGATTTTTATACTGAGGCTCTATATCTGTACCAATAGTTATTTAAGGTATTATTATTGGATGAATGTAATTGACATTTTTATTTATGTCACTAAGTAAATTGGATGTTACCACCAATGTTTTTTGGGATGGTGCTAGAATGAGGCTGTGAAAATGTGTAGTATGCTATATGGTTTTGAAGATTGAAGGATGATCTAGTAACCCCATTTTATATATGATTAGGCGCTGGATTTATTCTCATGGAACCACTATTTTTATTTATTTTTGTTTGGGGATGGTTGGATACGTCATGTCGAATCTTATTTGGATTCATGGGATATTGATTAATGTTTTCCAACATGTGACTAATGGTTTTGGGAGGTGGTATTGATGCTCCACGCCCCAATGTACCATATTTATTTAAGGGAAGGACTGATTCTTTGGAACCCAAGGGTATGTACATGGCCATCCATATCATGGGTGGTATTGTCATACTTGATGTTTCAAGGGACAATTAGATTCATGGACTAATGGTCCATGTTTTCTGACTTATGACCTAATGGCTGAGATAGTTGGACATGAAATACCAGATCTTGGTTGGATGCATGGACTTATGTACAAGTCATTACTAAATTGAGACATGGTTTAAATTACACATTGATTCTACATGAAAGGTTTACATGATATATGAACATGGTGTTGAACTAATCTCCCAAGAACATTATTTATGATCATTGAGACACATACTAGATTGATGGTTTGTTCATCATTGTTATATTATGGGGTAACTTATACTGATGTGTTGAGGTTCCATGTATGAGGTTATGTTAGGATTATGTGAAAATTGTACTAGCTAACATAGATTGATATCTTGAATAATGGGAATATAAATGTATGGTTCCCTATAATTCCATTGTTTGGTTGTGGCTACTGTGGATACAGATCCCACTGGTTTTGGGAAACGTGGTCATGGTGTTTTCATCAAATACACCATAAAATTGGCTAAATTAGGTTTGGTTGATTGAGGATGTGATCCTAAGGATGTATGGTTGTTTTATTTATAATTATTTTCAATTATGTTTCAACTAGGCAGAGCATATTAAATGAGCATTAAATTTTGTATGTAGTTATTATGTTCACTAAAGGGCGTTTCCTACTTGTGTTTTTTTGTCATCCCTTTTGTATGTACCTTGGTGTGGGTATAGACCATATTTCTACATTTAAGTTGGCCATGTATTCTTAATATATAGGGAGTAGATCCATGGTTTAATGGTCCAACAGGATGCTCCTTTGGAGTCAACCGACCATGTTAGAGCTTCGTGAAAGGGTAGTAGAGACCAGTTATGTGTTACGGACCATGTTTGGTAGTATGGCCAATTGTATTTATTTTTTAGTTATTTTTTTATATGTGATCATCTAGTATGATATTGTTGTCGCATTAATAGAATGGATGTTCGGGCCCCAACAACATTACATTTCATTATTTCATGTTTATTTTAGTTTATCTATTCTTCCTCTATATATAATGTATTTTGTGTGGTTATTTACTTGTGGCTATGTACTCTAATTAGGGGGTATATTATCCTCACAGTTCCTCAATAGAGCCCAAGTACTTTTCGGTTGCCTTAGTCATTCGAGACGGTTTGAATGAGGTCTTATATTGAATTGTATCAAAGCACCAATTTTAGTGGTATCTAGTTCAAGATGTTATAAAGTGGTAATATATAAGTTACCATTATCTAATTATACAATTTGGGGATTGGTATGTTAGAGATATAGAAATATGATAGAACATTTGATTGATATCTGGCTAGTTTTCAACAAACTGGTGATCATTAAAAAACATTATGCTAACAGGGACTAAGATTTCAATTCATGTTTTGTGATGTTATAATTGTATATTATTTTTTCTCTGAAAAATTAACATAATGTTTTTATTTTATGGTTTATGATGTATTTAAGGATCTTGGACCATTACAAAGAGTATTTTGAGTTGGTTTTTACTATTGTACTACAGAGGCAGGAGGGGTATCAGGAATCATTATCAGAACGTAGGATCAACATGTTATAGGAATGATAGTGTGTTATATTATGGTTCTCCTTTTGATAGAAGATGATGTTGCTCTATAGTGAGATTATTAATGACGAGTACTGGTGTGGTTCCCATGAATGGTCATTGAAATTACCCTAGTGTGTTAGTTGTGTGCACGTATGACATCATTGGATCCTTTGTGGGTAGTTCTGTTAAAGGATTGTAGTATGCCCTTATCCTATAGGGAACAATCTGATGACTATACACTTGGACTAGATGGGAACCCTAGTTGTGGGAAGCTAGGTGGTATATAATTCATTATTGGTGGAAGACCATATTGGAGGTGATTTTGTTTCTAAAGTACTGTGATGATGATATGTTTTCATGATGATGCCCTATGAGATATTTCCATCTATGAGCTAGTCTAGTACTTGGTGGTTGGACCTATGGGATTGTTGTGAGACTTGATCGGTTGGGCTAGTTGGAAGAGCCTTGTGGCCTTTTTATATGACTCCCGAGTAGGGACTCATCATAATTTAACATGAGAGGGTAACCCATGAGAGGGGTTGAATGGGTTACAAGTATCGTTTTGGGTACTTCGGGAACATATAATTATTTTTTAATTTGTGAAAATTCTGAATGAAGGTTGTAGATGGGTTTAAGGGTTAAGAACATTCGATTTTTTAGGAATACTTGTGCACAATGATTTCATGTAGTGGTTGGATTCAATAATGAAAGGTACATCCTAGTTTATAGATCAATAATGGTAGGTTACAAAAGTTGATTCTGGTGTATTTGAGTTACATTAGGGGCACATGAAGTGATCGAGTTTATGGTGTTGTGGATTATGAGACTTTTTTTAGAGGTGACTCGCTTGAGTCTTGGTAGTCTTATCTATTGGGTTACAAAATTTCATGTGATGGTTTTTGGATATTGAAATATTTGAGATGTGAGAAATGGTGAAGTGTCTTATAATTATATTATGGATCACACATTACAAGAGTAGACATTCAAGGTGAATCTGTTTGGCAGGCACCTATGAGTGGGAAGATAATTGTTTTTAGTGTGATGAATGGCTTGGGGTAATGGTGACCAGAGGCCCTTTGAATCAAAATGTGTTGCTATGAAATGGATGATGTTATGGTGGTATTTCTTGATGAAATATTATTATACTATATGTTTATAGAATATCATTCCTAATATAATTACATCATCATGTGTATGCTAAGATAGATCTGACATTATTCCACACCATTGAGGTGTTTCCATGGATTGATAATGGGTCTCTTGGGAGGTTGTTCATATTGAGTGGTGTTTTTGAAGTTGTAATATGGGGACTGTGCCATCAACATTAGGTATGTGATGTTCATGTACAAGATAATATATCAAGGAATACCATAAGTTTTGTTGTAAAATGCTGGGAATGAGTGATTGTAGTTTTTTATCAATATAGTTGCAGTGATATGGCTATGATTTATTCCAAGGTTTTATTATTATTACAGAAAGGGATTTGGAAAATATGTTTGGTTGTGAAATAATAGTATGGATATTTCTATGGTTGGGACCATAATTAGTTTGATGAATAGTGTAAATGATGTTGTTACATATAAAAATGGATGTATGCATGTAGGCATTATTGTTCTGTTTTTTTGGAAGGTTTCATGTAGTGGATTGGATTTTTCTAGCGAGCATGCCTTATATTAGGAGCCATATGGATGAGTCATGGTTGGTGTCTCAATTTATAGTTCAATGAGTTGATAATGTGTTGAAAACAAAGTTCGATTTCTATTTGTGGTTTGGAGACCACTCAGTATTCTATAGGATGAGAGGTTTTTTTCTTGAGAGGTTGTAGATGCCAAATATTTTTGAGGTTTCAAATTTGAGTAGAATTTTTATTTTTTTCTTGGGTAGACATGAGGGGACAATATTAATTTCTCTATGAAGATGATGTTGGATATTTTTTGAATACTCTATTGGTCCTACAATAGATAATTTTCCCTAAGATGATAGTTTTGTAGAATTCTGGGCTATAGGAGCTTTGGAATAATATTTAATATATAATTAATAAAATATTAAATTATTCATGTGGGTTTTGGTGGTGATATCAATTGAAAAAATGGAATATTGAGATTCTAACATCATGGTTGTTTCTAGAATGGGAGGTTTTACATAGGAAAGGTATAAACACTATCAGAGTTCTAGGACTCAGGATGAGTATTAAAAAGTGTAATCAATGAATGAATGAATCAATCAATCAATTAAATAAATAAAAGAGTTCCCCGCCATATTGGGGGTCCTCTAAACCATAGATGATTATAGAGAACCTCCCTTCGAGGATGGTCATACCAATAGGGGAGGAGTAGGATATTACTCTAGAGTTCATCTATAGATTATATGAAGACCAGATGGAGGTGTAGTGTCTTCGTGGAGTAGATTTAGACCCATATATTCATAATTTACACCACAAGGTATGTTTTTTTTCTTATGTCTTATATCCTAATCCAAGTAGATTATGTTTTGAAGACTTATTTATATAGTTTATAACCTTATGGTGGTCGATCTATACTTATTTATGGGGAAATGTGGGATTAAAGGGGTCCACAGTGGTTTCTTGTTCAGAATCTCTAACAACCCGATGTCTGTTTTGAAAAACACATGTCATGTGTTCTTACTATTGAAAGGATAAGAGAAAAAGAAAACTACACATATTTTATTTTAATGGACACACCATTTAGTGTCACTAAGATTGTGTCTAGGTACAAATATTGGGGAGCTGTGTATAAGGAATATGGTTGTATAGGGTACACAATTATACCACATGTGGGTGACACACCATGTGTGAGTATACAACCACACCGGAGACACATGGCCAATCCATGTGAGGTAAATCGGTAGGTAAACAATGTGATTTAAACATCATGTCCCTAACATACACACCATGTACTAGGGTTATTCATACAATTTTTATCTAGATGACATGACCATGTGATTCTATGGGAGCACAAGCCATGTGCTCAGGCATACACATGATGTGATTCTATTTTATTACCCTTCATGTGGATTTTTATGTTTTGTTCCTCAAAAAAAGAACTAGACTTGTAACTAGTATATTTTGATAGTTTTTTCATGAATATCATGATGGTGAAATCCTTTAAATATATAGAGGTTGTATGTATGATTTTTGGGACCATGATTTTATTTTTTGAGGTTTTCCATAAGGTGTGGTTTCAGAATCCTCAAGTGGGTTAGCCTATGAGTTGGATGTAATGTGAGGATTATAAGCTCCGAAATTGGACTTAAAATATTTTTCCATATATAGTTATCTTAGGTTATTTAAATGGATCCTAATATATGGGATTCGAGTGGTATATTTATGGAAATCATGGTTTACACCTATGTATTAGGACCGGTGTCTCTATGATAGAGTGATGAGGTTTATATATTATGTTTGAGGATCAAGTTAGTTGGTGCTTTTGGGATTGTTTTTCTTCGTAAGATGGTTGTTAAGACTAGATTTTATAGTTTTCTGATTTGAGTCTAACGGGATTTTGAGGATTCCCATAGTGGTATTATTTCTAGTAATGTGACATTGGATTCCATGGTTTGATGTTTATAATGCCAGCGTGGAATGGGATTTATTTTGGTTTTGTTGTTGTTAAGATATTGAGCGAGGATTAGACGAAGTCCACTGAGGGGAAAATTATGATGTTTCTTGTGATTCAGATTTGAATGAGGGGTTGGCTATTATTAGGGTTTATGTGAGGATGCCTCCATTTGAGTTCTCGTTTTAATTTTTTGAGGAGGGATGCCTATTTTATGGGTCCATAGGGCTATGTGTGGCCTTATTGATAGAAAAAATCATATATGGTCTAGGTTAATATGTAGATTTTTTATGTTTTTTCCTGTCGTACCCATGATGATGTATGATATGTTGAGGATGAGAGGCTATTTTTCTGAGATTAATGCATAACTGACCATTATTATGTTGTATTTTTAGGGTGATACTTGTATTAAGCTTTAATGGTAGTTTTGATATGTCGGGTTTCCATGTATTAGAACCTAGATTATTGGTAAGGTTTTTGATGGTATATAGAGTTGGAATGATGAACCATATATATGGTTCCAGGTGTTGTTGATTGATATTGTTGGAATGATGCACTGTATTTTTTCAAATATATGGTTATGGTTTGAGTGTTTGACCATGTTCTCAAACATTTTTCCTTATGCCATTGAGTATAGTGTATTTAACATAACATATACATGCATTGGAGCTGGTTTGAGTCTACAGTGATGTGTATTATGCTACATGGTTGGGGTGAAAAAATGACTCTCTAGGAATCACATTGTATATATCTTTTAGGTTCTATTTTGATTCACTTGAAACAAATGATATAATTTATTCTTAGTTTGGGATGGATGGACATGCTGTTCCATTTCCCAGATGGATTCCGGGATAGACGGTCCACATTTTCTAACATATGACTAATGGTTTGGGGAGGTTGGACTAAAGATCAAATACCGTGTAAATCATAGTTTTTTGGGTATATATTGACACTAATGATCCCCATGGTATTTTCATAGAGTTCCAAGTCATTTTTGGGATTTTTGGACATGGAATTATATTTCATGATTAGATTCATGGACATAAAATCCGTGTTTTCTAACTTGTGACCTAGTGGTTGAGATGGATGAACATATTATACTTGATTGAGGTTGGATCCTTGGACTAATGATTCAGGGCCGATGTATTTGATATATAGTTTACATTTCAGATTAATTATTCAATAATTTTTTACTTGATATGTAGCCTAGGAGAAAGATTGATTATCTAGGAACACTTTTTTACGATCCATGAGAAAGTTTTCAGATGGATGGTGTGTGCTTTGTAGTGATTTTTTGTGGAAATTAGGACATAGGTGCCATGGTGGTGAGTATGAGGCAATTTTTTTCTAATGGGTAAATATAATGAGATGACATAGACATGTATACTAAATGATGGGGCTATCGTATCATGTGTCCATGAAAGGGTAATGTTTGGTTGCAGTTTCCATGGATATGGAACCCTTGCGTTCAAGGGCACATGGTCAGGGTGACGAGCATAGAGACACTCCATGATTGGATGAAGTAGGTATGTATGATCAATGTCACAGACATAAGGATCTATGGTTGTTTTATATGTATTTATTTTTAGTTATGTTTTGTCTATACTAATCATATTTCATGAGAATGCACTTTTTTAAGAAGTTTACATGTTAACCATTTAGGGTTTCCTACTAATATTTGTTTCTCACCCCTTATATATGAAAAATCACGTGCGTGTAAAACATTTAAATAATTTCAGGATGGTGAATGATTCAATGTGGATTTTGAAGAGACATAGGATTTCATGGTTGAGGATGATGCTTGTGTGGATTTGATTGATTGGGTTGGAGAATCTTGATAGGGTACTAAAGACCAAGTATGTGTCATGTCCCATATTTCCTAGTAAGGAATTTTATATTTATTTATTTTTATATGATATATTCTTTATATTGTATTATTCAATGACTGATTGTTATTTAATGTATGGCATGAACATTTGGGACACTCCTATATTCCATTTTATAACAACTTGTTTTAGATTCAGTTTATATATTATTTTGCATTCTCTATTGTATATGGTTTTTAGTTATTTAATTCTTGTTTTTCACTCAAATGTTGGGGTATATTATCCTAATAATTCAACATTAAACCCACATATCTAGTTGGAAACCTCATTGTTATAAGGATTTATTCTTTAGAACTTGTTTCGAACTGGATCAAAGCACCTGTATTAGTGGCTTTGTATCCATGAAGTTACACCTTATCCAATTATGATAGTCACGTCAATAGTTAAATTTAAGGGTTGTTCATTTATTTCATTGAAAATTGATTATTAATTTTTGAATCTGGATATATTTTCCTGTATGAAACCCTTACTGTGCTTTTCAGATCAACATTTTATTATTTAATTTCCCTATATTATGAATAATAATTATTTGAATGAGTTCAAGGATTCAAAATCATTCCATTACTATTATAGATATTTTATTTACCTATGTAAAAAGAGTATCATGTAGGTATCTGGTTGTCAAAATATTATAAATTGATTAGTCCATCGAGATTTTAACCCCATGTATATATGAAAATGTAAAAATTTAGGCATTTTATCTGAGAGACTGGAGTTAGTATAGTTACAGTCATAGGACACAAAGAAAAATTCTCATAATGTATGACAATGGTAGTCTTTTGAAATAAAGATAATGAGAACTTGACCAAAATGTAGGAAATCCACATTTATATTTTTCGTTTGATGTACCTATATACTGATATGTTTATTGATGCTACATTAATATTAGTATTAATGCATATCATGATCTAGGAACTTTTATGTACTGATAAAAACCATGAGATTATATATTTATAACATGTATGGTAAGTTGGGTCAATAATTATCAATACTATATTAATGAATAATTAGATAATGTATTTTCCATTATGTTATATTACATAAGTTTATATATTAGTTCTTTTGTAGGGAATAAAAATCTCTAAAAAAATTGATTCCCAATGGGTTTTTGGTTAGGCTTTTTTCAATGTTAAAGAAAGAATTGTTTACCATGTATGTTGATGACAACATCATGAAACCTATCTGATTTTGGATATTATGACAAATCGATTATGTTATAATGTGATATTTCATATGAGATTGTATGAAATGTTTCCATTAACATAATTTTCTATGAGTTTCTTGGCCTATTCTTAGACACAATCATATTAATTTAAGTTATTCTTCCTAATTTCACAAATAAATTTTCTTAGATGGTCACACATTATGTTTACTAGTAATCTCAACTAAATTCCCTTTTGAAACAAAAAGTATTGAAAAATATTATTCCATCATTATGGTATAATATTTATTTAGGGTTGGTTGATTATAAATATTTAATCCATAGTATTTTAAAATTAAAAATATATTATTTAAATAGTAATAAATATTTATTCTCAATATTTGGTGAATATAATATTTATAATACATATTAGTGAAAATGAAGTAATATTTATTTACTAAATAAATTGTTAGTTTAAATTGTTCAAAAAATATGGATGAGGATAAATTAACAATTTTTAATTGTCATGTTGTAAGTGACATATTATATATCATATAAATTAGTTTAAATTTAATTACATTTCAAATGATATTTATTTATCCCCGGGTACTATGCATAAAAAGAATAATAATAATATTTTTTATAATTAGACATGATGTTCTCTACTTATTAAGGATCACGATAGGGGAATATGAAAATTTACCAACCCTAAATTATCCCTATGAATATATGGTTACATCTCTTTCCATCATTAAATTTTTTTGTGCACAAATTATCTAGAGAAAATTTCCTCATGGCCATGAGAAAAAATATCTATAACTATACCAAGATCAAGATCTACAATCCATCTTAAATCTCTAAATTCATTGACATAAATGAAAATATATTTCATCTATGAAAATATTTCTTCTACAATCAATGAATAATACATAAGGGATTTAGATTGATTATTCTATTATGTGGTCTCCATCGGGAAGTTTCAATGGTGATGAATGGATAATAAAATATTATATGATGTGTAGCTTTAAGATATACACTATTTACCCATGTTAAATGGCCTACTACAACTCTAGATAATTTATTATGATTACGAAATTTTCAAATTTGGTAAAACTAAAAATTAACCTTTGTATGAGTTTAATATGAGAGATTATTTGTGAATCCCATAATTGGTTCATCCCCCAACCTTTTAAAGTGTAGTAAATGATATATTGGTTCGCATTTTTTTTACTAGTAACCCCACATATGGGAAATAGTGGCAGTGGTAATCCAAGGTGGGATTTGTGACCTTAAACAATTCAAGAAATAGGTAGTGCATTCTCCTATGTAACTACCCTAGTAAAACTGAGATGGTGGCCAGTTGAGATTAAAGGTAGGAATATGAAAAACTTTTTATAGGGTGACATAACTTGTTAGACTTGATGTGATGACTATTGATTCAACTAGTGGGTGGATTGGAGACATCATTCATTTTCAGGTTTTCCATGACACATGATTTGGATATTGATTAAAACGTGGTCCATGATGGAAATGTGGAGAGGCTTATTAGTGGGCCCAAGGGACAATGATTATATGTGGGTTTAGAGATACATGGGTGATATATTACAGGTAGTTAATTAAGTGAAAATTATTTAATATACCTTTATGACTCTGAGACTATGGGTCTCTTTTTGGGGGGTTTATACCAACAAGGCCAATAATGGCCATGTATGGGGATCCCTCTAAACAGAATATCAATAGGGTGACTTTTTTTCATAAAAAATGGGGAATTACCCATACATATTAAAAAAATATGTACTAAAAATCATATTAAAATTATGTGTTGGATGGTTTGGGCATGCATAAAATTTTCTAGGATAATTTTTTCATAACTCATGTACACTATGTATAGTCAATATGTCTTGATGGAATAATATAGGGATTCCATGACTTGAAATTCATTTCATTCATTATTCAATGATTGAAATTATTTGATAAAATATGAAAAAATAGTGTGAATTCATTGTACACCCTATTTACCTCATACATGTACATGGTAGAATAACACAGCTAGTACCTAGTAATGTGTTGCAAACATTACAAGAAGACATTCCATTGTGTGTATCAAAAGTACATGTATTTTAATCCCTTATACACTATTTGTCTAATTTAATATAATGGGAAAATGTAATCATATAATTAAATATATTTACATGTGTTTCATGTATTATATTTTGATATTACATGATTTTTTATAGGGTTATTAATTATTTAATAAATTAATTTTAATATAAAATCTCGAACTAAAAGTTATCTATGATCATTACTTGTAGTGTACATCACACATTGTTATAACATCGAAAGCCATGTAATTTACATATTAATTTGATAGATTTATAGAAAATTAATTATTGATAATTATGGCCCATGAAATGTATGCTATATTCCATGTGAATACACATTTCACGTATCATGGTGAATAGATTAGATGGGTACTTGATTTTGAATCCGAGCACACATGTGAAATGTAACCACCCAAACAATGATTAATGAAACATACTCATTATATAATTAAATGAATTATTATGGAAAATGGTTATATAAAACACATTAAATTCTTTTGTTTTATGTTTTTGGATTTTAAAATGTTTTTATGAATTGTTACCATTTCTAAAACAGTTTTTGAACAATTATCACATGATTGGTATAAATATAGGGCTTTAAAAATCCAATTTACTCAGACAAAGGATGTGACGATCTCATCCAGTAGAATTTATCCATATGAAGCTCATTTTTCAGAGCTCCAAAAGGAGGTACTGTCACTGGGTGTCGCTCTTCACGAAGCCCAAGATGATCATCAACACTTTAAGCTGTAACAGAATCGCCTTTGGGAAAGGTCGAAGTTTATAGAGATTACAGCATGAGTGATGTTATCTGATCCTCCTCAAGAATCTTTCACCATCACAAACCGTACCCTTAGGTCTTTTTTTTATTTTATATGGGCATATGTAAAAATACCCTAGAACTATGATTAGGTGCATTATTTTTCTATTATGAATATACATTCATTTTATTAATGTTACACAGTAATTGGTTTTTAAAGTACAAATAGTATTTTAAGTTAATTTTCAATTAATAAATATTTTTTTAAATTAAAGGTTTTTAAAATTAAATAATATTTTAATAAAATGTTATTTCTAAATTATTTTTTAAATATCAATGATCACATAATTTTTTTAATAAATTTTTAATATTTATTATGGTTTGAAAGCTATTTTTGTCAAAAACCATGAATTTTCAATAAATGGGTATTTTTATTTTAAAAGTAAAAACTCTCATAGCAAGAAAACTATATAGGTAAAATTAATATCATTTTTTTATTTTGTCCTTTGAAATTTTCTAACAGTGAATTTTTCATTATTTTCAGAGACAATCGAATTTTTGGGTAAAAATCAAATATCGTTTAAATGTATAATGTTTTTATGACAACCTAATAACCTAAGAGTGATATAATAAAATAATGTAGAATTTTTTTTTGAAAATATATGTTTTATATTTAAAATTATATGATTTTATATATTTTTTAATAATTTTATTGTGCCTTAGTGGACCATCCAATAATTATAAAATATTTTAACTTTACAGAATGATGTTTTTTGAGAGTGTGACCCGCATCCAAGTAAAAAAGAATATTTTTTTATACTTTAGGACATTGAACGTATAAAATTATGTTTTCCACTCTCTTTTTTTTAAAAAATGGTCATAAATCAATTGATGGATTGTGGTTTTGATTAGTTTAATAGTAGTGTCCAAAACCTAAATAATAAATAATTCCCACTTTTTCTTATATAAACCAAATCAATATTCCATTTCTATTAACTAAGAAACATTGTTTCTAGACCAAACTCTTCCATCATATCTTTACTATCCTCCCAAAATCACCACAAGGTCCATAATTGCCTTTTCTCAATCATTTCTCAATCTTGTGGGCCACAATTCGAAGTAATGATTTCTTCTTTTCTCATTTTTTTCCAAATTTATTTTTGATTTTATAAAATTTTGTTTTCAATTACCAATGTTGGGGTATGATTATTATCCTCTCCAATATTTACCTCCTCATCTTTTTATAATTATAGACCTCTTTTTCTCTCATTAGTGCCTCCAATGTAAACCTGTTACCATGTTGAAATTCTCTAAGGAATTTCTCTCTTATCATTTACATTCAAGAAATTCTTTTATATTATGAATCTAAATTACATTACAAATGATGGGATATTATATTACATAACCCCTTACTATCCATTATATGTAAAAATTACTAGAGAAAAATTTATCCCTCATCAACCCATTTTACGAATTCCATTTGATGTCGTTATGTTGCTGATGTTACAACGAAACTTCTCATACCAAAACCATCGTATAAGTGAATATCATACCCATTTCTCTATCAAGGGTATTCAACTTTATGAAAATGTACTTTTTGATTTATGACATAACTTTAGGTATTCCACATATCTTATTCATGTAATAATTAAGACATTTAATGAATCCATGGTGTATGATCCATGTGGCACACTTATTCATGAAAAGAAAAGTTTATAAAGGGTGTGGTCGAATAATATGGCCATGAATTGGGTAAAGAATTGAATAATTATATGTCATGTGAAATGAGGGTTTACTCATGATAATTCAATTTTAATTATGGATTACTCATTCTAATTCAATTTAAATGATGTTCTACTCAAGCTCTATGTCCAATGAACCTTGGCTCATGCAAAATTCATGTTAAATGTTGTTTCCACATTTCCAAGTTATGATAATAATGTTATATCATGCCTTTATGTTCATGTTTCTCTTGTGATCCATTGATATTCCTATATCCTAAAATGAACTGTATTTTTTTATTTCATTCCTTTTTTAATCTTTACTAGGGTTTATAGCTCACCCTTTTCTTATGCATGTCCTCAGGTTATCCCATGAAATGCTCGGTTAGATGGAATATTGTGGTCAGGTAAAAGATGTTTCCAATAAAGATGTTGTGTTTTCTGTTTTAAGTTGTTATATAATGTTTCTACTTTCCCAATACAGAAGACCTATCAATCCTCAGAGTTATTTTATGTGCATGTTTATGTAATAAATCATATTTATGTGGGTAATAAAGTGTTGGGTTGATATAGTTTGTATTAGAGGATATGTTTAGTTATTTGTGGGATTAGTATTAGAAAAAAAAATGAATGAATTAGGGATAAGAAAAATTATAATTACAAGATCAAAAAAATTTGGTGAGTATGGACTAAGTGGTATATCATGAATATTCATCCCTATCTTGATACGAACATGTAGAGGAAGCTCTGGAACATATGTAACTAGGTGTAAAATCCAAAAACACAACTTTGAGGGAGACTTGAACGAGAACTGGTGCATGACAATAAGACTTACTGAACTACTGGTTATGAATCTACTAGGGGATATGATTTGGTAAATTCATATCATAGTATTAATAATTATTATGAGAATAAAAAAATTCCCCTAAGAATATATATTGGGATGTAAATCTTGGATATCATATATTGAAGCATTTAAATTTATATGTTTAGGAAATAAATTTAATTTATAAGTGATACATATTTTCTTTTGTATTTCCCAATTATGATTTACACCTATCATTCCTTTTATTCATGGAAATGACTACTAATAGGAGGGCTCGGGATAACAAATGAGGTGTAGATCAATATGATGGCTATTCTAATGAGAATCCCAATCCCATGGGAGTGGGGATCACAAACATTTTCCCGATACAATTTTAATTAACTCAAGTTTGGAATAGAATCATGGGTCAATTGGAATGTTAATTCCCCCCTTAATAATGAAAAATCCATAATCAAGACCTTCATAAGACAATTACCTATTACTTTCAATAGATCATCTTATCCCTCAATCACCGAAAAATGGATCAACACCATCATAAAGAACTTTTCCAACCTTCAATATTCTGAATAAGAGAATGTTCTTTGAGATGCTAATCATATATAGGGATAAGATGATCAATGGTAGACATTGATCAAAAATACGAAGCATGTGGAAGATATCGAGGAATTAAAATGGAATTATATATAGAAAACAATTCAATAAATATTTTCCTTACACCCTCTGACATAATATGGAAATGGACTTCCTTTCCCTTGAGAACAAAGGCTAAAAATCCATGATACCATACAAGGAAAAAATCACAAGGCTTGCATGATATGGCTCTATCTTTTTCATTTCCATCAAATTCAAGGTTGATGGCTTCTCTGGTGGGGTAAAACCTTGCCAACGGAAAGCCCTAATGATCTATGACATCATGAGTTATGATAAATTTGTTCAATGTTCCCTCAATGTCTCAATAGAGAATGACGAATCTTAGGGGTATCAAGAGTACATGAAGCATATGGTAGACATTAATTCTAGCGGTCTGATGGATAAATCCAATGGTGATTAGAAATTTCAGCACCCCACCTTCCAAATGTGAGGAAAGAAGCACCCCAAAAATTTCCATAAGGGGATGAGGAATTCTTTTAGGTGTGGAAGAGAAGGAAACCATACCATTAACTACTGACAAGAAAAACCCACTGCTATTACAATGGATAAGAACACACTATTGGACCCTCCACACATTGTTCATTACTTCAAATTCATTGAACTAGGTCACATATCCAACTAGATCCCTAATCCAAGGGTTTTTAGAGGCAAACCAAAACCTCTAAGGCAACAAGTGGGAGATTTTTCCATCACTACCGCCATAGAGAACCCTGAAAAGCATGTGGTGATAGGTACGTAAGTTATTCATTCAAGAATAGTGAACATACTTTTTTATTATGGTTTTACACATTCTATTATATCTTGAATGTTTAGTAGAACAATTCAAATATCACCCCAAGTCACAAAAATAGAGATGACAGTGAGAACAATATATGGGGAAATCATTGCATCTCATGAATATAACTCCTACCCCATCACAATTTCTGTTTTGAACCTCCTAGAAAATAGTTTTATACTCCCTCTGGTAGAATTTGATGCAATTGTTAGAATGTATTATATTTGCTTATATTGATCCAATATAAATTTCTGTGAGAGGGAAATCACTGTTTATATGGGGAATCGACCCCAGATTAAGTACAAGTGCAAGGAGGGGGATGAATTTTTTTAGGATCATCATCACAAGAGTGGAAATTTCTACTCACTGTGAATGAACACATTTCTTAGATGATTGAGTTTAAAGTATCAACCATCCTTGAATACATGCCTATTGTGAGATAATTCCATGAAGTGATTCTTGATGAATTTCTTAGTATTCATCCTAGAAGATATGTTGAAATATCAATTGATCTTATACTTGTTGATTTTCCAATATTCAAGACTCTGTATAGAACGGAGGTTGTAGAACATGAGGAGATAAAGAAACAATTATAGGAGAATATAGATAATGTGTCTATACGTCAACATGGTTCACCATGGTGTGCACCAGTTCTATTTTTTAAGAAGATAGATAGTTCAATGCTTCTTGAATTCATTGTCTTGATCTCAAAAAATTCACGATAAAGAACAAGTATCTTATTCAATGAATTTATGAATTGTTTAATCAGATATGTGGAGAAAAATACTTCTTCAAATTGGATATATGATCGGGATATTACCATGTAATGTTGAAGAAGAAGGATATCCCCAATAATTTTGTTTATACAAGGTACACCCACTTTAAATTCATAGTAATGCCTCTTAGATTGAGTAATTATCCAATAATCTTCATGGACTTGATGAATAGAGACTTTAAAGTTTACCTCAACAAATTTGTGGTAGTATTTGTACACTATATTACGATATACTCAAAAACAATGGAAGATCATAAGGAGCTGGAAGAGTATCTAGGAACTATATTAGAGACCTCTGGAAAGGGGAATCTCTATGAAAATTTTATAAAGTGTGAGTTCTGGTTGAAGGAAGTCTTATTCTTGGGTTATATCATCACAAGAAATGTGATATCTATGGATCCCTCCAAGATATTTTCAATTGGGGGATGGATGAGGCCAACATCTGTGATGGATATATATAGATTATTTGGGTTTGCTGGATTTTTTCACCGATTTGTGAGAAATTTATCACGATTTTAAAAACCCCTTACCAAGATAACCTAAAAGCGAGTCACATTTTCGTGGAGAGATGAATGTGAAGACAGATTCATGGAGTTGAATATCAGGATTATCATTGCGCCCATTCTCACACTACCCACAAGTTCTGAAACGTTTTTGTTATTCATTTCTACTTTGAAAAAGGGCATGAGTTGTGTGTTGATGCAAAATGACATTTCCATTTCTTATGATTCAAGGAAATTGAAAGTTCAAGAGGGAAACTATCCAACACATAATTTGTTTTTGGACATAGTAATATTCACATAAAAAATTTGGCGGCATTACATCTTTGGTGAGATGTGTAAAATTCATATAGATCAAAAAAATCCACAATTATATATTCGCATAGATTGATTTGGAAATGCTTCAATAAAGATGGTTAGTGTAGAAAAAGACTATTACTGCTCAATAGATTTCCACCTGGGGAAAGAAAACAAGGTGGATGATGCTATAAGTATAAAGGGTCTAGAAACTCTTTCATTGATGAGATTTGAAGAGGATCTAATCTTCGTTGATTGGATTACGATTGACATTAGAATCATAAGGAGGGGAACGTAATCAAACCTTTAACAAATGATTTCTTAACCATCTCTTTTTGAACGAATAAATAATTCTCAAAGGTATGATTTGGGAATTTAGATGAAATTAGAAACTATCAGAAAAGGGAAATCTTCAGAGATCTATACTAATGAGGAAGGAATTGTTATATTTTGGACAAGACTATGTGTTCCATCAAATCAATAGTTAAAGAATGAAATTTTGGATTATGCACAAAGATGGAATTTCTCCATTAACCTTGGAAACACAAAGATGGATTGAGATCTCCAAGAGAATTATTTTTGGGATAACATGAATAAGGGGATCACTGAGTATACATCAGTGTGCTTGGGGTGCCTAAAATTGAAGGTTGAGAGGTAAAAGTATAAGGGGATGATGTAACCATTACCCATACCATCATGGAAATGCAAGAACATCACCCTGTAAATTATCAACGAATATCCGAAGACATTCAAATGAAATAATTCTATCTGAGTTTTTCTAGATCGTCTTATAAATACTGCACAATTCATTGTAATTTGGGGGTATTTCTCATTGGATCAACTGTCACAGATATACATCAGTGAAGTGGTAAGGTGTCATGGAGTACCACTATTAGTTGTATCTGATAAAGATCCAAGATTAACTTATATGTTTTAGAAGTGTTCCCAATATAATCTAAATACTGATCTGAACATCAATATAATTTATCATCGTCAAACTGGTGGCCAATCTGAATAGGAAATCCGAACACATGAGTACATGTTTTGATAATGATCAATAGACTTCAAATGAGGTTGGGATAAACATATTCCTATGGATGAGTTCTCTTACAATAAATGTTTTCACTAGATCATCATAATGGATTTTTATGAAGCCCTTTATGAGAAGATGGGAAGAACACTGACATGTTGGGATGAAGTTGGAGACCGAAAACTCCTAGGTACTGAAATGGTAGTATAATTGGTGGAGAAGGTTTATACCGTCCAGAAGGATATTAAAGCTATCCAGAGTTGAAAAAATAGATATGATGATAATGATAGACAAGACCTAGAGTTTTATGTAGGAAACATGTTGTTCTTATGCATATCACCGTGAAAGAGAGTTGTGATATTTAGGAATAAACAGAAGCTTAGTCCTAGGAAAATCGGCCCTTTTGATATTTTTGATCACATTGGAGCAATTCCATATTGACTAGTAGTCCCACTGAACATGTCTCAAGTGTAAGATGTATTCCATGTATCACTCTTGTGGAAGTACATAAATAATCCATCACATGTACCCAATCTAGAGGTGTTACCATTAAAGAATGACCTCTCCTATAAATAGAAGCCGGTGAAGATCATAAATCATAGTGAAATATTCTATGAAATAATAAAATTCCTCTAATCACGTATTTATGGAGAAACCAAATGTTTAAAGAATCTAAATGGGAATTATAGTAAGTGATGAAGCAATGTTATCCTCATCTATTTTAGTGTGATAAAAGGATATTTTGAGGGAAAAATTATTATGGGAGGATGATTGTAACAACCCAAAAATTGATTAATGAAAATTACTATTGATAAAATTAAATGTATTATTAATTAAAATGGTTATATAAAAGATATTTACATCCTTGGTTTTATGTTTTCGGAATTCAAAATACCGTTATTAATTTTTACCATTCCTAATATAGACATTGAATTGTGATAACATGATTAGTATAAATATAGGGTTTTAACAAATCAAATTTACCAAATCAATGAAAATGATGGTCTCATCGAGTATAATTGATCCATATGAAACCCATTTGATTGAGAATGGAAATGTGGTAGTGTCACTTGGATTGGTTCTTGGCCAATCTCAAGCTGAGTGTTAACACATTAATCTTAAATGGATTCACCTAGGGGAGAAGTTGAAGTTGATAGAGATTACCACCCGAGCGATGTTATATTAGCCACCCCAAGAGTATATCACCATTGTACACATAAACCTTAGGTCTTATGTGGGTGTTATATGGGGTTATATAACAATACCCTATAACTATAATTATTTTCATATTTTTATAAAGAACATACATTAATTTTGTTATGGTTAATTGGTAAGTGGGTATTAATGTAAAAATAAAAATTTTATTTAATATTCAGTTAAGAAATCTATTTTTACGAATTAATTGATTTTTTAATTAACTGAAAATTTAACAAAATATTATTAATAACTTATTTTTAAATTTTCAATTATTTAATATTTTTTATGAATAGAATTGTAATTTTTATTGATGTTTGAATTTTGTTTTTTGTCAAAACACATGAATTTTTTATAAATAGAGTATTTTATTTTAAAATTTAAAACACACATATTAGAATTTTGTTAGGTAAAATTAATGTCCTTTTTAGATTCAGGATGTTAAAATTATCTAATGGTGAATTTTTCATAAATTTCTGAGACAGTCAAATTTTTGGGTAAAAATTATATACCGTATAAATATTTAATGTGTTTTCTAAAATCACAATGACCTAAAAGTGTGGTAATGAAAAACTATGAATAATATTTTAAGAAAATATATGTTTTACCTTTAAAATAATTTAATTTTAGATTTTTTTTATTTTTTGGTGCCTTAGTGGAACCTGTAAGACTTATAAAATATTTTAACGTTTTAAAATGATTTCCGGGAAAGTGTGACTCACCCCCACATAAGAAAGCCCAATATTTTAATATGTTTGGACATTGGAATATTAAAATAATGTTTTCTTCTCTCCTTTTAAATAACCAAGGGTAAAAACCATGGGATGGATTTTGATTTTGATTACTTTAATGTGTAGTATGAAAAACCTAAATAATAAATATTTCCTTCTCATTTCTTATACAAACCAACTCAATCTCCCAATATTTTTCACTAAAAATATTTAGAGCTCAACCAAACTATTCCCTCATCTATCTATAATCCTCCCAAGGTGCCCTAATATCCCTATATGCCTCTCTCATGCCACTCTCAAGCCTTTGGGATCAGACTACCATGTAATGGATTTCTACCTTTCCCATTTTTCCCTAAATTTCATTATGTTATACAATTTTATTTTCAATTACCAATGTTTTAGTATGATATAACACCTCCCCCATACTCCACTACTTTTTTTGAACAATGATAGACCTATTTCTCTCTCATTAATACATCCCATGTACACCGGTAACCAGGCTGATATTCTGTAATGAATTTTTCTCTTCTCATTTACATTCAAGAAATATATTTATATTATGAATCTAAATTCGATTAAATATGTTGGGATATTATGTTCCATGACCCCCTAACATTCTATTGCATATATAAATGATTATAGACCCATTTCAATCTCATAAAACAATTTTAAAAATTCTATATGACATCATTTTGCTGCTGAAGTTACACCAAAATTTCCCATTCCAAAAGCATCATGTAAGTGAATACCATACCCATTTCTCTATCAAGTGTACTCACCTTTATACACATTTTGATATTGATTGATATATTAAATTTAGGTATTCCACATCTCTTTTTTGTGTAATAAATTATGAAATTTAATGAATCCATATTTTAGGATCCATATGGATCCCTTATGGATGCAATGAGATGTTTATAAAGGTTTCTCCCTGATAGCGATCCAATGTATTGGGTAACGAATATTATCATGATACGCCAAGTGAAATGAGGGATAAATCACTATAATTAGAGTTAAATGAGGTTTTAATCATGATAATTCAAGTGAAATGAGGGTTTAATAATACTTTAGGTGTCATTATCCTTGGATAATGCTAATATCATGTTAAATGTTGTTGCCCCATTTCCATGTTATGATAATCATGATATATCGTGGATTTATTTTAATATTTCTCGTTTTCTTCACTAAATTTCCTATTGCCTAACATTTACTTTATTATTCTTGTTATTTGTTTTTTACTCATATAATGGGCTTTATATCTCACCGTTCTCTAATGCATGTCTTCTGGTTATCCCATGTAATGCTTATTAGGAATACATTTTGTGGTCATGTAAAAGATGTTTTTAATAAAGTTGTTGTGTTTAATGTTCTAATTTGTTCTGTAATGTTCCAAATTTTCCACGAAACCAGACCTCTCGAACCTCCGAGTTGTCTTAAGTTCATGTTTATGTAAAAAATCATGTTTATGTGTGTAATAAAGAGAAGGGTTGTTATATAAACTACATTAATTATAAATAAAATTAATATGTTTAAAATTATGGATGATATATATTTTCATTATTTATAGGAATTATATATATTAATTTAATTAATTGATTGATTATATAATAAATTTAACTAATTAGATGCCTTAAATCTTAATAAATGAGATAATTAATGCAATTTATAACTAGATTGAAAATGTATATTATTTTCATGTGAGAGGGTTATCATGATATAAGATATGACCTATGAATATGCTTTTTTCCTTTTAATTTATTATTATTATTTAATTAAATTTATGTTCTATGTGATATCCTCATCTATTATTATATAAGGGCTTGCATGCCCATTATTTTGTTTATTTAACCCCAAAAAAAATTCTTCTTTTACATTCATTTTAGTGTGATTAAATATTATTTAATGAGTAGATACATGAGGTTAGTAGTGGCAGTTCATGCTCTGAGCCAAGGATAATGTAATCCTGCTTTTTCCTAGGTGGATTAGTGGAATGTTGTAGAATTTACCAAGTGATGTTTCATTATGTTTCCCTCAAGGGGTAAGGGTTAATTTTTTAATTGTTAGATAAAATTGCTATTTTATATTCTCATGATCATACTAATTTCATTATTTTCATTTTTTGGTAATTTGAATAGTTAATTTCATTATGGATTTTTTTCACGATCACTAAAACTAGAAAAATTAACAAACAAGAAAGAAAAAATTAAAATAATTGATTATATATAATAATTTATCTAAGACATGGTTAATCATCTGAGTAATATCCACTTAATATTAACAATAATGTAAATTTATTAAAGGTAAATTCAAAAATTATAGATAAAACCCATCAAATAAATACATATAGTCATCATAATATTCAATTGATTAATATTGAATAGAAAACAAAGATCATACTAATTTATCCATTAATAATTTGCACATTACCATTTTAAAATTAGTTTTCAAGAAGATATTGGTTTGACTTTACCAGTTTTAGATCATGTAGATAATCCTTTTCTTGACATGGTGTAAATTTTTAGAAAATTATTTACAATATAATTATTGGTATTTTAAGAAAGTGGATCCCACTCAACAATTTAATGAGATGTTAGTAAATGGAATTTTGATGTCACACCTACCTATATACATTTCATTAACTTACTAAAACCTCTAATGGTTTATGATAAACCTGAAAAGGATTGTTTTCCATGTGAATAATAACACAATGAGATATTCTAAAACTAACACTTTTTCTATTATATTTTAATAAATACATTTATAATTTATTATCTAGTTCATAAAATGAGATAATGTACAAATGTTCTACACGTATTTGTTATAGAAATGTAAAATCACTCAACATAGACTCTACCACCATGATCCATACAAGGGAAAAGAATTCTTATCAATGTAATCAATTGGAATGGTATAGTTTCATGCACAATATACTATTTTATTGATGAATATTAAATGTAATATAATCCCCATTTTTTAGTTTTTTACTAAATTATATCCTAGGGAAAAGTATATCTCTTTCTAAAACATGTTAATTATACTGAATATGTCGAATATTTTAGGATATCATCCATTTATAATGATAATAACTAAAAACATAAATATATTGATATTTATATTATAATGTATCAACTTTAGGATATTTTTCAATAGATGATGAAACAAGAGTGATATGAGATCTTTAATGCACAATTTACATGCATGCATAAAGAGATACCATCAGATGGACCTCATAAATTCTTGATTATTATAAACATAAATAACATTGAAATCAGGGGATATAATATCTCTAATGTACTAGGTATGGAATTTATTATATCATTATTATCATAGAAATTTCAATGTTTTATAGAAAATTATCATACAAGAAATAATGAGAAGACACATTCAAAACATCTTACTTTGAGTTTCCATGTTGATAAGGACTTGGGTTGTAAAAAACCTACAGTCCTTATAGTGAATAAGAAAAGGAAAAAAAGGAAATGTCCCCCAATAATCATTCTAGAATATAAGGCTCCTAGTCATAATCCATAAATTAAGTGGATATATTGATAATAAATACACAAAAATATATATGATTTTCTTATTATACTGTATGTCAGCGGAAGAAGAGTATCATCTATTCAAATAATAAATTTATAGGTTCATGTATGTTCATTATCAAGTGTAATATTTCTATATATAAACATTGGTTATTAGATAAATCTCATGTTTCTCACATATGTTTCCAAATATAAGGACCATTTATATTCTATAATATTTGTATGAGAGGGACCGATTTTAGAGAACAAAACAGAGTGTGGATTATTACCCTGGATATAAGAGAATACATTCTTTCATTTAAAATATAGATAATTTTGGATTAAAATTATTTTTATTATCAACACATAGTTACCAAGAACAATATTTCTCTACCCTGTCTTGATAAAAAAGGTTTTATTTTCAGGTTTATAAACAATAGTTATTTATTTCACCAAGAAAACATATGTTATAGTATGGTATAATAATATAGTAGACATTATGATTTAAATTAAAATAACCATGTATTAGAAATTGATAATGAATCATTTTCCCATATTCTATTTAACACATTGTTATGAAATCATCATCTTGGTCAGGTAAATTATATGCATTTAAATCATATAAAATATTAATTTAAGGACTCTCTTGAGTTAAATATACTTGAACGATAACATGTTTCCTTACAAGGGAAGATATCAAAACTACTATTTGTTAGAAAAATTGAAGTTGATAAGAGATTATATTGTTGGTTCAGGATAATGTGTGATTATCATATCTATTTGAAGATAGTCGTGGGTATTATTACTTCATAACTTTCACTGATGTCTAGAGTAGATATGATATGTATAATTGATTATATATATTTCTGAGTCCTTTGATAAATTTAATGAGATCATGAATAAATTATAAATTCAATATCATAAAAAGGAAAATAATATTTAATTTAATTGAGGTTGGGAACTAAATACCCAATACCATTTTGAATGTATAGGGGAGTATGGAAACCTTTCTCAACATAATCATCCTTTTAAATCATTGTGGAATGATTCTAGTCAAAGGAGGAACCTTAATTTTTTGACACTATAAGGTCAACTATGATCTATACATATCTCTAATTATTTATTTAGGGAAATAAATTATATAATATTGAATACACATGAAACCAAGTTATAACAAATGTAGAAAATAAAAAACTAATCTTATTCACGAATAAAAGGAAATCTATGTTTTCAAGCATATATATATAGGGATCAAAGAGGTTTTTTAAGGAAAGACATAGAAAAATTATAACACCATGAGGCATAAATTGTATATTTATTGGGTGTCCCTATGAAACAATATGATATTCTCTATACAACGCCTCATATTAGAAGAAATCCCTCACATGGAATGCCATATTTCTCAAGAGGGAGAACATTCAAAAAAATTATAGTGGGATTATAATATACATCGATTCAGTCGATAATCATTATACATAATATTTAGTAAACTAATATATTCCATAGGCCCATAAAAAAACAAGTTGTTTCTAATACCATTATTATGAATATGAGAAATAGATATGTTAAAGTACTAAAACAATATGGTTTTCATGTAACTGATAATTGAATCTTATTATTAGTTGAAAATAGTGATCCTTATTCTTAAAAAAAGGTTTTGAAGAGATATAAATATACACTAATGAATGAATACATGGAATATGAGATAGATTACATGTATCAAAACCATGTTAGGGATCAATTTTATATTCTAGTTGATGTAAATCTAATTGGGTGAAAATGACTATTGATGATAAAATTAGAAATGAAAGGTAATGTGAATAGATATAAATAATTAATTCATGTAAAAGGGTTTAAACTAGATCATTTTATTATCTATGAGGAATCCTTTGATTACATATCCAGGTTTTTGTCCCTCAGAATTATAATTCTGAAAAATTATTTTTATGATTATAATATTTTGTATATGGATGTCAGAATATATTTTATTTAATTAGATTATTTAGTAGTATGTATATATAACATATTCAAAAGGGTTTATGAATCCATGTAATTTCAAAATATCAATAGATTTTGATGAAAAATTTAATGATTTAAGAATGTTTATATGGTAGGTAAAATTCAATTTGATGAAGCTATACAACAATTTAATTTAATATAGGATGATTGAAATCTATGTTTTTGGAAGTAGTTAAATGGGAATATTTTCTTTTCTTATTAATTTATGTTAATAAATCATTAATTATCTGAATAAATATACTAGTCTTATAGCTAGTTAAGGACCGGTTGATCAAGTTATTTGTCATGAATTAATTATGTGAGAATCCCACATTAAAAGGATCAATATCATTCCGAATAGATCCATATGATTCCATAGGATTTTTCAATGTATATACATTAATAAGATACAAAAGAGATTTATTATTAAACAATTCACAGTTGTATTAGTACTAGTGTAACATAAAATACATATTTCCTAGAAAATGTGTTATAAATTACAAAAAATAGAGATAATAAGTAATATATCAGACAATTCAACAATAGTATTAATCAGGTATTTCATCTTATGAATAAGTCATAATTTTTCATATGCATTGGGCATGGTAGGAAGATAATAAGTTGATCTTTGTAATGAATACTGTTCTTCCATTATGGATATAAATATGTTTCTGAGGTAAAATATGGTTATGGTGATATTATATGGGGTAGATTAATAGAAATTCATTAAAGGTTAGACTGATGATAGATTTTATAATAATCAAAATGAACAAAATTCATATTATTGAAATTTATTACATCTCAATAGATTATATGTGAGTTGGAGTGGTTCAAAAGAGTTAGATGTTTCCAATTCTATAATAGAGATTGAGTATATTGAAACATATGATGTAATAATATAATTTATTTACATATGAATTTTTTAGATCATGATATCTTCCATATCAGTAGACACGCTATAATAATATTTTGCGATAATACAACAACAGAAGCTCTCATGGAGGAGAAAATATCATTCTAGTAGGGAAGCCCCCACTCAAAAGTATCAAATATTGATGAATTTTTCCTAGATGGGTGATTTCATAGTGATTAGAGTATATAGGGATGAGAATATGTTGGATCAAATTACTGAATCCAAATATCTATAGAATCAAAAATATCATGTGGGAGTTATTCAATTAAAGGTTTTAACAGTTGAGTATAATGTATAATAGAGTTTGTTGGAATTTTCACTAAATAAGAAACCTTTATATATTATATTATTATCATTATGAAAAAAATTAACAATAACCAACAATTTTTTGAATTATGATTTCACTTCTATGTGACTTAGTATGTGATAATTTCATTAGAGTAATTTTCCAAACCAAGTTGTTATAGTAGTTCCATGATATAATGATAACCTCTAAGTAAAAAAAATAGAATAATTAAAAGATTGTTACATAACCATATGATATCATTTTTATGTTTAATTTGATAGAGGATATCATAGTTTTATACTTTAAGGAATTTTAGATACAATTCCCTGGCGTAAAACCTTGTAAGTATTTAGACTATTAAATTATGAGAACTGACCATCATATAAGAAATATACATTTTTATATGTGTTAGTTGATATTTATATATGTCTATATGTGTTATGATCTATAGATTTAAATTTTATTATTATTAATTCATATCATGAGTTACATACATTATTGTACTGACCCATATCATGATGTTATATGATTTCAAGAAGTAGGACACGTTGGATGTGTCCTGAGTGTTGTTATATTAGTGAATAATTTGAGGAAAGATATGTACATTTTATTCATTAATAAATTTTGTTATCTATGGCCCTTTTATGGGATGGAAAAAACCTAAATATATTAAATAATATGATGTTCCATGGGTAGGTTAATTTCTTGAAGTTCAAATAAATAAAAATTTATTATATAGGTTAATGACACAAACATGGAACCTTCTTGGTTAGATGTGTCATGAAAAAGACATTATATTAAACACTAAAAATTCATATGAGGTTTGATATCATTGTTTCATTTCAATATTTCAATATGGGAACCTTTATGTGTTGTTAGATGATAATCGTGGAGTTTTATTGGTTGCACCTAATGCCAATAAAAAATATTCCTAGTGGGTTACACACTATGATTATCAAGAATATTTGTTAAATTCCATTTTATATTTTAAACCCATGAATAAATATCATTATTAAATTGTGGTTTAATGTTTATTTGGGCTTTGTGGATCACTATGTTTTAGTTATTAGTTATTTGAATGAATCAATATACGAGTTATAAAATATGAATTTTTCATGAATTTGTTAATATAGTATATATTATATTTCTCGATGAATAATTAGGTAATATTTATTTAATAAAGAAATAATTATTTATGTTTCGATAAATACTGATCGGAATAAATGGAGTGATTTTAATGACCTAGTTGGAAATGATATATGAAAAATCATTTAAAATTTTTAACTTACTTATATAAAAAGTGGTATTAATTTTTATATAATAATTATAGTTGTCAACAAAATAATAATAATGTTTATATTATTTTGATATATTGGATTATATATGGAATAAAGGAATTCATTAGGGTCAATGAAAATTTACCAACCCTACCCTATATTTATAAATATTTCACTATATCTTTTTTAATGGTTATCTACATGTTTCTAAAAATAAATCTTGAGAGAATTATTTCAAGACCAATTGAGAAATCTCTCACGAAAATGATAAAAAACTATAGGGATAACCATCTTACACTATCTAATGCCTTTGTGGCATCCTAATGATTTTTTCTTCCCAGATTAAATTATTAATATGTTCAATGATTTTTGAAGAAAGAGATCAAGATTAACCTTACTATAACCTGATGATTTTATGATGATGTTATAACATTTTTGGAACACATGTGGACAATCACTAAAGGAATTATACCCTCTAAACCTATCAAACTATGATTGTAAGATGATATTAGTAAGGTAAATCATAAAAGAAGATATAATTGGAATGAATGTTAATTTTAGATATTTATATTTTTTAAATTGAATTTTATTTGATGATTATTACTTCTTTGTACTAGTGTTCATAAGTCAATAAATATTTTATATAATTTTATATTCATGATATTTTTTATCATGTTTGCCTCAGATTAATCATTGATTATAAAAAAAATACAAGTAAACTATGCTTATTTGGTACTTCTAATAATCTCAGAACACTGACTACCTGGGATTACAATTTTGAAAGAACAAAAAATTCTATCATTTCTTGAGAGGCTTCAAAATGATTATTCAAATAATCATTAAAATTCTTTAGATTTTTCATGGAAACAGGTCTTGATCAAATCATATACTGAATATACTCTCCGAGTATCTTCCACCATTATATATTGAAAATTTGGAATTTTTTCTACCACCGTTGTTTTTTATACAATGAGATCATTGGTGAGAGATCATCCACCCTTTCTAGATTTTTATGACTTGTAAAACTAAATTATTTGTCGTATGCATGGATGTATATAGTGTTATAATATCCATTTATCAATTGAATGTCAGATCATTTATAAGAATACCATAAAACATCATGTAATCTATCCATCAGAACCTTCTACTTCTCCATGATACCTATAGAAAAATTATTCTTACCATTATCAGACATGATTATAACCCGATTATTTTTATCATTTTTTAAAATAATTGTCTCCAGGAAGAGTGGAATCATGATATTTAGACCCCTTATTTAAAGAACCATTAAGAAACATATTTATATGAATGATATCCCTTGGATAGACATAAATGTGGTTTTTATAGGATTGTTAAACAACTGGTAAAAAATCCACATAATAAATCCATCTCTTAGAGAGTAAATTTTTTTTTTGACTATATAACCCTCGTGGTATGATTATGTGTATACTATGACTCGAGACAATTTTTGGGAATGTGGGATTCTAAATAGTATTAAATTCATGATATCCCTTAATGGTTTGATATACACCGTTAAATTAGGCTCAAAATCACATCAATACAATACTAATTTATTAAAAAAGTTATATTTTCCCCCAATAATTGAATTTAAAATAGATTTTTTACGACTGAGAAATTATTTAGTTCATAAATGGCCTTCCTGGAGTATCAAGAACAACCAATTTTCTCAATATCATAATTAATGGAGTTTATGATTCGACTAAAAAATAAAGATTATGATTCTCATTTAAATGTAGAAATATCTTCCTTGTGGGTTCCATGAAACATTATTTATATATGAAAGAAATGTGTTGAAAATAGAATAATTGGTAGAGTTTAAATTGTAATATATTTAGAATAGGATTTTAGAAGATAAAATATGATATTATATATCAAAATGATCTAGAGATGCTCATTATAAGGGATGACATTCATTAATTGGATAATATAAATTCTGTTAAAAAAATATCAGATAAATATATAATTCTATTTGGGATCCAAAATTGAAATTAAAGATAAGTTAATTTCCCTAACCTTATTATGAATATATTAAAATTTATTTCAACACATTATTTCTTAGTATTTCTACTCCAAATGGATAACAATGTGACAAGGAAATGGTTTTCTTAATGACCTTAATAATTTATTTTTGAGTGGTAGGAAATATATTATTAAAGATAAGTAACATTATATGTTGTGTTAATTCTCCTAGATTTAATAAAACCATCTAAATTTCTATTATATGTGTCATTCCTGGAAATGGTGGTGTTTGGTGGTTGTTCATCCGTCTCAGCCAAAGTTGAAAAGTTATAGATGGTGACACCATGAAAGGACTATTATTTTGGGGGATCATGTATTGGAAAAGATACATCAATCAATAATAGAGAAATATCAAATAAGAGATCCAATGATATCCTCCTATAATGAATACTATATAACATCTTTGGATTTTAGAAATAAAACTATAGTTGATAGTACATATCACATGAAACACTGATTTTAAAAGAACAATGAAATATTATTATTTAAATATTACCATTATAATATACCTATTAAATTTTCAATTATGAATATGATTTAATGATTTATGAATTTTTTTTAATAAAATTTTATTAAATAGTCACAAAATTATTTATAAAGTAATTTTCATCAAATATACATTTTAATCAAAAATGGTTTTTATTTTATTTTTAAAGAAAATATAATTACAATTTTTTGGATATTTTAAAATTTTTAATTCTAAAAAGAAATAAATTTGGAAATAATCATTTAAAAAATATATAATGGATGAGTTCTGATATTGTTTTTGATAAATTTTATTTTTCGATGACTAGTGAAAAATTCAGTTTTTTATTGAAAAATATACTTTAGTTTAATGTATATAAAATGTAAATTTAAATTTTTGATATTTTTGAACTATAATGACTTATTATCGGTAAAAAATGCAATTATAGTATTTTAATTAACGTTTATACTTTATTTTGTCCTAAAAACATTTTTATACAAAAGAAGTATTTTAAAAAAACTTTTTTTCATTGTGTTTTTCATTTTAAAGATAAATATTTTTCCCAAATATATAAATTGAATATAGAAAATTTATTCCATAATTGGAATAAGTACTTTTAAATTTTCTAAATAGTTCCCTTTTAGTTTTTTTTCTTATTAATTGTTATGATAGTAACAAATTATCATCACAATAAGGGTTAATCCGGTAATTAATGTAACAAATTGTTTGATAAAGAATTAAAATGACCCTAATACTTTATTATATAAAATTTTATGAGTTTAGTTTTTAAAATTTAATTAAACATTTCTAAAATTTGGTAACATGGTGCTATATTTATTTTATTTTGTCCCATATATTATTTGGTGTAATAAAAAATCAAAAATAAAATTCTTTTTATTATTATCAATAAATTGTTGATAATTTGATAAATAGAGAATATGTTTAGTTATTAAAGGATAATAAGAATTATTATTGATATTTATTCATGAAAATTTATATCTAATTTTTTTACTAAATATTTACCTAATATGATTAAACAAGGAATACATAATATATATTCAAATACTAGAAAAATGTAATAAATTATATTAAAAATAATATAACCAGTGTAATTTGACATAATTTTGATTTATTAAGATATATATACATATAAATATAATATTAGTATGTTTTAAATCTATTTTTTTCTAATTTAAATGTTTTCATTTTATATTCAAAGTCAAATTAAATGAACAATTACCAAATTGACATTAATTAAATTTTTTAAGAAAAGAAATATTAAATGATTTAAAATTTATAAAAATATATATTATTCAATATTATTTTTATTTGGAATAAAATATAATATATAGTAAATTTTTATTCCAAATATTTTTCTAAATAATATATCTTAACCCCAAAATAGTAAAAAACATTGTTATCGTTGTGATCATCAAAAGAGATAACTAATAGTGAAATAAAAAATGATAAGGGAAATACATTCCTTACACTTGTCCAATTTTAATTTTATAAGATTATTTCGACTCATCATCTTTCTATATTCACATTATATCAATTTCGAGTCATTTTTTACATGATATATAATTTATATTATTTTAATATTTAATCGATTTCTGTTCCAAACTCATATAAAAGAGAACCTATTATCTTCATGAATTAATGAATAAAAATTGTTTTGGTTCACCCAATACCTAACCAACTACCTTTGTAAAATCCCTATTCACATTTTATATATATTAGATTAGTCAGAGTACCAACATTATATGGTTTATGTTATAATTAAAAATAAGTTTTCTAAAGAAGAGGTATAGTCTTTAGTAGATTATTTTAATGTTATTTGTTCTTAGACCTCTTTCATATATCCATAAAAAGGACAAAAAAAATATCCCATATACTGAGATTTTATAATGTTAATTTAATCACCTAAATTATACTCTTATTCCATAAAATTGGAAACAAACTCATGGTTCACATATATAGAGGACTACCACCTTGTAAACCAGTGTAATTCATTCTACATAATCTCATGTCATGGATTTATTTAATTATGTATTTAATAAATATATTTTTACATTATAATATTATAATTATTTATTTATGTTGAATTATTATTTACTGTTCAATATTTCCATGAATCGTGAATGGCTATAGTGTTCATGCGTATATACAATGAACCATCTTTATGAGTTGTATAATTAATTTTCATATCTACACCATTTATGAATGGAACTATATATATATAATTAATATATATTATAAAAAATAATATTTTAAATTATTTATAATATTTAACCATGATTACTGTAAAATTATCGATATCACTAAACCAAATCATGCACGAAAATTGTTATTTTAATTAAGAATTATAAATAAAAATATAGAAATATGTTATATAGAAATCACATATGGAATGATATATATGAATATGGTTATGGAAGAAATTTATAATTATTTAATTTCTATTATACATTATTTTCAAATTCATATAATGAAATATAATTTTGATGTTATGGGATATCTATGAATAGCCGTTTTTTCATTGGGTTATAATATTTCTCTCCTAATCTCTCGTTATCTCTAACAATGATGTTATTAAAAAAAATTAAATTATGTATATATGTATCTAAAAAATATAATTATATTATTATCCATTTCTTTAATGGGATAATATATTCTTTATGTTCTTCTATCAAATTCCATATTTATGAAATATCCTCTGATTAGTATATGAAGAATGATTGTGAAACCCATTTAATTCTAAGGGAAATTCTTATAACAATTCCTTATGAATAATTTTATTTCTTAGAACACCTAATACGGAAAATGTTATGATTGGTTCACCTAGATACCAATCAAATAAATGTGGTATTTTTTTTGTGATTCGTCATGTATGGGATTAATGTGTTAACCAAATTTGCTGTGGGAAACTGTCCTACATGAGAAATGGTCCTTAGAGTTATAATTTAATTTAAGTTATTTATTTTTTGTGTTACTGCCACATTTCCTATATCAATAATATCATATGATACCATGTTAATTATATTTTTATCCAATTTGATTACTTATGATCCTTCAATTTTATAATACCTGATTATACCTTTAAAAAACATGGTATGCTTCCTTATAATGTTTATTATTTTATTGGCCATTTTTATCACACTATTTTCCTATATAATAACCAGGTTATCCCATGCAGTTTTATGAGATAAATGGGATTCAAGACCACATTATTATTATTAAAATAAATATGTTTTACTTTTATGCTGATGTTTATTGGACATAATCATGCATGGATACTAGGAATTTTGATCCATGTTTATATGTAATTAAAATTTATTTTTAAAATAATGTAATAATATGTGTAGAAAGAAATGTGTTGTTATAGATGGTAATAAAGGAATTCCTAGTTTATTAATTGGGAATAAGAATAGAATAATTTAGAAATAGCGAAATGGATAAGTCGATGGATATGAATATAACCTATAATTTACAAGAAGTGTTGTGAGAGTTGGTTTTAATAGATTGCATCTCGGTTTAGAAACAACTAGTAGATGTGGTTCTAGAACTATTGTATATATGAGTAATAAACCTATAACTAGTGTATTTTTTATTGAATTGGTCATAAAATAGTGCCTGAAAAAGGGTAAAACTACATTTATAGTTTTATAGTCTCAGTGGATACAATTTGGAAATTCAATAAATCAATATAAACCATTATAATGGAATTAAATATATGAGTACATTGGAAAAAATGATATAAAAATTACATTGCATAAAATAAATTTAATTTTATAGGCTCAAATTGAATTATATACTTATCATTTATATGATATTCCTTCTATATTTATAAGTTTCTTATTTATATTTTTAATTGTATAAATATGGTAACGTTTTTTAGAAAATGGTGCTAAATAGTAGAAACCGGGCCAAAAACCAAAATGTTGTAAAATGTGATGATTTACCAATAATTATTTCCTCCCACATAGAAGTGATATAATAGAAGTTAAGGGAATTTATTTTTCAATTGACTCACACTATAAATAGTAAGTTAAATAATGATGAACATAGTTCATATCAAAATATCTATAATATTACAAGAAATCCTTTGAAAAAGGATTCATAACTTTAGTTGATATTATGCTCCCCTTATAGTATAAAGATGGATTAAATCAATTTTGAAGATATTCTATGTCCTCAAAAATAAAAAACAAGATTATTTTTTTAATAAAAATTTATCATGTAGTTGGGAAAGATAATTTTTAGAGGATTTTGATCAAGAAAATTAACTCCATAGAATGAGATGAATTCTATAAAAAAAATTCAACATTTATTTACCCTAAAATCCTCATCATAACATGGAGAGGGAGTTCCATAGACTTATGAAAAACAAATATGAATCTATCATGGTGTATGAGTTAAAATTTACAAGACATTCATTCTTTTCCTTTAGCTTTTCATTGATGTAAAAGGTAATATGGACCAATTTTTTATTGGATTAAAGACATGTCTATGAAATTAATTAGATATTCATGACATGGACTGTTGTAAATGGATTTTTCAATACACCTTGAAGATTGATATAGATATTGGATTCTTTTAGTATAGAAATGTTCCTAGTGATTACAAGCATAAAATATACTTATCTTTTGGAGAATCCACATATATATAACATTGATGAATGAGAACCTGAAATCTGACATGTCAAAAGTGTCAGAAGATACCTTTCAGATACAATAAAAATATAACTATGTTATTATTCAAGTGTGAAAAAAGGATATTAATTTAATCAATACTGAAAGCTGATTATAGAACTGAAGATTTCAATGGAAGAATAGAATGTTCAGATGACCACTCCACATACGTTACAGTGTTTCAACTACTTATAGTAAGGGAATTATGGATAAAAATAACACAATCCAATGGTTTTTGTTACAATAATTGACAAAAACCTCCATGCAATAGAGATAAATGAAGGTAATGTGCTATATGTACTACAGAGGTGCATCTCGACCATGATGTTGTGATATATACACTAGTTATTCATTCGTGAACAATGAATGAAAATTTTGATTCTAGTTCTATGAATTCTAATATATCATACATGATTTATATAACTATTAAACCACCAACTAAAATGGAGGTTGAGTTATCTATGAGAATAGTAAATGAAATAGTTTTTTCATAACAAGTATATAAAAATTTTGAATTCAATTTTTTGAATTGAATATTTTAAAAAATTCATATTAAGTCATTCAATGTATTCGAACTCTATATAGGGAATGTAATATATTTACATAAATAAACCTATTATAAAATATCTAAAGAAGAAGAACACTTTTCATATATTAATTCATCCAATGATTCTATAAATGTTTTAGGTGGTTGATGAATCTACCATGAAATATTTTTATCATGTGTGGATTTTATTTATATTGTGAATGAATATCTATATCAAAGTATTGAGACAACTGAGTGAATAATTCTTGAATAAATTCTTTTTGTGGTGGTTTATACTGATGTATTCCCTAAAGAGTTATCTGGTATTCCTTCTAAATCATAGTTTAAGTTTTTAGTTGAAATTAGACTTGGATATATACATATATCCAATACTCCATATAAAATGGGCACTATTGAAACAGAATAACTAAAAAAGTTAAAATATAATCTTAAAAAGTGTTTTTTACACCTGATTTCATCACAATGGGGTCCATAAGTCCTTGTTTTCAGGATGAAGGATGGGTCAATTCTCTTCTGTATTGATTATCATATCCTCAAAAGAGTAAATATAATGAACATGTATCCCTTCCATGGATTGGTGATTTTGTAATCAAACATCTGGGGGATAATTTTACTGTAAGGTAGAATTTCAATCAAGATATCTTCCATTAAATGTGAAGAAGGAGGATAATATGAAAAATTACATCCCAATAAGTTATGAAAATAATTAGTTCGTACTGATTCCCATCAGACCCACTCATTATCTAGAAATTATTATGGGCTTAATGAATAATTTTTTTATATATTACCTTGAAATGTTTGTGGTTGTTAATCTAGATAATATTCTAATACAGTCCATAAGAACGGAGGTTCATGAGAAGAATTTGAATAGTATGCTGAATAATTCATTATAAAATAATAAGTATGAAATTTATTGTAAATTTTAGTTTTGGAAGAAGGAATTATAATTCTTAGGGAATGTTATAACCGTAAAAGTGATATATGGGGGACCTTATAATATAAAGTCAATTGAGGACCGTCATATACTAACATTTGTAATAAAAAACTATAGTTTCCTTAAAATTAATGGGTATGCCAAATATTTTTATTGAAAATAATTAAAATTATAATACCTGAAAACCACCTAACATGAATGGGAGTAATGGTTTTCTATAATATTAAATGCAATGATATCCTTAAATAATTGAAATCAAAGATTGAAACTACCCCAATCCTCGTACTAGACACAAGTGGGGAACCATTTGTGCTATATAGGTATTCCTCAATTAAGGGATTGGGAATTTTACTAATGATGATTTATAATAGGATATCTTACACCCCATGATAATTGAATGTTTATGAGATGAAAAATCCAACCAATGATTTAGAGTTGGATGTAATGATGTTTCATTGAAAATATAGAGGTGATATCTCTATGGGGGTATGTATGACATATTTAAATATCATAAGTAAATAAAATTAACATTCATACTGAGGGAACATAATATGTGATAATGAAGTTTATTATAAGAGAATAATGACTATGACATCTCAATCCATTACAATCCTTGGAATGGAAACAAATTTGATGATGCTATTTGTAGAAAGGATATGATCACCTTATCACAGATGATAATTTATAATGATCCAATAGTTATATAGTTATACAGGATGGATATGGGAATCATGAATGAAGGTATATCAGGATTCCATTTTTATATTAATTCGCATCTATCCCTTCTAGAGAAGATAAATAATTATTAGATAGGTGATATTGAAATTCAGAATAAGGTGAACACTATAATTATGGGAAAATACTTTGAGTTCAAAATTGATGAATAAGTAGTGGTAACATATTATTCCTGACTACGTAAACCATAAAATACCGAGACAAAGTAGGTTTTGTTGAATTATCTACATATCATGACCTTATCCATCCGTCAAAGGAGCGTAAATATGTATCATGATCTCTAAGAGCACTATAGGTGGAATAATACAAACAAGATACCCATGAAATATACATCAATGTATCTTATATTCCATTATCTAAATTCTATATTTAAATTTTATATGGTGGTGATGTAAATCCTACCTATACCTACATCAAAATGAGAAAACATCACTATGGACATGGTCACAGGTCTTCCGAAGACTTGAATAGAAAATATTCTATATGGGTTTTGTGGAACATCTAAAATTGGACTCATACTATATTGTAATATGAACAGAATAATTAATAAAATAAATGATCAATGATATGAATTAGATAGGTCTTAAGGTTTTATTGAACACCACTATAAATTTTATCTAACCTAAATCAGATATTTACATCCATATTTTAGAAGACGCTCCAAAATACACTATATATTATGTTGAAAATAGATACAATTTAACACACCAAAAATAATTGTGGTCTGACTATCAAGAAAATTATAATTCAAATTGAGATCATGTTATATTGTCAATAATTAAGTATGATATAAAAAAAATAGCGGTGGCTCTCCCTCCTCTCGCGGATCTAGGGTTTTTCACTCGACGTCGATGCGGAGGGGGAGGCTTGATCGCTATCTTCAACGTTGAACCGGAGGGATTCTCTGGCATGGTCTCCCCCTCCTCCTTCTTCCAACATGTCCTGGAATGTCCCGGCATGTCCCAGTGTGTAAATGGATTCTGCATAGACGTCTTCTGGAATTCCCTTCTGTGAGGCAACATATCCTTATTTTCCGCCAAGGGCTTCAGATGGAGCTTCTTCAGCGGCAGAGGTGGTCACTATCATGGTGTCTCTGAAAACAATTTGAGCCACTTCGATTTGAAAATATGAAGATCAGTGGAGCTTTGGATGTTATCATTTTTTGTTGATGATGATTTACAAGCGTGGCCATCTGTTGATTTGTTGTTGCTGGTTTTTTTGGTGTGATATTTTCTGAGGATGATTTAATGAAGATGTGGCTGGATCTAAAAAAAAGTATGATATAAAAATAATCCTAGGGTTGGGTTCTCATACAATAATACAATTCACTAAATATTCAAAATGACTCATTATACTTACCTCTACGAGACGACATATAGAACACCGATTTGTTGTGATAACATTTTTGAACCAAATATTCTATAACATAAACTGGATGTGTAAATGGTAAAAAAGTTATAAACTATTCATAAACACATCAGGGCTACTTAGAGTTGATAGAGGAGCTACAGTGTCAATTGTCGATGATACCTAGAGTTTGAGTACATATATAATGTTTTTCTGCAAATATCTTCTTTGATGAGAGTAATTATGTTTTGGAATTTGGAAAAGAAGAGTCCTTAGTTCTATGTCCCATTAATGATTCTCAATTTCATTTGATATTTTTACAATCGAATAGAACTTGCACCAAACATTTCTCATGTGTGTGATACAATCCATGTATTTCTCTATTGGAAGAGCATACCTTATAATTCCAATGTATTGAATTAAAAGGTGGTATAGATGGAAAATTATAACTATTATAAGGAGTATCCAATGATGATCTCAAAATTTAGATATAATGTTCTAAAAAACCATAAAACATACGTAGCCAAAGTACTATAGTGAAACCATAAATTCAAGGATACAAAATTGGAACCTAATGAAACCACTAAGTAGAAGAAACCACACATATTTTAAACATTGTATGTAATTTTAAATCTGATGGCTGAAATTTATTAATGGTGGAAGAATATTACACCATGCTATTTTAAAAAAATAATGTTCGATAGCATATAAGACACACAACACAAATCATAAACAAACCTTTAAGTATGTTCTTTAAAATATGACCATTGAAACCTTGAAATTAAATTGGTGTTTAAGAATTGTATTTAATTAATTATGAAATATATATAATGTTTTTCTCAATAAAAATATTTTTATTAATTCTTTGTAAATAATCTATCAATTCTTAGTAATTACGTTTTGTAAATGAAAAATATGTTTTCATCAAGAATTTAATTTTTTGGAAAATATTATATTTAATATTTTTACCTTTTGTAAATTTTATATGAGAAAGGATATAATTTTTCAAATAATAATCTCAGAATAATATTATGGTGAAATGTTTAGAATTTTCGAAAAAGTATGATTTTCAAAGAATAGTGAAATATAATTATTTTTATTAAATTATATATTTTCTTTTAAATTATTGATAGGTTAAATGATATTTTGGAATTGTTTTAAAAATTAGTTATTTTTTTATTAAAAAAAAATATATTATATAATTATGAATGAATATTTACATGAATTTGGTATAAAAAATATTAAACATAAAAGGAAATTTTTTAAGTATTTGTTATTTTCATTGTTATTTATAATAAAAAATAAACTCCCTAAACTGATAATAATAGAAACATGAAAATTGGATTCCATATATTATATCAAGAAGTCTAAATTTTTTAATTATTTCCATTTTATTTTTTTATTTGGGAATAATAACTATAATAAATAATTATCAGCACGGTAAGGGTAATCGGGAAAATAATTTTAAAAAATAATATGATAATGATGGAAAACTAGTCCTAACACAATCATTTATAATATTGGTTGAGTTTAATATTAGAATTTACATCTATGTTTCGATGATATAAAAATGTTCTACAGTATTTATTTTATTTTGACCATTATATTACTTTATTTATCTAAATTCCAAAATTTTAATACATTTTAATTTATTTATAATAAATTTTTAAAAAGAGAAAATTTGAGGCTATTCTTGGATCAAAATGGGCTATTTAAAAATTAAATAATTTTTTATTAATGTATTTTATTGTTGAAATAATCAATTTTAATCCATACAAAATACTGATACAATATTTTTTAAATTAATTCAAAAATAAAATAAATTTATAAAAAAATATTAAATGTAATGTAATTTGAATGAATAATCAAGGAAAATATTTTTATAGAAAAATAAAATATTTTAGAGTATTTAATGGATTATATTTTTATTCAATTTCATTCATGTTGTTTTCAAATTTTAATAGAGTTAATATTTTCAAAAATGAAATTGATTTAATTTTATAATAAATAAAAATTTAGAATATGGATTAAATAAAATAAAATATTCTGGAAAGTTGTGATGATATGGTTTAAAAATTTATCCACTGTTCAGTTATGGATAAATCTTCCTTTTAAACCATCAATCATAAACCCTAAATTGTTAAAAGCATTTTTTTCACGGTATTCGTCAAAAGGGTCAACAAATGGTAAAAAAGAAGATAAGGGTAAAATCACCCACAAAAAGAATGCAATTTTTAATTTATGGAGTGTTTAATCCCATCGTTATCTTATCTTATACTATATAAATTTGGATCCATTTTATTAGTGAGAAATATTTTTTTTTAATTTAATAGATTACCAAATTCTAAAAAATTCACCCGTCTCTAATAATAGGGCACATGTTCCTCCATTTTCGGCAAACTTGAAAATATCTTTTTTTAAAAAGACCTTCCAAAATCAATGCCTAATATCCCTAACCACATTCTATATCTATTATTTTATCCCCAACACCAACCATGGAGGGTTTACGTTGTAAAACAAATACAGTTATATAATGAAGATGAATATGCTATAACAAAATTTTTGATTTCCATTTATTCTTCCTAATCATTAAAATAACCATTAAATGTGGTGAAATAATAAAAAAAATTATATTAAAAATACTAAATATTAATTATGTTAGTTTCAAAACATACACAAATCCCACATTTTATAAAATGGGAAACAAAATCATTATTCCTATATACGGTGGACTATAGGCTCACAAACTAATGTAATTTATTTTCCATCATCACCACTCTATTCTTATTATAATGATTGATTTATTAAATATATATTCAATCTATTATATTATAACTATTATTTAATGGTTAATTATTACTTATATTTAATTGATTGCATCTATGAAAAAGGGAAACAACATTCATGTGTATTTTCTACCAACCATGTCCATGAAAGGTGTAATTAATTTTAATAACTATAAATTTGACAAATTAAATCAAGTATATGTATAAATAATTAAGTACATATTAATATCTTATTTAATAGTCAATATATTCTGTACCCTTGATCAATTTATGTATACCGACACTAATAAACCAAAACATGCATAAAAGAATGCATTTATCACTCAGAATTGTGAGTTTAATAAAGATTTATTAACAAACATGGGGTATGATGTTATAATAAAATAATATATTTAATAATATATATTATTGTGTCTATATAATAAATATATAATTAATATATTTTTAAAATATGAGTTTATAATGTTTAAGAATAATGATAAGACATAAGTTAAGGGATCTCTTAGAATAACCATTTTTTTGGGTAATGATATTTCTCTCTCTAACTCACTGTCGATATTCTAAAAATTTTATAAAAATTTTATAAATTATATTTATATAGGTCTATAAAATATAAAACTATCTTATTATCGATATTTTCTCAACCTAGAATCCACTGAACTATGCCCTGATCTGGTGTGTTAGAAGGCATCCAGCACGCCTACCCATAAGCCAGAGGCAGCTAAAAAGTAGTGTGTGTCTATGGTCATATGTGGAGAGGAGAAAACCCCACAATATGACTATAGAAATTCAGTATCATTAATGAATAAATAATTTTAATCATAATATAAACCAAGACATAAGATAACATCCATAAGACTATAATAATATAATGGAAAAAGAAGTTTGATTTATAAAATAATGGTCAAGTCATGTCGCCATGCCAAATTGAATAAAAATAAATGGAAATTGGCATCTAGAATAATAAATGTTTCAGTGTACAAAAATACCAAAAAAAATTATATCTAGCTAGCATCATGATCATATCATGATCCAATGATCCCCTACTCCAAATCAATGATCAAATCAAGTATCACAATGTTGGTTATTTCCCAATTCCTGATATACATTAACAAATACTCTCTAGGTACCCATGTTTGGCCCTAATAGGGTGTGAGATAACACTCAATAGTTCACTACCAGTGGTTTCTATAATTTTTCTAGTATGTGTATAAAAAATGAATCCCTTTTTTGTATATCATAGTTATAATAGTAATAAATTTAATGTGTAAAATGAATATGAAATATTGTCTATCCAAACATTCCCACCAATGAATGATAATATAGAACCTTAAAATAAGTGGAAACTATATTCATTCAACATTAAATAATGAAAAATCAACCAGATAATGATATTATATAAAATCACGTGTTAGGCTTGAAAGGGATTAATAAAAGGTATAAATAACCAAGACATCGATATAATATCTATAAAGAATATTGATGGAATATCAGTAAAGACATGGGTGGAGACCAAGGATCATGTCCACGAAGCATGTCCAACGTGAGTCCAATGAAGCTGGATCCATGTAGTAGCGATGTATATAGAATCCTAAATAAACACGATCCATGGATTTAAAATTTCCATTCCATCCTATATAATCAGTATCATAGTTGTATAAATGTATGAGGGTTCCACTACCACAGCTGGTCTTAATAGAGTAGAAATTTCTATGTATTACAACATAATGATGATCCAAGGAGTATAAATGTCAAAGGAATCCACTACCATAATCAAAAAAAATATCTCATTCTATTTTCTATTTCATTATCATTCACATACCATGTATTTATCCAACCCATTATAGATCATTCCATTTATAAATTTACACATTTTACCATTATCATTCACGTGTAATTTAGAAAAAAACCTTCAATTATAACTCATTCATTTCTCATAAATAAAAGGGAATTCTTTTCACTCCCCAATGGTGGGGAAATCATATAGAAATGGTAAGAACAAAAACCACTGGTGGATGTAGACGAGGTGAATAGACTAAAATTATATAACGATGTAAGTAGAAAAAATAAATAGTTTATAATAAATTCTACCAATGCATTCAATTAATTTGATGGGAAATAGTGGGAGGTCCATCATGTGAAACAATGAAAATTGGGTTTAGAAATCACCTAACAATAAGGGAATGTTATATACCACCAACAGTTTACCAGTGGAAGAACACTTGTCTAGTATCAGCCTCTAATTTATTCCAAATCATATGAAAATGGATTAATGGATAAACCCCATGAAAAATAGTTCATAAAATCTTTCAATAAAATAACACCTTCATGGAGAAGAAAAATCCTAAAAGACACATTGAAAAAGATTAACAGACCACCTTAAATACAATGAGATAAACAAATATCAAAACATAGGTATGATGATCAAAAAACACCAAAGGATATCATAGGCTTCAAAGTACTCGTTCACGAGACAAAAGGGAGGGATTTGATTTTATTGAAGAAGGATTCCCTGCCTCTTATCTTTTAAAATATGAAACAAGGAGATTACATGACATTTCTGATTTACATTCCATTTAATGGTCATATTACACACCTCTTGGAACAAATCATGAAACATAATGAATGTTTCATGCAAGACCAATATAATTCATGTATTGAGTAATCTCCAAATACACATTATTTATTAATCCTACAAAAAAACCGTCAACCCAATATTTACATCACTCCAGGACTGGACCATGAACCCGGATTATGGGTCATATCTAGAAATAGAAGATAAATAAAATATTTATCCCAAAAAATATATTCATATCTCATAAATAATAAGGATATAAAAATTTCTCCCCATATATTTTTTTTACCCCAAATATCCATTATATATGTGGTTAAGAAAACATTGCGAGTAAATGCATCCACTAATCATGTATGTCGTCTTTGTACTCCTATTTCTCGAACTATAAATGGATGTACTTCCATAGAATCCATAATAGAGAGTAGAAACATATTCTAGATATCCAAGATATGGTGTCTACAAACATTTCTATTGTAATTATTACATGGAATCAAATCCCAATAGATCAAAGAGTTTAGTAGTCTTGGTATTCAAGATACATACATGGGTGTTGTATTAAAAATTAACACACTAATTACAATATAATTTTTATATTGGGTAATAAATTTATTCTATATAGTATATCTCTGAATATATTTCATAGTATTCTTCTTGGATTTGTGGGAAATATAAACAAAATAAGGATGAGTTAAAACTCCTAGTATATGTAAAGTATAATAGAAGATATAGTGAATCAATGAGAATAATAATTATGGAATGGTAAATAACTGAATAGAAATACCATGTAATTAGAAAATAAAAAGTAATTGAATAAAAAATATGGAAAGGTAATAAATGGAAAGGCATTCCATTAAAATATATTTATAAGAGAAAATCAATATGGAATATTATTAAAAGAAACACATTCCCTTTAATGAAACAATTAAAAAAGAAATTCATCTATATATTTTATCATAATAAAACCACTTTGATAATAAAAATTATCACTGAAATGTCTATAAAAGAAATTCTTAATTATTGAATGTATTGTCATAGGATTATGAAAAAATTTAGTATTGAGATCCATCATCATGACATATGAAAAATAAATGTAGAAACATGTTTAATTTGAAAAACTAATTTGTCTCAAGAGAAACTATAAATGTATCGAGGGGGTATATAAATACATAGAACCTCCCAAAATTTTATTTATAAATCTTTCCACATATTGAATAAAGAATTTAATTAATATACAATATTACTCATAAAATATCCATATAGAATAAATAATACAAATTTATCAATATTTCACTAGATAATCAAAAAAATGGTCAAAGTAAACACCATATAAAAAATGATATATTTTTTAGAAAAATAAAAACTTCCATGATAAATTAAATGGATTATTAGGTGATATTGAATATCTAATTATCATATTAAACATAGTATTTTCATTGGAATAACATAGGAATAAATGATGTGAATGTGAAAACTTTCTTTGTCCAAATCAATTGTAAACCATACAGACAAATATTAAATATTGTATCAATAAATAATATCCCATTTAAAGTATAAATAAGATTTTTCATTTATGAATAAAAATACGATAAATGATATTTTATAAATATTCATGAGGAACCATCCTTTAAATTTTTAAAAACATTTAAAAAATTATTTTCTTTGAAAATCGAGTTTATAAAACATTTTTTTTAAAATAATCATTTTACACATGAAAATAAATCCTTTAAAAAAGTAAAGAAATTCCAAATGAGTTAAAAACAACATTCAATTTTCATGTTAAAAGATTTAGAAAAAATCATTTCTTTGGAATGTGATAAAACTATTCCTTTGAAACGATTGGAAAAAGAGAAAAATAGTTAAAATTTCATTAGTAAATAAATTTTAAAAGGTTAAAAACATGTTGCAATATTTATTAATATAATGAGGTTTTCATAAGGAAATTAGTTCTATGAATGAAGAGAGAAAGGTAGTATGGTTTTCATAAAAAATGATCAAAAAATATTTGAGTTTAAAATAGTAAGGAAATTGTACTAATACATAAAAATTGTAATAAATATCCAGAGGAGAAGAAAATTAATTGGTTTATTATATAAGGATCAAATAATTTCCACTAATGGATATCAGAGATTAAATTATTTTGAAAGAATTAGATTTTATGGTAAACCATTGGAAGGAATAAAATTTAGGAGTGAGAATCAATAAATTATTGTACGATGTGTACAAACTGTAAATCCACATACACCAGTGGAAATACATATATAGATATAAAAATTAATTAAAAAAATAATAATTGAATACTAATTATAATGAGGAATTAATATAACCGAATTAAATTATGTTGGGTTATGAAATTATTTTCTTCTTGGTAACTTTTAACTGAATTCCACTTAGATGAAATAATTCAAACTGAAACCCAAAATATAAATAGGAATGAATGAATCAGGATATTAAATGAAAAATATAAAGTATTTACAGCATTTATAAGAAATTTATTTCACAACAATAATGTTATTATATAATAATAATGTAAACAGTCACAAAACTAAGAGAGATTGTAATGATAATCAATAATGATGTTCTTGAGGAGAATACTCTTTAAGCATTCCAAAGTATCCCACACCACATTGAAACATGTGAATCATTATATCCATGATGGAATAACATTAAATGAAATATAATATCATAATAATTTATATATTCAAGAGATAACATGTCAAAGTTTAGTATATAACCCATATAAAATAAACTTTGTTCATATTAACAAATAAATGTCAATGTAATGTAAATTTAGATGAAATTCCTTACCTTAAATTTCTTTTTAAGTAAAAGTCCATTAACAACAAATATAATGATTTTAAGGGTTTTAATAACTTATTATTGACCGATTTTCATTTTTATAATACATATATTATCATCTTATAATATCATATTTCTTGTTTTGATCACAAACATCCATTATTTTCCCTCTTTTGGGTGTTAGTTGTTTAGTCTATCGAGTATGTTTTGACATGTTACTTGATCTTATACTAATGTAGATCAATAATTAATTATATCAATAATGTAAAACATTATATAATGGTAATATATATTATGTATCAATTTATTTATAATAATACATAATATTTGGGGATTAAAAATGGAATGATCCATTCATAGAGACGGTAGGCCATACACACACAAGAACACTACTTTCATTTTTTCCTTATTAACATAATGAATAGTAAATGATATAAATGATTATTATAATTATAGTGACATATATAATTCAAATATATTACATATTTTTATTAAATCCATCATTTATATGTTCTATCTATTTTGTTAATGAAACATATTACTTTTAGGAGGCTATAGTCCACACTTCCCCAAACGATGTTATCATGTTTACAAAAAATCGAAAGAACAAAGTTATGTTCTAAATAAAAATTAAGGAAGCATAATGAAATTATAAATATCATATATATCATATATAAACCTATTTCCAATCACATTTACTAACATTATATCTGGTAAACTAAGAAAGAACAATTGTAATTTCGTGTGGTGGTAGTTCACAGTACACATAAACAGTATGTTTGTTACCCATTAGATGGAGGTGTCTGTAAGTGTAGGTATAAAAAAAGATATTAAAAATATATTTATATTGAGTTTATTCATTTTATTATATTTTTTTTAATAATTAGAGCTTATGTGGTGAATAATAGAAATAAAACTGATGATCTTGTGGAAATATGTTACCTCTTATATGGGTAACTTGTTCTGGTTTTAATCCAAGGGATTCTGTAGATTTATTTCTAAAAAAATTAACAATTATAGGATTAGGAAAGGGTTTTTTATGATCTATTTTTCAGATATTGGTTAATCCAATGTGAATTTATATGTGTGACGTAGTGGGAGGAGTGGAGGCCTTTTATTGTGGAGGAGGAGTGACAATCATGTAAATATTTGGAAATAGAATCCAACCCAATTTTTTTAATTGAAACTAGATAAATAATGCAAAAACTCACATAACAGGGGGAATATGGTCTATATATATCCATACAGTGTATTTTGGATAATAATAAAGGTTATGTTTCCTTTATATGTGAGCTTTAGTCCCCTGTTATGCATAATTTTACATTAATTATTGTAAATAATTTTAATTATATTCAATAATAATTTTGGTAAGAACTAATTTTATCATATGTAAAATAATAAATTAAAAATATTTTAAAAATAGAATAAATTTTTATAAATTATAAACACATAAGTGGACAAAAATTATTTAAATTTAATCCCCCGGAAGAGACGAGAATGCATTATTTTAAAGTAAAAACGTTCAAAATATTGTAATATTTTTGTATTCATTTTCAAAGTAAAACTGGTAAAATAACCTAAATTGATTTTTTATGAAAAATGGATCTAATTATACATTAAAATAATATAATATTAAATTTATCTATATCAATAAATTAGATGAAAAAACATCTTTACATTTAAATTCAGTACTTCTCACTACTCATTAAAAAATGATACATGAATGAAAAATACCAAAACATTACCTAAACTAATAATTATGTTATTATTTTACAACATATGTTTATATGGACATATAATATTTATAAAATATCCAAATGTGGATTTAAAATATGTTCTCCCATAAAAGGAGGTAAATTTCCTTTATAAAAATATGGGTTTTTATGTGTACTATTGAATTTGTTATTATCATAGGCCTATTGAATCTATAGGGTGAATTTAATTATTTTTTGACATATAATATATATATATATATATATATATATATTATTTTTTAATAAATCACTAACAATAATTATATATAATATATTTGGAAAAAACACCATTATGAGCAAAAAATAGTTTTTTATAAAATATTCTATTTACTCTTAATTGGTTCATATAGTCATTTCTAAATAATTTTTTACCAATGAATTAATTTTAAATATTTTTTTAAAATATATTACCATAACTTAGATAGTGCTATTCATAACATCTAGATTATATATTATTAAAATATATAATAATATATTAATTTTCAATAAAACTCAGTCTTTCGTGTAACACAATGCATTAAATAAAAATTATGGTATGTGCAACGTATGATAACTCAATTTAGTGTTCATTGAAATCTATAAAATAAATTTACATTATTTAAAATTATAAATATATTATAATGTCTTCGGATGTTATATTCCCTAACACACTTTTTGTTGCATCTTAGAAATATAGTTGGATATAATGTTCCTACATAAGATTTATGGAGCACTAAGTAGAAGAACTGACTATCCGGGGAGGGAATTCATGCTCTAATAAATAAAATGCATAGGATGATCCTAGAATGATTAAAATACATAAAACTCATCCTAATATTTCATCAGAGTATGTAATTTTAATATGTGACAACATCGTAAATGAGATATATGGAATACATTGTGCATGTCTCGGTACCGCTATGGTAAATGAAACCGATAGGCTACTGGTTTAAATATGTCAATAATATTCAAAGGATCAAAATATAATGAATAATTAATTCCCTGTATAATAATTATTATGTTCCCCATCCTTGTTGATATTTGTAAAAATGCATTATCCATGACCTCAAACACTAGAATTCCTCAACAGTGAACTACATAAGATTTCTATATAGACTATATAAAATCCATATACTTATTGATCAAATAGAAAAACTATAAAGAATCATTCATGAGATGGTATAAAATCATTGATGCCTCTCCTACCTCTAGACAACAAATAGGTGATAACAATGTCCTATCATACAAAGCCTCATATTGTTCCATCTATATAATATATATATAGCTATTATTATAGGGAACTCATTTAGGGGTATATGCCTCTCCCAAGATCCCATTAAATCATGGGAATATTCTCTATACATATTCTATAGAACCATTATAAGGCCCCATCCTTAAACTTCTCTTAATATTGAATTAAACGAGTAATTCACATTGAGGATATTTTCAGGTTTAGAGTTTTAGAGAATTAGTACATAATTATTACATCTCAAAAGATTACAATGTAGTTTCTTCTACTAAATTTCCATAAAATAAAAACTCTTAAAAAGAATCATGTATAGTCCCATGTTTTAGGTAGCATGAATTTCCCTTGATCCCATCCTTGACCTTATTCCATGCTAAATCCTATGAAAAACATTTCAATAACTTGGGATGAGCATAAAAAGCTCAGTAAGAGATACACAAAGAATGAAAAATGTTAGTTTTTTCAAAACAAAAAGTAAACCATGTATACTTTATCAAAGTAATACTTTTCACCTTCTTGAAGTAGTAAAAACTCTTCAATGAAAAAAAATATCATTACTTATATTTTTGTAACCAAAGGATTACCATAAAACCCATATAAAGAACACGTAACATATATAAAGGTAACTTGGGACATAAACATACTTAAGTAGAATAACCATACGGTCGACTTCCACACATATCACTTAATGGAATAGCCATACAGCCAATTTCCATACATACTTAATGGAATAGCCATAGGGCCGACTTCCATACCCAATGCATTGGAGGTTATAATGTAACCACCCGCCCTAGTATTCACGACACCACCCGTCATATGGTTTATCACGTAACCACCCATCAAATGTCCAAGTACCAATATAAAATCATAAAACATAAAACTAATATAATGGAATGATAAAATTTCCACATTTCCATCACAATATATCATTTAAATATATTGACATAATAGAATCTGTTATCAAAACCATTTTCCATACCAAAATACATAAAAGAGTGTATGGTATTTATTTCATTTTAAAAACATCACGGCTTGTTGAGGAAGCCAAAGACTAAATATTACTCGCGGCGGCGGAAAAGGTCGTTGTCACCGCGTACGTTAAAAGAAACATTCCTTTTTATCGTTTAGTAAAACACTTCATATAAAAAGATTCCTTTTTTATAAAAGTAAATGTCAAAGGGGTTTATACACCGTATAAAATAAAGTTGTGTATAAAATGAAATATGCCTCAATGAAAGGAGATTGAGACGTAGTCCCATACAAAGACGGTATCCTTGGTTTAAGGATAAATCAATTACATAATTATGTGTGAAAATTGAATACACCAAATATAAGTGGATATTAAGTGTAAAATAATCAAAGGTCATTTACACATACTCAAAGGATGACATATTAAATAACTACATGTTGAACCCAAAGAAATCGAAATTGGGTTAAGAAGTTCCCTTGACAGCCTAATGACGTCACATCAAAATGAGTTGATGAGAGATAAAAGGTGTATCTCATCACTTGGACATAAAAGTTACATCAATAAGGATATATGAGAACATATCCCAACATGAAAATATGTAAATTAAGAGACCCAACAAAAGAAGTCTTTTAAAAAGAGGTGGGTGAAAGGTTCCCTTACCGACTTGGGTATCTTTCAAAACATACCCCCCATGAAAGGAGGACGATAAATCATTAATGTAAATACTCATAAACGAAAGTATATTACACAAATAGTAGAATAATGGGAAGTACATACACCACTCAAAGGAAATTGTGGCAAATGTAGCATAAATCTCATGGGAATAAAAGTGAGATGGAAAATCCCTTACGAAAACTCGGCAGCTTAACGGCGCCACATAAAACTTACAAAAATGGATTGATGAGATCAAATCGGGTTTCTCATCATATTAAATTAAATTTTATAGAAAGAGGAATATGAAAGAACATCCCCCAACATAAAAAAGAGGAGCTTAAAATAAGTGACATAGAGGAGAGTACTTAAAAAGAAAGAGAGAGGTTAGATCTCTTACGAAAATTCGGCAGCCTAATTGCGCCACTTAAAACATCCAAAATGGATTGATGAGAGAGAATAGGGTCTCTCATAACATGAACATAAAAATTACTGTATGATTAATATAAAATAACATCCCAATAACAATAAATATGAGCTTTAAAAGTAATTACATAAACGAGTGTACTTAAAAAGAAAGAGAGGAGTAAGATCCCATACCTCGGGTCCGACTTGACTCGATCATTCTTTAACGTCCGGAATAATAAACTTGAGTTAATTTCTACTTGATTAAGAACCATTTCCAAGTTCATTATTCCTTTTATATCAATTATTTACATGTTATAAACATTATGTTATCATTTATGTTAATAATGTTTGTTTTGTCGATATTTGGTTCTTAAGTCGAAAGTGAACTTCTTACAATTACATGTTGTTCGTGTGATCAATGGTTAATTATATCCAGAATAATATTCATGATTTTGATATCATATATATCATATATATCCAGAATATACATGTATTTATAATATTTAATAATCATTTATAGGTAAGAAATGAAATGCACCGTTCATGGAGACGGTAAGCCGTTCGTACGCATGAAATATTTAACATATTACTTTCCAAGTTTAATACATTAAATATATTGATTAAATTAAATTATGTATTTTCAAATAACTATTATACACAATCATCATTATTATATCATTAATCTATCAATCCACCAATTTGTACTTACTTTCTAGAATCAAAATCATTAACTATGATTTGTTGAAAATTTTATGTAAATTATATAATAATATTAGAGTCATAAATACCATCTCTCATAAACCTTCCCACGTTCATGAAATTTACTTTTCCTATTAATATACAATATATGAATGTTATAAATATGCGCGTCCAATTCATAGTAATATAATATTTTATCATACCTCATATTTATTTACCATGTAAACTCCCTCATATTATCATGTATAATGTATATAATCCCTCTTATCTCCATGTTCAATGATAATATTATTCATCATGATCATTTTAATCTTTGTAACATATTATTGAAACCAATCATTTAGTTTCTCATTTTACAACACACCTAAATTATTTTGTTACTCAAATTCCAATACACAACCTCTAATTAAAATAAAACCAAATGAAAATTTTAGGTTGAATCCAATAGAAAAAATTTCAAATTAATCATAAAAAATACTAAAAAAATATTTCAATTATAAAATCATAGTTTTAACTAGATATCTGGAGTCTTGATCATTCTCTTGTGGAGATCCTATGATTTTTATGTTATGAACAGGATATTGAAAATTCTTGAATACTAATTCTAGTAAATATGAACTTTTGATTTATATTTACAATTATATAAACATCCTTTTATTATTTATTATATATATTTTTCATTTAATTTTAAAAATATGAATCAATATATTTTTATGGTTCAGATTTTATTGATTAATTATTAACCATTGATACCATTATCTAGAGTGGATGGAATGTTCTTAGTTTTTGGTATGATTTATTCTAATTGGTTATTTAATTTATCTGTTACTGTATTTTTATTTTATACATTTATTTCATGATTAATTATATAAAAAAAATTCTTTAAATATCATTTCATTCAAATATATCAAAAATAAAATAACTCATATAATAATAGTTTTATTTAATATATTATATTATTTATAATTTGATCAATATTTTATGAAAGTTTGTGATATTAATATTTTTTTTAAATTATTTAAATTTATTTTAGGTAATTCTTCATCTTTTCATGTATTTTATATGTGATTCATTACATTAATTCAAAAATTATTATTTGTTCATGTTTTTTAGAAAAACTATAATAAAAAGGTTTTTCACATAGTATTTTTTATAAATAATATATTTTATTACTAATATAACACCCCTAAAAATCTGAAAAAGGTGGATCAAATTTACTATATTATATCACCAAAGAAACAATTATTATAAAAAATTAGATAACATTAAGGTTATCAAAATTAATGCATATAAATGCATGTAGGAAAATTTTTACATAAGAAACTGATTGTAGTGAGAACATTGTAACATTGATAGATTAATTTAGTTGTAATTTTAATGTTTCTCTCATAATAAAATTCTGAAAGATTTCAATTTTTATGACATTCTAGATAAATTTATAAAATAAACTTGAAAAATGTAATAAGATATGTCAATTGTAATGATGGGAGTAATACATAAGTTTAGAGTATATTCATCATTTAGGATAATGAGAATTTATTTTACAACTCAGTCTTCTAGGTGTATCCTTGGAAACAAATGTATTTAAAAATGAGAATCATACCCTATTATCCATGGTTCAATTAATGATGAATAAATACCACAGAACTATACCTCTGTGAGTTAATTATTTTGAAATGAAAATTGTCATACATATTTTCATTTTTTGAGGTATTTAAAATGTCTTCATATAAGATATCTACTAAAAGTTGTCTCATTGTTCCATTAATACATAATTGGGGATAAAAAACTAAAAAACAGATAATGAAATATATAAGTATTACATTTTCCATCTTGTTGGATATTTAAAATTAATTATGGATTGCAGTTTTTTAATTAGTAATAGAACAATGTGTTTGTTTATTTGAAAACAAAATTTCATATTATGGAATATATTTCTTATGTAATTAGTGAGTGAAATATTGAATATAGTTAATTTCATTGAAAAAATAAAAAAAATCATGATATGGAATATGAAACTATTCTAGAACTGGTCATTAAATCTGAACAAACTGATATATTGTAATAACAATATTGGTATGATAATATTTATAAGGAACGTGAGTGGTTCAATTTTTTTTAAAGAAAATGAAAATATGGTAGAATTTATACAGGATGGAATTACTATCTATTATTAGGCTATTATGTTTTATTATCCTAAAAATGGTTATAAGCGATGATGTTTTAAATCCAATAAGAATAAAAATTACATTTGTAAGAAGATTAACCATATAAATGTGTAAACCAAATGGTGTTTATGTGGATTTTTTTGGCAAGGATGGTTATTACAAGTGGTTTGTTTGGGATTTCTCTCAGCTTGCTACATCCATGACCATGATCACCTGAAATGTGGTGATGTTTGTATGGGTCATAGAATGTCATGAATCTATAGAGGAGCTAAAGAGACTGTTGAATATCGCCCCCATTCTTATTTTTTCTAAATTATAGAAAGGGGTATGTGGTGTATTGTGACGCTTTAGGTATGGGTCTTGTGTGTGTTCTTATGCAGGATGAACACGTCGTGGTGTACGGATCTCACCAACTTAGGCCACACGAAATGAATCACCAGACGCATGATTTGGAGTTTGCAGTTGTGATTAATGTTTTGATGACATGGCCTCACTACATATTTAAAGAGATGTTTTTGGTCTACTCTGATCACAAAAGCATGACAAATATCTTCTCGTAGAAGGACCTCAACATGAGATAGCATTGTCAGATAGAGTATTTGAAGAGGTTCGAGTTTGACATTGTATATACCCAAGGGAAGGGTAATGTGGTGGCTGACACTAAGTGAAGACAATTTCTAGTGAAGGCCTTGAGGAATTTTAGTGAAGAGTGGACTTTGATGGGGCTCTTTGCTCAGATGCATGTTGAGACAAATGAGCAAAGTGGATGTACATTTTTGGAGAGCATTAAATGGACTCAATCTCTCTTGGATTTAATTCAGCAAGAACATCCTAGTGATGATCATTGTTAGCATCCAAGGTAGTTTCTTCATGGACAGGAGATTTCTTCTTATTTTTCATAATCTCCGGGGGGAATCTTGTGCTTCAAGGGCCGTTCAGTAGTGCCATTATCTCTGTGGAAGGTGGTGATACATGATAGCCACCAGTGTTAGTGGGTTGTCTATCTGTGTTCCACCAAGATGTATTATGATGTTCATCAACAGTTTCGGTGTCCTCGTAAGAGTCAAGACATCACAGACATTGTGTCGAGATGCTACACATGCCAAAAGGTGAAAGTAGATAATCAATGGACATCTGGTTTTCTCCATCCGTTACCCACTCCTACCGGGAAGTGGGAAGATGTCTACATGAAATTAATTTTGGGATTGCCTCATACTATTCAGGGAAGGAATTCTATTTCGGTGGTGATTGATCATCATACCAAATCATCCCACTTCATTCCAATCAATGATACAACTAATGTGGATGAGTTGGGCAATTTTTATCTTTAGGAGGTGGTAAGGCTCTATGGGGAGCCTTTAACAATTGTCTTGGATAGAGACCCCTACTTCAATTCTCATTTTTGGAAAGTCATTTAGAAGTTCTTGGAATCTTAGGTTAATATGATCATGACATACCATCCTCAAACGGATGGTCAAACAAAGTGGGCGAATCAAATTTTGGGTGATATGCTTTGTGAATGTGTCACGAACATTGGAGGTTACAAGGACAGCCATTAGGGATAGGTTGAGTTTTCTTATAATAACTGTTACAAATACTTTATGTTGGTCAGAGTGGATACTCAAGAGGGGGGTGAATTGAGTTCCAATTAAAATTTCTGTTAAAAATAATTTCTATTAAAATTCATCATTTTATAAAACAAGTTAAACTATGGTCAATTTGTAAAACTATAAAGGTTCAATTATGTTCTCAAAGATTGATTAGGTCTTAGTCAATTTAATTAGAAGATTAAATTGGCTTTTGAATCTACTCTACTGATTTACGATAGTTATAAGCACTTGCTAGATTAACTATCAGAGTAACTTTAAAATGGTTTTTTATTTCAAAGTAACAGCAGCAGAATAAAAAGATAAAATTAGTATACCTTAAAACATAAACAAAAAATGAACATCAGATATAACCAAGAGGTTCAGTCTCAAGTTGAGACTTATTCCTCTTAAAAAATTTATATAAAAGTGATCCACACATTGGATCGGGGTTAACAATAGCACAAGACTGTCCATGCCACACAGGGACCTCTACCACAGTTCTTCATTGGAAACAAAAATAAACACCATGCCACACAAGGATCTCTTCCACATTTGTCGGGGGTAAACAAGTGTAAGGAGTTTTTGTGCGAGGATTGTGATATCCTCCAGCTTAGAAAAGGAGTCAGTGTGTGTATAAGATATAAATAGTACACACACTTCTCAAAGAAGTAAATAAATAAATCACTTAGAGAGAGTATATGAATGTTTATAAAGCTCTAGTGATTATCAGTGCAACTATGGACTCGTTGGATTCAACAGAAATACTTCTATGTCCTTTTCTGATTTTTCTATTGAAAAATAGAGTGTCGTGGTTCATCTTGTGATCTTCACGAGTGAGAATGTTATCTTGATTTCAGTTCCTCCAGTAGTGTTGGATTGCATGCATGTGAGTTCTTGAAAGATCTTTCAATCTCTTCATTGTGCTCAGGATTGTTCTTCTTTTCCGTACAGAGCTCACGTGTATTGTCTATAGCTTCACACATATTTTAGTATGAGTATTTGTGTTCCTGTCCTCTTTTGCAGCTCAATCCTCCTTATATTCCTCGATCTCCGGCAGTAGGAATGATTACCTTTTCATACGTATGAGGTACGATTTCCTGACATGCCAACAACTATTATTAAATATCATTAAATGCATTAAACACGTCAAATATGACCGTTAGTAATATTTAAATAATATTGAAAAAAGGTTAAGAAAAAGTTTCATAGTAGTTATGCAAACAGTTTCGCCTTCACAGTGTGTCCTTCACGGTATGACCTTCACGGTATGTGGCTCACGATGTGTCCTTCACGGTGTCTCCATGTCACGGTGTCTGACTCACGGTGTGTCCTTCACAGTGTCATGGTCACGGTGTATAACTTATGGTTTCTGGTTTCCGGTGTCTTGCTCATAGTATTTTGCTTCATGGTGTCAGGCTTACTGTCTCGGTGTGTTGGGGTCATGATGTCTCACTTGTCATGGTGTCTGGATCTTAGAATTCATGGTGTCAGGCTTACTGTCTCTGTCTTGCACTTCACGGTGTCTGTGTCTTGCACACAGTCTGTCTTACTGTGTCAAACTTCACGGTGTCTTGATACTTAGACAAATAACTGTATTCAAACTTAAATAGTAATATGCATAATATGAATTAAGCTTAACCATTATAAGGTAAGATAACTTGAAAAATAAAAACATAATTTTAATAAGATAAGTAAGATTTGTGACCATGCATAAGATTTGTAAATAATAATGAGAGTAATTAACAGTAATAAGATTTGTGATCATTAAAACATGATTAATACATGAGGAGTCCAACAATATCCTCCTTTTTGATCATCAGAAATCATGTATAGTTAAAGTATAAATTAAATTCAATGTTAAATAAAATAACATATAGAATAATAACAAATAAAATACAAATAGATAAGTCTTCTCACTTTTTCTCCCCCTTTTGGGATTATCAAAAAGTAGAGAGAATGTAGTGAAACAATTATTTTGTCATTAAAAACGTTCAGAATACATCATAAAAAATAAATACAAAAAAAAAAAAGACATCCCATCAAAAATCAAGAATCATTGGTTGGCATCATAGTGGGGCTTTCTCATTGTCTTTATCAGCAACAGGAGATGGAGTTGATGTAGAAGAATGAATGGAGGTAGTAGACAAAGGTGGTAAAGGTAGACCTTCAAATATAGAAGGAGCCAAAGAAAGAGCTGTAGACGATCTTGTCTGTGGTTGATCAAGAATGATTATTTTGATCTAAGATAGGGCTTGGCTGACTGACATGGTAGTTGAGGCTAGGGCAGGTAGACCAGGTCTAAGGGGTACAACATCTGGAACAACGATAGAATTACTATGCACATGAAGATACTGCTTCAAAATATTGATCAAATCAGTAATGATTTATCCACCATATTGCATATACTTTTCACAACCATCCTTATTCTCCATGAATTTGTCCAACAATCTGGTGAGTTATGTCTGCTTCTGAACATGAGTTTTGAAATCCTCAATCATTGGAGGGATTTTTAGATTCTCCACAAGGTACTTAAAGTGATTTGTCATATCAGATTTGTGGTAAATCTGATTGAGATAAAAATATATCATCTTGGTGATCTCCTATTCAGTGTCATTGTAAATCTTGGAATGAATATAAACAAGCTCAAGTTCTCTATCACTGTTCTTAACTACTTCTGACAAAGGAGACAGATCCAAGCCACTAAAAGAATTCTGAATTTCTTCTTTGATTATGGATCTGACAAAAGAATCATCCAAAGAAGGTGTGGAGGTCTGACTAGAGGTAGGAAGAACCTTCAATGCTATGGTTAGAGCTTTGAGATTTTTTAAAACCTTATGAAGACATCCAGTGTATTCATATGTAATCTTATTCAGATTTTCTACAGGATCTCTCATGTGTTGCAAAATCTTTGTGTGTCTTTCTCAAATATTTTCATCAAAAGATAACATATATGGAAGAACTTGAGATAAAATATCTCGAGAAATGTTGGAATCATTTGGTTTATGAGAAGTAGAAATAGGTACAGGAGCAGTAATAACAGGAGCAGGCTCCGATCAAGAAGACAATTCTTTTTTCATGTCGGCTACCATACTTTTCAAAGTTGCAACATCAGCACTATGAATTTTGTTTTCAACCCTAACTTATTGAATTTCACACATCATCCTTGGTTAAATATGAAGAATAATATTTTCCAAAAAAATCGAGGCATCTTCCTGACTTAGTTGATTCATAGGATGAGTTTGAGAGGATATAATCTTCTCAACTCCAGCTAAGATAGTCTCTCCAAATACTTTCAAATCATCTTTAGTTACAAATGATTGTTGCTCAGGTAGTAGTGTAGGTTAAGATAGTGGTCCATGGCCATGTTCAGGGTTTGGTTTTGGTTCTGAATCATTTACAGATTCAGATTCAGGTTGAGGTTGAGGTTCAGGGTGTGTGACTGACTTCAGTTGAGATAGAGAAGAGACATATGTACCAGTTGCAGTCACTTGGTGTGATTTAGTCACATCATAAAATCATGTAAATTCATAACGATTTTACACATAAAAAGAGACAGTTTGTTGAGAGGCTTCAATAGATCCATCTTCATCAATTTCAGCTTCACCAGTCTCAAGGATTTGAGGTTCCTCCCCCTCAAACAATCCTTCCATATCAGAAACTATAGTCTCAGAAGCATGATCAAGATCCACAAATCAACTCTATTCTCCTCAGCCAGTTCTTGCCTTGCCAAAAGAAAGTAAATTTCCATCATCTCTTCTACAGAGGGTATGTACTCAAGAACCGACTATTCCATAGGTAGTGCTTCCAGAATTGCTTCTTTTTCAATAGGGTGTTCTTCTAGACTACATTCTAGCATTGCAGGGAGGTTTGTTGCACCACCAGACTCTTCCATGACATGTTTCTCTAAATAAGGGATAATCAAATCACTTGCAGCCTTAGGATGGGTTTATGGATCAACACCCTCTCTAGAAGCATGAGCTTCTTCCTCTCAAATAACAGCAAGAGATTCTTCTTCTCTAAAAACAACAGCATGTTCTTATTCTCTAAGAATAATAGAAAATTCATTTCTAAGAGGTATTTCAGCAGGAACATCAGTAGGGACAATAGTCCTTTACTTCTCAATATGAGATTCTTTTTTTTGAGGTACTTCATCCTCTTCTCTAGGTGGTACTTCAGCTACCACATCCTCTTCTTCTACCTCTTCTAGATACTCAACCACTTCATCTAGTTCCAAACCAGGATCAGTAATGTTCTTAGGCCTTGTAGGATAATCAATAAGATTGAACATTTCATAAACCATTTCATTATCTTCAACCCACTGCTTCATCCTAGGTATCCAGTTAATATTCTTCATTCTAATGGTAGTCTTAGACAAAAAAATCAAAATCCATGATTACATCCTCATTTGGTCCAACCACTCCTTTGGAAACTAGCATAGTTGAGATCATCCTTGAGTAAAACAAGGAGGTGGGTTTGGAAGTGACCTTAATCAGTTCACACATATGGTGAATGATATATTTGCAACGATTGATCTTATGGCCATTCTTCATCTGATGAATCAGAAACACATCCTAATACTTAAACAGAGAAAAGTCTCCTTTCCTCGGACTAATCAAATTCTGAACAAACTTAAACAGAAGCCTTGTCTCCCCATCTAATTCAGCTGGTATGACCCATCTCTTGATGCCATTTCCAGTTAATATTTCCAAGGCATTTTCTAGATCAAAGATGTTGGTTGAAGGAGGAGGGTCTCTTTGGTAATCATCACAAATCCCTTCATGAGGGATCATCATGCATACAACCCATAGTCACGAAGAGAATGAGCATTTTAGTTTATTGATCCAGCTTGTTAACATATAAAAATCTCCAGTATTAAATGAAAACTTTACTTACTAGTAAAATATAGATACCAACCTCGGGTAAATAGGTCTATCTCTTCGAGAGAACCATTCGAACCATCCTTGTTCTCTTAATATTTTTAGAACTAAAGACTTTCTCGACAGCATCCACTCAGGGAAAATCTCTTTCTCAGGAAATATAGAATGGCTTACTGGGTTAGGATTTAGGGGACCATCGAGAGATATCTGAAGTGCTATCTTTTGTTTCTTGGAGCGGTGCTTCTTAAATGAGGGTGAAGATGAATGCTTTATCTTAGGCATCCATTGAAGGTTCGGGTGGGAGAGAAGAAGAGAAGGTTTCGAGAGAGTGATCAGGAGAGAGGTCGGGTGAGGAATCGAATGAAACCCCTTTTGTTTTATCATTTGGGGATGTCAAACGACATAAAAAATTATAGGAAATTAAATAGAGGTAAAATAAAAATTGTTGTGATACAGATTAAAATAATTGCATAATCAATCTTCATAGTGAGACCGTGAGTAGGCATTACGGTGCGATGAAAGGAAATCATCATGGTGATACAGTTTGTGGTCGTCACAGTGAGAAAGTGACTATTCTGTGCAGTCTCGGTGAGATAGTGAGTGAACTATTCCATCACGGTGATAGAGTTAAGTGATAGACTGTGAACACAAGGTGTTAACTGTGAGACTGTAAGCATGAAACAGTAACTGAGAAATAGTGAGCATGAATCCGTAACATAAAATATAGCAAGAATTTAAATAATAATAATGGTAAGATATCTATTTATGATTAATCATACCAAGATCATGTATGATTTAGTCTAATATCTCATAATTTGATGGTTTAGTGAATATATCAGAAAGTTGATATTCAATACCAATGAATTCTAATGTGATATAACCCTTTTGATAATGATCCCTCAAAAAGTGATGTCTTACATAAATATGCTTTGTCCTAGAATGTGAAACAGGATTCTTTGAAATGTTAATAGCGCTTGTGTTGTCTCAATTTATTGGGACATGTCTGAATTGATATCCCTAGTCTAGTAAAGTTTATTTCAACCACAAAATTTGTACACAACAAATTGCAGTAGCTATGTATTCATCTTATGCAGTAGACAATGCAATAGAATTTTTTTCTTACAACACCACGATACTAGTAAATTGACTAAAAAGTGACATGTTTCAGAGGTTCTTTTTCTATCTAACTTACATTCAGAATAATCAGCATCATAATAACTAATTAAATCAAATGATTGTCATTTAGGTTAGAACAGTCCTAAATTGGGTGTATGTTTTAGATATTTCAAAAAAAAATTACAGCATTTAAATATGATTCTTTAGGATTTTATTGAAAACAAGGACACATACACACACTAAACATAATATCAGGATGACTAGGGGTCAAGTAAAGTATACGTCCAATCATTCTTCTATAAGTGGTTTGATCAATAGATTTTCCATCTTCATCAAGATCCAAATTATAGGTTGTACTCAAGAGAGTGCCACTACTTTTTCTACTATCCAATCCAAAACCTTTTAAAATATCTCAAGTATATTTACTTTGAGTTAAAATAATTCCATCATTATTTTGAATGATTTGAAATCCAGGAAAGAATTTTAGTTCCCCAATTAAAGTCATTTCAAATTAGTTTTGCATCATTTTAGAAAAATCAGTACATAGATAATTTTTTGAAGATCCAAAAATTATATCATCTACATAAATTTTTACAACTAAAACATCTTTACAAATTCATTTTATAAAAAGGGTAGGATTAGCTATACCTTTTGTAAAACCATTACAAATTAGAAAAGTACTAATCTATCATACCAAGCTCTTGGAGCATTCTTTAAACCATATAAAGCTTTTGATAATTTGGAAATATGATTTGGAAAATGATGCTTTGTAATTCCAGGTGTTTGTTCAATAAAAACATCCTCATCTCTATACCCATTTAAGAATGCACTTTTGACATCCATTTGAAATATTTTAAAATTCAGATGTGTAGCATAAGAAAGTATAATTCTAATGGCTTCATGTTTGGCTAATGGAACAAAAGTCTCCTCGTAGTCAATTCTTTCTTCTTGACTATATCCTTGTGCAACTAACCTAGCCATGTTTCTAACTATGTTTCCAGATTCATCTACTTTATTTATAAACACCCATTTAGTGCCTATGGTGAAGGTGTCCTTAGGTCATTCAACAAGTTTCCAAACATTATATATTTCAAACTGATTGAGTTCTTCTTACATAAAAATTACCCAAAATTCATCATTAATAGCATCATTAATGTTTTTAGGTTCAAGCTATGACAAGAAGGCATGATGTTCAACCTGATTTCTGAGAGAAGATCTAGTCTGTGTTCCTCTATCAATATTTCCAACAACAGCATCTAAAGGATGCTTTTTTAGAATCCTAGTTGATCTAGTAATTGTAGGAGTATAAATTTCAGTTTCTTTTCTAGGTTCGGGTTCATTAGGAGTAGATTATGAAATATTTCCAGAAATGGTAGTCTTTACATCATGTTCATTGATTCTATCATTAAGGATCAGAAAAGATAAATATTCATCAATATTTTCAAGAGATGACTTAGGTTCATGTGGATCAGTTTCATCAAATTTAATGTGAACAGATTTTTCCACACACTTGGTTCTCTTATTAAAAACTATATAGGATTTTCTAATTAAAGAATATCCTAAATAGATTCTTTCATCACTCTAATAAGAAAATATATCCAGATTATCCTTGGTATTTAGAATATCGATGTTGAAACCAAAGACTCTAAAGTAGATAGCTTTAGGTTACGTATTATTCCATAGTTCATAAGGGGTATTTTTGAGAACAGGTCTAACTAAGACTCTATTGATGATATTACAATCTGTATGTAGAGCTTCAGCCCAAAAATAAATAGCTAAGTCATAATCATTAAGAATAGTTCTAGAAGTTTCTTGAATGGTTCTATTTTGTCTTTCAACCACACCATTCTACTGAGGTGTCCTTGAAGCAGAGAAATTGTGAGTATAGCCATTTTGTGAGAAAAATGAGTCAAACTCATGATTTTCAAATTCACGGCCATGATCACATCTCAGGGGCTTAATCTTAAGTACACTATGGTGTTCTACAGACATGGGGTATTTAATAAAGTAAGAACAAGCTTCACTTTTGTGAGCTAAGAAGTAGACACAAGTATATCTAGAAAAGTCATCTACTAAGACATAGACACAGTGCTTCCCATTTATCCTAGAAACTCTAGAAGGTCCAAACAAGTCCATATGAACCAACTCGAGAGGTTGAGAATTTGACATTTCTCTCTTTGGTTTTAAATTGATTTTGGGTTTCTTTCCCTTTTAACATGGATTACAATCATTGTCATTTGGAAACTCAAGTTTGGGTATGTCTCTAACTAAGTTCTTCCTAGTCAGTTTTTCAAGTGAGTGTATATTATAGTGTCCTGATATTTTATTCCAAATTCAAGATTCTTTATGAAAATATTTTAAACAAGTAATGTTTTGTTTAGTTAACGAATTCAAATCAACTGTATAAAATTTTCATTTCTCAAAGCAGAAAATACAAAAACATTATTAGTATTAAAAACATTACCAGAATGATTTTCGAAAATAAAATTAAATCCATCATCACATAACTAAGAAATAATTAACAGATTATATTTAAGTCCATCAACAAATAAAACATAGAAATTAAAACTGAGTTAGTGTTACCAATTTGGCATATGCCAATGATCATTCCTTTAGAATTATCACCAAAGGTGACATGGCCTCCATCAATATTGATTAGGCTCTTGAAACATGAGTAATCCCCATTCATATGTCTTGAACATACACTATAAAAGTACCATATCTTCTTATGGGAACTCTTCAAACAGGTTTCCTACAAACAGTTTTAAGTAGAGAATAATTGTGGTACCCTGATTCTCCTGGGTCTAGATAGATTAGCAATAAATGATTTTTGGTACCCAAATTTTTCTTATGGTTATCATATATATTACCAAATCAAAATATTTTGAATGATAAACTCTATTTGATCTATAAATATGTGAATAACTAGTTGAAGAATATGAATTTCTAGAACATGAACTAGCAGTATTCTGTCTAGATTTAGGAATAAATCTAGTTTCAGTGAACTGTCTTTTTCCAGGTTGGTAAACTATTCTAGTAGTGTACTTTGGTGCCACTTGCATTCTTAGTATTTGAGTTAGATTGTCTTTTCTATATGTGAACTTCTCTAAGTCTTTTCTAAGTTAATCATTAGACATTTTCAGTTCAGTATTTTCCATTTATAGTTGATCATTCAATTCTTTCTCTATATCAAGGTCGGAATAAACATTTGTAGTGAGAGCATGCTGTTTCATTAATGAATTATATTTTTCCTTATGATCATTACATGTTTCCTAAAGAATATTTCAGTATTCAAATAGTTCCTCACTAGTCATATTTTTAGATTTATAATTAGAATTAGTTCCAGAATAATCATCATTTAGCATATGGGAACATGTACCTTAGAAGTATTGGTCATGAAACACATGTTGGCACGATTATTTTCAGAGTCAGAAGCTTCAGACTCACTTGTTATGTCTTCTGAAGCACTCCATGTATCTTTCACATCTTTCTTGTACTTACTGTCCTTGTAGTCATGTTTCTTCTTGAACTTCAGTTTCAGAAAGTTAGCTTTTATGTGTCCTTTCCTTTTGAATTCATAGCAAACAGCCTCATCACTTTTATCATATTTCTTCTAGTCCTTTTTTAAATGACCTTTGTTGTCATATTTTCCTTTATAAATTGATGTTCTGAATAATTTCTTCATCCAATATAATTTTTTAAATCTCCTGGCCATCTGATCCATTTCTTCATCAAAGTCAGATTTTGAACTTTCACTTGTTGAGATTTCAGTTTGTATTTTAACTTTTTCTTTGTCCTTTCTCTTTGAAGAAGTAGACTAAAATTCAACTAACATTATTATAGGTTCATCATCTTCCTCCTTATTCACATTGAGTTCTTCCTCATACATCAAAATCTTACCAATTATCTCTTTAACAGGCAGAGCACCAATGTCACAAGATTCTCTGATTGAAATAGAAGAGCCTCACCATCGGTCTGGCAGACATCTCAATATTCTCATAATTTGTTCCTTTGCTGGAACAACTTTACAAAGGGAGCTCATTGTGTTGACTATCTCAATGAACCTGAGAAACATATCAGAAATAGGTTCATCAGTCATCATTTTGAAATTTTCATATTTAATAGTATATGTATTCAATCTCATTTCTTTGACATTATTTGTTCCCTCATAAGAAACACCTAAAGTATCCCATATTTCATAAGCGGTTTTACAGGCAGATATTCTATTGAATTTCTCATCTCCTAATGCACAATACGGGGCATTCATATCATTACAGTTATTATTGTAAGCTGCGTTAGTAGCTTCATCCAATGTAGTTCTTTTAGTTTCTGGAATATTATATTGAGATTCTATAGCAGTCCAGATATCGAGACCCATACTTCCTAAATGTATTTTCATTTTTATTTTTCAATGAGCATAGTTTGTACCATTGAAGAAAAGTGGCCACTTATTAGCAGCACCTTCTAGTCTATTTTCTATAGATTGATTTTAGAAAATAGATTTAAAGATATAAAATTTAAAACTAATAGAAATTTAATATCTTTAAAGATGTAACTAAAATAACAGTTGAAAAACAGAGTATTTTGAAGACTTTAGAAAACAAAAACAATCCTCTGATACGAAATGTTGGTTAGAGTGGATACTCAAGAGGGGGGTGAATTGAGTTCCCATTAAAATTTCTGTTAAATGTAATTTCTATTAAGAATCCCCCAATTTATAAAACAAGTTAAACTGTAGTGAATTTGTAAAACTATAAAGGTTCAATTAGGTTCTCAATAATTGAGTAGGTCTCAGTAAATTTAATCAGAAGATTAAATTAGATTTTGAAACTAATCTACTGATTTACAGTAGTTACAAACACTTTCTAGATTAACTATCAAAGTAACATTAAAATAGTTTTGTATTTCAATGTAATAGCAGTGGAATAAAAAGATAAAAGTAGAATACTTTAAAATTAAACTAAAAATGCACAGTATATATAAACAAGAGTTTTAGTCTTAGGACGAGACTTATTCCTCTTAAACATTTTATATAAAAGTGATCTAGACCCTGGATCGGGGTAAACAATAGTACAAGACTATCCAGGCCACGCAGGGACCTCTACCACAATCTTCGTGGGAAACAAAAATATAGACCAGGCCACACAAAGTCCTCTTCCACAATTGTCGTGGGTAAACAAGAGTAAGGAGTTTTGGTGTGAGGAGTGTGATATCTTCCAGTTCAGCACAGGAGTTAGTGTGTGTGAAAGATATATAGAGTACACACACTTCTCGAAGACATAAATAAAGAAATCACTTAGTGAAAGTATATGAACGTTTAGAAAGCTCTAGTGATTATGAATTCACCTCCGGACTCATTGGATTTAGCTGAAATGCTTCTGAGTCTTTTTCTAAATTTTCTATTGAAAAATAGAGTTCCGTGGTTAATCTTATGTTCTTCATGACTGAGAATGTTCTCTTGATTTTAGTTCCTCTAGTACTGTCGGATTGCATGCATGTGAGTTCTTGAAATATCTTTCAATCTCTTCTTCGTGCTCAGGATTTTTCTTCTGTTCAGTACAGAGCTCGTGTGTATTGTATGTAGCTTCATGTATGTTCTAGTATGTGTATTTGTGTGTCTGTCCTATATTACATTTCAATCCTCCTCATATTTCTCTAGCTCCGGCAATAGGAATGAATACCTTTTCATAGGTTCAATTTACGGTTTCCTAACATGCCAATAACTATCATTAAATATCATTAATTGCCTTAAACACATCAAATATGAACATTAGAAATATACAAACAATATTGAAAAAATGTAAATAAATGGTGTCACAGTAGATATGAAAATGGTGTCTCCTTCACAGTGTGTCCTTCATGGTATGACCATCACGATATGTTGCTCACGGTGTGTCCTTCACAGTGTCTCTATGTCATGGTGTCTCACTCACGGTGTGTCCTTCAAGGTGTCTGGGTCATGATGTCTGACTTATGGTTTGTGGCATCTGGTGCCTTGCTCATAGTATTTTACTTCATGGTGTCAGGAATACAGTTACAATTTGTTGAGGTCATGGTGTCTCACTGGTCATGGTGTTTGATACTTAGAATTCACGGTGTCAGGCTTAGTGTGTCTGTCTTGCACTTCACGGTGTCTGTGTCTCGTACACAGTCTATCTTACTGTGTCAAACGTCACGGTGTCTTGATACTTAGAAAAATAATTTTATTCAAACATAAATAGTAATATTCATAATATGAATTAATCTTGACCATTATAAGGTAAGAGAACATGAAAAATAAATACAGAGGTTTGATAAGGTACGTATGTTTTATGATCATGTATAAGATTTGTAAATAATAATGAGATTAATTAACAGTAATAAGATTTGTGATCAATAAAAACATTATTAATACATGAGGAGTCCAACAATTTTTTGAATGGATCATTTTATGGCGCTCTATAGTCGACCTTTTTAGTCACCCAGTGTTCGGCTGAGGTAGGTGAAACCTTACTGGTGGGGCCGAGTCTTGTGTCAGAGAAATCTGATAAGGTCCAGTTGTTCTGGAAGAGCTTATTGATAGCTTAGAGTCTCTATAAATCATATTCTGATCAGAGGTGTCGATACCTAGAGTTTCAGTGGGTGACTGGGCATTTTTGAATGTGGCCCCTCGTCTAGGTCATCATCGATTAGAAAAGCAATGGAAATTGATATTGGGGTATGTCAGACCTTTTGAGATCACCGAGCGTATTGGAAAGTTGGAATACATACTATCTGTACCTTCTCAATTTACATCTATCCAGGACATCATTTATGTCTTCCAGTTGAAGAAATACAACTTAGATTCATTCAATTTGCTGAATTGCGAGGAGTTGGATATAGAGCATGATTTTAACATATTTGAGTGGTCGGTGGAAATAGAGGACTTCGAAGAAAAGGGGCTTTAGGGAAATTCTATTCCATGTTCCCGGGGTCTTTGCTAGAATGGGAATGGTATACACGATACATGGGAGCAGAATTCATGGGTTAAGGAAGAGTACCCATTCTTGTTTTCAAATCAAGCTTCATGTTCACTTTCCGGGATGGAAAGCTTTTAGGGTGGGTAGAATTGTCACATACCAGACACATTTTAAATGTATTTTTATTTAATTTCCATTACATTATTGTTTTTGTGGTTTCCCATTCATTTTGGTGGAAATTATGGGTTTTCAAAATTTGGTCCAAATAGTGTGCCCATTTCCATATTTAAAATAAATTCTGTTTCTTTTATCACTCTGTCCTTTTTCAGTATTTTTCACCCATTCCACTTCCATCATGTCATCTCCTTAACTATTAGAACCACCATATCAATTTGGTCCCATTATAAATTTATAAGAATGATTGATTTGGTTTTTTATTTAAGGAATCAGGCCATCCATGAAGCCCATTGTCAGTTTAAAAATATGTTTATTTAATATCTTATTCTATGTTATATAATTTTTGGTGATTCAACCTCCCACATGAAGCCAACACTCCTAGGAATTCCCCCATATTCTTTCCTCCCTATTTGGAGCTCATTTACTTCAAAATATTAGGTCTAAACTTCATGACCGTTCTCAATTCATATAGATTAAAAAAATCCACTGTTTTTTTGGCCGATTTCATCAAGATCCATCTAGATTGATCTAAGTCCCTAGCTTTGTGGTGGTGGTGTGGAAGGATTTTTGCACAATGATTCAGGAGTTTTCATTATTGTGGTAGGTGATTCCATGTGTATGCAATCCTTGATTTTTATCTTATTGTTTTTATTATATATTTTTTTTACCTAATTTTATTATTGGATTACAATTTGGTTTTAGAGGTATTTGTAATGAAATTTATGTTTAAGTGGCATTTCATTGTAAAATTGGGTGTTTTTTAATGAAATTGTATATTTGTTCATTTGGTCTTCCCTATAGATACTTTTTTGGATTTTATTGAAATTTATTATGGTAGAAAATAAGGTTTTTAATGTTTATCTCAGTTGGTTGTAGCTGCGAAAATTTGTTTTAATTGTGTTTGTGAAGCATATAAACTTTAACTGCCATGTTTGTGTGAAAATAGAGGTTTTACAAAGATATTAATTCTTAGTTCATATGGGGATTCCCTATAACTGATTTGATTGTTTCATTAAAAAGTTATTGGGATTATATTTTTGTTTTGGTGAGTTATACATGTGCAAATATTGTGTAAAGTGGGTATTCCAAAGAGTTTTGGGTGCAAAACATTGCACTATTTTGAGATGTTTTTTATTGAAAATAATTTTTTTTGGATGTATTAAGTGTTATGAAGAGTGTATAGATAATTTATTATTTTTATATGACCAATACTGGTGTTTTTATATTAAAATATATGTATGTAGCATGCTGATATTGTTAGAGTACAAAGGAGGAAACTCAGGTACCTAGGTGGGCAGATATGTACTAGTACCATAGTGATATAGATGGGTTTTGTACCTATTTAACATAGAATTTGGATAACAAAAACACTAAATAATCTATATGGATGATTTTTGGGGACCACTAGGTTATAGGTATGTTCCATACTAGGGGTTCGTTCATGGGAAAGGATTGTAACTTTGATATTTTACAGCGAGGTACGAGGTACATAGGGCCGGTTACAATATAGTGCCTAAGGGTATTATTAGTTTTGGTGCTCATTGGATTTGTTGTATTTACCTTTTTCATAGGCTATGTTTGGTTGTAAATTATAGTAGCAAACATTCTTATTTAAATTTGTTAACGTTCAGAATGATTTATTTTGAAAACATAATACAATTGAATGTTTCTTTTCTTAGAATTTATCGCCGATTTTACTTACATATTAAAACATCATTATTTTCACCTTGTATTGAATAATATTTGTAATATTTTTGTGGTATCATACTGGGATTAGGACAAAACCCTACTTACACCCCTTTGGTGTATGTAGACTTGATTAAATTTGACATAAGTAAAGGAAAAGCATCGGGTGGGGGTAGTTTGTGTTGTTAGTCCCCCCACTATGGTGTGGTGGTGTGGTGTCACGAACCGAATCGATCGCCACCAAAAATGGAACCAAACCCAGCCTGTGACAAGGCCCGAAGGGCATTCCCGATCCCCACGGGCTGGCACAAGTGCCCGGGTATCATAAAATGAAAATTGGGAACGATTTACCCGAGTTTATAAACATAAAACAACAGAAGGATCGAATGAAACAAATCTGGATTTTTCAAACCAAACAATATTTTAAAAAAATTCAGAACTGAATTACATAGCTTTAAACAACTCAGAAGGTCTATAACAATGGTAAAAAACCAAATAAGGACAGCCCAAGGACCCTCATGGAAAGGGGCACCACCCTCAAGCCACCACCACAAGACTTCACCACCAAGGACCTGCTAGAAACCCGAACCACTGGAACAAAAAACAACTATACCTAACATGCGACAACAATAACAACCATGTCTACTTACACCAAAGGGTGTAATTAGGGTGTGATCCAATTCCCAGTAGGATGCCACCACTATGAGATTCCTTGTGATAAACATTTAAAGACGAAAAGCATGCATGTTTTCAAAAACATGAAAAGCTAGTTACAATTTCTAAATGATGCAAATTTGACTAAAAACAGTTTTCAAGTGGGCTATCATTAAGAATCAACACTTTTCAAAATAATGTTAACACTACTGACTTTTCCAGCCAACTATACCGTATGCTGACGGTAAGTACAAAGTAAATAATGAGCACAAGAAATAGGAAGTAACCCCTAGGCACTCGCTAGCTGTGGGTCCCATGTACCTCGTATCTCGGTGAGAGTAACCATCACAAATATCCATTCTTGTGCATGATCCACTAGTAGGGAACATACCCATAACCTAGTGGTCCCCAATCATCATCATCATAGTTTAGGTAGAGTTGAAAGCGTCAATCTTGCTAAGTGAAACTGAGGCCAAACCCCACAGATTCACTAGCATACTAGTACACGTCCACCCACCTAGATACCCAGGTTTTCCCCTTGTGCTCAAACAAGTTCAACAAGTCAAAAAATATACATTGAACATGAAAATATCATTTCCACATCACAAATTCACCAAACATCCCATATGTATACCACACAAGTCACAAAAATCTATTTTTCATTCAAAATGATTTTGAAATCCGAATCACATCAAAATAGCCCACAACACATTTCACATTTCGTCAACACTTCCACAAAACCATTAAAAAAATTTATAAAACAATTATAAGATATTTAAACTCATATAACAGCCCACACACATGGAATATAACACTTCTTTCATAATAAAAAATTCAATTTTTCACATCACACTCACACAAAACACTCCACATCACTTTCACATCACTTTCAATCCTCAATATCTCCTTCAAAAAATTGAATAAAATATTTCCAGGATGATAAATATCACATAACAAAATTTTCACAAATGAAATGGACCTTTTAAAAATATACTCCTACCAAAACAGTTTGCTGATATAGTTTCACCTATTACACAACCCAATAGACCATTCAAAACATTCATAAAACAATTATAAAGAGTATACCCAAACTTTGCACATAAAATCCATTTCAAAAACCACTTTTTAAGCCAAAAGCACACCAAGACCCTACCAAAACAGAATTGGCAGCCCAATCAACATGTAATAATCCACTTTCAAATGTTATATAATCACCTTGAATAATATCACAAAAGATACCCATGAGAACACACAAATCCATAAAACACTTTCAAGGAGTATAACAAGGTTATACAAATAAAAACATTAAAATACACCCCCTTTTTAAGCCCACATGGAACTATATCATTTCCCAACCATAATTGGCTTCCCCTTTCAACAACTAATAAATCACTTCAACATTTTACAAAACTACCACAAGAGATAACACATAAAATACATTTGAAAAATACACACTTCAAGAAACAATGTAACTTTAAAAACAAATTCATTACTATTGATACCAAAAATGGTTTTCTCAAAATTCACAGCACATAAGGAACATGTAAAATTATTTAATCAAGCAAACTAACTCATCATTAAATGGTTACCCATGGAATTACCTACCGAATGTGTCGAAACCCTCAAATATTGGGGCGAAACATCAACCGCACGACCACCGCACCTCAAGGAAGTTAAAAGAAACCTAAAACCACAATATTTCACCCAAAATACGTTATATTAGAACCTAGGCATGAACCCTTACTTCTGGAATTTTTATAATTCAAGAATTAGTGAAGAAACCCTAAGCAATTTGAAAGAGGAAAGAAATAGACTCACCTACTTGAAGTATCCTGAATTAATCACTCCAAAAACATTAGTTTCTGAAATTGAAAACAGCCAAAATTCAAGGATTCTTCGAACCAGATATAGGAGGTAATTGTGGAAGTGTAATGGAGGGAAAAGAGTAAGAATTGAGAGAGTTAAGAAGGGATGATGTTACCTCTTCAATTCTGGCGGATTTGAGACACCCTATGAAGATCAGCCCTACTTCGCGATATCAAAGATCTACAAAGAGAGGGGTAAGTCAATGGGAGCGCGCATGGGTTTCTTAGGGTCGAGTGGGAGGTGTAATCACCGAAAAAACGCAAATATTGAAGGAGATATGACAACATTAAATATTCTTTTTAATGCAGGAAATGGGCCTTCGGGCAGGCCCAATATCTTAAATAAAAACCCATATCCACTGTGATTATGGATTTATAAAGTCTCCAAATATATATTTCGGTGTAAATAGGTCAGAGGAGACCATTTAGGAATTGGAATGAAGGAAAAATATTAAAAAATGAAAAAGTTATAAAGGAAACAAAATTTATTTTTAAATCTGGAATTGGGCTCACGGTTTGGCCCAATTCATGAAAACTCATATATTTCTCCATAAAACCTTTGTAAACCATCCCAAACAAAGAATGAAAGGAAAATAAATCAAATTTAACTTCAAAATAAGTCATGTATGTGACAATTCTCCCCACCATGAAAACTTTCCATCCCCAGAAAGCTACAAAAAAACCAGATACGAAAGCCAAACCCAACTGATAATCCAAGATGTACTCCCTTTCCAGGTTTCGCCCCCAAAGGCCAAAACACCTCCATTGATCAATTAAGGAAGGAATAATTCACAACAAAATCATACACCACTTTCCTGAAACAATCAATCACATTCAGGCTTTATCCCAAAGGAAAACACCTCAAACACTATCAGAACAAGACTCAAGAAAATCACTCAAACGAACAACAACATCGAACAAGGTTACACATACCTTGCTATAACTAATCCATTGGGCACTCTCCAATCTCAATGGTTACTGAAGGAAGATTTAGGTAGCTTGACAGATCCGAATGAGACTACCTACCACTAATCCTTGACCATGGATAAATCTAAGTTATTAGTACGGGGAAAAAAAGGCTCCCCGCCATAAGAACCAACAATCTTAATCGACCAGCATGGGCCAGTAGAGAAAGACCCCAACATATAAAGTGTTGGGATGACCACATGGTGAGTCTGCACAGTTTGGGAAACCATGAACCAACAGTGGATATTCTTCTATCTACATGGTTTTTTTGGTGTATGGTCACTACTAACCAAGTGCAAACCTTGTGGTCAACCTGTCTAGCTAAACTTCATACCTTTCTCTAAAGACTCAATGGAAACCAAAGGGTGGGGGGATAACATTGGGCGATGACATGGGTACAAGGCCCTCCACCTATTTCCACCCAACATGAACAGTACAAGAAATATGATGACACCATAGGTTTAAACTCTTCTTATCTTTCATAGGGAGGATAACTTTGCACAAGGGTTTAAATGACACTAGGGTTTCCCCTGACTACGTGCCAGCTTCTCTCCGGGACCTATGGCTGGAGATCAAAATATTGAAGCATCTTCAGCCTCGCAGTTAGGCTTTGGAAACCACCTAAATGAGAATTATTCTTTCATTGCAAACAACAACTACACTGCAATCCCTGATAAGTTTTTCCAAGACATAACACATTCCAAACTCACTTTACCCTAACTCGATAATTCACTAAAACAAGGGATTAGAAGATGCACACACATCACTCCTTGTTTGTTCGGGTGAGAAACAATAGAAGTAAAGAACACTTATACACACCTTCCTCTAAAATGGAATATTTTTTATGTTTTTTTTCAAGGGATACATTCTCCCAACATAATATAGACTCTCAGATGATTGCCCAACCTTCACCTTTACAGTCAATCGAGCACATGGCATCACAAGAAATCACCGAACATGACCATTGCGACTGATATAAACAATGAATAGAGAGGGAACATGTAAAACATCCCCAAACAACACACAATTATAGAAAGTGACCATAATATCCTCTCATGACCAGATTTCCCACACTAGTAGTTTAACATGAACTCCTTCTTCGAAGAGACTATGAAGGACCGAGAGTTACTCTTAGACACTATCCAAATTCTCATCTATGCTAACAACCCCAGGACACCTCCACCTTCTAAAAATTAGGAAACTTAAGAGGCTAAGGTCACTTTCAACCATCCATAATCAATCTCCCACTACAATAGGATACACAAAACCAATAAAGGAAAGGGTGTATACTCAATCTAAAAAGATCAAGAAATAGATTCCTTATATTGATCAACTGGAGGATTTTCCAATGGAGAAACAATATGGGTTGCACTTCAGTTGTGCATTAACCTTTAATGGGGGCATACCTTATCCAATGAGAGAACCAATGGACCCATCCAATCTGGTCCATTGGTCAAAAAAAGACATAAACCAGCTCCAAAAACATGAAGGGAAATACCGTAAAGGCATCCCAAAACAATTTTCAAAAGAGACCAGTAACCATTCGTACAACACAGCTTACTGACGAAACACAAACCCAAAACATTGTTCAAACAGAAGGGGTTCTTGGAATCAAAACATCCCACAACATCAACATTTTCAAAAACCCATAATACAATCCATACAAAAATATTCATCAAGACATAATGTTTTTCTTTAAAAGTAATTCTTTGAGAACAAACAGTTTAGCAGTAAGCATATCCACCAATGGTACCCCATGGGCCTCACACATGCATGTTTTTGTGCCACACCAGACACCCTCCTCATATCCATCCCGGCAGTCATCCAGTAGTGCCATCAACCATCCATCATCCCATATAACCCCATGCATGTGGTCGCTAATGGAAATACCAAAGGTTAAAACAATAATTCTTCCTACTTTTCAAAACCAAAACGGTCAACCAACACATCCTTTTTTCTCATAACTGCTAACCATGAGATAAAAATACCAACTCACATCTTATAAAAATTTTCCGAAAGTCACAAACATTTAGAAAATAACTCACTTTAAAGATATTCACATCAATTTCAAAACATCTCATCCCATTAAAATACACTCTGATTATTTAGAAAACACTATTGGAAACACTTTTCAAACCCAACATCAATATAGTTCCCACTTTCAAAGAGGTGTAAGCACACCATTTTACATTTCAAAACAATTCTGAAAATTATGTTCCGCCATTTCATAAACCAAACCATTCCCTCTTTATTTGAAAATCATTTCACAAAAACTTTACACTTCTTAAAACCAAAGTTCTAAGGTTTCAAAACCTAAGCACAAAATAGTGAAAGAGGAAACTAGTTTCAGTGGGTGACTTGGAAATATGGTTGGCAGCCATATTCCAATCACTTCACTATCACAAAGTGTCTTCTATGGAATATACTTGGCTCCACATGGCTTGCCAGGCCTTGCGAGCTCACTAGGACCATTAACCCAACTCTCTTTTCATTTCCCTTAATCATCATAGAACCATGAAAACCGAAGGACTTAGATAAATCCCGATTTTTCTTGGAAACGTGAATCCCATTATGAGGTGTGGTGATCAGGAACACTACCCATAACTAGAATTCCATGTCCCAATAATCCTAACTCCAGACTATCCTGACTGTTCCCCAAATAACATGACCCAAAGAGTTAACCTGAACCTCCTTTGATACCATTTTATCACGAACCGAATCGATCGCCACCAAAAATGGCACCAAACCCAGCCTGTGACAAGGCCCGAAGGGCGTTCCCGATCCCCAAGGGATGGAACAAGTTCCTGGGTATCATAAAATTAAAATTGGGAATGATTTACCCGAGATTATAAACATAAAACAACAAAAGGATCCAATGAAACAAATATGGATTTTTCAAACCAAAAAATCTTTTAAAAAAATTAAGAACTGAATTACATAGCTTTAAGCAACTAAAAAGGTCTATACCAAAGGTAAAAAACCAAATAAGGACAGCCCAAGAACCCTCATGGCAAGGGGCACCGCCCTCAAGCCACCTCCACAAGACTACACCACCAAGGACCTGCTAGAATCCCGAACCACTGGAACAAAAAAACTGTACCCAACCCGCGACAACAAAAACAACCATGTCTACTTACACCCAAGGGTGTAAGTAGGGTGTGAGCCAATGCCCAGTAGGATTCCACCACTAATAGATTCCATGTGATAAACATTTAAAGACGAAAAGCATGCAAGTTTTCAAAAACATGAAAAGCTAGTTACAATTTGTAAAAGATGCCACTTTGAATAAAAATAGTTTTCAAGTGGGCTATCATTAAGAATAAACAATTTTAAAAATAATGTCAACACTACTGAATTTTCCAGCCAACTATACCGTATGCCGACGGTAAGTACAAAGTAAATAATGAGCACAAGAAATATGAAGTAACCCCTAGGCACTATCTAGCTGTGGGTCCCAGGTACCTCGTATCTCGGTGAGAGTAACTATCACAAATATCCATTCTCATGCACGATCCACTAGTATGGAAAATACCAATAACCTAGTGGTCTCCAATCATCATCATCATAGTTTAGTTAGAGTTGTAAGCGTCAATCTTGCTAAATGAAACTGAGGCCAAACCCCCACAGATTCACTAGCATACTAGTACACGTCCACCCACATAGATACCCAGGTTTTCCCCTTGTGTTCAAACATTTTCAACAAGTCAAAAAATATACATTGAACATGAAAATATCATTTCTACATCAAAAATTCACCAAACATCCCATATGTATACCACACAAGTCACAAAAATCCATTTTTCATTCAAAATGATTTTGAAATCCGAATCACACCAAAATAGCCCACAACACGTTTCACATTTCTTTAACAATTCCACAAAACCATTAAACAATTTTATAAAACAATTATATGATATTTAAACTCATATAACAGCCCACACACATGGAATATAACACTTATTTCATAATAAAAAATTCAATTTTTCATATCACACTCACACAAAACACTCCACATCACTTTCACATCACTTTCACTCCTCAATATCTCCTTCAAAAAATTTAATAAAATATTTCCAGGATGATAAATATCACATAACAACATTTTCACAAATGAAATGGACCTTTTAAAAATATACTCCTACCAAAACAGTTTGCTGATATAGTTTCACCTATTACACAACCCAATAGACCATTCAAAACATTCATAAAACAATTATAAAGAGTATACCCAAACTTTGCACATAAAATCCATTTCAAAAACCTATTTTTAAGCCAAAGAACACCAAGACCCTACCAAAACAGAATTGGCAGCCCAATAAACATGTAATAATTCACATTCAAATGTTATATAATCACCTTGAATAATATCACAAATGATACCCATGAGAACACACAAATCCATAAAACACTTTCAAGGAGTATAACCAGGTTATACAAATAAAACCATTCAAATACACCCCCTTTTTAGGCCCACATGGAACTATATCATTTCCCAACCATAATTGGCAGCCCCTTTCAACAACTAATAAATCACTTCCACATTTTACAAAACTACCACAAGAGATAACACATAAAATTCATTTGAAAAATACACACTTCAAGAAAAAATGTAACTTTAAAAACAAATGCTTTACTATTGATACCAAAAATGGTTTTCTCATAATGCACAAAACATAAGGAACATGTAAAATTATTTAATCAAGCAAACTAACTCATCATTAAATGGTTACCCACGGAATCACCTACCGAATGTGTCGAAGCCCTCAAATATTGGGGCGAAACATCAACCGCACGACCTCCGCACCTCAAGGAAGTTAAAAGAAACCTAGAACCACAATATTTCACCCAAAATACAGTATATTAGAACCTAGGAATGAACCCTAAATTCTGGAATCTTTATAATTCATGAATTAGGGAAGAAACCCTAAGCAATTTGAAAGAGGAAAGAAATAGACTCACCTACTTAAAGTATCCTGAATTAATCACTCCAAAAAATAGTTGCTGAAATTGAAAACAGCCAAAATTCCGGGATGCTTATAAAAAGATATAGGAGGTAATTTGGGAAGTGGAATGGAGGGAAAAGAGTATGAATTGAGAGAGTTAAGAAGGGATGAAGTTACCTTTTCAGTTATGGCCGATTTGAGACACCCTATGAAGATCAGCCCTAATTCGCGATATCAAAGAGCTCCAAGGAGGGGGAGAAGACACTGGGAGCGCGCCTGGTTTGCGTAGGGTCGAGTGGGAGGTGAAATCACCGAAAAAACTCAAATATTGAAGGAGATATAAAAATTTTAAAAATTATTTTTAATGCAGGAAATGGGCCTTTGGAAAGGCCTAATATCTTAAATAAAAACCCATATCCACTATGATTATGGATTTATAAAGTCTCCAAATATATATTTTGGTGTTAATAGGTCAGATGAGACCATTTAGGAATTGGAATGATGGAAAAATTTTAAAAAATGAAAATGTTATAAAGGAAACAAAATTTATTTTTAAATCTGGAATTGGGCTCACGGTTTGGCCCAATTAATGAAAACTCATCTATTTCTCCATAAAACCTTTGGAAACCATCCAAAACAAAGAATGAAAGGAAAATAAATCAAATTTAACTTCAAAATAAGTCATGTATGTGACATGTGGGGAGATATCTGGAGTGATGAACCCTTCTCATGTGGAGTCTTTTTGGTTTATTTTCTGTTGTATTTATTTTTCTAGACCTATTTTATTCTACATAAAACCATGTATTCAGATCCTGTTTCCGTTAAGGATTGTTTGGAATGAAAATTTCAAATTCATATTATTGATTGTTTTTAATTCTTTAGGATTCAATACTCGGGTAAATATTTCCCAAAACTAAATTATATATACCCAGGAACTTGTGCTAGCTCATGGGGATATAGAACACCATTCAGGCCCTTGTCATGGGATGAATTTGGGGCCGGTATTAGTGGCGATCAGATTGGGTCTGTGTCAATTTTCAAGACCATTTTAAATAACATATTACCCAAAAAAGGTAATAACTGATTTTTTTTCTATTTAAAACAGTATGGATTGTAGAGGAATAAAAATATCAAATAACAGTTTTGGAATCATAGAAGTCATTCTCACTATATACATTAAAAAATATCATTCCATTTTTTTTGGTAATGAACGTAAAACACTATGCAAATAACTATTCCCTTTGAAAATCATTTAATGAAATTAAAATTAAATGTTGTTTTTTATTAATAAAAATAAATATTGTAGTGTATAACATGAAAATATGCCTCAATAAATAGATATTGAAACAAATTCCCTTACCTCGAGTCTGATTCAACACTTATGTTCTTTATCATTTAGATTAATAAACATATATTAATTTTATTCTTTCTTGGGAAAAATTTTCATGTTTATTATTCCTTTTATATAACTTTTTATCATGTCATTACAATTAATTACTTATATACATTCATGTCAATCATTTGTTGATATTCAGTAAAAGGGACCAAAATGAATTTTGTATGATGTCTAGATTCAAAAGTGGTCATTATACTATCATATAAAAAATAAAATTCATAAAATAATAATAAATTTTTACATAAAATATAATCTTAAATCAAACCATTAATTATGGTGGTGAAAAATGTACTACATTATAATCCTAGAGATGGTATGCTGCACGTACGCATTAGTAACCTTCCAATTTTTCAATGGTCATTATGGAGAGATGTTAATTATTATTTTATCTTAAATTATTGATAATAATATATTTAATATCATATTGAGAATTTTTATATCGTTATATGTTTCCTACGTGTCATGTAGTGAGGAATAACCAATCACATTGCTTTGTGGAGGTGATAGTTTACACACACACAAGCACGAACGACATTATCATTTATAAGTGCTTGGAAATATATTAAATTAAATGATATATTATTCATTAATAATGATAAAAATTTCATTTATATCATATATAAACATTATATAAATAATTATAACTAGTATTGAGATGCAGTGATAGAAAATGAATTATATCAGTTAATGGAGGTTATAGTACACAAAAAACGTATGAATCATGATTACCCTTCCAATTTTTCAATGGTAATTATGGAAAGATGGTAATTATTATATTAAATTAAAATATTTATAATAATATATTTAATACCATATTTAGAATATATATATTCATATATGTATCATACATGTCATTTAGTGAAGAATAACAAATCACATCGCTTCGTGGAGGTGATAGTTTACACACACACAAGCACGAACGACATTACCATTTGTATGTTATTAAAAAGATAATAAATTAATATATATATTATTCTTTAATAATTAAAAATATTCCATTTATATCATATATAAACATTATTTCAATAATTATAACTAGTATTGAGATGCAGTGATAGAAAATGAATTATATCAGTTCGTGGAGGATATAGTACACAGAAACACACAAATGATGAATTATTTTCCCATTAAATGGATATTGAGAATGATTTAGGATTTTATGTTAACATAATAAAATATAATTACTTTGAGTATACTATATTTATTATTTCATCATGATGGAATAATATTTTAATCAAGTGGAGGAAAAAATAAAATAGAAACTCTTTAATAAATATGATACCTCTTCTTCAGGATGTCTTCTTTTATAAACACCTCCACACATCTATGAAGAGTATTATTACTAAAATATGTACACCATTATATATGTAAGAATTCAATCAAGTGATTTTATTTATTATGGAACAACAAAAAATGGTTTTTATGTATGAATAAATGATAAGAAGTAGTTCCCTTTTATAAGAAGGGGAGGGACACTCTTGGAATTCTTCTAAGTACTAATTTAATATAAATTAATATTCTATTACAAATGGATCAAATTTTATTTATTTATAAAATAGGATTATTATGGGTAAAAATACATTCACATAATTAAAATTTTACAGGTGTTCATTATTTTAATCCTTACCTTTTTATTATCCCTTATTTTACCTTTTAACTTATACCATATTATCATGTAATTTATCATTGAGGGTTAATATATTAACAATATCATGTCAAACTACCATTAATTAATTTATTTAATATTTTTTGGAAATTATAAAATCTTTTCAAGGAATAATATATTTTTAAAATTTTATATCGTTTAATAAAATATTTTATATTCTAATGTAACTTTAGTGTTAATTTTGACACTATTAATTTCATAAATTTCTAAAAATATCATAACAACCTAGTATCTTCAATAAAACTCTATTATCTCGAAACTATAAAAATAAATATATAAAAAAATTCTTATATTTCATATATTACATAATATTATATTTTTTTGAATATATCCAATATCATTTAATTGATTATTTAATTAATGAAATAATTATTGCATCATTATTATGCCACAATTAAATTTGTTATTTCATTCATAAAAATTATTAAAAAATAACCATGATGTAGGTAAAACTTTCATTTTTCTAAATACTATTTTTATTCAAACATATTTCTTATATAAACCCATATTAATAATATTTTACTTGTTAAAAAATAGGCATGTGACAAAATTGTATTTTCATTGAATATAATAATATAAATACATTAAATTAATAAAATTGGAATACAAATGTTATATTTATGCGCAAATATGCTTCTAGGTCGCAAAACATACATCCAATCGAATTATAATAGGTTTTGGGGTAATATATTATATAATATTTATCCTTAATTACTCGATTTACCCGTAACCATGGTAATTAAAATAATAAAAAATGTCATATTCATACATTGTTCAAAAATTATATTCATAATATTAGATCATAAATATAATACTTATTACAAAAATAATTTATATTTCTCAAAATTCAAATCAATTCAGCTGTAAAAATTAATTTAAAATTAATCCCTTAGAAGGATCGAGAAAAATGGTTTTTAAAGTAAAAAATGGTCAATAGTTCACAATTTATTTTTATCCAATTTCAATGTGAAATTGATTCTAATTACCCAATTTCTGTTAAATGATACAATTTATTTAAATATCATTTAAAAATAATTATATAAATAATTTAACTATATAATTACATTTTATGAAAATACAGTTTTGAATGAATATTTTTATTATTACCAATTCATAAAAATATGAAATATCTTAAAAAAAATTAAAAATTATTCCAAAAGAAAATTTTGATACATTTATTCTAATGAAGATGCTTATTTCATCCAATATAACTTATAAAAATCTCTGAAACAATATTCAAAATTGTTGCTCCATAAAAAGGTGGTAAAAGTATCTTTTTAAAAAAATTATTGTTTTATGTTTAAAATTGTATTTCATCATATAACATGTCTAGGAAACAAAATAAGTACTCATAAACATTACATTTAATAATATTTATATATATCATTAATTTGATCTAGAAATCCTGATTTTTTAGTTATTGTTATAAAAAATACTTTTTCACATTTAAATAGTTGTTTGAAAAAACATTTTCTTTTATTTTACAAATGGTTTTATATTCATTTATAATTATTTGGTAAAATAAATAATTATATACACACGTTTAAAAACTATTTTTATAATTCAAATAATACATTTCATTCCCACCAATCTAGACAATATGTTATAATAGTAACATTTAAATAATAATATTTTATAGTTAATTTAAACATGATGTGGCGTATAATTTATGCTATCGAACAAAGTAATTCCATTATTAAAAAATCAAGTTGTAATAGGTTTCTTCTTGACAAACATCCTTCTTATACATATCAAACAGAATACATATATTCATAAAATGGGTGAGAGGAAACATAAAAAGGGTGATCTATAACACTCAGTAAGGGTAATCAAGGGAGATATGTAAAAAAATCATGAGCATAAGGGAATGAGAAAATGATAATGAAAATAGAAGATCATATCCTACATATCAAAGACCATAAACACTACTCATGGAATAAATATAATTAGTTCATCATACATGAATCATATGTAAATAAAGAACATAATCCATGAAATCATACCATAAGAATAAGACATGACATTTGTGGTAGAAAGATAAGAATATAAAAATATTTCCATAGTAGTCAAGGAATCAAATCCATGTACATATTATTACTATAGGTTCACTCCTTGTACCATCATGGTAGCCTTAATTCACTCCCATGACTATCTTGGTAGTGATGGTTAACTCCCATGTCCATATTATTAGTCAAGGTTTATTCCCATGACCATCATAGTGGAAAATTACCTTTATGTCTATGTCATTACATATAAATCTTTACCCAATGCTTTGGAGGGAAATATAGGTCCCAGAAATCTCATAATGAAATTTTACATCAATATTGTACAAGATCATAAACAATAATATCATAACCAATCATATCATAACCAATTAAATATAATGGGTGTCATAAACAATTAATAATATCATAACAATGGAAAATATATTCGTTTTCTATTCATTTAATCAAAATCAAAACCCATGAAAATAAGAAGTTTTCTTAAACATCATGCCATAAAAAACATAAAGCATTCACCGAAAAATTATGAATGGTATTCTTGAAATATAACAATGTCTGTCATTTTATACGGTAATGATACTGATAGATCACATGGAACATAAAATTTCCTAAAAATCACATATTTAAAAAATTATTTTTAAAAAAAAATTCATGGAAAATAAACATGAAAACATGTAACGAAATATAAAAAACATTTTGAAAACCTTTTCACTTGATGACAGATGAAGAAATCATGAATATTATTTTAAATAATTTTTCTATAAAAATTATCTTTTAAAAATTATAGATGAAGTATTAATAAAAACATTATAATATAAAGCACTTCATTAAAATATTTTTCCTTGAAAATGAAATAAATAGTAATTTTAAAACATTTCTTGTGGAAAATAATATTTAATAATTTAATAGTGTCCCATACAAATTTTAAAATTTTGAATCATAATAAAAAAGAAATAATAACACTAAAAAAAATTAAAAAAAATTACATTCTTGATATAACCTGGAAAAAAATATATATATGCCTCATAAAATAACATTGGTTCATGAAAAAACATCTGTCTCAAAGAATGAAAATTGATACAAAACTACATTACTCATTTTGTAACTTTTGAAATGAAAAAACACCATGAATGAGATATAATTAAATAGTAATGTAAATAACAGTAAATTGATTTATAAAAATCATAAAATGCATTAATGGTTTGTATTTACATCATAAAAATTAAATGAGTGGTGAATATGGCATGTTTATGGTTAAAATAACAAGTGAGATGAAATTCTCATACCATAGGTTCGATTCCCTTCGTATGTGACCAAAAATCATTTATAATTGTTTTGAACATATTATTAACTTATATAATAATAATAATATTTATTATATCATTTATTAATCATTTTGGACTTTATATTACCCTTTTGTTGAAAATTCTATGTTAAAGCAATGTATTAGGTAATAACTAATTATTTTATCCTGCATTTTTTGACTTGTTGTTCTTGATACTATTACATAGATCAATATTTACATAATTTTTTAATTCAAAAAAATTCTTTAAATATCATTATATTTAGTATATATATATTATAAATATATGAAATGTAAAAGACCGTTCATTGTGATGGTAAGATGTACGTATGCATGATCATTGTTTCTTTTTTATTATCATACTGAATTAAAGAAGGTAACTGAAATATATATATATATATATATATTATTTTTATTAAATTAGAATTATTATATCATATATTTCATATTTATTCATCATATACATTTTTATTATCCTTTATTAATTGGATAAAGTGGAATATGGATCTCATTGTGTCGTGGGGATGGTAGGTTGTAAACATGCACGAACAATAATATCATTATTTCAATGGTAAAACTGTGGGAAATTATATTGTATATTAATTATAAAAAATAAATATAATTTCATATTTATAATTTATATCCATTATATACATCGTTATAACCATACAAATAATGTATTAATGAAAAACTGATTACAACTCGGGGTGGAGACGATATGTTGTACGTACACACACATGGTACTTTCACTTTTCATAGGATGAATAAAAGAAGAAATATGGTTCTTCCATATAATAATAAAATATAATAATATAGGATAATATGTATTTATTACATTATAATGTGACAAACGTCTTAAGAGGAAGTAGATAAATGAACAATTTTGAATGAGTCGGTAAGAAGATTATCTCTTCTTCGATGATATCCTTTTAGAAACCCTCTTAGAGAAGCTAGAGTTGTTCTTTTATGAAGAAAGGATCCTACAAAATGTTCATAAGGATATTTATAAGGAAACTATTTAATCTATGGATGAGATTTTTGTCTCAATGTTAGGTGAAGAAGTGAGGGAGGAGGTTCTCTTTTATAATTGAGGTGATGAGATCTTTAAGAAACTATTAAAATATTAAATATTTATACATTAATATTCAATTTAAAATATATACAAACTGAGTTATTTATAATATAATTTTACTATGGGTCGTAATACTATCCAAAAATTATTTTTATACATTTTTAGGTCCCAATATTGACATTGTCGCTTGGATTTAATCGTTAGTTAAACCCTTCATCTTTTACAATGAAAAGTTGAAATATTATGTTCTAGTGTTAATATATTTACATTAAAATTAAAAACTAACATCAAATTGTATCATTTATTACATTATTAACCATATTTGAGTAATTTTTTCGAGTTGAATATTTTTATAAATTTTAAATCATTTAATAAACTATTATTTATTTAAAAGTATCAATTAAGTTTATTTTGATACAATCCATTGTTTTTCTTTTTAAAAATATCATAATAACTATATAATTTTGAGGAAAAAATTATAATATTTTAATAAAATATATAATTATTTATAAAATTTTCTATGTCATTAATTAAGTTAAATTATAATTATTTAAATATTCTAATTATCTTTTATTTGATAATTCTATTAAATAAACTATTAATGCATCATCGTTAAGAAATAATTTATTTATCTTATTTAATCTGTAAAAATTAAAAATATATCATCATGATGAATATAATTTTATTATCTTTTAAATTACTATTAATAGTCAAATATCTATTTTTTATCCTTATATTAAAAATGATTTACTTATTACAAATACGAGTATGAAAATTTTAACTTATCTTTAAATAAAATATAATAAATCTCATATTCTTATCCAAACATCTTATAAAGATTATAATTTCATCCAAATATTTATTTGGTATGAAAGATACTCATATAAGAAATTAAAATAATCATTAGTGTAATAATATAATATTATAATATTATTTTGACTATAATTACTAAATTTAGCATTAACTATTGTAAGGAAATATATTGAATTTACTATTAAAGAAAATTAATTAGATCATATTAGACTATAAATTTCATTTCCATTATAGTTCTTTATGTCTATATTTTAAAATTTAACTCATATTAGGGATGAAAAATATATTTATTGTTAATCCCATAAACGTAGTGAGAAGGATTTAAAAAGAACATTCAAATAGTCAATAATTTTTTATATGTAATATAAATATAAAAATTATTCTAATGTCATAAATTATAATATTAAATATATAATTTATCTGTTGTGTCATTAAAATAAATATAAAATATAATAAATATTTAATCAAAAAATGAATGTTTTAACTAAAATGAATTCTTTTTCACTTTTTATAAAAAATAAAACTTATTAGAAAATACTAAAGCATTACAATAAGTTTATTCTGACATTTAAAATTAAAAAAAATTGTTTATTTTACCAAAAATCTATTTCCATGAGTGTCTAAAATTAATTTTGTTACTGTTCACAAAATGGCATAGTAAGCAGTTTCTTTAAGAATATTGTATTTCTAATCATGTAAATATTTTATAAAAATTTATAAATTTCGTTATAAATATGTTCTATTTATGTGAAAATTAATAAAAATTAGTTATTACTATTTATATTACTATGCTTAATGTCTATTTTATAATTATCTCATTTAAATGAATATAATAGTAAAATATTTTTTCGCAGAAATGTAGTGTTGTGTGTAACGCAAGCCAAGTCGGTTTAGTGTCTAGTGAAAATATATAATGGTGTTGTGTTAATGTTAACTAATCATAGTTATTTTATATAATAATAATAATCTATATTTTGTGTTATGGGAAATGAAAAATGTCAAAAATATTATGTTAATTGAAAAAATAATAATTCACAAAATCTAGTGTTGTAGCATTGTACCCCCCTTAAAATGAATTTCACTGAAAAAATTTATTCATGTTATCAAAGGATTAATAATTTAATGTTCTTTTCATATAAAACCACATCAAAAAGATGATTTTTAATACTTCCATTTAAATTGGATGTGTTGGAAAAATACAATTACCCAAATTAAATCATAACATGGTCTCTATTTTGGTGAAAATATGTGATGAATTGGTCATGAAAGAAAAGCATAAACGACGAATATGATTGATAAAGATCACTTATCAAATGAAAGTGTGTGATAATGATAAATTTAAAAATAAAAAAACCAAAAAATAATGTAACATGAATATGGTCAATGATATCATCAAAAATGACGATAATAGGCCACACTTTCTCATATCAATCCATTTTCATAATGTTGATGAATTTTTATGATATGATATATTTATTTGATTTACAAAAACTTCTCACCCCTTTATCAGGAACTGATACATTTCCACTTTAAATATGATTTAAGAAATAATGTTTAATTTATCACTTTGGATGTGTTAGCAGATCATTATATTCATAAATAGAAATATAGGTCATTCCATTAGGCCTTATCACAAAAAAGGTTGTCACAGGTTATTAAATTTTCATAATTCCACTTATAGTGAGAAAATAATATGATCTTATAAAAAATATTTGATGTTTAACTTATACATCAAAAAATGGATGACCTTATTATCATTCTGAAATCTGAAAATAGAAATCCTTAGAAAGAGGTACACTAAATCAGCTTAACATTTATCTCCAATATATCATAAGGAAATTCATGGATTTCACATTCCAAAAACATTAATTCATTAATCATGTATTGAATATGTTAATAACCTAAATTACCATAAAACCTTAGTGAAAACTTGAATGATTTCAAAAATTAAATATTTCCTCATACCGTAAATCTAATAATTATACAAACTATATCCATTATATCATAATCCATATTTTCATCTTATCACTCCTAAAGTCATCAATACTATCCCATTTATTATCAAACATATATTTATCTAATTATCCTATCATCATCAGAATATTAATGGAAATTCATTCCATAATAATTTGTTTCCAAAAAATATCACCTTATCACCTAAATCACTTTTCATTTTTTCGAGTACAATTCAATATATACTCTTCAATCCTTAAAGAAAAACTATAGTGGACCAATCCCTTGATATTTCAATATTCCTTAATATGAAGCACGTACTTCTATAAAATTTTCTAATTCCAATTCATAAACACTAAATCATTTCATCACTTCACTATTATACACAACATCTCTAATAGTGATCACATAATACATCCCTTTGTTTTTTTTCATACGATTTTTATAACTCTAATAATAATCAATAACACATGGATTTGGGAGTTTCTTAGCATAATGCCCATTTTACATGCACATTAAATAATGAATTCTAGGAGGTGTAATCTTGGTATGTTTTTCTTATAACCATTACTTTTGTTGTAAAATTCTTGATGAACTTCTTTCCCACTATTAAAATATTTATCATTATCTTTAATAGAATTTCCTCTACGTTTCATTCCACACATTGTGCATAATGAATATCTAAAATTCTACGTTCAATATTTTTTATAGTTCAATAATTATTATTTCCTTCTTTTATTATCATAACCATGTTATAGTTGAGAGAAATCAATATACCTTTTTGTAAGATAGATATAAGGATGGTATAAAATGAAAAATATGTTCTTAAACACATCCCAATCCATAGATTCCATTTAATATTATTATATATTATTCCTGATGAATTTCAAACAATGATTCACTTTACCTTTAATGTGATATGATCAAGAATTTACTTTTTCATGATCAAAATAGTGGAGAAATAAAAATATACTTCCAATGGAAAATATCCGTTTCTAAGAAACTAGTGGATTGGTTGTTCCACATAATGATCGTGGATGTTTCCTTAATAAGTATTCAAGAGAATGGTGTTCCCTCCACTAGTCATTTAAAATCCTAATATGATTCATTGTTTGATAAGTTTTTGTGGTCAGATAAACAAGATTCTACATTCAATCTCCCATAAAATACTAGTTTTGAAGATGTAAATCATTTCATCACACGTCTCATCCAGTATTAACATTGTTTCATTTAGTTCAGGCTATTGAATATAACTGGGTTGAATGGTGTAAGAAAAATTTATTATAATGAAAAACTACTTAATCATGTAAAATCACTTATATGTTTTCTATATCATGATGAATAATTTTAAAACTAATACACATTAGGCTTATCCTTATAGATATCCCAAAAATTAGCCTTAGAAATATCACTCGGTATCTCACTATGTTTTCTTATCCTAGTTTCAGATGGTTAACTATGTTTTTCTCTAATATTAACTATAAATACCATCTCTTTTCATATATTGAAATTATATCATTTTCATTGAATTCTTAAAACATTAAAAAACAAGGCCAAAGATAGTATTGGTTTTGATCCTTTCAAAGCATAGAAACATAAACACTGGTTTACAATTTATCTGTATTATCTCACACAAGGATCTTTTTTACAAGAACCATTCATAGACACATAAAAAATACATATCATAATATCATGGGTTAGAGGAAACATAAAAATGGATGATCTATGATGATCAGTAAGGGTAAACAATACTTATATGTAAAAAAATAATGATCATAAGTATATGAGAACATGATCATGAAAATAGAATATTATACCCTTCATATCAAAGAACATAAATATGAATAATAGAAAGAATATTATTAATTCATATGAATCAAATCATAAGTAAATATTGAAAACATTCCATGAAATCATAAAATATGAATAATAAATGAAATTTGTGACATAGGCATAATCATATAAAATAATTTTCATAATAATCAAGGCATCATATCCAAGGCCATCTTAATAGTACTGGTTCACACCACAAGCAATCATGGGAGTCACAGTTATCTTTTATGGCCATATTTTATTGATCGTTTTGTTATATGACTGTATTAGTGTTCAAGGTTCATTCCCAATACCATCTTATCAGACAAGGACCTTTATATCTATCTAATGAGATATAAATATTTACCCAATGAATTGGAGGGATATAAAGGTCCAACAAATCTCAAAATTAAATCATACATACATATTCCACAAGATCATAAAAATTCATTTGACAGCTAATAAAATTGAATAGGGTTCATAAATATGTAATCATATCATAACCTATGAAAATGAAACATGTCTCATAATCATTTCTTTAAAAGTATAACATATCAAAAGAAACAAGTTTCTTATGCATCATTCCATTAAATCATAAACTATTCAGAGAATGAATATAAGTTTTAATCATGAACTATATTAATGTATGTCATCAAATATGGGAAAGGACTGTGAAAAATAAATTTGAAAATGACATATCATCTAAATTATCTTTTTTAACAATTATTCATTTTCAAAACCAATATCATTTAAAATAAATATGAAAAATTGTACGGAAAACTAACGAATATTTTTTAAAAAACATTTTTTGGAAAACATATAAAGGAAGTTTGAAATTTTATGAAATAGTTTTTCAATGAATAAAATATATTTTAAATCTCATAAAAGATGCCATGAGAAACACATTAAAATATAAAACATTTCTTTAATATGTTTTTTCATGGAAATGATCATAAGAGATCTTCTAAAAAATTCATGAGAAAAAATATTTAAACAGTTCAATGCATCCCAAAAATTTTTGAATCATTTGAATCATAACCCACATAAAATAATTACATTACATTAATACTAAAATATCATGAGAAGAAGGATTTTACTGATATAACATAGAAATTTGTAGTATATAGACCTTGTAAAATATCATAGGTGCATAATAAAACATTTCTCTCAAATAAAAAAAAATTGAGAGGAAACCAATTTACTCATTTCGTAATGTTTGTATAGTAAAACCCAATGAAATATAGATCATAATAGGGATATGTAAATATGAATAAATTAATGTATAAAAATTCTTTAATACATTCTTGGGAATTATGTACACCACAAAAAATAAATGAGTGGTGAATATGACATGTATCAGATAGAAATAACAAGTGAGACGAAATTACAGAACTTTCTGTTTGATATCATTATTACATGTCTGAAATTGTTTTATGCCTGTTTTAATCATATTTTTAACATATAAATAAAAATAACAATATTTATGACATCATATATGATTCATTTCTGAAATTATAATACCTATTTATTAACAATTCTATGTTAACGCAATGTTTTTAGTATTAACCACTTTATTTATCATAAAAGTTTTGACTTGTTATTCTTCATCCTATTACATAGATCATGATTTACATACTTCCATATTGTAAAAAATGATTTCTATATCATATATATCTAATATATAAATACATATAAGATAGATATTTGAAATCTAATATACCTTTTATGGAGACTTTAAGCTGTATATACACATGAACGTTGTTTTATTTTCTTAGCAGATGCTGCTTTTGCTTGGAAGAGGATGTTTCTGGTTTTCTGCTTGACACTGTTTGGTGTTTGTTTAATCTTATGGTTTCTCACTTTTATCTCAAAAGTGTCTTTCTTAATAAAAATATTATTTTTTAGTCAGTCAGACATATATATATTGTTACATAAAAATTATTATGTAATATATGACACGTTAATTCATTATTTTAATTTTTTAATCATTCTTAAAATTGTTAATGTGGAAGATGTATCGCATCACATATTATAGATAGTAAGCCATATGAATGCTCTAGAGAAAATATAATTATCTTACTGAAAAAATGGTGAAGAAGTAAATGATATATTAATTACATAGAATGAATATCATGTTATATTTCTTATTTATACCAATTATTATACCCATCCAAATAATGTAGAGTTGAAAAACATATTACACTATGAATATAACATCTAACCATATATGTGATACTAGAGTGATCTGTTTTTAATGCAATGAACACATTAAGTGGAAGTAGAATAATAATAAATATTGAATGATTCAGTAATGATATTTCCCCTTCTTCGACAATCTTCCTATAGAACTCCTCGTAGGTACACTAAGGTTAATATTTTATGAAGACCAACATATCATGAATGTTACTAGTGATGTTGAGTAGGGAAATGGATAGGTAATGACAAAACATTAATGCTCAATTTGATGTGAAGATGTGAGGGAGGAGGTGCCCTTTTATAATTGATGTGAGGGGAACTTCAAGAAACTCTAAAAATATTAAATTAATATGAATTAATTTTCAATGGAATATAGCTCCAAATTTATTTATTTAAAATATAAGATGATAATTAGTCTAAAAAATCCCAACCAATTATTTTTAGACATGATTAGGACACAATATTATACTTATCTTCTAGCTTTAACCCTTCGATAAATCGTTTGACTTTTTCCCATGACAACATGGCTTTGTACACATTAGGGTTATTATTAATACTAAAAAAACAAAAAAGAACCCCAAATGGATCTTTGATTGAATTAATAACCCTATTATTATTAGTTAGATGGATTTTAAATTATTATTTATTTTATATTTGTTAATAAAATATTGTATATCTTAAAGTATCACATATGTCAATTTTGACACTATTCAATATTAGTCTTTTTAAAAGTATCCTAGAAACATGATACATAAAACCAATAATTCTAATATATTACTATCTTATAAAATTTATCTATAAATTTCATATATTTAATTAATTATGTGAAATTACATTTCTTTATATTTATATCAGTTTTTTGATATTTCCATTTATTAATCAAGTATTTCATCATCTTAATTCAAGCATTTAATTAAATTATTAGTTTTTTTAAAAATATAAATAAATCATAATAATGAATTTAAATTTATTATCTTTCAAATTAATACTTACAATTGAATTTTTCTTCTATATAACCCTATATTAAAAATGATTCACTTATTAATAATACTAGTATGATATTTTTAACTTATCATTTAATAAAATATAAAAATTTATTTTTATTATCTAAGTGGCATAAAGAGGTTATAATTTAGGCCCGAGGTTAATTTTGGTCGAAACCAACCCATTTAATGAAATTAAGACAAGTTTTAGGGTAATTTTATAATATTATAATATTTTTTTACCTTTAACTTCTAGATTTACCCTAAACTGTAGTAAAAAAATCTAAAGTTAACATTAAGAATAAAATTAAGATGATCCTAATAAACTATAATTATCATATTTATTACAACCATTTAGGCCTCTTGTTTTAAATTAAATATAGTTAGGTGACAAGATTATGTTTAACGCTAAACCCGCAAACACTGTGAAAAGGGAGAAAAAAAACGTTTAAAAGTTTAATAAGTTTTTATATCCAATTTTAATATGAAATGAATAAAATGTACTAAATTTAATTATTATATGTATAATTGATATATTGTGACCTAAAAATAAATATAATATATAATAATTATTTAAACAAAATACATAATTTATAACTACAATGTACTATTTTTCACTATTAATCACAAAATGAAACTACACAAAAAAATATTAAAAATTAAACCAAAGATAATTTTGACATTACAAATTCAAAAATTATGTTTATTTTTCAAAATTTAATATATATTAGTATCTAATATTAATTTTATTATTGTTCTCAGAAAGACATAAAAATAGTTCCTTTGTGAAAATAATATTTCTCATCATAAAAAAAATTTAAAAAAATTTATACATTTCATGATAAATATGTTTTATTTACGATAAATCGTTTAAAAATATGTTATTAAAATTTATATTAATATTTTTAATAACTAGGATATAACAACATCATTTTAATAATTATAATAATAATGTTTTGTTTCACATAAACACACCATTGTATGTAACGCAAGCTAAGTCGGTGTTCTTTGTAGTAAATAATTAACGCGGTGTTTCGTAATTTAATCCAGACATAGTGATTTTATATAATAACAAAAATCTATATTAAATGTTATTTGAAGTTAAAAATATCAATAATATTAAATTAAATTGAAAAAATAATTCACTAAATCTCAAAGAGTTATATATATATTCTATACCCCCTGAAAATATTAAAATGTCCATTTCATTCCCTCTACAATTGTAACAAACAAGGTAGAAATAGAATAATTCTTTTAATTTTTTTGTAATCATAAATTAAAATTTTTAATTCATTATTTTATGTAATTCACAAAATAAAAAGTTTTTAAATTATTATCTATTATTTTTATATTTAAATTTTTACTTTTAAAATTATCAAATATTAATTTGATAAAAATAATTCAAAATTTTAATTTACCACCATTATGAATGTTGAGTTTTCATTTCCCATTACGTAATTAATGGAAAGATTAAATTCACATATAATTTATTAAAATAAAATAAATATATATATATATATTATCAAGTCTAAAGTACTATTAAATTTTAATAAAAAAATTCATATTGAACTAATCCTAAAACCCTGAAACGAACAAACATGATACAATGGAAATAACCAAATAATAAATTTATAGTGGATAAATGTTATAAAAATATCAAATATTGATTGAAAATTGATTTTTTCATTATCAAAACACTTTTAAAGAAAATGTAAGAAACCATGATATCCAGATTACAAAACTATAACAATCCTCATAGAAAAAACTCAGAACAATACAAGATCTGGCCCACCCCTATAGATGCTCGATGACGTCAAGCCTTTACCGGAGCAATACCCTTTGGAGAGAAATCTTGTACATCAATGCACGATCATGAAAGTAATGGAAAAACCATACCCTCTCAGTCATCTGAGTCCAAAATACTTGCACCGGTGAAAGCATCATGCTCTTACACCCTTCTGAAGAGGATCTCTGAGGTTGCTGGTTGCAAAGATCAAACACTGCAATAGAATAAAACAAAGAGGTTATCCAAAAGTGAGAACCACACATACAAGAGGTCCTCACAATACAACCAACCAATACCACCAACCTAAACTGAGTCTTTAAAGATGAACTTGAGATTACCAGATTCAGGTTCCCTAATCAATTTCCACGATAAAGTTGAAACTTTTATGGTTGGTGTATCCATAGTAAGATCTTCGAATCAGAGGGTCAGCTTTTCCTAGGACTGAATATACTCTTCAAGGGTAATGTTCTAATTTTTGAATCACCCAGCTAAGATCAAGTCCTACGTAACTATACAGGAATATTGGTACTTATTGGGATTCATCCATGGTGGTCTCCCCATCATTTTAACGGAATAATCTTCAATTTTATTGAGATATAAAATGTGTTCTATTTTTTGTTCATCCGATCTCATGAGCAATTTCAATGGTTCTTCAGGCTCAACACCTCTTTTGAAAAGGTTGTCAATATGTTTTCCTTTCAATTTCTTTTGTGATTATGTCACCATAGAAAGAGTCAGGTAGGAGTAATTCTTCCACTCCTTAGGAATTCCCTTATGCCCTTCTGAGGAGGGAATGACCAAAGAAACTTCCAACTCGTAATCGTATCGTTAGTCTCTTTATAATCATTTGGTACATCTGAGTTGACGCCAACAACCTGTGAATGAGTGACCTCACAATCAGAATGCTCATCTTGAGCCACATTCAACACATGTTCCTAGAGTTGTAGGTCTGTGATATCCTTTTCAATACTCTCCAGAGTCATTCCCCCTCCAAAACCATTCATGTGTCATCAACCACAAGACACTGAAAACCGTTGCAAACAATAACATGTGTGTTGGCTCTTTCCAATCGCCCCCACTTATTACCTTCACCCAAACCTTATTTCCTTCCCTGTGTGTGTTTCCCCTTGAATTTATTTCCAATGCATCCTAGTTATTCTCAATGTATTCTTATTCATTAACCACCTTCATTGCAACCTCATTAAGAGCTTCTAAAGTTTCATTCCTCATAGGTTCAGAAATTCGCAGACACACTACCTTAATAGTAGTTGTCCTAAGGCCTACGAACCCCCCCTACCCTCTTAAGAATCTAAAGGCCTGGACTCCTGTTCATTATAAATTTTAGTGGTGCCACTTCCCTACACAAGATCCCGGTTTCACACATACAGAATAGTCACAAATCCTTTGTCATGGCCCTTACCATTTCCTCATAGTGCAACATCCATCTTCTATAAAAAGTTCTGCCAAGCCCCTGATACCGCATGATCTGACGCATCAAACATCACACAGCCTTTACCCTGTCTAACCCAACCTCATCACCACTAATCCCAGAACCATGCTTTATGGATTAATGTCTACATGCCTCTGAAAAATGGCTTAATCGGTTTCATATAGAGACAAAATTCACCCATGACTCACACACTACCGGTTTCCTACAGCGATATTCCTCACCAATTGTAATCAAAATAAAATTAAGGGGATATCAAGAATCATCTATCTCAACACACACTCTGGGATTAAATGGATGAAACACTTCCATGATACGACTATCAGAAAAAATAATCCTTCCTAAGATATTACCAAGCATCCATATAATCGACGAGTTTGGAAAAGGAAGAGGAAGTTTATGGAATATCACCCATATCACTACCGAAGGGGTGTCTCGTTTCATATAGTAATCATATATCCATATATTTATGTATAATCTAGACCTGTTGTAGTTGCGAGGCGTGCATGACCAGGCCTTGATCAAGTCTTCCTACAACGCGAAGCAAATCATAATGTTCCTGTTATCGAGAAAACGAACAGGCGCAATATCCAGAAGACCCCAATAACCAAAGACAAACCTATAAATGTTATCAACCAATGGACTTCAAATTGATAATCGATATATCAGAGTTCATTTGCGAAGCTCAAATGCTTCGTAGAAATTCGTGAGTTACAATGTTAGATTATGGCTTCTTTCATTCAAATCAGGTACTTTCAGATGCATAGAGCATTTTAGAAATGGTGGAAGTATCTTGGGTTCAAAGAAGGTGGATAATAAAGACTCTATTACCATGTAAGATGATGAAGGCCCCTCCCCCACTGGTGGTAGAGGGACCGACATGATTTTAGTCATCATCACGAACCAGGAGAAGGCATCGCGAGCTCCCCCCGTGACCCATCTAATGAAAAAACATCATATAAGGTATTATAATTCATAATATAGTACTGTAAAAAATTAATAACACTCTATAATAAATTATACGTGGGGTTTGTACATGTTTTATTGATTTTCAACCTGATATAGGATACTTTCCTTTTAAAATCCTCTTTAATGCATTTTTTGTGAAATCGATTTTTTTTACATATACAACATGTCGGGATTTCAAGCTTTAATGAAACATTATTTTATTGAATTCTCTTTCATAGGATTACATTTTTTTTCATAGACAATATATTCCATTGTGTGCAGTATAGATTATAAATTAGTTATTTTCCTAACAGAATGTTTATATGATGTAAGTATTATTTTTTTTATGATTATGTTACCGTTTCTAGGAATTGTTTGTGATAATCGTTAGTTATATTATATAGCATATATATATATATGGGTTTATGATAGCCCTATAATTAATTGGGTATATTGGATGTTGACCATAATTTTTATTCTGTGTGTAACTCTGATAGGTATATCTTAAATATTTCATGAGGGTTATATATGTATAGTAGTCACGAGGCTAAAAAATCATATGTTAGACACAAGGGTTACAATCATATGTAATTGTTGTAAGAAAATTATTTCCCATGTTACCTCAATGGGTTTTCTATTCTTACAATTTTTAGGGTAACCTCTTCTCTTCTCAAAGTATGTAAATTGTAATTTTAAGGGTGAAAAGCATATCTTCCACATGTTTATAAGTACTAATGGAATAATTGTTTATTTAATTATTTTTCAATAACCCTTACTGATTTTTTTCTTAACATCACAATTATTAAATGTTTTTCCTAGTTTTTGAGGTTGAGTAAGAAAAAATATGATGCCAATATAAATTTTGATGTGATATTTCATGAAAATAAATACTATTTTATTTGGAAGACTTTTATTGTTTGAAGAAATAGATACATTATATAAGTTTCCACTTGGAATGCATGTATTAACTATTTTATTTTTTCTCTAATTTTATTATACTGTAAACCTGAAAATATTCTAAATTAACATAGAATAATTTCTTGATATAAAAACAAATGATTATAAACTATTTATGGTCTGGTCTATATAGCTGGTATCATAGGAATGTATAGAAAACATTAAGGGTTATGTATTTTAATTAAATTCCAAAAATCCTATTTACATTATGATTATGTTTAAATTATATATCATTTTAATATTATCAGGTTTCCCTGATTAAATTATGTCTATTCAGATTGGTTTTCTATAGAAAAAATGGAAGCTGAAGTATGAAGGCACCAAGATGATGATATCTTTTGGAATCCAAAATCATGATTAGGGGGAATTGGAACTAAGAAGTTTATGATCGTAATGAATCTGTCAACATGGGATATAAATTAATTTGGAATCCACAAAAGAGAATAATAGATATTTCAAAATAGAACTTATGATAGTGTCTCATTTTTTGAGCCAATAGCCTCTTAATTTTTGGGTATCTTATTATCCCATGGTGGATGAAGGGTTTATTAAAGCCCTTATAATGAGATATAATGTCCTAGGGTGATTAGAAAATCAACATTATAGCCTCCCAATTTAATGTTATAAAGGCTAAGATAACCATTGGTGAACAATGGTCATGAATATCAGGGAACGGAAAAATATTGATGGCTTGGAATGAGATGATTTTATAAATATTTTCCTTAATAAATATTTTCTTATAGAAGTTTCTCACATGATGGAAAATAAATTTCCTGAATTGAAATTAAAGGACAATGATTCACTATTAGTGTATAAATAAAGATTCACTTGATTTTCAATTTCTGCTTCGAATATTATTTTGGATTGTTAGGTAGGGGTGTTTATAACGATGACAAAGACAGATGAGGAGGGTGGAGGGGGAGGGGAGGGGTGGAGGGGGTTGAATTGCGTTCATGAAAATCATTGATGAATTCTTCACACCTATATTTTTCTTCATTGAAACTTTCATTCTCTAAAAAATGAGAAAGTAGCATAAATAAATAAAGTAAATGAACAGAGTGATGTATAGTGGTTCAGGTCACAATGTTCCCACAATACACTCTGTCAACAGTCAACTCCATTAACATGAAGATTTTACGCATTGGTCCTCTTATACAATATACCTTTTAATCACCAACTATGTGTGGTTAGTTGACACCTTAAAATAAGACAATATAAATCCTTCATGTTCTTTTATCGGGAACCATAAATCGAAATGTTAGTTAATGAAGCTTCCACTTAACTATAAATGAGTATGGGTAGTTGAAAGTAAAATAAATAACATACATTTTTTATTTATTTTAAGGTATGAACATAAATGTTTATAATAGAAACTATAAAATGAAATTAGATCCTCAATGTTTCACAACATAAAATAGATCTTCAAATCCAATCAGGATTTTTTCATGCAATAATAGATAGAACATAAGGCAGCTGCATAAAAATATATGTCTCCAAATTTTATCTATGTAAAAATTTTCTTCATTGTTATAGAATAGTATGTAACAAATAATGTTCAGAAAAAAAAACAAAAAAAATAGTAATGATTCAATATATCAAAATATATATGTCTTTAAAGATTAGATCTGAAGGAAAAAACCTAAATCTATTTCCATATATATATATACATGTATATATCTTCTAATATATTTTTAAATATTTCAATCTCTATGTATGTACATTCATTTATTCTGAGGAATAGTGTCTATATATATATATATATGGTCGAACATGTCCAATTTAAACTAGACTTGGAAATATCATATAATAAATTGTGAATATTTGAATTCCAACATAATTAAAAGAGTCATATATTTTCATAAAAATAGAAAAAATTCACTATATTGATTATGATATTTTTTAAAAATAATAATGGGCCTTTAAATCAGTCATAAAATAACATCAAAAAAATATTTATACCATCAATATTGTTGTATAAATCATGGACAATATTATAGAATTAAAAATATATCATTGAATAGTCAAACATAAAATTCTTCCATGTGGGGAATGAATAAGAAACATAGGGATTATTACTTGAGTATGGTTAATTAACCTTATGTTCCCATTTTCTAATGTTTTGGGTTCAATCCTAACATAGGGTTAATGAACCAATCTTTCTCGATAGAGTATGTTTCCTGATCCATATATGTTGTTTCAAACGTAGGGTTTCATCCTCATGTTCCATTTTCACAAGTAGGGTGTGAACAATGTTTCCAGAATACATTAAAATCATTTAGAATATAATAATAATTATTTTTTTAGAAATTAATGACTTTATTATAATTCGATAATAAATATTAAGATGAATAATAAAATCCAGAAAAAATTCACATAATTTAAATTCATTGGTAATAAAAATTTGGGTGTTTGTTAACAAAAAAACGAAAATGAAATTACCTAAATTTTTTATTCAACATATTTTCAACAATATCTCCCTTTTTATGATCACATAACCCATGATAAAAATATTAAAAGATGAATTTGTAAATAATTTTCTCCCTATTTATAATATTTCTTATCTTAAATATTCTTCACCCCCATATAGAGACTTTTCCCATATATAGAATGTTCTGTACTATTTAGATGGATTCCGACTTTCCTTCATAGAAATTTATTATTGAAAACATTTTCCATCAGGTAGATAAAGATTTAAATTAATCTATGATAATTAATAATAATGTTTTCAATATTATAAACTTCTCTCATTATGGAAAGATTATTAGAAATAATAAATTTATTCTACTTTATAATTATCATGACTAAAACATATAAACTTCTCAATTCTATATCAATATACCAAAATATACTATCCCACTTTTATTGAAAAGGAGAAGATAATAATTGTGAAGTTATATCCTCTAAAATTTAGTCCTTGATAAAGATGTAAATATTTTAACACATATACTAAGACATTAAATAATACAATTATGTTCTTAAAACACCCCCTAAATTATATATTAAATGATTATTATAAAAAAATTCATAAGTAAAAATACAAAATTATTACTTAAAGTAATTAACTAATTTGGTAGATAAGTAATTATATTTATCATGAATATGTGTGGGAAAAAACTAAAGAAAATATAATATTAACACATAAAACTATTTTCACTAAATTGTACACATATTATTTGAAAATAAAATAAAATTTAATAGATACAAAGTATAATTTTCATGTGGCCAAAATAAACATTTAACATTTTGTCTCAAATCAACTAAAACTCATGGCAGTTCTTCTAATCTATTGTGAAAATATATTGTACTTTTATTTGAAGTGGAAAATCAACTTTCAAGAAGAAACAATTTCATTATATCAAGATCTACCCTGGTATTAATTTATTTTCTGAACATTTTTACTGGAAAAACCAATTCTATTCTGAGTTATTTAAAATTTATTTTTTACATTGATTTATCCTTTATATTCTAATATTATTTCTATAAGAAATAAAAAAAATCATTTTTCATACAAATTCTTTCAACATATCATCATACGACTTTCTAGACACATCCAAAACAGACTGTAGCTTCACTTTATCTTAATTCATGATGTTTACTTTCAATATAATCCTTTATTTTGTCATATGAGATATTAAAATATGTAGATATTCATTATAATGAACCTAATTAGTTTACACAGTAGACCTTTCAAGAGAATCATAAACACACTAAGCCAGCTATTCATCTAACAAAATATAAGGATTACCTTTTCCCCTATTGTAAGAATGATTTTCATCTAAACATGTAGAGCTTGATAATTTCATATAACTTTTTTAATTGTTTTCCATAAGTGTTCTCAAATAAAATTCAACAAAAAAATATGCATAAATTAAATTTTAGGAAGATGATGATATGTTTTATTTTCAAAACTTGTATATAAAATTTCATATTTCCCAGTTGAAAAAATAGAGAAATCACTGTGGATTTTAACTTATAAAGATATATGTTACATAAGAATGATATTTTGGTTTCATAAAAAATTAAATATTAAATAATATTATTTGACTAATATTTAATTATGAGGGAATATATATATATATATATATATAAATATATATTTTGATAATAAATAAAAATTCTATATTTTCCCAAAATTTTTGATACATGGTATATAGAGAAGAGTTTTTATCAAAATTTAAGAGAGATATTATAATGTTTTAAATCACCAAAAATAATGAAATATAATAATTAAATACTTCTTGGATCATAATTCTTGTAAATGATGTTTTTTTATAACGAATGACTTAAGAGATGTTCAATCGTTTTGTAGAGAATATCATAAATCATTCAATCGACCGCCCATAGATTTAACAATATTTATTTTGTGGCCTACTTCTTCATAAAATAAAATGTAACTTCCATTTGGCTCCAATATGTTTTTGGGTCGAGAATTATTATCAATTAAATCTATAATTAACCAATCTTTTTTATTATTTTGAGTAGAAAATATATTATTTATATGAATTTTTTTTGAGAAATATGAATTTTTAAAATGATACATTTTAAGGTTTATAAAATAGAAATCATTTTCATAATGACCATTAATACCAGAATAAAATAAATTAATAGTACACATGTTCTTACTATTTAAACCAGGAACAAAATAATTTTTATATATTTTTGGTCTTTCACCAATGATTCCTATTCCATGTTTTCCTTTCTAAAATTATTATTTATCTAATGATATGTTTTAGCTAATTTATACATTGAATAGAAAACAAGAATCTTGTTTTAAATCCTTAAATTTATTTATTATCTCATTAATATTAATCTCATGTAAATGATAATAATTTTTAGATGGATAATATTTAATTCTGTAATCTACTTTCAAATTTTTTATCTAATATAATAGTATCATATGATTAATTAATTATTCTATGATATTTATTTAAGGATTCATATTTATCTTGTTGTATAAATAAAAACGTATCTAATCCATAAGAATATATATATCCACAACTATAATTTGGTGAATAAGAATATTTTACCTCATCATCTGTACGATCTATTAGACATTTAATTTTTTTATGCTAACCCTCAGAATCTATAGAAAATTAATATTGCGAATTAAATGTATTACACCAGTTATATTTTGAGTTTTTTTACCTTTTATCTTGGTGTTGGATTTACTCTAGGCTTCTAGTATATGATTGTTATCCATTACAAGATCATTTTTTATTGCACTCATATCATTAATTTTTCCCAAACTTTTTCTTTCCATACATGTTTTTCTTAATTTTATAGTTATATCTGATAAATCATTATCTAAATCTAGATGACATGAATTATAATATTCATCCTCAATATTATTGATAGAAGCAAGTTTATTTCATGTATAATTTTTAGCTTCAGTGTTTATGTCAAATAATACATCATTAAGTTCCCAATTCAATACTTCATGAATTTTGTTTCACTATTTTAGATTTATTTTTCATTGTAGATAACCATTCCACTTTAAAGGTAATACTTGGAGTACTTTCAACATCTGATCTGATTGTGAAACTGATTCAGCTAAAGAGAAAATATTCTTGAAATTATCATCCAATCTTCCATTAATTTATTGAGAGTTTCATCTTCATACATTTTGAATGTAACAAAATTTTCTTTCAAAATATTTTACTTTATATTTTTTATATTTTTAATTCCCTAATAGTCCACATAAATAGACATCCAAATCTTATATGTAGAAGGAAATTATGATTTTCAATAAATTTTTTTCATATCATAATATATAAACTATTGAATTTTTGGATTTGGAATTTAGATTGTATTATATCTATTGATCATTATTCAATTTTTTTAAAACTACTTATTTAGGAATGTCATAATGCATAAATTCCTTTAAATAATCCCTTATTCAATTATGTTTAAAATAAATGATCATAGGGGAATTGGAACATTTATAATTTTCACCATCAAAACATGGAGCATTGATCATTGGAATAGATTATTTAGAATCAAGAATTTTAAGATGTTTTCATCTAAATATTTAGATTATAATTGTAAGAACCAATAAAACCATATGATAGAGCTTATTAATATCATATAAGGAAAATAAATTCCCAAAAAAAATATAACATAAGAGAAATTCCTTTGATAAAAATTGTTTGTCTAGGGTGAGTATAATGAAAACAAAGATAAAATAAGGTGGGGTGAATTGTGTACATGAAAAAAATATCTGAATTATTAAAACCTATCGTGTTATAAAGAAAAAAATTAATTCTATAAAAAATTATCATATAGTGTAAATAAATAAATAAAACTAACATAATGATATATAGTGTTTTGGGCAACAGAGATCACTTAGTCAACTCAAATAATTATCAACTGATCTTAGAGATTTTACTTTATTTTTATCCTATACATAGACCATTAAATACAATATGCATTTTATTTAACTGAATCATAAAAATAAGACTTTAAAAAGCCTTCTAATTATTTCATATATAATTTTAAATCCACAGTATATTGAAAAACGATGACACATAACCATAACTGAGTATGAAAATTTGGGACTCTAACAAATCAATAGAGATTGATTTGGTTGATGGAATATGTTGAAATTCATAATTTTCAATAGAAATTGAAAGATGAAATAATATCTTCAATTTAGTACAAAAACAAAGATATCTTCCAAGTCGAGTTGGATTTATTCAAACAAAAACCGAAGAAACACTTGATAGACATGTTAACATGTATTTCTCCAAAGTGTGTCTATGTTAAAATATTTTTCATTCTTGTAGAAGAAGATATAATAAATAATTTGAATTTTTAGAAATAGCAATAGCATCAATGATACAACATAACAAATATGACATGCCTCCAAAGACTAGATATGAAAGAAACAACACAAAATAAATTTTTCATATATATCATCTCTGTATATTTTTATTCTTATATCCTTCTATATATATGAACATATTTTTCTTTTTATCAATAGATTACTGATATTTATACTATATTTTGGTCAAACCCAAGTAAAATTTGCATTATAAATGTTTCTTATAAATTATGAATATTTTAATTCCAAAAAATTAAGGGAGTCATAAATTACCTTATGAATAGAAATTATTTTATACCTTTGAGTATAATCCCTTAAAATGATCATAAAGATAGCTAAAATCAGTAATAAAATATCATTGAAATAATATTTTATTCCATCAATACCACTCTATAAATCAAATATAATATCACGAATTTAAAATTGCATCATTGAATTTTCAGATGTAGGGTTCTTCCATGTGATAAAGAAATAGAAAAAATTGGGCTTCTTACTTAGGTATGGTAGATAAAATATATGTTCCCTTTTTATAATATTTATATTTCTTTCAAAACATAGGTTTTTTGAATTTTTTTTACTGAAATAGACACTTAAATTAAATATAGTAATAACAAAAATTTTGGGGTTTGTGAACATAAAAAGCCAAAAAAATTTGCAAAATTGTGTATCAAATAAATACTCAATATAGATCCTTATAATAATATAAATAGATTTTACTCATTATTGAATGCAAGATATCATAGGGAATTGGATTCCAATAAATTAAAATGTTATGAAAAACATGTTCGATACGGTGAGGGGGTATAAATTGAATTTTTTGACGATAAAAGGTGAATTGAAAACAAGAAGAGGAAAATGGTAGATAGAAAGAGATTGGTAAGAATAATGTAAATAAATTAGAATGTAACAAGATACAGTTTCTAGTTTAACGAAATTATGGTAAAGAGAACCATGTGAAATGACTTAACAGATTTGGAATGTGTTTTTGATGTGGTATTCTTGGACATATAGCCTAATAATACAATGAAAAATATCATAGTGTTGGCATATCTTGTTACTGTAAGCAAACTGTGAAGTGTATTAAATGTATTGTTGTGGGGAATTATGAATGTATATATCCACATAAAGAAATGAATGATGGGAATCACCTATAATATATACAAAATACTTATTTAAATATTGTACGACTACTTTAGAATATGTTTTTCCATCCAATGAGATCGTATCATGTATATTTTTCTTACTCATATTTATCTAATGTGTTATTTCATATAGTATCTACACATTCCTTTATTTATGATTAATTTTTTTGGTAAATTTGAAATTTCCACTCAATAAATGAATCTATAATTTGTGGTAAAAATTGGGTATAAATATTAATGACTGGGTAGAAATATTAAGGAAAAAAAGTAAATAATAATATTCATGTTGTTTTAGGTGTAATGGAATTAACTAAAAACCATGTTGTTTTTCATTTAGTAGTGTTTTATTTTATTACAGGCATGGATTAACATTTTGTTTACCATGAAACAATTGATTTTAGATAAAAAGAATTTTTTTAAAAGAGAATTTTATTTTTATAAAATAAAAAACCCATATTATTGATAACATATCGGGAAGATGAGTAAACATTATAAGATGTAATTTAATGTTATCATTGAACTATTTATTTAAAATTAGGTAATTGTTTTGATTAATGATGTTCTAGTGGTGAATGAATACGTTGATGTTATTCCTAATGAGTATCCTAGTGTTATACCTGACTATGTAGTTGAATATACCAATAACAGAGTTCCTGATGTGAAGAAAATTTTATAAGCCCCTTATCCAATGGATCAAGTTGAATTTATAGAATTGAAAAAGATGTTACCAGTGCTTCCTGATGAATTTTTCATTTATCCTAGAAATTCCCCATCGGGTGATCATATTTTTTTTATAAGAGAATGATGGTTCTATAAGGCATTGTAGTGATTATGTAGCTTTTAATAACATAACTATTAATAATATATATCCATTACCACATATTGATATTTTTTGTATAGATCATTGGATACCATTATTTTCCCAAAATTGAATTCAAATCTAGGTACCCTCAGCTGATGGTGAAGGACGATGAAATTCTAAAATATCATTACATACTATAATGGGGAATTATGAGTATGTTGTTATGCCCTTTTGATAGAAATAATCCACTACTGTGTTTATAGATCTTAGGAATAGAATATTCTATGAATATTTGGATATGTTTTTGGTTTTTTTATTAAAGAAATTTTGGTTTTTAGATAAAATTGTGAGGATCAGGGAACAAATAAATGAATTTTTCTAAAAATCTTAAAAAATAAGTTATATGGAAAATTTATAAATAGTTCTTTTTTGTTATAATAGATTTTGTTTCCTTCAGCACACTATAAACAATTATTTCATAACAATTCATCCCCTTAAAAAGGTAATTGGTGAATGGTTGAGACCTAATATTTTTTGGATATTTGGTGTTTTCGTGGAATAGCCAACTATTACCAGTGCTCTATTGAAAAAATTTCATGATTATATTTCCCACTAACAATATTAACTTGAAAAGGATTTAATTTTATCTTGAAAAAAGATTGTGATGATTGATTTTAAGAAAGAAATAAGATTTGTGAATACTCTAGTTTTAGAAAATCCCTCATGAAATTATATTTTTATCTAATATACTAATTCTTTATTGATGGGATATGGCTGTGTTATTATGTAGAATAATCAAGTAATTTTATATTCTTGATAACAATTGAAACCTCATGAGTTAAATTATCCTACACATGATTTGAAATTTTATTATGTTGTTATTTATTTAAAAAATTGGTGGCCTAATTCTTATGGATCAAAGTGTAAAATATATGCTAATAATAAAGGTATTAAGTATTTTTGTACTCATAAGTAATTTAATATGAGTTAGAGAAGTTCATTGGAATATACAATGTTTTTTGATTGCATGATCTATTATCATCCCAGAAAAGATAAAAAAAGTATAATATTCATTGAGTGTAAAATAGAAGGCATCATTATCCATGTTACATATAGAACATGAACGTCTGATTATTGAATTGTGAAATACTGGAATTGATTTTATGGGTGTTAGAGAATTACATTGTTTTATTTAGTATCAGTGCGTTCATATCAATTGGACATAACTGTGCGTTCTCATAAAGAAAATTGTGAGTTATATAAAAAGGTATAATGGGTTGTGAAATATATGTTTTCTGATTTTAATGTTGATTAATATTGTGTCTTGGGATTTTGAAATAGATTACGTGTGGAATGTAATTTTGTACTGGTGAAATGATTTTTAAGTGAAGCTCTGAGTTCTCTGTTTTCAGTTCATCCTTATATCAATATGATTAACATATACATTCGATAATATTACTGGTGGGATGGAATACAATGAGATATTTATGATTTTTCCATGAAATGATTAACTTGTAAATAGGATAATAATGACTAAAAACTACCTAAGGGGATGATTCAACCATTTCTAAAACCAGAGTGGATATGTAAAAATATTATCCATTGATTTCTTGGTGGGACTACCAAATACTTCTTAATGAAATAATATGATTTGGTTTATTACTAGATGTCCTAATAAATTTGCATATTCCCCTCCTTTCATGACATCATATCTTAATATCAACATTCTATGCTTTAACTATATGAGAATGTTAGGTTATATAGAATTTCTCCCCCTATTGTATCTGAACATGATCCAAGGTTTATATATAACTTTATGAAACTTCTTCAGACATCATCAGTAATTGAAGTATTTTTTAGCACAGCATTTCTACCATCATTTGATGGACTGTTGGAACAAACAATTACGACCTTGGAAGTCAAGCTTAGTTCTTGTTGAAGGTATTAAAAAAGAATTTGGTATAAAAATAATTCTTTATATTAGTTTTATTATAATAAATGTTTTCATTCTAGTATTCATATGGCACCTTCATGAATCATTATATAGAAAGTGGTATCAAACTACATCATTTTGGGATAGAGGAAGGGAAATGGGGATTATAATATGTGAATTAGTGGAGGATTTGGTTAAAAAAAGGAATGTGATATAGTAACATATAAGGATAGCTCAGAGAAGGAAGAAAAGATATGTGGATAACCGGATAAAAGTACTTCTTTCAATGTATGTTATAATTTATTCTATAAAATAACTCCATGTAAAAGTGTTATGTGTAATGGTAAGAGCGCAAAGCTATATCCATAGTTTATTAGACCTTATAGAATCATGGGGAACGTTGGACTAGTTTCCTACCATGTTTCCATACCTTCGAGTTTATCCAAGGTATATATCATTTTTCATATTTCCATATTAAGAATGTATGTTACTGATTCATCTCTTGTTTGGATATATAAGTTTAATTATATGATATACATTCATATGAGGAAAGACTTATTCAGATTCATGATCATAGAGAAGATGTATTTTGTAACAAGGTAATTCACAAAGTTATGGTTTTATAGGGAAATAACAACATTAAAAAAGAAACATGGGAATCTGAAAATGTTATGAGGGAAATATATCCACATATTTTTAATAAATGAATAAATTTAAAGGATTAAATTTAAAAGGATTTTTACGAACTCGGTTAATAAAATATTAATTTTTCCTTATTTAGAAGTATTCATGAATAAAAAAGTAAATTCATTATGTTAAGTAATTCATAAAAAATTAATTTTTTTAATTAGTTTTTAATTTTTTTATATTTAAAACATTAGTTTTAAAATTATGTAATATTAAATTTTCAGAAATAATTCAATTTTTGAACTCATCTTGTTGAAATTATCTTAATATAAATTTTAGAGAATTTTTTGATAAAGATATATTTTTTTCGTAAATTGTAAAAAATAATGTATTTTGGTGAAATCATCAATAAATAATTATGATATAAATATTAAACATATGGAATGAATAAAATATTCAATTTTAATAGAAATATTGCACAAAAATAATTCATAACAATTTAATTATTATTCATTCCATGATATGTATAAAACACTACGTCAGTGCCGACATTTCCCCAGCACAATTTCAGAAATGACAAAATTGGTGAGTTATAGATACTAATTGGTGGATAAATATATCATGAATGTATTTTTTTAATTATAATGTAAAATTTTTGTTTTTGGATGATATTTTAGAATTTTAATGTTATATAACATTAATCTTTTCCGAATGTTTGTAAAATGATTGTGCAAGGAAAGATCAGTCAAATAAACAAAATTTATATGTTACCTTAACATGGATATGAGTAAATATAAATATTTAATAAAAAAATTAATATCTTGTACTTAATTAATTTATTTTCAATATATATATATATAATAATTAATTTTAAGTCTTATTCAATGCTGATATAGTGTTTGTAAAAGATAATGAAAAATAAATAAAATGATTTAATTAAAAGTATAAGAATCATTAAATGAAAAAAATTTAATAGATCTTTTTTTATATTTAAGCACTCTCATTAGGATTATCTTTTTCAAATATGTGACCTTTTTTATCCCGAAGGATCACATTAATCCCCTTAATGTATTTTATTTACAATAAGGTCAATTTTTTCATACTATAGTTTTTAATTAGTATAACATTTTAATATATGGTTTTCAGGAAAATATTTTAGACCATAAATAATATTTCTAAAGGTAAATTATTTATATTACTAATGATCATTTATTTTTAATTTTTAGGCAATAAATAAGTACCTTAATGGCTCACACAATGTTGATCTAGTAATTATTAATTTAATGGAAAATCAAATAAATGATATAAAAAGAACTAAAAAAATTAATAAGATATAATTAAGATGATCCATGAGCTATATATATTACTATGACAAATATGAGATATAATAAAATATTTATTTTTCATTATAATATTTCTTATGTTTCAAATTTCACGGTAATGAATGATGTGAAATTTTTAAAAAATTGTATATTATGAATATAATAATTTATTAAATTATTTAAAAATAAAAAACATTGAAAAAGAAAAATGGGATAATATTTTATCATAAATTTAATATCCTGAAATTTTTTGTCCTTTTGTAAGTATTTATCCCTATAATATTTTTATTATTTTTTAATATTTTGTATTTCGTATCATTCTCCTCACGTCAATTATAAAAGAGGGTGCCTTCCTTACTTTAATTTCATCACTTTGAGTGTTTAGGCCAAAAAATACTCCACAAAATTCTCTTCACCTAATTCTTTTCTACATTCTAGTATTTTTACCCAAAACAAAAACTAAATACACATTCCTTAAATAGGTTCTCAAGGATAAAATAATCCAAAGGTAAATTCCCTTTCTTATATTTTAAATTCTTTTTCACTGATATCTTATCCCCACCCCCTATCCAGATATAAATGATAAATGTAGTATAATATATATATATACTCTAATTATATTTATTTAACATTATATCCATAATCAAATCTCTTTTTCCCTTTTATTCTTCAAAATTAAATCGTCATCCATGATTTCTCAATTCACCATATTTTTTGATAATGAGTTTTTATTTCCCATTTCCTCATTCATAGAAGGATTAAGTGTAACACCCCAGGTAAATAAAGAATATGACATTTTCGTATTTATCCAAATTTGTGAATAAAATATTAATATGACTTTAAAGGGGACTCTATGCTAGATGGCATACCCAACACGCAACAACGAGTTTCTTGGGAATGTTACGTTGCACTCTAATAATAAAATAATATTATTTTAAATGGTAGTTAACATGTAGCCGTTGTATTGGAGGGAATGGATAGAAATAACTAAAATATGATTATATATGTCTTTAATGTTTTTACATTTATCCAATAAAAGATAAAGGCATAAAATACGGAAATAATTCGATTTTAGGCGTATATGCCCTAGTTTTCACTAAAGGTTCACTTATCGCCTTTTGATGGAGAACCGTCATTAAATATAGTATTGTTCAGTCTTATACATCCTTTTGGACCAAATAAAACTCTTCTAATGAATTGGGACGTCAAAATTTAATTTGTGTAATTTTTTGGTATATTTCCGATAAAGTACATTTTTTTAAAAATGAATAGTGTAAAATGTTGTATTTTAATTCAAAACCTCTTTTTAATATAATTTATTTATATGATTAGATTATATTTTTAATTGGTTTTAAAGTGAAATTAGAATATAATTTTACCATTAAATCCAATAGTGTTTGTTGGAATTAATTTCACTTTGAAATCAGACTTAAACTAGTGTCAATCTTTTGATACTTATTGTTTCATAAAAACACGCTATTTTTCATGACAGCGTGAATTAATTATTAAATTAATTAATGTGACTTATATGTTTTGACTTTTGTAAAATAGATTTCATTTTTGAATTATTAATATCAAATATAGCTTAGGGTGAATTTTTGGTAATTTTCTGAAAAACTTCAATTTTTGATGAATAGTGAAACCAGTAAGTGGTACTTATAAAAACTGATTTTTCCGTTTAAATGAAATTTTTCCATCTTTGTGTTTTGAATTTCAAAAATCCGACAAACATGGTTGTCATTAAGAAGTAAAATTTGGTTCAATGGGATAAAAATAATTTTTTGTTGAATAGTAACTTATTATGTTTTTAATCGTGGTTAGAGGTAATTAGTGTAGTTTAAGGTGAAAATAATGTTTTAATAATATGAAATGAACTTGACAAATGTCCACACCTCAGTGGATGTGTCATGGAAGACCAAGAAAACCCATGGGTCAACTTGGGGACCCCATGAAGCCACTTTGGTTGGAAAATGACATTAATATCGTTTTATTTACAGTTAAAGTAAAAAATGAGACAAACGTGAAATGTTTTACTAAAACAATTTTTACATGGGGTTATACAAATTCGATTTTTGACTATAAATATTCATTGTAAATATAAAAATATTTCCTACATCATTGTATTTGTTTTTTAATTTTTAGACATTAAATAAATTAAATTAATTATGACATCATGATGATGCAGCGATAACCTCATTATTTAACGATTTAAATAAAATGGAAAGATAATGTAATATCTAAGTCCTACACATGTCCAAAACCTACTGGATTAGTGGATTTAGAACCCTTATCACCTTATACTCGAAACACATCAATGTGGGACCTCTTAAATCCGAATACCATTTTTAAATAAAGTGACTTTTCCTTACCATCCAAGAGTGCCCCTCCACTCCTCTTATAAAAGGCCCCCACCTCAACCTCCTTACCCACACTCCCAAAGCCTTTGGCTCGGCCAAAACCTGACCACTTTGTCTCTCCACTTCCCTATATTACTCCTTGAAGCCTAAATTTTGGCATAAGTCTTCCCAAGGAATCCTTTGAGCTCAAACCAAGGGGAGTTACCCGATTTTAAGGTAATGTCTTCTTTTGAGTCCTTTTGTTTTATTTTTCTTATCCAACCCCCTAAACTCTTTTTATTCTTTTATTTTGTAACAACTCCAGTATCCTCAATATAATAGGATGTGTTTATAATATGGATTCGAGCTACACTTACACACACCTACATATAATGGTTAACGAACATACTGTTTCCGTGGATGGCGAATTTATGCCTCCTGAAACGATGATTGTTCAACATTATTTTAACACCTTCAAAGGTGGCCATTAAGATGTCACTATATTTATATATGATATATAATATGTTTATGTTTTACTTAAGATTCTGTATTTTTCATTTGTGTCTTACCTTTATGACTTCCATTATGGGTATACGCGATATCTTCATTTTAGGAAGTGCGGACTACCGCCCCCTCAAAGTGATGTGATTCGTTAATGCCATACGTGAGACGTATAAAAGATGGATTTAATGTTATTATATATTATGTTATACTGGAATTATTATATAACTCTATATCATTATTATTTCATTCCATTAAATTATGAGATAGAAATGAAAGTAGCGTTCATGCGTACGTACGGCTTACCGACTCCATGAACGGTGCATTTCATTTCTTATCCCCAAATGTAATGTACTATTATAAGTACATGTATATAATGGATATATATGATGAATGATACATCTAAATGATGAATATAATTCTGGAATTAAAATATACATACCTCTCATTTAGTTTTAATTCCATTAATATGACAATGAAATGAAAGTAGCGTTCATGCGTACGTACGGCTTACCGTCTCTATGAACGGTGCATTTAATTTCTTACCTATAAATGATTATGTGATATTATAAATTCATGTAAATTACAGATATATATGATATATATTATATCCAAATAAGTAATGTCATTCTGGATATAAAGAACCTTTGACCACACGAACAACATGTAATTGTTTGAAGTCCACTTTCGACTTAAGAACCAAATATCGACAAAACAAACATTATTAACTTAAATGATTACATAATGTTTATAACATGTCAATAATTGATATAAAAGGAATAATGAACTTTTAAAAGGTTCTCAAGCAAGTATAAATTAACTCATGTTTATTATTCAGGACGTTAAAGAACGATCGTGTCAAATCGGACACGAGTTAAGGGATCCTACTCCACTCTTTCTTTTTAAGTACAATAGTTTATGTCATTCCTTTTAAAGCTCATATTTCTTGTTATTGGGATGTTATTATATATTAATATTACTGTAATTTTTATGTTCATGTGATGAGAGACCCTATTCTCTCTCATAAATCCATTTTTGAAGTTTTAAGTGGCGCCGTTAGGCTGCCGAATTTTCGAAAGAGATCTAACCTCTCTCTTTCTTTTTAAGTAATCTCCTCTATGTCACTTCTTTTAAGCTCCTATTTGTTATGATGGGGGATGTTCTTTTATATTCCTCTTTCTATAAACTTTATGTTAATATGATGAGATACCCTATTTGATCTCATCAATCAATTTTTCTAAGTTTTATGTGGCGTCGTTAGGCTGCCGAGTTTTCGTAAGAGATTTTTCATCTCACTTTTATTCTCGTGTGATTTATGCTACATTTGCCAAAATTTCCTTTGATTGATGTATGTAATTCCCATTATTCTACTCTTTGTGTAATATAATTTCGTTTATGATTATTTACATAAATGATTTAGTGTCCTACATTCATTGGGTGTATGTTTTGAAAGATACCCAAGTGGGTAAGGGAACCTTTCACCCTCCTCTATTTAAAAGACTTCTTTTGTTGGGTCTTTTAATTTACATATTTTTTTGTTGGGATATGTTCTCATATAACCTTATTGATGTAACTTTTATGTCCATGTGATGAGATACACTTTTTATCTCTCATCAACTCATTTTGATGTGACACTGTTAGGCTGTCCAGGGAACTTCTTAACCCAATTTCGATTTCTTTGGGTTCAACATGTAGTTATTGAATATGTCATCCTTTGAATATGTGTGAATTACCTTTGATTATTTTACACTCAATATCCACTTATATTTGGTGTATTCATTTTTCACACATAATTATGTAATTGATTTATCCATAAACCAAGGATACCGTCTTTGTATGGGACTACATCTCAATCTCCATTCATTGAAGCATATTTAGTTTTATACACAACTTTCTTTTATACGGTGTATAAACCCCTTTGAATTTTACTTTTATACAAAATGAATCTTTTTATACGAAGCGTTTTACTAAACGACAAAAAGGAATGTTTCTTTTAACGTACGCGGTGACAAAGACCTTTTCCGCCACCACGAGTATTATTTAGTCTTTGGCTTCCTCAACAAGCTGTGATGTTTTTAAAATGAAATAAATACCATATACACTTTTATGTATTTTGGTATTGAAAATGGTTTTGATAAAGGATTCTATTATGCCAATATATTCAAATGATATATTTTGATTGAAATGTGGAAATGTTGTCATTCCTTTATATTGGTTTTATGTTTTATGATTTTATATTTGTACTTGGACATTTGAGGGGTGGTTACGTGATAAACCATATGACGGGTGGTACCGTGAATACCAGGACGGGTGGTTACGTTATAACCTCCAATGCATTGGTTATGGAATTCGGCCGTATGGCTATTCCATTAAGTATGTATGGAAGTTGGCCGAATGGCTATTCCATTAAGTGATATGTGTGGAAGTAGACCGTATGGTTATTCCACTTAAGTATGTTTATGTCCCAAGTTACCTTTATATGTTATGTTTTCTTTATATGGGTTTTATGGTAATCCTTTGGTTACAAAAAGGTATGTAATGATACATTATTCGGTGAAGAGTTTTTAATACTTCATGAAGGCGAAGGTATTAATTTGATAGAGTATACATGGTTTACTTGTTGTTTTGAAAAACTAACAGTTTTCATTCTTTGTGTATCCCTTACTGAGCTTTTTATGCTCATCCCATGTTTTTGAAATATTTTTCACAGGACTTAGCATGGAATAGGGTCAAGGATGGGATCAAGGTAAAGTCATGCTACCTAAAACATGGAACTATACATGTTTCTTTTTAAGAGTTTTTATTTTATGGAAATTTAGTAGAAGCGACTACTTTGTAATCTTTTGAGATGTAATAGTTATGTCCTAATTCTCTAATACTCTAAACATGAAAAGATCCTCAATGTGAATTACTCATTTAATTCAATATTAAGTAAGGTTTAAGGGTGGGGCCTTATAGTTGGTATCAAAGGTCGGTTTAGAAAACTTTAGAGGTTAGGGTATTCTCTAAGCATAATTGAAATTACCATAATGGTTAGGATTTCATAAAGAGTCCTAGTTTTAGATAAAGTGAATGAGTAAGTGTATCTTAGTGTCTACCTTCCTCATTAGTACATGATGGTTTTGTTGATATACTCACACTGACATCTCTGTTTTTAGTGAATGGATGGATCTAGAAGGCACCAAAGAGACAACAGGTTTGAAGGAAACTGTAGTGGTTCTATGATTAAGATACTAGATAAAATGGGGGATTCAATGAGGAAACTCGTGGTTGTTCTAAACCAACTATCAAGGATTCATGATCAACAACTTGAACCTTGGTATGATCTTTAATTCATCATGTACGAGATGACCAATCCATGTGGAAGTTCAGGTAATAATTATAAAGGTAACCATTAGAGTTTATATGATCCTTACTTTTGAGTTAATTATGGGTTATTATATGATATGCTGGAAAATGAAAGGCATGAGATAAACTTGAGGTTAAAATATGTTATGATCATTTTTGATGAATTTATCTCTTTTTGTGGAATGATTTATGAATTATATAGTTTTGGAAAAAGGACAACACACAGACTGTGTGACAATCCGTCGCGTCGAACAACGCTGCGGGAATAGAACCCACAACCAAAGTGCGACTGGTATTTATCGCCTACCACTGGACTACGTGAAGTCCCTGGTTAGTTTGACTGATTTTTTTTAGATGGATTATTTTTGGAATCAAGAGTAAGTTTATTTTGGGTTTTGTATGGAAATGATTAACCTATCATCAAGGATATGTGATTAGGTTAGTTACTTTTCAATATGAGACATTAAGAGCAACTGATTTTGTTTGGAGATAAATGTTACGATTTAACATGGAAGACTATGTGACTAAATCCTTAAAATATTTGGGTTTCAATCCTAGGTTGGTTTACTTTGAATAATTTTATGTACAAATTTTTTATCGGATGGTCCTCGTTGAACTTTGGATTTTGTTGGAAAAATTTTTAGATTAAGAATAGATTTTCTTTTTATAAAGGGTTATCCTTTTTTGGATTATCTGACATTGTAAGAACCTTTCTAGTTTTGGTTTTGGTTAAAGCCTAAAGACATGGGATGTATATAGTTCTCTTTTGTGGATTAGGTGATTCTCTAGAAGTTGATCATAGTACTCTTAATGCGAATAAGTCTCCCTAAATACACGTCTTTTAAAAAAAATATGAGTTTGATTAAGGAATCTAGTAAAAGTTGAAAGTCAACATGATAAGTGATTATGTTTCCTTATGAATAAATTCCTCAATAAAAAGTAACTTAAAACAAAAATGTTGTATATTAACTTTTCCTACTGGGGAACCCAACACCGTTTAACCCATCACAAGTTTGTGATTTTCTTATTGTTAACTTTCTCCTAAACATGTTTTCTATCACTCTCCATCAGAACATTACCCTATGTTTTCTCCTCCATGTCCATGTATTCCTACATGGAGTCCTAGTATGGGTTAACTTAGGTGACCTCTGTACTTATCTTTCTTTATTTTAAAGTGATTGTTTTACCGACTCTTGTTCCGATGTTGGACTTTCAAGGATGTTTCCATGCGCAATTTTAAAATTGTGAGGACGCAATTCCCAAAAGGGGGGAAGGATGTAACACCCCAGGTAAATAAAGAATATGAAATTTTCATATTTATCAGAATTTGTGAATAAAATATTAAAATGACTTTAAAGGGGACGCTATGCTCGATGGCGTACCCAACACACAACAATGAGTTTCTTGGGAATCTTACGTTGCACTCTAATAATAAGATAATATTATTTTAATTGGTAGTTAACATGTAGCCGTTGTATTGGCGGGAATGGATAGAAATAACTAAAATATGATTATATATGTTTTTTAATGTTTTTACATTTATCCAATAAAATATAACGGCATAAAATACGGAAATAATTCGATTTTAGGCGTATATGCCCTAGTTTTCACTAAAGGTTCACTTATCGCCTTTTGATGGAGAACCGTCATTAAATATAGTTTTGTTCACTCTTATACATCCTTTTGGACCAAATAAAACTCTTCTTACGAATTGGGACCTCAAAATTTACTTTGTGTAAATTTTTGGTATCATTCCGATAAAGTTCATTTTTTTAAAATGAATAGTGTAAAATGTTGTATTTTAATTCAAAACCTCTTTTTAATCTAATTTATTATATGATTATATTATATTTTTAATTGGTTTTAAAGTGAAATTAGAATATATTTTTACCATTAAATCCAATAGTGGTTGTTGGAATTAATTTCACTTTGAAATCAGACTTAAACTAGTGTCAATCTTTTGATACTTATTGTTTCATAAAAACACGCTATTTGTCATAACAGCGGGAATTAATTACTAAATTAATTAATGTGAATTATATGTTTTGAATTTTGTAAAATAGACTTCATTTTTTAATTAGGAATATCAAATATATCTTAGGGTGAAGTTTTGGTAATTTTCTGAAAAACTTCAATTTTTGATGAATAGTGAAACCACTAAGTGGTACTTATAAAAACTGATTTTTCTGTTTAAATGAAATTTTTCCATCTTTGTGTTTTTAATTTCAAAAACCCGACATACATGGTTGTCATTAAGAAGTAAAATTTGGTTAAATGGGATAAAAATAATTTTTTGGTAAATAGTAACTTATTAAGTTTTTAATCGCGGTTAGAGGTAATTAGTGTAGTTTAAGGTAAAAATAATGTTTTAAAATATGAAATGAACTTGAAACATGTCATAACTTCATTTTATGTTTCATTTCCAACCAAGACAACCCATGGGTCAACTTGGGGACCCCATGAAGCCACTTTGGTTGGAAAGTGACATTAATATCTTTTTATTTAAAGTTAAAGAAAAAATGAGACAAACGTGAAATGTTTTACTAAAACAATTTTTACATGGGGTTATACAAATAATATTTTTGACTATAAATATTCATTGGAAAGATAAAAATATTTTCTACATCATAGTATTTGTTTTATAATTTTTATACATTAAATAAATTAAATTATTTATGACATCATGATGATGTAGCGATAACCTCATTATTTAACGATTTAAATAAAATCGAAAGATAATGTACTATCTAAGACCTACACATGTCCAAAACCTATTGGATGAGTGGATTTCGAACCCTTATCACCTTATCCTCGAAACACATCAATGTGGGTCCTCTTAAATCCGAATACCATTTTAAAATAAAGTGACTTTTCATTACCTTCCAAGAGTGCCCCTCCTCTCCTCTTATAAAAGGCCCCCACCTCAACCTCCTTACCCACACTCCCAAAGCCTTTGGCTCGGCCAAACCCTGACCACTTTGTCTCTCAAATTCCCTATATTACTCCTTGAAGCCTTAATTTGGGCAGAAGTCTTCCCAAGGAAGCCTTTGAGCTCAAACCAAGGGGAGTTACCCGATTTTAAGGTAATGTCTTCTTTTGAGTCCTTTTGTTTTATTTTGCTTCTCCAACCCCCTAAAATCTTTTTATTCTTTTCTTTTGTAACAAATATAGTATCAGAAATATAATATTATGTTGTTATAATAAGTATTCGAGCTACACTTACACACACCTACATCTAATGGTTAACGAACATACTGTTTCCATGGATGGCGAATTTATGCCTCCCGAAACGATGATTGTTCAACATTCTTTTAACACCTTCAAAGGTGGCCATTAAGATGTCACTATGTTTATATATGATATATAATATGTTTATGTTTTACTTAAGCATCTGTATTTTTCATTTTTGGCTTACCTTTATGGCTTCCATTATGGGTATACGCGATATCTTCATTTTAGGAAATGCGGACTACCGCCCCCTAAAAGTGATGTGATTCGTTAATGCCATACGTGGGACGTATAAAGGATGGATTTAATGCTATTATATATTATGTTATACTGGAATTATTATATACCTCTATATCATTATTATTTGTTTCCATTAAAGTATGAGATAGAAATCAAAGTAGCGTTCATGCGTACGTAAGGCTTACCGTCTCCATGAACGGTGCATTTCATTTCTTATCCCCAAATGTAATGTACTATTATAAGTACATGTATATAATGGATATATATGATGAATGATACATCTAAATTATTAATATAATTCTGGAATTAAAATATACATACTTATCATTTAGTTTTAATTCCATTAATATGACAAAGAAATGAAAGTAGCGTTCATGCGTACGTACGGCTTACCATCTCCATGAACGGTGCATTTCATTTCTTACCTATAAATGATTATGTGATATTATAAATACATGTATATTCTAGATATATATGATATATATGATATACAAATCAGGAATGTCATTATAGATATAAAGAACCTTTGACCACATGAACAACATGTAATTTTAAGAAGTCACCTTTTGACTTAAGAACCAAATATCGACAAAACAAAAATTATTAACTTAAATGATTACATAATGTTTATTACATGTCAATAATTGATATAAAATGAATAATGAACTTGGAAAAGTTTCTTAATCAAGTATAAATTAACTCAAGTTTGTTATTCAGGATGTTAAAGAACGATCGAGTCAAGTCGGACCCGAGGTAAGGGATCCTACTCCACTCTTTCTTTTTAAGTACACTCGTTTATGTCATTCCTTTTAAAGCTCATATTTCTTGTTATTGGGATGTTCTTTTATATTAATCATACTGTAATTTTTATGTTCATGTGACGAGAGACCCTATTCACTCTCATCAATCCATTTTGGAAGTTTTAAGTGGGGCCGTTATGCTGCCGAATTTTTGTAAGAGATCTAACCTCTCTCTTTCTTTTTAAGTACTCTCCTCTATGTCACTTATTTTAAGCTCCTCTTTGTTATTTTGGGGGATGTTATTTTATATTAATCTTTCTATAAACATTATGTTAATATGATGAGATACCCTATTTGATCTCATCAATCCTTTCTTGTAAGTTTTATGTGGCGTCGTTAGGCTGCCGATTTTTCGTAAGGGATTTTTCGTCTCACTTTTATTACCGTGAGATTTATGCTACATTTGCCACAATTTCCTTTGAGTGGTGTATGTACTTCCCATTATTCTACTCTTTGTGTAATATAATTTCTTTTATGAGTATTTACATTAATGATTTATTGTCCTCCTTTCATGGGGTGTATGTTTTGAAAGATACCCAAGTCGGAAAGGGAACCTTTCACTCTCCTCTTTTTAAAGGACTTCTTTTGTTGGGTCTTTTAATTTACATATTGTTATGTTGGGATATGTTCTCATATATCCTTATTGATGTAACTTTTATGTCCAAGTGATTATATACACTTTTTATCTCTCATCAACTCATTTTGATGTGACGCCTTTAGGCTGTCAAGGGAACTTCTTAACCCAATTTCGATTTATTTGGGTTCAAAATGTAGTTATTGAATATTTCATCCTTTGAATATGTGTGAATGACCTTTGATTATTTTACACTTAATATCCACTTATATTTGGTGTATTCATTTGTCACACATAATTATGTAATTGATTTATCCTTAAACCAAGGATACAGTCATTGTATGGGACTATGTCTCAATCTCCTTTCATTGAGGCATATTTCGTTTTATACACAACTTTCTTTTATATGGTGTATAAATCACTTTGACAGTTACTTTTATTCAAAAGGAATATTTTTATACAAAGCATTTTACTAAACGAAAAAAAGGAATGTTTCTTTTAACGTACGCGGTGACAACGACCTTTTCTGCCGCCACGAGTATTATTTAGTCTTTGGCTTCCACAACAAGCCGTGATGTTTTTAAAATGAAATAAATACCATATACTCTTTTATGTATTTTGGTATTGAAAATTGTTTTGATAAAGGATTCTATTAAGTCAATATATTTAAATGATATATTGTGATTGAAATGTGGAAATTTTATCATTCCTCTATATAGGGTTTATGTTTTATGATTTTATATTGGTACTTGGACATTTGACGGGTGGTTACGTGATAATCCATATGAGGGGTGGTGCCGTGAATACCAGGATGGGTGGTTACGTTATAACCTCCAATGAATTGGGTATGGAAGTCGGCCGTATGGCTATTCCATTATGTATGTATGGAAGTTGGCCGAATGGCTATTCCATTAAGTGATATGTGTGGAAGTCGACCGTATGGTTATTCCACTTAAGTGTGTTTATGTCCCAAGTTACCTTTATATGTTATGTGTTCTTTATATGGGTTTTATGATAATCCTTTGGTTACAAAAAGGTAAGTAATGATACATTATTCAGTGAAGAGTTTTTACTACTTCATGAAGGAGAAGGTATTACTTTGATAGAGTATACATGGTTTACTTGTTGTTTTGGAAAACTAACAGTTTTCATTATTTGTGTATCCCTTACTGAGCTTTTTATGCTCATCCCAAGTTTTTGAAATGTTTTTCACAGGACTTAGCATGGAATAGGGTCAAGGATGGGATCAAGGGAAAGTCATGCTACCTAAAACATGGAACTATACATGTTTCTTTTTAAGAGTTTTTATTTTATGGAAATTTAGTTGAAGAGACTACTTTGTAATCTTTTGAGATGTAATAGTTATGTCCTAATTCTCTAAAACTCTAAACCTGAAAAGATCCTCAATGTGAATTACTCATTTAATTCAATATTAAGTAATGTTTAAGGCTGGGGCCTTATATTAAGTATACTTATAAATGTTTAAAATTTAATATTATATATATATTATCACGTTTAAGGTACAATTCCAATTTTATCAAGAAAATTTCTAATTAATCGATCCTGAAACCATGAAACAAATGTACTCAAAAGAATGTAAATAACAAAATATTATAAATAAATGGTAGGAAATATGTTACTAAAATATCATATACTCATTTATAAATAGTAATATATTTCTGTTATAAATTAATAACACCATTTAAATCATTATGAAGGTTTTTTTAACATGATTTATTGAATTTGAACATGAGCTAATGGGCATTCCTTTTAAAACCTGCTTAATGACAGTATTTATGAAATTTAAAATGAATGTTCTTTAACTTATATGGGATGAGTATAATTTCACAATATCAAGATTCCTTATAGTTTTTAGGTCACCTTTACAAGATTTCATTCTTTTTTAAGGAACTATTTTCCATTCTATCTTCTCATTATACATTTAATGTATGTAATTTTAATCAAGGAATGTTTTTATGATGCATGTATTGGTGTTTTTTGATTATGTTTTTGTTATTGGGAAAATTTTATGATGATGGTAGGATCTATTAAAAGCAAAATATTTTGGTTCAATTATAGTCCTCCAATTCATTATGTGTGTTTTATGTCTACCGTAATGGTTATTCCATGTTCAACTATGATAATTACAACATAAGGTATCATCATATGTTACATTATAAGGTAGTTGTGCGGGTTACGACTCATATTTTAGTCATAAGGGTTATAATTATAAGTAATTATGGTAATAATGTTGTTCCCAAAGTTAACTAAATGGGTTTTTATGCTCTCTATGTTTTATTGGAACATTATGTTTTCACAATGTTGGTTTTTGTTACTTTTGAGGTTGAGAAGTAGATCCTTCATGTGATTATAAGTATTCGTGTACTAATTTTTTCTTTTATAATATTTTATGTCTCTTAGTATGATTTATGTTCTCAAACCAATTTTAAGTGGTTTTTTATAGGGTATAACATTGGGTTATAGAAAATTAGAATACAATAATAATGTGATAAATATTTTTCATGATAAGAAATAGTGTTTTATTTTAATGTCATTTGTTTTCAAAAATAATTTATACATGGAATAAATGTACACATGTAATGTATGAATTCTATATATAATATTTTTCCTTAATTTTCTATATTTAAAATCTCAAAAATTTCCTCGAATTTGAGTGAATACTTTTTCGACATAAAAAATGAAGATTATGTAATGTTTAAGATTGTTTAATTATAATAATACTTATGATCATTCCTTATGTTTGATTCTTTACGTGGAACACATATGCATAAAAATATTGTAATGGTTGTTCCCATATAGTGATCCAATGCATTGGGTAAAGTTTTAGTCTCATGATGTGTCATTTATAGGATTAGGGAGTAAACCTAATACCTCATAGGAAACTGTCCACCCTGTTATATAGACATGGAAGTTATACATGAAACATTTTTGTGTCAAGTTTTATGTCACTTACACATTTCAATTTTTTCATGATTATATGATTATTTGTTCTATTTGATGTTTTTCTAAAGCTATCTTCATAATCCATGCTTATATGCTATCAAGTTATGATTTTTACAAACCTGTTGTACAAAAATACAATGTTTATTCCTTTACACTTCATATATAACATCCCTTTTGTCAAGGTTTTCCTTAGGTTATCCAATGAATATATATAGGACCTCGTTGAGAATTAGGAACACATAACAGGGATTAAAAATGATTTTTTTCAAATATAATATTTTCTAATAATATAGATTGAATGTGAAGGATATTATAATGATTGATCCTTGTTTTATAGAATAAATTGATAATATAGAGATGTTTCTATATAGGAAATTTGGATTTACTATATAATAGTTTTTCCAAATATATAACACACTAAATTAAAATAATTAACGAGAATTTAATAATGATATTTTTTTAATCACTAAAATACATAATGTTTATGGTCAGGTCCTTATAGTTGGTATTAGATCACAGTTCATATTACATTATATATTATAATGATTTATTTAATTTTATGAAAGTAATCTTAGGGTATACATGTTTCACGATGATTATAAATTCAATGTCTTATAGACTCATTTATGGTTTAAAATGATGAATTTATAAAAGATTAGTGATATTTTTAGTAATTTCATTTAAAATTGACATTGATTTAGGTTGAAAGGATTTATGTTTTGTGTATTATATTATTTTATTTATTATTATCTTCAAAATGAGTATTTTCATTTTAACTTCTAACAATTCCTTTCATGTTTTAATGATCTTATTTCCTACATAATGACAATTTATTATCTTGATAGAAGAAATGTGATATTCCAAAACCTTCATATCCCTTTCGAAATATTTTATTATCACTATTATTTATAAATCATGTCAAAAGAGTTTCGAAATCGGTTACAGTATTCAAATAACATGCATGAAACTCTTTGAATTCTCGAATAAATTTTATTTTGACTAAAAATTTTGTGTTTCATGTTATATTTTTCATATTATTTTTAATTCATGACATTAACATCACTATTTAAATGTGATACTATATAATGAACATGGCCATTGACATTATATAATTTTTCTATCATTTCATAAGAAAAAGTTGATATGAAAGAAATATTGATGTCCAGATTAGAGGAATGATTTATTTTCATATATTCTATGTATGTAACATTTTTGGGATGATAATGATAAATCATAAGGATATGATTCACAACATAGAATATATGAATTAATTATTAAAGAATAATATGATAATGCATGATTAATGGTTTTTGAATAAAGATTTAACGATGTGGTTATGTATTAAGTATTCAGAAATATTATATAATTGTATTTTACAAATATTACATGAATAATGGAAAAAAGATTTTTTATATTATGTCATATTGTCATAAATTTAGAAAAAAAAATTTATATGTAATATATTCTTTGTATATGTGGTGATAATTTTTAATCTACATGTAACCCTTAATTTTATTTTATGGAAATGGTTATTTTATAAACAATATCTTTCATCGAAAGTTGTTTAATATTATTTATCATTATATGATTAAGGTAAATTTAATACTATAAAATTTTATTTGAGAAATAAATAATGGATTATCTTTTATCATTGTATTTTATTTGTGGTTATTTAGGTTTTTTATAGATATGGTTTGAATATATTATATATTATCTAATTATGGTGATTAAATTTTAGTATGAGAATTTATGGGTGATTGCTGTTTTTTAAAATATTAATTTTATCATGAAATGGTAAGGGATCTAATAATTTTTATTTTTGGGTTCCAATTTTAGTTAAGAATATATTTATTTGGAAATATAAGGACAGTTATTTGTTGGAAGATATATGTTTCCCCTTGGGTAACACTGTATAATTTTTGAGAGTAAAGTTGTTTTTTATATATGAATGATTATTATTTTTGGAATATTAAAATATCTCACAGTAAAAAAAATTTAATTCCAAATATCTGGTAGAATATATAGTTTCACTTTTTTTGATCCATTGAAGTTTTTTCTCATGATATAGGTTTGAGAAATTCTTCTTGAATATTAATTATTTGGATAAATAATGAGGTTAAAATTCTACTTGTGAAGTATGTATATTTCAATATGTTATTAGTATATCTTGAAAATTAATTCATCAACTTTAGGAAATGTATTTTAGAACAAAAATGTTTTCTATTTACATTTCTTAATAAGAATTCAATGACCATTTTTACCCATCACATATTTAATGTTTTGTGACTGTTTACATTCTTATGAATATGTTATCTATAACTCTCTATTGGAACTTGATATGTGGTTTTCACTTTCCTGTATATGTTGTCCAAAATGGAATCCTAGTATTTGTTATCACTATTATATTTTCCTACATTCTTTTCCCTCTTTTACAATGGATGGTTTATTGACCGTTTTTCTGATATGGGATTTGAAAAAAGGTATTGTGAAAATTCCAACTCATAGTTTTTCAATACTGAGGTTTATTTATGTTGAAATAATTAATGGAGGGTAGGGGTAATGTAACATTCCATGAATTTATAAGAATAGTCTAAGTTCAATGTCATACATGATATGCCACGTCAATCATAGAAAATGACTAAATATTATTATTTAATAGTGATAGTTATCACATATCCATTGGAATTGATATAATAATTGATATTATCTAAATTATGAAAATATATTTTTCACATGTTAATAATATAAATTCATTTGTTATAAATTAATTATAATTGAAAATATAAACAAATTTATTATAAAGGATGAGTATATAATAATAAATATATTTTTATTCCAATAATGACACATTATCATAATAATTTAAATGAGTTAATATTATAGAATTTTATTTATAAAATTTATATCTTTTATACAAAATATTTTCTTTATATTCAGACAAATTTTTTGATGTGATCAATATTATAATTAAACTAATTAATAAAAAACGTTATATTTTTTTGAAAAGAGATCTTGTTGTCTTTTATTAGAACACCTATTCTACAACAAAATTTATAAAATTTTATATATTTTACATGACTGAATAAACATAATTTCTAAAAGATATATATAAATATTATAATAGGGATTAATTTTTGTATTTTATACAGAGGTTTCATTTTTTGATGGACTGTGAAAAATACATATTTTTAATTGAAAATCATATTTTAATATAATTAATAAACATACTGATAAATTATATTTTAATTTTTTTTATAGTATAACTAGTCCAAATAATGTCAGTATATCCAATTTAGGGAATTTGAGTAAATGTAAAATATAAATTCGATATAAAAACATATCAAACATATGAGCCTTTTCTTATTAAAAACTTTATTTCCCATTATGTCATTGATATAAATTTTAAATCCATTGTTTCTAGTTATTTACATTAAAATTGGTAAAATTTATTCCATATTTGGAATCATAAGGTACTTATTATTGAATTACAAATTTTTATTTTTAGTTGTAATATAGTTACCTTGGTATAAAAAATATTTATAGTGGTGTAGTTAACAAATGAAATAGGTTCTTGTTAAACGTAACTACTTAAAATAACTAAACATTAAATAATTTAATGTTTATTTTATTTTTATTATAAAAAATAACAATCTGGTAAAAAATTACTTATCATATAAAATTTTGGACATAATTCCATCTCAATGTGGTCAACATTAATCATAAAATATTCATTATTTAATCACCTAAAACTATCCCTCCTCATGTAAAAAATACCACTCCTTTCGAACCCATTTCTCACCAAATTACTTCATTGTCGAAAACAATATGCCATAACCTCATATTCTTAATATCCCCAAATCCATTTTTTTATTTCTCAATCAAATATCAATCTCAAGGTCCGTATGGGATCTTTCAACAAGGTGATAATCAAGAGGTAATTTTCTCAATGTACCTCTCTTAATTTCATTTTTTCTACTAATTTATTTTATTTTTATTATATCTTAATGACATGATATACACAAAATAATATATACTAGAGAATTATGTTACTAATGTAATATATTATATCAACACCTTTTATTACCTCATCTTATTAAATAGAACGAAACTATGGCCCAAATTATGTTGGTTAATAATCTCAATGAATAATGATTCTGTTTATTACATTACCACCTTCGTGGATGGTTAAACAATTAGTATTATTGTTAGATTGTATTATAATTGGTAGTTAATAACATATTTCATGTTATCGAAAAAATTATTACAGTCATTATTTTAATTATAATAATATTAGTTCATAATGTTTGGAAAACCCACCAAAACAGAAAAAACATTTATAATTATATTTTTATCAAATGAATCCTCCACACACAAGAATTAAAATTTATATATGGGTCCATTTATAATTATGGAATTGTATTAATACTTATTCAATATACATTGGGAGTTTTAAAACCACTTTACATGAACATTCATATTTATAGACAAATGAACCAATCCTGAAACCATGGAGAAAACACCCATAAAACCATGAAAATAATGAAATATTATTAATGAATTGGTAATTTTATCTTATAAAACGAACACATAAGGTACTATAAAAATGAATATTCTTCTTTAAGGTGTTCAAAAAATATTTAAACCATTTTACAGGAGGTTAAATTTATAAAATCTAAAGGTAAGCATGAGGTAAAGGATTTCATAACTCAATTTACATTCATTATTTTATATGTCCACATAATTGATTATATTATACCAAGATTAACTGTATAATATAATGTTTATTTATTTTTTTTATTCTCAAATATTATTGCGGGGATATAATTTTTTAAACATAATCACCCAATTGACAAATTATATGATCAATGATATGAACTTTTTAAGGAGTTCTCATTACAATTTTAATTCTATGAGATATATTTCTTGTTCAACCATAATTTATTATGTGTGGTGTATATACTACACATTTATAGATGATATCATGAATATAATTATATTTTTATTATTAAATATTTAATTTGATAATTTTTACTTGTGTTACTAGTGTGATTTAACTAACTACAATGTTGTATGTAAAATATGTACCCAACTTCTATTATTTTAGTTAATCTTCTACTTCCATGATTATGTGAAATAAAATTTATTTTTGAAATGAATTTTGAATATATTATAACACATTTAATCATTTTTATGTGTAATTACAATGAAAATAAAAAATTGATTCATTTAATAAATTCTCAGTTTAATTTATAATAGAAGTTCTTTTAAAAAAATTCATTTTTAATGTTTCCCAAAAATCTACATTTTTTACTCATTTCTGTATTTTATAAATATTTTACAAAAAGTTTTCAATTTCATAATATGATTTTTTAATAAAATGTTTATTCATATTTTAATTTTTACTTTTTAAAATAAATTATATATCATTGTTTTATAAAAAAGTTTTTCAAAGACATTCATGAAAAAAATACATATGGAATAGTTTTTTAACTTATAAAAAATGAGCATATTGTTTCAATTTCATGATTCCATAATATTTTTAACAATACTTTACATGTATTAAAGGTTATATTAAATGGAAATTATTTATTTTATAATTGAACAATGTGTTATACCAATGTGATATTCGATGTGAAAAGGGGTATTGTCATCAAAATGTTTCCAATAAAATCATTTAAATTATTTTTCATCTATGTCAACATCATTTGTGGAATATTATGCTTCATTAATATTGATATCATAAGATACCATATACCATATTATTTTATATGGATTATGAACCATTATAATGTGTATGCACAACTTTAATATCATTATTATATTCTCTTTACTCAGGCCTTCTAAAAATCAAAAAATAAAAATTTTATTCTATGTGTAATCCTTATGGTTATTTGTTAGGTTTTTTTTATTCTAGAGGAACACATATACATGATGTTTTTTGTAATGGGGGCACATATATAGTTTTCCAATGAATTTGGTAACGTTTTAGTCTCATATTACATCATGTATAGGAATAGGGATTAAACGTAATCGCTTCGAAGAATCTTCCTACCATGTTAAATAGTTTTCGAAGTTAGTCAGGGATCTTGTTTGTTTCTTCTTATATGTCACAGCATCATACCCATTTTTTCATGATTATTTGATTCTACATTCTATATGCGATTATTATATAGGTATATTCATGATACATACTTCTATGCTGTCATGATATGTGTTTTACTCATATTCCCTTCTTCAATACCTTGTTTATTGCATTACTGGGATTTTAGATCATCCTTTTTGTCTATATTCTTCTTGGGTTATCCTATACAGTTATAAGAGCTCAATCAGGATTATGATCTCATAATGGGGATTAATAACTAAAAAGTTTGTTCTAGTTTCATGATTTCAAATAATGTAGTTATCCTTCCAAATACACTCAAATTTTGATCCTTGATTTATGGAATAAATTGTTATTGTATTGAAGTGTCTAATTGTTATGTTTGAGAATACCATGTAAGAGTTTGTATTAATTATCTTTAAATCCGATACTATATGAATTTTAGTAATATAATTATGTGAATTCATGTTTAAAATCCCTAAAATAATTAATTATTATGGTTGGGTCACTATAATTTCATTTCGGAAAGATAATATTTATTACCTTCAAAATGATTTGTAGTTAAAGCATGTGAGAATCAAAAAATGTTCATTATTTTATGATCCACATCATAGATAATCTATCATGAAAATTTACACTAACATAAATTATCATTATCTTTATATTCCATGGGTGTTAGTGTATTGATCAATAAAAATAAATATTCAATTACAACCATATTCTACATAACATAATCAACACATTATTTTTTAATATATAAATTATGATTTAAGTATTATTATAACTATCAAAATTTTCACCATATATATAATGACTCTGAATGATTAAATAAACAATTAACACTTCAATCTTTAAATAATTATTCAGAAAAATTTTCCTAAGTGTATTCAATTATTGTAAGGAATATTATATATTCATATCATTTTAAATGATGAAACATTCTAGTACAATAATTAAAGAATCATTATAGATCAAATACCCTTCTCCTATATAGTGTAGTGTGAGAAAATATGTATTAACTAAAATTATATTCAACTCCTTGAAATTGTATTCACATTCATCTACTTAATATAACAAGCCTTCCTTCCAAGTAGAAACAGTGATTATGATATATATTCATGATAAATGTTTTCAAAAAATTCAATAATATCCACCCAAACAATGAAATCAACAGATCTGAGTTAAAATAGGTGGTCTTGGAAATTTCATAATTACATTCTTATTTGAAGGATCCAATGAAATACCATAAAATTATATTTTATTATCCAAAAATGAATATTTATGAAGCCCAAATTCATAAATGGTAATATTTTTGTACAAAATATACCATATTAGGGGCTGTACAAAAATTCTCTAATTATATTCTTTGACTTCCTAGAATATTTAATATATAATATAATCTTCCATAGAGACTACCAATAACTAATAATGTTATTATATAAAGACTAATTTCATTAAATCCATCAAGATAACATGGGAATTAGAATGTCCAAATATAATAAAAATAAATTCATAAATATCATACCTTATACAGAAATCTATATTGAATATATGCTCCTCCATAACCCTTAATAGATAAAATCCATAATGAATATAAATATTAAAAATATATTCCCCTCCTAATAATTTATCAATAAAATCATTGATATTATGTAAATAAAACATTTTTTTGATGATGATCATCATAAGGTACCGATATTCAATGAAAAGATTCATTGGCTATTATTTCATCATAAAATATTACATGCACAACCCATGGTGACACACTAGAGATCATGAATCAATTATCAATATTCTCTTAGAGATGATCCATTAATTCTTACAACTCAGGTGGTGAATTCCATAAGGATTATTAGAAATAGATGTAGCAATTGGATAGAGTTATATTGAAAATTAAAATTCATGATTAAGTGGAATAATAAGCTAATCATCTATAAATAAATGATCAAAATACTATAAAATAGGTGTATACTCAATTTCGGGCTTCGTGATAGCCATATTATATAAATAACCATTATGTATATGAATTAAGACACATATGATAAATGTAATTTCCATAATAAGTTCATCATCATCATCACATTGATATATGGTAATTGGTTCCTTAATATTATGAAATTTTACATCCCTTTCATGGAAAATGATATGTGTCCAACATAGAGAGAGAAAAAACAATCCAGAAAATTACATCAAATACATCTAGATTATGAATCACTAGACGTGATGGAAGCACATTACCAAAAACTTATATTGGAGGGGAGACATATCTATAGATTTACTCATCATGCGATAAGATGATTATACTGATATCTCAAAATATAATCATTTTTTGGTAATATGATGACCTTAAAAATCCATTAGATATAATGGAGTTATTAGATCTAGAATTTAATAAAACATTTTCCATTATTGAGTAGATGATGAGTGTACCTTTCACCACATCATTCCTTTAAACCTCTTCTATTGTGATAATAAATTACTTTCCATTGTCTTATTTCCTAGGGGGTTTTGAGGTAATCCAACATCATTAGCTCATGGAATATGTAATTAATTAATATAATTATTAATCTAACCCCATCCTAAGTATTGAAATTCATCAGTTGAATCTTTTTTCTATTATATTTTATTTACTGACATTTTTATCCCTCATTGACAATTAGTATATTGATGACCATCCGATCCAAAAATAAAAATGTTAAAAGATACTATTAAATAATTTATTTAATATTTTAGGCACCTTTTTACCATTTAGGTTGCAATGATTGTTTTCCACATGGGGATTATTCATTTTAGATTTTATGAAGATTCATTCTTCTCTTTTATTTGCTAAAAATAGAAAACTAATTGGAGCTTACAATCTCCATTTCTACTTTCAGAGAACATTTTACAAGTTCCTCATAGTAATGAAGGTATTTAATGGATAACTTCATGGGAATATTCAGTTTTACCATACTAATGAATTGACATATATTTATCAGTGGGTCGATTATAAAGCTAGAATAATACGTTTAATGTCTTAAAATGTTTTCATCAAGAAACTAAGTTATTCCTCATCCCTCAGTTTTAGCTCCAACAATTCCCTTTTCATATTAGTTTAATGTGTTTAAGTAATGTATTTAAAGAAAAAATACCATTTTGAACTCCACCGACTTAATTATGATTATATATTCTTCTTTACACTTTTTATAGATAAGAGTCCACCATTGACCGGCTTATCTATCCTTGTGATAAAGCCCTAATACAATTATCACATGTATTGAGCATGAAAGAATGACGATTTTAATTTAAATAAAAATTATCCAATTATCATAAACTATTAAATTGGAAGTCCTATAAAAGAATGGTGAAAATTTTCATATAAAATAATCAATGGAATATTTTTCCATACACAGCGAATTTATAGTCTCAACATGATTTATGTTACCATTGATAACATCAGAGAGGTTAGCGAGCGTAGTCACAAGATATTTCTTTAAAATCATAATCCAATTGGAAGCTCTTGATGAAATTCAATTCATTAAATGTCACATTTTTTGTTAACAGGATTTATTATAGTTATAACCATTGAATAAAACTATAATAAATCATCCAAAAATTTAAATTATTATAGGTTTTAGTTCAATAATTCATTATTTTAAATTTGAGGATCTTGTTAGTTTTATAATTATAAATAATTATTTAATTACTAACTCATTAAAACACCATATATATATATATATTTTTACAATGTTGAATAATTAGATCGGTACCAATTTTTTCATAATATAAAACATTGGATAAAAATAAATTATTTTCATGAGAAATATTCATGACATGAAAATTTAAATCTTTCACTCCCTTACCCAACCAAAAAACCTATGAAAAAACATTATAAAATGTATGATAATAAAAAAGTATCAGCAAGGTACATACAATGATTCTGATATTTAGTCTATTGTAAAACATGAAAACCAATTAAATGCTTACCTTCATCTAAATGTGCATTGAGATAAAATATTTAAATCATTTTCACATGAAAAGACACATAGTTTTTGCACAATGGAATATTTAAAACCCATATAACTAATTTATAAATAATATAGGTAACTTCATAAATCATCATTCATATCACTCATAAAAAATAAAACACTCACATGGTCAAATTCCACATATAGAGAACCTAATGAATTGAAATGATATTAAGGAACCAACTATAGTTGGTTTTCCACAAAACAAACCTTCAATTGTTTATCAAGGAACTACCTATTCAAGGTTAATAATGTAACCAACCATCCTTGGTTAATAAAAGAACCACCTGTCACTAGTTTATAACATAACCACCCATAATTAGTTTATAATGGAACCACCAATCATTATAAAAAATTCCCATGAACCAGAAAATAATTATAAAATCATTAAAATTTTCATTTTCATCACAAAAAAAATAAAAACCTTTTAAATAATATATGAATGTCTCTCTCATATATCAAAATAACCATTTTCAATACCAAAATTCCATTTTATTTTTGAAGTTATTTTAAAATATTGAAATATTATAAACTACGAATATGGATTTTTATTTGAAGAAAACACCAAATAATAAATTGGAAGAAAACATCAAATAATGGCTATGGTGGCTAGAAAATGAGTTATTTCCATACAAATTAAATGGGAACACTTCTTTTCGCATTTATAAAGAAATTGAAACATATTATACTTTGATTAATGTTTTTTAAAATCATTAATAAAAGAAAAAAATTCTTTAAATAAATTTCATATAAATGTAAATAAATTTATTAAATTATTTTAATGTCATGGAAATGTAATAAGAAGATTTTTGTAGGTAAAAATTAATATAGAATATTGTTTAAAAATAAAATTTTCTTACCACTCTTGAAATAAATGAATTATAATCCATAGGAAAGGATAACATTTAAAAAATTAAATATCATTATAATAGAGAAAGTCATGATATAAAATGTCAATGTGGATGCATGGACACCCTGAGAAGAATATAGGTTCATAACATTAAAACCCATAAATCCTTAAATCCAAATTACCATGTTATATTTATACCATATATTATAAATCACATAAAATCACCTAGAGATTACAATATAATCATTATAAATGAATAATGAATAAAATAAGATGTATTTATAATTTTTATAGAACCTATTCCACTGGAATTGTTATTTGAAACATGGAATATTAATATGACCCTTATAAAGTGTAAACTTACCATTAAAATTTTAAACTAACAAATAAAAGGATAATCAATATTTTGGAATCTTATAAATGAAAATATAAAATAATTATACCATTTTAGAGGTAAATAATTTTTTTCAAAATTATAAATTATGTCTTTGTATTTTTGAAATAAAAATGTTTTATAATTTTTTTAATTAATATAATGATATATAAGATTTATTTCATAAAATATATTTGTAAATTAATATTTTATTATCTTATTATTATAATATGGTTTAATGAGACTCTAATTAATTTTTCTATGTGTTATAAAATCTGTTATAATTTAAAAATATATATTTTCTATATAAATGATTATTGTAATTAAAAATTAAATTTCTCATTTTTAGAATATTATTTTCATAAAATGGATTTAATTTTTTAATTATACATGTCAAAATATGGTTTTGGTAATTTAATAATCATTAAAATAATGATAAAACACCCCTCACCACCCATTCTCCTCGAAAATTTCAAGACATCAGACTTTTAAAAATTCTACCCAATACTCTCCCTAGTCTCTTCTCCAGGTCCAGGATTCCTTGGCCTCAAAAAAGGCCAATAGCCATTCCATAAGGAGAATCTAAAGGAGGTTAAATTTAAAAGGTAAAACCCTCTATGATTTTCATTTTTTAAAATTTCTTATTTTTATTATTCTATTCTCACTCCCCTATCCATATAGCATGAAAAAATCATGTATCTTAAATATAAAATAATCATATTATGCTAATGGAATAATTCATCATTATTTCTCTTCTCCTATCCTTTTGTAATAAAAATGATAACCTCACCCATGATTTATTAATTTATCACATTAAACGATGATGAAGCTTTAAATTTACCTTACCTAATTTAAGACCGATCCTAAAAGAAATTATTGTTAAAAAGATTATAATATATGAAATACAACATATATAATGTTTTAGTACATTTTTATATACATAATATTTTGTAATAAAATGAAACTAGCTTTTGAGGATTGAAAAACCGCCAAAACAATCTATATGATTATCACTAATGTTTTATCTAATGATTTGTCATAAAAATAAATTTACAAAATGAATTATATAACCATTTAATTTTCATGATTTCCATTAATAAAAAATAACTTCAATTATATATTTCCAGTCTAATTAGACATTATTTTCCATATAAGTATACAAGTAAACCTATGATGAAAACCAATAAAACCAACATTACAAAACAATTAAATTGATTCTCATAACCCATAAAAAAGAAATAAATGAATTTAATAAAATAATAAAAAATAATATACATGTATAAAATATATTAAATTAATGAAATATTCATTTTGATATGATTACACATGTTATTAAGATTATGTGCAGAACTGATTCTGACAAAGAGTAGTGAATTCATTCCAAACTTCCATTTTTCTTTTAGTTTTTGGTTTCTATATATTTACCCAAATGTATCACCTAATAATTTTTATATGATTTTATAAATTCTATGTATATAATACTAAATCATGTATTCATATCAGTAAATTATTCTATGATAGGGAAATACTTGTTTCAAAAGGTTTTCTTTCTCAATTCTTCCCTATAAGAAAGATCGAATGATGGGAAATTCTTAATTTATTACCAATTTTCATGTGTAGTCCATAATATATTTTAATAAACATATATTTTTCTAAAATAACTGATTTTATCAAGAAACTATAAGTTGGTTTATTTTTGTTTTTTTCAAATAATTATTCCTTTTTATAATTTTAAGAATCATTAATATTTCTCTTAAAACTACATTAAAGTTTCTCATTCATGATGTTTTATAAACATATTTTTTAAATTTTACACATAATATTGAAATAAATTATCATCGTATTTTTATTTTTACAATTATAAATTCCCATGAATTTTTTAAATAAATTCTTTTAGAAAAACTCTTATGGTACCCCAATTTTTTCTACTATGTGACATGATTACATTACCCATAAAATTCAATCGGTAACCATTATGGTTATGATTAATTTTTTTAGAAGACATATTCATGAAAATATTATTATGGGAGTTCCCTGATAATTCCATAATTATTTGGGTAATTTTTAATCTAATGAGGCATCATGTTGGGACATGGAGTAAATCTTATTCCTTTATGGGATGTTTTAAACCATGTGATATAGTCTTAGTAGTTATCCTTGAATCATATTTGTTTCATGTTATATGTTGTTTCCAAATTTAAATGATTCCATGATTTTATTTTCTCATGAAACACAATGTATTCTCAATAATTTGTATTCATGTTTTATGAATTTTATGTCCTCATGTTATGTATTCTAACCCATGTTCTATATTTTATTCCTATGTTTATACCCTCACTAGAATTTTTAGCCCATCGTTGTCATTCATTTTTTCCTCATGTTATCCTATAAATATGTAAATTCCAAAAGGGTGTTATGAGATCATTAAAAATATTAAATAAATTATTTCTTATTTTAGGTTCATGATTACTAATTCTGTATCTAATCTTATAATGACACTAGACATTAAGATCATTGGATTTTATTTTAAGGGAAATAATGCTTAAAATCACGTAATAATATATGTAAATGTCTTGGGTGGTTATATTTGTTATCAAATAAATTTATTTTTATATTTGCATATTAGTACTATAGCATGTTAGTATGAATCCTAGGGATAATTGTATCACCATAGATAACCTTGATTAAAACATTGGGAATCCCAAGTTAGGATAAACTCTTAATTTAAAAGATTATCCTTATATTTTAAATGTTTTATTTTTTATATACGTATGTTCTAAGTATTAAATCCCCATAATTATAATATATTTTTCATAGTTAATCATTGGAAATAGAAGAACCCATTCAAACAATAAATTATTTAGGGAATTTGAATATTTTCTTACTAAAATTCAAAATATGATGGGAATGAGTGTTCAAAACATCATGAAATTACATTCACTATAGGATAAAGTTATGTATAATAACATGAATAACATGGAACATCTTCGTTCTCTTATCAATGGAAAATTTGTGTTCAAATCCTTTAAGAAAAGGACTCCTATGTTTAGTGGATCTTCTGATCCCCTCCTCAGAGAATAATGGATTATCACATTAGAGATGACATTATCTATCCCCCAGTTCCCTGTAAAAGATATATTTGTGACGGAAGTCTATAATTTTAATGGGGAAGATGATAAGTGGTGGAAACTGATCAAGACATATATTCTCAAGGAGTAATTATATTCTATATAATGGAAATATTTCATGAAAATATTTTCCAATAAATATTTTCCTCGAACCCTCCATCTAAATATAGAATGATAGTTCCTTGGGATAAAGTAAAAGGAAAATTATTCTATTAGAGAATATGAGGAAAATGTCACATGTTTTTCAAGTTATGACTTTATATTTTTCATGAACACTAAAAGATAGTTGGATCGCTTATTTGGTGGAATATATATGAGCCATGAAAAAGAGATTGTGATTCTAGAATTCAAATGGTATGAGGAGATTGTTCATTGTGATTATATGGATGAAATAATGATCAGAAAACCCCATTGTTGTCATGGTATGGATGATAAAAATATGTAATTAGTGTTTAATATTGGGGGATGAATAGAGAATTTCCTTGATGGAATGAAGACCTAACATCCCACGTGTCGAATGTGTGGGAAGAAGAATCCTATAAATTGATTAAAGTGAAACCATGGATTCTTCAAATGTGGGTGAAAGGGGGATATGGATAATAATTTTTGAATGGATATAATTAATCCCATGAAAATAGAAGATTAAAGGAAGTTTCAGATCAACACTCATAATTTAGTGTAGTGTTTCAACTAAAATGACCAAGGGTATTATGCAAGCCATTTCTGAAGGCCAACGGTTGTTGGAGGAAATCAACATCAACAACCTACAATAAAGATTGTAATATAATATGTTTTCAATACTAATGATGTGTATTCCAAAAATTACGTGGTCATAGGTACACTATTTTTTCATTTTATAATATAGAACATTCTCTCTGATCATGGTTTTATGCATTCTTTCATATCATGAAATTTTAGTATAACTATTTAAACACGGCCCCAAAATATGGAAGTAGAGTTAACTATGATAACGAAAAAAGTGGAAATTATTGATTCTAAATTATAGAAATAGTTTTCAGATTATTTTTGTAGATACAACCTCAATACAATTATCATACGTCTTTTGGTTGAGCTTGATTTTATATTGGTAATAGATTGTCTATCTTTATACTAATCCAACAAAAATAGTCATAAAATAGAGATAAATCTTCAAATCTATGGACATACTCCAGTCATGTAAAATTACATGGAGGATGGTGAATATATTTTAGAATCAGTATCTCAATTTTCCATTTTTTTGACTTATGATCAGGTGTATCTATCTCAAATGAATGATAAAAAAGAGGGAATAATTTTTGAAAACATTCACATTCTGAAGGACTACAATGATGTATTCCCTTAAGAAGTTTTCTTTCTTCCACATGATTGATAGGTTGAGTTCTAAATTGAACAGATTCCATGATATTTTCATATAATAATGAAATATTATAGAAAGTCCACTATTGAGTAAGAATAACTAAAGAATAATTTACAAGAGTTTGGAAAAGTGTTTTATATGACCGAGTGCATCACCATGGGGTATGCTGGTTCTCTTCATCAAAAATAAGAATGAATAAACGTTTTTATTAATTTATTATCATGAGCATAATAAAATAATTATAAAGAACTAGTACCCCTACAACCAATAAATTACACATTTGATCAACTTCATGGGGCCATTAATTTTTTTATGTTAGACCTTCAGTTAGGATATCACCAATTAAGTATAATAAGTATGATATTTCCAAGATTACCTTTCAAACATGGTTTGGAAACTTGAGTTCATAGTGATTCCAATCGAAATCATAATTATCTAGAAATTTTAATGGATTTATAAATAGTGTCATTATAGATTATATATAAAATCATATGGTAATATATATTGATGAAATTATAATAAACTCCAAGAACAAGGAGGAAAATGAGTTAAATTTGAATACTATGATAAAGACTATTTGAGGGGAGAAGCACTATGAAATATATAGTAAATATGAGGTATGGATAGAAGATGTATCATTCATAGGGCTATTTTCCACCAAAAAAAGAATATCTATGGACCCTTAAATGAAAAAGGTAATCGAAGAGTGGCCCATGTCAATATCTGTAATGGATATCTATAGTTTCCCTGATATATATGGGTATTATTATTTAGTTGTGAAGGACGTATCATTATATTCAAACCCAAAAACCAAGTTCACTCATAAGCAAGTGAAGTTTTTCTAGACTAGTGAATTTGAAGAAAACTTCAAAGAGTTGAAAAATAGAGAAATCATTACACCTGTTCTCACACTACTGACAAGGGGAACTCTTTGTGGCGTACTACAATGCTAAAATAAGGGATTAAGTATATTACAAATGAAGATTGTAAGATCTCATAAAGTATTACAACTGCTCAATACACTACCATTTGGTTAAATAGAATAAGGTTTAAGATTCTCTATATATAAAAGATGATATTTAACTATCAATAATGAGAATTGAGATGGAAAAAAATCATTGTAGAACTTTAGTGGATGGACATGGGAATCATTATGGATGGAAAATCATCAATCCTTTCGCAAATTATTTCTCAACCATTCCCTCAGGGTGAAAATAAAGGATTCTCAATGAAATTAATTGGACATTCAGAAAGAGGAGAAAGCTATCAGAAATTGGAAAACAATAGAGTAACAAAAGGATGGGGAATGTGTCATGAGATTTGGTTCATGACTGTGTATACCATCCAATTCAATGATTATTATTGTGCTTCTGAATTAAACCCATGTAGCATCCTTATCTATTCACCATAGAGCACAATGATTAATTTATATCTCTAATAGAACTATTGGTGGAAAAATATGAATATGGAGGGAAGATAATATACATCGAAGTTCATGGTATGTCAGAATTTGAAGGATGAAAGAGGATGATACAACTATTACCTATAGCAGCAAAGATGTGGTAAAACATTACCATGGGATATTTCAATGGACATCTAAATAAATCATTTGGAAACAATTCTATATGGGTTATTATGGATCATCATACAAAAACATCTCACATTATCAAAATTTGAGAGGAATTATTACTAGATCAAAATGAACAGATCAATATCATAGAGTTGGTATTGATTCATGGAGTACCACTATCGATTGTATTTGATTAGGATCCAAGATTCACATCCATGTTATGGAAAATTCATTATCTTGCTCTGAACACTATGTTGAACTTTTATATGACCTATCACTTTCCAACGGATGGCCAATCTGAGTGAACTATTTATAAATTCGATGACATGTTAAGAGAATATTATGTGGAATTCAAAGGAGTATAATACCAACATATTCCTCTTGATGAATTAACATACAATAATAGATTCCACTAGAGCATAGAAATGTCCCCATATGAATCCTTTTAAGGTATAAGATTTTGAACACTCTAATTCTTGGATATAGTTAGTGAGCATAAGATGATATGACCTAAAATGGTTGAAGAAATCGAAGAGAATGTTAAACCCATTTATAATTACATATATAGGGCTAAAATTCAAAAAAAAATATCAAGAAATACCATCATTGATGAGAGATTAGTTTAAGGTTGGGGACATAGTATTCCTATGTATATCATCAAGGAAAATGATCATGAGATTTTGGAGTAATGTAAAATTATGTCCCAGGTGAATCTGCACCAAAAAGATTTTTAATCATGATGGTGTTGTATATTATCAACTATCACTTCCACCAACCATGTATCAATTTCACATTGTATTCCATGTATCCCTCATGAGAAAGTACATACCAGATCCATCATATGTACTGAATTTAGAGGTGGTGTATTTGGAGATGATCTCTGTTATGATGTTTAAACAATGAAGATCATGGATATTAGAGATAAATTTATATGCATCAAGACTTATCAACAAGCCAAATTACTATGGGGAACTTTCAGTATGAAGAGGAGCCATGGGAACCAGAGAAAGTGCTTAAAGTTATGTACCCTCACTTGCTTTCAACATAGTATGTGAAATAAAATATTCAAGGTGAAATATCATAAAGTTGGAAGAATATAACAACCCATAATTCTACAAACATAAATTCCATTCTTATAATAATTCCATATAGAATTAATCACATAAAATCACATATAGAACACAATAACTTCTTTATAAATGAATGATCACTATATGTTGAGGAACATATTCCAATGGAGTGAAACATAACCTTGGGATTGTAATATGAACCTTCTGAATAGTAAACCAGCAAATAGAATATTAAACTAACCAATGAATGTATGAGAAAACATTAATCGTCATTTAAATGAAAATATGACTTAATTATACCATTGTATATAAAAATGAATTTTTTCAAAATGAAAAATTTAGTTTTTGTATTTTTGAAATTTAAATGTATATTTATAATTTTATAATTAATAAAATTATTTAAAATAAATTTTATTTTCTTAAAAATGTTTATAAATTTATTTTTCTTATTTTTATAATATTATTTTATGAGACCTTAATTAATTTTTTAAAGTGTTACAATTTTAAAATTATCAATTTCAACTAAATGATGATTCTAATTTAAAATTGAATTTATCATACTGAGAAAATTAATTTCATAAAATTGTGTTTATTTTTGACTTAAACACGTCAGAAAATATTTAATTTGAATTTTTTGGGATTTTTCAAAAACACCTGAATTTGTTTGGAGAATAGTAAAATATGAAAATTTATGATAAAATCTGAATACATGATTTATTGGGTCATAAATGATTTATAGATGATTTAATCCCATAATATTGAACTATCCTTCATTATATAATCTAATTTAATGATAAATATCAATATATTAATTGTATTTATGGAAAATAATAAAATAATGAATAAAATAATGGGAAAACACCACTCTCCACCAATATAGTACCACCCCTCACCACCCATTATCCTCACACCTCTAGAGTTGTGATCCTTGTCCAAATTCTACCCAATAATTCTACCATGTATATCCTCGAATGTTAAAGATCCATTGGACTCAAAAAATACCAAACCCATTTCCCTTTGATGGTTCCAAAGGAGTAGATACTCAAAAAGTAAAATCCTCTTTCATTTTCATTAAATTTATTTCTAATCTATTTTCTTTACTTATTACATCCTCACTTAATACTATATAATTGGTTTAAAATTATATTATATTATATATAATAAAACATTATCATGATAGTAGAATAATTCAACGCCATTTATCTTCCCCTCTCCTTGTGTTCTTAAAATGAAAACATTGTATGTGATGTTTTAATTTATCCCATTCAAGGATGATGAAGTTTTCAATTTCTATTGCCTCCTTCAAGACATCATATAAAACCATTTTTATTCATAAATAAGAGTATAATATATTTATTACATCTTATTTAATGTTATATACCAATTTTATATATAAAATATTAATTAATAAAACAAATAATGTTTTTATGATATAAAAACATCCAAAATAATCAAAACGATTATCATTAACATCTCGTATAATGATTATCCCTCACCACAAATTTACCATGTGAATTATATAACAATTTAATATTTCGTATGTTATTTAATAACATATAACATCAATTGTAGAAAACCATTCTCATTTTATATGATTTTTCATACATGTATACAAGTAAATCGATCTTGAAAACCATGGAAACCAACACCTCTAATTGATGAAATTGAATCTCATAACCCATAAAAATTAAATAAATAAACATAATAAAATTATAATAAATCAAATAAATGTATAAAGGGTTATTAATTAATTAATTAATAGATTTAATCTAAATATCTCAGACTTTAAGATCACGTGAATAACCGTTACATACCAATGTTAATGGATTCTTTCCAAACCTCCATTTTTCCTTCATATAATGCTTCATATCTCTTTAACCCAATGCAACACAGCTTCTTTTTTATAAAAATGTACTACATTATAATTATATGTTCCAAATTCATGTATCCATATCAGTACATTCTTACTTGAGAGGTAAATACATGTTTTAAGGCTCCATTTTTAAATCATCCCAATAAGCAAGACCAAGTAATGGGGACTTCTCTCCATATGATTCATTTTAAATTTCTATCCATAATATATTTTATGACACCATTATTATTATAAAATTACTTATTTAATCATGAAAACCAACACAGATCATTTATGGTAGTTTTAATGACAATTGTTAATTTTTACTCTTTAAAGACATTTTAATATTTCTCCTCAAACCACATAAATTTTTCTCATTTATAATGATTCATATTCATTATTTTACATGTTTACACGTCATACTAACATAAAATATCATGATTTATGACTATTATTCATTATAAATGTCCATATATGATTTATATCAATTCATTCATGGAAAACATTATAATACACCAATTTTTAATGCTCCATGGAATGATTATGATACCCATTTATTTCGAAGGGTAACAATGATTTTTATAGTTTATTATTTATAGGGACACATATGCATGAACATTTCATGATCAATGTTCCTAGATAGCTCTCCAATGCATTTGGTAATATTTTATCTCATGAGGTGTCATGTTGGGATAGGGAGTGAACATGATCATATTTGATATAGTCTTAGAAGATAACCTTTACTCATGTTTATGTCATGCTATAATTTTTTTACACATTTCTATGTTTCTAGGATAATATGTTACTATATTATATATGTTATTATTCCCAGTTGTTATTCCTGTTATATGCCTTTTATTTTTTCTTGTAATGCCTTAAAACCCATGTGATATGGTTTATTCCTATGTTTATACCCTTATTGGGATTTCTAGGTCATCCGTTTTTTTTGTGTATTCCTCAGGTTATCATATATAGCCGAAAGATCTCAAAGGGTGTTAGGAGATCATTATTAAGATTAAATGAATGTTTTTTTTTTTCATTATTTCTGATTTTGTATCAGATCATTCGAAGAAACTATAAACTATGATCCTTGGTTGGTATTTTAACGCCAATTATTCTAAACATAATGTAGTAATATGTTTAAATGACTAGGGTCACAATAATAAAATCAAAATATTGCTCAACAAAAAGAAAAATGAGGTGATTTCCCTAACCATGAGTCTAAATTTTGACATATAATAATTATATTTCTGAATAATAAACATGTGATAATTACTTATAAGATTAAGTAAATTTTAAAATATTAATATTTCTTTTCTTCCACTAATTACCTTTTCATATAAAATTTATTATTCAATTAAGATCATGCAAGATATAGTTATGATATTCTGTTTATGTGTCAAAAACTACTTTGGTTGGACCACTATGGTCAAAGAGGTAATTATAAAACATATTTAAAATAATAATAATGAAATAAATATAGTTTTTAAAATCATTTATCCTTTTTAAAATTATTCCTAAAATATGTTTATGAATAATGACATACCATATCATCCTAAAGACAGTAGACCATACATTTACATAAGAAACGTTACTATTTTTCAACGATCATTATAGATAGAATGTATATATTATTATATATTTTAGGGATCCAGATAATATTATAAACACTGTATTATTTCATAAAATATACTTACATTTTTCATAAATCTTATTTATTAATGAATAAGAATCACATAACTTCGTGGAGGTGGTATTCCACACGTACGCATGAACGACATTATCATCATTTTGTGTAAGAAATAAAATAATATATTATCATTCCAAAATGTTAAATATTTCGTTATATTAATATTTATTTCATTTGTATAAAATATATTAACTAACTTTATATATATTAACTTCTGTGTATTCTATTCGAGAAAAATATATCACATTGCTTTTTGAGGCAGTATTATGTCTTACACATGATCGATGTTATCATATACTCCACTAAATGAAATAACTATATATGATATAATAATGAAATAAGTACAAATATTTTACAAATAACAGATTTTTTATTTGAATAAACCATTATAATAATCTAAGAGAGGCGATTGTTGAAAATAATGACATCGGTTTGTGAGGTGGTTGTTTGTCGAATACATGAATGATAATTTTGAATCATATTTTATAGAAGAGGAGAAAGAATTTGGTTATAAAATTAACAAAATAAAATAATATTATACTTTATATAATGTTATTTTTATAAATAAATATTTTAATATAACTTTACATAGGTTGAAGAACAAATAAAATAATTATGCACAGGTAAACACTATACCCTTATTCAGAAAACCTCCTTAGATATGCACAAAACACCTTCTTGGGATGGATTTTTGATCAAAATAAGATATATAGGTTTTGGATAGGGAATTAATAACATAATTTGGGTAGGTATTTTCCACATAAAATGGATTTTATGTTTTAATATAGTGAATATATGGGGAATCCTTTTATTAATTAGGTGAGTGAAACACTTGTATTTTTTGAGAAGAAAAGTCATATCCATGATTTTTACATGACCAAATGTATGAACCCAGATCTTCTTTTCTGGTTTGTCTTTCCTTTTTCTGAAGTTTTTGGGAGAATTGGGATTTCTGGAAATTTTTGAAGTATACACCGTGTAGTTTCTGAGTACACGCCGTGTACTCCTTTGCCACTCGAAGCTGTGTGATGGCCATGTCTGGGCCAGACACATGGTGTGTAGAGGTGACTTGGAAACCACTTAAAGAAGAGTACAGTAAAACATAGTACACATCGTGTACCCCAGAAGTACACGCCATGTACTTTTTTTTTCATTAAACGCACAGGGGTCGCGCCTGACGGACAAAACACACCCCTTCATCAGGTTATTCATCCAAGAGCGACCCATACAACCATGTTTCTTCTCTAGATTCCCGAGCCTCCATCTGATATCCAATTCAACCGCCATAAATTGCTTTAGAACCATAGCGGTGAGTTCTTCCTTCTCCTAGAGCCTTGTTTCTCAATTTATCCACTTTCTCAAGATATTGAGGGTTGAGCGTTTTGGATGTTTTCTCAGATCCTCGATGTTCTAAAGACAATATTTCATTGTTGTTCACGTATATCATTCTCCCGGCTTCGATGAAGGTGGTTTGTACCTTTCCTTAGGTAGTATGTGAGTATTTTGTGCAAATTTCTCCAATGCCCTTGAATAGGGTATTGCGTGTTTTATGTTTTTCACTTATTGTTTGCTTTCCTTGCTGATATGCCTATGTAGAGGTTATTGTTTGTGAATAGGGCAAATTTCATTGTTCTCTGGATTCTTTTCCATGCTTGTTTTCTTGTTCGGTGTTTTTTATTTTCATTGCCTAGTTGTAGGATAGTGGAACTATTGAATTGTTATGTTGTTGTGCCTTAGAATAATAGCCAAGTAGTTCTTAAGGTTTACTTGGGCTGATGCCCAAGCTATGCATGTTTATTTTATACAGGGTTGTGAGAACCTAGTGTAGTGGACCATAGGGAGAATGTACGTAAGGGTTTCTCCAGAGTGTATTTAATTTACGATTTGATACCACATGGGAAATTGATGTTGAGTGCATCCTTAGAGAGTCTGTAGTTCCTCGACGTGGACCATAGGGGGAATAGACGTTGAGTGCTTCCCCAGAGATCCTTTAGCATGATACGAGACTATAGGGGGAATTGACTGTGAGTGCTTCCTCAGATAGTATATTATTTTGCTTAACCAGAGGGCTGAGACTGTGTGTGAATCCCAAAGGGTTATTAGTACTTGTAGGATAAACCCTAGGGGTTAGACTATGAGAACTACCCAGAGGTTACCTTTGTTCTACTTTCTTGAGTGGCTGTTTTTGTTTGTAGAATATATGCTAGAAACTGTGGATTGTTATTACTGTGTATTATTCTATTTAATGCATACTATTTACTGCTTATTGTACTTTACCTGCTATATACTCACTGACTGTTAGGCACAGATCATTGTGTGGTTGCCTACTGGGACCTAGTCTCACACCCAAGTAGATTATATTATTGCTAGTATAGATAAGAGAAAGCACCCTTCTACTTCTGGTTCATGATTTCTGTGGAGCTGGAGAGCATGGGACCAAGCTGAGGCTTGTGATGCTAAGGGGTCACTCATATTTTTTTTCTTTTGTACTTTGGTTTAGTATTGTTCATCATTTTTACTTGTTGGATATTTTTCAAGACATATATACATATCATGAATCATTATTATATATGTGTGCTCCAGTTTTCTTCTTCCAGACTTCTGCTATTTATTTCTGTATGGACTATTATTACATCTACTATGGTGTGTTGTTTAGTTTAGCTGTGTACTTTTCCAATGAGGGCATAGTTTTCCCACTATCACATCCAAGGCCTCGATTATAGTCTGCAACCTCTGGCATTTGGGGAAACGCGCTTGAGGCCATGTGACCAACTGGGTACGGGGTGCCTCTTAGTGGCTTCCAGAACCGGGACATTTCAAAGTGGAATCAAAAGAGTTTTTTCTCTTGTTTTACTATTTCTATCCTTATCAAGGGATATAACAGACTTAGTACTTGGTATTAACCTATGCTCGGGAGTAGGTAACCCATGTACAAGGAAAAGCCATACTACCTCGTTATTGCAGTTTTCTGGTTTTGATATTTTACGGATGATATGATTTCACCTAGAGTGATCTACATGCCTTTTGTTGTTATTGTTGTCGATATTGGGGTTCTATTTCTGTCGCAACACGATGATATGAGGGTATGTAATCTCTTTCATCATATAGGCACTTGTTAGAAATCGCATACCATGCATTCTTGCCATGCGATCTAGGGAGCATTAGCAATTTCATGTTGTTGTGATAGACAATGTATAGATTATGCATGCTGTTGTGATATATTATTGATAGAATCTCTATAGTTTGATTGAAAGGTTGTTTGTTCTGTACCTTGCGTAAATGAACACCAATTTTTGGTTCTTGTGGTGTTATGGGCCCTCTTAAATTGGAAATTGGTGGATAGTTGACCTTTTTTCCTTATTTATGACTGTATTGGATTCCAAACATTGATTCGTGGGGAGTATGGGCCATCATGAATCAGAATTTGGCACCTTCATGCTTTTTTTCAGTGTTTTTCGGGGCTTCGGTGCAGTTTCAGAGCTGCTGCCTGGAAAAACCCAGAATACACGATGTGTACTCTATATATACATACAGTGTAGTTTTAAACAGTGTCACTGACTGTGTGAGAAAAAATACGGGTTGTGAAAAACCTCTAGGAATATGTTGTGTATGGTAGGTACACGCCGTGTAGTAGTGAGCGTGTACCTGGCCTTGTAACTAACAACACGGGTCAGGCAAGATCGTGTCATACACGCCGTGTATTGTATGCACACGTCGTGCATCCTTTTCCTCAGTAACTAGACATGTAACAAAGAACCCGGGACGGTGTTCTCTCCTCTTATGCACCCCATTTTTGTTCGGAACATGCCATGTAAGGGCCAGCCGTGTACTTGGTCATGACGCTAATAAAGCGGGTTGGTAAAATCTTCAAGTATATGTCGTTTTTGTTAGGAACACACCATGTTATCTCAGTCGTATAGACATCCATGTAACTAACTACATGGGTCATTGAAACCTTGTCTACTACATGCCGTGTCCATGGGGAACACATCGTGTAGTCTCAGTTTAAGAAGACTGTGTGGGTTATCCGTGCAAGGAGCTAGGGCATGGGAAGAGAGTTAATTACACGACGTGTAGAGTTTATACACGTCGTGTAGTCATGTTTTTTAAATATTAAGTGTTTTTTTCTCCTGCTTCTATTTTGTACACCTTTGTTCCCTGTCCTTGTTTTTCTAATCTAAGGTATGCTTTTGATCTTTCAGAGCCATGTCTCCGAGACATCCTCTGGTTGTTCGTCAGTTGTCAGGAAGTGATCATTCGCCATAAATGGCTGATCCGGGACTTCCTGCCGATCCTCCGGTCGGGCCAGCCTTGGCACTGCCTATTATACCAGTTGCAGGCGCTGATGCACATCTCAGGGAAGGTTTTATAAGGATGATGAAGAACTTTCAGGGAGCACCATCTCCTACCACATCTATAGAAGACTTGATGCAGGTTTTCCAGCAGCAACATCCTCTTACTTTCTCGAGGGAAGGAGGACCACAGGTTGTAGAGTCATGGCTGGAAGCCATGGTGACTATCTTCAAGAATCTGGAGACACCTCCAGAGAGGCAGGTCAAGCTCTCTTCCTATATGCTACGATACTCTGCCAAGAGGTGGTGGGACGTGATCTCACATGCGGTTCACCAACAGGTTATGGTTTGGGAGGATTTCCATTGCATGTTCTATGACTACTTCTATCCAGAGACCCTGAGGGCTGATCGAGCCTGAGAGTTCACGAGTCTAGAGAATATTACCCTTTCCATCATGGAGTATTCCTCTCATTTCACCGAGCTGTAGCATTTCACACCCCTCCATGATGGAAGTGGGGTGTTCTTTGCAAGGAAGTTTGAGGATTGTCTAAAGCGGGAGATCCGCTCGTAGGTGAATCTGTTCATGTTGTCTTCCATCACTTTCATCATCAACCAGGCACTGATTGCGGAACACAATTTGAGATAATCTAGAGATGAGAGCTAGGGTGGTTCTGCTACCAGAGCTAGTGTTCCTCTAGTTGACAGTAGGAAGCACCGTAGGGAGACTACGTACAGTGATCCAATGAGGTGAGATACATCTTCAGATAGCCAGGTAGTATGCTACCAGTGTGTAAGGGCAGGGCACACGAGGCTGCAATGCCAGATAGACCCAGTGGAGTGCCAATATTGTGGAAATATGGGTCACCTTCAGTGTTTCTGCCAGGTTTTCTCACCATTATATGGTGACAGGGGTTCTTCAATGACTCCTCATTCAGGAGAAGCACCACCAGTTTCTCACCAGTCGGGGAACTGGAGTTCGTCTGGCCATTAGGGACAAGGTGGAGGTCAAGGTCATGACAGTCACTCACTAGTCCTTTAGCGCTAGCATGGAGGATCAGCTTAGAGTGGTGAGGTAGGGTCACAGGGCCGCGGGGCAGGCCAAACATTTGCAGTGAAGAAGGTCTATCAGGAGCAGGATCTAGGACCTTCTATAGTTCGAGGTATGATCTTAGTAGCCTCAGTTTTATCTTCTGATCATTTCAATACTGGTGCTACGCATATCTTTATCTCTGTTGCTGTTGTGGAGAGCCTTGAGATCTGTATCCTATCTTCTACCAACTTTTTGACACTAGACACACCTTTGGGGACGAGGACACCTAGTGTACGTCAGTGCAGAGAGTGCCCTCTCAAGGTTGTAGGGTATAGTTTATTATGGGTTTTTCTATGTCCTAGAGATGACAGGCTATGATACCATTCTCAGGATGGACTAGTTTGTTTCCTTCTAGGTATTCATCGATTTTTATTTCCGCAGGGTGAGTTTTATTTCACCATAGGGTGAATCTTTTCTTCATAGAGGAAAATGGGATGTTTAGGCGAGTCGAACAGGACTTGAGCATCATGGGCTAGGAAGGGAGATGAACCAGATTTCTAGTCTTTAACTGGATGACATGGGGACTTCATAGTTGGACTTTCCTTCAATGGTGGATCATTTCAGGGATGTGTTTCTAGAAGAATTTTCAGGTTTTCTCCTGTTCTGTTTCTGATAAAGGCAGACGGTACCCTTAGGCTCTACGTAGATTATCAGTAGTTGAACCAGTTGACGGTCAAGAACTGGTATCCCTTACTGAGGATTGATGACCTCATTGACCAACTTCGAGGAGCCTGGGTGTTCTCAAAGATTGATTTGAGGACTGATTATCATCAATTGCGTGTTATACCATCAGATATATCTTTGAAAGCCTTCAAGAGCAGGTATGGTCTTTATAAGTATATGGTTATGTCATTCGGTTTCACTAATGCTCCTGCAATTTTCGTGGAATTGATGAACCGAGTGTTCCATACTTATTTGGATTCCTTCGTTGTGGTCTTCATGAATGATATCTTGGTGTACTCTCACACCCGACATGACCATGATACCCATCTTGAGATTTTTATGAGTGCACAAAGAGAGAATCAACTTTATGCTACACTCTCGAAGTGCTACTTTTGGGTAGACCAGATTCACGTTTTGGGTCACGTCATCTCGGAGGTAGGAGTATCTACAGACCCAGAGAAAGTGGGAGCTGTAGTTTCCTGGGTGTAGCCAAAGAACTAATTTGAGGAATGGAGTTTCTTAGGGCTGTCTAGATACTACAGATGCTTCATTCAGGACTTTTCACACCTAGTAGCACCATTGACAGGTCTGACCAAGAAAGGGGAAAAGTTATTATGGTCAGATTCTTGTGAGTCATCCTTTTAGGAGCTGAAGGGAAGGTTGGCGTCAGTACCGATACTAGTCTTTCCAAATCCATTCAAGAGCTATACTATTTATTGTGATGTTTCAGGTATCATGTGGGTGTTGTGCTTATGCAGGGAGATGGAGTCCTTGCATACGAGTCTCGGCAGTTGAGGCCACACGAGAGGAACTACCTGAAGAACGATCTAGAGTTGGCATTTGTTGTTCATGCCTTACGTTGATGGAGACATTGTCTTCTGGGAGATCACTTTGTGGTTTTCACTAACCACAGGAGTCTCAAGTACATCTTCACTCAGCGTGATCTAAATATGAGATAGTGTAGGTGGGTCGAGTATCTTTAATATTTTGATTTCAAGCTTGCCTATACGCCAAGAAAGGGAAACATAGTGGAAGATGCATTGAGTAGGAGAACTCAGATTTTGGCAGTTTAGAAGGCCAGCAGTAAGTGGAAGCTTATGGCTCTATTCTCTGAGATGCATCTGGAGGTTCACGACAGACAGGGACAGACATCCATGTCTTCTGTAGCTGCTACCTCTACACTTCTTGATTGGGTACGAATGATGTAGATATCATACTCATAAGGCTTATTCATACGAGAGAGTGTGTTTGTAGAGGACCCTTTTCCTGGATGGACAGTGGGAGAGAATGAACAATTTTATTTCTAGGGATGTGTATGTGTTCCAGCAGACATACCCGAGGAGATGATGCGGGATTTTCATTCCCCAGTTTGGGCAGTTCATCCTGGCGTCACCAAGATGTATCAGGATCTTCATCACCTATACTGGTGGCCAGGTAGAAAGAGGGATGTTGCTGGTTTCTTCTTGTGGTGTTATACTTGTCAGAAGGTGAAGGCGGATCATCAGCGACCACCAGGCCTTTTACAGCAGTTACCCATTCTGGAGTGGAAGTGGAACGATGTCGCGATGGACTTCATGGCCAGTTTTCCAAGCTCACCTTTATGGAATGATGGTGTTTGGGTTTTCTTCAACAGGCTTACGAAGGTTTCCCACTTCTTACCAATCAAGGAGACCATCCGTGTTGATGATCTGGGAAGACATTACATCCGATAGATTGTATGTCTGCATGGAGTTCCACACTCCATTTTTTCTGACAGGGATTTTCACATTACTTCTCAGTTCTGGAAAGGGATTCAGAAGGCTTTGGGTATGCAGGTACTTTTGAGTCCAGCATGTCATCCACATACTGATGGCCAGTACAAGTGTACGATCCAGGAGCTTGAGGATATGCTCTGTGCTTGCATTCTAGACTTTGGTGGTTCTTGGTAGAATCATATTCCTCTTGTAAAGTTCTCCTTCAACAACATATTTCAGGTGAAAATTCAGATGGAACCTTATGAGGATTTGTATGGTAGGTCATTCCAATCACCTTTATACTGGATGGAGACAGGAGAGGCAGCTTTTTTTGACATTGTCTTGTTCAGGAGACCTCAGAGCAGATAGAGTTGATTTGGAAGATGATGTCTACAACACAGTCTCGACAAAAGTCTTATGCAGATCAGCGGAGACGACCTCTAGAGTTCGAGGTCGGGAATCATGTTTTCCTACATGTCACACTGAGGATGGGACACAAAAGGATTCGGAGACAGGGTAAGCTTTCACCGTTGTACGTCGGGCCATTTATGGTATTGTAGAGAGTTGGTCTGGCTACCTATCGGTTGCAGTAACCTCAGAGGTATCGGGTCATGCATGACTTCTTTCACGTCTCTGAGCTCCGATGATACATTTCAGACCCGTCACATGTCTTTCAGCCTGAGGAAGTTGAGCTTGAAGAGGATGCATAGTTTGAGGAGCATCTTATCCGGATTATCAATCGCAGTACGAAGGTTCTCTGTGGGTGGTATGTTCCTCTAGTATGGGTGGTATGGCAGCAGGGGCGAGTACATGAAAAGACCTGGGAAAGGGAGGCCGATGTACGATCGCAGTGGCCGGAGCTGTTTGGGATTTCTTATTCTCCACCTCATTAGGGAAATTCGGGGATAAATCTATTTAATGGGGGAAGTTTTCAAGAACCCGAATCTTCTTTTCAAGTATGTCTTTCCTTTTTTTGGAGTTTTTGGGAGAATTGGGATTTCTAGAAATTTTTGAAATACATTCCATGTACTTTCTGAGTACATGTCGTGTACTCCGTTGCCGCTCGAAGTCGTGTGCTACCCGTGTTCGGGCCACACACACTGTGTGTAGAGGCGATGTGGCAACCGCTTAAAGCGGAGAATGGAAAAAAAGAGTACACACCGTGCAACACAAAAGTACTTGCCGTGTACTTTCTTTTTTTCATTAAATTCACCGGGGTCGTTCCTGATGGACAGAACACAGCCCTTCTTCAGGTTCTTCATCCGAGAGCGACCCGTACGACCGCGTTTCTTCTCCAAATTCCTTAGCCTCCATCAAATCTCAAATTGAGCCGCCGTCGATTGCGTCGGAACCACAGTGGTTACTTCTTCCTTCTCCTAGAGCATTGTTTATCAATTTCTCCTCTTTCTCAAGATATCAGGGGTTGAGAAATTTGGACGTTTTCTCATATCCTCAACATTCTAAGGAGAATATTTCATCGTGGTTAACATATATCATTCTCTCGGCTTCAAGGTAGGTGGTTTGTGCCATTCTGTAAGAGGTATGTGAGTATTTTGTTAAAATTCCAACAATACCCTTGAACAGGGTATTTTGTGTTTCATATTTTTACCATGTTGTTTTCTTACCTTGTTGATATGCATGTTTAGAGGTTATTATTTGTGAATAGGTTAAATTGCATTGTGCTCTGGATGCTTTTCCTTGCTTGTTTTCTTGTTCGGTGTTTTCCAGTTTCCTTGCCTAGTTGTATGATAGTGGAACTGTTGAATTGTTATGATGGTGTTCCTTAGAATAATAACCAAGTAGTTATTGAGGTTTACTTGGCCCGATACGTGTGCTATGAATTTTTATTTTACACAGGGCTGTGAGAACCTAGTGTAGTGGACCATAGGAAGAATGGACGTAAGGGTTTCTCCAAAGAGTCTTTAATTTACGATGCGACACCATAGGGAGAATTGACTTTGTGTGCTTCCACAGAGATTCTGTAGTTCCTCAGTCCACAAGGGTAATAGACGTTGAGTGCTTCCCTAGAGAGCCTTTATTATGATACGAGACTATAGTGGGAATTGACAATGAGTGCTTCCTCAGAGAGTCTATTATTTAGCTGAACTAGAGGGGTGAGACTCTGTGTTCCTCCCAAAGGGTCGCTAGTACTTGTAGGTTGAACCTTAAGGGTTTGAATGTGATAAATACCAATAGGTTACCTTTGTTCTACTTACATGAGTGGCTGTTTCTGTTTGTAGAATATATGCTAGAAACTGTAGATTATTATTACTGTGTAATATTATGTTTAATTCTTATTGTTTACTGCTTATTGTACTTTACCTACCATATATTCGATGGCTGTTAGGCCCAGATCTTTGGGTGGTTTCCTACTGGGACATTGTCTCACACCCTATTTGGGTATTTCTTTTGGGCCCAAGCAAATTATATTGTTGCAGGTATAGATAAGGGAAAACTCCACTCTACTCCAGGTTCTTGATTGTTGTGGAGTTGGAGAGCATGGGACCAAGCCGAGGCTTGCGATGCTGAGGAGTCCCTCATCTGTTTTTCTTTTGTACTTTGGTTTACTAGTTTTTAGAATTGGGACTTGTTGGCTATTTTCCTAGACATATATACATATCATGCATCATTACAATATATGTGTGCTCCAGTTTTCTTCTTCCAGTCTTCGGCTGTTTATTTCTGTATGGACTATTATTACTTCCGTTGTTGTGTGTTTTTTACATTCGTTGTGTTCTTTTCCAATGAGGGCATAGTTTCCACACTATTACACCCAAAGCCCTCGCTGTTATTCGGCAGCCTCTGGCGTTCGGGGAAATGTGCTTGAGGCCATGTGACCAACTGGATACGGGGTGCCTCTGGGTGGCTTCCAGAACCTGGATGTTACACCAAAGTTTTCAAAAATAAAAACTTATTGATAAATATATATTATGTGGTCTAAATTTTGACAAAAAATAAATTTTACAAAAATTCTTATATTATTTTATCCCTTATATATTTAGTTTAACCCCTAGTATTCCCGTTTTCACCTTAATCGTGGTAAATTAATTTTTACGATTTTTGCTATTCATAATAGAAAACATTTATGTTTAAATATATAGATAATATAAATTAGGAATATATAAAAATTTATTCCATTATAAAAAATTAAATTCATTGATTTTGAATAATTTATTACAAAATTAAACTCGTAAACATAATGAAAAGGTGGTTTTTTTCAAATGTTTTCATTTCAAGAGAAGAGTAACATTATACTAACTCCATGAATAATAATAATAATAATTGAATAAATGTTAATATTTTTATATATATAATACATATATTTAATATTAATCATTCCTCATTAGGAATAATTGTAATTAATTAAAATGGAGAAATAGAATGCACTTTTAAATGTTTTTCAAAAAATCCTGTTTTTAATCCAAAACATAAAATTATGCTAATATCCCATATAAATACATTAAAATGTAATAAAGTGTATGAAATATAAATTTATATTGTTATAGTTACTTTAAATAATATTCAAAATGTAATAAATGTTTTAAATTACATATATTATTGAAAAAATGGCATTGGACAAAAAATTGATATTTTCACTATTAACTGATAAATCAATTTATTTAAAAAAATTCAAAAATATCACCATGTATTAATTTATAAATAATAATTAAAAAAATGAAATTAGTTTTTTATCATTTAAATCATAAAAATTAGAAATTAAATATTTTAATAAAAATAATATATGAATAGAGTTAAGTAAATACTATTTCTTTTTTTGATGTAAATATTTTTTGGTATATTTTTATAATAAATATAAATATTTAATTCATGAAAATAATTTAATATATAATTAACTAGGTTTTAAATTTAATAGAACCCTTGGGTAATTGATTCCTCAAAGAAAAATTTACTTAATTTAACAACATTGGATATATTGTCCACATGTTATTTTCAGATTCTCATGGTACATCCTCAAAAATAAGGTTATTTCATTAAAACATCACTTGGTGAATCACCATATTCTAAAACATGTTATCTCTAAAATTTAGAATATTAATTGGATGTTCCATTTAATAATTTTCTATTCTAAATTTTATACTGTAGGGCTCAATACTAGAGACGAATCATCAACATATTTCCTTAACCTTGAAGTGGGAAATATATTGTGTTGCTGGAAAAAACATTTGGAAAATCTTACTCGATAATAATATGTTCTAAATATATATTGGATATAAAAATTTCCAATAAACCATGGACCAAAGATTCCCCCTTTTAAAAAATAAATATCAATTTTTCCTTAGAGATATATTAAGAATAACATTATGACCTACCTCGAATTAAAGTTCATTCCTAAAGTTATTCACATAACATTACCATCTGTTATGATATATCATCATATGTTTTTGAATGAATTATTCCTTATGATAAATTTACACAAACAAATATGGTCTCATAAAAATCCATTCTCCAAATTCATCCCAAAAGGTGGCTTTCGAAACTAATTTCCATATAATTCTTCAAAATCGTCCTTTTGTAAAATATAATGAAAAATAATGTTATAATAAAAATAAAACAAATAAATATATCCATCCTAACCCCATTAATAATCTAATTAATATGAATAAATAATTTATTCCACTATTTGAATCTTTCACTTAGACTGGCCATCAAATTAAGTATGAAAAGATACACGGACATTTTATTCAATACCCAATGACTTATGAAGGATATTTGAAAACATAGATATGAATATGGGATAATGGCCTCATATAATAGATATATGAGATTCATTTTAATTTACTACCTCTTTTAGATATCATCAAGAAATGTGATTTAAATATATGGTATCCTGAATGTGAAGGAAATGTAAAAAATTTAGTTAATTGATCCACAATAACCAAAATGACCTTATTGCATCATGATGTATTTGGTAATTTATCTATTAAACTAATGGATATATTTTCCTTTTTACAATATTGAATTTAAAATGGTCTAAAAATTATCATTTTTAATTTTTGTTCTTCTTAAACATACTAATATGTAAAATACTTCATCATAAGTTCAATAATATCTCCTTTATTACCATCCTACTATAAATATTCTTAATGGCCTCTATATATTAGAGTGTTATCTAGATAAATGAAAATCAGAGAACAATGTGAATCACTCAACAATATTGTCTTCCAAGGGTAATCACAATGAACACATATTATTTTTACAAAAAAATTTAAACACATTATTTATGAGTATCTAATTAATGAAACATCCCCTTACTAATAAATTTTACCTTTTCCTACAAAGCATGATCCTTAATCCATGCTTGGGTAATGATTCCGAAACATTCATCGTCATTAAAACCTAAAAGAAAATAGTGTATTTCCACACATCCACAACTTTTGGGAATAACTCATCATAATGTAAATTAAAGAGCCATGTTCTAAATGTGACATCGTTAATGTAGGGTTACATTTTTTTATCAAATAATAAACCACTATGTTTAATTTTCCAATATTGGAATAATATATGAAATAATAATCCTTAATATTTTTTCATCTTCCCTATATCATATTTAATTCATTATGAGTTAATATATACATAAATATTTTTATTAGAATATATTTCACAATTTACACCATACAAATGATGCCTATAAATGTTTAAATAAAAAAACTATAATTTCTAATTGAAGATCATGTGTAGGTTAATTTAACTCATGAGGTTTAATATGAAATAAAGCATATGAAATTAAATGATCATTCTATATGTGGAGCAAAATAAGTCACTTCAAATAACCAAAACAACAGATGAATGGTTTCCCATTTCTAAAAGGTAGGGAAAAATAAACATTCACCAGTCATCATATTAGATTTAAACAAATAATCATCGTATTCTTTAATAAAGTTTAATTTAACTCATTTTCATGATAACTATGTGGCTGTGATAGAAATATGAGAAATGTTTTGAACAAACATCTAATTGTAACCCACTAATCATAGATGTCTATGAATCAATACATTATTTTTGTGTCATGGCCATTCTTCAACACCTATTTTAGTTGGGTCAATTTTTATTCCCCAATTAGAAAAAATTTAATAAATGAATGAAATTTTTTGAAATAATAAAAAGTAATAAAAAATATTCAATGTATTTTTACTTTCATTCAAGGATTACAAGAAAATACAAAGGTAATTTTCATCTTCCTATTAACTTTTAGAATATACCCACATATTATCTATAAACAAAACCACAATAAAACATATGAAATAATGGAATATTTTTTCATAAGATCTATAAATACATCAGATGAATTATGGAACCCAATGGGAATAAGTAAAAACTCTCTATTTCCATATGTAGTTTGAAATTAAATATTAAAAATATCTTCTTCCATAACATTCATCTGATGGTACCTTATATTGATATCATCATTTGAAAAATATTAAACTCCCCAGAAGTGATCAAATAAATAATCATTATGAGTTAAAGGATACATTTTCTTAACCATGAGGTTATCTAAAGCTATATATTCAATGAAATGTCTCATAGAACCATATTTATTTTTGCCCCACAAAAAATGAGACCCATATATTAATGTACTGGGGATAATAAAACATTTTACTAAAAACATGTTCAATTTATTTATTAATTTTAAAATTTCCACTTGATCCATTGCATAATAAAATTTATAAATTATAATATAATCAAGAAATACATAAATATTATACTCAATCTCCCAATCAAGAATAATACCAGGAAAATCTTCTATAAATAAATCAATTTTTTTATTCACTGTTTTAACAAAACTACTTTTAATAGTTTCAATATAATAAAAAATATAAGGTATGTAACATTCACTATTATCAGTAATAATTTTATTTGATTTATGGTATGTTATCAAATTAATGAAATCATTTAACAAAACATTCTCGACCATAGAATTTTTTATAGGATGATAAATTGAAGTCCAATCCATACGAAGAAAGATATTAAACTCTACTATAGATTGTTTAACATTATTTATCGGAAAGACCATTGTAGTAATGAAATTGTGATTATTATTTTAAATCATAGATTCATTAATACAAAAACAATTTTTTCACTGAAATATATTCTATTCATTCATGGGGTGATATTTCTTAAATTACATGAATTTTTCTCTGATTTGAATGAAATATGATGATCCAGAGTCAAAAGGGTATTTGAATAATTTTAATAAACAATTAACATACCTATCACCACTCCACTTTATGAAACAATAACAATAGTAGTAGTAGTAAAATAATTATTCACAATATTATTCTAATTGTAATAATGATTCCCCCTTGAGTGATAACATCAGATTCTTATTAACATAATTCACCATAACATTGTAATAGAAACATCGTACCACTTGGGTTTCATTGTGTTTATCCCATTTTAATTTCATTCATGAGAAATATATCCAATCTTACCATATCCAAAGCACTTCCCAAAAAAAATCAATTCACTAAGACATATTAATTTTTCAACAGTACACATAATATTTGTACTCGTTTTTATGACCTTCTTATTTTCCCAATAGATAACTCATAATTTCCTTCTATATTGAAATTTTATTAATACATTCATCTCTAGTAATATTAGTGTCCATAAACTCTATATTTTATTTATGAAAACAATAAAACTTTTTCTCATATATTATAAATTCTTACACAAAAATTACTCTAAAAAATATTTTTAAAATAGAGAAAAATATATTTATATTACGGTAAATGTCCCAAAAATATATGGTCTATACCGATAAATCCTTTTAAAACTTACATCATACATATCCATATATTTATTTATTTATTTCCAATAATTCTAGAAATCATTTCTCCTCCCTTATCCAAAATACTATACAGAAATAATTTTCAAGGAAAATATACATAAAATTTTCCCTTTCTAGGACATCAACATCATATTTCTCATTTATATTGATTACCAAATACCACCATAGATCCACTTCACCATCAAAACAGTCAACCAAAAGAGTTACCTTTTGAAATTATAAACATCACATGACATTAAATATCATCCCTAAATCATTGATCTATCCTTTAATTACCACTAGATGTTAATACCTATAAAAATATGGAGGACGGTGTGTCATTCAATGATCCACCATAGTCATGTTCTTTCATAGTAGATCTAGTTCTTATATAACATGGATCCCACCACTTTATATATTTTGTACCAACTCATTCATAACATAGTAAAAATGATCTATTCCATTTTTAACCATTTTTATGTAGATTTGGAAGGATATTTCCACTTGGATCCATCGCTATAAAATTTTATATTTCTACTATATAAAATCATCCTTAATAGATATTGTTTTTATGTTGAATAATTATAATAATTAGTTGTCCTATAATTTCTACATAGCTATATAGTATAATATTTAATGTTTATGCTATTATAATTTTGATAACATATAATGTTATCTAAACCTACCTCTAATACCAACTATAAGGACCCAACCATAAACATTATAAAATCATTTGTTTCTGGTAATTGATTAATTATCTTGTATCTGAGGATATTTTCATGTTTGAGTTTAATATAATATTTTAATACATCATACATCACAAAAAATTAATATATAAAATGTGGTCCCATCTCATTTGTATCCATTTTTTAAATAATATAACACTTTTGAAATAAAACATTAATTCATTTCATGAACAATAGTCATGAGTTTCAACTAGACCTCTCTATTTATCTAACAAATATTTAAATATTATTTAAAACATTTACAAAAAATGGATGTACTCAAAACCCTTGTAAGGCACATAAAAATTTAATGTTTGTTAGTCTAGTAAAAATAATCAAGTCCTAGGAAAATTTTACATTTATCTAAAAGTTATTTGAGTGAAATGTAATAAATAATTTCAAATGATATCACACAAAATTGATTGGCAATAAAATATTTTTAAACTCATAAAAAGAACATATAAGTCATGTGGGTAACTTTGTACATCATCATTCATATCAGTCTTTAAAATAGAGAAATATATATAGTCATCTTTCCTCTATAGAGTGCCAAATACATTAGAGGGATAACAGGGACCCACACATCTTGTGGTTTTCATGGAACCACCTAATCTTGTATTATCATGTAATCACCCATACTTTTTTTAAAAAAATTACCACCCATCCATGGTTTATAATGGATCCACCCATCATTGGTTTATTCTATATCTACATTTACTTGGTATATGATAGAACAACTCATCATCATAAAAACATTTATGGAAAAATAACATTATCATAAATCATGAAATATTTAATTTTCATCATAAAAATTTTAAAATTTCTTGTAATCACATATAAATTAATATTTCAAAAATAAAAATACCCATTTATATTAAAAAAGCTATTCCAAACCAAAATACCATTTTCATTAAATAATTTTTTTTGGAAACTAAAATACATAGAAAAACGAAATGATTGTTTCACATTTAATATAAATAGAAATACTATAAATTAATAAAAACATATAATAATGGTTATGGGGGCGGGAAAATTATTTTACACTATAAACATTAAAATAGAATATTCATTTTGTCATTTTTAAAAGAATTAAAACATTCAATAAATTGGTTAATATTTTGGAATACCATTAACTAATGAAATAAATTTCCAATATAAAACTCTAATTTAAATATAATTAAATTAATAAAATGATTTTTAAAAAAATATATATGTGTATGAGATAGAGAGATTGATAAAAATAAATTAAAATGGTATTTAGAAAAAAGTACCTCACCACATTAGAAGCATTTGAGTCATATGCCCTATAAAAAATAACAATAAAATATTAAATATCATTATAATAGATAAATTCATTATATAACATGTCAAATGGTCTGTATATGAACCTCTTAAAATAATATTCTGTAATAACATCAAAATATTACTCAATTAAAGGAAATTGTGATGAAGTTCTTTAAATTGTGTCCGACTTTTGACGTAAGTTATATATCATAATGTATAATAAAATTATATTAGTTTTTTAATTAAATAATAACATTTTTTTAATTTTTATTATTCATTTTATTTGACTTTTTATCACATTATACCTAATTAAATAATAAATTATTTCTATGCCATATGTAATGATGATATTCAACTTATGTATAAAAAACTACTTTGGTAGGATGAATATGGTCAAATAGGTCATTATAAAACATATCTAGGATAATAATCCTATAAAAATTATCATTTTATACATTAATTATACTATTAAACCTAAAAATGGTATATTTTTTTTTAAATTGATCTATGTTACAATCTTAGAGATGGTAGATATTATGTACGGATGAGTAACATTTCCATTTTTTAATTATCATTATGGAAGGAGGGTATGTATTATTTTATCCTTCCATAGTAATAATAATATTATATTATAAATATATATTTTAATATAATTATATATATAATAAATGTGATTTATTGATAAAAAAGAGTTTTATTGCTTCATGGAGGGGTAGTGCAAATGTACGCATGAATAACGTTATCATTTTTTAGTGTGTGAAAGAAAATGATATTATATATTTTCAGAATGATATATATTCCATGAATATAAAACATATGTAAATAATATCAATTATAATCATTTAATTTATCCCTATTTACATCATGTAACGTTTTAGTGAAAAATCAATCACATCACTCCATGACGCGATAGTCTTCCACACACACCAGCGTCTTTATCATATCCCCCACGGAATGAAACATAAGAAATTAAATTTGATAAAATAGCTCCATAATTTTGAATATGATAATAATATATTATATATTATTTAAATCCATCATTATATCAATTTTTAAGAGTTTATGATAGAAACTAATGACATAGGTTCATGAGGTGGTAAACCGTAGTACACTTGAATAATGATTTAGTATACAATTAGTTGATAGAGTATATGTATTCCGGTTATTTAAATAACATAACAACCAAAATGAATATGGTATATACAATTGTTATTGTATAAGAATAATTGAAGAACATTTTAAGTGTTTTGAAGATGATATAAAATAAATATTCATGATTATGTATGATACCTTTTCTTCATATCCCCTCTATTAGTAACCAACAAAAGCCTAAATAAGATGTATTTTTTGTAAAAATAAGTATTCTAGGTCATGGGGATGGATTAAAAGAATATATATGGGTTGTTACTGGCTGATAAAATTTTATTTTATGTTGTGATGTAGACATTATAAATGGTTTGTTTTTATAAGTGAGATGGGTGGCGCACTTGTAATATTCTAAAAGAAAAAGTCATACAGATGTTTTTAACATGCCAAAGGCCCCAAAATGGACTATTATTGAGACTTATACAAGAAAAGGTAGATATATGTAATATAAATATATTTTTAAAAAAATTTATCTCATTTTAAACCATATCATTTTAGTTTAACCTCTATTAAACCTGTTTTCACCCTAACCGCAGTAATTAATTTTTACTAATTTCTATACTCATAATGGTAAAAAAATTAAGTTTAAATTATTAGATAATGTATATTAAGATGATTCCAAATGTTGAATAAATTTTGACAAATTAAATTCATATATATGATATAATCTAACTTAATATTAATCTCATAAATTATACTAAAATGTTTTTTTAAAAAAAGTGATTTTTTCATGAAAAACCTGCTTTTATATTAACAGTTTGAGTAATAATAATAATTTTAAGAATATAAATTAATAAATAATACTTTATAATATATAAGTTTAATTTTTTGAAAAAAATATATTTATTTATTATTTTAATTAATTATATTGGAGAAACATTATGCACTTTATAGTAATTTTCTAAAAAACCACAATTAAAAATAAAAAGTAAACATACAATAAAATATAATATTGTGATGATTTAAGAGTAATGAATATTCATAAATATATTGCAATAATAAATATAAAACATTAAATTTAATTTAATTCTTAATATTTCATTAAAATTACTTAATTTTGTTTAAAAGAAATAACTTTTTTACAAAAAGAATTATTTTTCAGTATTCACCAAAAAGTCAATGTCTTAAAAAAATGTAACAAAATGTAAATTTTTAAATGATGATTTAAAAAATGAAACTAATATCATATAATTAATATTATAAAGTTTCAAATTTTTTTATTAAAATAAAATCCATATAATAATGGTGTTTAGTAAATACGGCGATTTGGGTTCGTCTTCTAGGTTTTCCTCTATCCTTCCAAATTCCTTCCATATTATGGATGATTGGTAATGTACAAGGTCATTTCATGGTCGCAGACTCTAGGACCCAAGTGGTTTTCCATTCCCTTGAACCTAGAATCTGTGTAGAGGTCAATATATCTGAACCCCCATTGGATTTTTTCTGGATTGAGATTGAAGGTGAATATAGGGTTAAGCATCAGGTTGTTTATGAGTTGTGGAATCATTACTGTGCCTCCTTGTTCCTCCAAGGTCACTTAGTCCAGATCTGTCATAGAGTTAATATCCAATCTACTTTTAATTCGGTTAACGTGGCTAATTCGGTCCACAAGAAGCCTTCCAATGAGATGTTTGGAATGCCTCGGGAGATTTCTTCCTCTGTGGAAGCTGTTATGCCCATTCATGATGCAGGGTGTAAAGTAATTGTAGTGGATACCCTAGCCTCTGGGGTGAATGGGTGCCCTCCTTCCCAAAAGGAGGTGCGACTTGTCACCAGAGATGATGGATTTCAATTTGAAAATCTGAAAGATTTTCATTTGAGGCCCCCTGAACCCAAGTTCTCAGAGGTTTTTGATAGATTAATAAGAGATTTGGGTATCAGGAACATGTTTTAGAGAGATGGGTAGGGGAAGGCCCGAGTTCCTAGGGTCCCCTCTTCCTTTGTAGATATTGTGAAATTAGGCTGTAGAGGTCCTCATGTGCATGGTGCTGTGAATTCTGGAGAGGTCAGAGAGGATGTTCCACCTTTTGACAATGATCGTCTTCTAGGTAGCAATAACCGGTTTGTAGTGCTGGGGGAAGATGAGTTTCAGGCCCTTGGGGAAGGGGATAATGCAGTTTCCACTGATGAGAACCCTCTCTACCGGGAATAATCTCAAGAGGAGGAATCTGCTTCAGATTCTACTTTCAAACCCAAGGAAATGGGAATTTCAAAGGAATATCTTAGATCCTCTTCATGGAAAGGGAAGAACAGTATTATTGATTCTGATGGTTTCATTACACACTCCTGGAGGACACGAAGAAGAAAAGATTATTCAAATCTACATAGTCCCCCCATTACAAGGTCTTCATGTAAATGCAGGACACCCCCAATGGTTCCCAAAATAGTGGAAAACAACACATCTTACATGCATAATGACTCTGCAATGCACATGGAGGCTGTGACCCCTAATGATCATGAATCACAAGCAGGTGACTCTCCTTTCAAGGATTTGGTGGATGATGAAACTGATATTGTAGAACATGTTTTCCCCCCGGGTGGTTAAGAAATGATGGAGTGTGATATATGGGATGTTATCATCAATAGAAATGAAGAATTCATAGAGAAGGAACCTGTGGTAGATGCTACTCAAGAGGAGTTTGACAGATTGGTAGGGAGAGTAATCTAGTTAAATCTGAATGAGGAGCAGGGAGGTTGGGTTCGAGAACAACTCATTATATTGGCCCGTGGATTTAGCAGAAAGAATATTACTATGGAATAACTCGTCCAATCCTGGGACTAGTTAGAAAATAGTATTGAATACATCCTCAAAGAAGATCTGGATGGAAAGTCCAACACTCTTCAATGGAGTCTCCATATAGAAAAGTTTTCTAAAAGGCATTAATTGAAATTGGAAGATATGATTATTACCTATGGTGTTTGTTGATTGTTTGGTTGTGTCTGGACTGGTTTCACACTTTTTACCTTAAAAGTGGTTTCTTAAAAAAATAAAAATATGTTTGTGTGATAAAAAATAAACACACGAGATGTCTAAAATTATGATGCCTTATTATCAAACAGTGACACCTTTTGTTTAGTATAAGTCATCTATGGAAATAATTTTTTTATATCCTTTATAACAGTTCATAAAAAATATGGTTTTGGCAAACAATAACACCTTATAGTGTCAATTTAGTTGTGTAGTAAGGGAATAATCAATGGGCACCATAATGAGGATGACATATATTAAACTGACTAATTTTTTATGTTATTTACACTAGATTCATGTGTTCCAATTCCACTTCCAATTTTTTTATCTATAAATGGATGTAATGGATTGAAAATAATATAATTTTTTTAATAAATTATTATATGTTATACTATATAGATATTTAATCCTATGATCTTCACTAATGTTTTCTACTATGAATCACATATCATTAACTAAACCCTCCTCTGATACCAATTAATGTGACCCAATTTCGACATAAATAATTATTAATTAATTTTCAATTAATATTTCATATATTTAAAAATAATAATTTTCCATGTACCATTATGTTTGGATATAATTGGATATTAGATACATAAATATCTTATTTAAGAAAAAACATCATCACCTCAATCATCTTTCTATACATAAGGTACCAGTCTGGAATCACCTCATGCATAACCTTCCACAAATACCTATGAAAAAATAATTATAATGGGTAATCATAGATATTTAGGTTGGATAAACATTGTAAATATCAATAATTTTAGGATTAAATGATCATAATGTTATGATAAAAAAAGAATGTTCATGTAATTAACATAATATATTTTTACTCAAAGAATCTTTGGTCAAAATCCCTAAAATAAAATAATATATAAAAGTATAATAAATATGTTTATCAGTAATTTAATCATCAATAAATTGTAAAAACGTTGTTGTGGTTCATAACAAGAATAATAAATAATAATATTTTAATCATAACAAAATTAATTAATGTTCAAAAGGTTTCTTTTTATTATCGTTAAAATGTAATCATAGTCACACATCAATATGTGAACAAAACTATTTTCAATCATGTTCATGCATATTTATGTGAGCATAACTACATGAAATAATATCACAAATCAATAAGTGATAAAATCTATTTATATTAATCTATTCTCTTATAATCATCATCTCACGAGATATCAATATAACTTTACCCATTAAGTTGGAGGTCTAAAATTGAACAAACATTCACTTAATTATTATTCATTCATTTCAATATCACAAGATTATAAAATAGTCATCATATAATAAAAACATAACATGTGGGAAATGGATGGTATTAATAATAATATCATAATCATAATTGTAATGCCCTGACCCCAGTTACCCAGAGTCAGTGCATTATTGTGTAACATTGGCATGATCACAAAAGATCAAGTCTTGAAAGACCGATTAGTTTACTAGCCTTGGAAACACTAGATACGTTCCTCAATGATACATTACATTATAATGTAAAAAATCACAATAACATAGTCTCCATAGTCCACACTTCTATCCCATTCAGACTATCCCTATAGGTCAGTCATAAAATATTTCTTCACATCCTAGGAAAAATAAAACATTGAAAGGGGTGAGTTCAGATTCTTCGTAAGGATAAAAATATAGCGGAAGCTTTCATAAATAAAAATAAACATTTAAGGCAATATATAACTAAAAAAATCATTTTAAACTTGAACTTTAGCATAATATGGAAAAATTAAAATGAAATAATGACATTTACTTATTCACATGGATATTCTACTGGTCGAATAATCACATGCAATATCAATAAACACTTTTATAATGATGGAATGCATAATGCCAGACTATCATAACCATGTTGCCAAGCCCTTGTGCCAAGACCACAAATAAGATTTTTTCAAGGCCTCATGCCATGAAACTAGTTTGTCTAATGAGACCTGGAGATGCATCGAGGATCTATAGCGGGCTCCACTAATCACTTATTAATTCCAATGAATTCCTTATATCAACATGTTTAATCATATCATAAACTATTACATAAACGTATCACATAAAACTTGCAAAAAGGAAACTTTAAATTTCCACATTTCAATCACAAGATAACAATACAACACATTGGTATAATAAAAACACTTTCAAAACCATTTTCAATACCAAAATAAAAGAAAATTAAAACGTGGTATTTATTTTTCATTTCAAAAAAGTTATGTCTTGTAGAGGAAGCCGAAACTCAAACAATGGTCACAACGGTGGAGAAGTCGTTGTCGCTGCATACGTACGAAAATAAAATTCTCTTGGTCATTTCGTAAAACACTTAGTATAAAAATATTTCTTTTGAATAAAAGTAAAAGTCAATTGGGTTCATAGATAATATAAAAGGAATTCTTGTATTAAAACAAAATATGCCTCAATGAAAGAAGATTGAGACGAAGTCCCTTAAAAAGATCATTTTTTTAAATAAAATAGATCTATTATGCATATCCACTATAAGTAAACATAAATAAAGTAATAATACAAGATAGGACATAATAATATCATGACATAATTTGAAATTAGGAGATTAACCCAAAGAACGGAAATTGGGTTAAGAAGTTCCCTTTACCTCGTGTCCGACTTGACTCGATCGTTCTATAATCTCCTGAATAATAAACTACAGTTAATTTATATTTTCTTAAGAACCTTTTTCATGTTCATTATTCCTTTTATATCACTTATTACCATGTTATTAATGTTATTTAATTATTTAAGTTAATAATGGTCATTTTGTCGATCTTTGGTACTTGAGTCAAAAATAAACGTCTTATAATTACAAGTTGTTCATGTGGTGAAATATCAATTATATCCAGAATTATATTCATCATGTAGATATCATATATATCATATATATCCTGTATATACATGAATTTATAATATTACATAACATTTAGAGGTAAGAAATGAAATGCACCGTTCATGGAGACAGTAAGCCATATGTACGCATGAATGCTACATTCATTTCTATTTCATATTTAATGGAACGAAATTATAATTATATAAAGGTATAAAATAATTCCAGTATAATATAATTTATAATACCATTTACTATATCTTTTATACATCCCACATATGGCATTAACGATTCAAATCACTTTGAGGGGGCGGTAGTCCCCACTTCCTAAAATGAAATTATCACGTTTACCCATAATGGAAATTATAAAGGTATTCCATAAATGAAAAATAAAGAATCATAAGGAAAAAAACATAATATATATCATATATAGAAATAGTCTCCTCATAATGGCCACCTTGAGAGGTGTTGAAAGAATATTGAACAATCATCGTTTCGTGAGGCAGTAATTTGCCACCCACAGAAACAGTATGTTCTCTAACCATTTGACGAAGGTGTGTGTATGTGTAAATAAAATCATTCTCATAACAACATAATAGTATATTTAAGACACTGGTGTTGTTACAAAATAAAATAATAAAAAGATTTTAGGGGGTTCGAGAAGAAAAATAAAACAAAAGAACATAAGAGAAGACATTACCTTAAAATCGGGCAACTCTTTTTGATTTGAGCCAAAGGCTTCCATGGGAAGACTTCTGCCCAAAGTGACGCTTCTAGGAGTAAGAGAGGGAAGTTGAGAGAGTATTTTGGCCGAGGTTGGCTGATCCAAATGGCCTTGATGGTTTGAATAAGGTTGTAGTGGTGGGGGCCTTTTATAAGAGGAGATGACGGGCACTCTTGGAAGGTCATGAAGTGTTACATTATTATGAGGTGCTTTTCGGATTTCAAAGGTCCCAAAATTATATGTTTCGAGGATAAGGTGATAAGGGTTATAAATATATCCATACATTAGGTTTTTTAAAAGTTTAATTCTTTTATTTTACATTATCTTTTCATTTTATTTAAATCGTTAATTAATGAGGTAATCGCTGCATCATCATGGTGTCATTAAAAATTTAATTTATTTAATGTATAAAAATTGTGAAAAAATTACCATGATGTAGGAAATCGTTTTATCTTTCAAATTAATATTTATAGTAGAAAATTTAACTTATATAACCCCATGTAATAATTGTTTTAGTAAAACTACACATGTTTGTGACAATTTTATTTTTACTTTAAATAAAAAGTTATTAATGTCATTTTCATACCCAAGTGCTCCATGGGGCCCCCAAGTTGACCCATGGAATTTCTTGGTTGGCCATGACTCATTCAATTAGGGTAGGACAATAGTAAAGTCATTTTCATATTTTAATAATATCAATTTACATTAAATTTCACTAATTACCTTTAATCGCGATTAATTAAACATAAAAGTTACTATTCACTAAAAAATTATTTTATTCCTATTGAACCACATTTTACTTCCTAATTACAGCCATGTGTGTTGGATTCTTGAAAAACAAATCACAGAAGTGGTAATGTTTCATTTATATGAAAAATTGATTTTTAAACTATTACTTAGTGGTTTTACTATTCATCAAAAATTGAAGTTTTTCAGAAAAATACCAAAAATTCACTCTAAGCTATATTTGATATTCCTAATTCAAAAATAATGTATATTTTACAAAATTCAAAACAAATAATTTGATTTAATTAATTTAATAATTAATTCCTGATGTCACAACAAATAGCGTGTTTCTAAGAAGCAATATATATTAAAAGATTGACAATTGTTTATGTCCAATTTCAAAGTGAAATTAATTCTAATGAACACCATTTGGATAAAATGTTAAAAATATATTCTAATTATGCTTTAAAACCAATCAATATTATAACTTATCACTATAAATTAATTTTATTAAAAAAGTTGTTTTTAAGTATTTTTACTATTATAAATAATTGGAAGTTCCCAAAAAATTACAAAAAAATAAACTTAGGATAATTTTGATATTGCAAATACAAAAATGAAGTCCATTTTGAAATATAAAATTTATATAATTTTAAAAAGTGGGTACTACTATTCATAACAGCTACTTTGATTTGTCGCGATGTGTTAGAATTTCGAACTTGCGTACAACACACGCTACTGTATTATTCAAAGAGAAGCGTACTGTGGAAGCTTGGGGAGTTACATACTACCCTCCTTCAACAAATTGCGTCCTCGCAATTTGAAATTTTTCTTTGAAAATAACGGTTGAAAATAGAAAACACCTTTGACGAAAACCCACATCGGAAAAAGGGTTAATAAAAATATAACATTAAAATAAAGAAAGAGACGTACAAATCTCACCCGAGATAGCCTATACTAGGATTCTATGAAAATATGGATATGGAGGAAAAACAACCCATCAAGGTCTGATTGAGAGTTGTAGAAAATATGGTTAGGAGGAACTTAACTACTAGAAAATCATAAACTTGTGATTGGTTAAATGATCATTGATTCCCCAGTTAAAAAAGTTAACTGACAACGTTTTTTTAAGTTACCTTTCATAAAGTTGAGGAATTTATTTAAGATATTTACTAAGAATGTAAGGAAATATACATACTTGTCATGTAGACATTTCATTATTTAATAAAATTTTACCACATACCCATCTTTCACTCAAAAAGATAATATAACTCAAAAATATTATATTTATCTTAATCGTACAAAGTTCTTAATATTAAAAAATACCATTCAGATTAGGAAAACTATTTTGTAATAACCAGGGACTTCCTGTAGGCTAGTGGTAGGTAATAAAGACCTGTCGCACTAAGGTTGTGAGTTCGATTCCTACGGATTTGTCCGACGTGACGGGTTAACCCCCGACCTACAGGTTGTCCTTTTCCTAAAACTATAGTATTATAATATTCCAAAAATAATCTTCATAAATGTTTTAACCTTAAACAATACTACCCAAAGTTCAACTTAATCCATTCCAACCTTTATAGTTATCCAAAATGCCTCAGTCCAGACTTTTTCTAAAAGGTATCTAAATTCCAAAATCAATTGTATCGTCGGATTCGTCAAACAAATTAAAGTTTCTATTATTGTCCCATACAAAAATATGGTTACCTTCATCATATTAAATCCTTAATTAAAACAACAAGTACTGCAGTACAATATATCACATTATTTTTATAACCAAAATATAATCCTTGAGTCCAAAATCACCAATACATTAATTATTACTCTTCAACTGTAGTAACAACATAAGATTGGCCTTGATCCCTTGGACTTTTCTAATGTATGTTTCCATGGCACTTAAGACATTCATTTGTATAATTCCCCATTTCTATACAATTATAGCATTCAACATTGATAGCCTCTTTCTTTCCCTTGCAATCAGAATCCCGGTGACCTTTTTCTCCACATTTATAACAAACTCCCATTCCTTTTAGGCAAGTACCAGGGTGATTTTTCCCAGAATTATTGCATAATGGAAAATCATTCTATCCCTTTTTCCCTTTATCTGTCTCTTGTTCCACCGTTCTCTTCTTCTCTTGCTTTAATTTGATGTCATAATACTTAGTGAATTCCTTTTCTGTCTTGATAGCACACGATACTATCTCTTCCTATGTTGAGAAAGATTATGATACTAAATCTTGATAGAGAAATGGTTATAACCCATCAAAGAAATGATCAATCTTACTTCTTTGGATACGTATATAATCGGCAGCGTACCTCGCTAACCTTATAAAGTTGGCCTCATACTTTGCGACATTCTCATCCTCCTTTTTCCTCAGACTCAGAAATTGCCTTTCTATATGTGTTTGATGGTCACGAGGAAAGTATTTTTCTAAGAAAATATCTTTGAACATTCTATATTCCATACATGATACTTCTTCATCTTCCTTTGTATTTTGAATCAGTGAACACCATTGATTGCCATCTCTAGTGAGGCGGTAAACTGCCATGACAACTTTCTCCCTTTCACTACTCCCCAAGGCATGGAATATGTTCTCTAAGAAGTTTATCCATTGCACAGCTACTAATGTATTTGTACCCCCATTAAATTTTGGTGGTTTTTTCCTCATGAAATGATCTATCCTTGATCCTCCATGTTGAGGATCAGGGTGCTCCATACGAGTAAGGTTATTATTCATAACCTGAGCGAGTTTCCCCAGAATGGTGATAAGCTGATCAGCACTAGTTGTATCACCAACTCTATTATAATTATCTTGAGTAGGATGGAAATCCCTACATGGAGTGTGTGCAGTGATACAGTTTCCATTCCTCCCCCTAGGCGCCATTTCTAAACATTGGCTTAAACTAGATTAGTTTATGAATCAAAATACATAATTCCATACTTGTAAAACACTTAACATAAATTGAAATATTTATGGATATAATCCATAATCATAAAAATAAATATTTTCTTTGAGAAAGTATATACTCATAAACCCTTTCTAATAGTTTGTAATGAAAATGAGAATTATCCTAAGCATATCCCCCGGGAGTGTCGTAACCAAGAGTGCAGCAAGGCCCGTTGTCGTGCACCAGTTCCGGTTTGAGTCTAGATCAAAGAAGTGTTTTCGGGTTATACCCCTAGGTACATCTGTGCCAGAGCAGCCTCTACCTGCTCGTATCCAGATAGGGATGTATTGATCGGAAAACACAAAAAATCTCAATAATACCAAAATTCTAGGAAGTTCTTGTATACTAATCCTCAAAGTTTATCTTAGGGATATGTGCTCTAATCAATGTTTATCTAAATCTAGCTTTCATGGTTAGTACTAAACTGCCTATAATGCAAACTATAATGCCCCAACCCCAGTTACCCAGAGGTGGTGCATTATTGCGTAACATTGGCATGATCACAAAAGATCAAGTCTCTAAATACCGATTAGTTTAGTATCCTTGGAAACACTAGATACATTCATAAATGTTACATTACATTATAAAGTGAAAATCACAATAACATAGTCTCCATAGTCCGCACTTCTATCCCCTTCAGACTATCCCTGTAGGTCAGTGATAAAATATTTCTTCACATCCTGGGAAAAATAAAACATTGAAAGGGGTGAGCTCAGATGCTTAGTAAGGATAAAAATATAGCGGAAGCTTTCATAAATAAATATAAACATTTAAGGCAATGTATAAATAAAACAAAATCCTTTTAAACTTGAACTTTAGCATAATATGGATAAAGTAAAATGAAATAATTCCATTTACTTATTCACATGGATATTCTATTGGTCGAATAATCACATGAAATATCCATAACCACTTTCATAATGATGGAATGCATAATGCCAGACTATCATAACCACGTATACAAGGCCTCATGGCAAGACTACAAATACGATTTCATCAAGGCCTCATGCCTAGACACTAGTTTGTCTCATGAGACCTGCCGATGCATCGAGGTTCTATAGCGGGCTCCACCCGTCAATTATTAAGTCCAATGCATTCCTCAAATGAACAGGTTTAAACATATCAGAAACCATAACATAAACGTATCACATAAAACATGCATAAAGGAAACATTACATTTCCACATTTCAATCACAAGATATCAATACAACACATTGATATAATAAAAACACTTTAAAAACCATTTTCAATACCAAAATAAAAGAAAATTAAAATTTGGTATTTATTTTTAATTTAAAAGAAGTTATGGCTTGTAGAGGAAGTCGAAACTCAAATAATGGTCACAGCGGTGGAGAAGTCATTATCGCTGCATACGTACGAAATTTTTTTCCCTTTTTCATTTAGTAAAACACTTCTTATCAAAATATTTCTTTTAAATAAAAGTAAAATTCAATTGGGTTCATACACCGTATAAAAGAAAGTTTTTTATTAAAACAAAATATGCCTCAATGAAAGAAGATTCAGACGAAGTCCCTTACAAAGATCATTTTTTTAAATAAAATAGATATATTATTTGTATCCACTATAAGTAGATATAAATAAAGTAAAAATAAAAGATAGGACATAATAATATCATGACATAATTTGAAATTGGGAGATTAACCCAAAGAACGGAAATTGGGTTAAGAAGTTCTCTTACCTCGTGTCCGACTTGACTCGATCGTTCTTTAATATCCGGAATAATAAATGAGAGTTAATTTATATATGCTTGAGAACCTTTTTCATGTTCATTATTCTTTTTATATCACTTATTACCATGTTATAAACATTATTTAATTATTTACGTTAATAACGGTCATTTTTTCGATCTTTGGTACTTGAGTCAAAAATAAACTTCTTATAATTACAAGTTGTTCATGTGGTGAAATATCCATTTTATCCTTAATTATATTTATGATTTCTATATCTTATATATAATATATATCCATTATATAAATGAATTTATAATATTACATAACATTTAGAGGTAAGAAATGAAATGCACCATTCATGGAGACGGTAAGCCGTACGTACGCATGAACACTACTTTCATTTCTATTTTGTATTTAATGGAATGAAATTATAATTATATAAAGGTATAAAATAATTCCAGTATAATATAATTTATAATACCATTTACTCCATCCTTTATACATCCAACATAGGACATTAACAATTCAAATCACTTTGAGGAGCAGTAGTCCGGACATCCTAAAATGAAATTATCACATTTACAAATAATGGAAATCAAAAAGGTATACCATAAATGAAAAATGCAGAATCATAAGGAAAACAAAAAAATAATATATATGATATATAAAAATAGTGTCTTCATAATGTGCACCATTAGAGGTGTTAAATGAAGATTGAATAATCATCATTTCGTGAGGCAGTAATTCGCCACCCACAGAAACAGTATGTTCTTTAACCATTTGACGAAGGTGTGTGTAAATGTAAATAAAATCCTTCTCATAAAAAAATCCTAGTATATTTAAGATAGTGGTGTTGTTACAAAGGAAAAGAATAAAAAGTGGTTAGCGGTTTGGAGAAGCAAAATAAAACAAAAGAACATAAGAAAATACATTACCTTAAAATCGGGTAACTCTTTTTGATTTGAGCCAAAGGCTTCCTTGAAAAGTCTCCTTCCCAAATTGAGGATTCTAGGAGTATGAGAGGGAAGTTGAGAGAGTATTTGGGCAGAGTTAGGCCGATCCAAATAGATTTTATGGTGTGAATAAGGTGGTAGTGTGGGGGCCTTTTATAAGAGGAGAGGAGGGGTACTCTTGGAAGGTCATTAAATGTTACATTATTATGAAGTGATTTTCGGATTTCAAAGGTCCCACAATTATATATTTTGAGGATAAGGTGAAAAGGGTTCAAAATATACCCATTCAATAGGTTTTTGACAAGTTTTTGTCTTAGAGTTTACATTATCTTTTCATTTTATTTAAATCATTAATTAATGAGGTAATCGTTGCATCATCATGGTGTAATTAAAATTTTAATTTATTTAATGATTAAAAATAAAAAAAAATTACCATGATGTAGGAAATATTTTTATATTTCGAATGAATATTTTTAGTCTAAATTTTAACATATATAACCCCATGTAATAATTGTTTTAGTAAAACTACACATGTTTGTGACAATTTTTTTTAATTTAAATAAAAGGTTATTAATGTCATTTGCTTACCCAAGTGGCACCATGGGGTCCCCAAGTTGACCCATGGATTGTATTGGTAGGCCATGACTCATACTATAAGGGTAGGACAAGTTTAAAAGAATTTTTATATTTTTATAATATCAGTTTTACCTTAAATTTCACTAATTACCTTTAATTGCAATTAATTAAACTTAAAAGTTACTATTCACCGAAAATTATTTTAATCTCATTGAACCAAATTTTACTTCATAATGACAACCATGTATGTTGGATTTTTGAAAAACAAATCAGAGAAGTGGTAATGTTTCATTTACATGAAAAATTAGTTTTTAAACTACCACTTAGTGGTTTTATTATTCATCAAAAATTAATGTTTTTCAGAAAAATACCAAAAAAATCACCCTAAGCTATATTTGATATTCAAAATTAAAAAATAATGTCTATTTTACAAAATTAAAAACATATAAGTTGATTTAATTAATTTAATAATTAATTCCCGCTGTCACAACAAAATGTGTGTTTTTAAGAAGCAATATATATCAAAAGATTGACAATTGTTTATGTCCAATTTCAAAGTTAAATTATTTCTAATGACCACCATTGGATAAAATGGTAAAAATAAATTCTAATTAAAATTTAAAACCACTCAATATTATAACTTATCACTATAAATTATTTTCATTAAAAAAGTTGTCTTTAAGTTTTTTTTACTATTCATAGAAAATTGGAAGTTCTCAGAAAATTACAAAAAATTCAACTTAGTATAATTTTGATATTCCGAATACAAAAATGAAGTCCATTTTGAGATATAAAATTTATATAATTATAAAAAGTGGGTATTAGTATTCATAACAGCTACTTTGATTGGTCGTGGTGTGTTAGAATCTCGAACTTGCGTAAAACACACGCTAATGTATTATTCAAAGAGAAGCGTACTGTGGAATCTTGGGGTGTTACAATAATTATAAAACATCCATATAAAGAATAAGGATTATACCATTGTATTATACCACAACTATATTTTAATTGTAATTAAAGGATACTATCACATATTAAAAAACACAACAAAAATACCTCTAAAATAATTCATGTGGGAAATAACCATTCATATTAGAGTAAATTATTTGAAAATAAAATATTATCAGAATATTAGTGAAACAATTTTAAATAAAAATAAGCAAGATAAATAATTATGGGAAATTTTTAACATCGATCATTCATGATGGTAGTAATTCTTTTCATCTCATAATCATTCAAATAAATATTATGTTCAATCCTTCTTTTATTGTACCATGTTTTGTAATTGATTAAAAAATATTTATAAAACATTTTGTTAATATTAGATAACTAAAAAATTAATTTCAAAAACCATTGATGTATAATCATAAGCATTATTTAAAAAAAATTTATAAATTAGAAATATGGATGAAAAAGTTATTTTAGTTAAAAGTTGAGAAATAAGTCTATCTTCTCTTTAAAACATTTTCTTATCTTTTTTTAGTCACCAAAGTGTAATGTGGGACTAGAAAATAAAAAACATTAAAAAATAGAGGGTTATAATAATGTAATTGTTTTATCTGATAAGGATATATAATTTTCTCAATGTAAATTCATGCCTGAATAGTATTGATTAAAATATGATTGAAACACAAATCCCTTACCTCAAGAGTTTTATATCATTAAATTCATTTAAATGTAATCTAAAATAAATATAGATATATTATAAATATATAATATAAACATATATTAATATATATAATATAATATTAAAGATACTTATAACATAATATCACCCATTAATTAAAAATTCATTCATGAAATCACTATGCTAGATGACGACAACTTCATTTCTCATGCATGTTTCAGCTCAGCAGACTCGGTATTTAAAAATTTTCAATGTTTTATTGGCATAAAAATTTATATTCTTTATATTAATTTAAAATAAATATTTGTTATAAATATATTTTTAGTTATCCATAAAAGGTATATGTGAAAAGTTAATTAAACTATTCATGGATATGGTGCGTCGTAAGTATTCATGGACAATTTTTAAAAACAATTATTAGACGGAACGAAAGAAAGGTAAAAAATAAATTATAAATAATCATAAAATTACCATAAATAAAATATTTATTTTTAAAATCCATCATTGTGACCATCCAATTAATGTGGTTATGAAAACTGATTTACACCGCCACATTGAGACGGTATGACATATATATATGCACAAGTGATGTTTTCACCTTCCATATGAAGGAAATAAGGTTCATAATGGTTTTCCATATTTATAATAAAAATTATGCACATTAAATATACATAGCTCATTATTTTTTAATTTATAATATGGATTTAAATGTGGAAAATCATTAAATAAAATTAAAAGTACTCAGCAAAGGGTTATACCTGTTAATTGAGAAACCACTTTCGATATACACCTTAAGACTTGATTGGATGGTATTTGGAAACAAAATAAGAACATGGATGTGGATAAAGAATATAGTAATGTATTATTTATTTTATTGAATGATATATAAGGCTATGAATGTGTATGGAAGAGAAGAGAGAATGTTCCCTTTTATAAGTGAGGGGAGGGGAACTCCTAGAATTATACAAAACATTAAATAATATATATACGTTAATCAGTTAAAATTAATAAAAGGCATAAAAAAATTCAACATTAAGATGTTGAGGGTTCTAAATAAACACATATAACCATATTTGGACATGTTTTGGGCATATTAATAACTATATATTTTAGTTGATTTACTGTAAGATCATTTTAATTTTAATAGTAATAACTCAACATTTTTGAAATAGTAAATTAATTATATGAAAAAACAAAAGTAAAATTTTAACTAATATTTTAAATTCCCATTCAAAATCACTGATTCATTTTAAAATAGTTATTTTACATTTTTTTAGAAATGAAATTTAACAGACGAAAAGAAAACACATGTAAAACAGTTTTATTTAAGGTAACAAATTGAATAGTAAAAATTATTTGACCTCGAAATAAATAAATAAATTTCATTTCAATGTCCTTTTGGTTTCATTAAAGAATCCAATTCAAGGATTTTGTGGTAAAAATTGATTTTTATCTTCTATTAGTTCCCTCAACTAAAATAAGGAATAAATAGTTTTAAAATAGAATAAAATATAACTTGTCTTCGCAAAAGTCAATATTGTTTTTCCAATTTCATAATAATTATTTATGATAAATTATTTATCTAAATATTAATTATTTGTGTTTAAAAACAATAATATAATATGAGAAATGTTTTTATTATAGAACTTTTAATATTTTTAACCATGGATTCAATCCAATTTTACATATTTACTAAGGTGATATATATTTAATATGGTTAATTTCCATAATGAAAAAAATAACTTAAACCTATTAAATAATATTTATTATTTTAATTCAAAATATTTAATTTATTACTTCAAATTAATTTCAATGTACTTTTATAATTTAATTTATTTTTTAAAAAAAATTATGATAAAAGGTTTTCTATAAAAAAATATCTTCTTAAGTATATATTTTTATTCCAAAATCATGAATGATATTATTTCCATTAATAAGAAATATGTTTTTTTTATAAAATCAGCTATTCTTAAAGAAAACCATTTGAAAACAATTTAACTATTTAATATTTTGAACATATGAAAATTTATATAAAAATTTAGACTTTCTCCTATTCACTATAAAATATATATTTTTAGAAAAAACAATAATAAAACCCTATAATAAAATTGATTTTCTAATTTTTAGATATGTAATACTTTTATAAAATAAAATTTCAAAATGTTGAATAAATTAATTATAAAATTTTCCTTAAAAATGTAATATAAAATATTTTTTGATGAAATGAATATTTCAAACATAAATTAATGTTTCTGAAAATTACATACTCATTTATAAACTAATTTATATTATATCAACCCCTTATAAATATTTTCATATATTGGTTATTTCTCTTTATACTTACATTTTCAATGAATATGTTATAATGATCCTGGTTAAAAATATATTTATATCATTTTTCATTTAAAATAAATGTTTCATGTAAAGAAAGATAAATAAATAAAATTTCTCTCATGAAAAATATATCATAAAAAATTAGGGTGTTACACATGAGACACAAGTGTGAATTGTATTTTGAACAATCCCCATCACGTATATCTCAGGGAATGTTATTAATAATGTAATTGATATACTTAATAGAGTATAAATTATATTAATCACTATTGTATGATCTTATATGATTTTTTGGTATCTTCATACTTTGACACCACCCATACGGTGACCTTTAAGTTGATAAAATCAGGATTGGTTTTTAATTTTGTTGAAGATACCAATGATTTTACATAACCAAGATGATATTTTTCCACAAATATTACACGTATGTTATATTAGATAACAATTGAATTATACAATAATAATGTAATTCAATGTTATGTAGAGGGAAATATGATGTGGTATTTTAAATGAATAGATGACTTGTGATTCATTTATATGGATTGGCCAAAATATTTTAACATAATTTAGATTGTATGAGTCAATTTTAGGAAATTGAAAAGTTCTACATATATTGGTAAAACTCTATCACCTTGGAACATATCTTTTTTGATTTTGTATGTGATTTTTTAAGATACATAATATCAAAATGATTTTATGGATTTACTTGTTTTAGATGCAGATCGTACATGACCCCTATGTAGCTTATAAAGTAATGATGTTTTTCTAGAGGTTGATATTTTGTTATAGTTTTAAAAATTCAATTCAAAATCATTTTTAATTTTACAGTATCCCTAATGGTTAAACACAATTCCATTGAAGTATCTGTCATAATTCCATGGAAGGACATATCATAATTCCATTAAAGGACCTGTCATAATATTGGTTATGATTTTTCGTCTAAAAGTATTTTGATATAACGTCACAAAATATTTTAAATTAGTCATATATTCATTGGGACATTAGTGAATATATGTAATTGAAAGTTATCATAAACTAAATTGTACAGTAGGAACTATTATATTAGATATATCACTTTCTATGACATATATTTAATAAATCGATATATATTATACATATGGATCCCATATGTTCTCAAATTTTTTATAGTCAACATGAATGATCATATTTTTTATCTTAATAGTTATTGAATAATGTATTTATTAATATGTGACTTATATATTATTATTGAATAGTTTAATGATCACATGATATAAATGAAACATTCATTATAAATGTATGACATATGTTGTCTCAGTTTGACAGATAATTTGTTAAAAATATGAAAAAAAATTGACCATTCTATAGGGAATGTGGTGTATGAATTAGAGGTTATTGAATCATTGAAGAACTTAATAATATAAAATATAATTTTTTATGTTGTCTCTTTCTTAATTAATTCATTAATCAAGGGAAAACTAACAAGCCATTTGAAATTGGTGATGGTCTTTCCCAAGTGTTTAAAAATTCTAATTTTTGTGAATTTCCTTTCGATTCAAAATCAAATTGATTTTTTATATGAAGGAATTATTATTATCATAAGATAAGGATAATCAGAAAAAGTTATGTCATTTTATATTCTCACCAGGTATGCTCAATTTTTTCGTTATTTATCAAAGTAAATGAGTATATCATTTCAATGAATAAAAATTATTTTATATGTCATTAAAAACCATCAAAAATAAATTTCATAGGCTAATGTAATATATTATATACTATACGGGATCAGTCTTTATACTTAAAATGTGATCAATTTATTTTATAATTTAGTGAATCAATCATGTTATATATATATATATATTATTTTTTTACCAATAAAGATGATACTAATAGATTTTGAAACATGACTATTTACCAACCATATATGAAGGAGATCATATTTTCATAAAGGATCTGCGTATGGAAATATATCTGAATTTGAGTATTAAATTGAATGTTCATCAATATTGTCTTAGTTAAAGCACAAATTAATAATCCATTACATTAATTTTTCATTTTAATTTAATGTTAAAAGATAGGGAATAAATATAAATCTTATATGACATTAAAATAAATGATACATTTTCACAAATTTCATAGATATATATTGTAGTTTAATACTTATCATCATTTTGATAAAGACAACGTGGGAGAATAATTATTTTATGAGTGGGAGGGGTTATGGATATTTTTTTAACATTTATATCATCATTGATATGATTGTTTTTTATATTTTAAATAATTATAAATAATATATTTTTTGATGTTATTTGTTAAATAATTAATTAGGTCAATGTATAAATTCGATTGGAATATTTGGTTTTTATCATAAGAGGAACATTAAAAATTATTTAATGATGAGTAGAGATATTTCAAATTATTCTAATCACAATTATTTCATATATTTATTACGAATCCTTAATGGGATATTAAATAACCCATGTAATTATAATGTATGAGTGAATAACCCTTATCTGAATAAAAATTGTATTATAAAAACCTATTCTATATGAGAGATTCATTAATATAATATTTATTATAAACACATGGATTTAATTTTATTTTTGTTATTTTTAATATCATGAATCAAAAACTATAATCCATAAATAATTAATTTAATCTAAATAAATTATAATGTGATAAATAAAGTGTAAATGGAGTTTATTGAAATTATTAATTTATTTGATAATTATTTAAAAGAAGTTTGAAAGTAATTTAATATAATCTATATTTTCTAAATACTAAATATTTAGCAGATTTATAAATAATGGTCCACAATTATGGTTCTCACATTGACGGTGATGGTGTTTAATAAGGCCATGGAGTTCATTCTAAGTGATCTTGACAAAGTATCTGTGACAATTAAGTTCATATAAAAAAATCAATAAAAAGGTCATGTAAATATTATGTTTATTTAAATTGACTACAAAGATGGTAAAGTACTATAATGCTATTTTTTACTAACAATGAATAAGGTCATGGGACCTTGATATTCATCTAATGTAACCGTGATGATGGTCCTCAGATTATACAGTTAATTTCACATTACTATAATTTTTTTATCTATGAAACTAAACATATATCTTAGTATATTATAAGGTAATTTCAAAATCTCATCTCAATACTCTATTTATAGGAAATTTTATTGTTATTAAAGAAATAATGCAAATTTAAATGCAAATTTTTTATATAAAGAGATAAGATTTTTTCTATAGATTATTTTAATTATAATTGGTAAAATATTAACCAGATGAAAATAGTGATATATTATATTTATGTTTGAAATAGTAAAATAAATATAATTTTATGATTTCATAAAAATTCCATTAAATGGTATTATAAATAAATTAATAATGACATCTAAAGTAGATATATATAAAAAATATTTATAATGTTTCATATATATTAATATTTAGTAATATATATTTTTATATTATAAATTTTCATAAGATAAATGAACTAAATACCCAATAAGTGTGTAAATTACAGGATGTAAATCTTATTATTAAATGGATTCTATTCTAACATTTTAAAAAAATCAAGAATATATGACTCAAACTAATGTAAAATTTCATCCAAGTAATGAAAGTAAAAAATTCAAATAAAAAATTACTAGGTTCAGCAAAATGAGAAACGTCTATGGAGAATATGAAAAATATTGTTTTTATGTATTAATTTTTAGCAGGCAACGTATTTGAGATTCAACTATTTTTAAAATCAATACACTTTAATTTCATGGATTTCCTCCTGTTCTTATCCGCCGACATAGTTCATTAAGACAAGGATAAAAAAATATTTAGCATATATTACATTATAATAATACAATCAAACTATGATCAATGCACCAAACAATTATTCACATTTCTATATAACATTATATTATCATATTATTTGAATAATTTAGTTTAGCATAGGATATAAATAGCAACTATGAAATTCTCTAGTCATTTTTAATGATATTCAATGTGGTTTATATATTTTCTCTAACTACTATGTGTCTATATTAAATGTTCTTTATTCATCAAGACATGCAATCAATGGGTATGATCTACCTATATCATTCAGATCGAACATGATTTCGCTATTTTTAATTTCCATTAAAAGGATACAAAAAACATTAAAATAGGTTGAACAATATATTTTTTTTAAAAATAAATGACATTCCATATTTAAAAGAAATTTTTTTATCTATTATGTAGTTACATATAAAAAATGGTGTGTTGGTCATAAATAAAAAATCATATGAAATCCATGAATTTCCAAAAATAAATTTCCCAAAAACCACATTATTTCATTATTATTAAAATTTAAATGATAAACTATCTGGGGAATGTTCCTATTTATCATGACGTGTTCATCATTTTCTCCAAAAAAAGAAGGTATGACTATATACCCTGTTGTTAAAATCACATTCACTTATAAATATTGTGAAAACCACTCTTCATCAATACCAGTTGATATTATGTTGTGTTGGTCATTGTAAATTGTATTGTATTGACAAAATCTTAATCAGACCGTACTATCATAGTAGTTTCATTCATTATTTTATATAGTTTATTTCACTTATTCAACAATAATTACACTTCTACACTATATTTATAGAAATGGTTTGTTAGATATCATTCCTTGGTGTGGAGATATTACACTAATCCACACACTCTTAGATAATTTTTTCATTTTTTATTACATTATGATACCCATGAACATTTCAAATAAAGAACAGGTTGATAATATAACGTGATGTTTTTTCAACCTATATAAATCTTCTTCTACCTTTACTTGATAATCTAAAAAATCGTTTTATCCCACTGTTGATTTGAAGTTATTTTTTCAACATTCCATTACCTTAATTTTAAAAATAAAAAATACATCCCTAAACACTTTTTTACTAAATCAAAATAAATGATGTTTTTTAGAATTTTTTTTAGAAAATATACCTATCTATCATATTTTAAATTGATTTTTTATATAATAGAAATATAAACCTCTTATTATTTGATCATTTGGATTAACGATGCATCTAGTCCATCTAAATGACTAATGTATGTTTCAATAGATATACTAAGGATATTTATATAATTTTGACCAAATTCATGTCCCTTAGACTAATAATTATTATCATCTATCATATTGACAAGATTTCATTTAATCATAATTATAAACTATAGTATAGTCCATTAGATTGTACAGATTATATAATCCAATTAAATGAAATTATTTATATCATAATGAATCATTAACAACCATTTAATGTTGATAATAGTCATTAAATTGGATGGCAACAGTTTGGTGATATGTTAAGAGAGGATCATACATGTCCATTGAATATAACACCATGATTTATTTAAATATAACTATTGGAGGGATACCTATAAATAATATTATATTATTGGAGATGGGAACTAATGCATTTGATACTCAAAACATGTGATATTTTAATCTTCTTCAAAATATGTTTACCTTTATTTGTAATCTATCAATGACTTATATTTCTATGTATTATTAGTGAGGAATTTCAAAGTCCTTAGAACATGTTCCTTTTTTATTTGATTTTTCTTATTGATGTTTAGATCGAGGGGTGATTGGTGGAGCATAATAAAAATGAAATCTCGAGAAAATCAATTTACTCAAACTGAATGTGGTTCCGCTGAAGTGGAAGAAATTGAAATTTTTTCAAGAGACTACTCAAAATCCATCTTTTTCAAAAAACATATGTGAATATCAATGTGGATACCCCAAAATTAAGTGTCCATGGTGAAGAATATGATAATGATGTTACAAATGAAATTGAAATGACAAGGGATGATAAAAGTGAATCTCAAATGGATATTTATGATGACGAGGATAAAGATGAATACATTGACATCGTTAGATATTAAGATGATGATGAAGGTGAAAATTGGAATAGTTAAATGTTTGTTATGATCATAACTAATTTATATATATATATACATATAAAATAGTTATTTTCAACTATCTGCTAACAACAATCATATTGTGTTTTAGATGGACTCTAATCTATTACGTGATATAGAGGAGGTTGAGCTACATTTGGATGAGGGGGATGTGGGATCATCTGACCCTCATACTACTAGTGGTTCAGGAGGTATGCGGAGGGGGTGCGGCCTTGCATGACTGATGATTCCTGAAACAATCCCCGAGAAACGTCCACATCTTGGCTTTTATCCACGCACAGGGAGGTATGGTAACCTGTATATTTTAGTTAGATTTCATTAATTTATTTATATATATACTAATTATTTGATTATTTTTTCTTTTTTCACAGTTTTGCACATGTAGCTGTTGGACAGGGGAGCGCTATCTTGCCCAATTATTTTTCTCAGCCATGGACCACATGGGAACAGATTCCAGTTGATGTGCCGCTCGACATGTACAATCATTGGTTGGTATATAAATATATAATATTTTTTTTTGAAATTTATTTTATTAATAACTTGATATTATAAATTATTTGTAGGGTTTATGGTATCCCATCGATGATAGCATGCGTGACGATATCCATGCATCATGGGAGGTGGCAATGCATGAGCATTTGTGTCAGTTTTTGCACAATTTGAGAAAGATGGCCATTAAGAAAGCAGGAGCGACTGTATTTGAAGAGTCATGTAGAGCCCACTAACCAGAGTACATTTCATCTCAGGATTGGGATAGATTATGGGCACACTCATATGGTGGTGGATTTCAGAGGAGGTCTTCATTGGTTCGGAAGAACCGGGGGAGACAGGAGGTGACGCATCGAGCCGGTAGCCATACATTCAGTACGCAAAGAGAGCATCTGGTAAATATTTTTTTTTAATATTTTTTATAACTTCAAATATAAAGAGTTTATTATATATTAATATAGGCAGTCGAGCATCCCGATATTACAGAGTACGATGTTTATCGTTGGATGTACAGTGATCCAGCCACCGAAGAGATTAGAGGTGATCGCCAACGTCAGAATGTGGTTAGCCTTATTTTTTCAGTTTGAAAATTAACTACATATAATATTTTCAAAATTTTATTTTCAAATTTGAATTTAAGGAGTAATATGAGGCTGAGACTTCTCAGACACAGGATGAGGGTCAGGACGAGGAGCTTGATCAGACCAGTGCCCACCATTTCGACGAGGCGGCATGGATGCAGGTGACTCAGTATGGCTTTGAGAAGGGCTGAGTAGTTGGTATCATCTCTCTTGTGACTCTGGGTACTTATTATGGTACTACTACGATTCCAGAATCCAACTCAAGATGAGCTCATAGAGAGGAATCATCTTCTGGTTCACAGTATCAGGAGCAGTATCGATCTCAGAATGACCTTATAGATAGTTTGCAGAAGCAGCAAGAAGAGATACATCATCAGCAGTAGCAGTTGCTGTATGAGGAGGAGATGCGTCAATGGTTGCAGTAGTAGCAGTAGCACGAGGAGGATATGCATTGTTGAAAGTAGAAGCATCACAAGTAGATGGAGTACATGCGTCGTCTGACTCGTATTTTAGGGATGAAGTTTCCTCTACTAGCTCCTTCAGCTCCTCCACTTCCTCCAGAAGACGACCCCCGATATTTTTTTTGTCCAAAACATTTTAATTTAAATTTGTTGTAATATAAACTATTTACAGTTTTTGCTTTTTATATCGGTTCAGTTATTACATAATTTAATTATTAATATTTTATAATTTTTTTAATATTGAGAATTTTAATATTTTTTATTTTTTTATTATTTTAATAATATTAATTTTATTGTTTCATTAATCATACTTTTATTAAATATAATTTTTTAGTATTATATTTTTTAATATTTGTTTATTTTACTAATAATAATAATAATAATAATATTGTATGATTTTTTTTACATTTTTTTGTGAATATTGAGATTTTGAATATTTTGAATATTTTTTATTATTTTAATAATATTAAAATTAATTATTCAATAATAACTATAATATTTTATGATATTTTTATATTTTTTTGTGAATATTGTAAATTTTAATTTTTTTTTTATTTATTTTAATAATATTAAAATTAATTTTTCAATAATCATAATAAAATTTTATGATTTTTTATATATTTTTGTGAATATTGAGAATTTTAATATTTTTTAATTTTTTTATTGTTTTAATAATATTAGATTTAATTTTTCAATAATCACAATTTTATTAATTTTTTTTAAATTTATTTATTATTTGCAATGGGATCTGTTGTGACGGGATCCCATCGCAAATTGTCTAAATAATTTTTTCTTAAAAAAGGTATTTGTAACAGGATTACGGGCCCATCGCAAATAGTCTATAAATATTTTCAAAAAACATTTGCTACGAGATTACTAGCCCGTCACAAAAAAGTATTTGTGACAATCCCGTCGCAAAAGAGCTTATATATATATATATATATTATATAATCGGAGACTTATTTGTGAAGGTGAAGATTCCTGTCAGAAAAAATATTATTTGGGACGGGCCCATCGCAAATAATATTTTTTGCGACAACATTTTCTACAACGCGCTATTTGCGATGGGGCCCTGTCGCTAAAGCCTATTGGCGACGGGATCCCGTCGCAAATAACCTGTCGCAAATACCTTGAATTATAGTAGTGTGGGGAGCTATAGTACCTATATGCATAATCCATATGATCCACCAAATGAAAACACACCGCCCTCACCCTCGCAATAGGAATTCCTATCATTTATCCCATAAATCAATATATATGGTGTGATATCTCCTTCAATAAAAATCTATCTTCCCTGACATCTTCACGGAATGAAGTGAATCTAACTGACTAGGTGGGTTAGGAAGATGCTGAAAGAATATGAACATACTGACAACTCTGTCGGTCTCATGCCACTCGACTATATGAAAATGAATCAATGGAATCCAACAGGAGCTGATTGCAAGCATTGTCGTACAATAATGTGGAACACTCTAGATAATTGCATCTGTATATGGCATCCATAAAATCTGAATGAAAAAATAATTAATTAATTAATAAATGAATACATATATAGTAAATAATAAAGATTTAACAATATAAATAATAATCACTTACATCATGTGGTCGAATACTGTCCAACATAAGTTTATAGGTGTAGACGTCGTGTATAGGGGAATCGAAATGTCAATGTGCCTGACTCCACCTATAGATAATATTTTTATATTTACATTTCATAATATAAAGTTATTCAATTAAGATATACATTATAAGTAAGGAATAACATACCAACATCCATGCAGAGCCTCTGCTACAATATCTGCAGGTAATGGCACACGAGCATGTGGAGAAAAACTAAGGATGTGCACTCTTACCCACATCTATATAAGAACCATGCATCCCGTGATCTGCATCTTATCGATGCGATATGCACTACATAGCACCATGTATGTATGATCTCAAAAATAATAGCCCCAACTATATTGGCCTGCCACATCCAAATCTTCCAAAAATATAAATACATATAATATACAAACATAATAGAGTGATCAACAAAAACCATGCCACTAATCATCCCCAAAATATATGCACGTGAAATCGCAAAACGGTGATCACATCGGCATCCTCTATTAATTGTGTAAGGTGATGATCAAACCCAGGCATGCATTATCTACCACCAACGATAGTCCTTCCTTCATCAGGGGCCTCTATGCCTAGTATTCTATAAAGAAGCTCCATAAAATCTTCTCCAACTCAGCCTGTTAGAGCCGCACCATCGATGGGGAGGCCCAAAAAAATGGCCACAACCTATAGGGTAATAGTAATATCCCCCTCTCTAAAATGGAATTTGTTTGAATCTGGCCTCCATCTCTATACAAGCACATCAATGAGCTAACAATCAAGTAAGATGAAGTCTGACATCGCTATTCCATAGAATCTAGCACAAAGAAGATGAGGGATGATGGCGGGAGGTGGTGCGGTACGATGGAAATGGTGAGATCCGTGTACACTCAATAGAGGCACTATACGTCCCTCTAAATTAAATCATGACACATGAGTATCCTGAGATGTGAGAAATGGAAATTCTACATTTTTCACAAATGATATCATTGTTACTTTATTATAGTGAATTAAATAAAAAATTTCAACTGTTATTTAAATAAATCTAGAACAATCTAATGAAAAATTATTGTGTTAATTTTTTCGATTTATACATGATTTTTTATGTGTGTATTAGTGTTTTTATTACTTGACCAATCCCCTCATTAAATAAAGGCCCATGTTTCTATAAGGACCCAACCTTAAAACATTACATAATCTTTAATTAAATGATTAATTCACATTGAGGATCTTTTCAAGATTAGAGTTTTAGAGAATTAGGACATAATTATTACATCTCACAAGATTACAAAGTAGGCACTTCTAATCAGTTCCCATTTTTTTCATAAAATAAAAACTCTTAAAAAGAAACATGTATAGTTCCTTGTTTTAGATAGCATGTCTTTCCTTGATCCCATCCTTGACCCTATTCACCTTTATATCCCATGTAAAACATTTCAAAAACATGGGGTGAGCGTAAATAGCTTAGTAAGGGATATAAAAATACTGAAAGAAAACATTATTCCATGTATACATAAGAATTAATGAAATCATACTTTACTCTTAAAACATAAGCACTTTATCATAACATATGAAATCATAAGATTTATGAATAAATTATAGAAAACATAAGACATAAAGGTTAATTTAGGCATTCATCACATTCTTACGTAGGGAGTAACCCTCATGGTTACGTTTGGAATACCCATTACAGTATTTCCCCTAAGTCTCTTCAGAGAAACCTTAGGGTTTAACTCATTCATGTTACCCAATGCATTGGAGAGCTATCATGAGCTCACCCTACCTTAGTTTATCACAGAACCACCCTTCATCATAAACATTTCCCAAGAACCATAACATAATCTTATCACATAAAACGTGCATAAAGGAAACATATCATTTCCACATTTCAATCTCAAGATATCAAAAAACACATTGATATAATCAAAACACTATCAAAAAATCTTTCAATACCAAAATAAAACAAATGTAAAACATGGTAGTTATTTTTCATTTAAAAAATGGTTATGTCTTTTAGAGGAAGTCGAAACTCAAATAATGGTCGCGGCGGCAGAGAAGTCGTTGTCACCGTATATGTAAGATAAAAACATTACTATTTGTCATTTAGTAAAACTCTTCATATAAAAAGATTCCTTTTGAATAAAATTAAAATTCAATGGGGTTTATACACCGTAGAAATTATAGTTGTGTATAAAACAAAATATGCCTCAATTAAAGGAGATTGAGACAAAGTCCCTTACAAAGACGGTATCCTTAGATTAAGGATAAATAAATTATGTAATTATGTGTGAAAAATATAAATACACACTATATAAGTAGATATTATGTGTAAAATAATCAGGGGTCATTCACACATATTCATATCATGAAATAATCAAGATGTAGAGGTTTAACCCAAAGAATTGAAATTGGGTTAAGAAGTTCCCTTACAAAAATTTGAGAGCCTAACGACGTCACATTAAAATTTAGAAAATGATATAATGAGAGAGAAAATGGTATCTCATCACTTGGACATAAAATTTAAATGAATAAGGATATAGAAGAACAAATCCCATCATAATAAGATTTAAATTAAAATACATAACAAAAAGTGGTCTTTTAAAAAGAGGAGGTTGAAAGGTTCCCTTACCGATTTGGGTAACTTTCGAAACGCACACCCCATGAAATAAGTGTCATACAATGAATATTTAAATACCCATAAATGAGAGTATATTAGACAAATATTATAATAATGGGAAGTATATACACCACATAAAACTAAAAAGAGTAAAATGTAGAACTAATCTCACTGGAACAAAAAGTGAGATAAAAACCCCTTACCTCATTGTAATCAATCGAGTCGTATGACCAAAAGATAATAACCACCAAATGAATTTCAGAACAACATTAATATAAATATAATCATGACAATATATATCAATTGTAAGTACACAATACACCACATTCCATTAATAAGTTTCAACCAATGGAAATCTCATGGAATTAAAAGTGAGATAAGAAATCCCTTACAAAAATTTGGCAGCCTAACGACGCCACATAAAAATTATTAAAATGAATTTATGAGAGTAAGAGGGGGTATCTCATCATATGAAAATAAAAATTACATTATGGTGAATATAAAAGAACATCCTACAACATAAGAACATGTATCATAAAATAAATGACATAAAAGATAGTACTTGAAAAGAAAGATAGAGGTCGGATCCCTTACCTCAAGTCCGACTTGTCTTTTTCATTTTTTTATATTACTGAATAATAAACCTTGGTCAATTAATAATTTATTAAAGACCTCATTTTAATTTTATTATTAAATTAATATAACATATTATAATGTTATAATAATTGGTTAATTATGTGAGTTCATATCAGACGTCTTTGTCGATGTTCAGTATTTGAGTCAAAAATAAACTTGTTGGAAAATAATTTCCTATGTAGTTATAATTACATCATCTCCAGAATAGAATTAATGATTTAAATATCATGTAAATCCATTATATATTCATTTTATTCTATTCCATAACATTTGTATATAAAAATGAAATGCACCGTTCATGGAGATGGTAGGTCGTACGTATGCATGAACGCGACTTTCATTTCTTTGTCACATTAATGGAATTAAAAATAAATGAGAGAGATATATATATATATATATTAATTCAAGTATAATATATATAAAATATCATTCACATAAGTTCATTAATTTCATTATTTTTATATTCCATGTATTTCATGAACGAGTCACATCACTTGAGTGGGCAGTAGTCCACACTTCCTCAAATGAAATTATGACATTTGCACAACATGCAAAGCATAAAGGTATGTTTTAAATGTAAAATACTGAAGCACAGAGAGTAAATAAATATAATATATATCAAAAATAAATACAGTTCCATCATAATGGCCACCATGAGAGGTGGTCGGAGAATATAGAACAATCATCGTTTCGTGAGGCGGTAATTCGACATCCACGGAAATAGTATGTTCTTTAACCATTAGACGGAGGTGTGTGTAAGTGTAGCTTGAATCCTTCTCATAAAAATATCCTAGTATATCTAAGATACTGGTTTTGTTAAAAAATAAAGGAATAAATAGAGTTTAAGTAGTTGGATAAGAAAAATAAAACAAAAGAACATAAGAAAATACATTACCTTTAAATCGGGTAACTCCATTTGGTTTGAAAAGAAAAGGGTTTGTTGAAGATCTTTCCTCCTACGGTAAGGCTTCTAGGATGAAGCGAGGGATGTGGAGAGATAAAATTAGCAGATTTTGGTCGATCCAAATCCTTGAGTGGTGTGGGTAATGGGGGTAGAGGTTGGGGCCTTTATAAGATGGAGGAGGGGCACTCTTGGAAAGTCTCAAAATGTTACTTTATTATAAAATGATTTTCAGATATTAAAGGTCCCAAAATATATATTTCGAGGATAAGGTTATAAGGGTTATAAATCCAACCATACAATAGGTTTTTTACAAGTGTATGTATTAGATTTTACCTTATCTTCTCATTTTATTTAAATCATTCATTAATGAGGTAATCACTGCATCATTACGGTGACATAAAAAAATTTATTTATTTAATGTCTAAAAATCATAAAAAAGTTATCATCATGTAGGAAATATTTTTTTCCTTAAAAATAATGGTTATAGTCAAATAGATCCTTTATTTAAACAAAAATAATTTTTTTTACCTAGGTGATACATACTTTGGTTACATTTACCTTTCATTAAAAAAATATGATAAAAGGTCACTATCACACTAAAGTGATTCCATGGGGTCCCAAGGTTGGAACAAGGTACCCATGGTCTTCCATGACACCACCAATTGTATTAGAACACATTTTGGGGTCATTTTATATTTTTATGATATTATTTTATTACCCTTAACTACAAGATTACTAATTAAACACGATAACTAAAGATAATTACCGGCGTTACTATTCATACTAGCCAAAAAAAGAATATTAATTACATAATTTTGACCTTCTGATTCAACATATGGAATCCATTTTATCAATTTCCTAACACATAAATTTCAGTAATTAATTTAAAATAATTCCCATTGTCAAAACCAAAGATGGGTTTTTAAGAAGTAAAATCTATCAAAAGATTGATTTGTTTTTTACATCCAATTTAAAAGTGAAATTAAATACAATGACCAGAATTGTTTTAAATGGTAAAAAAATAATTAAATTACACCTTAAAACTAATTAAAATGTCAATCTAACTATATAAATTAATTAGATGAAAATGCAGTTTCGAACTAAAATGCAGTATTTTTAACTATTCATTGAAAATGAACATTGGTCAGAAAAATACCAAAAATTCACCCTAAGATATATTTGATAATACAAATTCAAAAATGATATCAATTTTACCAAATTAAAAACATAGAATTTGCATTAATTAACTTTATAATCAATACCCGCTGTCAAAACAAATAGCGTGTTTTTAAGAAACAATATCTATTTAAAGATTGACACTTTTTTATGTCCAATTTCAAACTGAAGTTAATTAAAATGACCACCATTGGGTTAAATGGTAAAAATATATTTTAGTTACACATTAAAATCAATTAAAATGATAATCTGAACATATAAATAAATTAGACTAAATGAAGGTTTTGAATTAAAATACAGCATTTTCACGATTCCCTAAAAATGAAATTTATCGGCAAAATAACAAAAATTTACGAAAATTAACTTGTGATGTCTTGATTATAAAGAAGATTTTTTTTTCAAATATAACATATAACATTGTCAAAAATTGATTTAGAAGGGGTTCTCCATCAAAAGGCGGTTAATCGACCTTTTAAGGAATATTAGATGATTTATGCATAAAATTTGATTTATTTGAATTTTAAGCCACTAACATTTATTTGGATAAATTAAAAAATATTTGACACGAATATATAATCATTTGGTAGTTAGTACTAGTCATTACTTCCCTTATAATGGCTAGGTGTTAGCTACCATTTAAAATAATATTATTATGTTATTAGTGTGCAACTTAAGATTTCAAAAAAACACATTATTGTCTATTGGGTACGCCATTAAACATAGCATTCCATTTAAAGTAATATTAACATTTTATTCGAAAATATTAATAAATATGAAAATTTCACATTCTATATTTACCTTGGATGTTACATCCTTCCCCGCTTTTGGGAATTGCGTCCTTGCAATTTTAAAATTGGGCTTGGAAATTTCATTGAAATCCCCACATTGGAAAAGGAGTCAACTAAACTGTCACCTTAAAAGAAAGAAAGATAAGTAAAAAGGTCACCCATGTTAGATCATACTAGTATTCCATGAAAACAGGGATATGGAGGAGAAAACAAATGGTCTTGTTCTGGTGGAGAGTGATAGAAAACATGATTAGAAGAAATTTAACCCCAAGAAAATCACAAACTTATGATGGGTTAGACTGTATTTGATTCCCAATTATGAAAAGTTAACATACAACATTTTTGTTTTAATATTATTTTCATATAGGATTTTATTTATGAAATTAACTATATCATATGGAAACATACTCACTTGTCATGTAGACTTTCATCTTTTACAATATTTCAAACACAAACTCAAATTTTGTCTAAACGATGAGTATTTTAGGATGACTTGTTCATATTGAGAGTGCTATAATAAACATCTAGAGAATCACCTAACCCACAAAAGATGAAATATATATTTCCTAGGTCTTTAGACCTTAACCAAAACCAAAAAATTGTTAGTAAAAGATCATATAATACCCAAAAATGATAATCCTTTATAAAAAGAAATACTACTCTTAATCTACAAAATTTGTCTAACAAAACCCAAAGTTCATCAAAGACCAATCAATAAATAGCTATCCATAAAATTCTTCAAAGTCTTCCAAACAATGAATTAAACCCAAATATCTGTAGGATTTAATCACATGGCCTTCCAAGATAAATCTTATCATTTATCTCCAAATAACATCAGTAACTCTTAAAGTCTCATAATGAAAAGTAACTAACCTAATCACATATCCTCTGTGATAGGATAATGATTTCCATAGATAACCCAAAATAAACATATTCCTGATTCATAAGATCATCTAACTAAAACGAATTTGTCATACTAACCAGGGATTTCACGTAGTCCAGTGTTAGGCGATAAATACCAATCACACTTTGGTTGTGGGTTCGATTCCCACAGCTTTGTCCGACGTGACGGGTTTTCACATGGTCTATGTGTTGTAATTTTTCCAAAACTATATAATTCTTAAAAAATTCCCCAAAAAGAGATAAAATCATCAAAAATAACCATAACATAATTTAACCTCATGTTTATCTCATGCCTTTCATTTCCCATCATAAAATCTAGTAACCCATAATTACCTCAATAGTAAGGATCATATAAACCCTAATGGTTACCTTTATAATTATTACATGAACTTCCACATCGAGTTGGTAATCTCATACATGATACATTAGAGAACTCACCAAGGTTAATGTGGTTAATCATGAATCCTGATATTTGGTTGAGAAAAACCACAAGAGTTCTCATTGCAGCTCCCATATCATTCAGTTGTTCTTTCAAAAAATCGTCACATTTTATTCACATCCACTGTTACTTTGGTTCCTGCAAGATCTAGCCATTTACTAAAACCAAAAAGTTCAGTGTGAGTATATAATTAGAATCATAATATAATAATGAGGCGGATAAACACTAAGATATTATTATCCAAGTTATCTAAAACTCATTCCAACTTTCTAAAAACAATGACTCCATCCAATATAGTAACCATTGTTTTTATCTACAACTTGTCACTTATTCTATAATAACACTCTAACCTCTAATGTTATCTAAACCAACCTTTTATACCAACTATAAGGACCCATCCTTAAAACATTACACAATATTGAATTAAATTAATAATTCACATTGAGGTTCTTTTCAGGTTTAGAGTTTTTGAGAATTAGGATATAACTATTACATCTCATAAGATCACAAAGTAGGCACATCTACTCAGTTTCCATTTTTTTCATAAAATAAAAACTCTCAAGAAGAAACATGTCTACTTCCATGTTTTAAATATCATGTCTTTCCTTGATCCCATCCTTGACCCTATTACACTTTATGTCCTGTGGAAAATATCTCAAAAACATGGGTTCAGCATAAAAAGCTTAGTAATGGATATAAAAATACGGAAAGAAAACATTAGTCCATGTATACATAAGGATAAATGAAATCATACATTACTCTTAAAACATACGCACTTTAACATACCTTACGAAATAATAATATTTATTAATAACTCATATAAAACATAATACATAAAGGTAACTTGAGTCATTCATAACATTCCTACATAGGGAGTAGCCCTCATGGTTATGTTTTGAATACCCATTACAGTATATTCCATAAATCTCTTCGGAGAAACCTTAGAGTTTAACTCCTTCGCATTACCCAATGAATTGGAGAACTATCACGGGCTCACCCACCATTATTTTATCAAGGAACCACCCATCATCATAAACAATGCGCAAGATCCATAACGTAATTTTATCACATAAAACGTGTATAAAGGAAACATAACATTTCCACATTTCAATTTCAAGATATCAAAAACACATTGATATAATAAAAAAAATTATCAAAACCATTTTCAATACCAAAATAAAAGAAAATTGATACATGGTATTTATTTTTCATTTTAAAAAAAGTTATGGCTTGTAGAGGAAGCCGAAACTCAAATAATGGTCACAGCGGCGGAGACGTCGTTGTCGCCGCATATATAAGACAAAAACTTTCCCTGTTATCGTTTAGTAAAACACATTATATAAAAAGATTCCTTTTGAATAAAAGTAAAATTAAATGGGGTTTATACACCATATAAATGAGATTTGTGTATAAAACAAAATATGTCTCAATGAAAGGACATTGAGATGAAGTCCTTTACAAAGATGGTATCCTTTGATTAACGATAAATCAATTATGTAATTATGTGTGAAAAAAATAAATACAGACACTATAAGTAGATATTAAGTGTAAAACAATCATGTTTAATTCACACATATTCATATCATGATATAATCAAGAAGTAGAGGTTTAACCCAAAGAATTGAAATTGGGTTAAGAAGTTCCTTTACACAAATTCGACAGCCTAACGACGTCACATTAAAATTCACAGAATGAGTTGATGAGAGAGAAAATGGTATCTCATCACTTGGACATAAAATTTACATCAATAAGGATATATAAGAACATATGAAATCATAATAATATGTAGATTAAAATATATAACAAAAAGAAGTCTTTTAAAAAGAGGAGGGTGAAAGGTTCCCTTACTGATTTGGGTAACTTTCAAAACGTACACCCAATGAAAAAGGTGTCATACAATGAAGATTTAAATACCAATAAACGAGAGAATATTACACAAATAGAAGAATAAGGGGTAGTACATACACCACAAAAAGTAAACAATGGAAAATGTATCAAAAAACTCATGAGAACAAAATGTGAGATAAAACCCCTTACCTGGTTGTAATCAATCGAGTCATATGACTAAAAGATAATAACCACCAAATTAATTTCAGAACAACATGAATATAAATAAAATCATGATAATATATATGAATTGGCAGAACATAATACACCACATTCCATTAATAAGTGTCAACCAATGGAAATATCACAAAATTAAAGGTGAGATAAGAAATCCCTTACGAAAATTCGGCAGCCTAACGTTGCCACTTAAAAATTATTAAAATGAATTGATGAGAGTTATAGGGGGTATCTCATCATATGAAAATAAAAATTACATTATGATGAATATAAAAGAACATCATCCAACATAAGAACATGGAGCATAAAATAAATGATATAAAAGAGCGTACTTGAAAAAAAGAGAGAGGTCAGATCCCTTACCACAAGTCTGACTTGCCTTGTTCATTTCTTTGTATTCCTGAATAATATACATTGTTCAATTAATAATTTCTTAAATAACTCATTTAAATTTTATTATTCAATTCATACCACCTATTATAATGTTATAATAATTAGTTAATTATGTGAGTTCATATCAGACGTTTTTGTCGATGTTCGGTATATGAGTCAAAAATAAAAATGTTTGAAAATAATTGCATATGTAGTTATAAGTACATCATCTCCAGAATGGAATTACTGATTTAAATATCATATATATGCATTATATATTCATTTTATAATATTCCATAACATTTGGAGATAAAAATGAAATGCACCGTTCATGGAGACGGTAGGTCTTACGTACGCATGAATGATACTTTCATTTCTTTGTCACATTAATGGAATTAAAACTAAATGAGATATATATATATATATATATTATAATTAAATTATAATATATATGTTATATAGGTCACATATTTTCATTAATTTCATTCTTTATACATTCCATGTATTGCATGAATGAGTCACATCACTTGAGGGGGCGGTAGTCCACACTTCCTCAAATGAAATTATCACATTTTCACAACATGAAAATCATAAAGGTATGTTTTAAATGTAAAATACAGAATCATAGAGAGGAAAAAAAATATAATATATATCATAAATAAATATAGTGTCATCATAATGGTCACCATTAGAGTTGGTAGGAGAAGATAGAACAATCATCGTTTCGTGATGCGGTAATTCTCCATCGACAGAAACAGTGAGTTCTTTAACCATTAGACGGAGGTGTGTGTAATTGCAGCTCTAATAATTCTCATAACAACATCCTAGTATATTGAAGATACTAGTTTTGTTACAAAATAACTGAATTAAAAGTGTTTAAGGAGTTGGAGAAGCAAAATAAAACAAACAAACATAAGAAAATACATTACCCTTAAATCAGGTAACTCCCTTTGGTTTGAACCAAAAGGTCTTCTTAAAGAGATTTATGTCTAAGGTAAGGCTTCTATGATGAATATAAGGATGTCGAGAGATAACATGAGAATATTTTGGTCATGCGAAAGGCTTGAGAGGGTTGGGTAAGGGGGAAGAGGTGGGGGCCTTTTATAAGAGGGAGGAGGGGCACTCTTGGAAAGTCTTGAAAAGTTACTTTATTATAAAATGATTTTCAGATATTAAAGGTTGAAAAATTATATATTTCTAGGATATGGTGATAAGGGTTCTAAATACACCCATCCAATAGGTTTTTGATAAGTGTATGTCTTAGATTTTACCTTATCTTCTAATTTTATTTAAATAGGTCATTAATGAGATAATCATTGCATCATCACGGTGTCATAAATTTATTTTTTTATTTAAAGTCTAAAAATTATAAAAAAATTACCATCATGCAGGAAATATTTTTATACTTCCAAAGAATATTTATAGTCAAAGATATCATTTATGTAAAAAAAATAAAATTGTATTACTTAGGTGATACATACTTTGGTTACATTTTCCTTTTTTAAAAAAAATATGATAAAAGGCCACTGTCACACTAAAGTGATTCAATGGGGTCTCAAGGTTGTCAGAAGGCATCCCATAGTCAGCCATGACACCAAAAATATTATTATGACAAATTTTGGGGTCATTTTATATTTTTATGATATTATTTTATTATCCTTAACTACCCGATTACTAATTAATCACGATAATTAAAGATAATTACCGTCATTACAATTCATAATGTCCAAAAAAAGAGTCTTAATTATATAATTTAGACCTTATGATTCCAAATATGGAATAAATTTTATCAAATTCCAAAAACAGAGATTTGAAGTAATTAATTTAAAATAAATCATGTTGTTAAAACCAAGGACATGTTTTTAATAAGTAAAACCTATCAAAATATTTATTTCTTTTTGCATCCAATTTAAAAGTAAAATTACATAAAATGACAAAAATTGAATTAAATGATAAAAACATAATTAAATTACACCTTAAACCCAATTAAAATTTCAATCTAACTATATAAATAAATTGGATGAAAATGCAGTTTTGAAATAAAATGCAGTATTTTTCACTATTTATTGAAAAAGAACATTTGTTAGAAAAATACCAAAAATTCACCCTAAGATATATTTGATATTACAAATTAAAAAATGATATCAATTTTACCAAATTAAAAACATATAATTTTCATTAATTAATTTTATAATCAATTCCCACTGGCAAACCAAATTGCGTGTTTTTAAGAAAGAATATCTATTAATAGATTGACACCTGTTTATGTCCAATTTCAAAGTGAAATTAATTCAAATGACCACCGTTGTATTAAAATATAATAATATATTTTAATTATAATTTAAAACCAATTTAAAAGATAATCTGCACATATAAATAAATTAGCCTAAAAGGAGGTTTTGAATTAAAATACATCACTTTCACTATTGATTAACCAAATTGAACTTTATCGGAAAAATAAATAAAATTACACAAAGTAAATTTTGGTGTCTTGATTCTAAAGAAGGATTTTAATTTATCAAATATAAAATATAAAATTGTCATAAATAGATTTAAAAAGGGTTCGCTATCAAAAGGTGGTTAATCGACCTTTAAAAGAATATTAGAAGATTTATGCTTCAAATTGGATTCATTTTCATTTTAAGCCTCTAACATTCATTTGGATAACTGAAAAAATATTTGACAAGCATATATAATCATTTGGTAATTAGTTCTGTTCATTCTTTCCATTACAATGGCTAGGGATTAACTACCATTTAAAATAATATTATTATATTATTAGTGTGCAGTGTAAGATTACAAAGAAACTCATTGTTGCATATTGGGTACACCATTGAACATAGCATTACCTTTAATGTAATATTAAAATTTTATTAAAAAATATTAATAAATATGAAAATGTCACATTCTTTATTTACCTGGGATGTTACAATTACATAATTTTGAGATTCATTATTTATGAAGTCTACATTTATTAAAACCTATAGAGGTGTTCTAAGAATTGCATGTGGGATTCCATGAGATAGTTGATTTTTGTGGTCCATAAGATACTTGAATGCATAGGGATGGTAATATTATGGATGGTATCAATGATATTTCATTTTTGTAATATAATATCAAGGTAGTATGATTTATTTCATGTGGTTTGAGAGGTTCAATAAATATTTAAAACTTTTATTTAAATAAATCTAGTTCAATCAAATGAAAAGTTAATGTGTTAATATTTTTGATTTATACATCACTTGATATGTGTGGATTACTATCCTTGTTACATATGGAAAAAGATATATTCATCTTCATTCTATGTTGTTTTTTTTTGAATAGTTTGAGTATCAAAAAATTCTTTATTAGAGAATAAAAAAGCGAGACAAACCAAAATTGAAACATGTTAGAAATGGAGAAAGTTAGAAATAGAAGTATTCAATATTTAATCTTCCACATACGAAAAAATATACATATTCATTATACAATACACTAACTCGATAATGGATGACGAGATGTGGAGCTCTGTGCTGCCACCAGGGGACATATCTTACGAGTATGTCCTACATGACAAATACTACATCATATTCTCCCTCCTCGTTTCCAAGGCCAATCCATTTAATTTCTGATTAAACTTGATTTTGGTCTTCCTCCAGTTCGTAACATTATGGTATGAAGCCTATTATTTAAAAACCAATAGAAATTGAAAAAATAATAAATGAAAACAAAACCAGAATATGAATGCTAGAAATATCAGGGACGATGGTCGGTTGATCAGTAGGAAATGAGATAGAATGAAAGTCACCAACAGACTTCCAAGCTGCACTATAACAGTTAAACAAAGTGCTCATGTGATACACTAGGTCAACATATGGCTTCCATGATATATTTACCGAAGAAAAATTTGTGATAACATGTGTACATGAATATCTAAATTACATAAAGTTGTAGAAATCACATTATCTATTATCTAACATCACTAAAAACACTCGACCACTAGTGGATGTGGACCGGTCATATCCCAATCATGCCTGAAACGTCTTCTTTTTCCTAGAAAAGGATAGAACAATCCATCTTAAAGCCTCATTTAGTGATCGATCAATATCACTTTCGAAATATTGCATAAAATACATTCTGTTTTCCATCCTCTAATTGGTCTTTTGGGACCGGTCACCAACATAGTGAACACATCTATAAAATGTCTCTTCTACTAACCATGTGATTGGGAGTTTGTGTAGACCCTTGAGGACCTCATTTATGCACTCCACAATATTAGTGGTCATAAGGACATATCTTCTCCCACCATTATATGATAATAACCATTTTTCCTTTGAAATATGCATCATATATTCATACACATCATCATTAGCAGTTAAGATCACCTCAAATAATTGGTCAAACCTTTCTTGTCGGGGCTCATATGCTGAAACCATAATAGAATAATGTATTAAAATGGAGAATAAATTTTGTTTTAAAAAATATGTTTAGAAAAACATACCCAACTTGAGGATCTCCTTATTTTTGGAATCATCTCAAAAATTCATATGCACTTTACTTCCAATATGTCTAATTAAATAATGATGATAAGCATTCAGCTCAGTCCTTGAAACTCCATCACTAACCACATCCTCTATAATCGCTCGGTGATGATCAAATATCAGACACACGTCATGGTATTGTGTGAAATGAACACATACACATGCCAAAAACCATCTCCAAAATTCAAAATTCTATTTTTCATCAATTGAAAATTCAAGTGGCGAGTAGCACGATTACCATCCTGTGTGGCATAAATGAGTAGGACACCTGTATACTTTCCATACTGAAAAGTTCAATCAAATTGAATAAATTTTTTACAATAGGGAAAGGTAGAAATACATGACCTGAATGCCCAAAATACCCTATTGAATGTCACCTTTGTTCCATCAACTCGATGATTGGAGGATACATACTCAACATTGTCCAACTGATAAACAATCTGATTATTGATAGACAACAATTCCATAAGTTGTGGAAACATATCATAATATTTATCCTAATCACCATACAATTTTACAATTGCCTTCTGTTTTTCATTCAATGCTTTGGTATATGATATCTTATAGTTATAAAACTATTGAATTATTTCCAGAAAAAGGGCAATGGGAACATCCTAACATGTTCATATCTTCTCACGAATAACATTTGATATAAACTCTGAATTAGGGGAAGAGTGATCCTGAGATAAGATTGGATGCATAGAAGTTTGTGGCCCTTCTAATTTGGTTATCCTCCAAGATGAAAAAAAATTAAAAAAAATATTTCCCTTAATTTAAATTTACATTCTGTCTCATAATTTTCACAATGAATGATATATTTTATCTTCTTTGACTCATCAACCACAAATGTCAAATGTCACTCAATGTTGAATTTAATGATCACATTTTTCAGTTCCAATTTACTTTCTAACTTTTACATGACATAGATGGCATTATCATTTAATTCAGACCTATTCCCTATAATGCTCGGGATTTTAGAAGTCGGTGTAATGAAATCTCAATCAAAATGTTGTTCATGACACATTCATTTAACTATGGAGCTCAATACTAAATTATGATTACCAATAACTAGTGGATGTCCTGGATGTATGTCTCTCAAAAGAACCTTAGAAGGTCCATTTCCTACACCACCCTCACCCAAATATATCAATGGAACCTCAGATGATTCATTCCCCACATCACCCTCACCCACATCATCACCAAATGGCTCCCCAGATTCTTCTTCCCCAGATAAACATTCATTCACAATATCATCACATAATTGTATATAATATACATTTCCTTCTATAATTTGATCATCTTCATGACAATTTTGTTCTTTTACTGGAGTCTTATGAGAAAAAGGAAATGCAAAAGATGGAAGTGAAGGACTCTCTTATACAGATCTCATAAAACACGGTTCTTTAGTATTCAGTTTCACCACATATATATTGTAAATCACCACATACAACTCCATAAAACCACTAACACACTACTGTCTAAACAAGGAAGATGCATCCTTCCAATCATCATTATCGACCAAAGGGTACTCGATGTTCCAGAAACGTTCAGGTTGTTGTGGATGTAGGTATGTGATTGATGATATGGATTGATTGACCCTCAATTTTAACCTATTATAAATCGTATAGAGAACTACATCCAATGACATTCAACCATGAATATTTACCACTCTAACTGGTGGCACACTATAACAAAATATATGGTCCGTATAAATGGTCTCACAGTTGCAATATATTTGTGTATCCATTTTTACCTACAAAAAATTTATTAATAAAATATTATATACTACATCTATATTTTACATTATTTAATATAATGTTATATATTTTAATTACCTATAAATAACCATTACTTGATCATGGGACTTACGATTAATGTATCATTATTTTATAAACTAACCAAAACCTATGGGTATACCCATGGAGTTTTTATTGTAAAATATTTCAGAAACCTTCTGTCTCCATTCAAATAGCAATTCCTCATGTTGAATTCTTGTTCTTGAATTCCTCTTTGGGAAACATCTCCGGGGAGGCCTCTTTGGGGACGCCTCTAGTTGATTGCCTTTTAATTACAAATTTACTCAAATGCATGTGAGGGGGTCTAGAGGTATTTAATACATAAATTTTTTTATTAATACACAAAGGTCCTTACATACTTATTTATAGATGCCTCACATGTCATCAATACAAAAAAAATGTAATTATTACAAATTAAATAACCACATTCACAAAACAAGACATGCAATTTGAGTAATACATCTATCGGTCATCTCAAGATCAGTCATCAAACTACATACCATGTATTGGGTATAATTATTATATCTATTACTAGATGAAATACATATTAAATATCTATATCAATTTTATATTTAATAAGTTTAATTATAACTAATATCATTTTAGATTTTTATTTTTTCAATACAGTTTTTGTTCCATTGACAGAAAAAGTTTTCTATATATTTTTTAATAAATTTAAATATACCACATATAACGAATATATTATTCAAAAATTATATTATTAGTTTTAAAATATTATAAATTAAATTAATATTACTTTCAAAATAAATTTTTTAATAACATATTTAATTTTCATAAAAAATCAATATGAATCCATTCAACATTTTAGACACGACATAATTAATTTTCCTAAACATTCAATACTAATTCATACAACAAACACATCATTAATAAATTAAATCATACATAAGAAACTAATTTACACATCAATACATATGAAATAAATAAACCATACCTTGGAACACTAGTTTCTATATATCACAAATCAAATAAGTATATCATAAAAATGATATATATTAATACAATTAAAGAATTGAAAATTTAAATAGGAAATTTACCTTCTTAAAAGTAGAAAAACATTTCTGAGAACGAAATTTAGTAGGGATTCGCAACAGAATCTATAGGATAAGAACAAATTTGGGTGTGGGAGACCCCATTTTATAGATTTTCGAGGCCCGATACACGAACGTGGTTCATGCATCTCTCTGCGTCCATGATACATGAAAGGGATTCAAACATCTGAAGACCTGTATTTAAAAATTATTCAAACTGTATCCCTTTAAGCTAACTGTTCTTGAACCCATAAATTTAATAGGAACTATGGAACACCCCTGCATCACCTTTCCCTGCCGAGGTAAAACCATTGCCACTTACTTGGAATGACCACCATGCCACTGTCTGCCTGAGATCCATTAGCCTAGTAGTCCAAACTAGCCAGATCTGGATCCTGCCAGAGCTCCAAGACATTCACCCAATAATTATGCATCAAAATTGACCTCATGATTCAATTCATCTCCCATTCCTTGCCACTCGGTCCACCACCACATACGGCTGAGTCAACCACCTCCACCGAAACCAGTAGCTACAAGGATGGACCATGACAAGTGCTGATGGATTCTCCTAACAAGCTAACGTCCATATAAATGGTACAACAATGTGGAACCCCCTTAACTATAGAGTCACCGTTGTCTGAGCCACCCCCTTATATTTATGGATCTAGTGGGTTAGGTAACCCCTATTGCAGGTCTAGTTGGATTCAGACTGCCCTGAAATGGGCATTGTTGAGTCTGCCCAACCTGGAATGGGTCTCTGTGGTAACGTTCGACGTATATTTCCCCTGCATGGGGTTTTCATAGTCTTCACTGGGCCAACGTGGGTTCAACGAAACCGATGCTCGGGTTTTCAAGATTTTATTTTTTTATTTAATAAAATATTACTTAATTTATTTAATTTAATTTCTATGTTAAATAAAATTCATTAATTATAAAATTATAAAAAACATTTAATTACACATTAATTTAATTTAATATTGTGTTAAGTTAGATTAATAAATTACGTTAATTTTTTGCCTTAAAATGAAATTAATTATTTTGACAAGATGATAAATATTTTTTGAATTAAAACTAGTGTGAATTTTAAATTCAAAAAAAATCTCATAGAAAGTATATAATTAAATTTTTTTATTAATTTATATTATTATTTTACATACATATGTTTAATGATTATAAGACTGATCATGAGTTTGATTCCATCAATTATATGTTTGTTGAATGTTTTATTTATTTAATTATTTATTTCATGGTATTTTAATTATTAGTTTGATAAAATGGAGATTTTTGTGTTTTCTATGTTTCATTAAATATATATAGGCATACATGTCCAATTCAATGTTTTATTTTATAATAACAATTCTCTATCGCCAACGAGCGAGTACTATTGTATAATGACGAGATGATCAAATACGCACTATGTTCATTGTTTTGGTGGCACACTAGACCGTAGATTGATGCATTTGATGGGAATGTGATTCCACTACAGACACAAGCAACACACCTCAAGGTATTACCCTAGGGTCTCTATTGATCCATTATTCACTGAATGGATCAACCATTAGTTTCAGACTAGATGTCTTCATTTTATTTTTTCATGGTCTATTATTTTGTGTATGTGTTGTTTACATGTGATCAAATTGATTAATAAATTGGTATGTTAGAGGAAATGAACATGTGATGTGATGGATATTTTCTATTTGATGGTAAATTTAGATTGAGATCACAAATTACATTCTTCTAAATTACAAAATTATATTTTTCATAATGTTAATGAAACACAAAACGCTCAATGAAATAATAATCCTTAACCGACTGTCATCTTTCAAATTTGAACAAAATATGGTTTTTGGAGTGCTCTTCATGCTAATGTTAATGATGGATCTTACTACTAGGGAGTTCATATGAGATCAGTGGGTTGAATTATGAAATGTTTCAGTAAGGATTATCCTAATACAACTTTCTATTACCAAATATGCATGCATTGAGTAAATCACATTATGATTTTAGGAGATGAGACATCACTTAATAGATCATGGAAACCCGAGTTAATGCGGTTGTATAATCAAACGCCAACCTTTATCTATATGATTTGTGGTGTCACCAAATCATATTGACAATGAAAAGAGGATCATGTATTCTTTCCACTATAAATCAGAAGCGATCAATTTTTTTTATTCTGGAACATCGTGGTCAAAGAAATCGATAAAATAGTTGGAGACAATAAATAAATAAATAAATTAATTAAAATATCCAAGTTGGTAATATTGATAAATCTAATAATATTATAGAATATTATTTTTTAAAAAATGGAATATTATATAATAGGAAATAATATGATAATTACTTGAAATAGTAAATGACTACAATGGAATGAGTATCTAATAGTAGTACATTAACTTTCATAAAATACTGTAGTATTTAAAATTCCAGGTGTTAGTATCCTCAATACTTATTAATCTACGTCATTAATTGTTGGTGAGAAATATGCTTACATGAGACTCATTTTTAAAAATATGGTGGTTATATCATAATGCTATAACAAAAATCCAATGTTAGATTCGGTAACTACATCAGGACAAGGGTGATATAACATGTTGTATCATCTCTGAATAATTTTCAAGGAGAATGTGAAGGGGTAATTTTTTGAGATGATTACACTATATATTATTAAATTGGAAGGAAGATCATCATATTTCATGAAATATCATTCATACACCCATTTACTCTTATCTTGTTTTATTTTACAGAAAAGATAGTATTGATTAAACACTTCATGACCTATTCATGTAAGGTTCATCAAGGAAATAAGAATATAAAAGATAGATCAATATTTGATTCTTATGGAAAAAAATTGAAATAAAATGAAAAAAACTAGAATTAGAATGTTTAATAATATGGTCACATTTTCAACGACATTCAGTTAATGAGGTTTTAATATGAAATTATGTTCATTTCATATTATGAAGTTGAACCATGGAAGTATAATCACAATTAATTGAATTAAAGAAGAAAGTTTCATGTTTTTTTTTGAAATATTCATTATATATTATTAATGTTTTAATATTAATTATTGGGTTTTAAATAATCCATTCCTTTCATATTAATATATTTATATACGGTAACCAAGTTTGTATAGAAACGTTACTAGAAACAAGGTGTATTCTCCAAGTGGTTGAGCATGGGTGATTCCAAATTCATTAGCGACAAGTACACCACGTTAAAATTTCCAGGTGAATTATTCATGTAAAACCATTATTCAGTATAACAAATACTTTTATATCACATAACCTTCGTACATAAGGAGACATTGTTCGGGGTACCAAAATTAATTTTTCCTTTGTTGTCGAATACTCAAATAGTAGTTCAGTAAAGCATGAATCATTGGAAATTACTGATGAATATAAAATGTATAATTTATTTTACAAATTTTGGAAAGATAATTCTATAGAAAGTAAAATAAAAAGTGGGTATATTGTTGAAAACCATCTTAGTATTTATTATTAGTAAATATATGTATTTTAGGCATTATAGATGAATTTACTTTGGTAAAAGAAAACATTAGAGGTAATGGTACGAAACAAAGAATTCAATATTAGTTTATCTAGAGAGGATGAACTATTCATTGAGTATGTTATTGGTATATATACATCATAAATGACCTAGTAATTAAGGGAGGGTAAAGTGATATATATTCATGTTCAATGGAAATAATTTTTTCTAGGCATGAATACCGAAGAGTTATCTTAAAGAATCATTCATCCATTAATGAATTGTATCATAGTGTAATTCCTAAATAAACATTACCATATATACGTCACGTCATTGATGTTAATAAGGAGTATCTAGGATAATGTATTACATATTAACACTGAATGAAAAAATGTAGAGCGGTGAACAAAATTTATACAACATTGTTATGATGTAAGGAGTATCAATGTGTCATCATTAATAACATCCATTATATTTTAGGATGTACTTGGAAAATAATGGTGATATTACAAAACAACATACCAGCTACACTGACTAATGGATATCCAAAAAGTTGTCTTAAGATGGAGAACCATTATTTCATAAGGACATGTATTTGGATGTAAAGTGATTTTTATGATATAAACAAACATTTAATAAGTAAAAAATAGTTTTCATCTAAAGTAATTACTTAAGATATTATAGAATTCATTAATATAGAAATAAAGAAGTCAAGTGGTAGACTAGTTTTTTATAAAAGAATTTACTTCTTTTTTCCGTTATTGGGAGACAATTTCACATGGGTTCTGTCAATTCTAGATATCCACATGTAGTTTTCATTGGAACAAATTCCACAAGTGAATTTAGAACATGAATGTTCCAGAGACACATACTATGTATAGAGGATAAAATCATAGTGATGGTTTAATATTCACCGCATTTAGTGATCCATTATTCATTGAGAATAATAATTATTATAAGTTATAAGAATATAGAAATTAGATAAGATTGAAAGGATCAATTAAAATTCAATAATTGAATCCATTTATCAAAATGAAAATAGGAATTTTATTTTGAATATTGTGGTGGGTATTCATGTCACATGATACATGGATGGTACAAGCATAGTATGAATATGGATCAATTAGAAATACCAAGTCATTATGCATAAATCAATTAGAATGTTAAATATCATAGATACATTCTAAGATAATTTAATTGGATTTTGGATTTAATGACCACTATCCATGGAATGTGTCTATACGATGCAATCAGAAATAATGTTAACGTCAAAGAATACTCATGATGATTTCAAGTTACTAAAATCTAGTTTACGATTGAAATAAGATACATGATCATTGAATAATCATTTAGAATTATTTTTTCCATGTTTCTACCAGAGGATAATATGATCACAATCATTTTATAGGTAAAATATGTTTGGAAACACATAGGGAACAAATATTGTTCTTCTAGTTAGTTAAAAACAAAATGAATGAATCTAATTTCTAGTGATTGACTTAATGTGACAACCTATGTTCTAGGGAACATGATATAATGATGTAGATATAAAGGTTGATTAGACCTTGTAAATCATACATATAGAGACATGGTATTGAAAAATAGATGTTGGGACAATTCAAGGGAAGAATTGTTTCTAGTGTCACATCACACAATCTCTCCACTTTGGAATGTTTGAGACACATGAATATATTAATGTGATGAGTTTAAATCCATATGCTTAAGTGATTTATTAATAATGTTTTCCATGATATATACAGGAATTGATATTTCCAAGATATACATATATATTAGGAAGATATAAATTATATCTAGGATAATCGAAAGTGATGAAGTCTGAAAAATCTGACTGTACTTTGGAAAGAACAAAAAATATTTACTAGATATGTGGAGAAGTAAGGATAAAAGATTTATGGGGATACAAACTATTATTATATAGGTATATGATATCAAATATATTAGTAAGGCTAAGAAATTGATAAATAAACAATCCTATAATCCACTGGTATCCATAACTACGAATACCAATTACATTGCATCTTCTGAGGCAGTTAAAAAGAAGATAAATTCCAGGATTTTGTTCTAGTTCTTGGAATATGACCCTGTAAGTAATGCATTATCATAATTTAAATTATGATACTTATTCCAGAAAATATTTCACATTGTAAAAGTGGAAAAAAGGATATGATTTAGGATACCATCTCTTGAGTGGTTTTACTGAAGGAGATGTGATCACATGTATATGAAAAACCACATGACAGAAACATGGAAGACCCATCAACTAAATTTGTGACTCCACAAAAGCATAATATTAATCATGCGAGAGAAAACATGTTTGGTTAGAATGTTGGATCTAGTTAAAGTGGGATTGATTAAATAGTGTGATACTTTGACCCAACTAAATAGTACTTTAGATTACCATATCACATACATAGTTAGATATACAAGATATATACATACCATTGTGGTTAATATTTTTACATGTCTACTATTTAATAGTAATTTACATAGATTAATTGTTACATAAAAAGGTTACTTGATATCCCATGCGATAATAAGATTCTTGAGATATGATGACATTAATCATAAATATATGTTCTATGGTCTAGATACAACTTACCGACTGGACATAGTAAAAGATTAACTATATGGTGTTGGGGTCTCATAACCATTGAGAATTATTCTCATCAAGTTCATATACGGTGATCTCTAGTAGTGAGACCATGAATACATAACCTCCAATAAGAACACTACGTGTTTTTTGTGTCATTGGGATTTCTTGTCTATGGACATGTTTATTGTTATCTTGAATTGAGATCATTACCACGTTGTTCAATTTGATAATTTAGTTTGACGCAAGGAAAAAATCCATGATAATGACATCATAGAAGGGTATATTGTGTGGGGTGCATATTTAGTGGTATGGCATTTGTCGAATGATCAGTATGGTATTTTTCGCTTCTAGGTTAAGGAATTCATATATCTCAAAAAATGTTGATCAGGATGATAGTACCTTCATTGGACCATGGCCATAGCAGTATAGTGTAAATCCATCCAGTTAGATCAACAAATAAGAAACCAAGATAAAGGGGATTAAAATGGTGTGCATCCTGTTATATGCCATATTAACGATAGAGATATTATACTACAGAGTGCATGTTTGTAGGTTGTATATCATTGCTATGATTATCATTATCTATTTAGGGGACATGATGGGTTGCTATATAAAAATCTTGTTTAGTGAATAGAATTCACATCTATTTAGATAAGGGCCTAGAGGGTCACACAAAATAGTGTATTAAACAATCTTCCTTATTCAGTTGAATAGGTATGCATGACATGTTGGTCCCTAATAATGGGTTCTGGGATATGTACAGAGATATATGATCCCCAAAGGAATAAATAAATTCATATTATTCATGGTAATAATAATTGACCTTGATTAAATTTATTAAATGTATTTAAATGTATTAAATTAAATACATGGAAATATTATTTGAATGAATATTAGTTTAAAAATATTTAAGGTTCATTTAATATTTTCAAAAATGATGGTTTGAGAAAATGAATCAATTATTATCATGTAATATATTTATTATTTTACAAGAAAGTGATAATAATTAAGAATCAATACAGTAGTTATAATATTTTATATTTAGAGTGTTAATTATTTGGGGTTGGAGAGGAAATACCGAATAATCTCTTAACACTCTCTAACTAGAAGAGGAGAGGTATTTTCCCAATAATATTCACAACCTCTCTCTTTATTATTCTCTCTCGTGCCTCCTAGAGTGATATTTTCATGATCCTAGAGCTCATATTGAGCTCTATCTTACCCATCAAAATAAAGGTTATTCTATGATCATTGGATCATCAAAGGCATCGTCGAAACTCAATGACAAGACATAGATTTTTTTGATTGGAGATCTTATTGATTGATGACGTTTGTTTGGGAAATCATGAGGAATTGAACATAATATTCCATGAGAAGAAAACAATAATGATGAGAAGATGTAATGTGTGGATTCAGATAAAACCACATATTTATGGGTTTATAATTGGGATTAATTTATTTCGTGCATGATCCTCGGGCTAATACCAAGCAGTTTTTCACCAACAATTGTGAGCTCATATTGATCATCAATGGAAAAAAATTAAAATCCTGATTTGGGGGCATCTGTGCCATGACCAGTACATTCATTGTTTTCACTATTACATCATGAATGATGTAATTTTAGTTACACTGATTATTTGAATTTTTTTACTAATTCACATCAAAATTGACGTATTTCATATAATTACCAAAAAATAAACCAAGGATAATTTTTAAATGATGATTTCAAAAAATATATGAATTTTTTACAAAAAAATTCTAAAATAGTTAATATCAATTTTTTATATAAGAATAATTATTTCTACAAGGTACATTAAAATATAGTTTATTAAATATGTGATTATATTTTTATTGAGTCTCTGAATCATGATATTTTTTTTTTGAATTATAAAATTTTTATTTCCATAAATAATAATGATAATTATTATTTATATCATATTTTATTATTTTAAGGTGAAATTACCATTCTAACATCCATGTTACTATTCTTAATGGTTACATTACTATTCTAATGGTCAAATTAATTCCTATATTTACTACTCTATTATTTCAATCAATATTCATGTAAATTACTCTCAAGGTTATATATTTTCATTTCATTTTATTTTTAATGGTTTAATAATATTTTTCTTCTTATCTATTTTGTTTCTAGTGGGGGAAGAAATTCTTATAGATTTTGGAAATCCATATTTTTCCATTTCAGAGTTTATATAATATTTTTTTGACCAGTTGTAATATCTCGAATTTTAAATGGCTTCATTACTAATTAATGTAACATTATATATTAATGAAACAATATATTTTATGATTTTTCAATATTTTTTATGTTTATAATATAATATAAGACGTTTATTAAAGACATAAATTTTCCCAAAAACATGTGGTCATTACAACATGGAAATTCCTTGATAGTTAATAATGTAACATGATAAATGTTGTCAATTTAAGATATAATAAATTAATTAGTAATAGGAAATTATAAGAATAAAATAATTAATTTATTGAATATATTTAAATATTTATGTACTTATAGGATGCCTAAAATTAGTAGTGCCATCAAGGAGTCAAAGTGACATTAACTATAATCGATTCAATGACTAGGTTATTCCCACAGTGTCATTGTGAACTAAGTTATGTAATGTTGGATTTGTGATCTTATACACTACACCACCCATGCCCATTATGAAAACTAACTCTCATTTGACTCAAGGATGGTGTTTTCCCAAATATTCTAATGGGAGGATTGACGGTGGACTACACCCTTTGGTTCCACTCTTTGAACTTTATAGTCATTTGTGTTTTCATGCTTGGTGGTTAGTTTTTCCATATAATTTTTTCTAGGAATGTCATGTGTTGTTGTTAATCACACAAATGTATCCCCTCATATTGCACCCAAAAGAGTATGATATGTATGATTTGTATTGGATGTGATGGAATGTGGTTCCTTACTCGACGTAAGGTCTGTGATGGATTGAGGTATAATTCACAATGAATTATACACGTCATATGGGTTGTGGTGTATCCTATATCATTTATTTACTATATAAATATGAGATATGGGATGATGTGATGATTTGATGAATGAGGAGCATGATATGATTTCCTTTCCATGTGTCTTCTGGATGGCTTATTTTTTAGAGAGATGGCTTAGGATATGCTATATTTAGAAAGAGGACAAAAATTGGGGAATTGGGAGGGGGTACCCTTGATGTTTCATTATTATATTATATTCTTTATTGTATGTGATACATGGTTATAGTTATCCATGGTGATTCTAGAAACTTTTTATACCTATTTAGATGATGAGTTAGTTTAACTATTGTTCACAGTGATTTAGAGTCTTAATAATATTATATAGAGGATAAATGGAGGATCCTACAAAGTATACTATTATTCTTACCCCATGTATATATACACTATTAACAATGTAGTATGATAAGGCTAGAGATTAGAAAGCATGTTGCTATATATTTTTTTATCATGATTTGTTTAGCCTTCGTGGTCGCTGCCATATTTAACTTTTTTGTACATAAGGTTTACATTTTAGTTTTTTCAGTATTGCTTGATATTTCATGTATAAAATTTTGATATATATATATATATATATATTTATATATATATTAGTAGGTTTTTTTTTCTGTATTTGTCTTACGTCTCGATTATGCAAATTTTCTTAGAGGGTTATACCTCTCATATGTAAACATATTATACCCATGGTGATAGTCACTAAGATTGGGCCTACATGAGGTGGGAGTCAAGTAGTCATCATATCCATTATATTATTTATATATCTGGATGAGGTAGTATTTTTTGGGGAGTGGGTAATGTCAGAGTGGTATTAGACGCTTCATGACAATGGATAAGATAGATTTTGGAGTTTGGAATAGGTGAAATTTCATTGGTGGGTCGGGAAAAGATGATATAATTTTTTCAAGTGATGTAAAAAAGGGATATTAGATGATAAATGGTTATTTTGTGCCCATATGATCTTATTCATAGACCATTATGTTTATTTAACCAACCAAATTAACTGATACTAGTTTTAGGGTAGAGACCTGTGTAAGGATCTTTCATATTTATTTATTTCATTATTGTTTGAAATTAGTGGACCTTGGGATAGGTTAAAACATTAAAATAAAAAATTAATTAATTGATTGATGTTAGGTATGCAATATTATTTGTTTAGGTGTGTAAATTTTTTTCCAATTTCATTCATGTATTAAGGTTAATGTCCTCATTAGGTCCATGTAGAAATTGTTCAGCTAGATGTGCCAGCATATCACACTATAGTAGAGGGAAACAATGATAAATCTCAGAGGAGGAAACCTAGAGAGTTTAAACTTTAATTTATTCCAATTTATTATGGATAAATTTTATACTCAGTCATAGAAGACTGGATGTAGGAGGATGAGATGGATTTCAATTCGATCTGTGCTTGAAAGGTTCACCATGTTCCCTTATATTGGATGATACTATGTGGAGCAGTAATGAAATTGTGGTTTTTATTAGTATAGGATCTTGATAGTATTATGTCTCATGAGATATGTTTTAAGACAAGTTACAATCATATTTTCATTATTTTACCATGTATGTGGCTAGTATCATTGTTTTTCTTACCGTTTTGTAGGGGAGTTCATGTGAGCAATACTTCAAGATCTATTTTACGACCCTTTTATGATACGCACATGTGTTGTAACTCAGTGAAGTTTCTATAGAAAGATATTTCAATGAGTGTTTGAATCAAGATATAATTATCCATGTCACCCCATTTCTACTGAAGGCATATCTGGAGGTTTTTTTAGATAAGAGGTCATTGCGGTTGAAAATATATGATATATCAACAGGTTAAAACCATTGGTATAGGATAGATAACTATTGGTATAATATATACCAACATTTTCCCAAAACAATTGCAATTAATCCGCGGGGATAGATAAATCTCAATGGTTATTCATAAATTGTTGGGATATGTCATGTAAAAGAACATTATACCAATGGCTTTTTATAACCATTGGTATAACTTTGTAACAATGGTTTTACACCATTGAAAAAAAAGCACAGTTCATATATATAACAAATGTTTGATGAAACATTGGTAAATACTATTACCAATGGTTTTAAGAAACTATTGGCACAAATTTAGTTAACATGTATATACCCAAGGTTTGTAAACCATTGATATATATTAGATTTTCACATCTATACCAATGGTTTTAAAACCGTTGGCATAGAGTTTCTGCAGATCCATAAGCACTACTAGCCTACCCTATAGTTACATAATTCATAATTAATTCTATACAAAATTCAGAATTAAAACCCCTATACATAAATTAGTATTAATTACCTCCTATAATAATAATCCAATACCTAATTGTTTGTGCAATTAACTGCAATTTCAATACTCTATACATAATTCAACATAACACCAATGAAGAAAAATATGATCCAAATTGTATTCCATGAGAATAACACAATGCAATTGTAGTACACTATAAATAATTCTAAATAACTCCAATACAATCTACAAAATACACCACTCTATACCAGAACACACCAAAAACAAACATCTCCATAAAAACAACACATGCAAATTTGATCCATGTGGGTGTGTGGGGGGCGAGGGTGTCCATGTATTTCCCCATGATACTTAGAGTCACTCACTTTTAATTGTGCACATAAATAGTTATTTTAGTAGGGAAAGAATATCCATTTTAGGTTTAGACTCCACCATTTTTCAAGTAGGTGTGGAACAAAGAGGGTGTCTAGGTATGGGGGTTGACTACGGGGGTGGGGGTTTCCAAGGGGGTGGGGGTGTCTAGGGGGTGGGGGTTGTCTTGGGGGTTGGGGTTCTATCCATGGGGGTTGCGTGGTATAGGGGGTGGGGGTTGTCCATGGGGGGGGGGGGGGTTGTCCATGGGGGTGGGTGGGGGATCCAAGGGGGTGTTCGGTTGGTGGTGTGATTTCTGGGGGGGTGGCTATCCAGGGGGTTGGGGCTATCCAAGGGGGTGGGGTGGTGTCTAGGGTGAGGGGTTGTCCAGGGGGTTGGGGGTGTCTAGGGGGTGGGGGTGTCTAGGGGGGCTATCCATGAGGGAGGGGGAGTCTAGGGGTGGGGTGTCTAGGTGGTGGGGTGGTGTCTTTTGGGTAGGGGTTGTACAAGGGGGGGGTGTCCAGGGGGATGTGCTGGTGTCCAAGGTGTGGGGGACTGTACAGTGGGTTTGATGGTTATCCAGATGGTGGGGGTGTCTTGGGGGTGGGGGCTGTCCAAGGGGTTGGGTGTTATACATGGGGGTAGGGGTGTCCAGGGGGTGGTGGTGTCCATGGGGTGGGGGTGTCAAGGGGGTTGGGGCCTTCTAAGGGGGGTAGGGGGTGTCCCCGGGGAGCAGGGTAACTGGGGGGTTATCTAGGGGTGGTGTGGTGTCCGGGGCTGAGGGTGGGGGTGTCCACAGGGGTAGGTGGTGTGCAGGTGGGTGCGGTGTTTAGGGGGTGGGGGTGTATAGGGGTTGGTTGGGATATCCATGGGGGTTGGGGTGTCTTGGGGGTATCTGGGTGGTGGGATGGTGTCCGGGGTGGGTGGGGGAATTCTAGGGGTTTGGGGGCTATCCATGGGGGTAGGGGGTGTCCAGGGTGGTGGGGTGGTGTCTGTGGGGTGGGGTGGTGTCCAGGATGTTAGGGCTATCCAAGGTGGTAGGGGTGTCCTAGGGGTGGAGAGACTGTCCATGAGGGTGGGGGTGTCCAGGGGGGTGGCAGAGTCCTGGTGGTGGGGTGGTGACAAGAGGTTGGAGGGTTTTGCAAGGGGTAGGGGGTGTCCCAAGGGTTGTGGGGGGGGGGGGTGTTGTCTAAGGTGGGTGTTTCCAGTGGTGGGGGAAATCCAGGGGAGTGTCTGGGGGGTAGGGGGTCCATGGGGTGGGGAATGTCCAAGAGGGAAAGGGGTGTCTACAAGGATAGGGATGAGGGATAATCCAGGGTGGTGTTGGGGTGTCCAGGTGTTGCGGGCTATCCAGGGGGTGAGGAGTTGTCCAGGGGGTTGGGGGTGTCCAGGGGGTGGGGTGTCTAGGGGATCGGTGGTTGTCCATGGCGGTGCGGGTGTCTAGGGGTGGGGTATCCAGGGGTGGGGTGGTATCTAGGGGATGTGGTATGTCTAGGGTGTTGAGGGGGTTGTACAAGTGGGTTGGAGGGGGACAGTCTATAGGTTAGGGGTGCCCATGGGGGTGGTGGTGTCCTAGTGGTTTTGGGGTGGCGCTGTCTAGGGGAGTGTTGACTATCTAGGGGGTTGCAGTGGCTATCCAAGGGGGTAGGGGTGTCCAGGGGCTGGGAGTGTCCAAGGGGTGTGGGGTCTATCTAAGGGGGTGGGGGTGTCTAGGGGGGTGGGGAGGGGGGGGGTCTAGGGTTTGGGGGTGTCCAGAGGAGGGTAGAATCAATCACAGTAAAATATCAAGTCATGTTTTATTATTTATAGATAAATAAATAAAGATATTGTGGCCTATCTAATCACACATATATTCAGGGACAACAAATCATCATACATCATATGTCAGTAATATTATTCAAAAATGAAACGAATCAATCAGTCCCTCATCACCATCATTATCATCACCATCATCACAATCATCATCCCCATCTTCATGGTCATCCCCATCATCGTCCACACCCTCCTCAATGCCATCCTCCTCGCCCTAGTACTTCGTCTCAGTCTCCTCCTCACCTTCCTCCTCTGCCTCAACCTCCTCCTCACCCTCCTCCTCCTTATCCTCAGCCAACTCCTCGACATAAACTCAAACACAAATAGAACTACAATTTTTGGATATTTTATAGAACCCATTGATGACATATATTCATCAAATGTTTAGTTGTACTATATTGGTATTGTTGGACATAAAACTTCAGTCAGTTTCCTAAATGCAGTGTTTTCCCTAACTACCATGGTTATGTTTTAATGTAGTGTAAATAGATTGTTTCTAATGGGTCTCTACATTTTAATAACCATGATCAAAATATTAACCAATATGATCTTGACATGAATAAATTTGTGTTTTCGTGGAATTTATGGTAGAATTACCTCATTGGTGATCATTGTTTGGCATATTCATTCCTTATGGCATAGAGGTATATCTTCTTCTAAAATGAGTTAAACATTAGTCACATTCGATTTTTGGAGTAATTATAGTATTATGTCTTATAGTTTTTATATATTATATTAAAGGGAAATTTTATATATGATGAAGCGAGATGGAAGTTAGGTACTGATATTATTTGTGGATCTTAGGATTCCTTGAGTGTGATGTTTGAACTGTCAGTAATGCATCTATAAGAGGGATAGGATATAGGTAGAGGTTTTTTAGATGATAGTGTAGTCATCATTGGTGTAACGAGAGGGAGATTCTAATTATTGGGTTTTGGAGTGGAGGTCTAGAGAGAGTAAGTTTTTTTTAGAGATGCATATGAATGTGGGTCAAAGGTTGTACAACACCCAGTGTTTTTTCAGGAAAGGATATTTATCCCTTTGGAAATGTGTGATATGGTTCTCTATGAGTTCTATAGCTCACTATTAGTTATACATTCTGATGTTACAATGATATAAAATTCCATGAGAGGTCATTTTTAGTTTCTTGGTTTGATGTGTGTAGGTGTAGAGTTTGTTTCACAATGATTATTCTTCTAGAATGTGAAGGTTGAGCACCGTGTTCCTAGTGATTTTCTCCAATAATTAGATGTTCCCCAGTGGAATCGTGAGGAAATATTGATGGAATTAATTTCTCGTTTACCTCTTGATTAGGTATGTTGAGATTTTATATGGTTCTTAAAGGACCATTTAATGAAATCATCCCACATTATATTGATTATAGAGTCAATCTCAGTGATATTTTTAGAGGAAATATATTGATAATGAGGTGTGACTCTAAGGAGTCCCGTGGATGATCATGTTTGATCGTGATCCTCATTTTCCTATAGGGTGGGGAGAGTTCATCCACCATTATTTTTTCCTCATAGATATACCTTAGAACTACAATTCATCCATCGATATATAGTTAGAAAGATAAGACCATCCAGACTCTTAAAGTAATGTTTCACTATTATTCTATTTATTTTAGAGGCTTATGTATGAGGTGCCATAACATGGTATATTTTTCTTATAATAATTTTTCCACTCCAAGATTGGTATTTTTCTGTTTGAATATTTTTATTGACTGATGCATCTATTGTTTGTTATACTAGGCTAGGTCGATATTTGAAGGAATTCCTGGGATGTTATAGATAAATAATACGAAAGAGATGGTTCACGTAATTAATGATAGGTTTTTGGCATCATAGGATCATCAAAAATCCATTTTTGATCATAGGATAAAACCTCTGGAGTTTGACATTAGAAATCAAATGTTATTGAAGGGGACTCCTCATAATGGGAAATAATGGTTTGTTCATCAGAGTAATATTTTCCCATGTTTTTGGGACATTAAAGGTGTTGGTTCATAATGTAATGGTGTCATATCATATAACAATTATCGTATAGATAAGAAGTGTAAAATATTTTTCTCACATGTTATTTCATCATCACTATCACAATAAGGAATATCAAATCCTCAATTCTGGAAATATTGATATTGACAATGATGAAATCTCTGAGGAGTAACCTATAATGTTCTAGTACCACTATGAGAATGTGTTTTATGTGAATGAAATTACCTTGGTTCGTTTCTAGTTGTGGAATAGTGCCTTGGAGAAGAGTACCTGGGATACTGAGTAATTGATGTGAACAAAATACATTGAGTCTTTTTATTAGACATTATCAAATAACGTTTTTATCTAAGAAATTTTTATCATTATGGTTTATGAGATGATTCCATCTTATTTATTATTAGTTAGTTTCTCTTGTTTAAGAGGTATCTCTCTTGGGAGTGTGTTTAGGTACATATTATTGTTATTACATTGTTTTACACTCTTCCTCTGATGAGATGGATGACCTCCTATGATGGAGATATCATTGAGAGGTATCATACGGATTGGTTTTCAATATGAAACATTAAATTGTTTTCTCTGGTTTTGTTTTGGATTCCCAAGGAAGAGAATTTTATATTAGGTATCTAATGTTAGGGCCCAAATCTTTATTATCAAACATTTTTCATATATTTGGCTCTATTGGTACTCATAGTAGTCCTAGAGTAGGTATGGAGGTTTTTGGATACTAAACAATAGATTTAGGGATGATTCACAACATTTAACGGAATCACATCCTAAATGTTCAATCCATTACTATGGTAATAGCCCAATTCATGATCATACGAATCGATGACATGGATCCATTAGCTATGTGGAGAATCAAACTAGATATAAACATAAAAAACATTATGGAATTATCTATGAGTATCCATCTACTGTATGAATGATATAAATGGATGTATAGGATATGTAAATTAGCTACGTGGTTGGATGTAATATGTAGAATAGCTATAAGAGAAATTAACTATGTGAGCACTTATATAAATGAGTAATTAGTATATGGATCTACTATGTGAGTGATCATCTATATGAGTGATTTACTACCTAATCGATCAACTATATGGACGGATCGACTTTTTGAATCAGCTATGTAGTGGGATAAAAAATGTCGATAAGATATGTGAGCAATATTCAATGAAAAAGTTCATATACACGAGCGATAATCTACATGAGAGTTCATATACATGAGTAATTTGCTACATGGATTAGATATGTCAAAATAGCTACATGGGGATTCCATATATGTAACATTATCCACCTAGACATTTCTTCTACATTCATAAAAATATACTTGTAAGAAATTTTGAAGCATGAATCATGGTTCTTAAAAGATTGATTTATAAAGGATAATTATATCCTTGATATTCTAAGTTGGATGAGGCTATGAATTTGTCTCCGCACATTGAGTTTAATGGCATCTGGAATAGTTCTAATTAAAGCATTTGTTATAAAATATACTAAAGTTTTCTATTTGTTGACTTGAAAACGAAATTTCTTATGTTCCTTTATTCTCAGTTTCTTTATTTTGAGATTGGTGGTTCTAAATCCTTCCCAAGGAGTTGTGGAATCATAAAATTGTTGTATTGTGTTTCTGTAAGTACTCATATTTTGAGTCTTTAAGAAATTGAATTTTTTTGATGTTATTTGAGAGCATAGCGTTCTGACAGCGTGTGGTTCAGAGACACGGTGTGGCCGGAATTAAATTTTAAGTGTGTTCACACTAGACATGCTAAATAAACTTAATAACTCTTAAACTATTTCTCAGATGGGAAAACTGAGGGCACCACTGGTTCCGGAGCGTGCCGTTTACCCAAGGGGGTGTGTAACATTCGCATGCACGACCCTTCTATGGAAAACGCCATCAGGGGAATTTTCGTAATTTAGTGGCCTCTGGTGTAAACTTTATAACTACTAAACAGAGGCTCGGATTAAAATTCCAAGTCCTCCGTTTTTCTTAGAACGTGGATTTTACATTAGGAGCGACTTAACCCCGACCCTGTCAAAAGTTCGGCTACGGGCCTACTGGCAGGTGTTTAAAAATTAATTAAATTTTAGTTAATTCTCTACAGAAACACTTCCAATCCTCCCTTCTTCCCCTTGGAACTCCTTCTCTAGAAAAATCCCTTCCAACAAGGGAGAATGCTCCTTCAAGCTCCTCTTCCTCTCTGGCAAGGCGGTGGAGGCTCTGGGAGACAGTTCGTGAAGCGACGGGATACGCCATGTGAGGTAGGTTTGTGTGTTTCATTTATAAATTCCACATCTACATAGAACTCATATATTATTGTCTAATTGTTGTTTATTTTTCTATAGAATTCCATTAATGTGTAGGGTTTGATCTGATCTTTCTAATGAGTCTTTCAGATCAAATTTTCGAGTCTCAGGGTGTCCGGGGTGACCCTGAGAAGTTTTCCCGCAAAAAATATCCATTTTTGGTAGTTCCAGAGCAGTCCAATGGGTGATGGTGGTGGGGCGGAAGGGTCCCAGGCAGCGGCATGGCATGGTCCTAGGCGGTGGCATGGCGGGGTCCCAGACGGCGATGTGTCGGGCTATGAGGCGGCGGCGCAGCGGGCTTCCAAGGTGGCGGCGCAACGGGCTCCTAGGAAGAAGAGGGCGAGCGAGCGATGGCCCGGTGGTCTGGGCTGTGGGAGGTGGGGCAAACGGCTTCACCGGTCGGTGTGGGGTACGCGAGACCGTGGTCGTCACGACCTCGGGAGCAGGCCGAGAACAACGCTTTGCGGGTCACGTGGAAAAGTGGCCAGACCGGATCATGTCGGTCCGGGTAATATCGTGTAGCCCGCACAATGAACTGCAGGCCGCGGTGGACTATGTGGCTGAGCCATGGACTGCCGATCTGAAGGGGGTGGACCAGCCGAACCGGTCTGGTCCACCTCGTCTCCATCCATAGGATTTTAAACACCCGTAAATTTCAATCCTAATGTCGGATTTGCGTGCCGTCTACGACGACGCGATCCCCGTCTCGAGATGGAAACTTTTAGATGGTCACAAGGATTTATAATTACTGAGATGTGGGGCTTGGTGGCGCGACACGCCCACTAATTATTTTTTAGTGCCTCACAAGGATTCTACTTTCGGATGGCACGAGCAAATCTGAAGACCGTTTTTGGCACCATTAGTGACGTTGTAATCCTGGCATTGAGACGATTTAGTCCCGGGTGGAATAAGGCATTAAAGCCGGGGTTGATGCATGGGCCCCATGGGCATTCTTTTAAGCTTTGAGTAGGATTTTGCTAATTTTTCATCAGACATCCGTTCGGGGTGAATGAGTAGACGTTTTGGCATGTTTTTCCAAGATCATCACAATGGTACAGTTTTCCCGACATTTTTTGGGAACGAGGTGTGGGCCCCATGAGATGCCGCATGGGTATAAAGCGGGGTTGAATAACTTTTCTATCGGGAGTCCATTTCAAGCGAGTAAATAGTCTATCGCGGGTGTTTTTCCACGAGGAGTACAGTGGTGTAATCTTTTTGGGCGTGCAGAACATCTTTAGAGATCTCATTAAATGTGGAACCATGAATGCGAGTTGGTCGGAAGTTCCATTATCGCACATCGGACCAACACACAATATCGATGTTAGTGACACCCAGAGATGGTATGAGCATTGCAGAATTATCGGACCAGTTTCGAGTTTACCATCCAGTGAGGCTGGGCAGTGGGTTACTCACTGGCGTATTGGGGTTTACCCTCAAGCAAGACTCGATAGTGGGTTACCTGTTCACCTTAGGGTTTACCCTACAATGGGGATGGGTAGTGGGTTACCCTTTTACATTAGGTTTTACCCTCTAGCAGGGCTGGGAGGTGGGTTACCCAACGACCTCTTAGGGGGTACCCTTCAGCTGGGTTGTGCAGTGTGTTACCCGATAAATTCTTCTAGACTCATCCCTTTCTATGAGGCTAATCAGGGAATTTTCTCCATGATTACCAGAGAAGGACCTTGGTTGTATGGTTTAGCGATGAGACATCTTCTCGTGCGGGATTTTTGGGGCATTAGTGATGGATATCCTTAGAACAATTGGTGAGTTCTCCTGGGTTGAGCTTGGAGATAGAGATCCCATTACAAACTCGTTTGGGTTTCTTGTTGAGAATATATATATATATACTCTCTAATTTTTTTCCCAATCCTTGGGATCAGTTACTCTCTTTCTAGGAGCGGCAATGAAACACAGGGTATGCCACGTGCTTTCCGTGTCTAGCCCCTCTTGGTTGGACGAGTATACTTACTTTCTTTTGTTGGGTTGAGCTGCACTCTAATTACTGTACTCTTTCACAATTCCTTGTTTTGTCTACTTCTCACCTTTTTGGTACCTTTTTAGTTGCTCCCTCAAGATTTCGGGTCATCTTACTGAGTATCTTTATACTCATACTTGCATGGGATTTTCCCGCACTTGATGTGCCCTTGCAGACGACAGACAGTTCGATCGATACTATGGAGGAGCATAGAGGACAGAGGATCTTGGGCTGTGTTTAGTGGTCGTAGTAGGACTTTTAGGTGTGAGACTCACCAGCTATTTAATTTTACTTTCCTGTTCTCAGGTTGTGGCACCTTTCGGGATAGGCGCATGTTTTTCCTTTTTCTATTCAGTTATCTTGTCAGCACATTACTTCTTCTATTTAGATGTTTATGCATGAATTTGGTTGGGTTAGATTTGTTTTTCCTTTGGTTTTCTTTTTACTCTACACTTCTATGTCGAGTGGGTTGTGTATGTGTGTATATGTACTTAGGCGACGACCTCCCCGAGATCGTTATGCCTTCAGCACTTGTCGCCAGCCCCTGGCCTATGGAGGCGGGCCTGGGGTAGTTGCGGCCTGAGACAAGCAGGGTCGGGTTGTGAAAAAGTGATATCATAGGTGGTTCATTCTTTTGGGAGCTGTTCGTACTTCCCTAAAAAGGAATTGGATAGGATTTAGGGAAATAGTGTCGACATGTCTTGAGAGCGGCTCGCAATCTAGGGAGCACAGTGTTGGTACGGGTGGCCATCGTATCCATTAACCATGACCCTGATAACCCACTTATCGACTTGGCATGATTAGGAATTTTTTGCAGCGAACATTTTAACATGCATCTGGTAGGATTCAGTCTTTGACTATCCTTGTTGAGTTAGCTCCCATTTTTGAATATTTTCATATATATATATATGATCATATGATCGTGGTAATCCTTAATAATTTTTAGGATGCCCCCATGTTAGCATCCAACTAGGTTACCCTCTATAGTTCATGACGACGACCTGGCGAGTGACGAGACATCATTTCAGGGACCCTCACGTGATCCCCTACCACCCAATGCCTCAGCAGTAGCCCCTCCAACTAGAGATCGAGAGTTAGTATCGGCAGCACAGGTCGAGGTTGAACGTAGGATGAGTGCATTTTTAAAATTCCAGCGTCAGTGGCCGTAGAAGTTTTGAGGGGACCCAGATACCCAGACAGTGGAAGATTGGCTAGAGTCCATGGACCGACTATTTAGGATGGTACTGAAACCAGTGGACTAGATGGTATCCCTAGCTTCGAGCCTTTTCCTCGGGGTGGCCGGGAGTTTGTGGGGGTTGGTTACGCAAACCCACGATGAGTTGTCTCTCACATGGGATAGCTTCCACCAGCTCTTCTGATAGGAGTACTCCCCCTCTTGTTTATGCTCCATTCGGATTCATGAGATTCTAGAGATGAAGTAGGGGGATGACTTTGTCATAGTACATGGATAGGTTTATCGATATGACATGGTAATTGCAAGATATGGTCAACGATAATTACTTTCAGGAGAGGAATTTTGAGGAGAGTCTTCACAGGGAGATCCTTTCTAATGTATTGACCCTGTGAATCCCTACTTATGTCGGGGTTCTAGAGCAGTCACTCATGACAGAGATCTTCTTCTATTAGGAACTCCTGCTGATAGGGCCTAGTAGTGGCCACTTCAGAGTATATTCTTCGATAGTAGGCAGGTAGTAGAGAGGAGAGCATTTGTCGAGGATACCCTTCCCTGAGAAGACTTCGGGGCAGGGTCGTACACCGCAGTTGCGCAATAGAGAACTGGGGCAGTCAGAAGAGAGTCAATTCTATGCTTGTGACAGATGGGGTCACCTAGCATAGGACTGCCCGGCCAGGCGTACCGAGTAGCCGTGGCAGGCAGTGGGTGCACGGCAACGGCAGAGGCAGCAGCGTGACCAGGGATCCCCCAGGCGAGGATAGGGTGGTCCTCAGGGAGGCAGCACAGGTAAAGTGGTAGGTCCTAGAGGTGGTAGACGACAATTCTAGGTCCTTTCACCGCCACCACTGGGCAGGCCATTCCAGGATCACGGAGCCGGCTTTAGGGGTCACAAGCAGCTTTAGGTTATGGGTGTTCGTGACCCCCTATCACACGAGATGTTCTGAGGTACACCTTGTGTTTACTCTATGATTTCTTCTATACTAGTATATATAGGCTCCATCTAGTCTTTTATATCATTTCTTTTGGTATGGGAGTTGATGTTTCTAGTAGAGGCGCTGACACCTGCGCTTAGCCTCGAGGTTCCTACGGGAAGTGCCTCATTGGGTGACCTTTATCTGCAGACAGCATGAACTGTCATTCAGAGGAGAGAATTTCATGTGGTACCTACTCATCATCACGATGGAATATTGTTATTTCATATTGGGAATGGATTTTCTTTCCATGGTTCATTCCTAGACTGATTTTAATGCATACTAGTCATATTCATCAATTCTGATGGGACGAGGTTCACCATCCTTGGTGAACGAGAGATTATGGAAGATTAGTTAGGTACCCTGAGTAGAAGACCACGACCTTTATCTCACCAGTTGGAGAGCATTTCTCTAAGAGCAGCAGATGCTATAGGATTCTAGATCCCTACTGTTGTAGAGTACTACATGGACGTCTTTCCCGAGGATGACCCAGGATTACCTCTGAGGCGAGAGATGGAGTTCTACAACGACTTGTAGCCGGGGACCACCCCGATATCATGTGAAACATATCAGATGACACACACAACGCTTCAGGAGATACATATTCATTTGGATGATCTTAGTGAGAAGGGATTCATCAGGCCCAGTGTGCCCCCCTGGGCAGCTCATGTTTTGTTTGTGAAAAAGGTAGATGGGAGCCTACAGCTTTGTGTGGATTATAATCGCCTGAACGAGTCCATGATAAAGATAAACTACCATTTTCCAAGGATTAATGATCTCTACGACCAGTTGAGAGGAGAAAGGTGGTTCTCCAATATTGATCTTCGATCTGGCTACCACCAGTTGTAGAATTGTGAGGCTGCCATCAGGAAGATGGATTTCTGTTGTCGTTAGGGGAATTACATGTCGCTGGTAATGCCCTTTGGCATGATGTATCCCCATTATTTTTTCTTGTAATTGATGAACCATGTTTTCCAGCCGTACTTGGACTGGTTTGTGTTTGTCTTTAATGATGACATACTTATCTACTCTCCAATGGAGGAAGAATCACGCGGAGCATTTGAGGATGGTCCTAAAACATACTCCGGGAGAAACAGCTATATGTGAAGCTCTCGAAGTGTCAGTTCTGGATTCATGATGTTCTCTTTCTGGGGCATGTCATCTCGGAACAGGGTTTGGCCGTAGAACCCGCAAAGATAGAGGTAGAGATTTTTTGGGAGCCACCCAAGAATTTATCTGAGGTGCAAAGATTCCTTGGTTTGGCAGGGTACTACAAGAGGTTCGTGGAAGATTTCTACAAGATTGCTTCTTCATTGTCCACATTTACATGAAATGGACGACCATTCACCTATATTTATCAGTTCTAGAAGGCCTTCGAGGAGTTGAGGACAATGGATGACTAGTGCTCCAGTGTTAAGGCTTCCAGAGGAGGGCGTTGAGTTCGTGGTGTATTACGACAATTCAAAAGCTGGGCTCGGGTGCGTGCGGATGCAGTAGTAGGCAGTGACTGCATATGGGTCAAGGAAGTTGAGGCCCCATGAGTATAATTATGTGACTCACGATTTTGAGCTGGAATTGGTGGTCTTCGTCTTGAGGTTATGGAGACACTACCTTTTGGGAGAGCATTTTGTGGTCTACCCAGACCACCAGAGCCTAAGTACATCATTACTCAGAGGGATCTGAATCTAAGGTAGAGGTTCTTGATTGAGTTTTTACAGGACTATGATTTCGAGATACTCTACACTCCATGGAAGGGAAACATAGTAGCAGTTTCCCTTAGGAAGATGTCCAAGGATCATCTAGTGCGGGAAGCATCAGAGCAGTTGGCCTCCTTATGGATGACCTTGGTGGAGAGGGAGGGTACGTCTTTCCTGCTGTCAATGGTGTTGATTCTTCTTTGCTCCTTGAGCGTGTGAGAGAGTCGAAGATGGGGGATGTCGATAGTGAGGTACTACATGATCAGATATCCACAGGTGACGCACCTGATGGGTATTCTGTAGGCGGTATTCATGATATCATGTTCTTGGGGCGAGCTGTAGTACCATTGGATATGTGGGAGGAGGTGATGCATGAGTTCCACACTACTCACTTGGTTGTACATCCCGGTTTGGGGAAATGTACAGAGACCTTCAAAGGATGTTTTGATGGACTGGCATGATGAAGAGTGTAGATGAGTTCATTTCTCAGTGTCTTACCAGTCATCCGATGAAGGAAGAGCATCAGGTTCTAATAGGGTTGTTGCAACCCCTTGATTTCCTACAGTGGATGTGGGATGGAATATCATTGGACTTCATCACAGGACTTCCACGCACAATGAAGGGACACAATTTCATTTGGGTAATATTGGACCGACTCACGAATTCAACAGGATTCCTTTCAATCAGGGAGAAGAGCTTGTTGGAGAGTCTAGGGCAGCTGTACCTTCGAGAGATCATCCTCCTTCATGGAGTACCCTCGACGATCGTCTTCGACTGTGACACATGGTTTATGTCGCGTTTGTGGCGAGGGCTGCAGGAGGCATTCGAGACATGGCTGCGAATGAGTACAACATTTCACCCCCAGATTGACAGGTAGGTAGAGCTCATTGTCCATGTGTTGGAGGATATGCTTAGGGAGTGCATGTAAGACATTATCCTAAGATGGGAGGATCACCTACCCTTGGTGGAGTTCGCATACAACAATAGTTACCACTCTACTATTGGTAGGTAACCTTTCAAGGCCCTCTACTAGAGACCCTACGAGTCACCGTTGTGCTGGATGGAGGTTGGGGTGACCACCCTAGTGGGCCCAGAGTTGGTGCGGGCGATGACAGAGAAGGTGTAGGTCATTTTTGAGTGGATGAGGATGGCTCAGAGTAAAAAAGAAGTCCTACACAGACCTTCCTCACTGGCCTTTGGAGTTTGAGCATGGAGACCATGTCTTTATGTGGGTCTCCCCACAGTGTGAACACAGAGGTTTGGCTGGGGAGGAAAGCTATCCCTTTGGTTCATTGGGCCTTTTGAGATCATGCACAGGGTTTATGAGGGTGCCTACCATATTGCTCTACAGCCACAACTGGAGAGGGTGAATGAAGTCTTCTAGGTGTCACAATTGAAGAAATACGTGCACAACCTCACACACATTATTTAGTTGGGATAGATGGACATTGAGTATAGAGACACCTTTGAGGAGCACCTGGTGGCGATTGGGGACTGGCAGGAGCGGAAACTGCGTGGACAGACCATTCCATTGGTTCGTGTGATGTGGCAGCATCAGAAGGTGAAGGAGAGCTCTTGGGAATGGGAGAGAATGATGTGAGATGAGTATCCCAAGTTGTTTTTGTAGATTTGTTTTTCAGGGATGAAAAAAATGAAAGAAGGGAATGATGTATGAACATGGTTTTTGATCTTGTAAGTATTTGAATTTTTTTCTTGATGTTATTCCAGAGCAGGGCGTTCAGACAGCGTGTGGTTCTAAGCCCCGGTGTGGCAGGAATTAAATTATAAGTTCGTTCACACTAGGCATGCCAAATAAACAGAATAACTCTTAAACCGTTGCTTAGATGGGAAAACCGAGGGCACCATTGAGTCTCAATCATCCCATTTATCCTATGAAGGGTGTAATTTTCTCGAGTGCGGCCCTTATGTGGAAAACACCACCAGGGGAATTTTTGTAATTTATCATCCTTGGGCGTGAAGTTTATAACGTCTAAATTGATGGTCAAATTAAAATTCTGAGACCACCATTGCTCTCAAAACACAGATTTAACCTAGGGGCGTCTTAACACTGACCCCATCAAAAGATTGGGTACGGGCCTACTCATGGGTGTTTAAAAATTAATTAAATTTTAATTAATCCCCTACATACACACCTCCACCTCTCCCTTCTTCCCCATGGATCACCTTCTCTGGAAAAATCCATCCAAACAAGGGAACAACCTTTTTCAAGCTCCTCCTCTTCTCCGGCAAGGCGGTGGCAGCTCCGGGGGACCATTCATGAAGCGATAGCCTACGCCCTTCGAGGTAGGTTCGTGTGTTTTGTTTTTAAATTTCACATCTACTTCAAACTCAAATATTAGTGTCGAATTGTTGTTTATTTGTAGAGGGAATTCCATATATGCGTAGGGTTCAATCCGAGATTTTTAATGATTCTTTTGGATCGAATATTTGAGTCCCAGGGTGTCTGGGGTGACCCCGGTAAGATTTCTGGCCAAATATCCCCATTTATGGCAGCTTCAGGGCAGTCCGGCGGGCCACGACGGGTCCTAGGTGGTGGCGCGACGGACTCCTAGGCGGCAGCGCAGTGGTCTTCCCAGGAAGCGGCACGATAGGCTACCAAGTGGTTGCGGGCGAGCGAGCGAGCGGCCCGACAGTCCGGGCCACGGGAGGCGCGACGACCAGCTTCGTCGGTCGGCGTGGGGCATGCGAGACCAGGGTTGTTGTGACTTCGGGAGCCGGTCGAGACCCGTGCTTTGTGGGTCTAATAGAAAAGGGGCCAAACCAGATCATGCCGGTCCAGGTAAAGCCGTGCGGCCCACAGAATGAACTGAGGGCCATGGTGGACCGGGAGGTCTATGCGGCTGAGTCGCGGACCGCCTGTCTGAAGGGGGTAGACCGATCGAACCGGTCCGACCCACCCCATCTCCATGTGTAGGCGTTTAGACGCCCCTAAATTGCAAAACGAATGTCAGATTCACGCATTTTATGAGGAGACATGATCTTCAGCTCGAGACAGAGATTTTGAGATGGTCACAAGGATTTTTCATTCCCGAGATGGGGGCTCGGTGGAACGACACACCCACTATGTATTGTTTAGCACCTCGCCAGGATAACTCTTTCGCATGGAGCAAGCACATCAAAAGACCTTTATATGCCCCGTTAGTGGATTTTCAACCCTGGAGGCGAGACGATTTAGTTTAGGGTTGTTTATGGTATTGAAGCCGGGGTTGAGGCATGGGCCCCACGAGCCGTCTTTTAAGCCATGAGTAATGTTTTGAAACTTTTTCATCAGATGTCCATTTGGGATGAATGAGTAGTCGTTTCGGAATGTTTTTCCGAGATCATCGTGATGGAACAGTTCGACCAACATTTTTTGGGATAGAGGTGTGGGCCCCACGAGACACTATATGGGTATAAAGCTGTATTGGATAGATATTTCTTCGAGAGTCAGTTTCAAGCGAGTAAATACTCTATCTCGTGTGTTTTTCAGCAAGGAGTACAATTGTGTAATCTATTTGGGCGTGTAGAGAATCTATCTAGATATCATTAAATGTGTAAAATGAAAGGAATTTAGTCGAAGGTTCCTTTGATGCACTCCGAACCAACACATGGTAGCGATGTTAGTGACACCTAGAGATGGTACGGGAAGTGCAGAGTTATCGGACCTGTTCGGGGTTTATCCTCCTACGGGGCTGGGCAGTGGGTTACCCACTGGTGTATCAGGGTTTACCCTCTAGTGAGGCTGGGCAGTGGGTTACCCATTGACCTTATGGTTTACCCTCAAATGGGGTTGGGTAGTGGGTTACCCATTGACTTTTGGGTTTACCCTCCTGCGGGGCTGGGCAATGGGTTACACGACGACCTCTTAGGGTTTAACCTCCAACTGGGCGACACAGTGGGTCACTCGATGACTTCTTTCAGACTCAGCCCTTTCTATGAGGATAATTATTAACTTTTCTCTGTGATTACCAGAGTGGGACCTTGGTTGTAGGGTTTAGGGATGAGACAACTTCTAGTCTGGGAATGTTGGGGCATTAGTGATGGATATCCTTAGACATATTGGCGACTTTTCCTAGGCTGATCTTGGAGATAGAGATCCCCTTAAACACTCGTTGATGTTTTTTGTCGAGCACGCACACACATATATATATATACACACCCATATTTTGTACTCACCCTTTGGGTTTAGTTACTCTCCTTATAGTAGGGGCAAAGACACACAGGGTACGCCACATACTTCTTGTGTCTAGCCCCTCTTAGTTGGACGAGTATACATCCTTTCTTTTGTTGGGTTGAGCTACACTCTATTTACTGTACTCTTTCATTTTTCTTTTTTCTGTCTACTGCTCACCATTTTGGTACATCCATTGTTGATCCCTTGAGATTTCGGGGCATCCAACTGAGTATCTTTGTTCTCACCCCTACTTGGGATTTTCCCTCACTTGGTGTGACCTTGCAGATGGCAGACAGGTCGATCGAGACTACGGAAGAGCATAGAGGACATAGGAGCTTGTGCTACATTCAATGGTCATAGTAGGACATTCAGGTGTGAGTCTCACCAGCGGTTTACTTTTGTTTACATGTTTCTAGGTTGTGGCACCTTTCGGGTTGGGCGTGAGTTTTTCCCTTTTTCTGTTTAGTTATCTTGTCAGCACTTTACTTTTGCTATTTAGATGTTGATTCATGACTGTGGTTGGGTTATAATTGTTTTCCCTTTGGGTTTTTTACTCTTTACATCTACATAAAGTTTTCTGTGTGCATGTGTACAGGTACTTAGGCGAAGGCCTCCCCGAGAACATTACACCTTCGGCACTTGTCTCCCGCCCCTAGCCTATGGAGGTGGGCCTGGGGTAGTTACGACCCGAGACCAGTAAGGTCAGGTCATGACAGTTTCTTTCAGAAGTTATTATTTCATGTGCACACACCACATTTTTGGTACTATGAGACGCATGAAGATTATTCATCCATGTAGGGGATTCGTTTATTAAACTATTTATTTAATGTTCAATTATAAATTTATCATGGTTAACAGGTTTTTATGGAAATGGAATTAACTTACTAAACATTGAACCTATTTAAAAAATAATTTCTCTATGATCATTAGTCATTTCTTCTATCGTGATAATAGTTTGCCTATAATTTTTCTTGATAGAATAAATTTTTCTAAATGATTGTGTATTGTTCTATTATGAACATTTTATAATAGTTTTCTTGGTTTAAAATGGAATATAAAATAATGGAATTATTAATTGATAATTAATTCTCTAGAGAATAATGTGGCATGTTTAATGAATATACTATTTTTTTAAATTTTATAATGATAAAATTGATGAGATTATGAATGTTTAATTTACTATGTAATGCTATGTGATGATTTAATTTGATAAATAATGAAAATAATGTTATTTTTTTATTAAATGATTTTTTGTATTGTTATTAAATTGGAATTACAATTTTTTGTTGAACTTGGAATGTAACCCTAGATAAAGGTTTAAATTAATTGTCTCATTAATTTAGAATCTTGTTATAGCTAGATGCCTTATGTATACAATAGTGAGAAACTATGAATAATGAATACATTTATTAAATAATGAATGAAAACCTATTAATTGATAAATATAATATATAGGGAATGAGTTTCTTATATTATTTATATGGTAGAGTTTCTTGTGGTGGGAGTCATGGTATCTCTTTTATGTGTGAAGGACAGATATATTGTTTTAGGGAATAGATTTACCTATTAAATATACATATTTTCATTATTCGTGTGATGTGATTTTCAGGTGAGGGTGATTTGAGATGAGATCCTGCGATGGATGATCCTAGGTTGTTGGAAATTAAATGATATTGATATGGCTGAGAATGGGATGACTAATTTGATATGGGGTTAGGATTTTGTCGATGATGTCGTAGAAGATGATGCCTATGATAGAGAGATTTTTGAGATAAGCATCTGGGTGTCAGGAATTTCACGCAATATGAAGGAATTAGTTGATGATTTTCTTTTCCCTTGATTTGAAAATGTTTAATGATTTCTTGAAATTATATATTTTAATGTCCAATGGAAAGTTTTGTTATTTTATCATCATTGCTTTACCTACAGTTTGAGGTGTCTTGATGTGTTTGGTTTCATGTTTCCTCTTGGTGGTAGAAAATAATGGGTTTCCTAAAGTACATGTATTATGGAATCAATTAAATAATATTTAATAACTTCTTATTCAATGATGTTTGTAATGATTGAATGAAAATTGATGACAATATGTTAATATTGTGAAACTGTGGACCCTATTTGGATTATGCCTAGAGGTCATGGGATTTTTTTTATGGCTAATAATTTATGTGGATTAATGTTTTTAATTTAATGGATTATAAATTTACTAAAAAATTTATATTATAAAAATAAAAAATATTTTTATTGTCACTCGTTAAATGATTCTCTTCTTACAGGGTATCTAGTCCATATTAGTTTCAAATGGGTGTCAAGGAGTTGATATCTTTAGTTGATATTAGGACTAGGTTATTCCCATAGTGTGTTAGTAATTTATTTTATATATTTTTTATACTTGGTGACATTATATATACTCTACCCATGTTAGTTTGGGAGACAGACACCCTGTGGACTATTGGAGGGTGTATTCCCCAACACCCTAGTGGGAGGATATATGGCTAACATCCCCCTCGGGCTATATTCTCTTCTCATTCTAGTTACATGTTTCTTTATGAATTCTGGATATTTTCCCCATATATGTGTGTGTAGGGATGTGATAGCTCATTTTTATTTGACACACATGTATCTTTTGATATAGTATCTAAATGATGATTATAGGAATGAGGTGAATAAGATGTGATGGATTGAGGTTCCTTAATGGGCTTATGGTGTGTGATTACTTACGGTATAATACCAAAATTATGATACAAATCATATGAGAAATGGAGTATCACATAAATAACATTTTACTATATTCAGATGTGATGTGAAATGATGTGATGCACGGGATGCATGATACGATTTGTTTTATAGGAGTAATTGGGATGTCTTAAAATAGAGAGTGATAGATTATCATGTGTGACATTTGGAAATAGTAGATAACTAGAGGGTAAGTAGGAGTGGGTACCTTGATGTTTCTTTATTATATTATATACTCTCTTATATTTTATTTATCATGAGTGCTTTCCTTGGAAAAGTGATGAATTGATTATACATATTTAGGCGTTGATTTTTTTATTTATTTTTCAATTTGAATTATCATGATTTCATAGACTTTTGTAAAAGAAGATTAGGGAAGGATCTTGCTGTGTGTACTATTAATCTCACCCCATGTATATATAAAATATTTTGAAGTTACCATGTGTTGTTTGGAGCTCAAGATAGATATTACTAGCTTGTTGTTATGTGTGATATCTATGGTATCCATGTTCACTTTCATCGTTAACTTTTTGGTACATGTGTTTTTTTAGTTGTTTCAGTACAATATGGAATTTCATGATGCACATGGGAATAATTTATATAACTATATCAAAATAGGATTTTTTGTGTTTCTTTCTAATCTGTCCACTTTACATGCTATCATTGAGGATAATGCCTCTCATATGTGTTATTATTATACAACTATTGCTAGTAGCCAACTATAGGCCTACTGAAGGTGGGGCTTGGGTAATCAATATCATTCATCTCTCATTGCTATCCCAGGAGAGTTACTCATTGGGGGGAGGGGTCATGACATAACCCATTAAAATAATATGAATAAAAAAATTTTGTTAACCAATTTTCCATTGAGTGAAAAATGATAACCCATTATAGTCAATCTGTAATATTAAATAAAAATAATTTATTTTTAATAAAAAAGTATTGATATATTTTGGGGAATCCATTAAAAAATCTTCACAAATGGTTTAAATTTAAATCCCTTATATCTTTAATAACATATATTACAGAAGGGAAATTTAACAAACAACGGTATTATTACATTATTTTAACCATAGATACGTTTATAGGAATATCAAATAGGAATACGTTTCCCAAAAGTGGGAAATCATTTTTCCATGAATTATGAAAAAATATATTTTTTTCAAACATTATCGAAGAAAGTCAATAATAACTCGAATAGAAGTTTTTAACTATATTCCTTCTTAAATATTTGTGATGAAATTAAAATATTTAATATAATGAAAAAAATAATTGGAATATAGATAATAAAATTCTTGGAATATTATAACTAATATGGACGTGGAGGGAAATTATTTTTTCAAATTATTCAAAACCATTTTGGAAATGTATTTATATGAACCCCCAAAAAAGTTTAAAATTAGATATCTGTGAAAAACTAACAAAAAAAAGCATTAAATACAATGAATAAAATAGAACCATGATATATTGTACAAAATAGGTAGCATAAGAACAATATAAATTAATATAAGAATATAGTATATAAACCAAATAAATGAATATAGTAGAATAGCCGAAAACATATATCAAAGAAGAAAATTTAACATGAAAAATATATATTTCATTGGTAAGCATTGAATTTATATCCAATTCAAGATAAAACATGATATTAATAATTAAATACCAAGATTAAATTTATAATAAGGGTATGTAATACCAAATTAATAATTTATACACCATATAAAATAAAATTATATCATAACATAAAAAATTTATAATTTATAGAATAATAAGATAATGAACCCTTATGTCTTTTATAACAGATGAATCAAAATACATTGAATAAAAGAAATTCATTTGGATTTGTAAATCCAATCAATTTAATGAAAACATATTATAACACATTCTTGTGTTAGTGAAAAAATAACACCATAACAATTGGAACACGTTAAAAAATGTTAAACGTGCCTCAATGAATTAGAATTGAGACTAAGAAACCCATATCTCGGATATCCACTTGGTCAGATTCACTAAAATAACCCAATATAATAAATTTAGGATTATTATAAATACTATTTACAACTTTACACAGAGTTATTTTACTTTATATAATCAATTTATTATTCATTATTACCATTATATATATATATATATATTTTAAATTGAAATTTGGGTGTTAACTATTTTTTTACCTTACAAACTTGGGTTTGGAAGATCTGATCCTTGAATATTATTCATGATTTAATCACCATAATATTTTTTAGTCTAAATTAATAAATCATTTTGGTTTATTTATAGAGTCCCATATCCATTTCATTGAAGTTATGTTCTCATTTTTCATGTAAGACATAAAAAATATTTTTATATGTGATTATTGAAATTAAATAAGAATTGAATTTATTACTAAATATAAATTTAAATATTTCCACTCCTATAAGAACTTGAACATTCTTCAAGATATATCACCCTTTTTTCTCATACTATTTTTCCTTGTATAGAGTAATTTTTGTTTGGGTGTGACTTGAGGGTGTTTTTTTGTGATATTAGAGTAAATTTGAAAGGTGAATAGTCTATTCTTGGTTGGAACAAAGTTTTCCCAAAACATGTGCCCGACCTAGTAAACCATGTGTTCCCAAACATAGGATATTTACATGGGTGAAGCATAGATCATGCACATTTTATCAAACCATGTTCCCTTTTAGGAGTAATCATGCACCTCCCCTAGAAGAGGTACACATTTTAGATACACTATTTGGAAAACTGTAATCCCCTACCCTGGAAACCATACCCATGATTCTAAATAACCCAAAAAATTTATTTTAAAATAACGAACTCCCTAAGAGTTCATCCCAATTCAACCCAACTTAGAAATAAACTATTCCACTCATTTTTGGTGGTCCCCAATGAACTCATAAGGCTCCTGACTATTGTTCTTAATGATGCGTACCTTAGATAGAATATTTGATCCACTCCTAGTAAGAGAATCTAATTCAATGTTGTTTCTTCTAGCACCCCTATACATCTGTCATTATTTGAGTGGATGTTTTCCTCTATTTTTTTATCGATCTAGATATATATTTAGATAGATCATATCCTTTGAGTATTGTATCTAGTTTGGGGTTATAGATTATGTTCTTTATTGTGATTTTGGTTGTTCCTCTTCAAATTGGGGATTTCCATTAGTGTTTGTTCATCATCAAACGTGTGGTAGGTTATTTAAATTGCAATCCCATAGTCTTGATTTAGTTATTTGTATATAATTTTGAGAATTGAAATTTCCATGATTCAAAAATTGTGTTGATAACTGAATTTATTTTTTTATTTACCATGTGTTAATTATTAGGGTTAATTATGGAAAATTAATACTTAATTAGAATTAATTAGTAGTTTAATTAATTAATTGGACATTAGGATTGTGTAATTTCATTGAATTTGATTAGTTAATTATTGAATTAATTAATGAATTACTTAAAATTAGGAATTATGATAAATAATTATGGAATTAATTATTGCGATTTGGGGATTGTGAAATATATTATATAAAATTAATTTATTATTGGAATTAATTAATTAAATATTGTGACTGTGAAATTTGGAATAGTTAATTATTGAATTAATTATTGGAATATTGAGATTTTTTAATCAAATTAATTTATTGGCCAATTAATTAATGTGAATTTTTATGATTATAAAATTATTTGAAATGGATTAATTGAATTTGATTAATTAATAGAATTTTTGATTGTGAAATGTGATAAAAATATTATTGTTGATTTAGAATGATTTATGTGATATATGTGATATTTTGTTACATATGATACTGTTATTGTGATATTCATGTGTGGGACATGGATTCTTGAAATAAAATCCATTATTAACAAACTCATTGATATTCATGTGTGGGACATGGTTTACCTCATCAAAATCATTTAGTGATAAATGACTGTGGGACATAGAAAACTTCTTCAAAATCCCAATTGGATTATTTGTTGATAAATTATTGTGGGATACAGAATACTAATTCAAAAGACCACCAATGTGATTGTTTGATGAATGAGATTTGGATATGAACTACTAAATCAATTTCGACAATCATGATTGATTGATAAATAAGTTTGGGACATGGAATGATACATCAAAATACCACATGTGTGATTGTATGATAAAATAGTGTGAATCATTGAATGCTAATTCAAAATCCCAAGAGCTCCCAAGAATGGAATCCTAAAACAAATATGTTGCCATTATTCCATGGTTCCAATTAACCGTCATATAAATTTATGGAAAATGGAGAATGAAATACCAAGAAATATAATGAATTTTGAAATAAATATGTGTTCTGGTTAATACCCTATCATGATCTGAAGTAGGTATTGATATTGTAGTGTCCTTGATAACCTATGAGACATGTGGTTAATAAAATTTTAGTAGAATAAATGTAATATTTTTTTACACTCTTTCTTTTATTTACTCATTATACAAATTCATGCACTGTTATTGACTGCATATATTTATAGGTGTCAATGGCGGTGGCCTACTAAGTTGAAATCACACCATACTTGGGTTGGATGATCAATAACAAAAAATACATTAAATTTTTGGATAAGATAAAGGAAAAGTCTCCATGTTAGATGGCCGAGTAAAGATAAATCATAGATGGGAGAACTAGAATTGTTGTCCAGTCCCCCATGGAGTTGTCAGTTTATTTATTTTTGTATTCTCATATTGAAACATGACAAGAATTGTGTATTAATTGTCTACTATTTAGTTTAGAATTTTTATTTCATTTTTCTGTAATTATGTGATACTAGATTTATTTGGTTATGGTTATTAAATTTGGTTATGTTTATTTACATACAATGTTTTCCTACATGGATAAATATGGTATAGTATCTGTATGATCAATATTATACCATTGGGACTGGTCAACATTGTATGGTGTATGGGGAGGTATACTTGAGGTTACATAGTGAACTAGCTATGTGGACCAATGTGTGGAACCTGGATGAGGATGCTAGAAAGCGGTATCAATAGAGATATATTTTCATTTCTTTTTTCATATTATTTGGGAAATTTATAAAAGATAATTGGATTAGTCAGGACTTTGTTAAGTCATTATGAATGGGAGTATCTAATTCATGTATTTGTGTAAAATTTATGTACCTTGAATGAGATTTTTAACTATATTTTTTGTTATAATAGGTTCTATTTCACCATGAGTGACACACTTGTTATGTGATGTGATTATTATTTCTGTGATTTTTTTTAATATTTGACCTGTGGCATTGTATGATATGATTTTTTTGCATACTTTCATAATTCTATGAACTCAGGAGAATTTTTTTCACATAAATCATTTTGGACATGCACAGAAAAATTAGTCTTGGTTAGTTTGTTGAAATTGAAATAATTTTCCTTAAGTGTGTAATAGATCTAAAAAATGATCCAAATAAATAATTCGAATTACTATAATGATTGTTGATATGAAAAAAGGTTGTCTAATGTGAAACAATAATAATGTGTATTATTTCAGTATTTTTAAACCATGGCCAAGATATATGATATTAAGGGTTTTGATAGGGCCTCAGTGTTGACCATGAGGTAGAAAAGGGGAATGTGTTGTTGATGACTAATGTAAATACCTCTTGATAAAATGTGTTAATATAGTGTTATTTTTACTAATGTATGAGTTTTTAATTATAGATATATTATTTTTGGGTGATGGTTATTGAGAGAATGAATTAGGGATGTGTCTAGAAATGATCCTCCAACTGTGGAACCAGAGGCACCAATAGGGTTGGGTGAAGAAGTCAGAGAGAAAGTCTATAAGAGTGTTTATATCTTTATGATTTTTATATCATTAATCCAAGGATGTATTGTGAAAATTATTTCCAAATTTTTGATGTTGTTTCATTTGAAAAACCCTATTAATTTTAGTACAGAGTGTGGACCTCAGGTAGCTATGTTCTTGATTAAATCTATCTAAAACACACTTGACCACTTGGAGACACTTGTTGAGAAGATATTCAAATTGGATTCTTATATGTTACATTGTCAAGAGAAGTTATGTTTGGAAATCCAAACCCTAGATGGATAGGTGGAGAATCTGGATAGGAAGGAGAATATGATCTTAAAAAACATTATTCAGGATATTCATTGGGAAAAGATAGTTTCATAGTTTATGTGGTTTAATCAGGGGATCATTTATATGATGGAATATGCTGGATACATTATATATTTTCAACTCATTGTTATAGAATTTACAGGGGATAACTCTACTTCAGACAAATGGTTTCAAGATGGGATTAAATGAGAAATTAAGTCCTTGGTAAATATCACGAGGCTCAAGAAGTTTTCATTTAACATAAATCATACTATCATGTTAGTGGGCAACGTGAAGGAGGATTCTAGTTGAGGATAAGTGGTTCTTTTTGGATAGTTAGGTGGTAAAAATTCTAATTGTACGATGTGCGTCTATAAGAATGTTACCCAAGGTAACAACAATAAGTGTATCTAGGGGAAGGGTCAGTTACACATGTTCTTTCTCATGTGATTTTTTACCAGTTCAGCGGATTGAGACACTTCTAGAGATAATACACCCAAATCATTAGTAGTGTGCTGATGTTGTGGTATGTTGTGACACCTATTGTGGATCTGATGGAAACTGTAACAAATGAGTATCAATGTAGAATCTATACAGATAAAGAGTGTATAAAGGGGGTCTTCTACACCTTATTGGTATGGTAGATAGAGTTATATTGGATTTAAAATTACAGGTATTTGATGTGCTTATTCTAAGAAAGTGATCCCATATCAATATATAAGTGTAGCTCATGGGGGTTTGACTTCATCATAAAGAAGAGGGGTAGGACAATTACATGAAATTTATTATACACTTGGGGACATTGAGGATGGAATTTCGATAGTTTGAGGTACTATTATTGTAGCTTCATTTCCAACTAGTGCATTATTTGATGATAATTTCACTCATTATTTTATTTCTTCACAACTTATGAATGGTTTGAGAATGGAAGTAGAATTAATGACTATGGTGTTGAGGATATAACATCTTTTGGAGTATGGTAAAGTGACATCTGTTTGGGGAAATTATGTTATCTAGGTGTTAGAGTGTATCATTTTCTAATAGATCTTTATATTCATAACATGTTAGGATTTGACCTATTTTTCGCTATGGACTGGTTTGAAGAATACTGATTCCACATATATTGTTACTTTAGGAGCGTTGATTTCAACTCTCCTAAGGGAGAAAGTTATATTCAACGAGGGAGTAAGATATCTAAGAGGTCCATACATGGCATTTCAAAAAAAAATTAGGGAAGGCCACTACCCAGGATTCTAGTTAGATGTTGGATAATGGAGGTGTAAATCATGGTGTCTTTCTACACATAGTGGAATAATTCCTATATATGTTTCTTTAATTCTTCTCTAGTATTCCACTTAAGAGAGATTTGGTGTTTACAATTGATCTCATTTTGGGACATGAGATTGTTTCTACTCCACTATACAGAATGACAAAAATATGTCTTGAATTGATCAAGACTCATCTAGAAGAGTAGACAGATAAAAGGTTTATCTTCCATAGTACATCACCATGGTTTTATCTAGTTTTTTTTATATAATTAATCCTGATGGGACCATGAAATTTATATATTACCAAAATTTGAACTGGATGACAGTAAAGAACCGAAATCGTCTTCCACATATTGCTGACATTTTTCAACAGTTTATAAGAGGTTTTGTTTTCTACAATATTAAATTGATATCATATTATCAGAAGTTGAGAGTTAATCCTTATAATATATCGAGGACTACTCTTAAAAGCAGGTATGTCCTTTATCAGTTCTTCGTAACACAATTTAGGTTGTTTAAGACAACATTAGTTTCATGGAATTGATTACCAGAATCCTCTATCCATACCTAGATCATTTTATTATATTGTTTGTAGATGAAATAATTTTTTACACTAATACTCATGATGATCATTCTAAACTTCTTGAAATCGTCTGATGTACACTAAGAGAACATCGACTATAAGTCTGGCTATAAAGCTGTCAGTTTGGGACTAATCAAGTACACTTTTTCGGTAGAATAGTCTTCGAGGAATGTGTGTCTATAGACCCAAAGAAGGTTTAGGTAGTATTTTCCTAGGATTAAACTACTAATATGTTTGAAATTTAGTTTTATGGAGTTAGTGTGATATTTTTAGAGATTCAACTGGGTTCGTTCTTGATTTCTATCACCTCTTTTAGGCTCAACCAAAAAATGGATAAAGTATAACTAGTTGGAAGCATGTGAGAATACCTTCAAGGAGTTGAATAAGTGTTTTAAATTAACAACAATCTCAATATTACCTAATCTAGGTGAGGATTATATAGTGTTTTGTATTTATTATGGGATTAGAAATGGGTAAATAGTATCGGTACATGAGGCCACATGATAGAAATTTCTCTATGCACAACCTAGAGTTCGCTACGATGGTTTATGATTTTAATTCTTTGTGGAATTATCTATTTGTAATGATGTTAACTTTTTATACAGGTCTCATGATATTAATGTATTACTTCCTGCCGCAAGACCATGAATCTTTAGTAGTGGGGGAGGGTCAAGTAAATGTTTTAATTTTAATTGGATCAGGAATATAATCCAGGAAGTGAAACAATGTTTCTAACACATTGATCAAGAAAACCAAGACATGGAAAGTTAAAGAGTGTAGTGATGAGTGGAAGATAGTGACTATGTTGGATAAATTACTTATTGTGGATCAAGAGATTCATGAGAATATGAAACTCATATCAATTTCTATGGATTCTATAATTTAGAGTCAGATCATGGATCAAAATAATTAGAATATAAAATTTTTGGTGTTAAGGGAATTCCTTGAAGGTGGGGAGTCAACTTCAGACTAGATGATATATGAGGACGAGGTAATTAATTTCAGGAATTGGGTTATTGTTTATATGATTATAAATAATAAGGTGATGTGATAATTTCATTCATTGAAGTGGATGGTGCGTCTATGTGTGACCAAAACGTATTGTAACCTACATCAGTAATTTTGGTTGATGGAAATAGAGATAGAGGGGCTATTGAATGAATTCAAACCCTATCAATAAGTGTATACTGAGCATCAATGACAAGGAGGTTTCTATAGTAGTTACCTATTCCAGAATGGAAGTGGTAAGATGTTACCATGGACATTGTTGTGGGTATTCCATGGAAACCTTGGAAAAATGATTCAATTTCGGTGGTCATGGACCGACTAACAAATGTAGAAAACTTATTTCCTATAAAAGAGAATTTATTAGTATAATATTTGAGATAAATGGATGTTTGAACAATATTCAATCTATATAGGGTGATAAGTTTTATTGTTTGTAGCCAGAACTCATGTTTTAATTCATTCTTCTGGAATGGATTGCAGAAGGATCCTGGTACAATGGTTTTACTATTTATATCATTTCACCCATAATTATATGGGTATTCTACTCATACTATAAAAGTGATTGACCATATGTTATGGGTGTGTGTCTTAGACTTTTGTGGGTCTTGGGAGGATCACCCAGCTTTTATAGGTAACTCCTATGAAAATATTTATCACTTTAACCCTTAACATGTGATTGTTGTTGATTTTGTTGAGAATTAGATTGATTCTTTCTTTGAGGGTCATCCAATACGTGTGTGGGGTCATAGTGATAATCTTTTTTGGGGAAATATCATTTCGTTAGATTGTGTATTATGGAAACATGGACATGTTTTGAAGGATTAAAGGGATAAAGAATAGGATATGCATACCCATTTGCCCAATATGTTTGACTCAGAATCTTATAGACTCTTGGGAATACATCTCAATGATGAGATTTTATAAGTTAGAGAGACTATAAAATAACAAACTTTTCCTGATATGTATTGGGATTTTATCAAGTACACTTTATTACTTATTTTGATAACTTCTTATTTGGTTTTTACCTTGGGGATTTTTTGTCTTAAATTGGACAATGTATAATGTATGAGAGGATGTGCAAAGTTAGACCATAGTTTTCCCCAACCATATTCCCAACCCGCCAAATCACGTGCCCAACCCACTAAACTGTGTGAACCTAAATAGAGTGTATTCACATGTTAGAAATAGGGTTTTTCAAATTTATATCCCTTTTATGAGTAATGGTGAAACTCACCCATAGATGAGGTCCATGGTTAAGTCTCACGGTATGGAAAATTGTGCACCTAATCCTAGGAAATAGTGCATGAAGTTTTAATTAACCCAAAAATTATATTTTGAAATCGCAAATCCCTTAAAGTTCCCCGCAATTGATTCAAAAATTTACCAAAAAAATTCCTCATCTTTTTGAGGTTATGAGACTAATTGATAATTCTATTGACCTATGTGCGTGATTATTTGATGTCGGCATTTAAAATATTCCCTACTACTGATAAGAGAATATCATCTGATGTGGTTTCCTCCTGCTCTCACATCCTTATTTCATTCATTCAAGGGACTTTTTTACTTTATTTTTTGTGTTCAATGATATAAGTTTAGATAGATGTTATCTATTGAATCTTGGATCAAAGTTTCAGAACAAGATCATGTTCATCAACATGATTTCAGTTGTTCTGCTTCAAATTGGTGAAATCTTTTGGTGTGTGTTCATCATCAACCTTGATGTTGGTGGTATAAATCCCAATCCCATAGTCTTGATTTAATTACATGTATTTAATTATATTAATTTAAATTTCCATGATTATAAAATTTCATTTATAATTGAATTGATTTTTTTAAACTCCCAGGTGTTACCGATTTAGGTTAACTGCAGAATTGAGTTTTGGAATTAAATTAATTTATTATTGAATTAATTAGTGAGATATTGATATTTTGAAATTGGATTGATTTGAAGAAATTAATTATTTAATTTATTTAGGAATTAATGTGAATGTTGAATTGTAATAACTAAATTTTTTATTATTTGTTGGTATATAGGTATTGTATAATTTGATTAAATTAGATTAAATATTTACCGAATTAATTGATGAAATATTGTTAATGTACAATTTGGAATATTTAATTGTTTAATTTATTATTAGAATGTTGATATTATTGAATTGATATAATTAATTGGTGAATTAGTTAATGATAATTGTTGTGATTATGAAATTAATTGAAATAGATTAATTAATTTTTAAATTTTTTAATTGTTGTTTTTATTATGAAATGTGAAAAGATTGCTAATGTTCATTTCGATGATTTATGTGATATAAGTGATATTATAAAACTTGTGACATTGTGATTGAGATATTCATGTGTGGGACATGGTTTGCTGCATCAAAATCTTATTGTGATAAATTGAATTATTTTTGTGTGTGGGACATGGTATACTACATCAAAATCTCATAATGGTAAGTGAGTGCGGGAGATGGACTGCTCATTAAAAATCCCACTTGTTTGATTGGTCGATAAATGGGTGAGGGACACAGACTATAGATTCAAAATCCAACTTGTGTAACTGTTTGATAAATGAGTGTGGGATATAGACAACTTCTTCGAATTCCCACTTGTGTGATTATTTGATAAATGAGTGTGGGACATAGATTGCTTCTTCAAAATCCAAATTTTGTTATTGTTTAATAAATGAGTAAGTAAAAAATGTTTTTACTTAAAAATACCATGGGGTCCTAGGCATGGAGACCTAGACCCACAATGTTGGCATTGGATCATGGTTCAGATTATCCATTTTATGAATTGAGAGGAATTGGATAATGAAATAAAATGTTTTATAATGAATTGCCAATTGAATGTGTTTTATGGTTTAGAATCTGTCATGGTCTGAAGCATGTATCAAGAGTTTGGGTGTCCATTAGAACCTAGGGGTTATGTGGTTAAATATATAGTATTTGAATAAATTTAAAATGATCACCTTATTTGTTATTTTTTATTATACAACTTCATACACTATTATTGGATGGATATTGTTTAAAAATTCTTTTTGGTAGCTAATTGAGTTGTTGTCACACCCTACTTGGGATAGCTAGTCGGTACCCAAATTGACATCATGTTTTAGGGAAAGAGAAAGAAAAAGGCCCCATGATAGATTTCTAAGTCAAGATGTATCATAAATAAGAGAACTAGAATTGGGTTCAAGAACCTCTTGGATTTTTTAGTATATTTATTTTGATATTTTAATAATGAAACGTGACAGAAATTTTGTATTACATTTCTATTTGTTTAGTTTGGATTGTTTATTTCCTATTTAGGTCTTCATGTGACATTGGATTGGTTTGGTTATGGTTATATGATTCGGATATTGTTATTTATTTCCTCCATTTGTACTTTAATAAAGAGGTTATAGTCTCCCCATGACTGATATTAGACCCTCACTGTTATTTGGTAGCCTCTAGGTTATTGGGAGGTTCTCTTGAAGTCATCTAGAACACCAGTTTAGGGCACCAGTATGTGGCACCCATATAGAGATATTAAAACTCCGAAATTATAAAATTATCTTAAATTAATAATTATTACATATTATTACCAGTATTTAATTTTTCGTAATAATTCCTAATAAAAAAATTATAACATTATTCTTGTAGGTTATAAACCCAAATAAACAACGTGTTATAATGGTTAAATGAGTAAGAAAATGTTATTGAATAGTGTTAATATGAATTTTAAATAAGTTTAATGATTTTATTTTTTATAAAAATGATAAATCATATTCATGAATATTTATAATAATTTGATAAATTAATGGGAATGGTATGATGTTATTACTTTCAAAGTGTTTTAATATGCACATTATTTTATGGTTTAATTGTACAAGGCTGTTAATTGTTAAAATCATTAACATAAGGACCAAAAAAACTATATAGAAAATTAGTAATTTTATAAACATGATATTTTTCTCATTAAATCTTTTTTTAGAAGCAACCATGTATGGTGGTGGTGAAAAATTAAATATATCTATCAAGGAAATGACTGTCCACACATAAAACATGCAATGTTATTGTTTTCTAATTTATATTATGGATGTAAATAAAATATTTTCCCTAAAAATAATAACATTTCATTATACTAATGATAATGATATAATTATAATATTATTTTTATAATGTATTTTTAGGATGTGTAAGTAGAAATAAGCATGAAATACCTCAATTAATACAGTTACCACATCCTTGGATATCATCCATTCATATGAACATAAGGCCTTTGGAAGATATATTTATAGTGAGAGCATTGGATTGGGGATGTGTAAATGGATGTTTTTTGGTGGCATTGGATTATTTATGAGGGAAAAATGAATTCATATGTGTAATTTTAATGATTATATTGACTCACCATTTATAGGAAAAAATAATTGGCATTTTCATAAATATTAAAACTATAAAGTTCATGAATTAAATTTTAATTGAAAAGTGGATGATAAGTGGACAATGGAAGAAATATTCATCCATTATATATCAAAATGTACTCAAGATAATATTTTTATGAAAATATTATTTAGTATTCATATATATTTTATCATTAAAATCCTTATAAATTAACTTCATATTTTATTTTCAAAATTTAACTTCATTGATATCCAAATAATAATGGAATTCATATTTAAAAATTATTTTTAATTATTACCAATCTTATATATCAATGAAATTCACAAAAGTCCCTTGTTATTCCATATTGTGTCACTTAATATATATTTTAAACCATTTTCACTAGCTTTACTATTTATTGCACTAGTGTTGTGTCGATGTTGTGTGACATTTTTAGTTAATTATACTATTAATTTAAATTAAAAATACAATACTATGATAAGTTTAATTTATTTAAAAATTTATTATATTTTTGTAAAATTAATAATTTATTTTTTTATTATCCTTATCATAAAAACATTTTTGAGAGAATAAGTGAGATAGGAGGAACCTTTTATACATTATATTATTATTATAAAAGAACCATTACACTATAAAAAATGGATGAATTATTGATAAAAATTTAAAATATATAATTTCGAGGTTGATAAATAATATATACATCAATTTAATGATAAAATTTTTTATATTGTGTTACATTATCCCTCAATTTACCCATATTACAACATTTACCTTTAGATACTGAGGTGACAACTTTTACTATGGTAACATATATTTTAAAAAATGGAAACAAAATTATATCCTTTTATTAAAAATTTAAATCCACATTTGAAAATTGTTTTACAATATTCAATTTAATGAGGTGGTAAAAATTGATTTTACAAAATGTATGCCTAACACTGTAATTTTTTTTAATAAAAATAACTTTTTTCTCTGAAAAATTGATTTTACACCAAAATCTTGTATACTATTGATTCACATAATATTTACTAAGATATCATTAATAATATTAATTGATTAATGTCAAAAAAATTATTCGAAAAATAAATGGTTCATTCTGAATAAATAATTAATAGAAAAGGATCAAAATAGTTTTTTATTTAATTATTTTTAATTGAAATAAAAATTTTAAAAATATATTTCTAAATTAAACATATTATTTTTAAATGAGTAATTATTATCATTAAAAGTATATTTTTTGGGAAAATAATTTTATAAAAATTTAATTCATTTTTATATATTAGTGATTTAATAATAGCTATCGTATTTTTATAAAATTGTATTTTTCTATATTTTTATGAAAATCAACATTTTTTGAAAAATATAAATAATCCATCATAAGATAATATATTTTTTGTGAAACTTTAATTGAATTTAAATTTATCGAATTAAAATTCTAAAATTTAGAAATCTAACATTTTAATTAAACCGTATAAGATGTGGAAAATCAATTTATTTATATTAAAACCTATTAGATTTCAAAATACAAAATATATGATTGTTTCATTCATTGATAAAATTGTTTGTAATAAATATTATAAATATGAATTTATATAATCAAGATGAATAGAAATTTATAACATATTTGATAATAAAATATTTCTTTTAAGGGTTAAAAATACAAAATTATGTAAATGAAATTACTTAACCATTAAATAAAACATAACTTATGACATAAAGTAATCATAATAATATTAATAAAATTATGAGTATAAAATTGAATATATAATTTTTTTGAGAAATCTTATAAACATATAAAATTATTTAAATCATATATTTGTATTCCCAATCATTTTTATTAATAAAACATTGAAATTATATCTATTTAAAAATACCTAGTAGTTTGCAATCTCCCCCATTTAAGCATCCTACTAATAAGTTTATATCCATTCAATCATGAAGGGGGTTTTGATGAAATAAAATAAATAATTTTTTAATTTCATTTCAAACTGTGAAATTGGAATTCCAAAAGCATAATTTTCATTTGAATTTCCAATAAAAGAACCAGTAAAGAAAAAATATAATGATAATAAATGCAGAGTGGAATGTAAAATAAATATTATAATATGGTAAGAGATAAATTATATGTTTTTTAAAATTTTTTAAGGGATGAAAAAAATATAGTAATTTTTTTGGGTGGATATGATTAGAAATATAAATTATTTACAAGGGAATAAAAAAATATATCATTTAAAATAATAAACCATCTATCTAAATAAAGGATATGGATATAAAGGAAAAAATTGTCAATACAAGGGGAGAAAAATATTATTAACAACATCATATAAATTTATCAAATCCCAAGAACGTGACATAAAATGCATTTTTACCTATAGAGGGGAAATAAAATTGGAGAAATAAAATGTTATAATATTTCAATCACCAAATAACATGGAAAATAAAAAAATATTAGGACTCATGAATAATAGATTAAGTCAAGTAAACCCCTTTTAAACAATGTGGGATATGAATTATAAATTTGTAATTGAGGGAAAAAATATTAATTCATTACAAAAATAATTTAATATATTCCATTTAAGATCTTTTACATGATGTAATTAAGAGATATTTGGAATATAGATCCAAAATATTACTAATATTTATTGTGAAGTTTGAAATAGGATACTTATCAAATACATTTTTTAAATTTATGTTTGTAATTTTATTAGAATGATACTTGTGGATTAATTTCCAAGGAATTCCATGATAGATGATGATGATGATGCGATGGAATGAGATTGACTGTGAAGAAACACACAATTATATAATGGGTTTTTAAAGGTCCACTCAACCTTATTATCTAGTGGTTATATTTTTATGTGCATCATATGTGAATACACTTCAAAAATTAAAATTTATTATTAAAGTAGAAAATCATAAATAATATTATATTGAAATTTGATTAAAATATAACAAACAATTATTAATAAGATGAAATATATTATGATACTATAACTATGGGCCTCCATAATTGGGGATCGACGTGAACCATTGTTGTTATCATCTATAGAATTCCAAATATATCCATGGAATATGGTTGTCATATTTTTTCATCACATACGTACGTACGAAATCCAATGTGGTGCTCTATTTATTTATATAAAAATCATATATTTCAGTATGAAACCATCAAAAGTGGCATAACTCTCAAATATGAATGAAATGGAATGATAAAACATTGATATATCTGAGTATTATGAATTACATTGTAATGTGGCTAATAGATTGATGTGTGAAAATTTTTTACGTTAACAAAAGAGAAAACCTATAAATTATATAAATAAACACATCACAATGTTAAAAATTCCTTATGATATGGAATTATTTTAATATAATAAAATAAAAATGATTCAAACATTATTTATCATGTTGTAGAATCATTGTTTCTCCTACACTAATATTATATAATCCACTTCATAAAAATCTATATTGTGATCAATAGTTTCATACCATGAGGTTACATGACTCCCTAACCTGTATGATAGTCAATTATCCATAATATCCATCAAAGAGTAGTTTACATCACATAAGTTCATTATATTATCCATTTTGGGTCAACCAATTTACCAGCAACATGATGATTCTCTTTCTAAATAAATTCATTTCTATAAATTAATTACTCAAAAAAATCCTTCACATATATGATATATCCATTCATATATGATTTTAACTTAATGATGTTTTAGTGTGATTGTATCCCATAAAACCATGGTTTCTAATATAAATTATAACATCATTTGTTCCATTCATTTACTTATCCACTAAACTGTGAAGATCATCCAACTCATACATAGTAATTTTTCCAATAAATATCACATAAAATCATCATCAACACCAGAATGATGTTTCATAGGAAATAAATCATCTTATGCCTCAAAAGTGAATTTCATATAATCACATAACCATGTGATAAAATGATAATTGATAAAGAACTCCATCCCCCAGTGTAAGATCAATTATATATTACCAAGTTTTATTTGGGATAAATCATCACACACTATTTAAATTTCACTTCATTATGGTCAAAAATATCTTAAATAAATATTTACCTTGTATTGTTTTTAGAAGGGGAAAACACCCTCTAAAATGGAACAACCTGGTATTTTAGTACGTCCATTTCATTAAATAATCACTATATCATATAGCTTGTAGCACACAAAAAAAATGATCCACCACATTTCATAAAAACATTTTTTGTATAATTATAAGTATAATAAATTCTATATTAATTAAAAATAATTACTTAAATAAAAATTTAATATTTTTAAAGGATATATACATAATATATTATCATGTTAAATAGGATTTTTTTATCAAGGATGTATTTATAAAAGTATCATGTATTTTATCCAAAAAAACTAAAGGAGTATGATTATATAAAATATTTGTATGTATGAAATAATATATTCACATTTATTTAATTACTAAATTATATAAACATATATTAATAACATTTTTTCTTTTGAGAGGGATACAGGTTCATGTGTGGGAAAAAATCCAATGAATGGTCTAACGGGTAATAAGCATTTTCCCGTTATAATATAAACTTTGAAATCTCCTTATTTGTCTCAACCTGATTCATGTAATTATCCATTAAAGGAGTATTTGATTGACCCTATGGGGATTGGAAATTTTATCCCTTCCTTATTGCAAAGGAGCGTCCAGAGTCACATAGTCCCAATGGGTGATTGCATGGGGTCATGTACGTGTTCAATTGGCCCCTTAGGATATAACTTCCATAGATGGTCTTCAACAGGTTTATTCGTGGGGCCATAAAAACTCAATGACCCTGATATCCCTGATTCATGGATCTTCATTCCATAGGCAGTCTCTCGTTGGATGATTATTTGGCCAACGACACTTAAGGACTCCATTAGTCGAGATGATGGGATGTCGATCTCACCACACCCTTTGGGGAGGGGTAGGGATTATTGACTATACCAGAACTCTGTTGTAGATTTAAGTCATGTTTATATTTTTGTGAATCCTTGGTTCATTTCCAAAGAGTGTGTCCACGGGCTACCCCTTGTTTGAAGTATCCTCATAAGGATACATGGATTTGATGCTATGGAGGAAATTCTAGCATTATCCATGCAATAAGGTGTTCTAAAGTTTATCGCCATCCAAGGGGGATGCAAGGTGAATTGATGTTGGTATGGGACCCATAATATGGGCCTATTATGTATCATCTAGAATGGAATCATATCCCACATTGTTTTGGAATCTTGGGGCTTGTGCATGGGAGTTTCCCATTTGAGGGGACATGGTTTGGTGGACACTTTTGAAATAGAACCTCGGTTGAGCTTGGGCCTCCAAGCAGGAATCATATGTATCCTGGTTTGACTAGGAATCAGAGATGTCATTTTTACGACTTGGTTTGGGGATTACGCATCAGAGCATCCCATTTGAGAGGTCATTATTGGGTGAACCCATTTGGTAGATAACCCTTTTGTTCTCAGGTCTACAAGAAGGCATCCAACATATCCATGTTTGACCAGAAATTAGAGTTCTCATAGTTTGTGCTGGGTTGATTGGGTGGATGTTAGGATCTTCACAAGTCTGTAATCTCATATGATTCCTACTCGGTGTGAGAAACAAGAGGATGTGAGAGATATGACCAACAACAAACCTCCTCTACCACTGATGGGAGACGGTGGGCATATGGTGGAAGATTTTGGGGAAACTATGGAACAGGGTGTGCATTAAGGAACCCTTCAATTTAGGAAGACATTGGGGGTCATGTGGCTTATCCCTCAAGAGATTAGGGACTTAACGTAGTGGGAGATCCCCAATAACTTGTTCTGGAAACGGGGTGTAATGCCGCCTCTCATAAAAAGGAGTAGTGAACATGATTCCTTTGACTAATGAGCATTCCTCATTGAATGGAAAATAATGTGATCACCCTTAATCTCTTGAACAGGGAGGTTCATGTCAGCATCCCAAGGTTGTACATTAGGTTAACATGGGAATTTAGACATATATACGTCCCTGGATTAGGTACTGTTGTGGGGAGTTCCATCGTTACACCACTTACTATGGGTTTTTAGACTCAAAGGGGTGCACTAATGTTCCTAATTATCTAATCATGTGGGTATGGTGGCATTGGAGGAGGCATTGGCCTGATGTTAGGGGACTGGTTTATATAGGGTCTATGGAGGACTAGACGGTAATAGTGGGTTGAGATTAGAGTGAGAGGAATGAATAGCTAAAGATGACCCATTACACATACAATTTTTTTTATGCGGGGTGGGGGAAGCTCCTTATACCGTAGTGGTATTCAGGTTGATGGGTCTTTAGTGTACTGATGAAGTACATGGGCTTGGGCAGGGACCACAATGCACCGTAGTGGTACGTGGTCCTGGACACAGAATGGTATGCCACTTTGGGTTCCGTCCATGTACTGATGTAATACGTGGAATCATGTTAAATCCACATAATGATACACTATACATAACACCATATCGCAGGAGGGACCTGGTGATAATCATTCGAAGGGAGTTCATCCGCGAGGAATATGTGGTTCACAATTTCATCAATTAGTTTTTCATTTCTCCCATTATTATTATGGTCTTTCATTTTATGGTTTCCATCCAGTTATATATATGGAAACATAGTTTGAAATTTTGGATTCGCCAATGACTCGAGACTGAAGAATGAATATTCTCTGAATTCTTACTTCAAACATCTAGGGTCTCCTCTATGCTTTAATCATCCATAATTTATCAATTCTGTTTTGGATCCTCTTATATAGAATTGGAGAAATCAAATATATGGCATGCGACACCATTTTTGGAATACCATGAAGAGATATCTTGAACCATAGAAGACTCAATCAACCAGGGTTTGCAAATGCTATTGTTCAGGAGTCATGGTTTGTGGAACCATTCCCATCCGCTTCATCTACAAACTATTGTGTTCATGATACATTATGCAGATTTCCTTCACCCACTTGATTCAGCAAGTGATGTGGTTAACAAACTCCTTGGTTCACTGGTCATCTCTTTACAGGCCAGCGCCTCTTGAGTCATTCTGCGTACTGGTGGTTTGTGGTTCATGCAGTATGTGAACCCTTCATTGTGATGGCCTGTAGGTCATGTATAACATTTTGAGATATTTGATTACTTTAGGTTTCTTCCAAATTTTGAAATTCAATTTGAGCCAAATCACCTTAATTGACAAGACAAAATGCTTTCTTCCTTATGCAATGTTATTGTGTGAGTACTTTCTTAGCTCGGAGGTGTTTTCAGGACCCTACAAATGCCCCATCAGAATGAGGTCTATTAAGGATGAAGAAGATACTATTACAATGTCGAAGTGGTCTTGAACTGAAGAGGTTCATGGTAGAAAATATTTGTTTGGTAAGAGGTGACCAGACCTATATATAGGTGCCAACATAATTTGACTTTTACTATTTCTCATGGAGAAAATTACTATCGATACGCCATCTGCTTTCTCTAACTTCGTGTACCATCTCTTTTGTGAAATATGTATTCACAATCCTCTTCATACTTCCCGAAAACCCATATTTCCACCATTACTTCTACTTATGAACCAAATTTGGGATTTTTCGAACCGTGTTGTGGAATTTAAAACAAAAACACAATCCTCCACGTAGGAGAACACTACATTGTTTTCATTTCCATCACACCAAACATGAACTGATGAACTGAACTTTAAGCCTTATTTATCCAAACATGACCATTTAAACAAAAACACTGAATTTGAATTTGTTGAGACGTTGGTTCATAGTATCCACCTTCCGAGAATCCTTTTTTTCACTGGACAATGCTCTGTGGGCCAGTGCCTCGTGAGACTTTCACATATCGTGGATTTCTGTGGTATAATGTTTCTACGTACCAAATAATTATGCACGGATTACCTCTACATATCATGTAGCACACAAGGATTGTTTCTGCCTATCATGAAACATGTAGGAAATGGCTACCACGTACTGTATCTGGGAACAGTATGCAGATCCCCATGTAGAAACCTTTTTATGTCCTTTAACCATTTTTTGTGGAATATATCCATCAATTTTTATTAGACTAACTTTTTGTGGGACTTTTTATATTTATAAGCAGGATAGAAGGGCTATTTCATAGGATTTTATGAATGTGGCCAAGATGAGGGTAACCATGGTGGGGTAAAGTGATGACCAACTTCAATCCTACATTATTCCTCAGGATAGATTATTGAAAGATATCCTCACACTCGAGCTCCTAGCTTACTCTTTGTCCATACAATTACCACATTTTGACAATGGCCTTCCTAATGACGTTCCTATAGGATTTGATGACCCCAATACTCCTTTCATTCTCTTAGAATCACCACCAGGACATGATCAGAACAATATTTCTCATGTAGGAGAAGTCACCGCTACTCTGATTCAGGAAAATGTGTCCATATTAGAAGGTTCGTCATGGACTCAGGGTGATCATAGGTGTCACAACACTCCCCCGAGACTATTCACCTGATAGTAACCATCTATTATCAACCCTTCTCATGAAAACCCTAATGGGGAGTGGAGCACCAAATGGGACTTTCAAGCCAAGGGATGCTTCTCCGATGAATAGTCATGGGAATTCTAGGTACATCAAACCTCTTCAGAGTCCCCAGACCAATTGGAGGCGATAAAATTATATCATGCAGCCTGGGTTTCTTAGTTTAATGCCTTCTCTCTAGGAGAAATCACTCATGAGATACTGAGCCACTTCTATTCAAGCAAAAGAAAATTATATTTTTTTAATGGGGAGGTTGGTATTAGCTTATGGGATATCCACCGACTTGGAGGACTCCCCATCCTTGTAGAGATGTATGAAAAGTTTCTCCTAACAACCACTACTTGGTATAATACTAAACATGTATCCCCATTGACAAGGAGCCCACTAGTTATGGTAGAAGTATTACATGGTCATACCCATAAGGATCACTCTCTTATCTCATTTGAGGCATATATTGGTTCATTCCTACAAGAAAACAAGCATAATCTGAGATCTCTCCATAGTCAAACCCATCCATCCCACTATTCTTGACAAATTTTAGGGTCATATTGTGCAACCCTCGAAGAGGGATGATATACCATCTGGGGATATGAGCTTCAAACTGAGCATTCCACCTATGGTTAAATTAGATGTTTTTATTTCCATTTTTTGAGTTAATGGAACTTCACATCACACTATGTGTATAAAGGGGTCTTGAACTGCACATTGATTATGGAGGTTGTGTTGGCATAGGGTCAACCAATTAATATGTCCACTCCTACACTCACTTTATATTCTGTGATATTGCGATAGATACAAGAAGGTGGACCTCCACATCGTCTCATGCGACCATTTCAAATATTGTATCGTTGGATGTGAAAACACTTCCCTTAATATGAATATCGACACACTACAAAGGATCCTCACTCTGATTTTCATACTGCCTTTCTCAACATTTTTGTTGTTCATCCCAGTATTTTAAGCATTATTGATGGAGTTGGGCTACTAAATGACACTTCTTACATATCATTTTCACCACATCATAACCATAATGGGTCATTAAAAATTGACATGAGAGGTAATTTGTAGGAACTCTCATACATTACAGCTCATCGTGATGGAATTCTCACTGGTCGGATAGATCTAGTGTCCATTTGTGATACATACCTCCCTTACTGACCCTGATGACCACGCCATAGATTCCATATTATTTTATAAGTGTGATGGATATGTCTCTTATTCTTTTCCGTGTAGCTTTCATGATGGCTATGCCATATATTCCTACCCTTGTGGTAAGAAGACACTTGATTCGCTGGAAGAAGCATCTGAAAGGGGCTTTATCGGTGCGACCTATATCAGTAGGGAGTGATTTCGAATTCTAACTATTATGGATACTTCCCATGACTCTAATGTGGTTGTCCCCAGCAAAGTATCACTAGACACCCCAAAAGTCACAGATATTCCTCCTTGTCTCGCTCCAATGGTCAAACAACTTGAGGGTAAGGAGAGTCCCCCCATCTTGGGTAACTTATTTTAGGTCCCTTACCAAACCCTTAATGGAACTTCCTGCCTATAGACCCATTGTGGCAGGGGATGATCAAGGTACAGGTGCCGTAGTGAGGCACCAGGCAGTGCGAAAATAGGCATGGCGTCAGTTATGTGCCCTTTCCATAGAAACACCTATGGATAACTTTACTGATGATATTGAAAACATCCAGTGGTTATTCACCAAGCTGGGGTTCGATGGATTTTATTATTGGCACTTACAAATCCTTATCAACTAGATCTTAATATCCCTGTAAGACCTTGCTTCTTTTGATGACAAATATGCCAAGTTCAATTCTTCCCATCATCAGGTGACGACACTCTGAGATGTTTCAAAGGAATTCAATCACCAAATGGCTAGAGAGTAGAAGGCCCGTGATGGTGATCGATCAAATAGAAGAGATATGGGAGTGAGAGTCCCATGTAGCAAGGTTGAAGGATTAACTTTCTTCTTGTGTTCCAATCAAAAAGTTATCCCTAAGAAAGGATGGGACGTTAATGCTATTATAGAACATGTGATCCAAACAATCAAGGATGAAGTGGATGATATAGCTTCTTTAGAACAAACTCTTGATGGATCGTGGTAGTCAATTGGAATTTTTTTTGGAAAGGGTGAGCTGGGCCTTATTGTTACATTCCCTAAATCATTATGTCTACTCATTTTCCATTTGATACGATGGAGAGAGTCTAATCTGAGGATGTTCCTATATTTTTTATTTAACTCAATGAAATTATTTTTCATTCAAATTATTCTTCTTGTCCTTTTCCTGTCATTTCAATTGATCACAGTCAACCATATAAACATCACTTCTATCATGTATTATTTTTAAAACTAGACTCAAAACCAATAGAGTGAAATAATTGAATCAGGATCTCACTTATTTCCAATAATGAGGACCCAGTGAGGGGAGTTCGACTACTGTTGCTTTTTTATAGAAAACCTCACGAATGTATTTTTATTTTTCATTATCACCATATTTTTTACTAATATTTCTAAATATGGGATTATTGGGTACATCTTGACTTTTTCTTAGGATGCCCTTTGTGGGTTTTCGACCTAACATGTTTTGCGTCTCTTTTGATAACTCGACATTTTTATCTCTAAACAACATAAGGTATAGGTTTAAAAAACTGATACTCAACATTATATTCAGAGTGTCCCTTTGTAGATTTTCACTCTAGTGAGTATGGTGTCTTTTTCATTGGCAGTTCACACACCATCCAATAAATCTTATTACTGATGTTTTAGGTCGAAAATATTTGACCTAACGTAATGGGTATGGGGCCCCAATTTATGATTCATCAGCTGAGAATGTCATAATATCTTTCATACATGAATTTGGTATTTTTCTTGATCCTGAATTTGTGATTTTTAGACATATTTGAGGTTCGTGATCTATTTTCAGCGTACAGAGGTAGGAGATGAATCTTATGGAAACAATGTTTTCTTTGATTAATGGTTTTTTTGTAGGGGACATATGCAGAGACATAGGGGAATGATTTGCATAGTCAAACAAAGGTTTCCACGGGACACTATCCTTCCATCTCCGATGGCCTGGGAGGATTTATAACTCTTTGAATTTTTTTGATGTTGGGAGTCACAGTGTGTGTCCTGTCTTAGTGATGACATCCAAATGTATTAGGGACATTCATATCTTCTTTGAGTCGGAAACCATTCCCACATGACTCTTACTTGAGTAAGGGAGAACCAGTGAATGATCGGTTCAATTAGAAATTATATTTATGTTTAGGAATTTGAAAAGGGAAGGATATGTTAAACGTTTTCCAAAGTGGTTTTAGAAATTTAGGGGGTGAGTTAGTACATGAATGTCATATGAACGTATAAAAACAGGAAAGAGCTCTCCAAAAGAGTAAATTGAATTTTATGGATCCCAGTATTGTTGGAGACATATGAAAATCCACTAAGGCATGATGTTCATATTCAAACAAAGGTGTCCTTACGACATTGTCCTTCTATCTCCATTGGATATGAATGATTATGGAGATTGTGACCCTTCTAAACATTACATATGTCCTTTGACAAGGGGTGTTCATGAGCATGAAAAGAGAAGTTTTTTTGAACTTTACTGGGGGAAGCTGGAAATAAGTGGGGGAATTGTTTTTCTTATATACGGATCAACATCACACCTATGGATGAAGTATCTTTATTTTACATAATCCTCATGATAGACTAGATATTAATCGGGACAACATGTTCTGATATATCCAAGATGTGAGTAGGAAGGATAACATAAACCATGAGCTTGAGGACCCTTTAATTCAGTGGAATGCAACATCTCTTGGAAGCCATTGGGCATACTGGGACACGAGAGGACTCTCATGGGGATGAACAAGCCTTTGATTGAAGACTATTTTGTTTGAGACATATGAAGAGCCACTGGGGCAAGATGTGCATAGTCAAAAAAAGGTGTTTATAGGACATTGTCCTTCAATATCCAAAGGCCATGGAAGATTACAGTGTTTCCAAATCACTCAGAACACAATGTTTTAGGTGTGAAAAGTATGTATCAAGATATATGAGAGACATCCATGTTATGATTCACTCATGGAATCAGGTATCTCTAATTTAGATCTAAACCATATGTTGGGTGAAGCAATTATCCCATCTTTGGGGTACCCTGTATTTTAACTTCACACTACCAGGGCATGTGGTTCCTTACGGGGAAGGGATCCATGACATGCTTTTTATGGTCATGCTGCTAGGACCAAATTCATAGAATGATTTTCCATGATTTCATGGTGGATCACTCACATATATACCTAATATCATGTGAGCTATGCTTGGTGTGAGAAACAAGGGATTATGAAGATTCTGGATCACTACTTAAGAATAGAAAAATCATCAACAAGTAGAAATATATGCTTAAACCAATTCTATGTAGTTTAACATCATAAAACAAGGATGATTCTAGAATTTCAATTTAACATCATGTTGTCTGAACATTATGTTGTGCAGTTCAGAGTCATCCAGAGATGACATCATACTTTCACAAATATTGTTAATTTTTTTAATTTAATTGTGGATGAGATATTCTATCTTTTCGTAGACATGAGTGATGATAGAAGGTGTAAACCATTGTCCCTAAGGGAAACGTGGACAAGGTAAAATTACATGGGGCTTGAAATCCGTTGTCCATACCATGGTAGAAGAGGACTCTCCTAAGGATGAATTTCCATTTGATTGATGGCTATAGTATAGGAATCATAAGAAGAGCCACAAGGGCATGATGTAAATAGTCAAATAATGGTGTCCACAAGACACTGGCCTTCCATCATTGATGGCAGTAATATATATAGTATCCATTCTTTAATGGAGTATGGAGTTTGAGAAATAGGAATGATGTTTCTGGGAATGTATGAAATACCAGGATCATGATCAGTCATGAACTACTAGAAAACCCACATATATCTAACTTATATGTAGGGTAAAGTATGATATTTTGACTCCTTATGAGTCTAGGGGGCTAGTTCAGGATCTAGTAATATTGAGAATCGAGAGGCACATGACTCTTTAAGATTATCATAGTTTATTATAATGTGGTTAGGAACTTTCGTGGACTTCCCTTAAAAGTCTAAAATTTGCACAGAGGATGGGGATTTTTTTAAATGGTGGATATGCCGAGATGCCAGATCTGGGAGCCACTGCATATCCAAAAAGAGAAGGAATCAATCCATATGTAGTTATAAATATTCACTACAAAGGTTAGGTCCTTATGTAGGTACATGAGAGGGAATTTATTTGTTTCGGTGGCTAGGCTACGATTCCAAATATGGGCATCACTACGTAACCTTCAAGCAATGGAATCAAGTTTTACATAGTTATACATGTTCCCTATATTGATCTAGATCATACAAAATAGTAGGGGTATCTTGTTTTCATCTACAACAGATGCCGGGTCTACCCTATTTCTCTATAGTTTTCTTATGTAAGGGAATATTTACCACTAATCCTAATCTCATGTGTGTTATACTAGATGTGATAAAGGAGTGACAAGGGATTCCCTCATAAATGGTGAAGATGGAGGATATGATAGAGGTATTTTTTCATGGGGGAATGGTCCAATATTGAGGGTTGAGGTGTCTCTGCATATCTAACTTAACAAATTGGAATCAATCCATACATAGTTCTCTGAGGGGTCATGTAGTTTATCATTGTGTGATTAGGATGATTTATGTTATGTTTTTTAAAATTTTGTTGTTGAGATGCTATTTTGTGCTATTTTTAGTCATACAACAAAGACAATAGAATCCCAGTTTAATGTCAAATTTTAGGGACTAGTACCATATAGTTTAATTTTATGTGGTTAGGAAGATAACTCATAGCTTAGGGTCATTGAGATTGGACCATCAGTGGGAATCACTTTTACGTGATGTACTTCTTCAAATACTTTGCATTTGTGTGAGATGTGATGATTTTTCCATCCATTGATATCAAGGCATATGCTCCATTGAAATAGACCCTATGTATGACATATGGTCCCAACCACATTGGACTAATATTTGGGGTATTCTTCTTGAGTATCATCAGGGTTCTAAGGACCAACATCATGTCACCTTCAAGGAAATATTTTAGGCAATCCTTTTTGTTGAAGGCTCATGCAATCCGAATTTTTTAGACATACAAATGATGCAATGTGTGCAGTATTTTCTAATCTAGATGCTCCAACTCATCAAACTGTCTTTGGGATTGGTTATCAATGTTCAGTTGATCACAAATGACCACATAGAGTGAGGGTACTTGAATTTAAATTGAAAAAACCACCTCTTCCACATATACTACTGTGTATGGGGTAGCCTAGGTAGTAGTGCAGGTCATGGACCAGTATTCCTAGAAAGCATGATTGAGCTTTTCTGACCACAATGTATTATCCTTATCAAACACCTTTTGGAGTATGTTAGAGAATGTCTTGTTAAAATCCTCTATCTACCATTGGCCGCTTCTTGGTTGTGGGATGAATGGTTGGCTCTGATTCAACACTTCTGGTATAACTTGCTCAACTCAGTATAAAAAAAGTTGGTGCTGTTGTCTATCAGTATTGTGTGAGGGACACCAAATCTAGTAATGATGTTGGCCTTCAACAAGCTAATGATTCTTCATTCCTCGACTTCATTAAATGGTATGTATTCAGACCATTTGGAAAAGAAGTCAGTTTCTGTGAGTATTAACATCAATTTTCTAGTTTTGGTGAGTGGATATGGTCTGACAAAATCCTTCCTTTATGCAGAAAATGTCAAGGAGTACCTAGTTGTGTGAAGTAACTCTAGGGGTTGGTGAGTAAAATTGGCATGAACATGGAATGAATGGAACTTCTTGGAGAATATGGCACAATACTGTATCATAGTGGGCCAAAAGTATCCAATACATTAAATTTTATGGGAGAGATTTAATTTTGATTGGTGTTCTCTCTAATATATGGTGTTAAATTCCTTCAGGACGGCATTAGTCTCTGCTCCACCAACGAACTTCTAAAGGACTCTCTCAAAGCCTTTTTTGTAGAGAACCTTTTCTTTGTTTACCCCACTATACAAGACAATGTTGACTGACTGTCTCCAGATCTGTTCTCTTCCATCCATATCGGGAAAGAGTTCCCCTATCCAGATGTGATTTTCAAAGGGATTCATCTAGTTGGTGGTGTGACCATAAGTCTCAGAAATGGGGCTAACCTCATCGATCTCCACTGTATTTTTCGGAAGAAATTGCAAGACAATACATCTGTGTGCAATTCTAATAACTATTTCATCCTAGTCAAGATCACATAGGGTTGGAGATGCATTCATCAATGAATCAGATTGAGCATTATGTGAGCTAGGGAAATAGGTCATCATTGGTTTTAATTTTAATTATTCCCTCAGTTCTTGAACATTGTTCATCAAGTGGGAAAATACTTATTTATTAAAGGCATAGTCTCCATTGGACTGCTTGATCACTATCTCTAAATCACCTTTTATCTCCCAGTGGTTGTATCATGCATGAAGTTCCATCTCTAGACCCATAATGAGGGTCTAGTATTCTACATCAATAGCTGTAAATTCCTCCAAAAGAAATAAAGAGTAAGGTAAGTGAACTATTTATAGTGATACAACTATAACTCCCATCTCCACATTGTTGAGCTTGGGGTCCTCCATACTTTTCACTATATGGATTTTAAAATCTCCATCAATGTAAATTTCCCATGCCTGGTGTCCTCTTGGATGTAGAACACTTCTTCATATTGATGTTTGGAATCCAATGAGGTTGTTTTCCAAGGGGTTATCTCCCAGGAATTCTGATAATGTTTGGCCTTTGATAGACTTATGGGGAACATATTGTATATTAAACTGTTATTGGATGAATCCCATCATGACAAGCATGTGATGGTTGAATATATATTTGAGAAGGTTTCAGTGGGAGACAAGGTGGACCTCGTGGTTATGATGGTAATGCTCAAATTTTTGAACTATGAAGATTAGTGTTTGGTAGTTTTTTCGATTTTTGAATATCAAGTCTCAGTATCAATCATTGTTTGGTTGAGATAATAGCGGTCGTTCTCCCTGCCGACATCATTCTTCTGTGTGATAATGGTTTTTGATGACCATTCTAATGAAATTACTTACAAAATGAATGGTCTCCCCTCAATTGTTTGCATCAACACTGGTGGGATTAAAATATATATTTTGAGATTATTGAATGGTTCCTAACAATAATTATCCCACTCACATGTATCCCCATTCATCATTTTCTTTGTGAAATTTAAACATTTACCTGCAAGGTAGGATATACAATGCCAGATGTATCCCATTTTCTCCTAGATACCTCTCAACTCTGTGATGCTGTGAGGTGGCGAAATTGCAAGTATGGATTTTGTCTTCTCCATGTCTAATTTTATGCTATGATGACGTACAACAAAAGTAGAGAAATTTTCCATAGGTAATGTTGAAGGAAAACATTAGTAGATTCATCTTTAAACTATCTTTTCATAGTATTTTACAGACAGTTTCATGATTGGCCATATGGTCTGACTGTTGTCATGATTTAACCACCAGATCCTCGACATAGAACTCGACAAACATTCTCAGGAAGGGATTGAAAATGTGGTTCATGGAACACTGATAGGTAGAGCCTTCTATTTTTACACCAAAGGAAATAACCCTATAAAAAACACTCCATGATGGTCCCTAAATGTAGTTCCATCTTCATATCCTCAGTCCATTAGGATATGGTGTTATCCAAAATATTATTTCATTATTGAGGGGGCCTCATATCCAGCAGTCGCATCGATTAACAATTCTGTGACCGGGGAAAAAACCATCTTTTAGGCCATCCCGATTAAGGACCGTTAAGTCGATGAAGATTCGAATCCGTCCATTCTTCTTTTTGATAAGGAATATGATTTCCAACTAGATCTGATATTGGACTTCCTGTATGATTTTTTATTTGAAAATCTTGTAAATTGTTGCCTCTATTTTGGCTGTATTCTTCAGGTGGTATCTTTTGGCATTCTGCTTATAGACTTAATGTTCTCTTGGAAGACCCATATGATGAGTTCCGATCTCAATATTGAGGAATGAAATTTTCATTTAGTAATAAGAAAACACTTCTCGATTCATTTTTAAGAAGGAGGTATATTCCTCTTTCTCCTTAATAAACATATCCACAATAATTCGAGTGGGTTGCGGGTTGTCTTTGGTGCCCATGTTTATCTCATTAATTTCATAAATTATGGTAGGGATGCCTACTTAAAATTGGTGAGTGGAATCATTGAGGAATTCTTGTTCTTATTCTTCTTATTCTTCTTCTTTATATTTTTCCTCTTCCTATGGATAAGGGATTCTCAATATTAACTGACCATTGTTGGGGGAAAATAATCTTTTTCCTTAGTGAGTAAAGTAGGGATAGCATGGGGTCCCGATGATGGGTCAAGAGAATATTTGATAGGGATTTTATGGACATCATAAGAGTTATCCCATTCTTCCATGTCTTTGTTATTGGCCACTGTAATGGAAATCATGAAGAAAATCGAAGTATGTATCTGGGAATAAAAATATGAAATAAACATGGATGATTGGTAATACATACTCTTCCCTAGGCTATTTGAGGGGGTCGATGATATCCATTTATAATTCATTCTGGGTAGATAACCATTCAATGTTGTCATCCAAATACTATTTCTCTTCTGGTTCACAGAACTGTGCATTGATGTAATGAAACTCACTAGATTTGAATAGGGATTTATCGACACACAATGTACAATTTTTTTCATTAGCATATTATTTGAGGAATAGATGGTATGATTATAGGATTGTATCATGCTAATACAGTTAGGGCCTCCCTAATCGGATATTGAAGGCTGTGCTTTTCTGCACTACCGGGAACTCAAAATTGGGCACAAGGTCCTCAAACTAAGTTTTTTTCTTGATTCATCCCAACATATTCTACTCAATTTTTTCATACCCAGTAGATTTGTGGTATAGGGTGTTATATTATCCTCATCACAGGCCAGGTGATGAAGCATTCACAGTGGGTGGAAGTCGAATCTTGATCCATTGTCGATGAAAATCCTCTAGACGTCAATGCCATTTATATTTCCAAGCCCAAATAAGGGCTTGATGTTCCCTTTCATGTTGTAATCTTTATCCCTATCTGTAAAGGAGGTGAAAAGTTGAAATTATTTGGGATTGGTTTTCTTCTGATATACTTCAAGCACTGCTACATCAACCTCTAATTTCTAGGGTCATAGTAAGGCTTCGATGAGTGCCTCCCTAAGGTCTACAAACAGACTCAAAGCATCTTAGACTGATATCATTTTAGGGAATAAATCTAGTGGCATTATAATATCATTTTTATGATCTAAAGGTTGGCACTATTAATCTTGAGGATGATCTTTCATGACCACATTTGGGGATTGAGATTTGGATGTATATGGTTCGACCTCTATGGCAGGAGGTGGCGGTGCTACGGTCCTTTCTGAGTTTAGCTGAACTGGTCCGCCTGTATGCCTATGGGGATTTGATATTGTTTCTTCCACTGACAGATAATCCAATATAATTGTTTTTAATTATATCCAGTGAGTAATGAGGAATATTCTGGTTCTCGATGTGTCTGCCAAAGGGTCCTTATGTATGCTTCTCCAATGTTAATGGTTTGAGTTAAGGCATGGCCATGAATTTCACTACTATCAAGATCATGCATTCACGGAAACCAGTAGCCTCTGTTTCCTCTTCCTTCGGATATCTAGTAGGGTACAGGGAATTTGGCTTCATGGCCATAGTCTTCATCAGAGAAGGGTTCCATAAAGTGAATGCAAATAACAAATCCAAAAATAATTTCTTGATAGGATAATGTTTATATATGACTACCTCCTTCTGATGGTGTCTTTTGGCGTGGTGATGCCGGTTGTACCATTTGGCAGGGGAGTTACCATTGTAACAATTCTAGTAGAATTAATTCCAGAAGTGTTAGGACTAAATTTGAATTTGGTGGAAGCATGAATTATTCTTCCTTCATTCTTCCCTTTTATCTCTAAGAGGACTTCAGGGCTTAGGATGACGGTAGTGTTACATCATAAGCTTTAGGGGCATGATCAGTTGTTTCAACTGCGCTAGGAGGATACCATAAACCTGGTAGACTATTTTACAAGTCAGCATATTATCAACTTTTTTCTCCTTTTTAATAGTGACTATTTTCTGTTCCTCTTCCCTTACAAGGTCTGATGTGAAAAAATACGCCACTTATGCTGGTGGCAAACCGCACATCACATATCCAGAATCCAATATATTTTGGAGGAGATCCTTGAAGATGAATTATACTTGAACGGTGTACCCTAGTATTCGGTGATAGGAAAAATAATTTGGATGGTCTCCGAGACACAATTCATTGGCCCACTTTCGCTCTAATAGTAAATGAATGTTGAAATTCATGGAGGTTATGAAGTAGCCACGGACATGGTCAAATCTGAATGAGTAGAGTTTATTTCTTCACTCCTCTAACTAATTTATTTTAGCACCATTTCGCTAATATTTCTATGGAGGGGGTGGATGTCGGTGTTCAGGGGGTCTCGTATGATTCCGTACAGGCCTTGCGACTAGAGCTGGTGCTGTGGGTGGCATATGCGTGATAGAAGATGCTTTATATTTTCTCACTATTTTTCCTAAGGATGATCAGGTCACTCTGGAATTGAGATTGGTCCACTGAAAGGAGTCATCTATACTATGTGTAATGCAAGAGAAATCTCAGAACCCACGTTTTTAATTCCCTGGGATGAGCAATTTTTTCAATTCATCATGAAGGTTATCGATACATATATTGAGTATTTTATCCTTGGGGAGTGAATGGTTTAGAGAATAAGTCAGACCTTTCCATATGGAAATGAATTTTGAAACTCTTTAATTCAATCATTACATGTAGTTTATGATATCACATACTTTTGTATTAGGAAATTTCAAATTGAAATAGAAGAGTAACTATCTCTAGATTTCATCCAAACCTGTGATTGAGTTAACTGATCATCTAGTAACCATATGAATGCTGAATGCTGGAGGGTTCACACAATGAACCTATGTTTCACTTCTTTTTTTTGATCTGAAGTTCCCATCACATGATCATAGTAAGAGGATTAGGGAATTAGATGTTGTTCTGGGTCTCCCAAGACACTGAACCCTGGGAATATGGGGTTTCCGATGTTTGGAGTTGGTGGGATGTTGCTCACCTAACCAGGGTAGGGTTTGGGCTCAAGTTGTATTGGATAATTCCACCCTTCCATGTATTCTAATCGAAGAGTTTGTTACTCACCGGTATACAATATTTCTTTATGCATATCCTACTGGACATGATCTTGGGTAGGTGCAGCTTGGTCCAAAGTTGTACGTTCCTGTGCTGTTGGAATTTGGGGTGGATAATAATCGGGGGGTATCCTTTGTTGGTTCTCCTAAATATACTCTAGCTACATTCCAATTGGAGGGAAGTCTTAATGTCCTTCTATAGATAGATTTTCATAGGTTGACGGTCTCAGTGCTGGGATGAGTTCATGTGGAAAGGAAACCTCTTCCGGGAATACATATTGACATTTTTCAGGGGAACACGTATTTAATGATAGCTCCCTCGATGCAACTCAACATTAATTCTCTTATGCTCTTTCATTTCATCATCTTTATTGGTGAATCATTTGTTGAGTTTGAGGGAAACATTCTCAAGAGGATGAGGAGGTGGGTTATAGAAGACCAGGAAATTAAATTTCCACTGTTTGGGATTCCATGTGGGAGGTAATGATGGATTAACTGAGGGGGTATCTAAATTTAGGACCACTCTATACCTTCGAGTATGAACACCATAAAGCTTGGTATGTGATACCTCTGAGAGGGAACCATATTATCTTGTGTTCTCTCCCATTGTATCATTTCCTGTGAGATCCTTGGAGTTGATTTTTACCACATTTACTAATGAATACTGCATTAGCTGTGGTGTACCTAGTGACGAAGGGTAGGAATGATTTTTGGGTCTTTTTTTTGGACTTTCTCTCTCCATTATGCTCCATTTATATGGTTTCTTAGAGAATATTGACCTAAAGGGAGCCCTATTTTTTCCTCATAATGTGACTTCATCTTAGAGAGTATGTTCCAAGGGACAATGTAGAATGTGTGACCTCTCTGCATCTCGTTCGTCAGAGATTGGAGAAGATAGATGCCCGCTACGCGAGAACTTGAAGTAAAAATGCCCCTAAATTTGCAGATAGGGATTGTTTCAGTTCTTCAAATGATGAACTATGACATGGGTTTGTTAGTATTACGAGGGAAATTTGGAGTTAAAAATTCATTCAGCCTTTTGGTTTGGGGTTGTTCATGTATTTTGGTGGTATCTGCCATTATTTTCAGCCTCTTGATTTCACCCACATATGCACGGATGTGAGCTGAGTATGGAAATAGATATGTGTGTGATTTATAGGATTTTTAAGACTTGGTCACTTCTAGTTGGTTAACCTCTCTTAGGTAGGAAACATGATTGATTTACTCAGTTTCCTGGATCTAATTCTTTTCAATGGCTTGAACTCTTCAGTCCTGATGCTTTTGAGACATTCCATGTACCATTTTTTGAGTATTACATCGTTCATATGAATGGATTTCATTTAATATTTTCCTTTGGGTAATGACATTTCATTATTTAATTTCCAATTAGGTTTGAAATATTGGATATAGGGTGAGGTGTTGAGCTCCATGTACTCCCCATCCCTGAATATAAACTCCAGTCGAGGCCTTTTTAATGAGGCAACACAACTTGTACAGTGCATGGAGGCAAGCCAGTTCATGGTATTTCTTTCACATTTATGATTGTTGTTGTCATCCATACGGGCGACCTTCTTGGTCAATTAGATAAAGAATCTCTCAATACAAGTTGATAGGGTCTGTATAACCTTTGTAAGTCAAAAAGGATTATTTTAGCTGGTGAAGAATCATCCATATATTAGGGAGAATATAATGCATATATTTCCTAGACAACTCCCTTGGGTTGTTGAAGTGAGAGGTGACCTTAGGAAAATACATAACCGGTATTTTATCCTTATATAGATGTCTTCTCATGAGAAACATATCCAGTTGTTGTTTTTTGCGGGGAGTCCTCTAATTGATATTCCCATCTTGAGTGCTTCTAAATAATTTCGTTCCATGAATCCAGGCTGGTGGGAGCCTCGTTGATATGTGAAGAACATGAGGGTGGCTCTGAAGATGAGGGTGACCCAGACTATTATCTGGTTGAGAAATGATATCACTCATCATTGATAGAGTGCCTAATATGTCCAACACCATCTATTTGAGTGCCCCAACATAGGAATACTTTCTCTTATTTGTTTCGTCAAGGGGAGGGCCTTCTTTCCAGTATGAATTTTGATTGTGTGGAGGACCTTCACAATAGGTGCCACAATGGAGAGGGCAACAATTTCAACTGGATTCCTGACCACAAGAAATGTATTTAAAGCATATACCCCTGGGAGGACCTTCAGGGAAGGATACAATGTGGGGAGGTCCTTCTCATTACTTGATGACACTAAGGAGAGGACATTCTCGATGACTACGATGATGGTGAGGACTACTATCACAGCTTGTAACCATACTGTATGGAGAATTTATGCAGTGTACATCAAAGGGAGGGACTTTAAGATGTAATATAATGATGGGAGGACCTTATTATTGATCAATGTTATTATGGGGAGGGCCATCACAACAACCTCCACTGTGGGGAGGGCCTACATAATGAATACCATTTTGGAAAGGAATGCCATCATGACTCAACGTCCTACAGCAGGGAGAACCAAATATGATGCGTATACACTGAGAAATACCATCTGGGCTGTCTGCTACAAGGGGAGGACCTTCATGCTATTTTATCTTCAGTTCAATGGGAGGGCTGTGCTGAAACACATCAGAAGATAGGCTCTCATTATCTATCATTCATGGACCATAAAGTAAGCCCCCATGGGTGCTCTATAAAGGACCTACTGAGCTATTAGTAGAGACTTTGCAGGAGGGCCTTCAAAACTACTACTGCCACGTCCATAATTTGGTAATGGGATTATAGGTTCCTGATCCATTATTAATATATGTTCGAGGGAATCAATAACCATTTCTTACAACAGAATGGGATCAAGTATGTGCTCTTCATTTTCAGGTTGACTTTGGTGCATTTCATTTTTGAGAGCTCTCTTGTAGGTAACTGGGGCCGTCTGGTATTGGTGAAGACATTCATATATGGGTCCCTATCTTTTTGGGTCGCATTATATCACGGGGATATGCTGACAAGCATCTTGAATTTTGGCAGGGACGTGTGCATTCCCTGGAAAAGCCACCACGTTGGACCGACATCCCCTAGTTGGAACTGATATTTGTTCCCAATCTGTTAGGTTGTGTATCACAGTATATTGTATTCAACCCTTAGAGACCATAGAAGATATGTATAACTTCTCTCGTGTGACTATCCCATTTTTTGAGTAAGTTATTCCGTTCGAGGAAACCAGGCAGTGGGCCTGGGTTCTTGCCTTTTTCCCTGATGCAATGATATCATGGAATGTGTGGAGAATATGGTCTTGAATCGAAATTTGACCTTCCATCATTTCTAATATGTGCTTAGATAAATATTTGGCTTGAATAGGTATGGAGTCCCATTATGATTTTTGAGCAGACATCTGTGCTTACTCCAGTCACCTATGGGTTGCTAGTAGATACTAACAGTTCTCTGGTTCTGGGATAGAGGAACGGGTTTTCCACTGGGTGTCTTCTCTATTCTCCATTGTATTTTACTGGTGGGATTCATATTCATGGGCATGGATTTTAATCTACTAACATTCCATTTTATTTTCCTCCCAGGCTTTATACACTTCCGCTAGAGTTTGAACCTGCTCGTATTTTCTTGCAGCCCTATTTGGATGGAGGGCTTGATATGCATCAACATGTATTTTTTCATGTATTTAGCAGGATGCCACTCTATTTGGATGATATGATTGATATGAATTAGTAGGTTTTTATGCCTATGGGTAGCTAGATTCTTTCTTATTTGGATGACGATATTCTTGTGCATCGACAAATATCTGCATCTAGTTGTAGTTTTCCACTATGTCTACACGGAAGGACCGGTGATCACTAGAAGGAACATAAATATGCTCATATTGTGCCACCCTATTTCTATTTTGGGATTTAGTGGAGGGGTAGAGTTTTATGTGTATCCATTGAATTCCACTTCTTTTTTATGACAAAATTTCTCCTTAGGTACCACGGTGGTAGCATGTTCTTGATTATATATTTCTTTCCATCGATAGGCAACCTGAGGGGCCCTGGTCTTCTTGACATTACGAAGTTTCCTTGGCATAAGGTCCTCTTTAGTGTTATCATACTTGGTTACGTGGTATCGATGGAGAAGCTCTCTAGTAGGGGCTCGTGAGGAGGACCCATGTGCAGTTGAGATGAACTCCTTAACATTGACTTCATAAGATAAATAGGTAATCATTGTCACATTTCCGGGACATGATCTAGAAATAGTTTGAGACAACCACCGAGTCAGCCTTGTAATGGGGCATCAGACATGGCTAAGGAGGCGGCTGATGAGATATCATATAATGGAGAGCATTTCTTGCTGCCTCCACCATGGGGAAAGTTCCATTTTAGTGGTACTCTTTGATCAACATATTGGATTCCCTTCATTGAAAACAATGGGTTGGGAAGGTGGTCCTACTCTTCATCAGGGCCCTGGACGCCTACATGATTGTTGAGGCACGTGTATGAATTGGTCTTTGGGATGCCATTTGTATCACATGTTTCTTTGTACGAACATGTTATATACATATATGGCATACACAGACCACAAAACCAAATCAAAGTAGTGTTCTATTGAATATAAGAATATTTGACAATTCATCTTGGCCTTCTTCCCCCCCATTGTAATGTGAAGTGGCATGAGTGAGGTAAGACCTCCCCCTTGGTTAATGATTCAGGTAAGGTTCGCCATTTTTTGCACATATGAGGGTGAAATGGGTGAACATGTGTAAAAAAATGAAAATAATGTTCTGATGGGTGATAATAATTTTTCCATTATTATAGAAACTTTCATGTCATTGTGTTTGTTTCAACCTGTTTCAGGCTGTTATCCTTTTAAAGAGTATTGTATTGACACTGTTCGGACTGGGTAGTTTATCCCTTCTGTATTAAAAAAGAGTTTCCATATTACAATGGTCCCATCAGGTGATGGCATGGGGTCATGTACCTGTGCAATCATCCCTTTTAGGATATAACTTCTTCAGATGGTCTCCAACGGGTTAATTCATGGAGACATAAACACCCAATGAACATCGAATCCATGATTCATGGAACTGCTTTCCAAAGTGAGGTGATTGTTGGATGGTTATTTTTTCAATGAAACATATGGACTCCATGGTCGAGAGGATAGGATGTCGGTCTCACCACACCCTTTTTGGGTGGATTAATGCCTATCCTAGTATCCTCGTATAGATTTAAGGCGTGTCCATATGTTTTTGAATCCTTGGTTCATTACCTAAGAGTGTGTCCATGGGATACCCTGGATTATAGGAATGTTATAGGAATACATGAATTTATACTAAAGATGCAATGATAACTTAAGCCAATAAATAACGTTCAATGGAGTTTATCATTATCTAGGGGGGGGGGAAAAGGTGAATTGATGTTGGGATCATACCCATAATATGAGATTCTTACATATACATAAGAAAGAATCATAGCCCACATAGTTTGGGAAACATTGGGATTACGCATGGGAGCTACCAATTTGAGGGGACCTGGTGGGGTGGAACCTTTTGTAAGGGCACCCCTTTTGAGCTCGGTTCTTCAAGAAATAATCCTATATATCTTGGTTTCATCAGGAATTAGATTTCTCATAATTCAGACATGGTTTGGGGCTTACGCGTTAGAGCAGCCAATTTGAGAGGTCACGATTGGGTGAACCCTTTTGAAAGGGAAGAATTTTTAGCTCAGGCCTTCGAGATGACATCCTAGGTATCCTAGTTTGACCAGGAATCAATGTTATTTTTTTTCAACCATGGTTTGGGGAATGCACTTGAGATCTGACCACTTGAGATGTCATGATTAGGTGAACCCTTTTGAGATCTGGGAATCAAGAAGGTGTCTTATATATCCTAGTTTGACCATGAATCAGAGTTCATGTAGTTCAAGTAGGGTTGGATGTGTGGATGTTGGGATCATCACAAGTCTGTAAGCCCACATAATCCATACTTGATGTGAGAAAGAAGAGGATGTGAGAGATCCGACCAACCACACATATCCTCTCTTGCTGATTGGAGAGGGCGGGCCTATGATGGAAGAGGTCGGGGTGACCATGGAAGAGGGCGCGTAGCAATAAACCCTTCAATGTTGTTTGACATTAAAGGTCATGCGGCTTGACCCTCGAGAGATTAGGGACTTACCTTAGTGGGAGTACCCCAATAACGTGCTTTGGGAAATAGGATGAATGTCACCACCCAGCTAGGGGATGGACTTCTTATAAGAATTCTTGCTTCCTTCAGTAATGTGATTATGGGAGTATTGTTCTACCTTGGATAAGTTTTCATGACCCTAAAAACATATATATTTTTAAAGACACATTTCCTATAGAATCACATTTTCAATATATTTTTGTAAACTAATAAAAATATAAAGAAATTATAGAATTTTAATGTAATGAAATGAACTTAATATTTTGATTAATTATGTATAAATTATTTAAGGTAAATTTGTTGTATTTTTCTAAAATGGTTGACTTCTAGCTGAACAGTAAAAATTAAAATGTTTTAGATATACCATAATGTTTATGATATAATCAATATAATAGTGTTTCTTAAAAATTTATAAAACATATTTATTATCTAAGTATATATTAAATAATTTAAATTATATATATATATATTACTTTTAAATTTGGAAACCCATACATGAATTTTTGGAACCAATATTATATATTTTTCTAATAAAAATATAATTTTTATTATATTAAATAATTCTTTATTTAAAATGTTAAATTTAATTCTTTATTATACTGATATAAATTTATATTTATTTTTAAATCATAAACCTATAAATTTTGTGGTGCTCAATTTAATTCTCTAATAATTTTTATGATTTGAAATTCATTTTTCTAGAAAATAATTTTTTACGTTATGTTCACAATTATTAAATATAATTATTACCATCTATATAAGTCGAATATGTGTATATATTCCAATTTTTTAATCCCAATATAGTAATTTTATAATGTATTCCATTTATTGTTTTAAAATTAAAATTTATATTGAGGTAATAAATATGTTTTTTTAATGGAAAAAGTAAATTAGGGTAAAAAGACAAAGTTTGGTCGAAATGAAATCTAAAAAATTATCCCTTAATTATATTGAACTAATGTGGTTTGACCATGACATAACAACACTACATTATAGTTCATTTTTATTGGATATTTATATTGAAATAATCATTTCATTAATAAAAAGTTATGAGAATTTATATGTGTGTCACCCCTCATACTTATAAAAGTATCCCTAATCCACCAAACTTGTCCTCACATATGAAGCATCATGGATCATAAAAAATCATCCCAAACTAAAAAAAAATCTCTTTTAAATGCTCTATCAGTTATCATGTCACCGAAATAAAAATTTAAAAACACCTATGGTGTTTTCTTGGGATGTAATCTAAAACCTCAAAATCATTCATTTTCCATTTACATTCATGTCATTATTTTTATACAAAAAGAAAAATTTGTTATTACCGTAATAACATAGTAGTATTAATATCATTATTAAACTAAAATTTTATTATGTTTATAAGATATTAATTTTCTATATTCCTCACAAACATTAAAAAAACAATATCTCGTGTGTGTGTGTATTCAGACTACCACCACCGGATATGACATGTTTAATTTTTGATAAATACTCTACATGGATTGTTATGAGAATGTAATTCATTAATACATATAATATTTATGATATACTAAATATTATATACATAAAAATCAATATCTAACTTTTCTATACTTCATAGAAAATGAAAACGTCGCTCATACAGAGTTGCAGACTACCGCCTCTATGAACAACATGTTTCATTTTTCATCACATTGTTATATTTAGTTTTTAAAATTTATTTTAATAATATATAATATCTCATAGATAATTAATATCATGAATATTATTATTAAGGGATGAGACAAAAATTTACGATCAAAATATAGTAATATGTCGAAAATAGTAAATGTCACATAGCTAGCTAGAAAAAATTATTTTTTATTTATTCGAAAGTAGAAACAATACGGACCCACATCCCAAGAAAAAAACCAAAACCAAAACCAAAACCAAAACCAAAACCAAAACCAAAACCAAATCCAGAACCAAAACCCAAATCAAAACCAAACCCAAAACCCAAATCAAAACCAATACCAACACCAAACCCAAAACCAAATCCAAAAGGCATCAAGGTGGTCTGAAAAAGAGAATACCAAGAGCGTCCCCAATAGTGAATTCCAATATGCATAGGGGAAGGGATCCAACGGAATTTAATACCATTAGAGGGGAAGTGGTGGTCTCCCTAGAGTCTATGAAGTCATCATGCCAATTACCCATGTACCACGTTGGGAGAATCTCTATTTCATGAGAAAGTAGATCCATACATTTTCGAATAAGATATGTGATCTACCAAGGAGGATAGGTGTATCATTTGAGGGAGAAACAAATGATCTTCGAGTCTATCTTCACTATAGCCAAGTGAATATCCCTCAAGGAATAATTTTCTAATCCACTGAGCATGGCGCTGGACTCCACCACAAGAGGGTCACCGGCTCCATAAGTGCTGTTGAAAGCAAGTACAACGGAGCTTGAAGTGTCCTGATCAACCCCTCCTCCCCTCATTCCCCCTGGACGCAAGCCCCATTAGGGTTGTTTTTTAGCCTTCTAGAGGGAGGATGCCATATTAACCTAGAACCATGAATCGTCGAGGCTGGAGGCCTCACAGAGTGAACCATGCTGGAGTAGTGACTGAGGGAGGTCACTTCCTCTTGATGTCTTGTGATGCTTGTTATAGAGCTTGTTTTCCAAATGAATGCCCATTAATTCAATCAAATGGTAATAGGTATGTATTAAAAAGGAAAAAAATTGTCTTCAATGTATTTTAAAATATATTAATGTTAAGCTTGGTTAAAAAATGGTTTTGACGTCACCATTATGAAACATATGCCAAACAATCATAATTCTCAACATTTGATGATTAAAATAAATGATATATATAAAATGAATGTAAATATAATATTTTAATTATTGATTAAAAGTAGATATATATATGAAAAATCTTACTTAATAAATTATCAAGAAAATTATATTTATTAAACAATTTTTTAGAGGACAATGACCAAGAGAGAATCTGTGGTAATGTTTCTTCATATGAAATTCCATTCATTGATGCGTGTTTTTTCACATGCACCTTTTTGAATTCGTATGGTTTGTGTACTATCCCTTGAATTTTCTTACATTAATTTATATAATCAAGATACATAATTTTCTATTTATGATTTATAATTCATGGTATTTTGATTCAAATGTTAGCCAAGTCGTAAGGGTTTCATACCAAATATCACTTCTTTTTTGTCAATAATTATTCTCATATATATCAATATAGTTATTCTCATAACTGATATCATTTTATATTTTGAAATAAAAATAAGTATTATTTTATGAGGTCATCATATTTCTCTTATCAAAATTTTTAGAATATATGTCATATTACACTTATAACATTTTGGGATTCAATTTATATATTTTAAAATATTATTTATATTGTTATCATTTATCACCCACTAAACATTTGTGGATGTAGAAATTATGTGATCATCGAATTAAAAACTATAATATTTATATTTTAAATAATTATTTCTTAATTCTTAATGTGATAATAATTAAAATTATATTTAAATGTTTCTTATGACAGTATTTTCAATTACCTTTACTTTAATTAAAAAATGATTACATAATATTTTTTTAGCATTTCAATATAGGTTAATTTTACCCCTACAATCATAGTTTTTATTTATGATACATCCTATATATATTTTCATTCATATTTTTGGAAAATTTCAATTCCATTAAAGTATATGTTATTTTGTAAATATGATATCAAAATTTTAATGGATATTTTTTTATTTGTCCATATATATTTTTAATGCTCTTCGAATAGTTTTTCTAATATATTTGACCATCCTATAATTTTTCATTTATTTAAAGAGTTATATTATTTAACATTAATATATAATTTAATTTTCATGGAATATTGTTATTATGTTATTCCAATGATTGACCTAGGAAAGAACTAATACGTTATATATTTGCGTTATTATATTGATGATTATTGATTGTTATGGAGGTACATTTTGTACTGAATTAATCATTTAATTTATGATGTATGAATTGGAAATATTATGCAACCTATGGAGAAAGAAATTATATTGACCCACAATGCCTTGGTATGTCCTGCGAGGGGAAAATGTTTTTTCAATTTTGTGTATTCCTACTTATTTTTTAATAATTTCTTTTTAATAATTTTTGTGATAAGTATGATGTAATATGAGTGGTCATGTAGATAATTATGATATCTTAGATATGTTTTCATTGATATGTATGGAGTCTTGTTTGTGATATTTATGATAATTACATATTTATGAAAAGTATGTGGTCATGGATTCCTATTTGAATGAATCATTATGATATCCAATAGTATATATTCCATCACTATTATATTAATTTTTGATACCCATGTGATTATTTTTTTTCATGTCAGACATGTAAATGTTTTAGTAAATTTTTATTGAATTATTTGATTTATATATTCCTGAAGCACTATTTATTCCATTTTTATTCCTTTATATTTTTTTTGTACACTAAAACTAACATATTTTTTGATCTCATAATTTTAAATGTTCTATTTCCATATGATTATGAATAATAGTATTATATTTGAGACATCTATATGGGTATGATGTGGGGATAAATTGTTGATAGATATTTAATATATATTACAAAAATATAAATATTTTGATTATTTGAAATAATTCCCATTGGAAGGGGAAAGTGTTATTTTTTGTTTTTTTGTATCCCTATATCAATAAAACTAAAAGGTCATAGGAGTGTGTATTACTACTTTTTTGATATTTTATTTATGAATGGTTTTATTTTGTCTCTTTAGTTGGTATCAAATATTTTATGAAAATTATATTTATTTTATCATTTTTATGGTATTTAGATCTAAGGTGTCACCAATAATAACAAAATAGTGGTTATATTACTATATAGGTTATGATGAGTATGTGTTCAAGGTATAGGTATCTATTAGGGTAGGTATGTGATTTATTGTATAGAAAAGTGAGGATATTTTGAGGAAATACTAACAACATTTACAAGCATAGACAATTTAGTTAAATACTGACTGGTATAAGATTTTCTATTATTTTTATATTATTAAAATAGAAAATTAATGAAAAATAATGGAATGGTTTTAAATATTAGAAATAGTGATATATTATTGATAATTTATAGTTTCCCTGGTTTCTTTATAATAAACTTCTTGTTTGGATAATAATAAGTGGATAGAGGATATGGCACAAATGAAACTAGGGTTAATAACCTGGAAAGAGGCAGGTTAAATGTTAACTCAATATTCTTATAGAACAAAAAAGTGGTCCTAACTATGCACGAAGATTGATAATCCATAGGGATATGATTTAGCAATTCAATTTCTCTATATGAACTAATATGATGTATTTTTAAGAAATTATATGATATTATATATAATAGTTAGGTTAAAGAACCTAATTGAAAAATTAAATGGACATCCTATGTCAAATAGAATGAGTTATTATTTGATTGAATAATATCATTGTCAATGAAAATGAACCATATGTTTAAATGATCGCGTTATATAAAAATATATAATAAGACTAAATATTCATATTCATATAATCATTTAATCAGACTTTTTTTGATATAAACAAAATAATTTTTATTTTTTTATTAGGAAGTATACAAAATTAGGAAAATGATATTGTGAAATGTATGTTTCTAGAATCTATAAGGACTTATGGATTGATGAACATTCTTATATAGAAGGAAGGGATTAAAATCTCAATATAAACCTATTACAAATGAAAACATTAGTACAATATTCTTACTAACTATAGTGAGTTTTTAAATTACATGTTGTATCTAATCTATCTTATAAACACCATTTAAAATTTTTATTTTTGAAGGATAATTAAAAATTCTTCAGATTTAGTTTTATAAGGGGGAGAATTTGACCCCCTGATATTTTGGAAACATTTATTCTATAAATAAATAACATATAAAATATCTCGTATCCCACAAACCCCAAGGTACAATGATCCAAAACATATTTTTTGATACATATGCGGGGAATAATAAGAATTAGAAAAGAAAATAATAAATAAAACGATAGTAATCAATTGAAAATAATAATTACATTTAGAGGATAAATTCATCATATTGTTTAAGAGTAAAAGGAATTTATTTTTCAATTAAATTTCATCCTTAAATTGAATTGTATTTTTCACAAAAAATTAAATTATTATTTAAAAATTTAATATTTCAATGTTATAACTAATATATTAACATTCATTTAATCAATATTTTATCTTTAATAAAATTAAGAAGAATTAAACAGTAAAAAATATTTTATCTATAATTATAGTTTTGCATTATATAGTTTATTTTCATCAAAATGAAACAAATTTGAATTTATGACATTTAATTTCATTAAGAGAATATAATTTTTTATTAATCAAGTTATAATTATATTATGGGGATTTAGATTTAGATTTTTTAAAAAATGTTGTGTTTTAGGTGAATACTGAAAAATATAATGTTTAACAAATATTGTTACTTTTGGGAAATGACCAGAATATGAAAACTTATAAAACCATTTTATTAAAAAATGTCTTATCTAATATGTTATGTTATACATTTTATTATATTAATTTCAATTTTAAAACCCATTTTTTTGGATTATATGTTATTTTTTAGTCTAATAAGACACTATTTTTGATCATTTAAATTAATTAATTGTTTTATAAGAATATATTTGGATTCAAATTATTTTTATGTTAAAATAAATATATTTAAATTAATAATACTATAATATATTTCATGGGGTTAAATTTATTATTGATTCATTTGTATGCTTAAAAATGAGTTTGTCAAGAAACTGATTCTTTTGTATTACCTGCACGTTTATTATAATTATTTTTTATCAACTCTAGTAGTTGAATATTTTAAATAAATTTCCATATTTAAAATTGTCAAATTCAATTTATTTGTTATTTTTAATTTAATTTTTGCTATGAAAATAATCTTTTGAGGACAAAAATAAATTATCGTGGTTTATGTTATTTAAGAAAAAAAGTTGAATCACAGAGGAAAATCCAAACATATCTCAACCCTTGTACATTATTTATGTGTATGAGTGGTTTATATACCATTTTTTTACACATATACATTATTTTACACTGTTTTAGAAATTAATTTTATGAAATAGATATAAAATTAATTTAATGTTTTGAGTAATTAAAGAAGTGATACATGTCTCACTTATAAATGAATCCCTTCGCCGCCCCTTATTCCCATACATATTTTTTTTGGGCAATCAAAAATATTTGTAAAAACCTTCCTAAATCTCATTTCATGGTTCTAGTGGTTTAGGACTCTCCAAAATACCAATTTATGAAGGCTCAAGGAGTTTTTCCAGAGGAGTATAGTAAAAAATCAAAATCTCTCCATCTTTATTTATATTCATCTCATTATTCATCTAAATAAAAGAAATATGTTATACAAATTTTAACATAATTTAATACATAAAATTTTTATGCTAAAATACAATAATTTCTTTTTAATAATCATTTTCTAAATTCCACCCAACCATTCTGAAAATGAAAACAACCCAGGTGTGTACATATGTACTACCACCTCTAATGGTAACATATTCTAGTTTTCATTAATAATTATGTTGGATGTTTATAAGGATTTATTTATTTATTTAATATATCATTTATGAAATAATTAGTATTCTAAAAATATAAAATATCAAATGTTTCCTTACCTTTCATTCGATAGAAAATGAAATCATCGCTTTTGCATATATTAAGATTACCAAAACCCATTAATGAAAAATTTCTATTTTTTCACCACATTAAATGGTTTGTTCTAAAATACAATTTTTGGAAATATATTGTATTATGGGGTAATATATATCTTGTATATGATTTTTATTGGATGAAAAAAATAAAAAATATGTATAATGTAATCCAACGATGTCATTAAATTAACCAAAATAAGTTCATCAAGGATCTAATTATCTTAAATAATGCCCATAGATTCCATAAAATAAATATAGGGATGTATACATCATTGAAACACAATTATTTGAATATATATTATAATATGAGAATTATGAAAATTGGTATTAAATAATGTAATTCTATCTCTCCAAAACGAAAAATCAGTGAAATAATTGGATTTACAATCAAATGAAAACAAAAAAATTGATAACTAACGAATGAACACATAACAAATGATTAAAATTTAAAATTATAAAATATTATATAAATTATTTTTTATCATATAATTTTTTAATTAATATAGGTATGTTTATATATAGGTGGTTAGATTTCATCTAATGAAGTGAGAATCTAAGGTAAGTGTTCTTCATCTAAAATTCCCTTCATTGATTTTTGTTTTTTTATAAATATATTTACATTTATATTGTATATATTATATCACATTGAAATATTTTATGATGGATTGATTCATTCAAAAAAATTTATTTATATTTCATTTTTTATCCTTTAATGTATTTTTATTAAAAATTTACTAAAGATGTAAGGGTTTATTTTTAAAACTCACATTATTTTGGATGGAAATTTTTACTTTAAATATTCATATAATTATTCCCACCAATATTACCATTCATTATTTTGAAATACTATTTTGAATTATTTTTTATTTAAATTTAATTGTTTTGACAGATTTTCAAAAGGATTCAGAATTTTTAACAATTTGGGATTCAATTAAGAGATTTATAAATTTATTCATTGTTTATATTTTATCTTCCACTCTATATTTTAGGAATTATAATTTATTTATATTTTCCAGATTCTAAATTTAAGATATATATTTTAAAATAATTTTTTAATTATTCTTCAGGTCTCCTTGGTGAAAATTATATTAATAATTTACTAGTGTCTTATTTTTCAACTGAATGTTACTTTATTTACAATATATAAAAGGAAATTTCTTTTAAACGTTTTCTATAATAATTTATTTTCCCACTCTATTTATAAATATTTACTAAGATACATAATATCTATATTGTAATTTTTTTCAAAAAAATTTATAGTTCCATTTTATTATAATATTTCTTTTAAAAAAGGGTATAAAAATAAAAATAGTATTCTATTTTATTTCTTGATTAAAATTACTAATGCTCATACAGAAGTGGTTTTTATCTATATATATATTTTTTATTTTTTGTTTTGATTATCTAGGTATATGATCTAATGAAATAATCCTTATTAATTCTTAGAATGGTAAATTATCTAGTATTTCCAATTATTAACATTATAAAGTATTGACATCCCATATTATTGTATTACAATATTGATTTCTTCTAATTAGTAGATCAAATTAATTATTTATTGGATTAATAATTCAACATACGATGAATTAATTGGTCATATTAAATTATGGGTTATGAAAAAAAAAATTATATCCCCATGATGAATCATTTGGAATCATGAGAAAAATATATGTTTTTTTGGTGTATGCCTACCCATTTATTAACAATTTCTTATGTATAATCTAGATGTCCCATATGAATTTTTGGTTTTCAACTGGATGATATGTATAATTCCAATTAGGTTGTCTTGGTAATAGATATTATGTATTGTATGAGACCTTTATGGTAATCTAATGATATCTTACTTTATGTATTACATCACTATGATATTGGTTTTTGATACCCATGTTTTTATATATTTCTATTTTACACAAGAATATTTTTTTCTCCCTATTTATTTTTAATTGAAATACTGTGTTTTTTTATTTATATAATATTACTCATAACATGTGTATTCCATGAAAAATTATATTGTTCTCTACCACTTATTATGAATTTGAGCTGACCCTTCTTCTGTTTTCATTTCCATAGCACTATAAAGAAGAATTTTACATATGAAACCCCATGATAGGGTTTGATTTGTGGAATTGTTTTTGGGATTTTGAAGAAATATTATAAAATAAGAAATATTTTTTATTGAGGAAAAATATAATTGTTTGGGATAAATATTGGTCTTGGTTTTTCCTAACTCAAACTAAATATCTAAAACTTCATTAATATGTAAGAGAATCAATATTTTTTTATATTGTAATTGTGCATGGATATGTTTAAATTGCTTCACCTGATATCAACGATTGATTTATAAAAATTATTTTATTACCACAGTATCTAGAAGTGATGGTTTAGGGAATCACATTTTGAATTTTTATTTTTCCATTAGGTTTTATTAATACATACGGAGACAGGTTGGTTTACTTAAGGTGTTTTGGAAACATGGTTCTAGAATAGTTTTGGTATCTTTTCCACTATAATGACACCCATTGGGAATTATGGAAAATATAATTTAGTGTTGAAAGTTATTCAATAATATTAGTTATATCAAACGGACAATTACTGAATAATAATAATAAATTTCATATAATATCCATTTCTTCATGATCAGTGATTATTATAGAAAATTATAATATTATTGATATATTCATAAGATTATAAATTTATTGCAATGGTACTAAACTCATCTCTCTCCCTCAATCTTCTATTCATGAAATTCATATTCCCCATAGATAATATCTATCATATGATTATGTATTTTTTTAAATATTCTATAATTAAAAGATAATTTATCCACCATAGTTAAAAATATATTCTATTATCATATCTTAATAACAATCCCAATGAGATACTTTTCATTAAAAATTTAATATTTTCATGAAATATGATATCAATAAAAAAAATATTTTAAAATAATTAATATCGGTGTTAAGCGATCTTCTATGACCCCTTATTTTAAAGGGGGGTAATTGATATCATGATTCAATTAATAATGCTAAAATTATAGTTTATTGAATTGTTATTTTGAAATATCATCCTCTTATTCATTTATTTAAATTTTATCTAAATAAAAAGAAAAATATTCCAAATTTTCATTCAAAATGTTGTCCTTAACGTCGATGTTCATATTATGTTGACAATGCTTTGGATTATTTGTGTTTTTAGGGTAAATTATTTACAATAATATATTACCATTATAATATTTTCATCATTACTGATATAATGAAACATTTTATTCATCAAAATAGTTTTTTATATGAATTTCATATCAAAATATACTCCACTTAATCAGTGTGAGAAAAAGATATTTATTTATTTTAAGTAATCCAACTAATGTAATTTATTTCTAATAAATAACACTCACCCACTTATATATTATCTATGTATAATGATAGTAACTCAATCTACATAAGAATAATATAATACTAATGTAACTTTCACAGAAATTATGATTATTACTATTTCTATGAGATTCATATTTCAAATATATTTCATTCATATTTAATAATAATGTTACAAAAAATATGAACTATTTTGATTATATAACATATAAAAAAATCTAATAATTCTATAGAATAATTTTATATCAACAAATTTCTTATTATAATAGTTTTTTTGTTTTAATAATTATTAGAGTTCAATCTAATTTTTAATCATTCATGTTAATCTTTTTTATAAATTTAATATCTTATTTAATGTCAGATATTTATATTTAATCATCTGCGTAAATCAATAATGACCCACAAAAATAAGATAATTCCATAATCATATACATTTAAAACACTGGTATCACTATGTTAGAAAACAACTCTAATAATTACATGTTTCTTTCTCCAAATATAATATCATTTTAAAATATGTTCACTAATTTTTTTAGACACATATTAATATTGTAACCCAAACCACCCATTTAAAAATATAATTCCATCATCTATGATTCCAATAGAGAATACCAATATAGTGTTTCTTTGTTCAAATTATATGGACCCTTCTTGAAAAAATATAAATTACATTAATTATTACCTAGTTGTTTTATAAATGGTTGTTAAATGTAGAATTGTTCATTAAAAATTTAATACTAGAATTTTGTCTTACTGTCCATTTAATATATATTTGAAGGCATTGTATCACCACAACAATGAATAACTATATTTCATTAATTATATACTCAATATTGAATACCTATTTAATATAACTACCCTAAATTTGATCATACCCTTTTTAAATATGTTATCTTTAATCACATATGTAACACCCCAATATTTCATAGTACATTATCTCTTCAATGTAACTGAATAACTTGTGCAACAAGCAACACCGAGTTTGAGCACGCCACGACATACCAAACTAGTAGTTCAAAAAGTGGTTATGAATAATATTAACTACATTTTGAATTTCATATACTCTATATAATTTTAACATCCATATTACTTATTTATTAGACATTATATAAGAATAAATTCAATTTTTCAGATAAATGACGTATTTTTCAAAAAATGCAATTTTACTACCTTTTAATGGAGAAAACTTTTTAAATCCAATATTTGACACTTTTATATTTTAAAATTTTCAAAATAGACTTCTTTATTAGAACCAGGACATGAAAATTTAGTTTTGATAAATTTTTGGTGTTTTTTATAACTTTAATGTTTTGGTGAATTGTGAAGATAATAAAATTTAATTGAAAACATATTTTTTAATCAAAATAATTTATATATTTAAATTATAAATTTTTATGTTTTTAAAGTATAATTAGATTAAATTTTTATCATTTAATACAATTTATTTAATTATAATTAATTTCAAATTTAAATTTGACATAAACACATGTTTATCTTTTGATAGTTCTTTCTTTTTAAAAAACACGCTTTTTGGTTTTGAAAATGGGAATTAATTTTAATTTAATTAATGAAACTTACATTATTTGAATTTGGAGAAATAGAATTCATTTTTTAATTTGGAATATAAAAAATAGCTTATGGTGAATTTTTGGTATTTTTCTAAAAACATGAAACTTTTGATGAAAAGTGAAAAACACTCTATTATAGTTTAAAACTGACTTTTTTTTAAATAATTATTCATTTTATTTAAATTTATTTTATTTCAAAATAGATATATAATATCGAATATGTTATGTTTTATTAATTGGATTCATTTTATAATAAAATTAGGCATTTAAAATTTTATTTAAATTTTTAATGTCTTTTACCAACCTTCTAGAAACATTTTTAAATTTTCACAAAACGTTATTTTACCGCTTATTTGAATTGAATTTTAAAATTCTAAGAGATACAGTTGAAATCACTATGTAAAATTTTGTTCAATAAGAATAAAATAATTCTTGGTGAATTGTAAATTTTGACTTTTATTTACCACAGTTAAAAGTTAATTGGGTAATTAAAGGTAAAATTGATATGATAATTACCGTAACACGTTCCAAATTAAATTTAATTAGTGTATTTGAAAAAAAACCATTCTTAAGAATGAAATATGGTACATTTGGTCCACTTGGATTAGATTAGGCCATTTTTAATGAATAGTTAAAAGTGTTAAATTCAAATTTTAATAACAAATTTTTTTTAATATAGTGTCACAGATAAGATAAATTCGACTATAAATATTAATTATAAATATAAATAGATTTCATATATAATTTTTTTATTAATAATTTATAATTATTAAATAATTCAATTTATTTATGACATAATGATGATGTAGTAATTACATTATCAATGAATTTTTAAAATAATTGATATTATAAATATAAAAATAAATGTTAATTGAGGATTTTGATGACATAAAAGAATTTTATAGATTAATATGAAATGTTAGGGTTGATTTGGTGAACTTTTTTTGAAGTTATAATTTTATTATGACTTTCAAAAGAACCAAATACAAAATAGGGTCAAAATTGAAATAAATGAGTTTTTAAAACAAACACAATATTATTAAATGATATAATATTCCTAAATATCTAATGTTCGACCAAATGACTTATATAATGATAAATATTTCATTAAAGATTCACTTTGGGTTCTCTTGTATTTTTATATTATGTTTATTAACCATATAATATAAAAATACAAGGAGAGATGAAAAATATTAAATTATTTAACCAAGAGTTAAATCTAAAAGATATGGTTAATATGGTTACCTAAACCTGTATAAAACCTATTGGTTGAGAGTATTTTGAAAAATCCCAAACTTATGTTCGAAATAAATCCATTTTGAGCCATTAGAAACATAAAATAATTTTATAATAAAATAATATTTCAAACTTCTCCTAAAGTGACCCTCACTTCTCTTATAAAAGGGCACTTCCCCTTCTCTCAAAATCACACCTCTAATGCCATTTAGATCATCGAAACCCTACGCAAATATCCTCCCAACACCCTTCACATTATGCTAGAGTGCTTCCATTGAGTATAAATCCAACCTATGGAGCACTTTTGTTCATATCAAAAGGAAACACCTATTAAAGAGATAATTATTTTATTACCTGTTTGAAAAGATATTTTCTTATTCCACTTTCTATTTCATTGTTATTTCCATACCAAAATAATTACTCCATTACCTTCTACATACTTTTATGTTATTATAACAATACTAATTATTCTATACATCATATGAATGACAATGTCACCATGCGTGCGTACATACGGCTTATCGTCTCTACGTCATGGGGTAATTTGTTATTCAATAATATGTTATTTGGATGGATATAATGACGAGTAATATGCATATAAATAATGAAAATAACATGATAATTTCTATGTAAAATTAATATTCCATCCAATTCCATAAATTTTAATCATTAAGGAGATTATATCTTCGCTTGTGTGTACGTATGACTTACCATCTCCATGACGAGATGAGATTCATTTCCAGGTTCACCATTCAACGATGACTGTAAAAATATATATTATTAATAATTATTTAATATATGAAATAATAATGATACTGGATGTATTTATATATGTGTATCTATGTATGTATATTTTTATGTATTTATGTATGTATGAGTGTATGTATGTACTTACACATATCGTATTAACTTACATCAGTTCAATATAGTATGAAAACAAAAACAAAGTTTATGCATACGTACGGCCTATCGTCTCCATAAATAGTTTTTTCCATTTCAAATATCAATATATTATACATATTTATATTTTAAATATATGTTATATATAAATAATTTATTATATTCTGGAAGTATTTAAATCATGATTTAAATGATACGATCAAAAATAATAAGTCCAAACATGTATGATAAAGAAAGCTATTATTACCCCAAATTTTAATTTAACATGGAAATAATTATTAATTTGTTAGTATAAGGTCATAAATAAATCTTGTATGATATAATAAATATGAATATGGTTATGGTATAAATTATTAACATACTATTTTCATTATATAAGAGGTTAAACATACCCTTGACCAAAGGAAAGTGCATGTTAAGGGTTAATTCATCAATATCATTATTATCTGAGATTGTTTATGTGTATGTTTTTACTGGGACATATTTATTATCCATTTCCATGTTTCATTAAAGAGTTTTAAAAAGGATTATTTTTAAGGTACTATTTATCTAAAATAACGTTTTAAATTTTTTAAATATTTATTCATCTAAATCATTCTGATTAATGTCAATGTTTTCCAATTGGTTTTAAGGATTTATTTATATGAGCAGGAATTTAGGAAAATGTTAATTCCATTACATTTTTTCAAAGTGGTATGGGACACTTTTATTCAAAAATAACTTTTAAATATATTCGTTTATAAATTGTGTGACTTTTAAATGATTTCATAAAAAATGGGTATTTCAGTCAAAGTTTTTTTCTGATCATTTTCAACTATATCAACATCATTTGCTGGATATTATTCTTGATTGAGGTAGATTTATAATATTACAATCTTTTATATTGTATTGAATGAGTTATTATTTGTTTTATTACGGATGTCATATTTTTATACCATTCACAGATTATGGCTAAAGTATTGATATTTCATATGCTAGTTTTAATACGTATGATTATGTTATGTTTCAAAATTTCCATTTGAGGAATGAAATGGACATATTTAGTGATGGTTGGGGCCCGAAATAGCCCCTCTAATATTATTTTTTTGTTTCAACCCCATTTATTTTCTTTAGTTAAATAATTTTTTCACTATATAAGAATATATGTAAATATACTTACTTGAGGCATTTTTATAAGCACAGGGTGTGTTGAGCATGGCTCTGAGTAATTGGGTACACAACAAAGGGCCTTACAATGCACTTGGTTTGACACTCTTGGGGGATATTATTAGGATAGTTCACTTTTTTTTACAAACCAATATGAAGGATTATTAAAATGAATATCATAGGTTAAACCTTATGCGTTTTATATTTATGATAATGTTACATGGATTAGAAATATTATAAATGATATTATGGATAAATCATAGACAATAAAAGGAAAAATGTTTAAATAAAACAAATAATGTGTTGAGGTTGTATTGGAAAAATAGTTAAAAGGATACATAGTGATAAAAATTATGTGTATGATTTAAATAATATTTATTTTTAAAATTATATTAATATAATTTTTAAAAAGGTAATCTTGTATGCCATGTGATAACCAATAAAATCCCACGAAGCTATGGGTCTGAAACACAAGACCAAAAGAGGATATGAGTGGTATTCCAACCACTGACCTATGTAGTGTCCTTATTAAAATTTCATTTTTTTGATTTAAAATAGGAAAATAAATACTAATGAGGATAAAATAGTTTTTATTTATTGTTTTAGTGATTACTTTTTTAACAATATTAGTATTGTAAATTTCTTAGACATAAATAGTTAGACTTTTCATGCTTTAATGGTCCTTATAATCATTTAAGAAATTTAATTTATTACTTCATGAGTTAATATTAATTTTTGAATGAATTTTAAAAATAATCAAAGCAGAAGAAAATATTGAAATTATATTTATTCAAATATCTCAATTAAATAAATTACATTATATCCTTAGCTCTTAAATGAATTATCCATCATTAGGAAAAATGATCAATTTTGTTTTCTCATAGTACATTAATTTTTGTATATCAAAATGGTTTATAAATCCTCAATGATTTATATTGAGGTCCTAAAAATTATATTGACCGTTCACATGATTTTTTTATTTATGACCTCAATCACCACAATTAATATTTAAAGCCTTACACCAAGTAAATTTCTTTACATTTCCCTAAGGTTCTTATATATAGAAACCTAGTTATATGTTACGACAAGTGACCTTGGTACCTCCCATTAAATATTTTACATATCATATATTAGGAATCCATCCCATGATGTGGGATTTAAAAATATGAAATATTAAGCAATCTATTACCAATATCATGTTTAAATTTTGAGGACAGAATTTAATTAAGATGGGGAGAATGTAACACACTTTAATTCAAATGTAATCCTCTTCTATTAAAAAAATTTGTGACACGTGACACCAAGAACATAAGGGAATATAATATTAGGATTCATTATAACATAATTAATATTTAAAATAGATTCAATATGTTATATATATTTTAATACATGGAATATCGAGTCAATCTATGTTACATACAAGAGAGACTTTCTTCAATGGATTGCATTACATGCTAAACCAAGTTTTATCGAATGATAATTAAAATATTATAAGATAAGAACCAGACATTAAATTAATCTTTATGGATAATATTGAATAAATTATGATAATACATGCTTTATGAAAATATTAAAAGAATTAATTGGTTACCAATTAATTTGAATTGAAAATATAAACATATTGAATATAAAATAAATATTATTATCTTTATGGTCAGAAAGGTGTTTTGTCTTAATAAATAATACAATTATAAAATAATATTAATGAATTATAAATTTTATATATACACTAAAATATTTTTAATATTAATCCACTATATTTTATAAGAATAAGATGAGAACAAACCAAATATTTCACATAAAAATCTACATATTTATTATAAAAATTTACCACCTTTTAATGGTCGTACAATTTTAAATTAATTGTTTAATCATTAATAATTATATAAATCAAAATGATCTTCACATTTGAAATAGAAAAACAAAATAACAAGTGATGGTGAATTATTTAAATTTTTATGTTAAGTTTCATTTTTAACGAATTGTGAAAAATAATGAATTTTAGTTCAAAAATATGTTTTCAAGTGATTTAATTATAGAATAAAATTACATTTTAAATTGGTTTCTAAGTTTAATTAGGTCTTATTTTTATAAATTAATAAAATTGTGGACATTTTAATAAATTCCAATTTTAAATTGAATATAAAATCATAGAAAACATTTGGATGTTTTTACTTTAAAAACTCGCATCATCATCTCATCTACATGATTAAATTTAAATTAATTTATGCCACATCTGTGATTGAAATTTGAAATAATTGAATCCATATTTGGAATAACATATTTTATAATTTATAATAAGGTCAACATAGATTTCACAAATAATTATTTCTAAATGTAATTAAAATTAATCACAATGATTAAGGTACAATTAATTATAATAATGGACTAAACCTTAATCTTATGGGTCCAAATAAAATAGAAACTTGTTAAAAATAAATTTTATGGACATATTTCGACACTATAATACCTTTTATATAATATTTTCAATTATTATATACACATGCGATATAAAAAATGTGTATATAATTACTTTGAAAAAATAGTACAAGAGTGTTGCTCCTCTTCCACTATAAAAAGTCTTCCTATCACCCCACTTCATCGCACCACTCAAGAAAAATTAGTGAAAATAATACATTACCAAATATCTCCTCCACATCCCTCCCAAAATCCTATAAACCTACCCCTATTCGTGAAGCAATCCAAGGAATCTGTTGGCTCAAATCAAAAGGAGTTTCCAGATTAATAGGTAACATCATTCATTAAAATTTTTAGTTTTACTTCTATTTTAAACACCCCAAGACCGCTTTATTAAATTATTAAATAAAAACACAAGTATATTATATATTATAGGATGTTATTATTCTAAGGGTGTGGTATAATATTACATACACATCCATTTTTTGTGAAATGAACATATTGTTCTTGTGTGAGGAGAACTACTATCTCACAAAATAATAATTATTCGTTTTTTCCTTTACCACCTATAATGGTGGAAAATATGATATATATTATATTCATATATATGTTATATATGATATTTATTATGTATTTATTATTTTCTAATTATTTTATAATACATACACTTACATTTTCCATTTTTGTATAAATATGATAACATCCTTTGTGAAAGTGTGGAATGTCGCCTCCTCCAAGTAATGTGACTGGTTTACACTATTTTTGGAACATATAATTGTTGGATTTAATTAAACATATGTGAAATAAAATACCTCTATATCATATTAATTAAATAATTAAATATCTATAAATATGATATATATATATATATATCTATCTATCTACGATTTTCATTATTACCCTTCTACACACATCACAAGTGATAATATCTTTGGTGGTCTTGCGGACTAACGCCTCCTCAACATGGTGTAATTCCTTTTAAATAACAATAATTATATACATATGTTTATATGTTAAAATAATATTTTGTTTATGATATAATTATCATTATTTAATGATATTTTTCCACTTACATACATTCGATAATGATCATTAAAAAATGAGAATGTAGCTCATGCATATATATGACCTACCATCTCCATGATTATAAAATTAATTAATAGTACATATAAATATTAAATTATTGGTTTTAAATGTATAATTAATCTATAAATGAAATAATTATTTCAGGATTATTGTTCTATTGAATTTATAAAATGACCAATTTGACCATAGTTTACCTAACAAAGTTGTTTTTGACACATAAATTGAATTTGGTCAGAACACCTGATGTAAACATAACTGATTAAGTAGTTGTATATGAATTAATATAAATTGAAATAAAAGTAATAAATAAAATAAAAAATGTTAAAATTAAATTATATAACTAACATAATATTCTTATAATTTAATTTAAAGGACGTTCAACTGAATGGAAACAAAAGTTAATTGATTTTATTGCTTTTTAACATTCAATTGAGAATTATTCGTTATTATTAACCAAGTTTCATTTATATGGCATATATAATACCCTTTTTGAGGATATATAAGGAATCATGTTAATCATTTGATATCATAACATTCATTTAATTTTAATCCTTCCTGAGGTATATGGTTTAATATTTTTCAATATAGTATGGGAAACATTGGAATGTGAAATATTATATTTCCGAAGAATAGTTTTATTGATAATTAATTTCCATTCAAGGTAATTATATTAACATTGTTCAATAAAACCAATAATTTTATTATCCTTTGGTTATTCCTGACCTTTTAATGAAATAGTACAATTTTTATGCTCTTTATTAATCAAAATATTTCAGAATTTTATTTCAAGTATCCAAAATTTATTTCTCTATTTAGTTAGAGAAGATATTTTCATATAAAAACAATGTTTAAAAAAAATTTAAAATGATTTGGTAAATTATTATTTTACAATTTTTTATATTCTAAAATTTTTATGGAACATTATTATATCTTTCCAAATAGGGAATATTTCTATCTTATTTATAATGTAACGTGAATGTTTTTTTTCCTTATAAGAACTATACGGATTTACCAGCCATCAATTTTTATATCTTACTTCTCATGTTTAAAATGTTAACTTTCTATGAAAATGATATCAAAATTTATTTTCACAGAAAATTACTTCCAAATGGTTTTTAAAATAAGGATATTTTCCTCAAGAATATTTTTAAAAGAAATCATTTTTATAGTATTTCTATTTATAAAAAATAAAAAATATTAATTTTACTCTATGTGGGATATGTTCTATTGATACAATCTTATTTCCTCATCTGGATGGTTTATATGTATAAAGGGTGGTCTTTATAAAACAATGGAATATATATATCATATATTTGATATTGGATTTATGGTATACATATATCATTTATGTTTAATTATGTTAATACAACAAAAAAATGAAAATAGCATTCATGCATATGTATGGCATATCGTCTCCAAGAATGGTGCATACATTAATTAAATATAATCATTATAGATTATTCAAAACGAATATGTGCTGAATTTATAAGATAATTAATTCATTTTTTACATTCTGAAGATGATGAAATATAGATCTGTGTAGTATAAAAAAAAAAATTTCAAAACATAATTGAGAAAAATAGGAAATTAACAATCCAAATATTTAAAATAATTTATTTGTGTTAAAAACGGGTAATTAAATATTACCCATCTGAAGATAGAAGGGGGGGACTAATCAGGGCCAGATTATCCTCCATGTTTGAAGGGATGCAAACTTTGCGGCTAATATGCTCACTTGGTGTGGGAGGTCTGAGGAATATCTTACGATTTATGACAGTTTGGGTTCTTTTCCTCTTGAATTTAAGTACATTATTCAAGGATATTCCCATTGATTTCACCACTTTCTCCCCCCTTGGGGGATTTTGTAGTCCTTCTCTATTGGATTCCCAAACCAAATAAAAATCAAATTTTTAAACAAATATATTAAATTATGAATATTTTTATGGTTCTTTTATAAGTTAGTAGTATATTTTAAACCACTATAAAAAGGATAATAGATTAAAAAAAGATTAAGGTAAGGGCTTTCATATAAATTTACATTCCATTGAGACTTATTCTTTTCATTCTCATATTCACTTTTATATGGGGTATATACAAAACTTTGACATGTTATATAATGTATCAACATACTGTCATGATATTATAACTTCCATTTATTTTTATTCCACTATTAGGCTTATGGTTATAAATGACTTAATGTTTTATGGAGCATAATGGAATTTTTAATGATTAATTCGTTCAAGAATAATTTTTTTTATCATTTTTTCCGTTCATGGAAATTATTTGACCATTGTTCAATTAACCATTTAATTTTCATCTCATCATGTTATTCATGACCTTTATCATGATATAGTACAAGTGTCCCACTCTTAGGTACTCAACATTTTTGAGAATTATTTTTATTCTTCAAAAATCTATATTTTCATTATCTCTTTAGCGAGAGTACATGTTTTATTTTAAAAACCATGTTTTATAAAAATATTTTAGAAAATAATTCCAAATTATTTTTTAATGAAATTTCTAACCATTTTTTATATTACAAAATTTTTCAATAAAATATTATTGTAAAATTTTTATGATATATTTTTTCTATCTATTTTACAATTAAAAAGAATGTTCTTTTACCATGTAATCCTTATACAGATTTTCCTCCTATCATTTCATTGAATCTTACATTTAAGGTTTAAATGGTAATTTTTAATGAATATTTTTTTGAAAAATGATTCTTAATGTTATTGTTTTTTAAAAAGTTTTCCAAAACAAAATGATATTTTCCTCTAGAATGTTTTTTATAAAAAGATATTTTTATATTATGTGTTATCATCAATAACAACAACCCTTTATTTTACTCTACTTATGATACTTTTAACTGATACCATAACATTTCCTCTTTTTTATGTTTTATGAATGATTTTTCTATAGAAATTATTCACATTATAATTCATGATTTATTTTAATCACCTTGAAATATTCAATATCTTATGATTATTTAATATTTAATTTCTCAAAAATATCCATATCATTTTCAGGGATATGAATACTTCCTAAACCATATTTCATTTTTTATAAAGATGATACCATGAAATTTATTTTATTACTTTATGAAATATTTATAAACAAGTATTGTTTATTCTATATAGATATTTTATAAGACCCAATGATTATTTTGATGCTTTGGATATGCACTATACGAGTTGGGGACTGGTTAGTCCAATAATAATTAGTTAGAGACCTATTAATGAAAGATATATTATATGTGTACCATTTTATGAAAGCCCTATATGCATTTGTAGCCTCATGAGGCTAAATTAGTTGATGAAAATCAATTTGAGTTTGTTTCCAAGTAGTATAAATGGGTTTTTAACCATATTTTTAAAACATCTTGTCAAATGTCTTGATGATATTGATTTCCATGTGCAATAGAAATGTTGTAAAATAATTAATAATGTACATAATTTATTTTTATTTAATATTTATACATGATATTAACTATCAAAATAACCAAGGATAAATATTTTTTAGTTATTTATTTGAGGGTATGAATGAGTCACATAACTTTAAGGGGGTGGAAGTCAAAACTTACTCAAATGAAATTATTGTATTTAAACAAGATGTAAAGAACAAAGGTATATTATAAATAAATAATAATGAAGTATAAAGTCATTATAAATATCATATATATCGTAAATAAATATATAGTCCATTATAATGGAATACATGAGAAGTGGTAATGGAAAAAAATGAACAATAATCATTTCGTGAGGCAGTAGTTCGCTGTAAATAGAAACTATGTGATTGTTCGCTAATATATGAATGTGGTGTTATTGTTGGTCATAACTTTACAATAAAGAAATCATATTATATTTATGATACTTTTATTGTTATACGATCATTGAATAATAATAGGTGAGAGGTTGGAGAATCAAAATAAAACTAAAAATCATGAGGATGTTTGTTACCTATTAATTGGGTAAATACTTTTTGTTTGTACCAAATTGATTCCTTGGATAGCTTCAAGACCATAAAAAGTATTACAGAATTAGGTAAGGGATATTTATGATCCATTTTGGTATATATCTTTCAAGATAATGTATATTGAGTGGTGTGAGAATGTATGAGGATATGAGGCCTTTTTATAGTGGAGGATGAGTGACACTTTTAATATTTTCATAAATGAAGTCCATACACATTTTTAAATTGCATGTATAAGGACACACCAGTAAAATGATAATTAATCTTTAATTTTAGTCAAGAATATACATTATTACACATTGAGGTTCTTTTCGGGTTTATAGTTATAGTGAATTAGAAATCCTTCCATACATAATGTACCACATTCATATAAGAGGATACTAATAAAAACAGTATCCTTTTTTTCAAAATAAGAAACATTGAAGAATAAAACTATATTTCATTGACAACCCTCTATATAATTTATCACATCTCTATTATTTATCTTAGACATCCTTATATATTGTCCAAAACATTTCAAAAACATGGGATGAGTAAAAAACTATGTAAGGGATATAAAGAAAGAAATCGTTAGTCAAGTGATAACATAAAAACCATAAAAACCCATAATCATAAAAACTGATATTCATAGAAACGTCATGTAGTTTCTTGAGGACATATTAAAAATATCACCCATAAATTATCCCTTACAATGTAATAATATTTTGGTCAACTTCCATCTCTGGAGTACCCAATGCAGTTGAGAGCAATATTGGGGCTCACCCGTTATATCGTGAGAAATAATGGGCTCAACCCAAAATGTCATGAACTATAATGGGATAAACCCAACATAAATAATGTCCAGTGAACATATAATGATAATAAAGTATCTTTAAATTAGGAGAAATAACTAATTCCAATTATATATAAAAAAAAATATTTTGAAATTTATTAAAAATAGGTTTAAAAGGATTTTAAATGAATGTCCCTTAAAATATAAATGGAGGGAGAATTAATAAAATGGAATGAAAATGTTTATACAATGTAAATAGAAATAGTTTAACATAATATAAAAAATTAATCACACTAATAATCATAATTTAAGAAAACCAATAAAAAATAAGGTTAACACAATGAATGGAAATTGGGTGAAGAATTCCCTTACCTCAGGTTCTTCATACTAAAAGTGTGTTCAAACCTCTGTTATAATGATTAAAATAGTTTTATTAATATCATAATGAAACATATTCATATTTGTAACACCTTATATGATCATTTTACAACATCATTCGACACATTTATTGGTAGTATTTTGTAATTTACATTCTGTCGAGTGCGTTTTTTACATGGATTACATGGATGGTTCTGGATCCATATTCTTGTAAATTAGGAGTGAAACTCTACAATTGGAATTTAATGGTAGTTACATATTTCCAAAACCATAATTATATCATTTAGTAATTTTAATTCTAAAATTAAGATGATTAATAAGTTAAAACATTAATGATGTTTGTTTAGATCATTTTAGTGGCTCTTTGATAATAATGACATCATTTTGTTTTATAAATTAAAAACATGTTTAAAAAATAATTACAAAACCATGGATCATAAATAAAAATATATTTTAACCTGTTTCAACCAAAAAACTGTTTTATGACAATAAATGAAAGAATTAATGCATATTGAAATTACATCATACACGATGTTGGTAATTCGACATATCAGTGGCAATGTTTTTTTCCTTGAATAAGTGGGGGAATAGATTAAGTATGATGATGATTTTTTCATGAACATGAGAAAATCTATAATGTACATGATTTATGGAGCTTTCATGCCTCCTATATACGAGTTGTGGAATAGACTATTCTAAAAGTAAAGGAAATGAAAGAAAGACACATGAAATTGAAGAGGATTTATTACCTATAGATATCTTCTCCTTGAGATCATTTTGAAGGCCTTTGATTGTGGCCTTTGGGTTAGACTAGAAGGTCTTGGATGTGGGGAAGTATATTGGGGAGGGAATTTTGAAGAAATTACGCAATTCTCATTGCTTGAGAGGTGTGGGAGGAAGAGGGGAATGAAGGTGGTATTTATAGTTGTCACGACCCCCTCCCCACAAAGTGTACCCCTTCTGGGCCGGTAATGTGAGAAGAGAGATAATGACCCCCGAGTTTCGCCTCCAATAGGCCCTGGGTTGGCGACTAGCACCGAGGGTATAATAAACATACAAATGGGAGGCATTGCCCACTAAGAGAACACATGAAGAAGAGAGAGATATAATAGACTCCAATCAACTCCAACTCAGAACTGAAATATAAAATAAATCCAAGTACATATATAAAATGTCATGCAAAAGTACTACAACTGAAAGGGAAAACTAAATGTACCGAAAAGAAAGTAAAACGACAGCGACCACAAGACAGAACAACTCCTCCTCCAACCACAAGCTAGTAGTAACCAGCTTGATCTCCAAACTGCTCCAAGTGACCTGAAAAACAGTTTATATATCCATAGGGTGAGTATAACAGTATACTCAGTAAGATCCTCCACAAGCCTCTCGTGCAAAAGTAACGAAAGCATGCTAAAGTCTAGTGAACAATAAGTGAAACTAACTCTTCACCTAAACATGTATGCTATGTTCCCAACCTCACTAAGGATACTCTCACCAAAAAATGCATACAAGAATATATCATATAGTAAATCTTATCAAGGGTACCCCGCTACTACTTCCCCCCTGGTTTCCACCTTTCCCCAACGACATACGTCCTGTGCATCTCTCTCCAAAGGCTTTCCTAGAGTCACCTGGGCTAAGATCCACAATATGCACCTCGTGCACCACAAAGGCTTGCCCACAGACACTTGGGAGAAGTAACACACCATCCTCACAACCAAAAGAAACCAGGTATGTTCTGGGAGCCACCACATCCCGCATAACATGTATCAAACATCGGGTATTATACCTCAAGCCATTATAGCCCATACACCGAATAGGGATCCTCAAGCTATCACAGCCTATACATGTTACACCAATAGTAGTCTATAGGATACTATATCCAGAATATATGTGTGTGAAATAACCACAAGACATTACAGCCCTCTACACACATATATGGGTAAAACTAACCAGTGTGCCTACCAGTACAAAGATCTACCAAGAGAAGAGAGCGGGGTCAAAGGGGGTAGTCAGCCATTCAACCTCCCATTAGAATGTTGGGGAAAACACCCTCATGGGGCTCAGAATCCCCGGGGTGTCAGTTTCCCTTACTGACAGGGTATAGTAGCCTATAGAAACACAAAAAGTACAGAATATATATATAACTCACATCCACACTATGGGAATTACCTAGTCTTAGATACAACTGCAGCTAACATCTCTCAGACTCCAGGATGGTACTTCTAAGACCAGGTATCCTATAAGAACACATACATTTGAAGAGCTTTATTATATTATTCCATTCTCATTTTATCAGTTTCACTATACATTAATTAATTCTTTAAACATTAATTAAGCATGAACAATTCCACATTAAACTGAATTGGCATCACATTCAAAATCAACTGCTCCTTTTAAGATTCACATCAACTTTTAAATTCTAGTATCTCCATCCCTGTGGATTTTCACCATTTAATCAAACATTCATTACAGAATTACTTTTCCATATTCCCATGCATTCTAGAAAAGCATCCTATGCTTCTAAACACAAAGGAGGCTCAACAAGGTGAGTAGATATACTACCTGTCAAGTCTTTTCCGCCTATATAAAGATCATAGACCCATTCTCCCTCGAGAGGTTAAACACGGAAAGCACGTGGCATACCCCACGCATCTTCGCCTCCCATCAATGAAGGGTATGCAAGACCAGCTGCCTTGAGTAGTGGGGAAAAGAAAATCAGATAAACATTCAAATAATCCACAAGTATCCAGCAACCACACCCATCCAATTCCATCACCCATGGTGTCCTCCCCAACACCCACATGCATAAACTGATGCATCTCGCCACTCTAGGTGTCATCTTCTGCCACAACCACAAGGCCTCCATGCCTCCACATATCACAACAGCCATCCAGGCTCACATCACAGCACAAGCAGCAGGAAAACAGCAATCACAACCATGGGCTCTTGACCCTTTAACAAACAAGAGGGTAACTCAGAACCCTTTTAGAAATTCCCACACAACATGTTCTTTAATCCATATTGAATTAGCAGATTTGTTATGCGTAGGTTCCAATTACGGGAGACCTAATCAGTAAGATATCACAAGTATAAAACCATTCTTACTTCCCTAACTTTATTAACATCAAATTAGAACAACTACGACATCAAGAAGATTCATTTACATGCCTCTTTATCTTTATCCAATTAATTAACAATTAATTCCGACTTTAAGTTCATTATCAATTTCCATCATGAATGAACAACAACATTAAAGAAATCATAGATATCACTCTATCTAGCAAAACATGAGTCAAATAGTTATCACAGTATAAAGCAACAACATGCGATCAACCAATTCTTTTAATCCGGTTCAAGTATTTAATTAGGTCAATTTCATTGTGATCCAAAGGACTAAAACATGCTAAATCTACGATTGAACATATACAATTAGAGAAGCCAGGAATCCCCTACATTTAAGAGTTATTGGCGTCCTTTATCCACACAATGGGTCACAATCCTCCTCTCACGACAACTGCATCCACCGGAGGATGACACAGTACGACAGTACCAACCAACCCCAAGAAAAAACCATTAGAATCTTGGAAAATTACATGGTATAATATGGAAGGTAGAATCAAGAGAAGATGATCCCCAAAGGAACGATGATAAAACATACCTTATTGGGAAGATTGACCGACACAGTTTGGTTGCATCCGGAGTATAACCAATCCTAGGAGTAAAGATTGATTGTGAAACTCCTACGGGAATGATTGAAAGGTTGTAGCGTCTCTTAGTTAAGAACAAAAGTGAAAGAACAAGTGAGAATGATATCTCATCCATTTTATTAATATTTAATGGGGCGACGGTTTAAGATCCGGTTAATTCTCCATTAAAAATGGATCTCATTAACCCATGCGGTTTGACCAAGTAAAAACATCCCGGCATTAGGAATAATTAAAATAGGATTTATGGCATTTGAAACAGCCTTAAGAGCCCTTACAATAAGGATTTAAATGTATTTTATGTCAAAGGAAACGTCAAAAAGGGGAAAACTGTAGGAATCTAAAAACACTGTTCACCCACTGTTACTGTACATGAAACCGATCTGTGAAACTGATCTTTCAGACCGATCTGTGAAACCGATCTGTCAGACCGATTTGTCAGACCGATCTGTGAAACCGATATGTCAGACTGATCTGTGAAACCGATCTGTGAGACCAATCTGTGAGACCGATCTGTCAGACCGATCTGTGAGACCGATCTGTGACACCGATCTGTCAGACCGATCTGTGAAACCGATCTGTGAAACCGATCTGTCAGACCGATCTGTTAGACCGATCTGTGAAACTGATCTGTCATACCGATCTTTAAAACCGATATGTTAGACCAATTTGATAAATCGATCTGTCAGATCGATGTGTGAAACAGATCTCTGAGACCGATCTGTGAAACCGATCTGTCAGACCGATCTTTGAAACCGATCTGTGAGACCGATTTGTTACTGTTCACAAAACTGTAAACACTGTTCACAGAACTGGAAATTTGGAAAATAGTTGGGAATAAGTCACCTTGACCTCCCGGAACACCTCCAACACCACATTTTCACAATGTAATGGACCAGAGAGGTCCTGGCCATTACATTAGATACCTCTCAAAACATTCTCGTCCTCGAGAATTAAAAACCAACCTAGAAGAAAAGAGGGGTCAGAACAACCACCCCATAAGATACCTCTCAGGGGAAAACCACCATGAGTTGTTCGAAAGCAGTGACAAAACTACGACATCCGAGAGTTTGGAAACAAACATTCCATATCCAAACAATTCAATCATAACATCACATCAAAGGTACATAAATAAAACATGAAAGGTCAAACCATAAAGGAAACATCATTACATGAAAGGAGTTAAACATTAAACAACTCTGGGTACTGAGCATGTATCAGTGACTCACGCTCCCATGTACTCTCCTCTATGCCACTGTGTCGCCACAAGACATGAACTAAGGAGATAGAACGCCCACACAACACCTTCTCCTTGCGGTCTTGGATCTCCACAGGTCGCTCCTCGAAGGTTTCATCATCATCAATATTGATCTATCTCCAATTGATAACATGAGATTCATCATGTAGATAATGACGGATCTGTGATACATGGAAAACATCATGTACCTGACTCATCTGAGGGGGAAGTTCTACTCGATACGCCACAGCTCCAACATGAGCTAACACCTCGAAAGGCCCAACAAACCGGGGAGAAAGCTTACTTCCACGACCAAACCTTCACTGCCCATGATGGGGAGTCACCTTCAGAAACACATGATCCACAAAATTAAACTCTAAGGGTCTCCTCCTTTGATTAGAATTTTATTTCTGACGATCTTGTGCTGTATTCATCCTCTCACGAATCACCTGAACCATCTCTGTTGTATTCTGCACTAGTTCTGGTCCGAGAATTGCTGACTCTCTGACCCTAGTCCAGCACAACGGAGAACGGCTTGGACAGCCCTACAAGTATTCAAACGGCACCATACCGATGGTAGAGTGAAAAATATTATTGTAAGAAAACTATACCAAGGGTAAGTACTTCATCCATGAACCTCCAAAATCAAGAACATAAGAACGCCACATTTCTTCAAGAGTCTGGATGGTTCGCTCTGTCTGACCATCCGTTTGAGGATGAAAAGCAGTGCTAAGGCACAGTTGAGAGCCAAAATCATGCTGGAGACCTCTCCACACCCTGGAGGTAAAACGAGGATCTCGATCAGAAATGATCATCCTAGGTACTCCATGAAGTCTCACCACCTCCTCTAGATACTGCCTCGACAAAACTTGCACTGAGCTCTACTCCTTGATCGCTATGAAGTGGACCGACATTGTTAAAAGATACACTACCACCCATATAGCATCATGTCCTCCCGGAGCTCGAGGTAAACCTATAACAAAGTCCATTGAGATGTCCACCCACTTCCACTGAGGAATCTCCAATTGCTGGAGAATACCACCGGGAACACGGTGTTCGGCCTTCACCTTCTGGCAGACTAAACATCGAGACACACACTCTGCAACCGCATGCATCAGACCTGGCCACCAAAACTAACCCCTCAATGATCGGTACATCTTCGTCACACCAGGATGTAGTGCCAAGGGTGAACTATGGAACTCTCGGAGAACCATCTCGCGCATCACCATGGGAACAAAAATCCTTCCCTGATACAACACTCGGTGTTGTTCATCCTCCGACCAACCATCAGGGGCCTCACCACAAAGAACTTTGTCTCTCCGAAATTCCAACTCTAGATCACCCAACTGAGACTCTTCCACCTCTTGCATCAGGGATGACTGAACTGTCATCTGGAAAAGACAACCACTAGCCCCAACTTCTCCAATATCAAGATGCAAAGATGATAGCTCTTCCATCACTCTCTAGGAATTACCAGATTCACGCACAACATCATTACGTGACTTTCGGCTTAGTGCATCAGCTACAACATTCCCTTTTCCAGTTGTATATGATATTTCAAAGTCGTATTCCTGCAAGAACTCCATCCATCGATGCTGCCTCAAGTTCAAGTTACGTTGGGATAAAACATACCTCAAACTCTTATGATCGGTTAAAACCACAAAGTGCTCACCAATGAGGTAATGGCTCCACAACTTCAGATCAAACACCATGGATGCCAACTCAAGATCATGGGTGGAATAGTTGCATTCATGGGGACGCAACTGCTGATACCCATAAGAAACAACTGACCTCTACTGCATGAGAACACAGCCTAGCCCTAGATGTGAAGCATCACAGAAAACATCAAACTGGACTCCCTCCGCTGGAAGACAAAGTACTGGAGCACTTACCCACATCTCCTTTAGATACTCAAAAGTTGTCTGACACTGATCAGTCCATATGAACACTCGATCCTTCCTGGTCAAAGCGGTTAGAGGAGATTCAACTTGGGAGAAATTGGCTACAAACCTCCTATAATAGCCTATGAGACCAAGGAAACTTCGCACCTCTGACACGGTCTTGGGGGATTCCCAAGACACCACTGCTTCTATCTTCTATGGATCCACAGCTACTCCCTGTTGGGACACAACATGCCCCAAGAAACGAACTTCTAGAGCCCAAAACTCACACTTGGACAACTTCCCAAAAAACTGATGTTGGCGAAGAACTCCCAAAATGGCTCGTAGATGCTCTACGTGCTTTTCTTCAGATGTGGAGTACACAAGGATGTCATTGATGAAAACCACAAAAAACTTGTCCAGGAATTCATGGAACACAACATTCATCAACCCCATGAAAATAGCTGGAGCATTCGTCACGCCGAATGGAATTACAACAAACTCATAATTCCCATGACGACAATGGAAAGAAGCCTTCGGGATATCCTCATCCTTCACACGCATCTGACGATATCCTGACCGCAATTCGATCTTTGAGAACCAACTTGCACCCTTCAGTTGATCGAATAGGTCATCAATCTGTGGAAGTGGATAGCGGTTCTTTATTGTCACCTTGTTTAATTGACGATAATCGAAACAAAACCGCAAACTCCCATCAGTCTTTTTCACAAACAAAACTGGCGCTCCCCACGGTAACACACTTGGATGAACAAAACTGCACTCCCATAGACCATCAAGCTGAATACGTAGCTCTCGTAACTCAAGAAGTGGCCATACTATACGGATACATAGAGATAGGAGACGCTCCTGGCTGTAGCTCAATCCCAAACTCGATCTCTCGTCGAGGGGGTAAGGATACAACCTCTTCTGGAAAGACGTCAGGGTACTCCTCTACGACTCTAAAAAACGGCAACTGTTGAACCCCTGGAGAACTCAACATCATCTCAGCCATCATGGATGATAAGGATGGAACACTTCTATGACTCATCCGAGGATATCTCTCACCAAAAAACACCACTTTGACTCCATCTTCATCAAAGAAAACGACCTTCTTCTTGTAGAAATCCACAATATCTTACACCGAATACAACCAATCCATGCCAAGTATGACATCATATGGTTGTATTCGTAAACATAGGAAATCAACACAAGAGCGGTGTTTCCCCAACACTAGCTCACAGTCTCTACATACTTTAAACAAGTCGGGTCGACCTCCAACTGGTGTAGTCAACGCCAAGGGCACTGGAAGCCTCTCTACCTCAAGTCCCAAAGCATGGAAAAAGGTAGGTGATATGAAGGAGTGTGTTGCTCCTGAATCAAACAAGGCATACACCAATGTAGAAAACAAGAAAAGGGTACCTAGAACGACATCTGGCTCGCCTGGGGCTGGCAACGCTAGAGTATGAAGCAGACCAATACCTCCTTCACGGCCTCTCTGACCCTGATGACGACCACCACCACGGCCGCACTCTTCTCTCTGAGGACGAGGAGCGTCATGGGGCTGTCCTCAGCCTGGTCCATTTACCCTCTGGTGATCTAAATCTGGTGCAACCTGTTGCTGCTGCCTCGGCTGGAACTGCCTTAACGGAGGAGCCTGGAGCAGAGCGCCCGGTGCACGATGACGGCTTTGAAAAGTCGGGCACTCCCGCTACTGATGACCACGAACACCACAAGAAAAACAAGTGCCTGATCCCTTGGCATAGGCCTGAGAGTTTCTGTCTTTGGAGAAACGAGATAGGAAGGGCTGGGACCTACCCCCAGGTGAACGGATACACTTCTTCCCTGAAAACTGAGATCCCTAGACCACAGTTTTGCTTCGTGAGGAATCATGAAGATTCCCCTCTCGTGACGATCCGGTCCTAGCCCAAGTCCTCTCAACAACCTTTTCCCTCACCAGCACCTCATGATATGTCTTTAACATAAATGGGGTGACCTGGCGCTGGATCTCTGGACAAAAAGCCTCCTTGAAATGACTCGCCCTGGACTTCTCATCTTGTAACAGGTCTGAAACATGTCGTAGAAGGTTCCTGAAACGGATTCCAAACACTCGAACAATGGAGCTCCCCTGTCGAAGGGTAAGAAGCTCCTACAGACTGGATGCCTTTGCAGTCGAAGAAAGAAACTCCACTCTAAACCTGTCTCAAAACTCCTCCCATGAGATCACTGACTCCTCACGATCCCCAGGGAAGAAGAACCACCACTGCCTCACTGCTCCATGCAACATCGTCACAACCAAGGACACCCAATGTTCCTTCCGAGCACAAATAGAACTGAAGCCTATCTCGACCTCCTCCAACCAGTCTTCTGTGACTGCATCTGAAACGAAGCCCTCGTACTTATGTAGACTCTGGCGCTGAAACTCTTGAAGTGTCTTCCTCCAAGTGTAATCGTCGTCAACATCTACCCGGTGGCGATCTGCCGGAACAACCTGCTGGGAATCTTCTGCGCAAACATGACGAGGACGTCGACCTGGATCCATACCTGTAAAATAACAACTGTTAGAGCTCCTAAGACTGGAATATGGAAGACTCAACATTAATTAATTAATTAGTTTGTTTTATTAATTTTAGGTTCCCTATCCCAAGGTTTACCCATTCAAACACAGGCGCAAAAAATAATGATGCATGATCCTTTCCAAGGTCTCTACCCTGCAACCAGTATCACTTTGTTTAGTAGCCATCGTAAACTTAAAGGTCTGTGAAACAGATCATAGGGGGTCCTAAACGCCTATGTCTCTGCCGGTCTTTAGTGTTTACCCCACTTGATAAACATGAATGACACTGTTGCCCTACCATCCCATGCATCTTCACCTGTTCCTAACTCCAAACTCCATTCTATCCCTCAACTAGACCTCTGATACCACTCTGTCACGACCCCCTCCCCACATAGTGTCCCCCTCCTAGACTGGCAATGTGAGAAGAGAGATAATGACCCCCCGAGTCCCGCCTCCAGTAGGCCCCGGGTTGGCGACTACCACCGAGGATATAATAAACATAAAAATGGGAGGCATTACCCTCTAAGAGAACACATGCAGAAGAGAGAGATAGAATAGAATCCAATCAACTCCAACTCAGAACTGAAATATAAAAGAAATCCATGTAAATATATGAAATGTCATGCAAAAGTACTACAACTGAAAGAGGAAACTTAAAGTACCCAAAAGAAAGTAAAACGGCAGCGACCACAAGCCCGAAGAACTCCTCCTCCAACCATAAGCTAGTAGTAACCAGCTTGATCTCTAACCTGCTCCAAGTGACCTGAAAAACAGTTTATATATACATAGGGTGAGTATAACAGTATACTCAGTAGGATCCTCCCCAAGTCTCTCGTGCAAAAGGAAAGAAAGAATGCTAAAGTCTAGTGAACAAAAAGTGAAACTAACTCGTCACCTAAACAGGTATGCTAAGTTCCCAACCTGACCAAGGATACTCTCACCAAACAACACATACAAGAATATAGCATATAGTAAATATTATCAAGGGAACCCCGGTACTACTTCCCCACTGGTTTGCCGCTTTGCCCCAACGACATACGTCATGTGCGTCTCTCTCCAAAGGCTTGCCCGCAGACACCTGGGCGAAGCACCACACCATCCTCAAAACCAAAAGAAACCGGGTAAGTTCTTGTAGCCACCACAGCCCGCATAATGTGTTTCAAATATCGAGTATTATACCTCAAGCCATTATAGCCCATACACCGAATATGGATCCTCAAGCCATCACAGCCTATACACGTTACAACTATAGTAGTCCAAAGGATACTATATCCATAATATATGTTTGTGAAATAACCACAAGCCATTACAGCCCTCTACACACATATATGGGTAAAACTAACCAGTGTGCCTACCAGCACAATGATCTACCAAGAGAAGAGAGCGGGGTCAAAGGGGGTAGTCATCCATTCAACCTCCCATCAGAATGTTTTGGAAAACACCCCCCTAGGGCTCAGAATCCCCGGGGTGTCAGTTGCCCTTACCGAAAGGGTGGAGTAGCATACAGAATCACAAAAAGTACAGAATATATATATAACTCACATCGACACTATGGGCATTACCTAGTCTTAGATACAACTACAGCTAACGTCTCTCAGAATCCAGGCTGCTACTTCTAATACCAGGTATCATATAATCACACAAACATGTGAAGAGCATTATTAGATTATTCTATTCTCATTTAATCAGTTCCACTGTACATTAATTAATTCTTTAAACATTAATTAAGCATGAACAATTCCACATTAAACTGAATTAGAATCACATTCAAAATCAACTGCTCCTTTTAAGATTCACATCACCTTTTAAATTCTAGTATCTCCATCCCCATGGATTTTCACCATTTAATCAAACATTCATTACAGAATAACTTTTCCATATTCCCAGGCATTCTATAAAAGCATCCTATGCTTCTAAACACAAAGGAGGCTCAACACGGTGGGTAGATATACTACCTGTCAATTCATTCCCGCCTATAGAAAGAGCATAGACCCATTCTCCCTTGAGAGCCTAAACACGGAAAGCACGTGGCATACCCCGCGCGTCTTCACCTCCCTTGGATGAAGGGTAAGTAAGACCAGCTACATTGAGCAGTGGGGAAAAGCGAAGAAGATAAACAGTCAAAGATTCCACAAGTATCCAGCAACCACATCCATCCCATTCCATCACCCCTGGTGTCCTCCCCAACACCCACATGCATAAACTGATGCATCTCGCCACTCTAGGCATCATCTGCTACCACAACCACAAGGCCTCCATGCCCTCACATATCACAACAGCTATCCAGGCTCACATCACAGCACAAGCAGCAGGAAAACAGCAAACACAACCATGGGCTCTTGACCCTTTAACAAACAAGAGGGTAACTTAGAACCCTTTTAGAAATTCCCACACAATCTATTCTTTAATCCATATTGAATTAGTAGATTTTTTATGTACAGGTTCCAATTACGGGAGACCTAATTAGTAAGCTATCACATGTAAACAACCATGCTTACTTCCCTAACTTGATTAACATCAAATTAGAACAACTACGACCTCAACCATATTCATTTACATGCCTCTTTATCTTTAGCCAATTAATTAACAATTAATTTTGTCTTTACGTTCATTATCAATTTCTATCATGAACGAACAACAACATCAATGAAATCATAGATATCACTCTATCTAGAAAACCATGAGGCAAACCGTTATCACGGTATAAAGCAACAACATGCGATCAACCAATTATTTTAATCCAGTTCAAGTATTTAATTATGTCAATTTCATTGTGATCCAAAGGACTAAAACATGCTAATTTTACGATTGCACATATACAATTAGAGAAGCCATGAATCCCCTACCTTGAAGAGTTCTTGACGTCCTTTATCCACACAATGGGTCACAATCATCCTCTCACGACAACTGCATCCACTCGAGGATGGTACGGTATGACAGTACCAACCAACCCCAAGAAAAACCCATTAGAATCTTGGAAAATTACATGGTATAATATGGAAGGGATAATCAAGAGAATATGATCCCCAAAGGAATGACGATAAAACATACCTTATTGGGAAGATTGACCGACAGAGTTCGGTTGTATCCAGAGCAGAACCAATCCTAGGAGTAAAGATTGATTGTGCAACTCCTACGAGAATGATTGAAAGGTTCTAGCGTCTCTTAGCTGAGAACAAAAGGGAAAGAACAAGGGAGAATGATATCTCGTCCATTTTTTTAAGAGTTAATGGGGCGGTGGTTCAAGATCCGGTTAATTCTCCATTAAAAACAGATCACATTAACCCACGCGGTTTGACAAAGTAAAAACATCCCGGCCTTAGGAATAATTAATATAGGATTTATGGCATTCGAAACAGCCTAAAGAGCCCTTAAAATATGGCTTTAAATGTATTTTACGTCAAAGGAAACAACAAAAGGGGAAAAACTATAGGAATATGGAAACACTGTTCACCCACGGTTTTTGTACATGAAACCGATCTGTCTGACCGATCTGTGAAACCGATCTGTTAGACCGATCTATCAGACCGATCTGTGAGACCGATCTGTCAGACCGATCTGTGAGACCCATCTGTGAAACCGATCTGTCAGTCCTAACTATGAAACCGATCTATCCGACAGATCTGTGAAAGTGATCTGTCAGACTGATCTGTGAAACCGATCTGTCAGACCGATCTGTGAAACCCATCTGTCAGACCGATATCTTAAACCGATCTATCAGACCTATCTGTGAAACTGATCTGTCAGATAGATCTGTGAAAATAATCTGTCCGAACGATCTGTGAGACCGATCTGTGAGACCGATCTATGAAACCAATCTGTCAGACCGATCTGTCAGACCGATCTGTGAAACCGATCTGTCAGACCGATCTGTTAGTATTCACAAAACTGGAAACACTGTTCATAGAACTGGAAATTTGGCCAAGTGTAGGGAATAAGTCACCTTGACCTCTCAGAACACCTCCAACACCACATTTTCACAATGTAATGGACCGGAGAGGTCCTGGCCATTACAATAATGGAGGGGAGGAGGTAGTTTACATTATTTAAATCATTATTATAATACTTTTGTTTATGAATATGAATAATCTAAATTCACCTGACCCCAATTAGCAATAATAGCGTGTGAGTTTAAACCAAGTGGTATTTTATAACTTATGATGTCATAAATAGTGTATCTAACTGATATTTTGAATATACGGTATTTTACAGTATTTTACTATTCATTAAAAATTCATGAATTTCAGAAAAATCCAAAAAATTCACCCTATAAATTTTTGGGCATGTTTAATTCCAAAATGTGCTCCATTTTTTTAATTTTTTTCTAAATATTAATATTTTAATTTTCCAATAAAATCATACTTAATTCAAAAAATAAAATTTTTTATCTATAATTACGTTTATATCACAATGAAAAATTAACCAAGATGTCATTATCTTAAATCCTAAAGGAAAAAATAATAAAAATTACTATTCATTAGTATCATATTAATATTCATATTACTATTCATAAAGGTATGCTACTATTGACCAAAAAAACAAGTTGGTCTCATCAGACTCAAAATAACTTACTAAAAAAAATTGTAGGTGACCTGGTTTAGAAATTTAAAACATAAAATATGCAAAAATTTTTAAAGGATAGTTATAAATATTTACATAAAACAAAGAATCATGTATTTCATTAATTTTTTAAAACCTTGGGGTGTTAAATTATCCCTACCTTATAGAAATTGCATCCTCATTATTTTATTTACTCATTGAATAGTGAGGGTACTTTTACCTAATAGAAATTTTAGATTACCTTGTCGGTTCATCAACCATGTGGTTTCTCCAAAATACCTTTACCTATTGGATTACAATATATTGAAATACCGTTTAACATCGACCAAGAATCCGAACTTGTTTCACTTTATATGAAATGTTCTATTCTAGAAAAACTACTTCTGGGCTCAAGACATGAGATGAATCTAGCATATACTTCCTCAACGTCGAAACATGAAAAACATTATGTACCTAAGATACACAATGAGGCAAAACTTATTGGTATGAAACTAGTCCAAATTTATCTATGATTTCAAACAGAGTGATTAATCATGGATTTATCATTCCTTTCTTAACAAAACACAACACACTTTTCCATGGAGATATTTTAAATAAATCATGGTCACCTACCTCAAAAGATAAGACATTCTTTCATTTAACTACACAATTTTTATGCCTTCTCTAAGTATTCCTCATGTGCTTCAAGTTCATCATCACTTTCTTTACCACATCCTCTACTAATTTTGGTCCCATTAACATCCATTCACCATCTTCATCCCAAAAAGATGGAGATCAAAGATGCTTCCCAGAAAATTCCTCAAAAGGCACCATCTATATACTGGATTGAGAACTGTTATTGTAAGAAAAATACACTAATGAAATATAATGATCCCAGCTTCCCATCTAGTCCATCGAACAAGCTCTAATTTTATCCTCCATGGTCTGAATCATTAGTTCTAACATCCCATCTGATTGAGGATGAAAATCTATATTGAAATTTAATTCTATCCCAAATGATATCTGAATACCCTTCCAAATGTTAGAATTGAACTTATCATCATGATCAGATACAAGGGAAAGGGAAACTCCATGTAACCTAACAATATCATTGAGGTACATTAGAGAAATATGATCCAATGACATTGAATCTCGAATAGAAAATAAATGTGCCGATTGTTTTTCAGAAGATCCACAATATCCCAAGTCACATAGTTACCTCAAGATTTATTTGGTATTCCCACCATAAAGTCCATTGATATATTCTCACATTTCAACTATGGAACTAGAAAAGGATGAATCACCCCCTTCGGTAGCTTCCCCTCTTCTTTAACCTGTTGACATGTCGAACATATCACTGCAAATTATGAAATATCCCTTTTCATTTAATCCCACCAGTAATACTTCTGAAAGTCACTTTACATCTTTGTATTTCTAGGATGAACTGACAATGGAAAAATATGAGCTATACACATCAAATATTTCTTTAAATCAGAATTAAAAGGGACACACATCCTTTTTCCATATCTTAAAACACAATATTTATCATGGTTAAATTCTAAAAAATTTCCTATTTTATCCAATTTTACCTTTTTCTATAGCTCATAGTCTTCCATCTGTGATCACTTAATTTTATCTGATAATGATGACTGCACTAAAAATTTAAACAAAACATGTGTATTCACCACAACAACAACTTATAATCCATAATTCCTAAAATCATTAATCAATGGATCATGTTCCAAACATAACATGTTTAATGATGCATGGTGTTTTCGACTCAAGGAATCAACCACATTGTTTTTTGTTCCTGGATGGTAATTGATCATGCAATAACAATCCTTTATTAGTTCAATCCATATCTTATGCCTCATGTTTAATTACTTCTGAGTAAATATATACTTCAGAAATTTATGGTTTGTATATATTTTTCATTTGGAACCATATAAATGGTACCTATAATTTTCAAATAAAAACCACAACATCCAATTCCAAATCATGTGTTAGATAATTTAACTGGTGAGGTTTTAGTTGTATTGAATCATAAGCAATTTAATGATCATTCTGAATCAAAACACAACAAATTCCATTCAATGAAGCATCACTGTAGATGAAAACTCACCATTTTGGGAAGGCATGGCCAAAATTGGAGTATTCACCAATCTCTTCTTCAGTTCTAGAAAAATAATCACATTCTTCTGTACAAACAAATTTAACCACATTTCAAGTTATCAGAGTTTGAATGCTAGATACGAAAGCATAGTTTTAATTGAATAGTTAGTAATAACCTTCTAATACAGGATAACTACAAATCTCTATAACATTTTTTAGTCTTTTACATTCATCAAACACTTTTGTCTTGGCATGATCAACTGTAATTCCATCATTATTTACAAAGTTCCCAAGAAAAGAAATCTGTTGCAACCAAAAATCACAATTTCTCAATTTTATATATAGTATATTTTCTATTATTGATTGTAAAATGACCCTTATATGTTTTCATTCTCATATTAACTTCTATAATAAACCAAAATTTTATCCAAAAAATAACCACAAATTTATCCAAGAACTCATGAAATATTCTGTTCATAATATCTATGAATACTATAGGTTCATTGGTTAACCCAAAAGGCATAACTAAAAATTCTTAATTACCATATCTAGTACATAATGTCGTCTTCAGGATGTCTTCATCATTTACTATGAACTGATTGTAACCCAACATCAGGTAAACCTTCGAAAAATACAGCACACCCTTGAGCATATCAGACAAATCATCAATATGTGGAAAATGAAGATTTTTTTAACAATAATGTTATTCAAGACTCTATAATCTATGAAAAGCCTCATTGAACCATCTTTTTTCTTAACAAATAATACATGATCACCATATGGTGAAGTCCTAGGTTGGATGAAGCCTTTATCTAATAATTCTTCTAACATGTTTTTTAATTCTAGAAGTTTCATTTGGTCCATTCAAAAAAGTGTTTTAGGAATTGTTTTAGCATCAATAACTAATTCAATAGTAAACTCTAACTCGCAACTAGAAATCACACTAGGAAAATCATTGGGAAAAATATCCAATATTCATTTACCACTGGTACACCAAAAATATAGATATTTAAATTATCTCCAAAAATATGAGAAATATAACTTTCATTTCTATCCATTATCATTTTCTTAGCTTCCTGATATGTTATTAATGTTATGGTTTCATTATTGTACACAAACTGAAATTATTTCTGAAAAAAAAATATTTTTTTCTACAATCTATCTTAGCATGAAAAAAGAAATCCATTACGTACCCAAAATAAAGTCAAACTCTACTAGAGTAAAAACAACAAGGATTGTAGGTAAAAATTTTCCACAGTCAAGGATAAAAAGACTCTTATAATTTATTTTTTCCACAAAATTTCCTCTATGTGTTTTTACCCTGAGATATATTTTCGTTTCAGGAGGTTGAATTCCCAATTTTTTCAAAAATTTCTCCGAAATGGATGAATGTGTTGAATCCGAATCAAACCACACATTATTGAAATCAATATAAACAAGAAATGTACCTGATGCCACCAAATTTGAAGGCTCAACATATACTGAAGTGGTTGAAAATGATTTTACGAAAACCTTTTGCATCTAATCATGCTGATTCCCTGCTTGAGTAACTATCTTTGGACAAAAATTAGCAAAATAACCTAATTTTTAACATTTAAATCATCTCACCAATGACTTCTCATTAATTTTTAGATAATTTTACTTTCCCTCGTGAGACATGTTTCCAAACTTTCCACATCAGTTTCATTTCTCAGTGTTTATAATACATTTACAAGGATTCCATTTTCACAAAGAAAACTCCATCTCAACTTTTTAAACACAATGAATAAGATTCACGTAGCTTTTAAACGCTCATGAATCCAAAGATCTTCTCAAAAACTGTTTCAAACTGGAGGAAAATATAATAATTTAACTTTTAAAATCATGAATAAAATCCGGTACATATCTGGAATGTATTGAAAAATTGGCTTCATATGTGGCCAGATAATCATAATCTTTTTGCTTCAGTTCCATGATTTGTTGCTCCATTCCGAATTGAATAGTTTTAGGGAAATATTTTTTCCAGAAAAATACTCTAAAATCACCCCATTCTAGACTATCAAGATCATCCCTTTCTCTCATATTCTTAACTAGAGACCACCACTGACCGACATGACCTTCCAAAAAAAATTCTAGTATTACCTTTTGATTTTTTGAACATCCCTTCACATAAAATATATTTTCTAGAGAATTGATCCATCATTCGGTTATCACTAGATCAAAGGTTCAACAGAAGGCTAGGGGATGTTTCCTCCTAAAATTATCCAAGAAAAGGAAAGTTTCTTCATGGTAGATCTGGTTCCTATATAGCAATGATAACACCCTCATTTATTCCTTGATTCAATAGAGCCATTTATATCACAAACTGCTCAGTTCTGATTCCCAACATTTCAAGATTTAGATTCAGACATACATCAACTTGTTGGTGAATTAATACTTCAGCATCCATATTTCTTCTGCAGAAACCATTCTAAACAAACATATCATAGAATAAGGAATAAGGTACTCTTTAAATAATATAAAATTTCAAATTACCATAGAGTAAAAATTCGTAATGGTATTCATTAAATATCATCCCAACTCTTAATGTTATCTAAACCATCCTCTGATACCAACTATAAGGACCCGACCTTAAAACGTTAGTTAATCTTGAATTTTTTTTCATGAATATAAATTACTACACATTGATGATCGTTTTGGGTTTATATTTATAGATAATTATGATACCTTTCATACATAACATACCACATTCGTCCAAGAGTATACTAATAAAAACAGTATCCATTATTTTAAAAATATAAAACATTAATGCTTAAAATAAGATTTCTTTGGCAACCCTCTAGATCATTAATCACATATCCATTAATTCTCTTAACCATAATTATTTTCTATGAAGAACATTTTAAAAACATGGGATGAGTTTAAAACTGAGTAAGGGATATATAGAATGAAATCATTAATCACGTGATAACATAAAACCCACTAAAACCCATAAACATAAAAACTCATATGCACAGAAACATCATGTAGTTTCCTTGGGACATATTTATCATATCAATCTTTCATTCACACTTACACATGGAATTACCTTTTGGACAACATCTATCTCTTGAGTACCCAATGGATTGAAGAGTTATAATGGGGCTCACCACTCATATATTGAGCTATAATGGGCTGAACCCAACATATTTAGAGCTATAATGGGATCAACCCGACAAAAATAATTTCAATGGAACAAATCATGGTAATAGAGCATCTTTAGATCACGATAAACTACTAATTATATATACATATAAAAAATCCTTTTGAAATTTATTAAAGAGATTTTTAAAAGGACTTATACAAGAAAGTCCCTTAAAATATAAATGGAGTGAGAATTAATATAATAGAATGGATATGTGTATACACTCTAAATATACATAGTGAAACAAAATATAAACAAAAAATCATCACACAATAAATCTTAATTCAACGTAATGAATAATGAATATTGTTAACCCAAAGAATAGAAATTGGGTTATCAATTCCTTTACCTTGGGGTCTTCATACTTGAAATGTGTATAATCTTTTTTATAATAGTTAAAAGGGAATTATTTATATCTTATTGAAATATATTCATGTTTATAACACCTTATAGGATCATTTTACATCATCATTCGACACATTTATTAGTAAAATATTGTTATTTACACTGTGTCAGGTGTGTTTGTTACATGGTTTCCTTGATCGGATCATGATGGAATTTTTTTTATTAGGCGTGAAACACCATAATTTGAATTGAATGGTAGGTACATATTTTTAGAACAATAAATTATACCACTTATCATTTTTAATTCTTAAATGAGGGTCATTAATAAGATAAAACCGTAATAATGTTCATTTATATCATTTTAGTGGTTCGTTGATAATAACGACCACATTTTGTTCTACAAATTAAAACAATGTGAAAAAAGTAATTATAGAACAATGGATGAAACATAATATATATATTTTAACCTGGTTCAACAAAAATATATTTTAATGACTAGACATGAAATAATTAAATCAAATTGAAATCACATCATCCACGATGTCGGTAATTCGACACATCATGTAAAATGTATTTATTCTTTTCATAAGTAGGAAAGGAGAAGATAAATGATGATGAATTTTAAATGAACATGAGGACATACAGAATATACAAGATTTCTGGAAAATTCATTCCTCTTGCATAAAATTATGAGAATAGGATATAATAAAAGAAAAGGAATAGAAACGAAAACACATGAAAAAGAAGAGGATTTCTTACCTCTAGATCTCTTCTCGTTGAGATCCTCCTTAAGGCCTTTGATTTTGACATTTGGGTGAGAGAAACAAGTCTTGAACGTGTAGAATGAGATTTGGGATTGAATTTGGATGAAATTATACAATTATCAAGGATTGAGAGGTGTGGAAGAAATAGGGGAATGAGGGTGGTATTTATTATGGAGGGGAGGAGGTATTTTAAATTATTTAAATAATTATTATAATTTTTTTCTCAAGAATATAAATAATTTTAATTAATGTGACCCCAAATAGTAATAATAGCATGTGATTTCTAACCAAGTTGTATTATATCCCTGATGATGTCAGAAATAGTTTATTTAACTAATAATTGGAATATAAGGTATTTTACCGTATTTCACTATTCATAAAAAATTCATGACCTTCAGAAAAATCCCCAAAATTTACCCTAAGTATTTTTTGACATGTAGAATTAAAAAATGTACTCCAATTTTTGAGAAAAATCTTCTAAATATTATTAATTTAATTTTTAAATAATATCCTAATTAATTAAAAAATTAACAATTTTAACTCTATAACTACTTTTATATCACATTGAAAAATTAACCAAGATGTAATTATCATAAATCCATAAGAACGTAAAATAATAATTAAAATTAAAATTCAATAGGGTCATATTACTATTCATATTACAATTCAGTAGGTTATGCTACTATTGACCAAAAAATATGTTAGTACTATTAAACATCAAATATCTTACTGAACACAATTATAGATGACCATTTTCTAGAAATTCAAAACATTGAAGCAAAATAATTATTTTTAAAGGCTAGTTATATATATCTACATAAAATAATGTTTCATGAATTTCATTTATTTTTTAAAACCATGGGTGGTAACGGTTCCCTACTAGAAGACTAACCTATACCAATGGTTTGGAGAACCGTTGCCAAGTAAGCTGTTGGGATATGTCTATACCAGTGGTTTTCCCAAAACCGTTGGTATAGAACTATCCCAACGGGTTTGGAAACTATTGGTATAATTAATATGAAAATCTATACCAACGGTTATGAAACCATTCGTATATGTATTTCAAAAAAATAAAACATTCACTGGGATTTGATCCCAGGACCCCTAGTTTATCATTGAACGACTTAACGAATAACCTAACATAACTTTTTTGAATATAATTACATATATATTTATATGTGTGTGTGTATTCTCATAATTATTTTAAATTATGATTTATATAATGTTCTGGGTAGGAAGAAATGATAAAAAAATCAAAGGATATATACCAATGGTTGTCACAACCATTGGTATAGGTCTATACCAACGGTTTTGACAACCGTTGGTATAGATTTTGATTCTAGATTTTGTTTTTTGGGTGGATGGTTAGTTCGTGGGAGACCTTTCCCAACAGTTTGGGAAAACCATTGGGATAGGTTTACCCTTTCCCAAAGGTTTGGCCAAACCGTTGGGAAAGGTGGCCTCAAAGTGGGATTTCCCCATGGTTTGGCCAAACCGTTGGGAAAGGGAACCTATACCAACGGTTTTTACAATTCGTTGGTATAGAAGCATTGGGAACGATCAGATTTCTAGTAGTGGATTGTGGCTTAAATAATAGACCCAATTCTAGATAATGGATTATAGGGTATAAATATGGAAATAAAATGGCTATTGTGCAACTGTCTAGGTTACATAGTCCCTTAAGATTATTGTTTAGTCCCTTATTAAGCTTAATTTTACCATAACCATCATGGTTAATTTTAATTATTTTCACCAATATTTTTTTGTCAAAAAATAAATTGAAATTTTAATAATTTATAAATTATGATGATTCCAAATATTTAATTCATTTTTACAAATTAAATTCAAAAAAATTAAAGAAATTAGTTTAAATTTAATCCATCAAATGGGACAATAATGGGAGTTTTTTTAATGTGTAACCATCTTTAGGTTTTCTATGTTTTTACAGTCAATTTCAAAGTGAATCTAATTACAATTACCTAAATTGAATCAATTGATAAAAATATGATATATTTAAACATTATAACCAAATGAAAATATAATTTAACCGTATAAATTAATCATATTAGAAAGATGTTCTCAATTTAAATTCATTATTTTAAACTATTCACTAACTAAATGAAACATTATGAAAGATACCAAAAAACAACACAAACTAATTTCTATGATTCAATTTCAAAATTAAATTTTATTTCTACATATATAATCCATAAATATTTCAAAATTGAATTTTAAATTGGTTATCCATTAGAAGGAAGTAAAAATTATTTAATAAGAATATAATATATTATGCATAAAATGAGGTTTGATTTTATCATAAACCTATACAATATATTGGATTAATATAATTTTTTATTTAATATATAATATATATATCAAATTAATATTACTCAATAATGGAAAATAATTTACTTTATTAGCATAAAAAATCTTTGTGATCATAAAAATAATAATATTTTAATTTATATTTAATGAGTTTTTATATTCATTTACCATTAATTTGTAACCAATAAATTAATTTTATATATGTGTAATCCATATATTTTATAATGTTAGTTAATCTTATAAATAATCTCTAATATAATGGCGATGTTATATCTGATTATTATAATAAATAAATAATATAATATGGTTTGGTGAAACACTTTCTTTCACGTAACGCAAGCCATTGAAGAAACTAATTGTTGTGTATAACATACACTAACTAATTTTTTTATACATTAAATGATATAAAATATATTAAAAATTTTTAAAATATAGAATATATTATAATTTATCTGAAATTATATTCATTTACGTGCCTCGTAGTGTGTCATACCTACTATTGAATACAATATTCATACTCTATAATTTTGAGGCTTTACAATGTTCACACAAGATGTGGGTGTTGCATGAAATATGGGATCAAACATGGTTATTTTAGGTAAATACAACCCCTAGATCCTAAGGGAAGGGTTGAGAAAAATATTGGAGTGTTGTGAACAAAAGGAAGGGGGAAAAGTGAAAGAAGAGATGGACAAGGGAATGTTTTTCATAGAACGTGGGTCTACTGCACACACTTTCCATGAGCTAAAATGAAATTGGAGAGTGTCCTACCCCTATTGGACCACATTAATGGGTACCAATAGGGTGCATATCTCCCATGTTCTTGTACCTTATGGTATCCATGGATTTTCCACTATCATTGTAGAGATAGTCTTGTGCTCTCGGGATAGATGGTTCAACCGCTAGATCATTACCCCAATGAAATGGGGAATGTGTATGTTAGTAGGAAATATATTTAGAATCAAAACATAAGATCTACGACATGGAAGAAGGAATTTTATGCCACATTGGGTGTGTAAGAACCTCATACATGGGCTAGTCATTTGCACGCCAGCTATAACACCCAAAAAATTTCAAAATAAAATGAAAGGCATTAAACATTGTTTGAATTATATATTTATAACCAGCCTTTAAGCAAAACTTTTCCCCGACAATGTATAGAGATTGAAAAATTGTCATCTATATTTATGATCACCATGTTATTTAGTGTCTACTGAAACCATCATGATTTATTGGTGAATAGTAACATACAATTGTGAATAGTAATATGAATAGTAATATGACATTAATGAATACTAAATCATATTATTAGTTTATTTTATTAAAGATATAAGATAATGAGATGTTGATTTATTTTTTAAGGTTTTAAAAAATGATTTATAGATTAAAATAGTTATTTTTGAATAAAATAGATTTTTATTTAATAATTAAATTAATAACATTAAGAAAATTATTTAAAACAAATGCAGTTCATTTTGGAATACTACATGTTGATAAATGGTTAGGGTGAATTTTTTGGAATTTTTTTGAAATTCATGAATTTACGATTAATAGTGAAATTCAGTAAAATACCGTATATTAAAATTATAAGTTAAATATACTATTTATGACTTCATATGTGATTTAAGGCCACATGATTCTAACTAAAATTATCTCTTTAATATTGGGATCAATGTAATGAAACCTGTTCATAGTTATAGACAAAAATATTTAAATAATGATAAAAATAATGTTAAATCCTTCCTCCCCTCCACTGTAAATACCACCCTCATTCCCCTCTTCCTCCCACAACACTCAATCCTTGAGCCTTACCTATGTTCTAACCACTACCCTTAAAAAGACCCTTATTAATGTCCAACACTAGATGGTGTCACTAAAAGGCCAAAACATAGGGCTTTAAGAAAGATATTTAGGAGAATAGATCAAGAGGAAACATCCACTTTTGTTTTCTTTATTTTATTTTCATTTTCATTCTTATTATTCTTCTTTTCACACTACCACATATCCAAGAGTAATAAATGACCTGAAATATTATTTATATTCTATATTTTATCATGTATATGGAAGATTTTCCATTATACTTCTTCTCTTCACCAACTTATTCATGAAATTAAAACAGTATTCATGATGTGTTGATTTACCAACATCGTGGATGATGCCCTTTAAATTTCATTTACATACTTCAAGACTGGTCATGAAACAATTTTTGTGGTTGAAATAGATTATTATTTATGGATTATATCTTATATAAGGTTGTGGAATCATTTTGTACACATATTCTTAATATATGAAACCAAATGAATTCATTACGATCGAAGAATCACCAATGTAACAAAAAAACATCAGTAATGATTTAACTTATGAATCATTCCCATGTCAGAATTAAATATGATAAATGGAATAATTTATGGTTTTCGAAATATGTATATACCATTTCATTCCAATTATAGAGTTTCACTTCTAATCGACCAGAATATCCATCATGAATAGATCCTGGAAATCATGTAAAAAACGCACCCAAAATAATGGATGGAACAAAATACTAACAATTATAGGGAGAAATGATGTAATGAAATGATCATATAAGGTATTATAAACATCAATATATTTCAATGTGATTTTAATAACACTATTTTAACCATTCTATAGATAAATTAAACAAGTTTTATGTAAAATAAACCAGAGGAAGGGGAATTCATAACCCAATTTCAATTATTTTAGTTAAACTTTTATTTCATTATTTAAATGGTATTAATTTTTTTGTGAGATGAAGTTTGTTTATATTATATTTAATTATGTGTTATTGCAGTTTATATACAAATTCCATCTACTTTGGTACGTCTCACTTCTATTATATGATATTTATAAGGGGCTTTTTTTAAAATCCTCATTTAAAAATCGGTTTTAAAAAATTCAAAAGCAACGTATTTATGAAATTATTCATGGTGTAAATTTATGTAATGGTTATTTGAAATTTTTTATGATAAAGGTTGAAATCTATATCTCCCTCTAATTCCTTGGGTATGCGTAAGTTGGATGTCGTCTTAATGGTTACTCCTTGTGTAATTTTGTTTCTTATAAAAATAGTAAGGTAGCCATGATGGGTATAAATTATATGGAAGTCAAGATGGTTACAATATTATGTAAGTAATGGACCAAGATACCATTATGTTTCTATTTATGTTCTATATGTTTTGTGTAAATATCATGAAAATATCAAGTTTCGCAAAGTATGTTTATTAGAGAAACAAGTATGAATTTTTTAAAATGAATTTTTACAATACAGGTATTCATGGACAAAGGTTTTCATTCCACATTTTTTAATCCTTTACTAAGATTTTTGTGATCATCCCTCCTATTTAAATTATTTTCACAAGTTATAAGGTTTGTGTATGAAAATTTAGTAAGTCATGTTAAACGTAATGAATATTTCCAAAATAAAACATGTTTTCTTTAAGATGGTTTATATTTTTTAAGAAATGAATACTATTTTTATGGTATCCACTCTGTATTAATGTGGAATGTTATGAATGTATTATGTCACAATTCTCTAATTCTATAAACATGAAAAGATTCTCATTGTTAAAGGAAGTATATAATTGACTAAAATCAAGATTATACAATGTAATATGGATGAGACCTTATTGTTGGTATCATAGGATGGTTTAGATAACTTTAGGGGTTGGGATGATGTTCATAGAATACCATAAATGAATTTTTACTTTATGGTTAATTTTAAATGATATAACCTTTAAATATTACCATGTTGCTTCATCTAAGATATGTTTTTTCAGAATGGTTTTCTATAGAAGAAATAGGGAGGCTAGAGATGAAAGGAACAGACAGAGTGACAACCTTCTAAATCTTTAACCTAGAATTGTAGTGATTGGAACCGAGTAGTCTGTGATAGTAATGGATCAGCTGACACATGTAATAAATGGTGTTGGAATCCATGAAAGGGAAAAACATTATTTACAACAATTAAACATGAAGATAGTTTTACATTTTATGAGAAGACACCCTCCTCTTATTAGTGGATCTTCTGACCTAGTAGCAGCTTAAGGATCGATTAAAGCCCTCGAAACGATATTTGATGTAATGGGTTCTTTAGATAATCAAAAGGTATGTCTTCCCATTTATTGTTTTGAAGTTGAAACCGATCACTTCTCTTCTATGGTTAATAATATTAGGGATATATATGTTGTTCCTTCTTTAATGTGGGATGAATTTAAAAGTCTTTTACTTGAAAATTATTTCCCAAAGGTGGTTCAACATAGGATGGAGAATAAATTATATTATATGAAGAAGTAGGATGATTCAGTGGCTGTGTATGAATAAAACTTCACCCAACTTGTGATGTATGTCCCAAATAAAATTATGGATCTTGATAAAAAATAAACTATTTTTACTTAGGATTGAAGTCAAGGTATTATAGGGCGTTGGCCTCCTGTGAATTCAAAAGTTATGAGAGACTATTCTGATGTGCTAATAGGGTAGAGATGGAGTTTTCTGATGATCACATTCACATTTAAAAAATGCACAAAATAGGTTTCTATGGAAAGCGATGGGTAGGAATCAATCAAATAAATATTATGGTATGAAAATCTAGTTTATAGTTTATGAAATTTGTGGAATGAAGGACCCTGGGGAATACCATACCAAAATAAGGATGTGTTATTGATTTGGTATGTTTGGACATATGGCCTAATATTTTAACAAAAATGACCCTAAGACTAACCATGGTAATAAAAATGTTGTGTTTTTTAAATGTGGTGAGATGGGTCATTATGAAAATTCATTCCAAAAGATAGATCCAAATGATTCATAGAATCTAAACTACATGAAAAAAGTAATGTGATCATTTGTGACTACATCAATAGATGTTGGGCCATCAAATGAAGTTGTATTGTGTACTTTGTTTGTTCAATCATATTTTCCTAATTTTTTGTGCGATACGAGGTCTACACATTCCATTATTTCTATGAGATAAACGTCATATTCAAAATATAATTATTTTGTTTTGTGTACCTACTGAACATTTTGATATATTATATCATTAATCCATTTAAATTAATGTTAATTAAAACTTTTGTTTATATTATTCCTTTATGAGGCTTATGATTCAAATGTTTTAATTTGGTATAGGACACTATGGAATAATTAAAGATTATTTTATTCAATAATAATACTAATTATATTTCAATGGTATTTCAATTAGAGGACCATATATGAAAAATATTCAATAAATACTTCAATTCTATTATTATTTAGTTATTCATGGATATTTTCAATTATTGTTACAATTTTCTGACTATTTGGTACTTAAAATGTTTTAGGAAAACATTTTAAGGAAACACAACATGTAACATTTCATTACCTTGAACAGGTATTTTTCCAATTTTTCTAAGACCCCTTCAATACAAAATCTTTAGAAACTATAATATGGGATTTACTGTAAGTTTCAGGACATGAAAATGTCATTTATATGAAGTAAAAACTATTTACATGGATCAGGGTTCTTTTCATGAATGGGGAGGTCCGTCGAGTGTTGGTACATTCCATGTACATGAATTAGACATCATGTAAGTGATAAATATCAAATTCATTACATTAGGCTATGGATTATTTTTGAATACATATCTAGCATGACCTACACATTGTGACCCCAAGCTACACGTCATGACATGACCTGCTCCCAATGTAAACACATGCCTTTTGTTTTTTCTCTCAGTCCTTTTCATTCCGGACTTCATCTCTCTTGACCTTGAGAATTTCCGGTGCATTATTGAGAGACTCAAATCCTACATAATTAAACTAAACAACTTGGGATCATTATTCTTCATTCAATGTGTTTCCCGGTTAAGTGTTCCCCCTTGATATTCTAGTTTCTCTCTTCATCTTCTATTGGGGTTTCAATGAGTCATGTTTGGATTGATAGATCCATTTCTTTTGGTGTGGGTTAATTCTACAATGTAGAGTTTTGAGGTCTTATACACCTTCATTCTTGTTTACTACTACTGTTGAGAGTGTCATTATTTAGAAAATTGGTTTGTTGGTCTGTCCCAATTTTCCAAATTGATTACCATCAAATTGATTGATATAATTCAATTTCAGATTTAAATGTAATTGTTTAATATTTATTTTAATTACATTGAAAAAACACAATTCCAATGAATTAGATGATTTTAAATGGTTTTGGTAGGGTAATTTAAAAGACCCCCAAATAATATTTAATTGGGATGGGTTTATGGAAATCAGAGGATTTAAATTTTTGAATTAAAATTATAGATTTGGTGAAAATGTATTCAATTAAAATTTTGACCTTAATTTTGTAAAATAATAGCAAAAAGGATGTAATTTGTTTTGAATAGAAATCAAACTCATTAAAAAGGAATATATTATATGATAGAAACCCAGTGGGATTATCTTAGGAAATATGGATGTTTTTGGATAAAACATGTTTTTGTTTTAAATGGTAAGAAATTGGTATTTCTGAAATGGAAGAATTGGATTGATTGTATTTTCAGAAGTCTTATAATTGTTTTCCCATCATGAAAGTGCACATGCAAGCCTATGTTACTTGGTGAGGTATTTTGATACAATCTACGCTATGACTTCATTCTAAAACATACTTGTAGTAGGACACATACCAGACAGGATAGAGACAAGTCTTGTAAGGATAGTGTGATAGGGAGGTGTGTATAGAAATTTATCTATGTTCACATAGGGAGTGTGGATTCCTATTTCTAGTTAATACTATCATTTATTTTGGCAGATGACCTTGTTTCCCACTTGTTTATTAATATTTGAGATATAAATTTATGCCAATGTTGTCTGAACTAATTTACATTCCTTCTTAATTAATATAAAATATTTTATATAAATGATTTACTTAAGAAATTGTTTTAGAAATATTCTATCCCTTGAAATGTAAATCCCCTGATTTAAATAATCCTTCAATCATATCCAAACTTTTTATAATGTTTTGATTAAATAATAATTTTAATTTAAAAACTTATTTATATTTTAAATTGAATGATTTTTTGGATATTATATTTTTGGCATCTGTGATGGAATATTTGGTGGTATCCTACTACGATTAGTCTCACACCCTACTTTTTCCTTTGGGTATTTATAAACTTTCTTCTTCTAGGATCAAGCAATGAGATGGTATCTATTGGAGGTGGATCCATCTATTGAGATGGGGACATGGTGATTTGTATCCTTAAGGACCTTGAGTGTATTTTCTAGTTTAGTAATATGGGTTTTAGTATTTTGGATTTTATTCCTCTTTGTGTACTTGCACTTTTTCTCACAGTAATGTTTTCTTTTCCATATGTATACTATATTTTATCTGTCATTTCTGCATTCTGGTGGAAAAATATTTCCCACTTGTATGTTGTATGATGCAAGGTGCTAGTCGCCGGCCTGTGGGGATCGGGAATGCCCTTCGGGTCATGTCTAGGCCAGCTTGGTTATCAGGTTACCAGCATACTAGGGCTGGTCCGTGACAAATTGGTATCAAAGGAGACTGTTGATCTTCCTTTTTCTTGATGTCAGTATGCATATTTGGAAATATTATCAAGATATAGGAGGTAGTTGCGATTGAGTGCCTGGCCCACTCTCACCACAATGAACCTTAATTCTCCTTGGGTGGTTAAGGAATGATTTCTTGTGGATTAGTTATAGTATTTTACCAATAATTATTTGGATAGTTTAAATCCACATCCGTTTTATCCCTTCAATTGGGAATAATTTCTCTTTCTACTCAGTTTGAGTGTTAATATAATATTCTCTATTTATCTGCTGATATTGTGTATAATCATGCCTCCATAAATACATGTTTATCAAATATAAGAGAAGGATTTTTCTGAACCTAAATAAGAAAAAAAAAATCAACTCGAATTTGGTTAAGGTAATTGTGCACACTATCCATGCTCTAGGATAGGCGCCACCTCCATTTTCTACTCAGGCTCAAGCATATGGATCCTCAGGGGAATGTTCTTCGGAATTGTACTCATGAGTACTTTTAGTAAAATCCACCAATCTTCAAATGATCCACCATTCTTTAACATGCTTAGGAATGGTTGGGAAAGATATAATGTCTTTTTGTGTTCATGGAGACATCAGAAGTGATTAGAGTGAAGTGTGCCACCATCATGTTGGATGGACCTAGAAAGAGATGGTGGGACACGATGGTGATGGAAGGGAAACATGAGGTCTTGTAATGGAATGACATTAAGGTTCTTTTAACCAAAAAGTTCAATCCATAATCGATGGTGTTTTCTTAGGCAGTAGAGATTTTCAATCTGGAGTAGGTCAACAAAACCATTACTGAGTATTCAAATCATTTTTTCGAGATGGTGTAGTTTTCTTTAGATATTGTATCTAATAAGAGGATGAAGGCTCAATGGTTTGAGTTGGGACTTTGATCATATAAATGATCTCATGTATTCTTGCTGAAGCTACCAACTTATGCAGATGTGCTGGATAGGGCGGTGATGGTTGAGATGGAATTTGACAGTAAGTCTGGGTCAATGGGGGTTCCTTTTTCTCCTAGTGGAAGGATTGATTCCTTTAAAGGAAAATGGACGAGTGATGATCTACATAGAATTTATCGAAAGAAGAGTCATTATAGAACTCCAATAGCTCTAGGGAGAAGTTCAGTGACATTCTACCAGTGTGGAATGCCATGAAATTCTAGGAGAGTTTGTACTAAGACACCAAAGAACTGTAGCACTTGTGGACGTTCTGGAAGATTACATAGGTTCTTCAATCACTTCTCTACCCCATGTAGTGGGAAAATATCATCATCTCCACATAATACTACAAGGAAATAAAATTCATCACATTCGAAGGGTTCCATCAACAAGAATCCAGAACAAGGATTCTTTACGTAGTGGAAGAGTATACAGAGGAATCATACATGGTTCCAACAACTAAGAGAGGAACCACCACCATTTCTTCATCATTAGTGAAGGCCCTTTTTGATACTTGTGCATCTCACTATTTTATTTCAACCTTTATTATTAACTTTCATAATCATCATATGGAGAAACTACCCTGTGCAATGGATATTACCACACCCCTAGGTACGAAGACATAGAAGGGTCTCCATATTCCTTAATGTGTCTTCTCTCTATCACAAGATGAGCTAGCTTGGATTTTTTTTTCCCTTTACATGAAATATATTGATATTTTATTCGAGAAATATTGGCTAATTTCCACAAAATCCTGAATATTTTTTTATTTTTAAAGTGTCTACTTTTCTACACATAGTGGTGTAACCCTTGTTTTTAAAGAAGAATGGGACAAAAATGAAAGAATACTCAGACCATGTTATCTATATTTGGGGAATGTGATATTTGTGTATTATTTGGACTAAGATTGAGATTCCAATAGTTTTTTTCTTCTTCCAGTTGTCGATGAGTTTTCTGATGTGTTCCCTTTGGATTTCTCTAGTCTTCCACTGGCAAGAGTGGTTGATTTATCTAATGGCATAATTCCTGAAACTCAACTCGTATCTATACTCTCTTACCACATGGAACCATCTAATATGAAAGAGAGGAACTCTCAGTTGGATGAACATCCTAAGAACAACTGTATTCATCCATGTGTGTCACCTATGGAATCTCTGGTTCTCTTTACTAATAAGGATGATGGTTCTCTTCACATATGTGTTGATTATTTAAAGCTCTATTGATTTACGATGAAGGAAAATTATCCATTAACAAAGATTCATGATACATTTGATCAGCTAAAAGGGGTGAAGTTCTATTCAAAGATCAACCTTCGATTTTTGTACCATCGGTTGAGGATAAAATAATCTATCATTATGAAAACCTCTTTTCAGAGCCGGTGTGTTAACTTTGAGTACCTTGTTATCCCATTTGGTTTGAAAAATCCTATTGAAATTTTCATTACATTAATGAAAATGATTTTCCATTAGTATATGGATACATTTTCAGTAGTCTTTGGGGTTGGAATTCTTGCTTACTCTATGTCCGAAGAGGATCATGTGCAACATCTGAGAACTGTTCTATGTTTGCTAAGAAATCACTTCCATTATTCCACTCATTCAATGTGTGATTTTTGGAATCGGGAAGTGAAATTTTTGGGACTAATGGTATCTGAACAGGGTGTATCTATTTATCTTGAAAAGGTGAAGGATATTATGATGTGGGAGCAACCACAAAATTTCTTTGAGATTCATAGCTTCTTGGGATTAGCTAGATATTACCGCATGTTCGGGAAGGACTTCTCGAAAGATGGATTTTTCAATGACTGGTCTAACTCAGAAGGGGGAGAATTTTTTTGTGGGATGATAAATGTCAGTGTTACTTTGTTGAGCTATAATTTATGTTGAATACTATAATGGTTTTAACTCATCCAAAAGCCCATAAGGGTTATGTGTCCTTTTATGATGAATTAGGTTCTGGCTTGGGCTACATTCTTATGCATGGTGATCATGTTGTAGATTACAGATCTCATCAACATTGGAAACATGAGCCGAATTATCTTTCCCATATTCTAGAACAATCAGCTGTGATTCATACTCTTAAAATTTGGCAGCATTACCTTTTTGGAGAAAGGTTTACGGTGTATTGAATCTACAAAAGACAGAGTTATATCTTCTACCAAAAATATTTGAATATTCGGTAGTGGTGTTGGGTGGAGTACCTACATAATTTCAACATTGAAATCACTTATACAATATGGAAATGGAATTTTGTTTCTCATTCTTTGTGGATGAAACTTCCACCCTAAGTAGTGAGAAAATCTTCGGAGGAGTGGAATTTGATGGCTCTCTTTGCACAATTTCATATTGGAGTTCATGAGGATGGGGCTGATGTTTCTTTAGCCAGTATGAAGTTGAAGTATAATCTTCTTGAGATGAATCTACAAGACCAATATCTTTATAATGAGTGTTTTAGCATTAGATAATCCATTTATGGTGTGGATATTGCTTCCCAGTGGTCTTTCTCTGATAAGGGTGTTCTATGCTATCAGAATTTATTCATTGTTCCATTAGCGGCAAAGAAGGTAGTGTTAGAGAATTTCCATATTTCTCAGTGGGCTATTAACCTAGGAGCTACTAAGACGTTCTATGACATGATATGGTAGTTGTGGTGGCCAGGTATAATATGGGACATTGGTGAGTTTTTCTCTCATTGGTATTGGTGCCAACATGTGAAAGCTGAGCACCATAAACCATTGAGGTTTCTTCAACTGCTTCAATTCTATATATGTAAATGAGATGAGATATTAATGGACTTTGGGTTAGGTTGACTCTTACCTAGGTAACTAATAATTAATTATGGGTCATGATTGAAAGGCTTACCAAGTCAGCTCACTTTGTACACATTCATGATACAACCAATGTTTAGGAGTTAGAAAATCTCTACCTGAAAGTGATTGGTTGTTTCCATGGAGTTCCATATGATATAGTCTCTAATAAGAATCCTTGGTTCACTTCTCACTTTTGGAAATCCCTTTAGGAGGAACTGGGATCTCAAGTCTATTTGAGTACGGCCTACTATCCATATTAAGATGACCAGACATAAAGAGATATACTGATTCTTGAGGATATGATTCGTGATTGTGTTGTTGACTTCAGTGGGGAATGGTGTGATCACTTGGGTCTGGTTTATTTCTCTTATAACAACATTTACTAGTACTCAATAAGAATACAACTTATTGAGGCCTTATATTTCCATATTTTTAAATCTTCTTTGTATTGGTTAGAGGCTGGTGAGAGTTCTTTGGTTGGACCAAGCTTGGTGGAGGAGATGAAAACAATGTTTCGGGTAATTAGTCTGAGTATGTTGATAGTATAAAGCCTATATATGTCTTATGTTGATCGACGTCATAGTCCTTTGGAGTTTTCAGTAGGTGATTAGGTGTTCTTGAATGCTTCACCCCGGTTCGGTCAATGACAGCATGGGAAGAAAGAGAAGCTTGCACCTCTCTTTGTGGGACTTTTCAAGGTTTTCGAGATGGTGGGTAAATTTTTGTACTACTTGGAACTTCCAGCACATCTAAAATTGATATATAATATGTTCTATGTATCGTAGTTGAGAAAGTATCTATCTAATTCATCTCATGTTTTGATCTAGAGTGATCTTGATATCAAGTCTGATTTATATTGAATGATAAACCTATCAGGATAGTTGATTCTAAGACCAAGTTACTTCATGGTTGGAAGATAACTTTGGTTCGTGTGCTATGGAAGCATGATTATGATTCTCATGAGACGTGGGAGAGGGAGGAACTGATGAGATAACAGTGGCCTCATCTCTTTGGCATGGAATATTCGTCATAGGATTTTTAGGGAATGAATGGTTTTATGGGGGGGTGTTGTATCAATTTTTTACCTTTAACATGTATTTTCTCACCTTTTATATGTCCCCATTCAGTAAAAAATTCATAAAAATAGTTTTCAGGATTTACTGCTATTTTTAGGATAGGCACACGACGTTCCCCTGAAGTACTAGCAATGTACTTGGAGTTGGTTTTAGGTTGTGAATTGGGAGGTCACACCATGAATTGGTACATGACATGTACCTGAAGTACACGTTGTTTAGGTGATAAATATCGATGTTGTAACCCATGGTAATAGGTTTTTTAGAGTACTTATCCAGCGTGGCCTACACGTCGTGACCCCCAAGGTACATGTTGTGATTCGGCCCTCACCCAGTATAAAGTCATGTGTTTTCAAATTTTTCTCATTACTTTTATTTCTAGTATTCACAGCTCTCAACCTAGAGATGTTCTGGTGTGTTTCTGAGAGACTCAAATCCTTCTGGATCAAACCAAAGCCTTAGTATCTTTATTCTTCTTTACGGTGTGATTCCTTGGTATGTGATACCCCTTGTTGTCCATGTTTTTCTCTTCTATTAATTTATGTTTTCAATAGATAATCTTGAGATTTATGGATCCATGTATGTTTGTGTTTCATATTTTTACTAGGTAGAGTTTTGAGTAATTCTACACCTTCATTCTCGTTGATGGGTTCTGTTGCTAGTGCTGTTCTTCAGAAAAGATGTATATGGCTCTGTCCCAATTTTCCAAATTTTTTAACATTGAATTGGTTGATTTATTTCAAATTATTATTTAAATTCAATTTCTTAATCTTTCTTTCAATTTCCTGGATAAAAAAACAATTCTAATGAATTATAGGATTTAATATTGCTTTGGCATAGAAATTTGGAAAACTGCCAATTCTATTGAATTTGGGAGGGTTTATGGAAACTAGTTGACTTAAAATTTTGAATTTAAATTATGGATTTGATAGAAATTTTTCAACTAAATTTTTGAATTTAATTGTGGAAAATAATTTTATAGGATTAAACTAGTTTTTAATGGATTTTAAACTCATGAAAATGGCTTAAATAATTTGATAGAATCCTAGTGGTTTTATCTTGTGAAAATAAATGTTTTTGGACAAAACCTTTTTTCGTTTTAAGTGGAAAGAAATTGGAATTTTAAATATGGAATAATGGGAAAGATCATATTTTATGAAGTTATAAAATATTTCTCCAATAATGTAAGATTGCATGCAAGCATTAGGAAATTAGTGAGTTATTTGGATACACTCTATGCTACGTCAACATTCTAAAAAATATTGGCATTGGATCACATCCATGACGGGTTGGTGATGAGTCTCATTTGGATAGTGTTATAGGGATGTTTTGTATATATATTTTGCTGAGTTCATATAGAGAGTGCAGAATCCTATAGCTTGTTAATACTATCGTACCTTTTGGATGATGACCTTATTTATCATTTGTTTATTTTTATTTGAGATATAAAAGTACACCAATGTTGTTTGAACTTCTTTACATGACTGCTGAATTTATGTAAACCATTTTATATAAATGCTTTAATTAAGTCATTGTTTTATAAATATTCCATCTCTGGCATTGTAAATCATGTTCTTTAAATAATTATTCCATCATATCAAATCTTTTCAGCATGTTTTGTTTAAAATTTATTTTGATTATCCAAACCAATTAATTATAAAAATTTAATGATTTGTTTTGAGTAATGTATTTTTGTAAAATTCTATGGAATCATTGGTGGTATCCGACTAGTATTTGGCTCACACCTATCTTTTACCTTTAGGTGTGTGTGCAATTTCTTCCTCCAGTCTCGAAAAAAGGGAAGATATCTCTTGGTGGTGGATGTAGCTGCTGAGCTTTAGATGTGGTGAGATGTGTCCTTATATAACATTTGGTTGTTTTCCAGTTCATTACTTTAGGTTATAGAATTGTGAAATTTATGTCTATTTTTGTTCTGTCACATTTATTCCCTTTAGAGTTTTCCTATTCATATAGATATTTTCTATTATAATTTTCTTCAACATTTTGGTGGAAAAACATTCCTAATATTATATTGTATGATTCTAGGTGTTAGTCACCAGACCATGGGTATTTGAAACACCCATTGGGTCATGTCAGAGCCATCTTGGTAATAAGGTTACTATGGTACCCAGGCTTGTTCATGATATGACATCATTTCTCTATTTAGGTAGAGAAACTGATTTCTTCTAAAACTCGTTTATTATTTAAAAAAATCAATTTTTTAATATTATTCCAGACCAATTTGTGAAGATATTTTCCCCTATTTTTATTTCAACAATTTTTTCAAAGCAATCTTATTTTCCCTTTCTAAAGATGACATTTTTTTATCTTTTTTACTATGAAAATGGAGTCTTCTTTTAACTCATATGGCACGTACATATTTACTTTCCATAATTTAATTAAATCATAACTTTCATGTTTAATAGGATTATTATTAACAAAAATGTTTTCAAAAGTGATTTTCAAATAACTTTTTTCCAATAGGGTTTCAAACAAATATGAAATTTTCATTAACAATGTTGGTAAAAGTTCTTCATTATAATATTTATATACATTAATTTGAAAAGCCATTTATTTTAATCCACATGGGATTTTTTCGATTGATACTATCCTTATTATTCGTCTAGATGGTTTGTGATTTATTTGGCCAAGTATAGTATTTACATTCACTTAATCAATACATTTTTGTCCCCTTAAAATATTTTATTTCCTATAATCACTTAACCATTAATTTGACATAAATATCTATATCATTTTTCATGGTTATGATTATTTCCAAAATAATATAAAATTTTTCAAATGTTGTTCACTTTAAAAATATTATATTCACTGAAAAAATCCTTGATAGTAATATATTCATAGAATGAAGCATTATAATAATATTAGATTCCTAGAATGTAGTATTGACAATATAAGATTATTGGCATAAACCCTTGACAATATTATATTCTTGGATGATGTATTAAAAGTATTAGATTTATGGCATGATGCCCTGAAAGTATTAGATCCTTCTCATTAATCTACAGTGGCATATTATAGATATCCATTGTTATATAATCCTTTTTTTTTGTATTTAGTAACTATTATTCCATGTGATTATTGAATTAGTTTTAATATCCATGTTTAATTTTGATTCCCAAATTATTGATTAAATGGAATTTGTTTCAGTTATCTACATTTCAATATTTATTATTCTTTATCTGGTTATTTGAATGGAATATACGTCTAGCTATTACCTATCCATATTTTTATTAAATTTATTATTATTTTGTTGATTATATAATATGTGTGTTATGTTATTGACCATGAAATTATTATTATTATTGTCGATTCATTATTTATTCAAATTGTTTTCCCTTACTCAGCAATGGGCTCACCCTTATTAGGATTAATTTCCTTTGGAATCCAGTAAAAATACTATGAAATATTTTTTGGAATATATTACGTGGAATAAATTTATTATCATAGTTATTAATTTTGAAAAAAATATGTTGTAATTAGTGTATTAATTTATAATATAAGTATAATGTACACATTAGGTTTTTCTAGACAACTAAATTCTCAGTCCTCCAGGATTTGATTCCTTGTTATCAAGACAATGTAATCATATCAGACACCAGCTCCAGGATTTCTAGGATTGGGTCACTATAGATTGTATCAAATGATGATTAATATAATCCTTGGGAAATATATTTACTAAAAAATATATTATAGAACATATACATAAGGGAGAATATAAGGATAATTATATAAAAACATCCAAACTTTTTACTTAGATAGATAGTATGTAATTTTATTATAAATATATCATTGTCTGGATATTACAAGTAGATGTAGCTTTGGCACAAATTTACATAGGAGTATCAAATCCAAGAAGGTGTATCTGGAATGATTTAGTGTAACCTAGTACAAACCAATGAGCCTTACTACAAACATAGTTGAAACTCACAAGGGATATACTAAGGATAATTTAACATTTCCTTACAACCCAATAAGATGGATTTTTAAAATGAGTAACCATGGTTAAACCAATGGTATTTTATATTTAATATAAGGTGTATTTGTTTAGAAATCCAATAAATGATATTATAGATAAACAATAGACCAAGAAAAGGATTTTTGTACATATAAAACAAATTAAGTAATGATGTTGTATTGAAAAAATTAGTTAAAATGATATTTTATTATTAACCTATTTTCAATGATGTCCGTCATATAAATTTTGGAAATTATATTAATACGGTTTTAGGAAATGTAATCATTTATGTCAGCTAACAATGAATCGAGTCTAGAAAAGCAGCAGGACCTGAACCCAATACCAAAGGACAATAAGGGTTTAATTCCATCTACTGACCTATGTAATGTCCTAGTTAATATGTCATTTTTTTATGAATATATTTTACTGGTGAAACGTTAGTATTAGATTTTATGTTTACATATAAATGAACTAATATATTAAATTTGGAAAATAGTTAGATAAAAATAGTTAGACTTGTCATTATTTTATAGTCCATAATAATCATTATAAAATTATTTTAGTGCATTTGGAATCAATTTTTTTTACATATCCTTGTGTTGAGGTAAGGGATGAATTTGAAATCGATAAAAGAACAAAAAAAGGACGAAAATAGTGTTTATTTTGAAAATTTATGTAAGTGAATTTTCTTTATATTCTATGCCTATAAAATAACAACTCAACAGTAAGAAAATAATTAAAAAAATGTTGTCATAATAAATTAATTAGAGTTTAATCAATGGTATTCTAAATCAATATAGATTTATGGATTTTAAGACCATGAATTTCTACTGATAATTAACTTGTTTTTTATTGATTACTTCAATAAATATATATAAATATTCATGTTTTTCCTCTATGTAAGTATCACTTTTTACCACTAATGTTATCCTACATAGAGACATAATTTCATGTTGGTCCATGTGACCTATGTAATTCTAATTCATTATTTTCTAGAGTATATTTCATTAAAACTTCTTAGGATATGTGATTTAAAACATAGTAATTATCAAAAACTATATCACCAATATCGATTTTAAATTGTGAGTATGTAATTTAATTAATGTGGGGGAACCTAACACCCCAAAAAATTTAATGTTAGAACATTATAATCGACACCGTGTATGACACACAATAACAATTATTTGAGGGAATATAATATCTTGAGTATTTGTAATGTAATTAATATTTTAAATAAATTAAATATATTTTATATTTTAATAAATGAAACACTGAGTTAGCGTCTATTTCATGCAGTAACAACCTTCTTCGATGGCTTAGGTTACACATAAGACAAATTTTTACTTAAAATAATAATATATTATTATAATATTTAATAAAATAAGATATAAAATAAATATTATAAATAGTATTGAATGAATTATGAAATTATTTGTCTGGAATAAATATTAAACTACTTCATTTGATTCGAATAAATTAGAAATGAATATAATAACCAATTCCAAATGAAGGGAATATTTTTATTGAAAATAATTTTTATGCTTAAAAAGATGTTTTTATAATAATAAATTAAATTAATTAAAATTAGTGAGTAAAATTAATATAATGTATAAATAATATATTCAATAAAATATTTTTAATATTTATACAATTGGTTTTATTGGCATAATATGAGAAGAAACCTAATATTACATATAAAATACTATATTTAAATTAAGGCACTTTTATCACCATTTATTGGAGGTAATTTTTCATGTAATGTTTATACAATGTTTATAAATATTATAATTAATTTTAGAATAAATAATTTAACAAAAATAAATTATAATTAGGTTTCGGTGAATTTTTTTGTATTTTTCATTGAAATTTCATTTTTTAATACAGAATGAAATATAATGAATTTTAATTCAAATTGTTTTTTTCATTGAATTAATTTTTTAAGTTAAATAAAATATTATATTTGTATTAATATTTAATTATATCATATTTTTATCAATTAATCCAATTTAGGTCATTTTAATCAATTTCAATTAGAAATTGACAGTAAAAACATCACAAAATTTTGGATGCATTGACATAAAAAATGGGTATTATCGTCCCATCTCATGGATTAAATTTAAATTAATTTCTTACACTATTTATATATGAATTTGAGAAATTTTTTTCTATATATTAAATAATAATAATTTTTAATTTCTAAAACTTTTAATTATTTTTTAACTATAAGTATTACTGAAAATAATAAAAATTAATTACATTGATTATTCTAAAATTAAGCTTAATAAGGGACTAATCCTTGATCTCAAGGGGAAATTGAATTATAAAAAGTAAATAATTTATTTTATAGAAATATTTCTACCAATAAACATATAAGTATCCATAATAATAAATTTTTAATCATTGTTAATAAGCGATTCTTGGGGAACACTGAATATATTTCAAAAATACCAAGTATGTCCTTTCCCTCAACTATAAAGAGGCATCCTATCCTCCCACATCATCACACCTATAAATCCACTTTGTATTGACCAAACACTTACCAAATAGTTATAAGAAAACCATGACCTAATATTAGAATCCTCACATATGGTAGGAAGAAATCAAAGGAATCTGTTTGATTTAAACCAAAAAGTGTTACCCGATTATGAGGTATCATCATTCCTTAAGATAATTTGTTTATTTTCATTATAAACCCCCCAAACACATATTATTATATTAATATATAAATAAATATCCTAAATAGACTATGATGTTTTTATTATAATGTTTCCACCATCACTCACACACACTTCTGTATAATATATAATGAATATATTGTTTATGTGTTCAGTGAACTATCATCTCACGAAATGATAATTGTTCATTCATACAGTAATTTTTAACATATTGGTAATTATGATTTATTGAATATATATATATATATATATATATTAAATATTATATTTATTATTTCTTTAATCTTATTTAATTATTTAATAACATGCATATTTTTATATTCCATTTTTTGATAAATTAAAACATCGTTTGAGGAAGTGTGGACTACCGCCCACTCAAACAAATGTGATTCATTCAGACAATGCATAGAATGTATAGATAATTGTTTTTATTATAAATATGTGATATAAGAAACATTATTATAGTGATAAAATAATTATATTTACGAATATATAATATATAACACTTTTTTATTACACATTCAGACACTTAAAAATTGATAACATCGTTTGTGGATGTGTTGACTACCATATCCTTGACATGATGTGATTCCATTTACATTACATGAAATATATATATAATTAAATGTTATTATATAATAAGTTATTTATGATTTAACTATCATTATGGAATGATAATATGATACTTACCTTCTTTTCCATAACAATCATTGAAAAATGAAAAAATTACTCATGCGTACATAAGGCATACCTTCTCTATGATTGTAACATTGATTATAATTTCAAAACAATATTTATTGTTTAATTGGAAAATTATAAGTTTTTTATAAATATTATAAATATCTCATGATTATTATTTTTGAGATTTTTATATAAATGCTATTTGACCATAGTCGACCTATCACTGTTATTTTTTTCAGATGAACCGAATTTGGTAAAAAATGACATGAAATTAATTGTTGAAGTAGTTTAATAAAACATTGTAAAAATTTAAATAAAAATTATTATTGAAATTATTATTTTTTGAATAAATTAAATAATTTACACAAATTTACTATTTGAAAATATAAATACCCACGAGGAGAGTCAAATACAAATTAAAGGATTTTCAATCACATTTGAAATATATAAGTTAACTGAAATATTCACTACTTAGTAATTTTATGTGGTGTTTATATTTACCCTTTTCATATAACACATTTTTAATCCTTTTACCTTATTGTATTTTAGAACTTAAATTTAATTTATTCCATTATAGTGGATATGATTCAAAAATATCAAGATGGTATGGTACACTTTAGAACATTTAAGGATTATTTTTCTGAAGAATAACACTAATTATATTTAAATTGTATTTACATTAAAAAAAATTATATGAAAATTATTCAATAAGAATGTTAATTTCATTCTACTCTATTTAATGATCACAATTTTCAAGTATTAGTACCATTTTCTCACTTATTGGTACTCAAAATGTTTTATAATAAGTTTTTAAGAAAACCAAAAATCATTTCTCTCTTTATTAAAAGAACCTATTTTATTCTAAAAATCATGTTTTATAAAAATATTTTCAAATATGTTTTTAATATTTTAAAAAATTATTTATTAATGAAATTTTTATCTTCTTTTCTTTAACCAATTTTTTTGAAGGAATTTAAATTTCACTTTCTGAAAAATTCATTTTTTTAACTTTTTACTATGAATATTGAATTTTATTCTACCTCATATAACATATAAGGATTTCCCTATCGTCTTTTACTTGAACCCTATATTTCTTTTTTAAAAGGTTAATTTTTAAAGAAATTTATTTCAAATGATATTTTCAAAAGTTTTTTTAAAATAAAAGTATATTTTCCTCTAGAATGATTTTAAAAATAATTTTATAATATTTACGTTCATTAATAACAAAAACAATTTATTTTACTTTAAATGGAATATGATGTATTGATATGATCCTCATTCATTATCTATATATTTTTTGACTAATTTTTCTGGGGATTTTATTTTCGTTATCTTTATTTATTTATTTTATTCCACTTGAATCATTTAATATCCTATAATCATTTGGCATTAATGTTTCCCTAAATACTTATATAATTCTTCATGGATATGATTATTAGCTAACAAGTAGCCCATTTTTAATATTCTATTCACATTGTTATTATTATATTCATTTAATATAGCCTTGAAAGTATTGGATTTCTAGCCTGAATCCCTGATAGTATTAGACTTTTAGCATGAAACCCTAAAGGTATCAGATTCATGTCATGTATCCTTGGAATTATTAGATCCTTGGAATGAAATATTAGTGGTATGTATATATATTTATTATAATGAATTTAATCACTATGTATTCTATTATTATTATATGATTTCATTAATAATTTAGTTATAACATCTTTGTTTAAGTTTCATTGTAACATTATTTCTTAAATGGAATGTGTTTTAGTTATCTACATTTCCATATTGATTATTACCTATCAAGTTATTTGAATGTAATTTTTATCTAGTTATTATCATTATTTTTTTTTGAAATCCCTTCACTATTTGTTGATTACATGTTATGTGTGTTCTGTTATTTACCATGAAATAATGATTATTCTAATTGATTCATTATTGATTCCACTATATATTACCCTTAATATGCATTTTAGCTCACCATTCTTATGTTTCCTTTCTCTAATAATCATAGAATCATACAATAAAATATATATAGTTATATAATAGATGTAATAATGTTATACGAAATGTTATTTATTAGAAAAATATGTTGTAATTTCAGTATTCATTTGGAATATAAGAATCATGTATGTATATTATATTCTAGGACTACTAAACTCTCAGTCCTTTGGGATTTCAGTCCTTGTTATTAGTCCAATGTAATGGAAGGAGACATAGGATCTAGGATTTCATCAGTTGGTTCACTAAATTTAATTTTATAATGACAAAATTATAAGACAGTTAATTTTTAAGAATATTCATTGAAGATAAATTTAAAAATTAATAATGAAAAATAAATTTTTTTGTTAATACTTTTTATTTATTATATAACATTTGAAAACATCCAAAACATTTTAATATAGGTTTAAAAGTAATATAAGATCTATAATATTCCTCCTAATTCTATTTAGGTTATTTTCATAAATTTTATATTTAATTTTGATATAAATTTTTTTATACTATTGAACATATTCTCTTTTAGAAAACATATTTCTCGTTGCCACTACAAGATTAATTATAGAATAATTATACCACTAAAATAAATTTAATTTAATAAAATGGTATTAATAATTGTAATTATTGTTATTCATTTTATCAAATATGGTAAAAATAATATATTATCATAATTAAAAGTGAAAATAGTAAAATTATTTACTGCGGTTAAGACTGAAGTGGGTTTAACGGGGGTTAATCTAAAAATATAAGGACTAAAATAACCTATGAATATGTATAAAACCAATATTTTGAAAATATTTTATAATTTTCACATCTAATGTTATAAAATATACAGTTTTTGCTCTTTTTGAATTTTAAAAACATGGGTTCCCATTATTCTATTAAACAATTCCATGTGCATTTCCTCCCCACTAATAAAATGCCACCCAGACTCTCCTACTATTCATAGTAAAACAACCATTGATCAAGAAAATAACTGGAAAAATATATTCCTTAAACAACTCCACACTAACTATATTATTTTTTTATATCCTATATAAAATCTATGAATTCGTTATGTAAAATTAACGATGTTGTCCTAAGAAGTGGTAATGTTTTAAACTATGTCTTCTAATTTGGATTACTATAAAACCATAATATATTCCTCAATTATTATGATATAATAAAAATATTATTTTCCATATCTATATATATATTATTATATTACTTGGATAAACTATATAAAACTCAACTTACATCAAATGTTAAATGAAACCATTGATCGTGTGTATAGAGGACCTCCACCTCACGAACTATTGTTATACATTTTCCATAACCACCTATCAAGAATTTATATATTGAGGATTTTATTTATTTTATAATATATATATATATGATATTATTATTAATTAATTAATTATAATAATATTTATATATATTGTTACCTCTCAATATATTGGAAAACAGTATTTTCACTCATGTGTACAGAAAATTACCACCTCGTGAACGAATGAGATATGTTTTTACATTTCCAAGATTCATGTGTAGTAATAAAGATATATTGAATGAATATATATTAAAAATATAACCCAATTATATATTTATTTATTGACATATAAATTTGCCTCTCTTACATTCCATTTAACCGGGGATTCTATAACATCAGTCGTGTATACTGAGGACTACAACCTCACGAAGTGATGTAAATCATTTTTCACAAACACTATTCATAGAAATTAATGATAATAATTTAAATAAATATATACGATATAGAGGAAGTAATAGTGATACTATAAATTTTCATCAATATTTTCAATTATTTTCTTTTAATTTAAAAAAACAAATAGAGACCCCGACTAAGCATATGTATGACCTACCGTCTCCATGAATAGTGTATTTAATTTTCTATCAAAAACATTTATGGATTACTCTAAATTAATATATATGGAATATTTATTATATTAAAATCAAGTTTAATTTTTTTTGAGATTATTCAAACATAGTTAATTTAAAAGGATCTATAATATCAAATGAAAACATATATGAAATGTAATGAAGTTATTACCCAAAATGGTATTTTCACAATGATTTTTTAATATACATGTAATAAAAGGTCATAAGTAAATAATATAAGATATGAAATGTATATGTATGGTTATTTAATTAATGTATAATAATCCAATATTTATTATACCTTATGTTCAAATGATTATTATATAATTAGATACTAATAGTATGGGATTTCATCTCACATTTATTTTATTTAAGACACATTCCATGTTCCCCATGTGTTTATTTTATATCATTTACATACATCATGTGATTTTATTTTATTATTATTATACAAACAATTATGTGTATTTATATATCTATTTTATTATATATCATTCAGGGGTATTATAGTTTAAAAGATATCAAAGCACTACGGGATTTTATCTCAATTTTCCTTCTTTGGGACATATGATATATTATAAAACTAACTTATTTTATGGGGAGTATAAAAAACTCCATTGAAATTATATATCATGAATTTATTTTATCTAAAGATATTTTTTGTTTCATTTATTTTTATTCAATCACTGGGATAATGATTAAATGTTACAAAACTTTTAAATGTTTTTCTAGTACAATTAAATTGTTGTTCTGGATTATTTATATTGGCGCTTCTGATGAAGTTTTATTAGGATATATATACCAAGAAACTCATAAATAATATTATCCTATGGTTATGTCAATAGAATTAATTTTTATCTTAATTTTAATCAATTTATGTACTCATGATTCAAAAAAAAATTCTAAGAAAACTGACATTATTAACTCTTATATTGAAAAACCTTTTTTTATTCAACATATTTATATTATAATATATTCAAAAAAAGTTGAAATTTTATATTGTTATTTTTAATTTAATTTTTAACCTTATTTTAATTTCTCTTATTTTTTTATAAAAATGAATCATTATGGAAATTTCAAAATAAGGACCATTGTCTTTTACCAAAAATATGAAAGGAATCATTCTCTTAACACATACATTATTTCCCAATATAAGGACCAATAAATGATTTAAATATTAAATTATATGTTTCAATGTTTATATTCAATGAAAATGATTTTCAATTTTTCTATCTTTAAAAATTTAATTTTCAAAGTGGAAATTTTATTTTACCCATGAAATGATTTAAATTATTTTTTAAATGTAACATTATTTATTTTCATGTTTATAATTAAGAAACATTATTTGAAAATTTTTATTTATATTAATTTTTTTTTCTAAGTAGAAATGGTTTTTTATACCTGATATTTTATAGAATATTTTTATACCTTTTATTATCCGTTTTCCCTATATTTTTAAAATAATATAATTTTTAAATTTTTTATCATTTTAAAAATTTATTTTCAATTTTGAAAGGTTATTTTTTTAATGAAATGATTTAAATGGGTTTTAGTGATTACTTTATAATATTTGGAGGTTATTTTAAAAAATAATTATTTTGAAATTTATTTCTATATTATTTTTTTGGAAAGGTGGAAATTATATTTTTCTAACTAAAATTTTAAATTTATCTTTTCTGCTTCTTTGAAAAGTTTTCAATATTATTAAAACAAAAAATGATTAAAAATGTGTTATGTTTTATAATTTTTTTTAATTTTGGATTAGGTATTTTCATTTATAAATGTTTTAAATTATTTTTAAATATTCCTTTATAATTTTCCAAGATTATTATTAAAGTGAAGCATGTTGAAAGTGTTTTATGTATTAAAAATTGTTTTTCAACATTGAAAGGATATTTTATTAATTAAATGTTCCAATTTATCTTTCAAAATCTTATTACAATTAATATTTCATCATTTCATGTTAATTATTGTATCGACTCAAAACATTATTAATATATAATTATATTGATTTAATTAAATGACTTATTATGTAAAATTATTATAAAAAATATAAACTTCCTTGGTTTTATGTTTTGGTATTTAAAAATACCGTTAAAAATTGTTACTATTTCTAATATATCAATTTAATAGTGATCACATGACTATTATAAATATAGTGGTTTAACAAACCCAATTTACTTAGATAAAGGAAGTGAGGGCTCATCCAGCAGAATTGCTCCATACGAAGCCCATATGTCAAATATTGAAAATTAGGTGGAATCACTGTTATTCTCTCTTGACAAACCCCAATCTGATCTTTATCACGTTAAGATTGAATGGAACAACATATGAGAGAAGTGGACGATAATATAGATTACCACTCGAGTGATGTTTTCTGAGCCTACCCAAGAGTCTGTCACCATCGCACACCTTACCCTAAGATCTTATGTGGGTGCTATAAGGGGTTTTGTAATAATAAGCTAGCACTATGATTTTATTCATTATTCATGTATAGAATAAATAATATATATTCATTTTTTTGTTAACTTGAAAATAGTTTTTAAAGAACAAATAGTATTCATTATTTAATATTCAATTAAGAAATATATATTTATGAATTAATGGAATTTTAAATTAAATAGTATTTTAATAAAATAGTATTAATAAATAAATTTTTATTAAATATAAATTATATTATATTTTTATTAATAAATTGGAAATTTTATTCACTTTTAAAAGTTGTTTTTGTCAAAACCCATGAGTTTTCGGAAAATATTAGTTTTTATTTTAAAAGTAAAAATTCACATATTTAGAAAATTATTTAGATAAAATGAATATTAATTTTTGAATCAGGATGACTAAATTATCCAATGGTGGTTTTCTCAAATTTTTTCGAGACAGTCGAATTTTTGGGTAAAAATTAAATATCATTTATATATATAATGATTTTTAGGACATCATAATGACCCAAAAGTGATATAGTAAAATACATTAAAATGTTTTTTCGTCCAATATATGTTTTATCTAAAAAATGTGATTTTATATTTGTTTTATTAATTTTATGGTGCGTTAGTGGACCCTCAAAGACATATAAAACATTTTAACTTTTTAAAATAATATCTTCAGAGTGTGACACACATCCACATAATCAATCCAAATATTTTACTAAATTTGGCCATTAGTCTTATAATATAATTTTTTACACACCCCTTTGGTAAACCCATGGGAAAAAACAATGGGTTTCTTTGTGATTTTTATTAGTTTAATGTGTAGTGTCCAAAACCTAAATAATAAATCATTACCATCTCTCTTCCTTTACAAACCCACCCAAAATCCCAATTCTCTTCACTGAAAACCCATAGAGAACATCCCTACCCCAACATACTCTCTATAAAACCCTCCCATGCCACACCATATGTAACACTCGATGGTTTATTTAAAAAAAATAAATGGAAATTTATGAAACATATTTTTAAGTAGATATGTATAACTAGACTTCCAATTTTTTTTTCCACTTTTATGTTTTTAATTTTGGAAAATGTTCATCTACAATTCTGTTCAGTATGTTATTTAGAGCCTAATGGAACTCACATGTTTTTTAATTAATAGTAACACAACCTTATAAATTGTAATATGAATAGTAATATGTCCCTAATGAATTGTAAATTGCACTATTATTCTAATTTCTTAATGTTTGATGATAATGTCATGTTGATTAATTTTTCAATGTGATATAAAAGCAGATATAGTTCTAAAATAGCTAATTTTTAAATTAGAAATATTTTATATGAAAATTAAATTTATAATATTTAGTAAATTATTTTCAAAAAATGGAGTATTATTTTGAATTACACACGTTGATAAATGGTAAGGGTGAATTTTTGTGATTTTTCTAAAATTTATGAATTTTTTACGATTTGTGAAATACTGTAAAATACCGTATAACCAAATTGCAAGTAAAATATACTATTTATGACATCATAAGTGATGTAATCCCCCTTGGTTTAGACTCACATTACATTATTACTATTTGGGGTTACATGAATTAATAATATTAATAGTATTGAGAAAATATATTATAATAATGATTAAAATAATGGAAAATACCCCCTCTCCTCCATTATAAATACCACCCTCATTCCCATCTTCCTCCCACACCTATTATGCCTTGATACTTTCCTATTTTTATCCTATCACTCCTACCAAGGCTCTTTCTCACATCAAGTGCGTCTAGTCTAACGAAGAAGCCAAAACCGAAGGCCTTATGAAGGATCTCAAGGAGAAGAGATCAAGAGGCAAACATCCTCTTTTTTTCATTCATTTTATGCTATTGTTTTTCATTACATTTATCTAATGTTAGGATATTTCATTCCATATCCCCATTAATGTCCATATTGTGTATTAATTATGAGATACCCCTTTCACTCATTAAATCATTTTATGATAATTTAAGGGACATCATTAGGGTGTTGAATTTTGGTGAGAGATTTCTAAATTTTACTTTTATTTTGAGTTCCTTTATTATTTAACCTCACATAATCATATCAAAGTGCAACGAAGGATCTAGAATAATATATATTCATTATTTTATGATGTTCATTTAATATTACTCATCAATTTTTTTCCTCTCCCACTTATTATATGAATTAAAAACATTGTCTGTGATGTGTTGAATTACGGACATCATGGATGATGTGATTTCAATCTACATTAATTAATAAAAATATGACCATTAAACCATTTTTATTGTTCAAAAAGGTTATAATACATATATTATGTCTCATTCATATTTATATAATTCTTTTTTACACATGAATTTAGTTAATATAACAAAATGAAGTCGTTATATTCAATGAACAAGTAAAATGAGCTAAACGAACATCATTAATTATTTGACATATGAATTATCCAAATGTTAGAATTCAAAAAATAAAAGGAATAATTTATGGTCATGAAAATATGTAAATACTAATCCATTCAAATTATGGTGCTTCACTTCCAATCTACAAGAACAATCCATCATGATCCGATCATGGAAATATTGTAAAGAACTCACCAAAAAAATATGCAAGAAACAAAATAATAAGAATTAAATAATGAAGTTATGTAATTAAATGATCATAGAAGGTATTAAAAATGTGGATATATTTTTTAAGATATCAATAAAACACTTTTACCTATTTTACATTAGGTTTAAACATATTTTAAGTACGAAAAACCCGAGGTAAGGCAATTCACAACTCGGTTTCCATTCTTTTGGTTAAACTTCAACATCATTCTTAATCTGGCATTATAATTGTTTTTATGATGGGTTTTGTTTATATTATGTTTAATTATGTGTATTTACAGTGTATATACATATTCATTTCACTATATTAATTATCTCATCAATAATATGTTTTATGTATGACACTTTTCTTTTAGAATTACCTTTTAAAATACTTTTTTTCAGAATTTAAAAGAAATGTTTTTTTAAAATTATTCATGGTTTTTATGGTGTTTTGTTTCCTGGGAATTGTTTATGATGAATGGTGTGACCTATATTGCCCTCTAATTTATTGGTTATGTGTATATTGGAGGTCTTCCATTTGGTTACTCTACGTGTAACTACGATGGTTATAGAAATTGTAAGGTAGCCTTGAGGGTTACAAATTATAAGGTAGCCATGTGGGTTACAAGATTATATAAGTAATTCACCATGATACCATTATTATTATATTTATTTTCAGATGATTTTTTGGATCTAGTTTAAATATTATGTATCACAAAGTATGAATATATTGGTGACAAGCATGTCTTCAGAAAATGATTTCATACATTACAAGTGTTAATAGACTAATGTGTTCTTTACTTCTTTTTCTATCCCTTAAAATGATTTGTGTTCTCATCCCAAGTTTTTAAATAATTTTCATAGGTTATAAGGACTTGTAGGACCATTAATTTATCCATGTTAAAAGTTTGAAGATTTTTTAAAGAAATCATGTTTTATTTGAAATGATTTTATTTTGGGATAATTTAGTATTGTTTTTATAGTATCCACTCTATAATAACGTGTAATTTAATTAATGTGTTCTATCCAAATTATCTAAATATATAATATTGAAAATATACTCAATGTGAAAGGAATTTAATTCTTGACTAAATTCATGATTATGTAATATAATAATGTTGGGTCCTTATATTTTGTATAAGGGATGTTTTAAATAACTTTAGGGGTTAAGATGATGTTAAAAGAATACCAAACATTATTTTTACTCTATAGATAATTTGAAATGTTATAACACTTAAATATAACAATGTTGCTTTGTCTAAGATATGTTGTTTTAGAATGGTTGTCCACCGAAGAAGCACAGAAGCTTAATTAGAGAGGAACCGATAGAACAGCTTCATTCTGAATCTGTTTCCCAAAATGGTAGGGATTGGAACTAAGAAGTTTGTCGATGTAGTGACTTAGATAAAGAATGATATAAATGGTGGGTTCATCCATTCATGAGAACAAATAGAGGTACCACAATGTAACATGATAAAAGGGGAACATTTTTTTTAGAAAACATCATCTTTCTTTCAATTGATCTTCTAACCCAGTAGAAACTAAATGATGGATTAAATCCCTTCAAAAGATATTCAATTTTATGGTATGTTTTGATAATAAAGAGGTATTTCTTTCCATTTATCATTTTCATGTTGAAGCTGATTTGTGGTGGTAAATTGTAAATATTATCAAGTATAGAGATGATATTTATGCCTTATAGTGGGATGAATTTAATAGTCATTTCCTTGAAAAATATTTTCTTAAGGTGGTCCGACTTAGGACGGAGAAAAATTCCTTGAATTAAATAAAAAGGAGGTAGTTGTTGTGGCTGTGTATGAATCGATCTTCACCCTAATGGCAAGGAATGATCCAAATCATATTCTGGATCTTGATAGAAAAATCAATCGCTTTTACTAAGGACGCAAGCCAAGGTATCGAATGGAGTTGGCCTCCCATGAATTAAAAATATATGAGATACTTTTTTGATGTGCTGAATGAGTAGAGATGGAGTTTTTTGAGGATGAAGTAAATTTTGGAAACAAGGAGAAGAAGAGGTCCAGATGGAAAGTGATGGGTAATAATAAACAAAACAAATATGATGGTAATAAAATCCAGTTTTTAGTTTGTGAAAATTGTGGAAATAAACACCCTGGGGAATGTCTTAGGAAAACTGGGATGTTTTTTAAATGTGGTATGTTTGTACATATGGACCATGATTATAATGAAAATTATCCTAAGAATAATCCAGATAAACAAAATATTGAGTGTTTTAAATGTGGTGAGTTGGGTCATAATGAAAATTTATGCCCAAAAAAAGATCTAAATGACACATAGAAGCCGTACTATTAGCAGAAAGTTGTAGTGGGATATTTTGTAACTACTTAAGAAAATGCCGAGACATCTAATGATGTTGTATTTGGTAAATTGTTTGTTTACTCATAGTTTTCTAATGTTTCTTTGATCTGAGGTCTAAAAATTAATTCATTTCTGATTTTTTTGGTAAATTATAAATATCACCTTAACAAAGGAGATAGGGTGTTTTTTTTAAATGACCAGGGGAAATATTATAGAAAATAGGAATGATAATAATCTTCCTACTATGGTCTATAGAAAGACCTTTCCAGAAAACCATGTTTTTTTACCCGTTGTCATGTTTGATGTTATTCTGGGAATGGATTGGCTTTCTATTTATCAGGAATCGATTGATTGTAGAGCTAAAAAAGTTGTTTTTAAAAAACATTCAATTTGTATACAAGAAAGAATCCATAAAATTGATAACATATCGAGTAGAGGAGAAACTATTGAATGATAAAAATGAATGCGATCTTCCTCATATTGGTGGAAACATGTGAACTATTCATATTAAATATGTGCCAGTGGTAAATGAATACCTCGATGTTTTTCCGGATGAGTTAACCAGTGTCATACCAGATCGATAAGTCGAATTAAAAATTTACTTAGTTATTGAAACTAAGACAATTACAAAACCCCCATATCGTATGGGTCAAACAGAACATCTTGAATTAAAAAATTTGTTTTAGGATTTTCTTGATAAAGCCTTCATTCTTCCTAGAACATCACCATGGGGTGATCCTATTTTGTTCTTTTGAAATAATGATAGTTAAATGAATCATTGCATTGATTATAGGGCTTTGAATAACATAATTGTTTAAAAAATGTCTATGTTTCCTCACATCGACGACATGTTTGATCAGCTCCAGGGAGCTCATTTCATTTCCAATATTGAATTCAGATCTAGATACCATCATCTGATGGTGATGGAGGATGAAATCCTGAAAACCGCCTCTCATACTATATATGGAATTATGAATTTTTTGTTATGCTATTTGGGTTAACTAATTAACCTAGTATATTCATGAATCTTTTGAACAGAGAATTTCTTGAGTTCTTGGATAAGTTTTTGGTTGTGTTTATTGATGTAATTTTTGTATTTTTTAAAAATAAATAGGTGCATGAAAAACATCTAGGGGTTGTCTTATAAACCATAAAGGAAAACAAACTGTATTGAAAATTCAGAAACTGTGATTCTTGGTTGCATCAGATTTCTTTTCATAGGGACATTGTAAATAAGGATGGAATAATAGTTGATCCTACAAAAACAAAAGTGGTTGATGAATTGCAAAGACCCAAAAATGTTACATATATTAATAGTTTTCTAGAGTTATCAGGTTACTACAGATGGTTTCTTATAAACATCACACTGTTATCTAGCATGATAACTAAATCAACATAAAAAGGGGTTAAATTTATTTGTACAGAAGAATGTGATGTTTGTTTTCAAAAACTAAAGAAGAGATTGGGGAATGCTATAGTTCTGGCCTTACCTTGCCATAATGGTATGTTTGTTATCAACATTGATTCTTCATTGAAGAGACATGGTTGTGTTTTGATGAAGAATGATCATGTAATTGATTCTGCATTAATAAATCATAAACAACATGAGTTAAATTATCCCACACATGATTTGGAATTGGAATCTATGGTTTTTTACTTTGATAATTTGGAGGCATCATTTATACAGAGCCAAATGTAAAATATATACTGACCATAAATGTTTGAAGTATATATTTTGTCAAATGAAACTAAACAAGAGGCAGATAAGATGGCTTAAACTCATAAAGGATTATGATTGCGTGATCAATTACCATCTAGGAAAATAAAAAAAAGTGGTGGATTCCTTGATTCAAAAACATCATGCATCATTAACTATATTATGTTTGGAACATGATCCCTTCATTAATGATTTGATGAATTTTGGCTTAGATGTTTTTGGTGCCAGAAATACATCTATTTTGTCACAGGTTTCAGTATAGTCATTTTATCAGATAGAATTAAGCAATCACAGAAGGAAGACTGTGAGATATAGAAAATGGTAGAATTGATTAAAACGGGTATGTTTCTATAATTTAATCTCAATTATGATTGTGTTTTATGTTTTGGAAAATGTTTTTCTGTGCCTCGTGTTTCCCAGTTGATGAATTATTTGTTGTGTGAAGCTCATAGTTCTCCATTTTTGGTTTGTACAGGAATTACTAGGATGTACATAGGCCTTAGAAAGTATTAATTATGGGATGGAATGAAAAGAAATATTTCTAATTTTACCATTAAATTTTTGACATGTCAACAGTTTAAAGAAGAGTGTCAGTTACTGAAGGGGATGCTTCAGCATTTTCTAGTTCTAGAGTGGAAGTGGGAGAATGTATCAATAGAATTTATGGTGGGACTACCTAATATATATTTAAGTTATAATTCATTTTTGGTTATTGTTGAACAGGTGACAATATCTACACATTTTCTTTATATCCGAGATACATTGTCTTTGGATCAGCTTTATTGACTGTACCATAATGGGATTGTCAGGTTACATGGTTTTCCTCTTTCCATTGTATCTGACTGGGATCCTAGGTTCACTTCTAACTTTTGGAAGGGACTTCATAAGATGTTAGGAATGGAATTAAATTTTATTACAACTTTTTATCCTCAATCAGATAGGCAATCACAACAAATGATTCAGGCATTTGATGATACGCTTAGAGGTTTTTCAATAGACTACCAGGAATTTAGGATCAACATCTTTCTTTTGTTGAGTTTTCATATAAAAATAGTTTTCATTCCGGTATATATTTGACCCATTTCGGGGAACTGTATGGGAAGCGGTGTCGAACTCCATCGATTTGGGATGATGTTGGTGAAACAAAGTTTATGGGTCCATAATAAGTAGAAGAAGTGGCTAAGAAAGTAAATATGATCCACCATCACATGAGGACAGCTCAGAACAGGCAGAAAAGTTATGAAGATAATAGAAGGAAAGAATTATCTTTTTAATTAAGTGACCATGTTTTCCATAAAATATCACCTTAGAATAGTGTGATGTGTTATGGTAAGAAAGGGAAGCTAAGTCTATGGTTCATCGGTTATTTTTAATTCCTAGAAAAAGTTAAAATTGTTTCATACTGAGTAATATTGCCTCCAAGTTTCTCTCAGGTACAAAATGTTTTTAATGTTTCGATGTTGTGGAAGTATGTCCTAGATTCATTACATTTCTTGAGCCCAGAAGCAGTTCAGCTGGAAGAGAAACTTTCTTATATAGAGAAACCATTTCTGTTTCCTCATTAATGGAATAAGTATTTCTGAGTAAGGTAATCCACCAGGTAATGGTTTTGTGGAAAAACTACACGGTAGAAGAAGAAAAATGGGAGTCTGAAAATTCTATGAGATAATGGTACCCTCACTTGATTAATAAGTAAAAAAATTTTATATGGACGCAATTATCACAAGGTGGGGATAATGTAGCACCACAAAAGTTTTTTAAAAAATTTAATGGAAATGAATGAAACATTGTTTCAAGTAGATATTTATAACAACCTTTTAATAATAATTTTTCAAATTTTGTGTTATGAATTTCAAAAAATGGTTATCTACAATTGTTATAAGCAAGTTATTTAGAGCGTAATGAAACTAACATGTTTTTTGTTTAATAGTAACATACCCTAATGAATATTAATATGAATAGTAATATGACACTACAAAATAGTAAATTGCAATATTATTTTATTTTAGTAAGGCATGAATATAATGAAATTTTGGTTCATTTCTCAATGTGATATAAAAGCAGTTATAGTTTTAAAATTATTAATTTTTGAATTAAATATGTTTTTATTTAAAAAATAATTAATAATATTTAGAATTTTTTTTCAAAAAATGAGGTTCATTTTATAATTATACACATCGAAAAATGATTTGGGTGAATTTTTTGGATTTTTCTAAATTTTTTGAATTTTTGATGGATAGTGAAATACTGTAAAATAATGTATAAACAAATTACTAGTAAAATACACTATTTATGACATCATAATTAATATAAGACCACATTGTTAAAACTCACATGCCATTATTAATTTTTCGGATCACATTAATTATGTTTATTCATAGTCTTGACAAAAAATATTATAACAATGATTAAAATAATGAAATATACCCCCTCTTGTCCACTATAAATACCACCAACATTACTCTATTCATCCCACTCATCTAATGACTTAAGCCTTACCATTGTGACGCCCAACACTCCTCCTGAGGATCTTCCCACATCCTAGAGATACTGTTATCACTAAAAGGACAAAACAAAAGGCCTTAAAAAGTATCTCAAGGTGAAGAGATCAAGAGGTAAACATCCTGTTTTATTTTCTTTCGTTTCATTTATTTTATGTTATTATTTTTCATTACCAGTGTATTATGATGGGATATTTTATTCCATATCCCCCTTACTGCCCATATTATGTAATAATAATGAGATACCACCTTTCTCACATCAGATTATTTTATGAAATTTTAAGCGACGTCTTTAGGCTGCCGAATTTTCATGAGTGCTTTCTCAATTTACTTTTTTTATAAGTTCCTTTCTTCTTTTTTCTTACCTCCTATTACCCAAATGGAAAGAAAGTTACCGAATAATGTATAATATATATTTTATCATGTTTAGGGAAGATTACTCTTTAATATTTTTCTCTTCACCCACTTTTTAAAGTAATTAAAAACATTATATGTGATGTGTTGAATTACCCACATCCTGGACGATGTGATTTTAATATTCATTAATTCATTTATGGATGGTCATGAAACCATTTTTATTGTTGAACTAGGTTATAATATATGCATTATGTCTCATTCATTGTTCTGTATATCCTTTTTACACATTGTATTAATATATAATACAAAATGAGGTTGTTATTATCAAAGCACAACATAAACGATCTAAAAGAAATCATTAATGTTTTATCATATGATTCATCTTAATTTAAGAATTATAAATGATAAATTATATAATTATGGTTTTGTAAATATTTAAATTCTAATCCATTCCAATTTTAGAAGTTCAATTCAAATAAAAAACAACAATCTATCATGAAACTATCATAGAAATCATGTAAATAACTCACCCAAAAACAGTGCAAGGAACAAAATACTAACATTTAATGAATGTAATGACGTAAATAAATGATCATATATGGTATTATAAATATGGATATGTTTATTTAAGATATTAATAACCCACTTTTAACCACTATAGAGGAGTTTTAAATGAGTTTTAGGTAAGACAAAACTTCAGTAAGAGAATTCTTACCTCGATTTCCATTCTTTTGGTTAAACATGTACTTCGTTATTTATGTGGTATTAGAATTGTTTTTGTGATGGGTTTTGTTTATATTATGTTTATTTATGTGTATTTATAGTGTATATACATATTATATAGACTCTATTAAGCATATCTTCAATTATAAGACTTTTGTTAGGGGCTTTTCTTTTAAAATCCTTATTTAAAATTATGTTTTACAAAATTCAATGAAATTTTTTTATGAAATTATTCATGTTGTATGATTGTGTTTGGATTCATGGGAATTGTTTATGATTAATATTGGGATATATATATCTCTCTAATTCATTTGTTATGTGTGTGTTGGAGGTCAGTCATATGGTTAATCCAAGTGTAACTATGATGGTTACACACATTGTAAGGTAATCGTGGTGGTTACAAATTATATGGTCACCAAGAGGGTTACCATATTATTTATGCAATTCCAAAATATATCTTTATGATTATATATTTTTTTCATGTTGTTTTTGATCTTGTGTAAATCTAATGTTTCACAACGTACATATATATGGGTGACATTTCATATAATTTGAAAAAGATTTCATACATTAGAAGTGTTTATGGTCTAATGTGTTATTTACTTCTTTTTATATCACTTTCTTAGCTTTTTTTCTCATCCAATGTTTTAAAATGATTTTCACAAGTTATGAAAAATTTTATGAAAATTATGGTATCCATTTTAAATGTTTGAAGAATGTTAAAAAAAATCATGTTTTATTTGAAATGTTTTTATTTAGGAAAAATTCAGAAATGTTTTTGTGGTATCCACACTCCAATAATGTGTAATTTTATAAATGTTTCATGTTCCAATTTTATAAAGCTATAAACATGAAAAGACCCTCAAATTGAATGGATGTGAATTATTAAATTAATTCATGATTAGTTAATGTAATAAGATTGGGTCCTTATACCAAGGTCCTAATAATCCTCTCTTAAGACCCTCCCAAGCCTTTAGGGTCACACTACCAAGTAAGGGATTTCTCCTCTAAATTTTTTCCAAGTTTATTCATGTTGATATACCATTTTCGTTTCAATAAAAAATGTTGGGGTGTGAAACATAACCTCCCCTATACTTCCCCCATTATCTTAGAATGAGAAAATACCCCTTTCCCTTTCATTAATGACTCAAAAGTACACCCATTACCATTCCAAAATTTCGTAAGGAATTTCTCTCTACTAATTATGATTCAATAAATTCTTTTGTTTTATGAATATAAATTCCATTACATATGTTATAACATGTATCTTTATGACCCACATAATTTCAATTTCATGTACATATGATGACACACCCCTTTCCCGCACGATAACCATTTTTATGAATTCATATATCACGTGATTGTTACGATGAAATTGCAGTGCGATTTCCCAAGCTAAAGTCATTATGTAGTGAATACAACACCCATTTCTCTATCATGGGTATTCAAAATTATGCACATTTAATTATTGATTATATTTATTCATGTGAGAATTACACATTCCTTTATCTTTGAATAAATGATGATGTTTAATGAATCTATGTTATATGATCCAAGTGGAATTCTTACGCATGAAATGAACTGATTAAGAAGGGTGCACCCTGATAGCACTCCAATACGCTGGGAAAAGAATAATATCATGACACATCAAGTGAAATGGGGATTTAATCATTCTAATTCATGTTCAATGAGGGTTTACTCATGTTCCATGTGCAATGAGCATCGGATCATGCTAATATCATGTTAAATGATGTTTCCACATTTCCATGTTAGGATTATCATGCTATATCCTGCCTGAATGTCATGTTTCTCTTATGCTTAATTTATATGACTATTGACTAACAAGTACTATATTATTCTTGTTATTATTTGTTTACTCCCCTAATGGGCTTTATATATCACCCTTTTTGAACACTTGTCCTCAGGATATCTCATGAAATTCTAAGTATGAATGAATGTGTGTGGTCATGTAAAATAACTTTTCAATAATGATTTGTATTTCATGTTTTCAGTTGTTATGTAATGGTTTTAAGCCCTAAATACAATATACCATTTGAAATTATATGTTTTATAAATTGAATATTCTATTTTATAAATTACAATTTACTTTGAAATAAAGATAAGGGTTGTTATAGTTTGTATCAGAGGATATGTTTAGTTATTTTTGGGATTAAAAACCCTTAGTGAAAGCCTTAAGGATAAGACTATGTTTAATGAAAACATCCTGAAATTTTGGTCATTATTTGGTAAGTGGTTTATAATGAAAATACATCTATGTCTGGATTCAAGAAGGTTGAGGTAGCTTATTACAGATGTATCTATGGGTAAAACACAAAAACACCATTGTGAGCTAGACTACAACGGAAACTGGTGTACGAAAATGGTCCTTGCTGCACTCTTGGTTATGATACTCCCGATTGATATGCTATTGTAAATTCATAAGATTAGTATGAAACATTAATAAAAGATTAATAAAATTCCCCTAAGAATATATGTTGGGTTGTAGTTCATGGATAACATAGATTAAAACCTATAAATTCATATGTTGAAGAAATAAAAGTATTTTATAAGTCATCCATTGTTTTCATTGGATTAAATTTTATGTGTCACACCTAAATTTCCTTTTATTAATGAAAATGTCTAGTAATAGGAGGACTTGAGGTAACTACCTATAATCAGATAAATGTGATGATTGTTCTAACAATATTAACAATCCAATAGGATCTATAATCATGAACTTTGTCATGATACTGTATTAGTTAACACATGTTTGTAATAGAATCATTGGTCAAGAGGAATGTTCAAACCCCCCAAAGAAATATTATATTGTAATTGAGATTTTGAATGAGACAGAGGCCTCCTACATAAAATGGATCATCTGATCACTCAATTGTCAAACAATGGATCAACTCCAATGAAAAAATATTCTCCAACCTTCAATGTTTTGAACAAGATAAGGTTATCCTGCCTACTTATCCTATAGAGGGTGAAGTTGATAAATGGTATTCATTTCTCAAAAATAAAATTCCTTGGGAATATATTGAGGTGTCACAACCCGACCCTACCTGGGCTCGAGCCGAAACTACCCCATGCCCGTCTCCATAGGCCAGGGTCTGGTGACCAGCGCTGAAGGCACAACAACTCGGGGAGGCCTTTTCCTAAGTACTTGTACACACGCACACAACACACTCAATGAAAAAGTGCAGAGTAAAAGAGAAAAGACGAGTAGAGTAAAAGAGAAACTGCTATATAAATACAACAAATGTGCATCGACCTCTAAATAGTACAAGTAATGTTCTGAAAAGGAAAAAGGGGAAAACACGCGCCCAACCAGAAAAGGTGCCACAACCCGACAAAAGGTAAACAAAAAGAAACAGCTGACGGTTCTCCCACCTAGAACCCGACTCCGACCACCGCACGCGGTCCAAGCTCCCAAACTCATGTGCTCCCCTTAAGTCACGACCAACCTGTCTGTCGTCTACAAGGGCACACCAAGTGCGGGTAAAACCCAAGCAGGGGTGAGTATAAAAATACTCAGTAGGATTCCCCGGAGGATCGAGGGAGCAACAAAGGAGGTACTAAAGGGTGAGTAGTAGAGCGAACAGGAAAAGTAAAAGAGTACAACCGAGAGTGCAGTAAAAAGTCCAGATCAACCCAACAAGAGTAAAGAAGGTAGACTCGTCCAGGCACAAGGAGCTGAAAACGGTGAGAAGATAAACTTCCTGTGGAGTCTTCACTACCTATAGCAGGAGAGAATACTCGTCCAACTGTGATAAAATAGACACGGAAATCACGTGGCATACCCCACGCGTCTTCACCTCTCCTGGAAGGAGAGTAACCAAAACCAAGAAGTGGGTTCTGGAACAAGGTATATATATATCCTTATGATAAATAACAAGCCAAAAAATGTCGTAAGGGGATCTCCGTATTGTAGCTCAGCCCACGAAAAGAGTAGAAAACAGTCCCAGAAGAAAACTCCATCGATACCCAGCATCCCGCACATCTTCCGCGAACCGCAAGTCAAGGGTCTAAATCACCGCACTTCGACACTATCCGCTTTGGGTGGAACTGACTCACCAACACAGTTTTAGATCACATCACAAGAACACAACTCGGTGGGGAAAAAACCCCTTTGTACTTGAGAGTTCTAGGTAAAGTCAAACCACTTCTCGTCACTACCCTGCAGTCGAGAGGTCCCCTCAATGTCAATGTTGATCCATCACCGACCCATACAACCAAGGGTCCTACTCCGGTAATCACGGAGGAATGTCACAGGCAATCCTAGTAGAAAGGACTAAGCCTAGAATGCCAACTGGTGTCCAAATGCCCAGCCCTACTGGAGGGTAATTCTTAACCAGATATCGGGTGACCCACTGCCCAACCATGCTGGAGGGTAAACCATAAGACATCATCAGGCGACCCACTGCCCAGCCCCGTTGGAGGGTAGACCTTAACACATCATCAGGAGACCCATTGCCCAGCCCCGCTAGAGGGTAAACCTTAACACATCATCAGGCGACCCACTGCCCAGCTCCGCTAGAGGGTAGACCTTAACACATCATCAGGCGAGCCACTGCCCAGCCCCACCAGAGGGTAGACCTGGAATAAGTCGACATGCGACGCACTGCCCAGCCGTGCTAGAGGGTAAACCTGGAACAAGACGACGGGCGACCCACTGCCCAACACTGCTAGAGGGTAGACCCTAAGAGGTCGTCGGGTGACCCACTACCCAGTCTCTGCTGGAGGGTAGACCCTAATAGAGTCGGGTGACCCACTGCCCAATCTCGGCTGGTGGGTAGACCCTAATTGCGTCGGGTTACCCACTGACCAGTCTCTGTTGGAGGGTAGACACAAATAGCATCGGGTGAACCACTACCCAGTCTCTCTTGGAGGGTAGACCCTAATAGCGTCGGGTGACCCACTTCCTAGTCTCTGCTAGAGGGTAGACCCTAAAAGTCGATGAGTAACCCACTGCCCAGCCCCGCTGGAGGGTAAAACTCAGAATTGCTCTCGCCATCTCTTCTGGAGGGTACAACACTGACCAACCGAACATGGAGTGGGTATCGCGCAACCACCCAACTCCAGAACAACTCACCCAAAGGAGGTTCAACTCCTGTTCTATCACGGGGTTCCACTAGCACCACTACTAGATAATCCATCGAGAACAAAACCCGGGGGAGACCACTCAACCCTGTTGGTCAAACAAATGAGAACAGAGGGACCCTCTATTTCACAAGAGGTCAAAAGTACGCAAAGCAGAACCCGACACACACGTGGGGCCCACACGACGTGTGGCCCCAAGTCAACCCCATCTGAGCGCACAAACGATCTCAGGTACAAACCACACGTACCTCTAGGCGTTCCCGTATACTCCCAAAGCATACAATGTTCCAGCCCAAAGGCTATCATTCACACGACACCCAACGTCAACGCGAAGGCGTGACATAACAACTCTGCCTCAAAGTCCCAGGCATGACCAACCACATCTCGTGAACCATTTAGATCACTCTCCCAAGAGTGCGCGATCACACGCCAAGGGTCCGCTACAAACAAGGTAGGGCGAACCACCACTGGAGCACCTTTCATGCTTCCACATTTAATCTGATCATGCAAGAGGCTCTGCACAGCCAAACGGATAACACCGCTGTAATCCTCATGAAAAAACACGCGAGTTAGACTACCTACTCACCTCAAACGAATATCTGACGGAAATTCACAAATACCGCCTCACGCCCGAATGACGTCCCTTGATCCCGAGCCTCGGCCCCGAAAACAGACAGGTGCATCGTACCATTGTGATCCCCTCGGGAAAACACATAAAAAGCACTACTCACTAGAGTGCAACGGATATCCGGAGAAAAAGATGCATTCTGGCGCACCGCACACGAGCCGTGCTTCGTGGGACCCGCAACCTGGTCCCGAAACTCAACGAACGGATCGCACCGTTGAGATCCCCTCGAAAAAGTACATGAAATGGACTATTCACTTATCCAAAACGGACACCCGGTGATAAAACTGGAAATCACCGTTAAATCCCAAAACGGCCCTCACGAGCCCCGCACCCTCATGCCGAAGTAGGGCGGGCAGATTGCACTATTGCAATACCCTCGGAAAAATCTCTAGAATCGACTGCTCCCACGCCCCGAACAGACATCCGACAAAAAAGTCATGAAAATATGCACGCAGCCTGAAAGGCGGGCCGTGGGTCCCACGCCACAACTACGACTTCAACGCCCGAAAAAACCTTGGCAAACTTCTCCCCGGCGCCAGGGTCCCAACGCAACTGACAGCGCTTAATTCGGACATCGGACGCGTCCGTGCTGTCCAAAACAAGTGTTCCCGGGAAGCCCATTAATTTTCTCTACGCACCTGTCATGCCCCCGAGCCTCTCATCTCGAAAGTTAAAACACCCAAATCCACCCCATAACGTACGCCTCGACGTAAGGTCCGAGCCATCGCAAACGGCTCGCAAGACGGACGCCCATAGCGAAGGCTACGGGCGTCGTAAATTCAAAGGGTGCACTCCCTTGGGCCGGACCGACCCGGTCCGGCCGGTCTGCCCACAGCCGGCCCGCGGCCCGGCGGTGGGTCCGGTTTAGTACGTCATGGCCGGCTGGCCGCGGCCCACTGCCACCAACCGGCCATTATGGCCAGTCCCTTTTCCCCCTCAGCGACCCGCGTTACGCGGGTCGCTGTCGTGGCGCACGGGGTCGCGCAACCCGCGACCCCTCTCCCTCTTCGCGCTATGCTGGCGCCGCCCGAGACCCCGCCTCGCCGCCATCCGCAGCCTCCTCTGCCGTGCTACCACACTGCCGAGATGCGCCCACCGCCTGGAGCCGCTCCGCTGCTGCCCCGAGTTGGCGGAAAACACCAAAGAACCCCCAAACCGGGCGGATTCACCTAAAAAAACCGGCAACTTTCGTCAGACCACTGCTGAGTCCTCCGAACTCCGATTTACAAACCGAAAAGGGCGATGGAAAGATCAAAATTTATAAAACACACTTATGGGATTCTTTCGAAGATATAAAAATGATTTGATATATGTAATCGAGCTCAAAGGGGGGCTCGGAAATTAAAACGTAAAACGCATAATCCTACCACGTGGGCGTTGCCCGGAGCATCATCGCCGAACCGCTGTCTTTTCGGAGCTACCTCGCAGAAGGAGGAGAAGGAGGATAGGGAGAGGAAAGGATTCCAGGGGAAAGGGGAAGGAGAAGGGTGGGGTTAGGGTTTAAAAAGAAAAATTAAATTAATTAAATTTTAATTAATTTAATCATCAATTTTGACCCGCACCCGAAACACCCGACGGGGTCGAGGTTAGGCCTCCCCTAGGGTAAACACCACCTCCCGAGCACAACGGTGGTCTCGGAATTTGATTTTGAGCTTCCATTTTTATGTTATAAAGTGGGACGCCCAAAGCCACAAAATTATGAAAACACCCCTGGGGCCATTTTCCACAGACGGCCTGTGCCCATAAAACATATACCACTCCTGGGGTAAACGACACGCTCCGAACTCAACGGTGTACTCAGTTTTCCAATCCGAGCCACGGTTTAAGAGATACCTATGTTTCACGATTAAATGAATAAATAAATTAATTAATTTATCCGTTTAAAGTTCTGAAAGCGAGAAAGGGGTCCAAAAATCCCGCGCCGAAAAGTTTTATGTCGTTCCTACGGTAAACAACCCATTCCGGACCCATTCGTGCACTCGGATCTCTGATCCGGATCATCCTTAAGGAGTTATCCTATTTATTTGTCGTTTCTAGTGTGAACGCACTGAAAATTTAATTCCGGACACTCCGAGGCTCGGAATCGCATGCCGTCTGAAGGCGCTGCTCTGGAATATCATCAAGAATATTCCAGTCTTTCGTAGAAAAAACCGGGTTCTTACATCATTCCATCCTTCAATCTTTTCTTCCCCGAAAAGGAAAACTAGGGAGAAACACGTGGTATCAAGACAACACCTGGCTTTCCCATACCTAGATGAACCCACACACAGCTCTGCGTCACCGCATACAGACCAAAGGATTGATCTGTTCACACAAGGTCAGCCCTTGCTGATGTCGTGCACCCACTCCAGACCTTAGGTTTAGGGCAAGGTGGTAGACAACCTCACCATCCCTCTGCATGGTCTCAAACGGTCCGAATGACCTCGGGGGTAGCTCACGTCCCTGACCAAACCTCTATGTTGCAAGTCGCGCCTAGAATGACCATACGCACCTAGAGCAAGGCCCGGTGATTCCATCCATCCGAATATCCATATGGTGAAACCTCCAAGGATATCTGGTCATGCATGGTTCCACAGTCTATGTCCTACAACCAAGGCTCTCTTACATGCTCGGAAAGTGAAGGAGTCAACACCATCGACTAGAGAAAAAGGTCTCACGCTCATTTACCTTACCAACACAGGGTTACACTGAAGCCCTGCATCACCCTGGTAACACCTCAAGTAAGGATCAGGGTGGAAAGCATTTCACAGGAAGAGTCTAATAATTCTACTGCAATAAGTAGAAGAGTCGCAAGGGGTACCTCTCACCACCTCCTGCTCCATAGGATCGTAGACATCCAAAGCCCACGGTTGTCCATTGGACCAACTGTCAGCTCCCGGAGCCTGACGTCGACCGTCTAGTGGTGACGGGAATACCCCGTAAGGTTGTACTCCACTACCATTTCCTACTGATCCTCTACTAGCACCACCTCTCTGGGTGCTACTCCGATCACGACGCTGCCTCCGTCGTGATGGTGCACCCACTGCCTGCCCGAAGCTCTCCGCAACTCAGGTCGGCAGTCTCGTGCCAAGTGATGTCGCGCGTCACAAGCATAACACTGGTTATCTGTGGGCTGCCCTGGTGCCCTCCGGCGCCACTGTGGTGTACGATCATGCCCCTGAGTCCGGTTGTCAGAAAGCCAGTTGCGTCGAGGCCCTGCTTGCCGACGCCTGCTAGCTGCGACAGACGTCTCAGTTCCAACGTGCCTGCGGCCACCAACAACACTAGAACGTGACAGGAATCCCTCTATCACCAGAGCCTACTCTAGAACCCCTGCATATGTGGAGATTCCCTAGGGTACTATGATAGTACAAATCTCTTGGCAGAGACCCTGGTCAAACTTCTATGCTCATTTGTTGTCATCATGGACCAAGTCCGGGTAAAAGTGTGCATGGTCTGCAAAACTAGATGTGTACTCGTCCACCATCATCCCTCCCTGCTGAAACTGTAGGAGCTCCTGAATCCAAAAGGGGCGCAAGCAGGAGGGGAAAAACTCCTCATGGAACAACAAGTGAAAGTCTCCCTGCGAAAGCGACGACTCGTCAAGAAACCGAGTCACCAGACTCCACCAACACCAAGATGCTCTACAAAAAAAAAGATTGGCTGGAAAAGCCACCATAATCTCTACTGGAGCCTGTACAAGCCTGAAAAGGCAAACCACTGTCTCTAGCAAACCCTCTGCTGCCTGAGGGTCTGGCTCACCACTGAACCTCAGCGGTCTCTGTCGTTGTAACTCACAGAGCGCGCTCAACCTGTTCTCAAGCTTAGCATGCTCTGCAAATTCTATATGCTGCTCAACAGGTGGGGGTGCTGCTACCAACCCACCCGGAGAAAGGGGCTCACATGATGGGTCCTGGACTGTGGCCTCGTAGCTCACAGGGTCGTCGTCACGAACCGAAATTGGCATCCTGGCTGGCTGTCTTCATAGAGACATCCTGAATATTATCAAGGAGTTCCACAATCATTTGAGCATATATGTATATAAAAATAAACACGATGGGGAGCTTAATCAAGAAGGACAGTCAAATACTCAATCCTATGTGATGCACTAACGAATTTTCCCTGCAACAAGTTTCTCAGCATGTCGAGTCGACAAGTGGGTTATCAAGGTCCTGGTGAATGGATACGTCAGTTGCCGCACCATCACTGGACTTCCTGGCCTGAGAGCCGCTCTCGAGACATGTTAATGCTATTGCCCTAAACCCCAACCAATTCCTTTTTAGGGACGTCCGCACAACGTACCAAGGAACGAAACACCTTTGATACCACTTTGTCACGACCCGACCCTACTCGGGCTCGAGCCGCAACAACCCCAAGCCCACCTCCATAGGCTAGGGTCTGGCGACCAGCGCCGAAGGCACAACAACTCGGGGAGTCCTTCTACTAAGTACCTGTACACATGCACACAGAAATCTCAATGAAAAAGTGCAGAGTAAAAGTGAAAAGACGAGTAGAGTAAAAGAGAAACTTTTATATAAATACCACAAATTTGCATCGACCTTTAAACAGTACAAGTATGGTGCTGAAATGGAAAAAGGGGAAAACACGCGCCCAACCAGAAAAGGTGCCACAACCCGGCAATAGGTAAACAAAAAGAAATAGCTGATAGGTCTCCCACCTGGAACCCAACTCCGACCACCGCACACGGTCCAAGCTACCAAACTACTGTGCTCCACTGAGGTCACGACCAACCTGTCTGTTGTCTGCAAGGGCACACCAAGTGAGGGCCATGCCCAAGAAAGGGTGAGAATAAAAATAATCAGTAGGATACCTCGAAGTCTCAAGGGGTCAACAAAGGAGGTACCGAAGGGTGAGTAGTAGAGCGAACAGGAAAAGTAAAAGAGTACAATAGAGAGTGCAGTAAAGAGTCAGCTCAACCCAACAAGAGGAAAGAAGGTAGAATCGTCCATACACAAGGAGCTGCAAACGGTGAGAATATGAACTTCCTGTCGAGTCTTCGCTACCTATACCAGGAGAGCAGACTCGTCCAACCGTGATAAAGTAGACACGGAAAGCATGTGGAATACCCCACGCGTCTTCGTCTCTCCTAGAAGGAGAGTAACCAAACCCAAGAAGTGGGTATTGGAACAAGGTATATACATATCCTTATGCTCACCAAGAAGCCCGAAAACATCGTAAGGGGATCTCTGTCACATATTTCATCCCAAGAAAAGAGTAGCCAACAGTCTCAGAAGAAAACTCCATCGATGCCCACCATCCCTCACGTCTTCCCCGAACAACAAGTCAAGGGGATAAATCACCGCACTTCGACAGTATCCGCTTTGGGTGGCACTGACTCACCCACATGGTTTTAGATCGCGTCACAAGAACGCATCTCGGTGGGGAAAGCGTCCCTTGTACTTGCGAGTTCTTGGGAAAGTCAAACCACACCTCGTCACTGCCCTACAGTCGAGAGGTCCCATCAAAGTCAAAGTTATTCCATCACTGACCTTTACAACCAAGTGTCCTACTCCGGTAATCATGGAGGAAATTCACAGGCTATCCTAGTAGAAAGGACTGAGCCTGGAATTCCAACAGGTGTCCCTCTGCCCAGCCCTGCGGGAGGGTAATTCTTAACCAGATATCGGGTGGCCCACCACACAACTCTGCTGGAGGGTAAATCATAAGACATCATCAGGCGACCCACTGCCCAGCCCCGCTGGAGGGTTGACCTTAACACATTATCAGGAGACCCACTACCCAGCCCCGCTGGAGGGTAGACCTTAACACATCATCAGGCGACCCACTACCTAGCCCCGTTGGAGGGTAGACCTGGAATAAGTCGACAGACGACCCACTGTCCAGCCGTGCGGGAGCGTAGACCTATAACTAGACGACGTGTGACCCATTGCCCAGCCCTGCTAGAGGGTAGACCCTATGTGGTCATCGGGTGACCCACTACCCGGTCTCTACTAGAGGGTAGACCCTAATAGCGTCGGGTGACCCACTCCCCAGACTCTACTGGAGGGTAGACCCTAATTGCGTCGGGTGACCCACTGCCCAGTCTCTGCTGGAGGGAAGACCCTAATAGCGTCGGGTGACCCACTACCCAGTCTCTACTAGAGGGTAGACCCTAATAGCGTCGGGTGACCCACTGCCCAGTCTCTGCTGGAGGGTAGACCCTAAAAGTGGATGAGTAACCCACTGCCCAGCCCCGCTGGAGGGTAAAACTCAGAATTGCTCTGGCCATCTCTTATAGAGGGTACAACACTGACCAACCGAACATGGAGTGGGTATCTCACACCCACCCAACTCCAGAACAACTCACCCAAAAGAGGTTCAGTGCCTGTTCCATCACGGGGTGCCACTAGCACCACTACTGGCTGATCCATCGAGAACGAAACCAGGGGAGACCACTCAACCCTGTTGGTCAAACAATCGAGCACAGAGGGACTCTCTACGTCGCAAGAGGTCAAAGTACGCAAAGAAGAACCCAGAACGCACATGGGGCCCACACAACATGTGGCCCCAAGTCAACCCCAACTGAGCGCACAAACGTTCTCAGGTACAAACCACACGTAGCTCCAAGCGTTCCCGTATACTCCCAGAGCATACCATGTTCCAGCCCAAAGGCTATCGTGCACACGGCACCAAGTGTCAACGTGAAGGCGTGACTTACCAACTCCACCTCAATGGCCCAAGCACGGCCAACCACATCTCGTGAACCATTTATATCACTCTCCCAAGAGTGCGCAATCACACGCCAAGGGTCCGCTAAAAAAAAGGTAGGGCGAACCACCACTGAAGCACCTTTCATGCTTCCCCATTTAATAAGATCACGCAAGAGGCTCTACACAGCGAAACGGATCACACCGTTGTAATCCTCGCAAAAAAAAACACGCGAGTTAGACTACTTAATCACCTCAAACGAATACCAAATGGAAAAGTTGCCAACACCGCCTCATGGCCGGACGACGTCCCATGATCCCAAGCCTCGGCCTCGAAAACAGATGGGCGCATCACACGATTGCGATCCCCTCGGGAAAACACATCAAAAGCACTACTCAATTGATTGCAATGGATATCCGGAGAAAAAGATGCATTCGAGCGCACCGCACAAGAGCGGTGGTTCGTGGGACCCGCAACCCGATCCCGAAACTCAACGAACAGATTTCACCGTTGCGATCCCCTCAAAAAAGTACACGAAATGGACTATTCACTTGTCCAAAACGGACACCCGGTTATAAAGATGGAAATCACCATCAAATCCTAAAATGGCCCTTGCGGCCCCCGCATCCTCAGACCAAATTAGGGTGGGCAGATTGCACCATTGAAATCCCCTCGGAATAACATCCATAATCGACTGCTCGCACGCCAAGAACGGACATCCGACGAAAAAGTCGTGAAACATAGAACGTAGCTCGAAAGGCGGGACGTGGGGCCCATGCCTCAACTCCGGCTTCAACACCCGAAACCACCCTTGAAAACTTCACTCGGTCGCTAGGGTCCCAATGCAACTGACTGCGCTTAATTCGGACGTCAGACGCGTCCGTGCTGTCCCAAACAAGCGTTCCCGGGAAGCCCGTTAAGTTTCTCTACATACGTGTTGTGCCCCAGAGCCTCTCATATCAGAAGTTAAAACTCCCAAATCCACCCCATAAGGTCCATGTTGATGTAAGCTCCACACTGCCACATACGGCATGCAAAACGGACGCTCGTAACGAAAGCTACGAGCCTCAGAAATTCAAAGGGGGCACGCCCTTGGGCCGGACCGGCCCGGTCCGGCCGGTCCGCCCACAGTCGGCCCGCGGCCCGGTGGCGGGTCCGGTTCAGTCCGCCACGGCCCACCGCCACCGACTGGCCATTATGGCCAGTCCATTTTTCCCTCGCAGGGACCCGCGTTACGCGGGTCGCTGTCGCAGCGCAAGGGGTCGCGCACCCCGCAGCCCCTCTCCCTCTTTGCGCTACGCCGGTGCCGCACAAGACCTTGCCTCGTCGTCGTCCGTCACCGCCTCTACCGCGCTGCTCCACTTCCGAGATGCGCCCACCACTTGGATCCGCTCCGCCGCCGCCCCGGGTTTCCGGAAATCACCCAAGAACCCCCAAACCGGGCGGATTCACCTCAAAAACCCGCAACTTTCGCCGGACAACCGCTCACTCCTCCAAACATCGATTTACAACCCGAAAAGGGCGATGGAAAGCTTGAAATTTATACAACACGATTATGGTACTTGATCAAATATAAAACAACAATTTGATATATTTAATTATGCTCAAAGGGGGGTTCAGAAATTAAAACACAAAACGCATAATCCTACCTCGTGGGCATTTCCCGGAGCTTCGCCGTCGAACCGCCGTCTTGCCGGAGCTGCCTCGGTGAAGGAGAAGGAGGAGGAGAGGGAGAGGAGGGGCTACCAAGGGAATGGGGAAAGAGAGGGGTGGGGTTAGGGTTTAAAATGAAAAATTAAATTAATTAAATTTTAATTAATTTAATCTTCAATTTTGACCCGCACCTGAAACGCCCATCGGGGTCGAGGTTAAGCCTGCCCAAGGGTAAAAACCACCTCCAAAGCACAACGGTGGTCTCAGAATTTGATTCCACGCTTAAATTATTATTTTATAAAGCTGGACGCCCAAAGCTGCCAAATTATGAAAATGCCCCTGGGGCCATTTTCCATAGACGGCACGCGGCCATGAAACTTATACCCCTCCTACAGTAAACGACACGATGCGAACTCAACGGTGCCCTAAGTTTCCCAATCAGAGCCACCGTTTAAGATATACCTAAGTTTCACCATTAAACGAATAAATAAATTAATTAATTAATCCGTTTAACGTTCCGAAAGCGAGCGAGGGGTCCAAACATCCCGCTCCGACAAGTTTATGTCGTTCCTAGGGTAAACACCCCATTCTCGACCCATCCGTGCACTCGGATCTCCAATCCGAATCACCATTTAGGAGTTATCCCATTTATTTGGCGTTTCTAGTGTGAAGACACTGAAAATTTAATTCCGGCCACTCCAGGGCTCGGAATCGCATGTCGTCTGAAGGCGCTGCTTTGGAATATCATCAAGAATATTCCAGTCTTTCATATCAAAAACCGGGTTCTTACATGAGGTGTAGGAATAGAAGGATTTCTGGAAAATGTTTTTCGATAAATATTTTCTTCACAACCTCTCACTTAAGATAGAAATGGACTCACCTTCCCTCAAGAAAAAAGACAATGTATCCATCAAAGCGTACACATAAAACTTCACAAGGCTTGAAAAATATTTGTCCAACTCTGTCATTACCCATGAATACAAGGTTGACTGCTTATTTGGAGGGCTAAAACCAAGCCTACCGAAAGCCCCAGTGATATGTGACTTAGAGTGCTATAAGGAAATTGTCTGATGATCCATAAAAGTTAAAACGAAGGTCAAAAAATATTATAGGTATCATATAGATAAGAAAAATATGGTGGAAATGAATTCTGGCAATCCAATAGATAAATCCAACAGTTCTAAGAAAATCCATCTCCTCAATTGCCAAAGGTGCAGAAAGAAGAACCCTAAAAATTTCCAAAAGAGAAAGAGGAAATAATTTAGGTGTGGAAGATAAGAGAACCTAGCCATTAACCACTGATAAGAAAAACTCGTGGTTGCAACACAGGAGAAGAACACTCTGTTTTACCCTGAACGTGTTGTTCATTGATTCAACTACAATAAACTAGAGAAGTTGTCAAACTAGTGTCTTAAGACAAGGGTTTTTTGAGGCAACCAAAAAACCTCTAAGTTAGTAAGGGTGGTCTTTTCCGATCACTACCGCCGAAGTGAACCCCGAAAATGAGGTGGTGAAAGGTACGCTAGTTATTCAGTCAAGAATATAAAACATAATTTTTTACTCTTGTTTGATGAAATATTTTATATCTTGAAACATTTGTAGAATAATACCAACACTATAAAAAATCATGGAAGTAATGATTTTGGTGAGATTGAAAAATGGGGAAATCATTGCATCCCAAAATATAACTCCTCTCCTATTATAATTTGTGGATTGAAATTCCTAGAAAACCTCTTCATAATACCTCTAGTAGACATTGATGAAATTCGTGGCATGGATCGGATTTCCTTATATAGAGCCAACATAAATTACCATGAGGAGGAAATCACTCTCTGTATGGATAATCAACCCCCGATTCTATACAAGTTCAAGGAGTAGGTTAAATCTTCTTTACCACCATCATCTCATGAATAGATATTACTACCCTATGAGCATGTGTATCTTGTTCAATTGATTGAATATAAAAAAGAAACCATCCTTTAAAGAATTCCTATTATGAGGGAATCATCTAAAGGGTTTCTCGAGGAATTTCATGGTCTTTCTCCTAGAATAGATGTTGAATTCTCAATCGATCTTATACATGGGTAGTTGTCAATATCCAAGACTCCATATAGAATGGCTATTGTTGAGCATGGGGAACTTCTGAAATAACTACCTGAGAATCTAGATGAAGGGTTTATACGCACAAATGATTCACCATGGGGTGCACCAGTACTCTTTGTCAAGAATAAGCTTAGGTCAATGAGCCTTTGCATTAATTATCACGAGCTCAAGAAAATCACGCTAATGTATAAGAATCATATTCGATGAATAGATGACATGTTAGATCTACTACAGGGAGAAAAATACTTTTATTAGGTGGATTTATGGTTAGGATATTATCAAGTAAGAGTGTAGATGGAGGATATTCCCAAGACTGATTTTCATATAAGATGCGGTCATTATGAATTCATAGTAATGCCTTTCAAACTCAATAATTATCTAAAAATATTGAAAGAATAGATGAATTGTGTCTTTAGATATTTCCATGATTAATATTTGGTATCCTTTATAGATGATATTATAATATACTATAAAACCAAGGAGGATCATGAGGATAATTGTAGCACTGTACTAGAGACATAGCGAAAAGAGAATCTCCATGAAAAGTACAAAAACTGTGAGTTCTAGTTTAAGGAGGTCTCATTCTTGGGGAATATAATCACAATAAATGGGATATCAATGGATCTCGAAGATATATTAAACTGAGGTATGGTCGATGCAAACATTGGTAACATATATCCACATCTTCTTGGCATTATCTGAGTATTATTGCCTATTTTTGAGAAGTTTCACACAATTTTTCTACCATATTACCAAGCTATATTGGAAGGGAGTAATGTTTTCTTGGAGTGATGAATGCCAAGAAATTTCAAGGAGTTGAAAAGATTGGTTTTCACTATTCCCATAATCACACTACCCCCAGGTGGAGACCATTTTGTGGTATTTAGTGATGCTTCTAAGAATGGCCTGAGTAGAGTGTTAGTGAAAAATGACAAAGACATTGCCTATGATTCATGGAAATTTAATGTTCATTAGAAAAAATATCTAACAAATGATGTAGAGTTGGTTGTAGTAATCTTCACATTAAAAATTTAGTGGAATTTCCTCTTTGTGGAGAAGTGTGAAATATACATGGATCACAAAAGCCTCAAGTATATATTCATATTGAAATAGTTGAATATTACCCAATGAAGATGGATATATCTGATCAAAGACTTTGATGGCTTAATCCATTACCACCTTAAGAAAGAGAACATGGAGGAATATTCTATAAATAGAGGGGACCTAGCAATTCTATCATTGACGAGAATGGAAAAGGATCCAATATTTTTAGATTTGATTAAGATGTACATGGAAATAATAAATTTTGAAACACCATAAATTCTTTTAGAAATGGTTTCTCAATCATCTATTTTAGAATGGTTATAGGATGATAAAAAGGATGATGTTAAAATTTAAAAGAAAGAGGAAACTATCAGAAAAGGAAAATCCTCAGAGTTTAATGTAAATGAAGAAGGAATTGGGAGATCCGAGTCAAGACTATGTGTTCCATAAAATTTGGAGTTAATGAATGTTCTTTCGGATTATGCACATAGTTCAAATTTTTCCATTCTCCCAGGAAACCCAAAGATGTATCGAGATCTCTGATAGATTTATTTGTGGGATTACATGAATGAGGAGATCGCTGAGTATACATCAATTTTCATCATATGTCAGAAAGTGAGGGCTAAGAGGCAGAATTCTAAGGGTATGATGAAACCATTACATATATTAGCACAGATATGGGAGAAAATCACAATGGACAATGTCACTGGTCTTCCGAAGACATCCAAAGGAAATAATGATATCTGGGTTTTTGTGGATAATCTTACCAAGACAACCCACTTCATTAAAATTTGATACGATTTCTCATTGGATCTACAAGAATGAAAATATATAAGAGAAGTGGAAATGCTACATGGAGTACCCCTATTTTTGGTATTCGATTGAGATCCAATATTCCCCTATATGTTCGGGAAAATTCTTCAACATGCTCTGAATACTGAGATGGACTTCAGTACAACTAATCTTCTTAAAAAAGATGTCCAATTCGAGCAGACTATCAAAACACTTGAGGACATGTTGGGAGAATAATAAATTCACATTAAAAGAGGATGGTATCAACACCTTCCTCTGTTTGAGTCCTCTTACAATAATAGTTTCATCTCAAGCATCCAAATGGATCCTTATGAAACCCTATATGGTAAGAGGTGGAGAAAACTGACATGTTGGGATGATTTTGGTGATTGAAAACTATTTGGTCTAGAAATGGTTGATGAAATGGTGGAGAAATTTAGGACCAACCAATATCACATTTAAGCTTCTCAGATTATACAAAATAGCTATGCAGATAATTATCGATGAGACCTATAGATTGATGTTGGAGATGTGGAATCCCTCTATCTATCATCATGGAAGATAATTATGAGATTTTGGTAGAAGGTAAAGGTTAAACTAAGGTACATCATATCTTTTGAGATCCTTGATAGCTTTGGAGTAGTGGCCTATCGACTAGCACTCCCACCGAAAAAATCACAAGTACATGATGTATTATATGAATCACTCTTGAAGAAGTACATACTTAACCCATCGCATGTAATCAATCCAGCAGTGGTACTATTGGAGAATGACCTCTCAGATTAAAATAATCTAGTGAATATCATAGATCACAGAGAAAAAATTCTACGAAATAAGGAAATGCCCATTGTAAAATTATTGTAGAGAAACAACAAGTTTAATGAAAAATATGGGAACCAAAGTAAGTGATGTGGCAGAGTTACACACATCTTCATTATTTTGGTAAAAGAAAATATTGTGGGAAAAATTTATTAATGGGGGAATACTTTAACTTCCCAAACATTAATTAATGAAATTTCCTCTTGATCTAATTAGATGTATTATTATGTTAAATTGTTATATAAAATTTTCACATACTTTTTTTTAGGTTTTATGTATTTCAAAATACCATTTTGAATTATTACTATTGCTAATATAGTTGTTGAATATTGATAAAATGATTTGTATAAATATATGGTTTATGAAATCCAATTTACTCAGAAAAAGGAATCAATGGAATCATCCAGTAGAATTTCTCCATATGAAGCACATTTTAAAGAGCTCAGAAAGGAGGTTCTATCACCTGGATTCCATCTCTACCAAGCTCAAGATGAGCATCAACATGTTATGTTTGAATGGAACTGTGTATGGTAGAAGTGGAAGTTAAAAGAGATTACCACCCAAGCAATATTATCTGAACCTCCCTAAGAATCCAACACCATCATGCACCTTCCCATTAGGTCTTTTGAAGGTTTTATAAGAGTTTATATTAAAATACCCTAGAACTATGATTATATGCATTATTTTGGTATAGAATAAAGAATATACATTAATTTTATTATTGTTACTTTGTAAAAAAGTTTTAAAGAATAGATATGATTTTTTTAGTTAATATTCAATTAAGAAATCTATTTTGATGAATTATTGTAATTTTTAATAAGATAATATTTTAATAAATTATTATTACTAAATTAATTTGTATTAAATATAAATTATCGTATAATATTTATGAATAGAATTGTAATTTTTATTATCGTTTGAAAGCCATTTTTTTCAAAACCCATGAATTTTTTATTAATATCAGTTTTTATTTTAAAAGTAAAAATTCACATATTTATAAAATTATGTAGATAAAATTAATATTATTTTTGGAATCTGGTCGTCTAAATTATCCAACGGTGAAATTTTCATAGTTTTCCAAGAGAGTAAAAGTTTTGGGTAAAAATAAAATACCGTTTAAATATATAATGTGTTTTATGACATCATAATGACCCTATAGTGATATGGTAAAATAATATTAATGTGTTTTCGTCCAATAAATGTTATACCTTAAAAAAGTGTTTTTAGATTTTTTTGATTATTTTTATGGTGCCTTTGTGGACCCTCTGGGACTTATAAAAAATTGTATCTTTTTAAAATGATTTCCATGAGAGTGTGACTCACCTCCACCTAAGAAAATATAATATTTTAATAAATTTGGACATTTTTCTTATAAAATATTGACTTCCACTCCCCTTTGGAAAACACCATGCTCAAAAACCATGGGTTTTTTTAGTGGTTTTGATTAGATTAATATATAGTTTCCAAAACATAAATAATAAATAATTCCACCACTTTTCCAATATAAACCCACCCAATCTCCTACATATTGACACAAATAAACCCTTGTAGTACATCCCTGTCCTTCCATCTACTCTATAATATTCTCCCAAAGCTCCCAAATATCCCAATAAGCCTCTCTCATGCCCCTCCCAAGCCTTTGGGATCACAGTTCCTTTTAAGGGATTTCATCCTCTCATTTTTTTCGAAGTCTCATTATGGAGCTATAAAAATGTATTTTCAATTACAAATGTTGGGGTATGATTTAGAACATCCCATCTACTTCCCTATTTATTTTTTAATGGGGATGAACCCGTTTATCTATAAGTAATTTTTCACATGTACACCCATTACCCTGTTGAAATTTCGTAAGGGGTTTTCTCCCCTCATTGACATTCAAGCAATTCTCTTGATTTATGAATCTAAATTCCATTACATATTTTAGTACATGTATCTTTATGACCCAATTACTTTATAATTCATGTAAATATGAAGAGACACCCCTTTCTCAATCATCAACCATTTTTATTAAATCTTATGTCACACCGTTATGCTGCTGAAATTGTACCATAATTTTCCAAACCAAAGCCATCGTGTAGTGAACACCATAATAATTTATCTATCAAATGTATTCACCTTTATGAACATTTTCTTATTTATTATATAGTTTTATGTATTAATTCCACTTTCCATTATCATGGAATAAATGATAATTCTTTATGAATCATTGTTATATGATCCATGTGTAACACTTATGCATGAAATGAAATTATTAAGAAGGGTGTGCCCTAATAGAACTCTAATGTATCAGGTAAATACTGGTATCATGATAAGTCATGTGAAATCATGGTTTACTCATGATACGTCAAGTGAAATGTGGGTTTGCTCATACTCCATGTGCAATGATCCTTGTATAATTCTAATATATTTTAAATGTTGTTGCCACATTTCCATGTTATGATAGTCATGATATATCATGCATTTACATTCCTGATTATACAATACACCATAGATATTCCTATGGCTTAACATGTACTTTATTCTTCATGTTATTCTTTTTTACTCACTTACTGGGATTTATAGATCACCCTTTTTATGCATGTCATCAAATTATCCCATATAATACTATGTATGAATGAATGTGTGTGGTCATTTAAAATATGTTTTCTATATAGTTGTGTATTTCCTATTTTAAGTTGTTATGTAATTTTCTTAATCCCCAAATTCACTATAACTCTCGATCTTCTTTGTTGTATCAAGTGAATATTTTATGTAATAAATTATGTTTATGTGTGAAATAAAGAGAAAGGTTTTCATAATTATTATATACTAGGGATATGATTCATGGATACAAATATTATTATTTATTTGAATAATTTATTTTTATGTGGAAAATATCGCTATGAAATATATTTCTCTTCCATGGGTTAGGAAAAGAAAAAATGATTTTAAAACCTGGTTCATTTTACATGGGTTAAGCTATTATGAAATGAAAAAATAATTATGAAACTTATTTTGTTTCCATATTTTATTAAATGATAAAATTTTAATAAAAACCATTTAATTTCTTTGGTTTTAATATGAATAATATTTATTGAACATATATCAAACAAATTAATGGTACTAATTATTTTATGGTGGGGACCTATATCTGCCTCTAATGAATTGGGTTATGATTAATGATATATGATCTCGGTGGGTAAATAGATGTTTATCCCAAGATTAATAAGATTTTAGAAGAGATATAATCTTAATCTTGTAGTGGGTACATGGGTGGTTAATACACTCCTGAAATGTTAAGAATATTTTATTACATTTCCTTTTAATAACATTTTCTATGATTTTATATTTGCAAAAATTACATTTATTATATCAATTTTACGATGTCGTGGCTCAATTCAATTTATTTCCTTATGACTCATGTCTTATGATCTGAAAATATTTATAACATGGCTTTATATTTTGATCCTTCTTATGAAGTTTATGGTTTTTATATTTTATACACATGTTCTCATACACTTATGCTGCTTTTATGTTTACATATCAACCATATTTTTTCTCAATGAAAATATAAGATCACCATTTCTTATGTTTCTTTTCCATAAGTTAGGATGAATGGAATTATATTTGATATTTCAAAAAAGTCTTCTAGTTAAGAATAATAATGTGGGAGATGATTTAAAAAATATATGAACCCATTTATTATGTTTCTATTATTCCAATGGCACTATAGATTTACAATCCCCAAGCATTTTTTTGTCTAATGTAATGAAAATGAATCATATAGGACCTAATATATGTAGAAAATATCATCGATCATAATATACCTAAATTAATTCGTATTACAATGAAAATTTTCGGATTATCCTAAGGCCTAAAAAAATCATATTTTAAGGATTTGGATAGAGGTGATGTGTGTTTTCATTGTAATTTTCTGTATCATGTTTTTCATTGTAATCACAATTCATCCATTGTATTCTTTTTTAATATATTCTATTTTTATAATAAAATAAATTTTTATTCATTTATTCTATCCTTAAAAACACATTGATACCATATATAATTTTTTTTATTTTATTTAGACGACAAGGTTTGACATTCTTCACACAACTATCTAGTGTATTTTATTTTATGGTGATTAATTATTAAATTAAAAAATTATTTATATACCCCCATCATCTAGTTAGAACATAAAATAAATGGACATTTAAACCTCTTATGGGTGTTTCTAAATAGTAAAAAAATTATCGATTTTATGTTGTTTACAAATTTACTCATGATTACTTACTACTTTTAATTTCAAATAATCAATTTATAATCAAAATACTTCTTAGTACTTTATTTATTTTAATGGAACACACTTCGGGTGTCAATACAATAATTTACCATGGAGTGGTCATAAAAAATATCATACAAGTGAATAATATTTTAGAATAATGTTTTCATTTGTATTTCACTACTATGGTGTGAATACAGTTTGATCTTATCGAATTAATCTCTATCGTGTCTATGAAAATTATATCACTAAAAAATGAAAATCATCTAATCCAACCATAGAATCAACTATGCGAAACCCATTATCATTAATAAATTTCAATTAAGACTATTAAGACTTTAATACTCGTATGAAATAAATCCCCAATTTTTACACCATATCTTGTGATGCCTTGACCCTAGTTCCAGACACCTATACCCTGAGTTGGTCGGTCACATGGCCTCAGTTTCAACTCCATATTAACATGATGTTCTCAACTAGTAGTTGGGGTCTAATATCAATCACGGTGAGATTTTACCGTAATTATCAATATATAACAACAAAATATTTAAAAAAGAAATTTCCAAATATAATTACAAATAACTATAAAAATAGTATTTTCACATGATGGGTAAACCATGAATACAATAACCAAGCCAAAAAATGAGATTTGTTATATGAAATATGTGACTATTTTCAATATGAAAACCTAAACTATATAAAGAAACTGACAACTCCCATGTAGGTATCGACACCATGTTTGATTCCCTCATCCATGATCCATTTTAAAACATCCATCAAACACATGTCTCTTTCCCTTATTCTATATAAAAACATAAATTATATTTTGGTAATGATCAGAAATCCCGAGTAGTGTGTGAGTACAACATAGTAGGCCACCACTTAAAGAATCTAAAACAATAGAGAATTAAAAATAGTTTTTGAACTTTTTATTAAAAAAGGTACATTTATGAAATTAAATATATTTTATCAGATATTACATGTATTATTTTTAAACATTTTATAGATTAATTTTGAGACCAAGAGTAGAGACGAAGTGTGATTCTGAGTCCTGGTGTGTGTAGAATAAATTCTTCAACTATAAAATAATTTTATTTTTCTCACACCACATTTTTTCTAAAAATGTGAAATAAATCCAATACAGGTGCCCGTATTAGTAATAGGATGTCACAGTTGTGTTTAGAATTTTTCTTTTACCCTAGGAGTGACATAACATTGGTCCTCATGGGGCAATTGAAAAAAGGTTATCAGAGGCATAAAATGAATAAATTTTTTTAATCCATTATGTTAGAATAATGATTTAACATTAATTAAATAAATACTTACCTTTGAATTATTGGGTTATATACATATCCATGGAACCTCTATACAACATTGGAGGGAATCCATGGATAATTTCCTCAAACGAATGATGACGAAGTTTTCTATTGTGGATTGATCGATCATCACAGTCTTGGATTCAACAAATCTTGCCAACAAATGTGACACAATAATCATTATTCAGAAAGGATCAAACTTAATCATTGTATAGAATGTTATTTCAATTTTTATTTCTACATTCTTGAATTATATGATAAAAAAATACCAATCAATAGAAAAATTGATCTGTGGTTTAATCGTATTTTTGGGGTGCGCAATTTTTATGGGGTTTATATGAAAGAATAATATTTTTCATTAATTTCATATTTTATTGTCAATAAAATAAATACGGATCTAGATCTAAATTAAAATCAATCATGTATCATTCTACTCTTCAGTTATTGTGCTTTTCTCCCACCATTCATTAATCAACACTTGTGTTCTTTAATTGGCTCATGACTCAAAACATCCCAACCAATCAATAATTGCACACCCAATGCTTGGTTTAATGATTTGATATAAAAAATATGGGATTTACAAAACATGATTGTGTTCAGATTATTGAGATGGATCAACTTTGATGATGGTGGATCCCTGAATTCACATCTGTCGGTGTTTATCAGCACAAAATAAAGAATAAAGATTTATTTCATTTCTCAACTAGTTTAAAAGAACAAACACGTCAATTTATCTATTTCATGACTTGATGAACATGGATCTCGAGTTATAAAGTTAATTGATCATCAAAATGGAGGCCAAATGGTCAAATGGCATGAGCCGGAGGATGAAGACTAGTTATAGAAAAACCTGATACACCCAGCATGTTGTCCTTGAATATACGAATTGTAGCCCACTAGGATGAACTCGAAATGTACTTCATATAGTACACAGACTGGAGGTAGAGTACATGGTTTTTCTACCTTGGATGTACTCCCCAACACATAATGTATTGGACCATATACATGGGCTACCCCATGTACTAGTACACTATCATGGATAAACAAGTTGTAGCTGTGTACTAGCACATGGATGGAGTACACGGGTAGACACTGGATATATAAACAAGGAATATAACCATTCCAAACATTCCAAACTCTTCCAAAATGATTCAATTTGATGACACATACTATTTACATTGAGAGTACTCAGGGAAAACAGACACAATGTGTACCCCTACTACATGCCATCTCTACCTTTCTACATTCATTACATCTCTTTTCATCCTAATCGTAGACAAGTTTCATTAGAGATTGTTCCCCATATCATTTCCATGAAGTTAGGTGAAATTATTTTTCAACTATGAGAACTATGATTCCTTCATAAGGGTTTTCTAGATAGAATTTTTGGAATTCCCACAAGAGGTCCAATGTGGGATCCTCTATTCATATTGATGCCCTAGGTGGCATTCTTGGCATCAGCGTGACCAATACTACTATGAATCATTCCTATTCTTAGTGGGTAAATCTATATAGAGATGTTGGTATCACTCTATGGCCCTGGATGTGATCCTCATATATTGTATGATATTATCTTCATATCTATCCATGTATGTATCTCATGACAGTACCCAATTAGTAGTACCTCTCATAAGTACATCATCAGTGATATTAGACTCCTGAGTGTGTTCTCTGAGAGAAGTGATTCATGGAATCATAAAATTAAAATCACAATGATGGTATACTATGCTTATGGCTAACCTATAGATTGTGGGTCATGTATTGATTATATTTGGATATTCATGTTATATGTGTTGTAGAGGTATAATTGTATATTGATGACTGTTCATTACCTTATTGTATTGCTTTGTGGTTTTGGAATGTCCTACTGATTAAGGTTATAGAAACCCCTTCATATGATTTTCTTGTACTTGTGGTGTCTTGTGTATATTATTGACCCTTTTTATGGGGTCTTAGTCAAACAAGGACCCGATGGAGCTTAATGAGACCAAATACACTATGGTGTGTTCCAGTTACATTCAGACAATAGTGACAATACACATCACATATTGGTTGGTCATGTGTTACATACTCTTTATAGTAGTCTTGTATTTGGACATATTTTACTATAAATTACTTCCTGTTGTACTCTAGTTTTGGGATATAGATGTATGGATGCATTGTTCACTTAGTGGTTTTTACATTACAATATTTTGTGGGCTTAGAGATGTGTGCATATGTATAGGAACACAAGTAATGATTCCCATGTTAGTGATATGGCTAAATTGTATTAGTAACTAGACCATGGGATATTAAGGGTGGGATTGTGGAGTTATAGAATGGGACCCAATGGTATTGGTTGTTATAAATTAGTATTTGTGGGGGTCGGTTCTTCATTAGTATGGGATATTTTTTGAAATCGGTTTGGTGAAATATGGTTAAGTGTTTTGAGTAAAAATTTGAGGCTAGGTAATCCAATGTTTGTTCATAGGCCGATGTATCTATACACTAGGACAATATTCACCTATTTTTCGACACGATAAATGAAAACACAAGTGGTAAGGAAAATAATGGTACATGAATCATATGGAAATGTGATGTTTTTTCATGTCCTTCTTGATTCAGCTCTCCAAACATACTCATTGACTACGGTACATCTTTATTACTTTCATGATTCTTATGTTATGTATTCAAGATAGGAATTGGTAGCTTGATCAGGAGGATGAATACCTCCATAACAAGATTTTGATACAGGGATTAGTTCATGTGATATTAACTCTTGGTGGTGCACTATCCATACTGATACCTATGGATAAGCACATCATACCCACAATACTGACAGATGAGGTGTGTAGGCTCAGTTCCCTTATTGAGTTTCTATGATTGAGACCTCCAGACTCCAAGGAGAGCCCTACCCATAGGTGGCTACCGATTGGATTGAGATGATGAACCAAAATTATTATCTAGTCCGGAAAACACCAGAACATATGGTGGTTTATGTAGTGATACATCTTTATTGTTCATTAGGGTGATGGTGGTGTTTAGTGACCCTATCATATGATGAGGTGACACATTTTAGGATACTGTTAGAGAACCATTTAAGAGAGGTGTTATCAACTTATAAGACAAGGGTTGTGCATATCTAAGAGCTTTTGTAGATTTGGTAAGACAACATGTCAACATCTATATTTTCGTAGATGTATATGAACCTCTACAGGAACTCAGTGGAAATGACACAAGAACAGTTCATTATGGATCTGACATTTGAGAGATGATTTCTTAGAGAAATATGATATAGTTTTCCCCTTTTTCCATTCCTACCTATGATGGGGTGATAGAGAAATACTTGGTGGTTGAGGGTACCATACCTAATAAGATACATCTAGTGGTTGTAAGGTATGGGAAAGAATGTGTAGAAACCTCGACAACATGGAGTAGACGTCTGTATCAGATATTTGGATGTGTGAGATGTTTCAAGAGGAGGAACCAAGATAAGGGATCTACTTTTAATGGTCCATAGGGCGAGTCTAGTCATTCTTTGGAGAGTTAGTGATACTCTTGTAAAATAAGGGGACATCTCACTTGAGATTTTTTGACCTTCCATACATCTAATAGAGAAATTGTGGATGGACCACTGATTTAGGCACAACCAAATGAGTAGGTAGATTCATAGGGTGGAATACATGAAAAAATAGAAGAGTGAGGAGCAGGAGGTGGTCGATGTTTCAACATCATACCACCACCACCCCTAGTTGGTCCATTTCAGGCTTAGGGACAACAGTAGGTGGTCGATGATAATGACCCCTGGTCTCTAGGAATGACAATATTTTCAATTTATATCTTTCCTAATTTATATATATTACAAATAAACCCATGTGTTATCCATTTCTTTCATTCCATGTTCCTTGTACAACACTTCGATATTCTTGTTTAACCATTGAATCAAATAATATTCATAGATTACACTACTAGACAATACTAATAGATCAAACACTTGTGCTGATAGTGTTACATGACCCTTGGAGGGGATAGTTTCAATTGGAAGCACTTGGAAGTAACATAATGTCCTGATGATATCATTCATGGTATGGATTAGTCCTACAGGCCCTACCCTGATTGACAATTTTATGTGATGGGTGAGGTGTGTCTATAGTGATCGAATTGGGTTTTCCTTATTTTAAGAAAAATAAATCTATTTCATGCTATATAGAATCATTCCTAAGAGGGTGCAACCGATTACTCCTCTGTTGGGTAGTCTACACCTTAGTGTAGTGGATTTTGTGAGTCGCTATTTTCTTATAGTGGCGATGGAGTATGATGACATATTTCATGATGATGTTCTAGGTTTAAATCCCCACCTATCGATAGACATAATCATTTATCTACCCCAGGATGACAATAATATCTACTCTAGCACATCAGATGGCTCCTACAGAGCTTGGAGGTCTGAGGGTGTAGTTGGAGGACTTGAAGAGGATGGTCTTTGTGATACCAAATGTTTCATCATGGGTATCACTGGTTTATTTTCCAAATAAGGAGGATGGGATATTGAGGTACTCTATGGAATACCAAAATTGGAACTATGTGTCTATGATGACCAAATATCGACTACCGAGGATTGATGATAACTTTGATTGGATGAGAGGCAAAAAACGATTCTTGAAGGTTGACCACATATCAGGCTATCACTACTGATGAGTACAAGATGATGATATATCAAAGATGACATTATGATGACACTATAGTAACAATTTGTACATGGTGATTCAATTTATCATGACGAATTCCCCATGATGATCATAGGACTCGTGAAACAGATCTTTTATCCTTACCTAGACTGGTTCATGGTGGTCTTCATCGATGATATCCTTGTGTACCAGACATCCTAGAAGGTTCATGTAAGAAATATAATGTTTTTTTGGATATACTATTAAAGTACCATATTTATGAGAATATCTCAAGGTTCTAGTTCTAGATTCTAGATGTCCACATTATGGGATCTGTTATCTCATTTGATGGAGTAGTAGTGGACATGTCCAAGGTCAAGATGGTTTTATAATGGGATCCACATAAATGCATGAAAAAGATGAATAGATTACTTGGGTTTATAGGCTTTTAGAATATATTCATTCATTATTTTTATGGGATATCATCACCGATGTATTCTATGACTAAAAAAAAGAAACCATTTATGTGGGAAGAATGGTTCTAGTAGGTTTTCAGTATTTGAGTCAATGTTTGAAGAACACTCCCATATTGATATTTCCAAAGGAAGGGGTTTAATAAACTATGTTATGAGATGCATTAAGAACAGGGATTGGTAGTGTTATGAAGTAGAGGGTATTGGTGATTACGTATGGTTTAACCTTGTTGAGAAAACATCTGATTAAGTACATGAACCCTCATCTTGAGGTAACATCAGTATAATTCACTTTAAAGATGTGGTGAGTTCAAATGATGGGAGAGTGGTTTATTGTGAATTTTGATCACAAGCATCTCAAGTATATCATCTCACAGAAATATCCAAAATCAAGATAGAGGCAATGGCTATAGTTCCTCTATGAATATGACTATGATAATTTTTGTATTCTAGGGAAGGGGAATGTGGTAGAAGATTATCTTAGTAGGAGATCTAGTTCATAGTTACTGCATTAGGTATCAGAGTAGTTGGACTCATTGTAGTTATCCATTGTGTATGGAGATGGAGTAGAAAAACAATAGTCAATGTTTCTCACCCCCAATTATTATATTGAGTTAGGGAGGATCCAATTAGGGATACTACATTAAAGACACTATCTTCTCACATATCTATAGGTTATAATCCAAAGGGATTTTCAAATGGTGGGGAGCATATACTTCTTTTCTGAGGATGCAAAGTTCTTCCAGTGGCATTGTGGGAATAATGTTCTAAGAGATTTCCATACATCTCCTTTGGAGGAACAGTTAGGAATTTAAATGATATACTAGGACCAAAGACATTAGTTTTGGTGTCTATGGATGGAGATTGGAGTTGAAGAGTTTGTCTCTCGATTATATACTTGTCATTATGTTCAGGATGAGGACCATGTTACAATGGCTATAGCTCAACCAATTGATGTTCAATAATGGGAGTGGAATTAGATATTTATGGACAACATAACAGACTTACTAAATAAATCCATAGGACAAGATGACATCTGAGAGAACATTTCCGGACTCACCACGTCATCCCACATCCTAGCAGGCAGATAGTATAGTTTAGTAGGGAGATTTAGTAACCTCTACATTTATGAGATAGTGCGACTCCATGTAGTTCGATGAGGAATAAAACTTTTTTCCTACAGGTTTCATCTCTATAAGGATAATAAAGATTTTATAAGTTGGAATGTTATCTATGAGGATCGTCGGCCCATTCCAGATACTATGTAGAGGAGGCAGGGTGGTGTAATCCTTAACTCTGCCTCTACAGTTAGACCGAGTACATCATGTCTTCCCAATGTCACAGTTGAGGAGGTACGTGCATACCCATCACACCTAATTTACTGGGGAATGTTGGACTTAGATGATGGAGTGAATTCTTTTCATTACCCAGTTGAGATATAGGGTAATAAAGAGGGGATCCTTAATGGTTGATTGATTGCTTTGGTGCATCTATTATGCAAACACAAGAATATATAGGAGAGAACATGGAGTGGGAGGCACAAATTCTTTATCAGTATCAACTTCTATCTGAAGTAAACATTGTTTTGTGTTTTTTGGGACACTAATCCCGTTGGTGGGTAGAATGTAATGTCTCATATTTTTGATATTATTTTTAAATGTTTTATGTACTAATTTCGAGATGAGGTGCTGAGATGACATGTAATTTTGAGACCTAGGGTGTCTATAACAGATGTTTGAAATATATTATTATTTTTTAAAGTAAAAACTAATGGTTTACTGAAAAGGGGAATAATAGCTAAAATAGTGCTTAGATCTGAAATAATATGGATCCATTGAGTTCAAAAATTCAGTTTTACTCTTGGTATGACCTAACATTGGTGAGTGTGGGATATTTGTAAAAAAAGTTATCAAGTGCATAAAATGAATAAAATTATTTAATAAAATTATTTTAATCCTTTTGTTGGCACAATGATTTCACATTATATATATATATCATTATTCTAGAATTCCTTGGGATTCTACTTAACACTAGAACCTCCAAAGAGCCATTGGAGTGAACACATGGAGAATTGCTTGGAATAAACATCAAGAATGTTGTGGATCATGGATCCATTGATTGGAAAAACCGAACATTAAATCGATCTCATCAAAAAACCAATAAAGAAATCATTATTCACTAGTTATCAAACTAAATCAAGGTAGGGCATTTTATTTAGATTTTATTTTATTTTTTATGATTTCCACGATTAATGAAGACTAATAAACCAATAGATTGGTTAGATATTTGATTGTATCCAAAGTATGGGTTATTTTTTTATGGTTTTGATGAGAGACTAATGATTGTTATTATTTTCTTATTTGATTGAATCTCATAAAAGTATGGATTGAGATTTTGATGAACATCAATTTAGTTTCACTTCTCTCTTTTGTTCTTGTGATTTTCTCTCCCCCCCTCAGTCCACTAATTGTCATGGGAATCCATTGCTTGGCATGAAACTAGACACATTTTGATCAATCAATCATTTTATACCCAATTCACGGCGGAAATTTCAGAGATCACAAATCGGGGATCGGTACAACAAGATGGAGGTTTGATGATAGAGATCTAGTGATTTGGATGATGGTGGACCCCCAAATTATCATTCCATAGTGTTCTTCAACATAAATATAATAATGAAGACTAAATCCATTTTGTAACTAGTTTGGAAGGAAAAACATTTGGATTTATCGATGACATGACTGGAAGACCATATATCATGAGTTTTGAGGAGAACATATCACTGTAAAGGAGTTCGGATGATAGACCAACATGAGCAAGTTGATGATGAAGTGTTTTCTAAAAACATGATACAGAGAGAGTGTAGTCCTTGACTACACAACAGGTACCCCCCTTGGATGAACTCTCCACATACTTCAAATAGTTCATGGACATAAGGTTGAGTTCAAAAGCTACCTATAGGTCATGTAATACCCCAAACATCATGTCCATGACCATGTACAAGGGATTCTCCATGTAGTGGTACATGATAATGTATACATGGGATGATGTTGTGTAATATCACACGTCAAGATTACATAGGAGTTCTTGGTATATAGGGACACAACATGTAACAATTTCAAATGCCATTTACTCTTCTAGCATGACATGCGTTGATGACATGGGACATTTACATGAGAAATAACCAAGTTCAGGGGACATGACATATATCCTTACTACCACCATTTAACCCTTTATACATGTCTTAGAACCCTTGTCCTCTAGATTTTGGAATTGTTTCATTAGGGTTCATTCCCTTGATTGTTTCTTTGAAGGTAGGTGTGAATATTTTCTTCCACCTAGAAATACAATCCCTTCCGCATGAATTCCTAGATAGAGATGTTAGAATCCCCTTGAGAGGCCCAGAGTGGCATCCTCTATACTTCTTCCTGCCCTAGCTAGAGTTCATTGAATCAGCATGACCAATCGTACCGAGAATCGAACTTCAACATTACGGATTAAAGTATGTAGTGTTGGTGGTTTGGACCCTTGAACATGGATGTGGTCCTGATCTATTTTATTATATATCATTCTGATCAATCATCATATATCTCTCATGAAAGTACCTGATGAACAGTACCCCACATATGGACGTCATCAGTGCTATCAGACACCGGGGTGTGTTCTTCCGGATGAGTGCTTCCTGGAATCTTTAAACTCAAATCCAAGGAATGATATATTATGATTGTGGATTACCCCTATATCATGGTCTTGAATTGAGTATATTGGGATAATTATATTAGACATGTAATAGATGTATACTTGTTTATAGATAACTGTAATTATCTTTGTTGTATTGCTTTGTGGTTTCGGGGTGTCCTGCTAAGTATTGTTATAATGATCCTTAAAGAGGGTTTTCCTACTCATTTTATGTATTGTGAAAACAATAAACCATTTTGAAAGAGTCCTAGGTATACCAAGACCATACGGTGCAAAGTGAGACCATATAGATGCAGGTGTGTTTCTACAGTTTTCAGACTGTATTCCCAGTACCTTTTTCATACAAGTTGTACATGTGTTACAGATTCTTTGTGGTAATATATTATATGGAACTACAAAAATATTATTATCTTCTAACCATAATCTTGTTGTTGGATATAGATGTATGAATGTTATGGTTACTCATTGTTGTTTTACAATTTTGTGTTTTGGGTGCTTGGAGATATGTTTATGTGTAAAACTACATAGGAAATGCCACCCATGTTAGTGATATGACTACATGGTGATATACACCTGCCTTTGGCCAATAAGAAAACAGTTTTGAGAGTTATGGAATGGGATCTAGTGGGATGAGTCATGACATAAATAGTTTTCACATTTCATTATTCTTTAATTAGCCACATAAAACTCATGGGTTATCATGAACAACAGAAACCTCAATATGATCATCATCCCATGATAGAATACAAACCATTTCACATTGGAAACTCTTAATTCAGAATATAAATGGGAATTTTTTATCCATTTAATTCTATTTCATTGCTCATTAATTTGGAATAAAAGTCCAATGACAATCTCATTATTGATGAAAATCGTGTCTAACACCTTGTAGGTATTTGGAGCATTTGTTCGTGTCCCACACTTCAATGTCACATTGGTATTTGGGATCTCAATCCCTATACCATACTCTATATCACAAATGTTTATTTGGATCCCCAGTCCCAATCCTCCACCTTAATGTCACATATGGGTGGTTGAAACCTTAGTCCCTAACCCACACTCTCTAACACAGATAGGTATTTGGATCCTTAGTTCCTTTCCCACACTTGTATATAGATCAATGAAACATATATCAAATATATATCATCAATCAACATTAATCAACATTAACCCTTGTATCACATTTCCCACAATGATTTATCATTTCAACTATCATAAAATTCACGATTGAATACCTAAATCACATGGAAGAATATAATAAATTCACCATTAAACCATTTTAAAACATTTAATTCATATACCCAATTAACCCCTCATTGTCAAGTGAACCATCTCATAATTATCATTATAAATTAATTAATAATAAAATTAATAAAAGAATTATAAATAATTTTTTTTCCATTGGTTACATAATAACATAATTCCATTAATTATTGAAAATGTAAATTAATTCAATTCCACCAATTGTTTAATCAAAATTACAAATATTACATTTTCACATATTAAACTCATTTAAAAATCACTTAGAAAAATAATTAATAAATTCCATTATTTCATAAATTAATTATTCAATAAATTTATTCAATTCAAGATAAAATGTAAAAATATTCCAATTGAAATTATACAAAACACACACACAATTGAAATACACAAACATGGGAACTTAATTAACACCACATACCTCAAGATAGATTATTAATACATTCCAAAAGAAATCATCAATTGAATCATAACAACCAAGAACATGAAAAATAATGATATCTAGCCCCAAAAAAAGTATCAATAATAAAATGAATCAAGGTCCATCAAACAAAGATCTAAACCCACCACTAATAGAGGAAAACTATCCCCTTTTTATCATGATAGAGTTATGGGAGAGACAGAAACCAAAATGTGAAGAAACCACATACTTGTAGAGGTGAATATTTGAAAATATGGCTTTCAATGCCTCATTAATGGTCTTTTATTGCAAAAGGGATTTCTCTCGAAGCCTCAAAAAATTATGGGAATGAGTTGCAGTTGAGTTGGGTCAATATTGGGTGATATCCTGGGGGTTTTGGAATGATAAAACTAATTTTCAAAATAATTAAACCTGAACCCATGGTTTCAAGGGAAAGAGTGCACAATTTTACAAATTGTTATCATAAACCATGATCATCTTATTGGGGAGGGGATGTTTCTTCTTAGAGGGAGCAACATTAAAAATGCATGTGCTGTATATGAAATATATCTCTGTATGGGGTGCCATGGTTTATTAGGGAGGGGTTCATTTTTTGGGAAAACAATACACCAATTGTGAACAACCCAAAATTCCTCGAATAAAATCCAAATTTCAGCCACAAACACCCCAGATAAAACCCACACATGATACATTCAAAACAATGCAATATAGTACCTAAACAAATCGAGTGGAAACTCTAGAAATTGTTGAGATCTTACAATCTCCCCAACATAAAATAGCTCATCCTCGAGTTGTACTCACAATAATTACCAATATTTTGGGTACAAAATATTTGTACACAGAGACCAATTATCTAATTCTCTCTCCCATGTTTCCACCTAGACACTTCCTTTTTGCCACAATAGATTAACTATAAGTATGGTATTTCTCCACAACACATTATCACTATAATCCAAAACACATATTAGAATCAATTCAATCGAAACATCAGTCTCAAGATCAACATCATCCACATCAATCCCAGGAGATGGGATGGGTTTCTACTACTAATGTTGTGACACATGAAAGACATTGTGCATGGAACTATACCTCAGTGGAAGATAAAATTTGTATTTAACCATCATCATTCTCTCTATAATCTCAAATGGTTTCACAAAAATCAGATCAAAATTTCCCAATATTTGAATCATATGGTCCCAATATAATATAAACATGAATTAATACACAATCATCTACTATAAAATCCACGAGTCATCAACAACTAATAGAATACAACATCTGACAACTCATAGTCATAAATATATGCTTCCAATTATACTGAACATGACCCACCATCTCTTTTTTGAGACTCTATCCCAACAGATCTAACTAACCTTCCACTATCCATCATAGAGATGATCTTCATGGTCTACCAAAATGATCCCCTAATGGTTCCATCTGAATAGTTTCTTTATAACTTTTGTTATAGGTTAAATATAATAGTTATAGAAATATTTTTTTGTGAACCATCATGTTCTAGGACACATTCCTGAAGAATATCATAAAACACATGTATAATATTTTCTGACTAACCATATATCTCTGGGTAAAACTACAAACATTTTAAAACCTATGTATTAATATACATAAAAACTAAATCTTGTGTGAGAGATGTAAAAAATGATTCATGGTTGGAAACAATACTCATTTTCATCAAATTTAGAAGGATTATGTATCAAATGTACATATATTCCAACTGATCTACTAAGAAATTATATCATATAGTTAATAAATGAGATTCCTTATTCAACTAATCCAAAATCATTCAAATAACATCATTCTTATGAATAATCTTTAGGATACCCACTACAAATTCTATGGTAACATCATCCCACTTCCATTCTGAAAGTGTTAATGGATGTATTAAACCACTAGATCATTGATGCTCATCCTCCACCAATTCACAGGTCTATCATCATGTCACAAATCATGAAATATCCTTTTTATTATTGGATAACAATACTGCCATGATATTTCATGACAAATTTTTTTCAAACCTAGATTCATCACCCTCATTGAGGGAATAAATTCACGAATCATCTCCTCCTACATTCTTGTAGTAATAAGAACCTAGTTTCTAAAAAAGATGATCTATTATTCATAAATATTTCAATTAGAAGGATAATACACAAATTTAATGCTTTACCTCAAGATAAAACACTCTATTTTCAAATATTTCCTCTATGTAATCCAACTGAAAAAGTGTAGCCTCCACTAAAACTGATATGAGAGTCATCTTACCCCATCTCTCTTGAACCAAAACATTCCACTCATCTAGAAAATTCATCAACTTACACTTAGAGCTGGACTCATATACTCCATGAGTTTGTGTTTTTGGTATAGACAATCAACAACATTGTTCCCATTCCCAGGAATATACTGCTGATAATAATAAAATGACTATAAGTACTAATCCCATATCCAGTTCTGAAGATTCAAATATAAATTTGAAAAAATATACTTTAATGTCTTCTAATCGGTATATAAAGTAAAATTTCAAACAAATATATAATGTCACCATAACATCAAATAATAAATTAATATATCTAATTCGAGGTTATTCATATGATAATTTTATTAATGTGACCTCAACTATCATGAACAATACACAACAACATGATCCCCATATATCAATAATTCTCTAAGACTGATCCCATTATCATCAGAAAACATTGTATAATCTACACCCGGCTCTAGTATGATTAATATTAGGGAAATTGTAAAATGATTCATCAACTCCTGAAAAGTATTCCCACATTCTATAGACCACTAAAACAAAACTCCCTATTTTTTAGTCCTAGAATAGATGGTTACTAATGAGAAAAGACTTGGGTGAATCTAGATCGAAAACATGTTAACCCCCGTAATATATAGATATTGAAAACATTCTTAGGATTATCCCAAGCAAAAACAACATGAACCTTCTCTAGGTACAAAGTAAAACCTTCATCTAAGATGATGTGTCATAAAATTTTCATCTCATGAATCCAAAACTAACACTTATATATATATATTATTATATATGATTCTCCCTTAATTTCCACTGCAGGATGTCAAGATGATGGGTATGACCACCACGTGTTTCAGAGTTCACTATGATCTCATCCCTAAAACAACCACAAGCTGACCAAGGTACGTGTGAAATATTTTCATCATTAAGACAATAAACACTACTGGAGTGTTATTTAACCCAAAAAGAATTAAAATGAACTCTTAAAGTCTATACCTTATTCTAAAATAATTTTTAAGTATGTTAGCTGGCCAGAATCTAACCTGCTGATACCCTGATCTCATTCCGATCATGGAAAAAAATAGGAGTTCCACTCAACTGGTCAAAATATACTATCACTACATGTATAAGGATGATTTTTCTTCATATAAATATTGGATAACCTCCTTTAATAGACACATTTGAACAAACAATAATAATAATTATTCAAAACAAATAATAGAAAAATCCAAGGCGACATACTTGGATGGATAAACTACTTACCCATCCACTGTTACATCTAATTATTGAGCTATTAAAGCATTGTCAATTCCATTATGTAAGGTTCTATAGAAACTATATCATACCCTAGCATGATCTCGATTTGAAATTTTACACCTCTCTTTAGTGGAATCCCTAATATGTACTTGGTAAACATATACTGGAACCTTGCCACTATGGGGGGAAAGAATTACTACTCGCACCTCCACTATACTCTAATAGACTAGCAACCTGGGAGGTGAGCTCCCCTAGTTGTTGATGAACATGAACTGCATGACCAATATGGATATCCAACTCTCCATGGTGAATATAATGGTCTCCCACAAAAGATTTAAAAGTATCTCTCTTTTATTTACAATCAATGTGGGCTTTGTATGATACTAACCAGTCTATACTAATAATTTGGTCAAAGCCTATCATGATAAGGATCTATATCATCGAAGAGAAATAATACTCCCCAGATTTGAGGGAACACCCATTTTATATGTATATATCTCTTGATGATTCTCCCAAAGGTGTATCTATCATCATTACCCCTCTTAAAAACTACACTACTTGACTCAACCCATTAAAAAGTTGTGTAGTTATAAAATAATGAGACGTAGTAATATCAAATAAGGAACTATCTAGTGTGGAATCTATAAGATTTGTAACTATAACTATCGATGGTCCATCCTTTCTATCCAAAATTGTCAGCTACACTACATTAAACTATCCTTCCACTCTTTCATTTGGTAAATTTTTAGTCCCTTGAGCTACACCACTATGCTAATATATGTTTTCTTTCGCAGAAGCAACTCAACAAGTTCCTCAACTAGTATAGCCATTATAACTCCATCATCTTAAAAGGATTGGTGTATAATACCCACTTCCCATTCTTTATTTCATCTTACATTCCCCAACACTACCCATAATTCATGTGAACCTACAAAACCAATCTAGAAGTCTTATCATGTAGAAAACTAGGAACTATACTGGTGGTTAGGGATAATAACTATGAAATTGTACTAGCCTACCAACCAAATGGAAAAGAAGTTGGGCAAGATCCTGAGTAACTGATATTCCACCTAGACACTCTTATTTCCATAGAAAAAGAAAACATTATCATAATGATGATTCTGACCCTTGGAAGACACTCATCCAAATCGCCTAGTAGTAACCACATGTCCTCCACATTAATATTCATTTAGGTTCCCCTAAAATATGAGAGCCTGATCCACCACTTCCAAAAAAATAAGAAAAATATATTAAAATGTGACTAAATCTCATATTAATTCAAATAGTGGAAATTAAATTACATAGATATCCCAACCCCTATCATTACTATATAAAATAACAGAATTTTAGTAAAGAAACTAGTGTAGTCAACCACAAATATACTCCCCTAGTTCAACCACAAGAACCCATATTCCCTCTCCTATCTCAGCATATCTAAATTGAAGTGATCCATGAACCTCACTAAAAATTCCATCCATACCATACCTTGCTATTTCTCAGTCTGAGCTTCATTATTCCATCAGTTTCTTATTGATCGTTGAAATATATAAGTGTCCAACTTGACCATAATCTCATAAGGAGTCTCTAAATGGTCATGTATTTTCTGGATTGGCTGAATACAAAACATTTTTTACTCAGGTACACCCACTCTAGTGAATGTTGGAAAGTTTTGTAGATGAAATTCCTTGTCAGGTAAGAAATACTCTTCACATCCTAATCTTGGTATCTCCCCCTTAACTATATGATGTGAGAAAATTTCTCACAAAACTACTCTCAAGATCCTTCACCCAACACTATTGGTTCTTTATGATCCACAACGAGAGGATCAATTTCATCCATGTCCTCCTATCATCCTATCAAAAAATGTTGTCATGGAGGAATATCTCAAAAATTCCAAACACAAATCCTAGGATACATAAATAAACATAACATGAAAAATAATAGGAAATCACATAAATCTATAATAAGACACTCCCTTTTCCTTACCATATGGTCAAAACTAAGGCACTATCACTACCCATAATCGTCCTACATCTACGAAATGGTTAAATATTGTAATATCAATCTCATATTCATGATATTCATTTTACACCCATTTATTCCCATATTTAAAAATTTAAAATTATCAATTTCATATTAGGAACCATTTAATTTAAATCACACAGGTAATGAAACAAAATATTTTAACAAATTACCCAAAACCTCACTTTCTATGTGTGCCTAAATAGATTCATGTCACTATATATCATATATACCAAGAATTATGCATTCATACTCCAATATTGTTCCATACCAAGCAATGACTAAACTCACAGAAAATTTCAAAATAAATTGTCACATAATAGGACAAGTGCATCACTCATGGTGAAATATAATCTAACTATAAAAAATCACATCAATAACAAAAATCACTCAATGGTGTTTGGATTTTACACTCATACATTTGTTAGATACTCCCATGAATGAGATCATAACCAATTCTTGACTTATAAAACTTCCTTATATACCATTACCAAATAGTATGACAAAATAAAATAAAATAAAATCCTTTAATACAACTTGGTATCATCCTAACCCAGGTTCCACACATTGTTTCCCCAAGATGGTGGGTTATATAAAATCAGGCATTTCTCCTCATATACTAGAGGCTTTAAGCTAGAAGTGAGAATCTAATATCGATCATGGAAATAAGATAACCTATTTATCAAAGTATAAAATAATTTAAATAAAAAATATCCAAAAGAAATAAATAGATAACTAGAAAAATACCAGTATCACATGATGAATAAAACATGAATACAATACATTATCCAAAATAATATTTATGTTTTTTCCAATAGGATTCATGTTTTAATATGAAAATATCATAATAAATAAAGACACTACCAACTCACTAGAAAATCCAAACAACACATCTAGTTCCAATCATCTATGCTTAATACCTACTCATCTATCTAATAAAGTGCCCATGCCTTTATCCTACCCTAAAAACATGAAGTCTATTAAGGTACCAAGCCTGAAAACTGAGTTGGATGTCAGTACCACCTAGTATGCAATCTACTACAACATATAAATCAATATCCATTTAAAAAATTTGTTTTAGTTTTATAATTAATAAGGTAAAGTGCATAATGGAAACAATTACAACATTTTATTATTCATCAAGTGACCATTAAAACTTCCACTGAGTCACAGAGAACAACTAAATTCTAAATACCCTCTTTTTCCCATGCCATAAGTTAAACCATATCACATAGGATCTACACAATTAATTATAAAACATTAGAATTTTTTATTAATTTAATTCTATTTCATATCACTATCATTTGGAAACATAGTCCAATGCAAATATCATGGGTGTAGAACATCGTTTCTAACACCCTATAGGTATTTGGAGCTATTATCCCTATATTGCACCTCAAATTCACATGGGAATTTGGATCCTCTTTCCACGAACAATACTTTCTATCACCAATGGTTATTTGGAACCCTAGTACTTGTACCACATATCAATGTCTCATATTGGTGTTAGGATCCTCAGTCTCTGACCCACAATATGTAACACATATTGGTTTTTGGAACCACAATCCTTGACCCACACACTTATATAAATAAATCACACATATATAACATATATATCATTAAAAAATTAAGTAAAATTCAACTATTAAATAATTCTAATTTTTTATTAATACAATATCACATTAATTGAAAAATTACACAACCTGAAATTCCTAATCACTGCATTCCATTAATTAATCGAATTCCACCAATTTCAAAATGAAAATTACCAAAATTAAATTTTTCCTTATTAAACTCGTTTCATGATCACATAGAAAATCAACTATTCAATTCCATGATTCCAAAAATTTATTAATCAGTTAATTTAATCACTTTAAGATTCAATTTACAAACATGGTTAAATAAATATCAGAACACATACATTGAATTGGAATTAAAGATTATGGGATTCGAATTTATACCACCTAACTCAAGATGAATGATTGATGCTCACCAGCAGGAATACCCAATTGAAGTATAACAACAATGATAAAGAAAAAGAGTGTGTTATAGACCCATAAAATATATCCAATATGAAAATAATCATGATCCATAAAACCTATATCTTATCCACACATTGATGAACGAAAACCCATTCAATTTTATGCATAAATCATGAAGAGATAGATAAATACCAAAACAGTAAGTTACCGCATTCTCAGTGTTGTTAGGATTTGATAATCCATACTTTAATTCATCATGAACGATATTCGAGAGTATTATTAATTATTCCCAACAACTCAAAAAATGAGTGTAATGTGTTAGGGTAGAGTAGGGTGTGAGTGAATTTCATGGTGTTTGGTGATTTTCAAACAAATTTTATTAATAAATAAACAAAATTTCATGTTTTCCTTTATAGGGGTGGATTGTTTTCCAAATTCTGATCCTAGACCATGCGTCTCTTATATAGGGGAGGGGTGCACAATTACATCAATAAACATTCACCATCTGAAAAAATATGTTCCAAATGTCTAATTACACTATGTAGGGGGTTTGATGGTTTGTTGTGGTTTGGTGTACGATTGGGAAAAGCCTCGTGTCATCATTTCACTAACCATAATCTCTCAAAAATCCTCCAAATGTCACTAAAACACAACTAAGATAAATCCCAAATTGAAATACCCATAACTAGGGAAAAGATTACCTGAAAAAGTGCTCAATATATCGCTAGAAAATATCATGATCTAATATATCTTAAAATCAGTCAATAGAATATAGATGTATTTAGGTATCTTATTTTGTCTATGAGGTTTCAATAGCATAAGAAACACTACATATGACCACTTGACCCCAAAACCTAGGAAAATTTTGGAAAATGAATATTTTAGTCCAACTTTAAGGGAAACAAGTATTTTTTATTAGGTATTCAAATTAAGATATATTTTTGTACATCTGTTCCCACAAAAAATTCTCTTAACTTCACTTACATCAGTTTTCCTTTTATAGAGTATTTTTTCATACAATTATGATAACACAAATAGATTTTTTAGGGTGCATATCAGGATGGGTGTGGAGTCCAGAGAACCTAGGGGCATTCTTCCATTAGATAATAGTCTTCCTATGATTTTAGATTATGACCAAGACTATAATTAAATAAAAGGAATTTAGTGAAATCAAATATTAAACATTGGTGAACCCAAATAAAAATGAAAATTATAAAGAAAAAAACATAAATAATGTTTAATAAAAGACCATTAATGAGTAACTCTAACATTCTTACAACAATACACCCTCATGAATAATTAATTATTCCATATAAGATAACCAATATGTCTTCAAAAACCACATCCAAAACATCCTTATAACATTTCATTTGATGTATTTTGAAATTCTATAGATTCATTTCAAGGGTTTAAATATAATTGTTAATAAATTTTTACCACCAAATCAACACGAATTAGATAAATTGAGACATGTTATTTGTATATAATGGAGTTATATATAAATTGGATAAAAAATATTTTACAATCATCCATCAAATTGTGGTGCCCATGAAAAATATAATCTATGAAGGAAAATTGTCACCATAACAAAAACATTTCACCAAAAAGTGAATGACAAATATTATTTATAAATGGAGAGAATAAATTTATGATATATGTTAAGTATTTAAGTGAAAATTAATCGTGGTTTAATTTTTTTTCCAAATTCCAGAAAAAGTGATAAATTAGTATAAAGGGTTAGTTCAATAAAAAACTCATTTATTTAAATGATATGTTGTAGATTAATATAAAACAAGTCCCAAAATGATTCTTATGAGTATCTAAAAAATATAGTGAAACAAAAATAAAAATGGGGAACATAAAATTAGTATGATAAGCCACCCAAATTATGTGGAATGCAGAATTTTAAGGAATAATAAATCCTTACAGGAAGAACAATCAACCCAAACTAAGAATGTTTAAGATTCGAATCATTGTAAAGAAAATGAAATTCATTCTATTGATCATATTTGATGAATTTTTAAGAAAAATTAAAAATATCCAAATATTGCTGGACCATCACTTCCATAAAATATTTTCTTTTAATATGTAACTAGTAGAGCTAATTGCTTTCAATATTCAAAAAAAAATACGAAAACACTTTTAATCCATGAAAAAGGGACTATAAAGTCATTTATTTGATAGAAAATCAATAATATCACAACAATAATGCCTCCTCACATGCCCTTAAAAAAATTTCAAACCCTGAAATTATTTCAATCCATATTGATAAGATAACATTGGACCAATTTCTATGTCTACATAACTATGAAAAAATCCATTCAAACTATAAGGAAACAAAACAATTATCCACTTAAGATAAACAAGTAGAAAATATATTGACCAATGATTCCCACTAAATATAATTGAATAATTATGCATGAAATTAAAAAAAATGAACTCATATGTATCATCAATTAAACATGAACTAGAAAAAAAATAATACTATCTAGGTACCCTAGCCAACCCAGGAAAAAACATACTGATAATTAAGAAGAGAATATAGTTATAGGAAAACCTATCTTGAAAAACTAAATATTATGACTTTTATAAGAAGTGATAAAATATTTTGAATTATTTTAAAGACTATTCATAATCCACAAATATATTAAATATATAATAAAAATGAAAAATAATGACTTATTGAACTTGATATGTTTGAGAATATTATGTCGGATGACCACCTACCTTAACAACATAGTAACAAAATATACTCCATCAATTCATGATAAAAAAATTTCAACATGAACTAAATGGAATATTGTGGTAAATATTCACACATGTTACGTTGAATATTATCCTTCTTATTATCATCAAAACCATAAATCCCTACTTAGAGTACCATAAGGAAAAATTCACTTTATAAATAAAATTTTCACATTAAATACAATTAATTTTTGTAGCTAATATGATAACCAACATCTATTGAAGTACACTACATATGTTATGTGACCCATGATTCCCTTATATTTCAAACTGAAACCAATATCAGTAACTCCTCAAACAGATTATTACAGTTTTTGAGTTCATAAGGGTGTCTAATGGGATATTATTGTGAAATATGAAAGCATCATTTAACCTACTAATATTATTACTCTTGATAATCATTCGAACTTATATATTATGCAAGAAACATAGATCATTTTAGGTTTCCCATCCCTAAAAACTATTAAATAATGCATCGATCTTTGGAATGCGAACATGAAATTAACATTTAGAAATATCATCCTTTATACCAATAACAATATCCATATCTATCAAATATAGTATTATTATTCATTTAATTTAGTGAATGGGGTTTTTAGTGTTGATGATAATATTAAGAAACCACCAGGAATTTTTAATAGATTTATATTTTAAGAAGAGATCCATTTTCATTGTCAACATGATGGGAACATGTATCCTTGTATTGAATAATTTTTATTAATCCCATGATTTTATTTCAAGATCCATAGTTAGTAAACAGTTTAATGAAGTCATGAACATTGAGTAAAAATACATTCCTGACACTAAATAAGAAAATTTGGTTGATGAATCATATATTCATAGGGAAAACTATGTTTGAAATTATAGATAAATAAATGGATTTGGATTCAATGTACCAAAATATATTGAAATGTATTTACCAACATGATATTTAATTCAAGGTCCATCATGCATCACATATATTCAAATTACTAGGGAGAAAATACACTCCATTTTCTTATATAATCTTCTATAAAGAATAACAATGATAAAAGGAATAAGACTTTTTAATTAGGAGCTTAAAAGAAATTGGATGGGAAATGTTTTGTTTTTATTGGATTTCCCAACCAATCAAAAACCACAATATTAATCATGATCCTCATTCTATGCCACGATCATAATCTAAGAGATGACTTTTTCTAATTTTATGAAATTGGAGGAAATCCTTGTGATGTTTAAATCAGGTATTGGGTATTCAGAAGGTTTTAAGTAAATTTAAATATATTAAAAAAGAAAATTCCAGGAGGAAACTTATATTTTGCCTCTTTGTTCAGTATTTTAAAAATAAGAAGGTATTTTTCAAATTTTATTATTCCATATTTTTGTGAAACTCAATGTGTTTTCATAATATTTACATGTGTCACTGTGTATGATTTATGGATTCTGAGGTTGATGTATTTCAAGTAATTTTTTTTCCTTAGTGATCATTGAAAATAATCCATTAAGGATAAGTCATCTACAAGTTAAATAGAGGTCGAAGGGTCATTTAGTTTCAATGCTGAATTATTATTCAAGATATATATATACACTATTATATATTTTTATATAAATATAAATTTAGGGTCTCCTATAATCCACTTAGTTTTCTTTTTAAAAATGTATTTCTATAATCTTTATTAATATTTGATTATATATCGGGGGTGAAAAGACAAATTATAAATAAAGTGTTTTCAAAGGTAAAATTCTTGTGTCTTCATCCTTAGTGATAATAAAAATAGAATATTTTTTATGTATGATTATTAAATAATTTTTTTATCATTTATCATATAATACACATTTATATCATTTATAAATAATATCAAAAACCTTTGAGGACATGGTTTTTATTTTTATTTATGTTTATGTTCAGTAGGATAAATTTTTATAATTCATAGTAGGCTAATGATATTTTATCCCATTATAATGTCATACATTTAATATATATATTAGTACCCATGTCCATTTGATTGTTGGAAATTAGTTTTTTATTGGGGACCAATAAAAAGTAACACAGTTGGGGTGATCATTTTAATTTTAACATGAGTATTAAAAAAATAAAAAAATTAAATAAAAATTAAATATTTCAATACAGCAGTGAATTTTCCTAATGTGTGGCTTTTGACAAGTGGGAATCAACACTAAATTGTTTTTAGGTCTATATCTGTGGATTGTATCTTTATTATAGGTAATTATAATATATTTTCTAATTTTTTTAACTAGATATAATAGCAACATATACGAGCTTCACATAGTACTCTATGGTCTTTGACCCTACGAGTCAATGCGATTGTCTTTCAATAAGTGATTTCATGAATGAGGGAAATTTAATTTATATTGAAATGTGGATATAAAACTGAATTATCATCTTATCTTAAAAATATGAATCAACCTATAACATCCATCTTTTCCCTATTGAATAAAACTAAACTCAAAATCTGTTTTGATGAACAAAACAACATCATAATTAATTTAAATTTAAGGACATGTAGCGATGTATTTGAATAAATTATTCATCATTGGATTCATATATTCTTGTAAACATATATTTTTTTAGTTATATTTGTTGGATTCATGATTTTTTTAGAAAGGATAAATTTTGTTAGCATTTTATGGTAATATTTTTTTAGAATGAGTGCTCAATTTTTATCATTTTGAGATTATTGTTTCTTGGGGACATCAAAAATAAAGTGTAGGGGGTGCAATTTTCCACTAAAATATGATAATATTAATTATTTATATTATTATATTAATGTTATAAAATGTTCATAAACATCTATATTATTTGATTTTAAAATTCAAAATCCATTCCTCATCATCATTGAAAATAATTCTCAAAATGCACTAATAAACAATAAATTATTCATAATTTAGTAAAAAATATCCTTATAATAATTATTATATATTTCTAAATTACATTTATAATTTTATGGTTAATATTAAATATTTTATAGCACTCAGGTATAAACAATGCAAGACATTAACTATTTCCAATGATCAAATCAAATTATTGGTGAAGTGAACTATATAGAATCCCACTAAAGAAATGATAAAATCCATAATATAATATAAATTAATGTAAAAAGTGATTCAAATATATATGAAATCATGAGAAATATTTCATTAAAATATTTAAAAAAATCGATATTTCAGTGGTAGCTTAGGTAGTCCAATTGAATGGTAAAATCTAATAACAGATTTGATGTCCCTAAATAAAGACCCTCTATTGTGATAATAATTCAATGGATATGAAGAAAATGGGATAATTTTTTTATAAAATATATTATAAATCTAATGAATCAATTTATTAGTCTACATCCCTAAAAAATGTCCATTTAGAATCTCATTTTTGTTTGAATGTTCAGGGGATGCTAAAAAGATTTTTTTTTCAAGGGTGGAAAAGCCCACAATCCTATAACATTCTTACAAATAGATACTACCATAATTAATTGGGATGATACAGAATATAGGTGGATCAACCGAAGGATTGTTTAATTAATATTTAAGTTAGTGGTGTCAAATGATTTTGGAGGATGCAATGAGTGTTTTCATTAAAATTTTATTCTTCTACTTTGTCTCTGTAATCACATTTCTTACAAAATACGTTTTTGTAATTAACACTATTTTTATAATAAAAACAATTATTATTCATTTATTCAATTATTCATAACATTTTGATAATATTTAATTATGTTATTAATTTATTCACAATATAAAGTGTGAAATTCATCAAAGAATATTGCTGTGTCCATTATATCACTATTTTCTCATCTTTAGTTCCATCCTTCTATGTCTGACCCCATATTCCATTGAGAGCATGTTTATAGTGGAAGGATAGACCTATTATAGAATCATCCAATATAGTAGAAAGGGGATTTGTTTTATATTATTTTTCACTATATAAATGTTTAATATATTATTCCAAACGAGAATTTCATTAAATGATTTTAATCCTTCTTTACCATTTTTTAATTTTATAGCCACAAAAATAAAGTTATAATATGATTGATTTCTCTAAAGTTCTCATAAAAATTATCCTCCAAGTGTATATTTTATATAAATAATTTTTATCTTGGTATTAAATTAATAATAAATCAAAGAAGCTTGATATCATTTAATTAACCACTCTAGATTCAATAAAATTGATATCATTAAAAAAATAATAATCCATTCCATCCTAACACAACATTGGATGAAACCACTTCCATTAAATTAAATAAGTTATATTTTATCATTATATATTAATCTAATCATGTCATAACCATGTTAGAAAATTCATTGTTTACAAGTACGAGATATAATTTTTTGTCCTTAGAATTATTATTTGGAATCTATGTATTTAATAACCCAAGATACAATACATGTGACCACTTCAACCATGAACTTGGGTAAATTTGAGAGGGACCAACCCTAGTGGTTAACCATGTAATTTTTTTGGTGTCCTATTTACATTATGAATGCTCACCAAATGAGTGTGAAAGAAACATTAAAGAATATATTATAATGACTTGTCATGTGAAACTGTAATCAGATCATCATCTATAATAATGGAAAATAAGAAACCCTCTATATTGATATATCAATTTTCCATGGGAAAGTGAGCAGTATTGAAAAAGTTTTTAATTGGTTAATTATTAAATAAAATGATCCAACCCCTATCATGTTTCACTTTATATGTCCCATGTAACATTTATTTATTGGTATCAATGTGTATACTTATTTCTAATGATTTGTTTTCCGCTAACTTGATCTGATGTAATGATGTGACATTTTATCAAAAATGAATGTTCTTATATTTGATGGTAACTATTTCAGAATATGGAAAAATGAGCCAATAGCATTCATGGAATATTCTAACATATTTCTTCAAAATGTAACTAGGGGGTAATTATTCTATTATATCGAAATTGGGTTATCATTGAGATAGATAGGAGGAATATTGAGATTGATTCCACAATCAAAAATGAATCAAAATATGATCACAGAGAATATATTCCTAAGGATATTGATAATTGATACATTTCAATGTATATATGGATAATATTTAAAGATTAATTTTTCAATGAAAAAGGGATATATGGACATTTATTTATATTAGAAGGATAAATAAAAACAACATGTGGAATTAATCTCAGAATATGGCTACTTCTGTCAAGGTAAATTACGATAATAATGTATCGTATGATTTTGAAACTATTTTGTAGAATTGATATAAATTTAAAAACTCTATTATAGTTTTTAAAATAATATGTGATAACTAAGTTGTATAAACATCAGTTTTCCAATCTAAAAGTTGTTCATTTAGCAGAGAATGAGGGATCACAACCATATAAGGGATGGTGTAAAGATGTAGATTCATACATGAATTTTTTTATGTGATGAAATATTATTTGGACTTAGATAATAAGTGAAAAATAGGGAATTAGTGTCTTTAAAATTATTTATAATATAATTATAGTAAATATTCAAGAAAAATAGACATTCTTGAAGAGCATTTCAATGATATATAAAAAACTATGGACATGGAGATGGAAATGAAGGAAACCATCAATCCACTGAAAACAAAGCTTGAGAATAGATGAAATTTAAGAATTAATACTAATTATTAATTGATATAAATGGATTTTTAATTGATGAAAAATAGTGATAATATCATATAATTTTGAGGCGGGGAAAAAATTTTAATTGGGAATTTTAAGATCCCATCAAAGATAGACTCAATATAATAAATAAATCTATATTTGATGTTTTAAATAAAAGTGTATTTTTTAAATAATATGTATTTAGGATCCAGAAAATTGTTAGATCAAAAATTCCACTACTGTAGAAGAATTATAAACACTATGGTGATGTTAATAAAATCATAAATGGCCCTATGCAGATGTTTTACATAAAATATTCAATGAAATGAATTATGAAAGGTCTACATGTGATATGATTTCAATTGAAAATTAATAACTTTTTCTAAACTATGTTTGATAGAAATATATTTCAATTGGATAATTTTAGGGAAGGTTATTTATCCCATGAGGACACACTCCAAAACCACGACAAAAAAACAAAGATTCAATTTAAATTAAAATTTTATAAATATGTAAAATAATTTAAATGTTATGGAGAAAAATATTAGCCTAAAAATGATTAATCTACAAAAATAATGAGTCTAATAAAATTATTTTTCATTGTAAAACAAATGATAATCTAGAGATAATAAATACATGATTTTTACTATCCTAGATAAGGGTGGAATAATTACAAAAGGAGAGTTCAATTAGAATGTAGTTGGTGTCTACGTCGGACTCATAAAAATCAAAGAAAAAACATGCCTATGTTGTATTACAAAATACACTAAAATTATAGAGATGATGCATATATAAATATTCCTCCAATTCTAATAAAACATAGAGGGAATATCTATGATAAATAATACACATGAATAATTATATTCATGTGTGGATAATTATAAAATTTTTAAAAAACCCCAAGAAATTGAATGGTGACAATTTTCGCATACAAGAACTAAGGGAGGTGACTTGATTAAAAGATGATATAATTATTCATGAGTTTTTGACATACAATTACTAGATATAAGGATGATTAAGGTAAATACATAATTGAATTCGTTTTCCAATGTCCAAAAAAATGTGAATTATTAAAGATGATGGGTTGGTACATCATGATCATTCCCAATCCTCATATTGAGGAACCTCAGGGTACCTATACAGGACCATTCATTATAAATAGGTAGGGTATTAAAAATTCCACAAAGGGGAAATCCAATTACCCATAATTTGGAAAAGGACCAAACCGGTCCGTGAACCAGCTCCCAGAAACAGTACGCGGCCGGTTCGGGGAACCGCCCTCTCACAGGCGCTGTCATTCGTGAAATGGGGGTGGAGCACCTATGTAGGCGTGAACCAGGAAGATTTCCAGACATCAAGCCAGTCCACCGTCGTGTGCTTCCCCCTCCGCGGAACACTTTCGTTCTCGGTATAGAGAAGGAGGGGTGCACGGCCACAAAGCAATTCCATGAATCTCAGATTAAAAAACCTTGGTTGACCAAGTCATCCATGGGTGGGGGATTCCTTCATGGGATTCCACAAAAAGTGTCGTGCGTCCAACGGTATATCCTCTTCGTGACTCTATAAATAGTCACTAAGGGGCACAAAAAATAAAAGAAGAGGAAGGACGGGTGAAAACCTGTGGGGAGACGATGGAGAAATCGCTCCCGGCGGTAATGTTCCGCGACCATCCGTGAACCCCATATCGTTCACGGATGCACTCTTCCGCATAGAGGAGAAACCAAACCACAAACCAGATACGACCATCTCCTTCACAGATGGCCACCCCGTTCGCATACCAGTGTCGTTCGCAAAATGGAGGCGGGAACCCCTCAATAGGTGCGAAGTAGGACGTGCGCCATCCCCTTTGCAGAAGCCCTTCGCGGTCATTTCTTACGCGTCCATCTCATCAGCGGACAACCTCCTTGGCAGACAACCTCCTTCGTGAACAGCCTCTTTTGAGGGCATCATTCGTGGACAACCTCTTTCGCAGACAACCTCCTTCACGGACGACCATCCTTCACGGACAACCTTCTTCATGGCCTGATCCTCCAAGGCCTACTCCCTCGCGGCCAGATCCTCCACAGACACACTTTGAAGACAACCAAACCGCGAACCACATGCGACCATCCCTACGTGGCCGACTCCTTCGCGGACAGCTCCGCCGCAGCCAGTCCCTTCGCAGCCAGCTCCTACGCGGCCCACCCATGTGGAATACCCCATGCACTCGCTGGTCCATAACGCGGGTGCTGCGCCCCCGCACCCCCGCTTCGCTTCCTTTTCGGACTTCGATCCCGGCCCTCCGGGCCGGTCCCTCCGCTACCATCACTTACCCCCTTGATAAATGGAGAGTCGCACCATGACATTTTCGGGTCGGGTCAACAATAATTTCTATTGCACCATTATGCCACTCCAACATCCGCCCTATAAATTCCACGAGTTGAGCTACTCGTCATGAGACTCCAAAAATCCCATCACCTAGCTCCCATTATAGGATCATTTAGAAAGGGCCACCCTTGAGTAAGTCCCACACCAACCATTGCTAGGTCCCTGCTACCTATTCGTCCTAACCACATGATGTTAAACTATATGTCCATCGTCCTATCCATGTGACGTTAAACAATATAGAAATAGTCCTCTTTACATGACTATAAACTGTAGCATTCCCTGTCATTCAACAATAGGATGCCTCTTGTTCCAAGAAAGAGATTCCGTATTCTCCATGAATAAGATGGCTCATGCCATGTTTACAGTGGCATAATTTCAAGAGCGTTGGAATCCATTCAAACATTCCATCACTCCACCTCATTCTTTGCACGTACTTCATTCAGATCCTCATTCCCTTTCATGTCTGAAGGGACCCCCTAACCGCCTGGACTCATGCCACATCGTCTCACCTACCATCCTGGGCCAACACCCTAGAAGACTTTGGACAACACTTCGAGATAGGTCATGTGTTTCGAACACGGTCAGCAGTCGACCATCATTTGTTCATCCCCATTTCATTTAAATGTGATATGAATGATGTGTTTAGAACATGGTCAAAAGTTATCTTCCATCACTATTCCAACCTCATTATGTTCCGAATGTTGGGCATATAATTAACACTTTTGATCTCCCTTTGTTCAGACTGATTCCAACACCCATGGCGTTATCCCTCTTATGAAATTGCGCATAGGCGTTGGCCCCCATTATATTCCTCAACCCACCAATGGGTTGGGATTCCCTCATGGCCAAACATGAGGAAGACACCATGGTAATCCATCACAGAGTAAGACCCGACTCTTGGGGACGCCGTATGTATAAACCCCACTCCACTTCCCACAAACGCACCTTTCACGACATGATCATATTGTCCTTCCCGCCTCTTGTTTCTCACACCAAGCATGACACACATGGACTTAGAGTAACCATCGAACATGAAATCCTCTTATGGGACTCCTCAGAGTGTAAGCCCCAGTCCACACCATGGGCCTCCTTAGAGTGTAATCCCCAATCCATCACCCTAGGCCTCCTCAGAGTGTAAGCCCTAATCCATTTCGAACTACGGGGACTTTGATCCATGTGAGGAAATTGTACGTAAGAATCCTCCTTGTTGTTCAAGCCCGATTACCATCAGACCCCCAGGTACACATTCATGTCGGTTCTCCGACACCCCAATTTTAACAATGTAGAATTTGATCCTTGTCTCCTAGGTAGGGTATGTAGGAAGCCTCCCTGAGGTTCAATCCCAACAACCGGTCGATCCGTCTATCTTCACATCGGTTCACCGCGCCACTCCTAGTACCGCCTCAATGAGTCCCGACTCCTCAAGGTCATTAATCCAATGAGGGATGGTAAGCCTCAGGTATAAATTATTCTGAACCCTTGCATCTAGATGATCATTCCCAACCAGGAGTAATCCATGGATACTATGCGTGGGTATAAACCAAATATTCACGAACATATGAATTCTTCTTAAATCAATAAGAGAGTCCCAGAACATGAAATAATTCCCCCAAAAGGGGTGCGATGAGCCCGACTTCCCATCCTCTCGACCAATGTGAGTTCTTAAGCATCGCTGGTCAAACCACCCGGCAAATGTCGGCCGTTGGAAAGAAGGTCCACAAGTCATCTGATACACAACCATTGGGAGTTTTGAGACAGACCTGAAATAATATAGTCATTACATAAACATTGAATAATATTAATTGAATAACATAACAAAACCAACTAGTGGACCGTATATGTTTAGAATCATTATTATCTAATATACACATATAAATAGTTCACAAAACATCCACATTTTCCTCTACTTATTTCATAATAACTAGAATAATTTTTGACATATCTTAAAAAATAACCTTCTTAATGTCCTGGTGAAATGAAAAAAATGACAGGGTTTTCTCAAATGCTCAATAAAGGTAAAAAGGGAATTATCATTCATTTCATAATCATAATAACATAACATTTGAAAATCATATCCCGTATAAAAAAATAATAATGTCATGTAATGGGATAAATCATAAAAGAAAAATGTAATCCCAATATCTATAACATAATACATGATATTTTTTGGAATATACACATAAGAAAGAAAATAATTTCATATTAGCCAAGGATCATTGTCTAGACCATCGTAGTTGGTGAAGTCCATTACTAAACTTAGTTCACTCCTCATTCAATTCTTATATTACTTCACCAGATTTAATTTCCCTTCCAGTAATGTCTATATCACGAGATAGAAATATTTATGCAATTTATTAGATGGATATATTGGTCTCACACATCTCATAATGAAACCATTATTAAATGTTCCACAAAACATAAACCATTCACCATAGCATAACCCAAGGATAAAAAATGGGGTTTTAAAACATCATTCCACTATAACATAATCTATATTAGATAAATGTATTGTATAAAAGTAAGTCCATCATAAATATTATTAAATAAAAGAAATAATAGGGATAGAAACATTAAACTATGTCATCTTATATGGAAAATAAATTTAATAAAACACTTGAGCTTAATCCCTCAGTAAAATATCCTTTCAGGATAAAATAGTTTTCCATCATCTAAATGCCACACAATTTTAGAAGAAATAAATTTATGTGAAAAAAACATGTAATATTATAGGGGAATATTCAATTAAATAAGGAATTATTAAAGAATAAATATATATTGATTTCAGAAAAGATAAAATAAAATCTTATCATAATTTTATTGAATAGTCAAAAAGTACCATGTACTATAAACGACATAATATTCCACTCAGTCTGTTTAGAAAAAAATAAAAATTGAGTAAAACATAAATTGAAAAATTATATAATGATATAAAAAATGTTTTGATATAAATATTTTTTGTCATGGATGTGGATGACAAATATAACTTATTAAATACATACAATTAAATAATCATGGATAAAAATTAGATTTGTAATATTATCCCTTACCTTAGGTCCGATATACATTGTATGTATATAAAAATTTGGTATAATTATCTAAATAATGTTAATGATTTATTCTATAATCATAATAATTTTTATGAAAACATTTATGACCATATTTTCATCTGTTTATTAGTAACATTTCATTATAACTCGTTATTTGCGTATTAACTGCATTATGTTCATATGCATGTTTTGTCAGATATTTTATTTTTACTATATTAGGTTATAGTTATATAATTTAATTTATTATATTTGTATAATATACATTATATTTATTCATTCAATTAATTTATATAATCAATAATTAATGATGATTATGTAGAACAAATCACATTGCACTGTGGATACGGTATGTCGAACGTACGCACGAGCGATGATATCATTCCCATAATTATTGAATTATATTGAAGTGGATGGTGTATAGTATATAATAATTAATATAATTTTATATTAATAATATATATATATATATTTAATAATTCCATCATCATACCCATCCATTTTAGATGGTGGTAAAAACATATTACATCTTGATGTGGAGACGATAAGCTTCACGTACGCACGCGTGGTGATTTCATTTTTCATAGGATGGGAAGATGGTGTAATATGGTTGTTTCATAATCTTAATAACATATCAGTATATAATTACTAATGGTGTTATTACATTATTTTTAAATGATTCATGACGTGGAAGTAGAAGAAGAAATCTTTTTGATGGAATCAGTAAATGATATTACCTCTTCTTCAACATGACTCCTCTAAAAATTCTCGTAGAGCACTATAGATGGTCATTGAAGAATACCAAAACCTATAAAATGTTACTAGAGAAGTTTATAAGGGTAATTGGTAGGGTATTTTCTATATTGAACGCTCAAAACGAATTGAAGAGTTGAAGGAGGAACATCCTTTTTATAATTGAGGTGATGGGAACTTTTTGAAACCTCAAAAATATTAATTTATAATAAAATAAAACCGCAAATAAAAACCTCCATAATGTACCAATATATAAAATTATATAATATGGGGTTGTAATCTCATAAAACAATACATTTTAGACAAATATTTATGTCAATTTAATCATTATCATTTTAATTAATACTTAGTTATTATATTTAATTTTTAATTAGGGAAACAAATATTTAAATATTAAAAGGATAAAATATTTACTTATATGAAGTCAATTACACAATAAATGAATAATTTAGAACATTTTATACCATATTAAAATTATTATATATATTTAAAAATGTTTTATTATTTTTAAATAATTTAGGAAAACATTAGTTTTATATAATATCAATACTGTCAATTTTAAAACTATTTATATCATGGTTTTTTAGATATATTAAAATAAGAAGTGAATCTCAATAAAAATATTTTATTATATCACTAAGGGGTAAAGGTAATATATAAAATTTATTTTACATAATAATTATCCCACATTATATTTATTAAAATTTTTCTAATAACATTTATTTGATGTCTTCTTAAAAAAATAATTACTTCCTCAATTTTGTTTAATTATTTAATATACTTATTTTTTGATTAAAAATAAAAAATAAAATAACATGTTGAATCTAAATCCATTATATTTTATATTTATTCATGTAGTAGAATTATTATTCTAGAAACCCCAACATTAGAAATGCTATACTATTTAAAAAAAAGAATGTGGAAAATTTGTCTTCATTTTAAATAAGATAATATAAGTGTCATAATCTCTTCTATAAGCATCTGAATGGTAAATAAGTCAATAATTTTATGATTATGGTCAAGATAATCTCTACCAGTAAGGTGTTTCAAGGTTTCTGGACCTCTTAAGGGATACTAATATTTTAATAAAATTTGTTTTATTGAATCCTCATCAAATAAAAAGTTCTTTCATCAACCAAGTATAAGTATTTAATGTAAATATTTATATCCACAAAATTAAAAATAATTTTATCTTGATAAATAAAAACATATAATCTTTAATTTGAGTATTTATAATATAATTTATATTCTATATAACCTTATATTAAGAATAATTTAATTATAAAAGATTGAGGGAGACATATTTCACTTTTCTTGAAATAAATAAATTAAATATCCTAAACTCATCCAGGTGTGTTTTAATGGATAAAATTTCGATCCAAGTAAGTTTTGGCTAAATTTATAATCATCCAATTATATTAAGACAGGTTTTAGGGTAAATTTTTAATATTATTTTAACACTTAATTATCGGGTTTACCCTTTTATTGTGTTACTAAAATTTACCGAATTTACTATTTATATTGACCAAAAATAAAATAATGATATTTAAATAATTTGGACCTGTGGATTAAAAATATTATATCCAGTTTTGAAATTCAATCCACTTATGTTTATGTAATTAATTTAAAATTACTCCCATCATTGAAATGAGAAAACGTGTTTTAAAAGATAAAATATTGCGAAACATTGAAATGTTTTCACTTTATAATTTAATGTAAAAGTAATTCTAATTACATAAATTATAATAAATATTAATAATAGATTATACTTATACTTTGAAACCATTCAATAATATAATTTAACCATATAAATAATTTTAATGAATAAAATTTGTTTTCAATAAAAAATTTGCGTATTTTTACGGTTCATCATAACTTGAATGTTATTAGAAAAATACTATAAATTCCCCCAAAGTAAATTTTTATATCCATCATCAAAAGAAAATGTTCATTATTTCATATAAAAATTATTAATGTGTCAAAATCATTATTTAAAAGGGTTCTCCATTCAAAGGTCTAAAATAAAACATTTAAAAAAATAGGTTTTTATACATCAAATAGGGTTTTATTCATACCCTATAACAAAAATATCCATTGGATAAATATAGAAAATATTTTATTAAGTATATATAATATATATATCTCATTAATTTCATTTCCAAAAGTAATTCACCAAAAAAAATCATATTGATTTATTTTTTTCATAAATAATTAATAGCCAATGAATTAACAATGCATTTTCATAAGTTAGTTATTATTATTTATTCTAACATAATATCTAAGCTATAATAGAATTTTTATAATAAAGTAATCTCGCGGTTTATTTAAACTAAAAAATTCATGATATGTATGCTATAGAAGTAAAAAAATTATTTAAAGAAAATGTTTCATAAAAAACATTCCGGTGTTACATTCTACCCCCCTTAAACTTATTTTTCACTCAAAATTCATCACTTCAAAAAAATATATGAGGATACATCTCCCTCTTCAGATACTTATGTTCCCATATAGCTTCTTTAAATTGGTGTTTCCTCAATAAAATTCTAACCAAGTGAGTGATATTTGTTTATAAAGCATTTTCCCTACGATCCTGAATCACTATTAGTTGTTCTTAATAATATTTCTCTTTCTCTAATGTTATGTCTTCCGATCATAGTACATGAAAATTATTTGTTATTTACTTTATTAGGATAGATACATGAAACAAATCATGAAATTGAGATATATTCAGTGGAAGTTCCAATCGGTAAGCTAGATTCCCAACATGATCCATAATTTCAAAAGGACAGATATACTTAGGGATTATATTTCCCTTCTTTCCAAATATAATTACTTACATTTATAGAGATATTCATAGAAACACCTTATCACCTAATTCAATATCTTGGTCTTTTATTTGGTTGTCAGGATAATATTTTTGTCAACATTGAGGTTCTCTTATGTTTTGTTGAATAGATCTGAACTTTTCGCCCATTTCATTAACAAGATCTGGTTTTAATAGCTTTCATTCCCTAATTTCATCCCACTTAGTTGGATTTATGTACTTTTTTTCATAGTGGGTTTCAAAAGGATACATATTAATACTAGAGTGAAATCTATTATTGTAATAAAATCCCACCAACAGAAGGTGTTGATCCCAACCACATTTTAAATATAATGCACAAGCTCTCAAATTGTCTTTGTGAGTTTGAATTGTTTTCTCAGACTGAACATATTTCTAAGGATGATAAAAAATGCTGAAACATTAATCTATATCAAGATAATAGTGAAGAATTCACTAGAAAATCGTGGTAAACCATATATCCTGATCAAATATAATGGAAAGTGGTACTCTATAAAATCTTACCTCATCATTACCATTTTTCACATCAATATGATCAATAGAGAAATCCTATCTAAATGCAATGATGTGTGCTAAATTCATAAGGTAATCAATTATAATACATTTAGAATTTTGGACCTTTTATTTTTGGTGAATTTTGAATCAAATTCCATAGTTATGTTTTATCTTTTCTATTGTAGTATTGTGAATGTTTGTAACATCCCCATAGACTTCCGTCTCTCAACCTTAACTTGCTGAAAAATGATGCACTGAGAGAAATATTCGACAAATTATGCTTTCATTCCATCCCACTAGAAATAGTCATTCATGTCCCTATAGATCATTGGGATTCTTGGATGACTTTAGAATGAAGAACTATGAGCCTCATCCAATACATCCTTCTTTAATTTTTGTATAAGAGGAATAAAAATACAGTTCCTAAAACTTATTATTCCATAACAATCAAGGATGAATTTAGGAACATTTCACACCTTATTTTATAATTTTACATCTTCCTTCAGCACCTCCTTAAAATTCACATGTATAAATGGTTGAACATTCTATTTAGAAAGATAATATTTCTCTCCTTCCATTAAATTTTCAAGATCCATCAACTGAAAATCCATATGTATTGGATCTTCTGGGATCATCATCATGGATAAGCTAGTAGGATCTTTTCGATTCAAAGCATCTGTCACAATTTTCTCTTTCCCAGGGTGGTAATGTATTGAGTATTTTTATTTTTTAATCAAATCCAAACATCTTCATTGGTGCATATTTTGCTCATTTGGTGTGAAAATATACTTTATACATTAATGCCCAGTATAAATATCACACCTTTCACCATAAAGGTAATGCCTCTATATCATTAATGCAATGATTACCACACCTAACTCCAATTCATGAGTTAGTTAATATTGTCCGTTATTTTTCAACTATTGTGAGGAATAATGTATCACCGTAACATTTTTCATGAGAACTCATCACATCCCCTTATTGGATGCATCAATTTAGATAACAACCATTTCTCTACTACAAGGCAGTGCGAGCACATGTGAATTAACTATCCATCTATATAGCTCTTTGAAATTCTATTCTCATTTTATTGCACAAATTAACATAACTCCTTTACAAGTCAACATGGTGAGTGTATTATAAAATCATGACAAATATTTCGAAATTTTTGATAATATCCATCCAAACCATGAAAAAATCAGATCTCAATTACAATTGTTGGCCTCAACCATCTATCAATAAACCTTATTTTTTCTGCATCCACAGATATACCCTCTCATGAGATTATAACACATAAAAAATGAATCATTCTGACGCCAGAATTTTCAATTGGTAAATTTGGTATAATGCTTCTCCTCTATCGGGAACTTTAGTACAATTATCATGTGATATTAATGTTCATAATTTATCTTTTAATAGAAAAAATATAATCTATAATTAATACAAAAAATTTATTATTATTGTCTTTAAATAATCTACTCATTATACCCATGAATATTGCATTGTAATTAGTATGCAAAAAGGCATCACAATGAATTAATATTGTCCTTACCCTGTATGGAGTTCCATATTTGGTATATCCTCCTTTTGGACCCTTAATGGATGATATCTTGAATAAAGCAAAATCTTTGAAAAGTATTGAACTCTACGTAGTTGGTCAAATAAGTCATCAATGCACGGAAGGGGATATTAGTTCTTTATAATGATCTTGTTATGTTCTCAGTAATCAATATAGAGTATCATTGATCCAATTATTCCTAAGAATTATAACATGTTCATTTTAATGTGACGTACTAGGGCGTATGAATCCCTTATCTAGATTCTCTTGGATTTTCTTCTTCAATTCATACAACTCAATTGAGTTCATTCTATAAGGTGTCTTTGAAATAGGCATAGCACCCAATATGAGTTCTATTGAAAAATTAACATCATGATTTGTTAGAAGACATGTAAATTCATCTGGGAAGACATCATCTTACTTTTTTACAATGGGTGTATTCATAATCATGTGTTTCTACCCAACCATTTAATATTAATAATCTTCATTTATTGGAATCGAGACCCATAAGAAGGAAGAAATTTCTACTGGATGTTTATATTCATCCATGAACTGATCGATGATCATAGATTTATCTTGAATGTGAAATGAGACTTCCCTTCCATGGAAATTGATATAATTTCAATATAGACAAATGTAACCCATTCCCAAAATCACATCAAATCCCACTACCGGATGGATCACAATATTTTTACAAAGCACATTCCCAAATACATTAATCAGATAAGAATTATAAACTTTTGATGTGACCAATGTGCCATTAAGAGATGTCACAACTAACTTAACATCTAATTATTGAGGTAGTATGATGATTACATTATAAAATTATTCAATAATAAAAGATTGGGTTGATCCAGAATCAAATAGAAAAATTTATACTTGAATGTGGATGGTAATTGTACCTTTCACCTCTTCATTGTTGTAATCCATGTTACTGATAGTGATTTCAGGTGTCATTCCATTGTCTTTGAAAATAAGAGTTTTTTTGGACACAGATCATGATTAATAAAACATGTATTAATGATTTTATTAGCATAACACCCTATTTCCTTACACTTGGAACATTGAAGTGTGGGCGGTGAATTGTGTGTAGCCTTTTCTTTGTTCACAAAATTAGACATATTTTTCCTATCAGTCCAGCATTCAACTACCCAATGGCCTTTTTTCTATAATTAAAACATTTATTATTACCATTAAAACCATTCCTTTCACATTTCATACATCAAATTGAGCATAAGAGAAATCTAATCTTCTTTTCAAAGTGGTCATTATATTTTCCTTTCAATTCCATTTTTCTCTTCTTATCAAACCCATATGACTGATGGTTTACTACAATCTCCATTTAAACGATGGTAGAATTTCGAAAAATTTCCTCATACCTATTGAATTCCCTTCTGGTCAATGAATTTGAGTGACTTGGTTTTAATCCACAAAACAATTGATCAAGTTTACCCTCATGATGGTTAATAATTATATATGCGTACCTTGATAGTCTTGTAAAATTTTCTTTTTAAATACCAACAGATTCATCATCCTTTTTATTTAGTTCAAGGATATTATTCTCTATCATTGTTTAAAGAATATGAGGAAATTTCATACTGAAAAAAAGAGTTTCTTGAACTCATCCCATTCCAAAGACTCAATTTCACCTCTTTGCCTCGTATGCATGATAAGATTCCACCATTGATAAGGTTCACATTAAAAAAATATACTACTAAGATGAATTTATCTTGTTCCGAATATTGTAGAACTAAAAATATCTTTGTAGTGGTACTGATCCATTTTTTATCCACTATTAGACAAGAAGACTCGATGAGTGAAGGGGGACACAGCTTCATGGAGCATTCAACAGAATCTTGCACCCACATTTTCCCATTTAGAATTCAGTCTTCTTTGATATCTTGAGAATGTTGTGTGAGAATGGCTAAAGATTATTTATTCCAACTCAAATAACATTTGGTTGCTTAGGGGTACAATCATTTCATTTCCCATCTCATTTATCATTAGTGTGGTTTCTTCAGGTTCTAGACAATGACTAAACCCAAGAATCATAGTCTGATCAATACTAATAATAATGAGAAAACTGAGTAATAAAAGAATAAAATTTCAATTTAGAAAACATTACATTTTACCCTTGGTTATTCATGAACATCTCGAAAATAGAAGGATAGGATTGTAACATATACATAGACATAACCTTAGGGTTCTTACTAAGGATCTCTCATAATAGATTCCAAAAGTTAACTATTCCATTGATCTCATACCAATTATAATGACACACACTTTATATATAAGTATTACTTCATCATTGAAGAATATTTATTACATAACATAAAAAAATCACTCTAGGACCGTATAGGTTTTGTTTCATTAGAAAAAGATAAAGATAAAAAACTAGTTCATAAAACATCCATATTTTATCCAACTTATTTCATCATAACTATAATCTTTTTTGAAATGTCAAACTTAATAGCCCTCATCATGTCTTGGGTAAAAGAAAAATATGAAAGGGAGAGATAAAATGATAAGTAAGGGTAAAAAATGTAAATATCAATAATAATATAATTATAATAACAAAACATTTGAAAATATTATCATACATATAAATGATCATAATATAATGTCATGGGAAAAAACATAAAATTCTAATGTAATCCAAATAGTAATAACACACAACATGAAATTTCATGGAATACACACACAAGAATATAAAATCATTTCACATTAGCCAAGTATCATTTCTAAGATCTTCATAGTGGAAAAATTCCATTACTGAACCGACATTACACCTCATTTGAGCCTAGTGTTACTTAACATGATTTACATTACATTGCATTAAAGTCTTTCTTATGTGATAAAAATCGTCACCCAGTGAATTGTAGGGAGATATAGTTCCCACACATCTCATAATGAAATAATTCTTACATTGGCCACAAAACATTAACCATTCACCATAGCAGAACCCAAGGAACAAAAAAATGGGTTCATAAACATCCATCAATTATAACATAATCCATATAAGATAAATGAATTTCCGAAAAATAATTACATCATAAAAACAATCAAATAATTGTAATAATTTGGATATAAACATAAACCTCTATCATCTTATATGGGAAATAATTTTTAAAATGCACATGATCTTAATTCCTGAGGAAAATATTTTTTTCTTCATCCAAAACGTTTTCCTACATGAAAATACCACACAATTTTAGAAGAATTTATTTTATGTGAAAATTAAAACATAATCTGGTAGAGGAAGATTCCTGAAAATAAGTCATTATGAAGGGGTATAAAAATGATCATGCCATACAAGTTAAAAACACATTCTTCTGAAACTTTTGCTGGAAAAGTCAAAAAAGTACCTCGTACTAAAAACAATAAAAGATTTCATTGATATCTTTTAGTAAAAATTCCTCAATGTTTAAAATTGACATAAAAAATTATATAAGGATAAAAAATAACAGTTAAAAAAATATAATTTTGAATCATGGATGTGGATGATAAATATATCCTAGTAAATAATTAAAAATAATTAATCTCAGATAAAAACTATATTTACAATGTTATCATTTATCTTTGGTCCGATATATATATTATGTATCTGATCCTCTTGTATAATGATTTAAATAATGTTAAAAATTTATTCTATAATCATAATTAATTTTATAATAACATTTACAATCATATTTTCATACTTTTATTTCTAACATTACATTGTTTCTCGTTATCCAGGAATAAACTGCCTTTTCTCATATGAATGTTTTGTCAGATAAGTTATTATTCCTCTTTTTAGGTTATAGTTATATAATTTATAGAATAGTTTTATTATAATATATATCATATTTACTCAATAAATTCATCTGTATTATCAATTGTTAATGAATATTATGTAGAAAAAATCACATCGCACCATGGAGACGGTAAACCGTATGTCCACATGAGGGAAAATATAATTCCCATAATTATTGAATAGTATTGATGTTTATGTTTTATAGTATCTTAAAATTGATATCATTTTATATTAATAAAATTCATATATTTATTAATTCCATCATTATACCCATCCATAAAAGGTGGTGGTGAAAAATGAATTACACCACGGTGTGGAGATGGTAAGTCATATGTATACACGGGTGGTGATTTCATTTTTTATAGGATGGGTAGAAGGTGAAATATGGTTGTTTCATAATCATAATGAACTCTCAGTATATAAGTAGTAATGGAGTTATTTATTTATAATGAAACATATTACGAGGAGGATATAGAAGAATATTGATTTTTTAATAAATCGTTAAATGATATTACCTTTTCATCAACGTGCCTCCACTAAAAATCCTCTTAGAAGACTAGATAAGGTATTTGAAGAATAAAAGGACATCTATAATGTTTATAGTAATGTTTATAAGGTAAATTTACTGGGTATGGTCGATCATGAAGATCAAAATGAAATGAAGATTTGAGGTAGGAAGTGCCCTTTTAAAATTTAGGTGACGATCACTTTAGGAATCCTCAAATATATTAATTAATAATAACCCAAAACCACATAAAAAACATCGAATGTCAAAATTTTGAAGTCGAGATGATATTTTATTGTAATATAATAACACAAAAAAATTTAGTCTAGTGATTATGTCAATTTAAAATTTATCAATTTTATTAATACCTAGTTATTCTATTTAATTTTTAACCAGGGTAACAGATATATAAATATTAAAATGGTAAAATATGTACTTATTTTAAGTAAATTAGAACATAAATGAATTATTTAGAACATTTTAGACAATATAATATCTATTATTTATTTTAAAAAAAGTTTTATAATATTTAAATTATTTAGTAAACACATATTTTAACAAAATATAAATAGTTTCCATTTTGACACTATTTATTTCTATAATTTTTAGAAATATAAAAAAATATGTAAACCCGGATCCAAATAAATTATTTTATCCCTAAGGGGTAAAGGTAATATATAAAATTAAATTTACATAATTATTATCCCAAATTATATATATTAAGATACTTTTAATAACATTTATTCAATCCTATCATTAATAAAATACCTAGTACCTCACTTTCATGTGATTATTTAATAAAATTGTACATTGAATAATAATTAAAAATATGATAATATGATGATGATAAATCCATTATATTTAAATATAAACCTTTTACTCTAATTTATCTTCTGAAAAACCATAATTAAAAACCATATACTCTTTTAAAATATGAATGGCACAAATTTATCATAACATTAAATAATATAACATAAGTCTCATTATTTATTTTATAAGACAAAAAATGATCAATAATTCGACCCTTGGATTCTTATGGTTGAGATATACTCGACCAATGAGGTTTGATCAAGTGTTTGAGCCTTTTTATAGTTGTTAATATTTTAATAAAAATTGTTTTACTGATTTCTCAGAAATTAATTATTTTTTTCATCATCCAAGTATAAGTCTTTAATGAAATTATTTATTTCCAAAAAATTATAGAAAACATTTCACGATGAAGAAAACCATTAAAACATCCATATTAGTGTTTAAAATTGAATTTATCTTGTCTATAACCTTATATTAAAAATAATTTAATTACTAATGTTTGAGTGAGTCGTATTTCATTGGTGGTCGCACTTTCTGATGCTTTGTAAAAGAAGTCCATTACAGATTCATGTTTGCCGCGATCCTTTAGGCTACTTGATTGATGTTGTCAATTTTTGTGGTAGATTTATGGGGAAATTTCTACACTAGGCTTTGTATAACCTGTTCTCATGTTCTAACACTTTTCTCTTATATTTATTAATAAATTTGGGTTGGAGTGGGGTTTCCCTGCTTTTGGACTTTTTAGGTTAATTAAATGGCTTATCTCATCCAATAGGGTTTTACAGGATACCACTTAGTCTAATGTATGATTTAATGAAAATTAAAATCATAATATTATATTAAAGAAATTTTAAGGTAATTTAATATTATTATTTTTACCATTAATTAATATATTTACCATTTATGGTGTTAATAAAATTTTCTGAAGTTACTATTAATATAGCCCAATAATAAAATAAATCTATTTACATAATTTATACCCAACGATTCAAAATTTGAAATAAATTTATAAAAATTACAAACACATAAGTTGTAGTAATTGAATTTAAATTAATTCCATTGTTGAAATGAGAAATTTGGTTTTAAAAGATAAAATATTCAAACGATTAAAATATTTTTTCTTCTGAATTTAATGTAAAATTAATTCTAGTGACCTAAATTATATTAAATGGTAATAATATATTCTATATATAGTTTGAAACCATCAAATTATATAATTTTACGATATAAACTATTTCAATTAAAAAGTTAATTTTAATTAAAATTTAGCATATTTTTACAATTCATCAAATTATGAGTGTTACCAAAAAAATATCAAAAATTCCTAAAATGTAAATTTATATACCCCACTTAAATATAACATTTTTATGTTTTTATATAAAAATTATTCATGTGTCAAAATATTAATTTAAATGGGTACACCATTCAAAGGCTTAAAATTATACCTTTTTTAATAAAATTGGGTGATATACATAAAACTGGGGTTTATTCATACCCTATGATGAAAAAATTCATTGAATAAATATAACAAATATTTTATTAATTATATAACACGTATATATTTCATTAATTTAATTACTAAAATTAATTCACTAAAAAATAGAAATATATAATTGATTTATATTTTTTATAAATAATTGATAGGCAATGAATTCACAATACATTTTCACAAGTTAGTAATAATTATTTCCACTAAAAATGAATAGGCTATAATGGTAATTTTATAATAATGGAATCTCATTTTTTGTTTCAAATCATGATTTCATGCAAAGCAAGCTACAGAAGAACAAAAATTATTTTAAGAACATATTTCATAGAAAACATCCGGGTGGTATGGTACCCAACTCCCCATAGGATTCAATTAATATAAAGAGATTCAAAAGATTTATTCATAAGGGAGAAATATGATTTATTGGTTGAAAATTATATAAAATCCCATGTTTTTATAACATGAAAAATTTTGATTATGATTTAAAATTAATGAAACTCGTAGAGTAAGTCAGATTTCAAATATCAATTATTATCAAGAATAATGGAGCATCCTAGTAGATATATTTATTCTAAAAACTATTTAAAAAAGTCTAAAACATTAATAAATTTTTTCATGATATTTATATTATATAACAATTTTTATCATTTTATCAATCGGTTAATTACTAAATATGTATATATCCATTACAATTTTTTCTCCACTAAAATGGAGTGAGGCATGAGTGACATAGTAAATAGTAGTGCATGAATTTTATATTCATATATTTCTTCCCTATAAATTGGTATAAGTAGTAATTATGTACCTTATTCAAAGCCCGAATATGCTAGAAGATGTATTCCAAAGAATGTTTTCACCAATTTGAGTATCATCAGTTAGTGTAAAGAGATAAATAATCCAGTGGATTTTATCCTCTCAATTGAAAGGATGCATAGCCTCATCCAAATATTTATATGGCCTCTAAATAATCATAATAATGCAATTTTCTTTTTCTATCAATAATAATTTGATAATTTATATCATTTCAAAAAAGTTATTTTATTCTGAAAACCAATTGTTTATTGTTTATTTATAATGTCTTATTTTTTAGTTATTGATATCCTAGGTTTTTTAGTATTCATGAAAAGTAAATATCCATTGATTTCTCATTAATATTAAATTGTTAAAGGGGTATTTGTGTGGTAGTTATACAAATAAAACTTTTCCATACATTGAGCCAAAGATCAATAGTATTAGGGAAAATTTGACTACCCAAAAATAGAGTGAGAGTATCACTCAATGGATCTATGGGAGATCCAATTTTGAGATTTTTTTTTGATAAGGGAACTCTAGTATTTTTTTAATGTTTTATTTTTTGGTTGATAACAATTTGTTTGATGAATTTGTTTAATAATAATTAGAATATTGAAAGATAAGCCAAAACATCCTTATCCTTAAATGGAATGATTATAAAATTAGAGACCGCTATATATGAAGGAGTAGAAGAACCAGTCACCCAGAAGAGGAGATAATTCAAGATTAATATATTTACATGTGTAAAACCTTTGTATATTTTTAAATAGGGGGATAATTTCCCATTTCATTTAAATAACATAAAGGATATAAAATTTGAAATGGATTAGTTGTGTAATCTCATAGAAAAATTTAAAATGGTAGATTATTAGAACCTCAATGAAGATTTTTACTTTTTTTGATAATATATTGATACAAATTTTTCTGTATACAAGGTTAATTGTTGATAACATGTAGTTATGTGTTGTTGGTTTTGTTAATGAAAAGTGGATAGTTAAAAAACATGATTTTAGATAGCATAATTAACAGTTTTTCTTTGTGTTAAATGAGTTAGTAGAAAATAAATGATATCTTATGGGAACAGAGATGTTATAATGAATTATTCAAAGTGTATACATGGTTATTCAAATGGAAATAGAATTTATAGATGTATCATAGAGAAATAAATGCCTTAATAATTTGATTTTATGTGTGTTTATTTATAAATAGTAAAACTAGATTATTCGACACCATGGATATTTTCATGGGGTTGTTACCATTAAATTGAGAGAAAACATTGATTCTAAGTAATTAGTGTTGTAGAGGCCACAACTAAGAGGATGGAATGAATTGATGACTTGAGGCTTCAAAAGAATAAAATGGACAAAGAAGAATAACCAAAATATATTGGTGGGAATATTACATTTAAAAGGACAAGGGGTTTATCAAAATATTATTTCCCTAGGTGTTTCAAATTGACGTTCCAAATATGTGATAATATTAATAAAAAATTGTAATAGGGATTATAATAGTTGTGATTTTTGATATGAATACCACAAAAAAATTATTAGGACTCCAAAGGAAAATGAAAAATAAAAAAATTCCATGGTGTTCGGTTTTCCAAATGGAATATCACCTATAAATAGATATTTCATGATATTTTTGTATTTAGTAATTATTGATTGGTGTTTTAGAGAATGATGATTAAAATTAGAGATTTAATATTATGTGATAATTCATAAATTCTTAATTGTTTCCATAATCTTACTCCTATCATTAGGACATGAATCAAGAAATAATCATAGATATTTTATTGAATTATTCCAAGGGGATTAAACAAAATTTGTAACATTTTTTAAAAGTAGTGAGGAAGATACACATTTAGTATTTTTCTTTGACTACATAATGGAAGAAATTATGGAGAAATCCTATACATTAATGGGTACTTTTCAATGAACCATAATGTGTTGATAGGTGTACAAGATAATTTTCTCATATTCTTCAGTTAAAAAATGGGGAGCATATCATATTGAAATAATTTTTAGACATAAAGATACTATAAATATGAATATATGTTTGTGTATAATTCCTCAAAAGGTATTAGAAAATGTCATTTAATAACTTCTTGATGATTCATCAAAAAAAGTATAATTAGATTTTGGTTAAAGAAAAATGTTCATAATATGGTGTTTAATAAAATTAAATTATATCCAAAAATTTATTTGGATTGAAAAATTTGTTTTGATAAGGTGCAGTCCAAAAATCGTGATGAAGTAGTAATATCGGTATAAATTGGGCATCCAAATTCATTAAGGATAACTGTTAAAAAATTGAAGCTTTTGAGGGGACTTAAAAGTCATTAAACTATGAAGAGACCACCCCATAATTGGGGGAAAATTAGTAGAAGAAAAATGAGATTATAATAAGCCTTGTGTGATAGTTAGTTTACACTAAACATTGTAAAGTACATATCATATGAGAGGTGTGACCAAACATAAACCCCATTAATGATTAGTGAGATATATTATAATTTGGTTCGCTAATGAATTTTTTATCACAAGATCCTTTGACTATCCCATACGTGTGAACCATGTAAAATTTTCAGTGTCCTATTAACATTATACATACACAAAAAAAGTGAAAAATAGACATTAAATAATATTTAGTAAAGTATAGTAAAATGAAATATTAATCTTGTAATCATTAAAAAAATTAATAAAAGTGATCCTCATGGATTAGAGGTCAAGATCCTATAGGTAAGTGGGAGATAAATGAAATAAATTCAATTTGGTTAATCATTACGTGTAATAAATCATCCTCATCTGAAGGTTTTTTCTGTATGGTGGTTATTGGGACTATTAGTTTAGCCATAAATTAAATTCAAATATTTTATAAAGAATATAATGACATTTATAATTAATTATTGAACTAGGATGGACCCCATATATCTATTCCCGGGTTCCCTAATAACTAATGGTTATAAAATTAAATTTATCTGGGTTTAGCTTTATACCCAAGACTTTTTTGGGGAATCCCTTAATTTTTTGTATTGGTCTCTAATATAATTATTCTGTTCATTTTTATACACATAAGTATACTAGTTATTCATAATTTTAATTGTTCTATGTGATCCTTGGTGTTTAATATTTTTCCTCCACATTATTAGAGAGGTTATGTTCAATTATTGCAAGGATTTGGCCATATGTGGTACATAGATTGATTCCATAGCCACAAAAGTCCATTGGTGTGAATAAATATGTTGGAAATTTTTATCAATAGAACCAAGAGGGATATCCCCTTGGATATTATTCATCTAGAGGACCTAGAATATGTTCCCTTTTTCTCTCTATTGAAATAATTTTGTGGATTATATTAGGATTACATGAGAATTTACATTCATAGAATATAGTATTTCCTTGAAGCCCTTTTGTCTTTTTTGACTGACATATGGTGTGAGTTTAACATCACATTATGAATCATTATATCTGTGTGGGTTATAATCTCATTCTATATTCGGAAACATGTTAGTCACGTGGGGACCATAATAGAATAGACATTAAGTGAGTTTTATTTTGTGGCAACTGGGTTAAAATTTTATTTTATAGCCTTTTCATAGCTATTTATTATTATATATTATGATTCTATGTATGTAGGAAGATGACATTACGAGTTGAATTTTTAATAATATGAAGTGTTTCTAATTTAAAATTTTGAATTTCTTGGGTGTGTGATGAACTAGATATTCCTTATTGTACATTATAAGGCATGAGACACTATAAAAATGAGTTAATATATCATGTGGTATGGACACATCAATTTCTATATGATTAACAAGATAGGGATGTTATTCCATTTATGTTAGGTGAATAAGGATTGGGATGCACTGAATTACATAATTATTTTCATTTTAGAGGGATATTATAACAATTATAGGTTGAGAGTATAATATTTTAAATTATTATTGATATATTAGGAGTGGTTTTTGCCCAAATCACGTGGAATATAATTCCATCATGTCTAGATAAAGATGTGTGCGGGAATAAATAGAAAAACAAAAAAATGATTTATAAGACACGAGACACTTTTCTATTACATTGTATTACCCTTACATGTTTCTTGTACAACATTATGTGAGATTCTTCTTTTGAAGGTGTTGTGATTCCCACATGAGTGTAGATATAGATGTGACATGATTCCTTTCCAACTGTGTTATTCTATGGAGGAAATTCTCAATTTTTTATTATCCTTTTATGTGTGATTCATTTACCATATTTGTTTACTCCCTATGATTATATGATATTAATTATTGGATATTTGAAGTAATTATTATTACCCATTAGAGTGGTATATTTTTCGTATGATTTTATTATTTTAGGTTTGGGGATGAGATACCCATGTATGAACGGGTTTTGAGGGACATGATGATCTGTCTTATGGTATGGCATGATGAAATAGATAATACGAAAACATTTTTTATTCCCATATAATGAGATATTTGATAATCTCTTGATGATTTTTTGATATTTAAATATATCTTTTATGATGTATATAATAACACACAATATTATAGACTAAGAAATTTATGGTAAATATGACTTTTTTTCTCAAGAGAATAGTATGGGTTGAGAATTGTGATAATAAAGGACTTATGATTGTAGAACATATATATGAGATGTTTTGGGAAGTGATTACATTCATCAGAGGTATTTCATGTAATTAAATTAATATTAAACCCTTTTCTAGCTATCCTAATTTTTTTTCAACATTGAGGTCAATGTACTATGATGGTTGTGTGTGATGATGTCATGGGGTGTTGATTGCCTAATAGATTAATGTAGGATATAAAGAATAAGGTAAGTTCTTGACATATTGGCTTCATGGTGTATTTTTTTACAGTGTATTTTCACTATGGAAAAACCTTCTTTAAGAAGATTATTTTATTCCCAGGCTTTCATATCATAAATTACCCATATGTGTCAGTTTTCAAAAAATAAAATACTTTAACATATAGAAATATTACTATGGTGGTATGTATATCTTTATGGTAGTGATGTTTTGTCATGAACCAGCCCTGGTCAACCCTAAACCGGGCACCTGAGCCAGCTCGTGACATGGCCCGAAGGGTGTTCCCGATCCCCAGAGGCTGGCAACTAGTGTCGGGCATCAAAATTTAATAGGTGGGAAATATTTGGTCCAAAAGAAAACAAACTAAGAAGCGGAAAATATATAGAACAAAAGAAAATAAATAAAGAACAACCAACAACACTACTAACCTAACCACGGCCAAAACTCCATGTGACCCAATGGGTCACTCTCAAATACCACAACCAACGTTTCTCAAGGCGAACAACTGAAGCTGGAACCTTCAAAAAGACTAAAAACAAAAAAACACTATAGGTGTTAGTATTAAAACTCATTAGGTATTCCCGACTAATTATATTGCCAATGTACATACCATTAAACAAAGAATTTATCAATTCTAGGTTTCCACTAAATTATATAAAATATGGTTTCCACGCACACACTTTCATTTTTAAAACAAGTAAAAACCAATTTCCCTTTTAAATTTAGAACAAGTTTAATGTAGAAAGAAATAGGTGCATGATATTTTAAAACAATTTTCAAACAATTTAGAAATCCCAACTTTAGTTGTTAGTCAAAAGGAAAATCACACACAACACACAACACACACTAAGGGCAATGGAAAAAGTGGCCCACAGGGGCCATCAACCGAACTCGACCTCTCAATCGTCCGCCACATAGAAATAAAAACTAAAAGAAAACATGGGTCAAACCTAGGAGATCGTGAACAATCAATAAAGTACTATACATATGACTCATCCTGAAGGCATACCCTAACTCGATGATGTCATAAATCCCTATTTCTCGACATAGCCCTGCATGGCCTAACTGAGGGTCCCAATCCCCATAAAAGCAATAACTCAGTATTCCCCTGCTATGGGGCCACTAGCCAGTGCGTGTTCTAAAATAGTACAGCAATCATTCTCAGAAAATTCACTCAATATGCCAGGTTTCCATGTCAACACATACAATAAAAAGGGGGTGCGTCCACCATATAAATTAATCACTCATGAAGTACAAACATCACATAAAGCTCACACAATCAATGCACACCAAAGATCACACCCGAGTGTGTTTTACAACATGATCTATTTTATTAATGTACCAAACGGGCCTTCACTAATTTTAAAGAAAGACCACATTTCTCGAGAAATCCGAAAACACTTGTTCAAAATAAATAATTTATCTTTAAAACTAAAACTACATTTGAAATTCTGTGAATCATGTTTAAAGGCCAGATGGTCACTCTTTAAATACTTGGTGTCCACTCGTAAGGAAAATGTTTCAAGTTTCGTGTATAATATAAACGACTCCTTTACACCAAATAATCATTTAGAAATTAATTATCTTATATTATTTCTCATTAATTAAAAATTAATAAAACAAAAAGAAATTAATAAATTCTAAATCTAAAGGTATGTGCAGTGGGGAACCTAGCTCAACATACAGCCCAATCATGATGGCGCGACATGCCTCGAGCGGGCGTGCAAGCACACGCAAGCTGACGACTGCAGTTTCGCGGAATTACCTCACAAATGCGCTGCAACAAACGCACATCTAAAAACCCATAACTACTAACTTAAGACAAACCAAAAGAACAAACAGTGTAAAAAAACCACCTCGACATGTTCTCAAAACATACTACGCACCATTTACATTATTTCCTAAAACACTTTAAAATTTATAAAACATTTTTTATTCAAAAAGTAACTCACAACTTATCACACTAAAAAACCCACTTAAACCCTCTTTTATGAGTGAACACAAATCCCATATATACCCAAACAAAAAACACATGACTTGCATATTCAGAAAAAAAAAATACACAACTTCAGGAAATTATGTTAAACATCACAAAACTAGTTTCCACCAAAACACATCTTTTCATACACATTTAGCATTCAAAAACCAACCACAAAACTATTCACACAAAGGGAATTCATTACTTAACCAAAATTTACTATTCATTAAGAAATGAGGGATAAATTTATGTGTTTCAAGATAATTAACCGAACTAATGATTTATCTATAAATCTATGCATAAAAATAAGGTCCGAAATGTAGTTTGCACCCCAATCGCATGTGCGAAATGCTAAAAAACATAAAATAACACTTGACCATAAAATTGATGATTAAAATAAAAAATTATAGAAACCGGAACATCAAGGTTTTTTGAAAATTGGAATCACTAAATCAGGAATCAATTAAAAAAGGAAAAAAACAAAGAAGAACCTCACCGGGAGGGGGGTTGCTGCTGAAAGGGGCACTACAAAGGGGGAGATAACATAGAAGGGATTTTCCAGGGATTTCTGGTCAGGTTGGATGATGTGGGAAAAAAACAACCATATATGGGAGGTAAATCCCACTGGTCACCGAAGAAGGCTGCACAGCAAGGGAGCGTGACGTTGGTGAGGGGTAAGCACCGGTGATAAATGCTGGAGAAGAGGGGTTGCGCCGGAGATAGCCGGCCGGACAAGAGCTTCAAGGAGGGGGTGCTTCGGCAAGGGGAACCACTGGACAGATGAAGCAAGGAAGAGGCGCCGGGGTCGGAGCGTGCTGGTTGGAGGTGGACGGAGGGTGTGTGGGATGATGGCCAGACAAATAGTGTAGTATAGGCGGAGGGCGTGGGGGTCATGATAACAGCTGAAGGCTGGTGTGGTGGGATGAGGGAGGAGGGGCTGCGGAGGGGGCGGCTCGCACAGGGCGGTGAAGAGGCAGCGGGGAGTGCACAGTAGGGGCGCGATGCTGGGAGAACAGGGGGAAGGCAGGGTGTTCCACGGAAAAAAAGGGGGAAGGGAAAAATGGGGGGAAGGGGGGGCGCCACCAGGTAGAGTTAGGGTTTGGGTTCTCTTTTTTTCATTTAATAACAATATAATAATTATAATAACAATATTTTTATATAAAAAACATATTTTTATTGTTATAATTATTAAAAACAATATAAAAATCAGTTTAATTTAATTCGACATACTCTATTTAATTTATCTATATAAATATTTTTCCCCATTGACCATTTAAATCAATTCATTCATTTACTTCGAAAATCGGGGCAGTTGCATTGCTCACCTGCAGTCGGACTCACTGCGGAGCAAACTACGCCTGAACCACCCCCTGGTACTACCCGCTTGCATGGTCAAGTCACGTGCTCTCTGTGGGGTTCAATAAATTGCGCGTTAGTCGCACGCCATAACTCTGACACACCCGAGAGTCCATGCGGGCACTGCGCTGTTACTCCTAACCGCGCAGGATGATCATGAAACAGTGGAAAAAAGTCTAAAACCCAAAGTAATAATTAAATTAATTAATAATAACAATTATTTGAGGTTGGGGTGTGATAATTCTCCCCACCACAGACACTTTCTTTCCCCAAAAAGTCACCTAGCCAAACGATGGGCCAAACAAGAATCAATTCCCAAATAAAAATAGAAGAAGCCACAACATAAGAGGATGGGAGAACACTAGAGGGCTCTCCCCACCAAAAGGACTCAACTAGAGTGGAAGTTTTAACACTCAAACGTACCACCTCGGGAAGGGGGATTGACGCGGGAACTCCCAACTAACCCAAACTAACCTTTATAGTACGAGCGAAACAACACAACCGATAAAACCTGGAACTCTTGACATAGACTAAAAAACTCAAACACTAGAGAAAATCATCGAGCAGAACTTACCCAAGCGGTTAACCCGAGCATAACTGCAAACCTAGACTCCTCTGTAGGAACTTATATCTCCAAACGAACACCTCTAAACCAATATTAACCCATACAAGGATCAAACACACTTTTAAATAAAAATGTATGTTTCAGAGCATCATAATTCAGACAAACCAAACTGTTGGGATTACAACAAACATGTCCATCCCAAATCATGACGAAACAATGGACCTACAACAACGCAAAAACATTAACAGTGTAAGGATGAGAACAGAAGGACTTTAAATGTTTCGTTGTCAACATGGAACACCAAATCCCTAACTGAGGATTCACGCCCCCGACAACTCCTGAATGCGCGTGAGCATCACGCCAAGAACTATTTCTGGGGCTCTGATGGCTGAAGCATCTCCTTCCTCATAGTCAAGCACTGCAATATTCTGGTCATAGTGTCTTTCCCAGGTGATGCTTCCTTCAAATCTTCTCTAGATGATCCAGACACCTTCAATGATAGCACGTCTTCGGAGGGGTGTGGCATGGTAGCTCGTATGCCCTAAACCTCCATATTGACGCTACACCATTTGACGGTCCGACAAAATAGAAGTTAGAGTCACTGTAAGGAACTCTTCTGACGCACTCTGCTCGTCAATTGAGGGACCTTCACAAGCAACTGAATATGGTGGATTTCCAATCGTTTGTGCTCCGGAGGCCACTCGGTTATGAACACCACAAGCACCAAATTCTCAAAAGTGATGCTCCCAAAAAGGGAGGACTCGCTCCTTCATATCTGGATGAAGACCCTTGATGAAGGGAGAAGTATTCATCCAGTCATGTGACACTACCCTCAGAAAAAAGACACACAAGATCCTTGAAATGTTCAACATACGCTTTCACCGTCAGCTGGCCATATTGAACACGCATGATCTCCTCTATTTTCTTCGTCTTCACCTCCACAAGTATAAACCATTGAACAAAGATGACTTTAAATAAATACCACATCGTCCCAACATGCAGTAATGACGGGGTGAACAACTCATACTCGTCCAAAGCTGGACCTTCGAACAGACCCAAAACAACAAGCACTATAAGAGCTTCAGAAGTTCCCAATACCCTGAAGACATGTTCGACCTCTTCAAGCCACTCCATTTTCTCTCACTAACTCCAATCACCATGAATGGCAGACAACGTTTGAGAAAGACAAAAAACTGGGCATGAATTATCAAAACTCTGGGGACCTTTCTGGGCGGCATTTCTGAACAACATATATAACACCAAGCCGAAACCAATATCAATCGAAGCAACATCAGTAAAGCACCTTCATCCAAATACAACCAGCTAAAAAAACCAAACCACAAACACAACCCCAAATTCCCTGTCCAAAATTCTAATTCCATTTTAAATTCCAAAACCACCTTTTTTTTTCAAAAAACCTTTCTTTCAAGACCACTCTCCAAATACCAATTCCACTTTTCAAACCAAAATCACTTTCCAAAACCATTTCCTCTTTAAAAGCCAATTTAGAAAACAAGGTCAAGCCGTTAATTTCAAATACACCCAGGTAGTCCCATGAACCGTTGCACATGTATTCATCCACATTCATTCATATGCACCAACACGAATTTTCCACGCATCCTCTCACATGTGAAAACGTTCATAAGGGGTACCTGAGGTTTCACCCCAAACCATTCTCAACCACATTCCAAGCAAACAACAGGTTTCCAAAACAAAGGATTTCAGTTTTTAAAACACATTTCATAAATTTAATTACATTTAAAAGAAATATGTCCCATTTTCAAAAACCCATTTTTTATATTTCAAAAAATGCACTTACACCAACCAGAATGAAAATGACACTCAACTTGCATCAAACCACTGGAGGGACTAGCGGTCACACTTAACCTAGAGACATGGTAGTGGGTCATTCCCTAAGTAAGCGTTAACAACTAGGAGGAATTCATACTGTGTACCAGGACTCCACATGGGTCACTACTCCATGTGAGATCACGATGTAACTTCAGATTACCTCTGTTGTCATCCCTCAATCCAAAACAAACCAAAATGAAACAATGACTCAATTCCTGGACTACCCCTAGCGACTCGAGGTGCAAAACGGGAGAGGGATCATGAAGTCCTTCCCGTACCTACCTATCGATTCCCGACACACCTAATCTCCACCTACTAGACAACCCTCATAACAAGAACCTCCCTTTGACACCATTTTGTCACGAACCAGCCCGGTTCAACCCTGAAACGGGCACCTATGCCAGCTTGCAACATGGCCTGAAGGGCATTCCCGATCCCCACGGGCAGACAACTAGTGTCAGGCATCAAAATTTAACAGGTGGTAACAATTTGGACCAAATAAAAACAAACTAAGTAGTGGAAAATAAATATAGCCAAAGAAAATAAATAAATAGAAACCAACAACGCTACTAACCTGACCACGACCAAACCTCCATGTGACCTCGTGGCTCAGTCTCCAATACCACAACCAACGTTTCTCAAGGCTAAAAACTGAATCTAGAACCTGCAACAGGACTAAAAACAAGAAAACACTATAGGTGTGGGTATTAAAACTGAATAGTTAGACCCGACTAATTTTACTACCAATGCAAATAATATTAAACAAAGAATTTTTCAATTCCAGGTTTGCAGTAAATTATATAAAATATCGTTTCCACACACACACATTCATTTTTTAAACATGTAACAACCCATTTACCCTATTTAAATTTAGAACAATTTTAATGTTGAATGAAACAGGTTCTTGGCATTTTAAAACATTTTGTGAACAATTTAGAAATCAAAACATTAGTTGTTAGTCAAAAGGAAAATCACACACAACACATAACACACAGTAAGGGAAATTGAAAAAGTGTCACACAGGGGTCAGCAACCGAACTCGACCTCTCAATCATCCGCCACATACAAATAAACACTAAATGAAAACATGGGTCGAACCTAAGAGATCGTGAAAAATCCAGAACATACTATGCATCTGACTTATCCTGAAGGCATGCCCTAACTCGATGATGTCATAACGCCATAACACTCGGCATAGCCCTGCATGGCCTAACCGACGGGCCCAATACCCATAGCAGCAATAACTCAGTATTCCCCTACTATGGGGCCACTTGCCAGTGTGTGTTCTAAACTAGTTCAATAATCGTTCTCAGAAGATTCAGTCAATATGCCAGGTTCCCTTGTCAACACATTCAATAAAAAGGGGGTACGTCCACAATGTAAATTAATTAGCCACGAGGTATAAACATCACATACAGATCACGCAATCAATGCACACCAAAGATCACCCCCAAGTGGGTTTTCCAAAATGAACTATTTTATTAAAGTACCAAACGGGCCTTCACCAATTTTAAAGAAAGACCACATTTCTCGAGAAAAGCAAAAACACTTGTTCAAAATAAATCATTTATCATTAAAACTAAAACTACATTTGAAATTCCATGAATTATGTTTAAAGGCTAATTGGGAACTCTTTAAATACTGGGTGTCTGCTCATCAGGAAAATATTTTGAGTGTCGTGTATAAAATAAACGGCTCCTTTACACCAAATAATCATTTAGAAATTAATTATCTTATATTATTTCTCATTCATTAAATTTTAATAAAACAACAAGAAACTAATAAATTCTAAATCTAAAGGTAAGTGTGGTGGGGAACATAACTCAACATGCAGCCCAAGAATGATGGCGCGACACGCCTCGAGCGGGCCTGCAAGAACACACAAGCTGATCACTGCAGTTTCGCAGAATTACCTCACCAATGCGCTGCAACAAACGCACAACTAAAAAACCATAACTACTAACTTAAGACAAACCAAAAGAACAAACAGTGTAAAAAACCACTTCGACGTGTTCTCGAAACATACTACATACCATTTACATTATTTCCCAAAACACTTTAAAATTTATGAAACATATTTTTTTTCAAATAGTAACTCACAACTTATCATGCTAAAACCCCCCCTTAAACCCTCTTTTATGAGAGAACGCAAATCCCCTACTTTCCCAAATTGAAAATACATGACTTGCATAGTCAAAAAAACAAAAATCAAAACTTCATAAAATTATGTTAAACATCACAAAACTGGTTTCCAACAAAACACATCTTTTCATACACATTTAGCATTCAAAATCCAACCACAAAACTATTCACACAAAGGGAATGCATTATTTAACAGAAATTTACTATTCATCAAGAAACGAGGGATAAATTTATGTTTTTCAATATAATTAACCTATCCAATGATTTATCTATAAATATCAACATAAAATAAGGTGCGAAATGTAGTTTTCACCCCAACTGCACATGTGAAATGCTGAAAAACATAAAACAACACTTGACCATAAAATTGATGATTAAACCAAAAAAATAATTAAAACCATAACATCAAGGTTTTGTGCAAATTAAAATAACTAAATCAGGTATAAATTAAAAATGGAAAAAAAAAATGCAGAACCTCACCGAGAGGGGGGTTTCTGCTGAAAGGGGCACCAATAAGGGGGTGATAACAGAGAAGGGATTTTCCAGGGATTTCCGGTTATGTTGACCGAAGATGGAAAAAAATCAGATAAGGGAGGTCAATCCCGCTGTTCACCGAAGAAGTCCGCACAGAAAGGGAGCGTGATGTAGGTGAGGGGGAAACGCTGGTGATAAACGCCGGAGAGGAGGGTTCACGCCGGAGATAGCCAGCCAGACCGCAGCTACAAGGAGGGGGTGCTTCGGCAAGGGGCACCGCTGGACGAATGTAGAAAGAAGAGGCACTGGGGTCAGAGCATGCCGGCTGGGGGTTGCCAGAGGGTGTGATGGATGACGGCCGGACAACGGTGCAAGATATGCGGAGGGTGCGTGGGTTGTGAGAACTGCTGGAGGAGGGTGTGGCGGGCTGAGGGAGGATGGGCTGCAGAGGGGGTGGCTCACACAGGGCGGTGAGGAGACGACTAGGAGTGCGCGACAGGGGCGCGATGTGGGGAGAATGGGGGGAAGTCAGGGTGTTCCGTGGAAAAAAGGGGGAAGGGTAAAATGGGGGGGGGGGGGGGGGAGGCCGCCGCCGGGTAGAGTTAGGGTTTGGGTTCTCTTTTTTTATTTAATAACAATACAACAATTATAATAACAATATTATTATATTAAAAACATATTGTTATTGTTATAATTATTAAAAACTTTATAAAAGTCAGTTTAATTTAATTTGACATAGTCTATTTTATTTATTTACATAAATATTTTTCACAATTTACCATTTAATCAATTCATTCATTTACTTCAAAAATCGGGGCAGTTGCATTGCTCGCCTGCAGTCCGACGCACTACTGAGAAAACTATGCCCGAACCACCACTCGGTACTACCATCTTGCAAGTTCAAGTGACATGATCTCTGCATGGTCCTATAAATTGCGCGTGAGTCATATGCCATAACTCTGACACACCTAAGAGTCTGTGCGACCACCGCACTGTGACTCCTAACTGCACGGGATGATTGTGCAACAGTGAAAAAATTATCTAAAACCCAAAGTAGTATTTAATATAATTAATAATAACAAATCTGTGAGGTCGGGCTGTGACATTTTTCATATGGGAATAGAGAATTATAAATTATAATTTTTTTATTTCATAGGGTAGGATCATCATGACTTTATCTATATTGGTCACACAATGATGAGGGATGTAGTTTTCCATAGGGGAGAGTCCACACCATAGTTTTTTTTTTCTATGTGTATTTTAGTTTTCCTTATGTGATACATACCAATTTGGAACTAGGGAGATCATTTCATGTGATATGTACATAATTTTATTTCTCCAATGGGGGTATATAATTCGATGTCGTTTAGGGGAATTCCTTGACTAGTTCCTGAAAGAGGAAACCACAATATTATTCCCTTTGTTTAGATAATTTTCATTCTATTATATTATTTTTAAATTAGGTGATGATATTTCATTTAATTTTTATCCCCTTCAGGAATAACGTTGAGTATGACATCGAGAGAGTGTAATTTTTATTAGTCTTATAAATGACTCATGAACTATTTTATACCCCCTGATGAGGGTTTATTCAAGGATTTCATTAGAGATTATTTAATCGATTTACATCCTGATATTTCATTTCATCAAATTTAACATTCATAAATACTAATGTGTAATGTTCTATGATTGGGGTTTGAAACAATTTAAATCATACCATGGTGGAATTGAGCTGAGATAATTGGTATTTTAAATGGATAGTCTAGAGGAAATCCCAGGAATGTGATCACACATTGTTAATTTTCATTTAATTTGAATTATTCCACTATATGAATTTTTCAATGTGTTTTTATTATATTGGATAAAAATTGATTATTATTTTTTTGTTTTATGTGATTGGAATTTTGTTTTAGGATATATCCAGAGAATACCATAGGATGTTGACATGCTGTTTCATGATGTTTTTTTATTAGGGACCACTTAGTGAATTTTTACCACTATGTATTTATCAAAAAAATTTAATATATAACAATAAATATTTTAAAAAAATTAATGCTAATTATTTTAGTTATTTCGGTTAAAATAATAGTATTTTCCTTGATTAGATATTGGATGAGGCATGGATGTGCATAGAATGTGATGGTTGAACCTTGATTGAAATGTGACAACACCGAATGAAGTAGGGTTTCCTGGAATAACTCTATGTTTTATGAAACCATTATATGTGTGTGATATATAATCTCAAAACAAATGTGGGATCGACCATGATATGTAAATACATAGTACCCTTTATATTATAATGAGTAAAATGATGTGTCTTGGGACATGATGAACCCTTGAACACTAGTTTGATACCTCATCCACTAATAGGTGTGGGAATTACCATACATTTTCATAGTCAGTCACATTAACCTAGTATGTAATAAATTAAATGAGTAAATATCTGGGACCCTGAGATAGTATCCCTTTACTCACAATGAGTAGGGGAGTGTGATGGATTTAAAATAATTAGCATAGTCTTTAATTAGTAAAATTATATATATGTTGGTTAGGGAGGAGACAAATTAACTATCATGCTAATGATAGTGACATGGGTTTTATACCATATCATTGGTGAGATTTAAATATCATGTTATATATGAGTTAAATTTTGACCCGATATGATAATGGTTATGTTGCGGGGTGATATGCCGTTATGTAGAAGGTTTTTAGTGTAAATGGAAAATGATATTGATGAACATATTTGGGGTGTTTATACCTAGAGTGAACATTGAGACAATAGTGGGTGCCCTGGTGTTATGGTCATAGTAAGGTGTAATAGTTCTATAACATTAGTAAAGTTTTAGATAATCATTTATGAATTTATGAGAATCTCTTATGAACTAGAGGGGAAAACCTAGGATATGTATGCCTTTTTTATGCTATAACAAACCCATTGATTTTGATATATGATATATGGGGATTTGGGAAAATATTATACTCCTAGGTATGTGTTTATATATGTTTCTAGTGTAATAATCCACCCCCTAATGTGAAATATGGTTTTTTGAGTTGCTATATTCCACCTCATGTGATAGAGATATGAGGTGGGGCATCATTCCCCCAATCAATGTGATTTATATAATGGTATTAATGAGAAGGATGTCTTTATAATTATTATTATAAATTATTATATTATAAGCTATTAGATATCCCCCCTGATAAGATATTATGGTATTATGGGGAGAGATATAATTCACTCATCTATGATTTTTGGAGATACACTAGGTTATTTACATATCCCCCAACAATTATGACTTTATGAGATTATAATAAACATACTCTCTATTTCACATTTAGACATCATTTATTACATAAGAATACAATAAATAAAACCTGAATATTTCAGAAGCCTAGTATGTTTTGGAATTTGGTACATATCATGACATATTTAACATCGGTTATAACAACATTATTGAAATCTTCCTTAATATGCTTTAAAAATTCAATGTCTTTTAAAACATCACTGGATAACCTGGTAAAATAAATATTAATGTATTGAGTTATAAATCATAGTAATGAAATAAACATTAAAAAATGTGATACTTGTTAGAAAAAAATCATATCAATGGGTAATAAATATAACATGAATAATAAGGCATGATATACCCTGATACCATAAATATAACAAGGTAAATGTGGAAACAACCTAAAATAATGCATCATAAAAATAGGTAAATGATAAATATCAAGAATGTTTGATAAAATATTTCCCATAAAATAATTTTTTTATCATTCTATCCCATCATGATGTATCACAAGACTGAAAATTATGAAATTCATTGGAGTGCTATATAATTCTTGGTTTACCCAACACATTCATTTCATTCTCATGATTAAATGTCCCCATAGACCATTCAACATGGAATCATTCATATCCAAAATTTATTCCACGGTTTGTATGTATAAAATAAATAAACATAAGACGAATTTAAATGAATCATAATTTTATATATTTGAATACCCATTATATGAAGAGGGTATGATATTCACAACACAATTATTTTGGCATGGAAAATAACGATTACATTTGAGAAGCATAATGTCGCCACTTAAAAATTAATAAAATGTGATGATGAGAGAGAAATGAATCTATGTCATTTGGAAATAAATTTCATAGTATGTATGATATATAACATCATACCCCATCATAACTAAATAAAGGAAAAAAACATATGGTTAAGAAGATACATTAATAAAGATGAGAAAGAAAATTATCCCATACATGAGTTTGTTACTCCAAATGCATGGGAAAATATTCATGAGATATTATGGGTGCCTTGGGAGGACTATAGAGAGGGGAAGTAAGATTAAGGACTTTATCCATGGATTTTTAGTGGTGATAAGTGGGTTCTTGGGTGGGGTTTTATAAGAAAAGATAAGTGATTACTTTAATATTTCTCAAACATAGGTTTTGGACCTTATATAATAAAAATAAAGACCAAAATCATTACCATTGATTTTGTCAATGTTTTATATCATATGAGAGTGATTTTTATAAATTACAATGTAAAATTTCAATAAATAATTAAATAATTCCCTTTCATTTGTGCAGTGAGTCATACAAATAAAAATATTAATTTAAAAACTTAAAATATATTAATGGTTTTGGAAAATTCATAATGGATTAATAAAATTAAAAAAATATAAAATCACATTATTTAAAATGGAAAACATATATTTGGTCTTATATCCCATTTAAAATATTTATTACATTACTTTAGAAACATTATGATGTCATAATGCACAATGTATATCTATTCATCAAATAATTTTTATACGAAAATTTAACAGTCATAGAAAATTATAAAAAATTACCTGTTGGATAATTTCGATGTTCTAATTCCAATTTTTTTTTTCATTTTACCTAATTAATTTTATAAATATTTGAAATTTTATATTTCAAATAGAAATCGATATATATTGATGAATTATGAGTTAATTTTTGAGAATTATAGTGTTAATACCATTTTAAAAAAAAAATTTACTTGATAAAATTTATTTGATCATTTATATTCAGTAAATTTTATAAAACTATTTTTTTTGTTAAAATATTATATAATTAAAAAATCAATTATTTATCAAAATAAATTCCATAATTATATTTTAATATAGCATAAAAATAAAATTCACGATTTATATTATCGAAGTAAATATCATTTATAATGTAATAATAATAGGTTGAAGGTATGTTCATTATTAGATAAAAAATAATCGAAATATTAATATTTATAGTGTCCTGATTCATATCTATTTATTACTCCTTCAAAATACCTAAAAGTTCTGTGAGTAATAATGATACTTTCATGGGGTGGTTCGATGTACATGGTTCGGGTCATGACCTCAATGAGATTGAACATATGATATAAACAGTTTCACGCATGATTATGTTAAGGGGTATCATCATGGGATTGGTCAACGGAAAATCCTAGAAAATATATATCCCTTAGAAACTTGGTTAAATTGGATTCAAAATTGATTATCCTGATTTTCTTGGCCATAACATTATTTGTACGTATCAATTCGATTTATTAAAACCTTATCTTTATACTAATCATGTGATCACTATTACCTGAATTTTTTTGAACTATAAATATTAATAATTGTAATTTAAAAACTATAAAATATAATAAAACAACTAATGTTCATTTGTTTTCCATATTATATAATACCATTTTTAAACAAATTAAAAAGGGAAATATTATTTATTAATATTTGAGTCATTAAAATATTTTTTCTTTAGAACATTCTTGATTTATTTTATTCATAAAATAAAATAGATGAGGGTAACTCTATTTCATCATCTCATCCATTTACCATGTATCTTATTCAAACTATTATCTTTTATACAACCCTTTGATAAGGTGCATTGTCTAATTTCATAGATCATTTTCTCAACTATCTAAGATCATCACCGACTACTGTTCATAAGAATGATCATTTTCTAATGGTACCACCTCTGGATTGAGTAAATTTTAGGTGTCTTGTATGTTCGACCTCATGAGGGAGACATAGAATACATCATTTACATGAGAAAAGTTCAATGGGGTTGTTCTAGTCAAGAGGCCACCAATCTGACACAATCAAGGATCTCAAATGGGTCAATGTATCTTGGAATAAGCATTCCCTTGTTACAAAATCTAATCACATTCATCATTTGAGATATATAGAAGAATACCATTTTCAAAAAATCAAAATCTATGTTTAATATAAGATTCTCAGCATAGCTCTTCTATCGACTCTGGGCATCCTTGATGTGACGAATAATGGTCATATCCTTCTCCAAAATTACCCTAACCATTTTAGGACCTCAAAATTTTTGTTTCCCAAATTCATACCTAAATGTAAGTGTTCATCACCTATTCCCATAATGGTCTTAATAGGGGGCCATATGGAAAATTTATTGGAAAATGTTATCATAAGTGAACTCGACCAAAGGTATATGTCTATCACATCCTTCTTTTAATATAATTGAAAATGATCTCAATATGTCCTCAAGATTCAGGATAGTCTACTGAGATTCACTCTCAGTTTGAGGATGATAGGTCGTATTGAATTTCAACACTTTTTTTAGAGATTGTTGGATAATTTCACAGAACATAGGGTTGAATCTCAGAAATTGATAGGATAAAATCGACAATGGTACTCCATGAAGCCTTACCACTTCTCTGATGTATATCTGTTCTTGTTAATCATGTGATTTGTCCTCTAAAATCATTATGATGTGTGAAGAATTTGTAAGAAGATCCACCAAAACCCATATATAATTTATTCAAATGTATTTCCACATAAGTACGATGAAAAAGACCATGGTGATGTTTTAGGACATCCATGTATTCATAGGTAACCATTAAATCATTTCGTGATATTTTTTCCTTTCTTCCATCACTTGTTTATATAAAATACATAATAATGTATACTCTAAGATATCCTTCTTCATATTCTCCTACCAACAGTTTTCTCAAATATCTTGATACATAAATGTGATTCTATTATGGATAGATACGTTTGAGTTATATGCATCATACAAAATCTCATTCTTTAGTTTATAATTTGATGGAACACCTAGTCATGAAAATTTATTACATCTCTTTCTTCATTATAATTGAAATCAGATGGTTTCCCATTCCCCATAATTTCCTATTTCATATCAATTCCTACATCATTTATTTGAGAATATGTTAATCTCTCTAGAAGAGCTGGTTGAGAAATAATTTTTTGAAGTATTGATGTTGTTCCTTCCTTTATAGTTTCCATCCATCCTTTATAAATCTAAGAAGATATGTTCCCTCTAAATTCACATAAATTATAGAATTCATGGATGTTTTCTACTTAAAGTTTCTACTTAATGATTTTAATTCTATAGAGTGTAGAGGATTGAGTATTCACTATCCTTTATTAGATACGACCATATTTTTTGGCACACATTCATCTATTTCTGTGTGAATATATACATTAAACTTTTTTAATCCATATATATTTCACACTTTTACAAATAGAGATAATGAGGCATCTTTTTTAAAAAGTAGATTACTACTACCAACTCCAGATCAAGCATTGGGTTTTTATTTCCATGAACTTTTAACTGCATTGATTCATTGACTATCACTTATTAATTTTTAATTAACAGACATCCCAATACCATCTTCAAAGCCTCGGTAAATACAATGAAAAATTCTCCACTAGTGGGAAGTGTGTTTGAAGGTGTAGTGATAAGCCTCCTTTTTAACATCTCGATGGTCTCTTTATATTCATTATTCTAAGAAAACAAGACTCTATTATATGTTATATTTTCAAGAGGGTAAAACATTAATGAAAAATTTCTCACAAATTTGTGTTAATAGTATCTACTCAAAGGAAACAACTGATATATGTCATAGATGGTGTACTCAAACATCCATCAATTTCATCTATCTTTAAAGGGACCACAATTATCCAATTTTTTTGTGACAATATTCCCTAAGAAAGACAGTTCCTTCAACTAGAACACAAATTTTTTTACTTGGCATAAATATCATCCTTTTGTAGACAATTTATCATGGAACTCAAATCCTCCTAATGCTACTCCTTGATTTTGGATTATATTATAATATCATTTGTAATGGCCATAATTTTTTTAAGGTAATATCTTAATAATTCATTCATCATATCCCTGAAGATTGTTGGTATATTAGTGAGTTCGAAAGTAATTACTAAGAACTCATTATTCCCATACCATATACAGAAAGGTTTATTGGGGGATATCCTACTTATTCAACCTTACTTGATAATATACCATCCAATGATCAACATTGGAGAATTGTTATGATTCAACTAGAAAATTAGGCAATTTATCAATTTATGGTAGATAATATTAGTCATTATCATGATCTTGTTGATTTCCTGATAATCAATAAAAAATAACATCGACCCATCCTTCTTTCTGATGAATATGATTGGGGCACCCCATGGAGATTCATGTGGGAGTATGTTCCCTTTATCAAGATTCACTTTTAGTTGTTTATTTAGCGCCTTATGTTTCAAAAAATCCATTTTATATAGATTCTTGGTTAATGGAAACACACTAGGTATAATATTGATTTAAAATTAAACATGTAGGTATGGAAGGGACCAATTAATTACTTGGGAAACAGATCAGTGTATTCCCTCAAAATAGTCATGTATTCAAGGATTTTTTTCCTTAGACTCAATCAGATGAGGCAGATACATTTTTTCAAAGTGAAATAATTTTCATACTTATGATATTGGTGATAAATATGACTCATCCCCCTCCTTAAACTTGTATAAAATTAGTGGTTTATTGATAAATAAAGAGAGTGATTTTCCCTCGTGTAAATTTATGTTGGATCTATATATCTAAATCCTATCCATTTACTTAATTCAATAAAATTTTAGAAAATGGATTATGACATGGTTTTTTGAGAAATTACTCCAAAAAATTGTAATAAGGGAGGATTTATATAAATGGGATTCAAGAAGTTCACCATCTGAGATTTCGCTGATAGTTGTACATCCATGATTTGAGGTTTTTTTGGAAAATATCTACTAAATATTATTGATATGACAAAATTCATATAACCTAAAAAAAAATTCCCTATTCTTGAATGAATAACTAGTGTACCTTTCACCAATTCATTTTCGAGATCCTCCTGATGGTTATGATAGAAAAATCCCTCACGTTATAAATTTGAGGTTGTTAGTCATCTCCAACAACCATTAGACCGTTGAATTTGTTTTAAAAGTTCCACGGTTCCATGATGTTGAAGTAGTGATCTATGTGTTGCGGATTGACTAGAGAATTCTATTCTTCGGTTGTGTTAGTTGGTTTCTCCTATATTCAATCTCTAGCTAGGTGTCCTTCCATCTCACACCAAAAAAATCCCTCTCCCCCTTTGGAAATTATTGTGGTTTTTCTTTCCCCACCTTTGATAATTTAGATGATGAAATTTATTGGAACTGTTAGATTCCCCATCATACTACTAAAGTTGAACTCAAAATTATATTAAAAAACCCCCCATGATACCCTTGAGATATTCTTAGTTCCATTTCAACTTTAAGGGAGCCTTAGATAATTTCCTTCTGGCTACCAAAGTCACAAATCACACAAAATTTATCATTCACAAGGTTTTACCCCACCAAAGAAGTTTCCAAACATAGATTTTAGGATAATGACAATGAAAGAGTAATATCATAAAAGTATAATAATATTTTTCTCATAAACCCAGATAGATTTATCATCCTTTTTAAGGGAATTTAAATCCATTAACATTTTATTTCAATGAGTTTGAGGAAAACATTTATCGATTTTTTATAGAAATATTTCCACCCTAGTTCTTCGATCTATTTCTCAGGATTCGTGTCCTTGATCAATATCCACCACTGATCAGCTTCTCCATCTATATGATATATATCTAATAGAACCTTCTCATGTTCAGAACATTTAAGGATATAAAAGATATTCTCAAGGGAGTTTATACATTTTTCCACGATTATAGTATTTGATTGTCCATTTAATATAGAGGGCCTTTTTCATATAAAGAAATCAATTGAAACTTGTTCATTATTAGGGGTATTTGGTTGATTCTATCGATCTAGGATTCTATTCAGAAACTAAGTCATCAAAGAATATAATGTCACAGTGTTTGTAATTCCCACTCCCATTGGGTTGGGTATCTCATTGGGGAAGTCACCACATTTCTCATCGCATTGGTTTTTTACCTGACTACTCATATTTTGAACCATTGGGTAGAATAAAATAAATATTAAGGATGATTATTTTTAAAATATTAACCTCAATAATAGGAATCCAATGAAATTAAATTTATTACATGTATTTTTTTTAACTTTTTAGTTTTTAGGATTCAATCTATGTTATTCTTGATTTATTTCCATACATATATTCATATGGAATACTTTATGTTCCTATAATAATAGTTCATAATTATCTTTTTAATTTACAAAAGCACATACCGTTGTAGTGTCAAATTAGGTGTGAAATAATTCACATTGTTTTTTACTACGTTACACTAAGTTAGGACTAACACGCCTTGTCATATTTTTTACCCCAAGGAACATCTCTACCCATGAATTGTCAATTTTAGTATCAAAACATGGATGAATATTAATAATAAACTAAATTATTTATACTTTCCTAATTTTTGGGATGATTTTTTATACATAGTCTTATACTTTAATAATTTTTTAAAGTTTATTTAATGTTAATACCGAAAATAAATAAACCTTTCATTTGATACCAACTATAAAATACCTACTATGTGTTTTACATTTATACAGAATTTATTACCTATGATAACTCTTTATACAACCTAGAGGATTGATAAGTCTAGTTTCATTAGGATGTAATTACATATCATAACATCTTGAACATGGAATACATTAACACTATTGAAAACTTTCGTATCATTATTTTAAAATTTAATGTATTTTAAAACTGAAAGGAATAACATGGTGATATATATAATAAATTTGTGAGATATAAAGCCCAGTAAGGTAACACACAAGGAAGAAAGTGTTAATTGTTAAACAAAATAAGCATATAAATGGTGAAGTAAAGGAAGATGAATAATAAGGAATTATATTACATCTTAATGTAATGTCAACATGGAAAATGTAAAAAAAATATAAAAAACTTCATCACAAACGTATGTTAAGGATAATTACCAATACCTCATGATGGACAAATTCCCATAACAAAATTAGGTTCACTTCTTATCCCAAACATAACTCCTCATGAGATTGAACACCACACAATATATTATATAGATATATGAATTTGGGTGCACCCATGACTTTCATTTCATTATCATTCACAAGTGTTCCATATAAGTCCTCCAACGTATTACCCCAAACACAGAATCTTGTAGCCGGTGCATTATTTTATTAAATTGGCATGGTTACAAGGAATCAAATCCTGAAGGAACCATTAGATTAGAAGTCTTATAAACCTTGATTAAATACATAATAACCATAATACATTGGGAAATAAAAAAAATATATCATGATACATTAATAGAATAATCCACACCCTTGAAATATTATTCAAATATTTCTTCTCCATAACTTGGTAAAATGAAGCATAATAGGGGTGAACTTAAATTCTAAATAATGTTACGTAATGTGGAAGAATTAATGAATAAATGATAATAAATTTACTTGTAATGGTAAATAAATGAGAACAATTTCCATTAAAAAACTAGATAAGTAAAAACAAATATGGAAAGGTAAGAAAATCTACAACCTTCCCTCTAATTAATGGACTGAAATGAAATAAATCCACATATATTTAAATAAAAAATCACATGGATATATAATAAATGAAAATTAATGAGGGAAATTAATTATTATATGAAATCATGTATATGAAACATGAAAACCAATATTGTTCAGTCAATTCACTACACATTTCAAAAAATGTATAGAAAACAATTGAATTCGAGTGACTAATTTTTTTAATCAGTTTCTATCGATGCATCGATGGCCTATACAATGTTTCAGCTCCACCGATTACTACCGTTCCGAATTGTTCTTATAAAAAATAATTGAAATTAAACAATTTAATTTTCAAATATCTGTATTGGATAATAAATTAAAAATTATCAATAATTTTCCAATATAATCTAATATTTTTCCAACTAGACACCATATGTAAAATGGAAAACGATTTATGAAATACTAATATATATTTTGAGAGAATATGAATATTGAGGTAAATTTCCAATGAAAAATGATTATAATAATCTAATTTTTTTATATTAATATAAAAATCACAAAATGAAGTTATATTGAAAATTTAATAAGTAATAAAAATGATTTAGAGAATAATCCATTGGAAGGATAATAATTAAGAACAATCCTTTAGGGAAAAATCTTTTTACATTGTGTAATATATTATACCACATCGAAACATTTTAATTATAAGACCCATGATTTTATGAAATTAAATTAAACATATAGTATAATTATATATTTTATGTTCATGATATTATATTTTAAAGGTATGTTCATATAATATATAAAAGACATTAGTTTCATACCTTTAAATAAGTTTCAGTGGAATGTAACTGGAGACGAAATCCCTTAACGTGAGTCTGAAATTCCACATGGTCGTTTATCTACCTGAATATTAAATTTATGTTAATTTTTTTAGTTTCAAAATTTTTTCATGTTTATTATTAATTTTACGTTACATATTATTATGTTTTTTAAAACTACATAAACAATTAATTTTATGTTAGGTGTTTTAACCAAATTTAGTTTATTTGCTAAAACAAATTTTGTAGGTCTCCTATAGTCAAATGGAATCATTATATAAAGATATAAAAAATAGTAGTTGATAAATAATTATCACATTTTTTGATCAATTATACTTTTAAAAATAATCATTAAATGTGGTTATGAAAAATGAACCGACGTTACAATCATGGGGATGGTAGACCATACGTATGCATGAGTAACCATCCTATTTTTTAATGATAATTATAAAATAATGATTAGTAACAATATATCATTCCATATTGATAATTATGTCATAAATTTCATTTTATTTTGTCATTAATATTTAGATATTTGATTATTTTTTTATATAGAAGGAACAACATCATTTCGAGGGGGTGTTAGTCCCTACATCCACGAAAGATGTTGTCACCTTTTAAGTGTGTGAAAGAGAAATGAAGAAAATGATATATTTTATTTACAAAAATATATTTATATTATGAATATAATATATATATTTTTATTTTAAATTTTTTTAATTAAACCCATAAGTTATACATTCCACATATCATGTGAACAGATCAAATTACTTTGAGGGGCTGTAGTGCACACTTCAACAATCGATGTTATTATTTTTACAGAAAATAGAAATTATAAAGATATGTGTTGTAAAATAATTAAATAAGATTAAATAAATAATAAATATCATATATAACATATATAAATATATTTCCCATCATAATGTTCACCATGATTGGTGGTAAAGAAAAAAATTACAATAATCATTTCGTTAGGCAGTAGTTCGTCATAAATGTAAACAATGTGTTCGTCACCCATTAGATGGAGGTGTTTCTAAGTGTACAAAGAAACTATAGAATAAAAATATCCTGTTATATTTAGGATACAATAGTATTTATATTAATTTTTAATAATAAGTGTTTATGAGGTGTAGAATAGAAATAAAAATAAAGATCTTTGGGAAGATGTTACCTGTTAATTGGGTGACTCCGTTTGGATTTCACCAGATTAAATCATTGGATATCTTTATATAAAATGATAATATGGAATTAAAAATATACGGATGGGTGGAGGAGTTAATTGGTAAATGATGATCTGATCCTAAGTGGATTGAGAAGTGTGAGGATGTGGAAGGAAAGGGTGCCTTTTATAGAGGAGGGGTAGCCATCTTGAAATATTTTCTAAAAATAATCCCCACCCACATTATTTTTATTTAATTTCGATAACCAATTATCCAACAAAAAATATTGTAGTATAGAGTATATATATGGAAATAAATGGTTTTTTTTGAAAAGTTTCTATGTCATACTATGACGTAAGTTTATGGTTTAGTCCCATTTGTCCTTAATTTCTCCTTAACTATAATAATTAATTTTAATTACTTTCAAAAAATAATTTGGTAAAAAATATACTTGAGTTCATAATAAACTATAAATTATTGTCATTCCAAATATTGAATCCATTTTTCTAAATTTCAAACATAGATATGGCATAAATTGATTTTAATTTAATAGTTTAGAGGGTCGACAGTGTGTATTTTTAAATTAAAAATATCTAGAGGTTTTCTATGTTTTTGTAGTCAATTTCAATGTCAAATTGACTTCAATGTCCTAAAATGGGTTAATTGAAAAACTTATGGTATAATTAATCATTAAAAACGATTTAAAATAGATTATATATTTATAAAAAAATTATATAAAAAATAAGGTTTTTATTAAATTTTAGTATTTTTCATTATTCATTAAAAAAGGAATCTTCTCAGAGAAACGGAAAATGTTTACCCTAAACTAATTTTCATATTTATGATTACAATTTGAATTTGAATTTTAAATATTAAATTTATAAAAGGGTAAAAATTTGTATCTAAAATAGGATCCCCATTAAAAGTGGTAAAAATGTATTAATAAAAAATTGGTTTTTATATAGAAACTTGGGTTTGTTCTAATTTTATGTTATTTGTTCAGTTGGATGAATATAAAATATATTTCATTGAATATATAATATATATAATACATTAATATATATAATTAATTTTAATTTATTTTACATACTTGGATAAAAAATCTTTCTGATCACAATAATAGGTTTTTATAAAATTATTCCCATTATATTGAATTAGTTATTATATCCATTTCCAATTAACATGTAACCAATAAATTTATTTTATATTTGGGTAAATAATAATTTTAATAAGATAGTTATTTTTAATCATTACTATTAATTTAAATGTTAGTTCATCTCTTATTATATAATATAATAATATTTAATAATATATATTGTATTTTAGTAAAACATGGTCATGTGTGTAACGCAATCCATTGAAGAAACTTGTTGCTGTGTTTTTTCCACACTCACTTAGTTTCTCACGAATTAATATCTATAAATTATATTAAATTTATTTAAAATATTTAATATAATATAAATACTCATGATATTATATTCCCTTTTGAGCATGGTGTTGTGTGTTATACACACTACTTAATACAAGATTCCTAATTCAAAATTTTTGGTGTGTTACGTAAAACATGGATTCATTCATCATCGAAATTTATTCCATGATAAAGGAGTGTATAATAAATAAATTTAATTCTAAAATTTTTTTTAATAATAATACTCTAGATTAGAAATGGGTTCGGTATTCACTGCACAATTATTTTTTCTTTGAAAAATAGTGGTGAAATTTCAACGACAAAATATTATTGTTCCAAAATTCATAAAATGGGTTGGTGAAAGATAAATGGCCCTAAAATTATTTTAAAAAAATGGAGAATAATGGGGATATAGAACATCATATTACATCTTAATGAAGTTTCAAAGGATTGAATGAGTGGGTATGTAATGAGGACTTGGGTAGAGGTAAATATATTGGTCATAAACCTCTATGCAGTTCGATATGTATTCATGTGGTAAAGAATCAATGTCCACATAGTTCTGGAATGGGGTAATGAGTCACCTAAAGAGGAGGCTCGTGAGAATATACGCATGGATGGTACCCAAAATAGTTATAACCTCTAGGTTGAGGCATGAGATTCTCGAAACAAAAAAATTCAAGAGAGAGAAAAGGATGGGACATGAGTGATGGGATTTAATATTAAGAAGGATTCCAACATACCTTGCACAAAAAGGGAAAAGATAAAAGTCCACATATTTCATATATGGGGTCACAATATTTGTATGTTCAAATGGATAACACACTGATGAAATTTTGGGGCATACGTGTGGTTAGTAGCCCAACAGAAGAGGGAAACTCTTGGTGGAATGATTATGGATTATTTATGGGGATTACACATGGTTAGTTGCCTAGGAACTGATCTGACACCACTAAGCGGTGGACCAAGGATGTGGGTCCCAAAAAAGGGGACACTAAATTTTAACAGTTTTTGGGGTTCATCCTCAAGGATGTTATTTATGTACCATTTCTCGGATACAGGGATCAAAACACGCATAGATCAACCATATACAATTTAACATCATACTGGATGAAAGGGGCATATAGATTAATGTCAAACGTGTCGAGGGAATGATGATGTGAAGTGGCCAGGACCGATGGGTGATGAGATTGATCCACATGGAGGCTCCTAATGTACCTTTCATGGAGAGGGGATCAAAATCCAAATAGATAGAACACATACAATTTAACATCATGTGGGATGAAAGGGGCATATAGTTTAACATCATGTGGGATAAGGGTGATTTGACATGATGCAGCTAGAACTGATGGGCAATGGGCTTGATCCTTAGAGAGGATTTCTACATACCTTTCATGGAGAGGGAAATGATCAAATTACACATAGTTCGAAAAAAGGGGATGCTCTTTACACCCAAAGGATTCCCATGGAGGATTTCATGGTCGATGATTACTCTATTAACATGCGAGTTATTCTCAGTGTAAGAAACTAGTGTGAACAAAGACCTAATGATCACATTGTGAAAGGTGAGTCTGTGAGGAATGAAGTGGGGCCTCCACTTGGTTAGAAGGCTAAAAAAGATTCATGGGCTTACTCTGAGAGTGAAACCTAAGTAGGGGTCCATAAATACGAGGATGATATGGATGTCATACCAATGGAATCATATCTGGTTGGGTTGGGGCATACACAAAGACTGCATGAGGTGCACATGTGACAAATCTCATAGGGAGAGGGGGGGGAGAAAGTTCTCGTGCCAACCCCTTCACTGTCTTCTATATGCTTGTTTATTATGCATTGATCACAGTTTAACATCATGTTTCATTGATGTGGGTTCATGGATGTTAAACGTCCTATAGTTCAGATGGTGAGGATTCACTCCTCGCCCCTAGGATATAAATAACTCGTTCACTTTAACCCTTAGTGAAGGGAAGGAACTAGTAATGTCATATGGAGATGGGGTTGTGGAGTGATCCATTATGGGGTCGATGTTAGTGTGGCCTTGTGAAGAAGCAATATCCATTAGTATTCCAATGTGAAGAAGAATGACGAAAAAAATACATTATGAACCACAACCCAAGGGACCTTGAAATCACTTCATTCAATATTGGAGAGCCGCACGAGAGATAGGTTTGTGAAGAAAGAGGCCTCGTAGAGAGGGTATTCATAAAGATTAGAGAATTTCAAAGAACAAGGGATCATAAAGGACATGGCTTTACAAATATAAGGGGTTCGTAAAGCACATGGGATCATAGAGAACTTGTCTTTGCAGAGATCATGAGTTCATAGATCACATTGTCTCTTAGAGGAGATGACTTCACAAAGAGGAGATCATTGTGATCCATAGTTTCCTAGACTATGCATGTAGTATACATGATTTTTGAGGGTGCTCCACAAATCGTGGGGGCTTTGCGATGTCCTGATTATCTAAAGAGGTATCCATGCTTTGCGATGGACAATAGGATTCATGATGGGAATTGCTTCTTGAAATAGGGGTAGATCTGATAAAAGGGAAAAAAATTCACAATGATCAAGTACCTCTGGTGGTTCAATTTCTGGGATAGTTCAGATAGAAAAGAATGATTTGTGATTTTTGAATTTGAAGATGAAATCATAGGTTCATAATCATTTGGAATGGGGAGAGTTGGGTATTTATAGACCTCATGAGGGCATGATGCTTCGAGGGCGTGCTGCGAAGTAACTTGCGCTCCACCATAAGGGGCATATTTTTTCAAATTTATTATAGTCACAAAGTCATCTGTCATCCCCTATGTATTGTAAAGGCTTCCTTAATTACCTCCATATAGTTCGTAGACGCTTCCATCAATTTCAATGGTCTCACAGAGGTGAATTCCAATCCCTCTATGATGGCAAGACTTCTTTGACGTTCATGGTATTCAGGGAGACGGCAATCACTTTTCTCTATGAGGGGCATTGATAAGTCATTGTCTTTGTTGTGACCGCGATGTTGAATGTCTTGGCGCCAGCAATTGTGATAAAAGTCATTGAGATGGTGCTTTATGAATTATCCCCAATAGCACAATTTAATACCCTTTGATTATTTTTTTCATTGCACATATTTTGGAACCAACATATATAATATAATAAACCAAAATAAATACATGATTTTTCTATATTACAAAAAATGAAATTTATTTAAATTACATGCAAAAATTTAAATTATAAAATGCGGGTTAGTAAAAATATATCCTAGGAATTAAACATATCTCCTTTACAATTATGATATATGATGATATATCGAGTGGGGGAACTTATTGTACTAGATGAGTAAAATATGTGTTGATATATTGGGTGGGTGATATTTTTCTCAATTATATATATGAAGAAATGAACCATGATGGTATAATGGGGGGGGGATCCTATCCAAACCACAATATAGTTATTTTACTCTCTATGAGATATTGTATATATATATATAAGTATGTGTGGCCAATCTCATACATCACTTTTGAAAATTAATATCAATGAATTTTTTTTTGGTTCTATATGTTATTTGTTGTAGTTATTGTATATCATTATGCATGAACTGTAATTACTCATTAAGAAGGGAAATAACCGGTTCTATAATATTTAGTTTATCATAAACCCAACTTGGGTGACCAAAAAAACATTGGTAATACTATGATCACATAGAGATGAATCCAACAGCTAGTGGGGGGGGGGGTGGGGTAATGTGGGTTTGAAATATTAGTCCAATTTTACATTTATCTCCTCTTACTTATTTAAAAATCATATCTCCCTTTATATTAAAATTCTTTTCTCAAAATGATGATATATAAATTTAATGCATTAAAAGTTAAAACAATGTTTTCTAACGAGGTATTCCTATTTAAAGATGATTTTATCATTGTTATATCATGGTATTTATCCAACATGCACAATTCCATTCTTATTATTAAATAAATAATATAAATGTTTATAACATTAAAATAATTATTCTAGAAATGACTAGGTATAATGAAATTGTGGAATTACTATTCCTTATTACAAAAGAATACAATTTCCCATCCATTATGAAAAATAAGTAGTTTTGAATCGGGTTCCTATTAGATTTTATGAATTATCTTCTTCCCTCACTCACTATAGTCATATGAGGTACCTCAACGTTATTCATAATTCTTCAATATAACTAAATTATAGGATGTTTCTCACATCCTTTTGAAATTAATTATGCCTCTGGCATTTTTTTCACACCCATTTTATTCCAATTCTTATTAATTTTGTAAATATATTTTATCTACATAATAATTTGGCTCAGAATTTCTATCCAATTAATTGAGACATAATTTCTTTAATAAGTACAATATCAAATTATATATTTATTTAACATATATTTTAGAATATTAAAACCTTACAGTCGATAACTTCAATATAGCTTCATTCTACGACTTAAAAATATATTTATATATTTTTTAAATAGTAAGAATAGTGATGGATATTTTTCATAATAATAATCAATAATTTAAAAAATATATATCTTCATTAAATTCCAAATTACTCTAAATATAGATTTTATAATTCTAATTATTCATACTACCAGATATATATATCCATTAACTCATCTATATATTTTTTTAAATTAGCATGTGAACAGAAAATGTTTCCTTATTTTTCTCCCCAAAACCCCATATTATCATTCCTCATATGTTTGGTTTCTAATTATTCTTTATATCGTTCATTTCAGTATTCACTTTCATTTATTTTCTGGTGTATCATTCATATTTAACTTCTCAGAATTATTATGAACATAAATATTTTTCTATTTATTTTCACCCAAGGATAATTCACCAACCATAATCGTTGAATACATGGGAATATTTCTTTTCAAATATTTTTTATAATTCATTTCTAAAGGTTTGATTACATATAATATTTAGATTATTTGTCCCTAAATCCTCATTTTTAATTTCATTCCTGAATGGGTTTTTCTTACATTCCACCTCACTATGACAACCATCCATTTATATACCACATTTAGTTTAACCAATTTTAAATTCCTGGAGATTGATTGATGTGTTATCATAGTATAGGCATGTTTAATCTATTGATATTTTCTCCAAATTATTATATGTTATCATTTTTATTAATATGATAACATATTATATCCATTTCCCAAAACTGAACCCCTACATCTATTAAAACAAAAACAATAACCAATAAACCATGCTTTCTATAGGTGAACATCATAATGTCATCATTTTGTAAAACTATATGATCGATAATTTTTAGTTTTTACATCAACTATTTCAGCATAATTTTTTGAATGACCCCACATAAACACACATTGATCTATATTTAATTTTATATTAGGATTGTAATCACATTTTCATCTATATTTCAATATATTTTGATTTTATGTTTGACACTTTTATTTATAAAATAATTATCATAGTTATTAAATCATGATATGGATATCACCACACCTTTTATTTCTATTTTAGAAAAAATATTATGATGCTATAAAAAGATCTAAATATATGTATTTTAACATAAAAGTCATCCTTTATGATTTTTTTGGAAAAACATACTTTTCATGTAAATAGAAATATATTTCATGTGAGGATACCTTATTAAAAAATATAATTATTTTCTCTAATAATATCATATTGAAAATTATTTTATCATACTCCACTATATGCATTTTTTTATCACAAGTTTCACTTATAACTTCCTTCTAACTGTAATTAATTTTTCATTATTTTATTAGATTCTATTTAAACTATTTAAACCTCTTATATTTAACCTCAAAATGATAATCTTTGATAACAATTAATTTTTTTTTTCATGACAAATTTTTTTTAAGACCAGTCTTAGAATCATCCATTTTATGATATATAATGATCCATTCATTTTAAAACATCAAGCATTATTATTAGAGAATTGATTTTATTTCACCTATGAATCTATCTTTTTTGGGTGTCATAACCCATTCTTGCACCTTTTTGATTAAAATACTTCTTTATCCTTTTGTTCACAACTGAATGGAATGTTTTAAATTAATTAAATCAATAAAAGATTCATTAAATAAATGATTCACTTTCTTTATGGAAGTTATATATGATATATTTTATCGGTCCAATTGAATCATATTTTGAATTATTAAATTTTGTTCAATGTAAATAAAATATTGATATATTGGAGGAATATTTTGGAATGATATTTTAAGTACCCCTTCATCAGGTAGTTATGATACACAATGTGATATGATACTATTGTGAAAAAACATAATATGGGATTTATCCCTTATATCATCATATTTGTCAAAGTAATTCTCTATATCAGGATTAATATAAGGGGGAAAAATTATTAATCCAATTTAAATTATATAGATGGATTCTATTAATTATGTTATTAAGATAAATTTTATCTACCCAAATATTATAATGAATACGACATTGAGTACCATCAATTTGTTAATATTTAAAATTGTCTCTTTTCATGTAGGATCCTCTTATAAAATTTAATATTTATATTTTCTTAGCATTTTTACTTGTCTTTGAAGATATATCTTCTAGGGTTTTTTTAATAGTGTATTTATTGGATTATTTAAATATGTACATCACATATAATATTCATAGATAAATTATGTTTATAAAAATCACCATGATTAAAATAGATATAAAACCATAATTTGATACTATTTTTCGGGATCACATTTGAAGGTGTCCCACAATAATATGGGCATAAAATTATTGTTTTAATGATTTTATTCCTATTCTAAAATTTTCAATTTATCAATTATAAACTTATTCAATTACAAGATCTTTTCTTCCCATTATCTTCATTGGTTAGTATGAAGATAAATAAATATCAAGAATCACATTAAAAACTAAGGGTTTTAATGAGGTTTTCCTCTATATGAATTAGTAAAACCCTAGTACATAATTGATATTATCACACCAGAAAAAACATATTTTTTATCATCAAATAAAGCATTAGAAATGATATGAATAGTAGAACATTTTACAATCGCTGGTCGTCTATAAAGAAAGTGATGTATTGATGTCCCTTTATACTAGAGATTTAAATTTCACATAATCATAAAAATATCAGTAGTTTTGTCTTGTGTCATATAATTTCTATATAAATTTACTTCTAATTACACATACAATAGTTTTATTAGATGTATCAATGATTTTCAGAGCTCGACACCATATAGAAACTGTAATGTGTCTCTCACAACTTCATGTACAAAAAATATGAGATGATATATGTATGAAACATCATTTTTGTTTTCATCTTCTTTAGTGTATCATGAAACATCTCCTCATGTATCACTAGCTTTGCATTTATCTTTATTAACATTATATCTCTATTCTTCAAAATTTACAATATATATAGTTTTTTTATTTGGCATGAAGAATATAAAGTGGCTATAATCCAGAAACTATCTTGTTTTGTTCTGAAAGGTAAGAATATATTTTTTAAAGTAGATAATATTCATAGCAGTCTTATAAAATTATTTTATAAAAACTCCTGAGAATATAATATTATTTTTCTTTTTATCATTCATTAATACTCATGGATTAGTTTCACAAAACTCATTACTCTTACCACATGGGATCTTTATCCTTTAAACTTTTGAAACATTTATTTGAAATAATTCATTAGTAATCGAATACTTCATTATTTTACATCCAAAAAACATGTTTATTTTTAATAAACATGTGCATGTGATATTTTTCATCGTCATATGTTTTTACGGTGGGAACACTTTTGATATTTGGATGTTCATTAATTCAAAATGTATAGCGTGATCAGGGATCATATTTATTTTCATCATTTTACATTATAGGAAACATAATTTGTTTATATGAATTTGAACAAATGAAAAACACTTTCATATTTGAATATATATTGAATTAATAATCATTGAATCTATGTATTATATTATAGAAAAAAATTTACATAACAACTAGATCTACCATGCCTTACAAAATTGACCATATGAAGGGTTCAGTTACGGGATCGACCGTGAAAATCAATCATGTGGGTATTAATTAATTACATTTGAAAACTCATTCACCATTCATTATAAAATAACACTTCACCAATATTCAAATCAACCACATGAATAACTACTAGATGAACCATGGGTTTCACTAGTCAGTTAATTGACTACATGTATATGTAAATTCTTTTGGTGGTCAATATACTGATAACAAAAATGAAATATATTTTCTCATTTTTATCACAATATTAATTATTATTGAATCATTGATCTTTATAGTCTTCTAACATTTTCTTATCTAGGGAATGCGGAATCATAAAATGATTTCATTCTTCATTATTTTGATCCATTTCTATTTTAGAAACCCAAAATACATGAATGTGATATCTAGTATTTAGGTTAACTTACAAGGGTTATAATGAGTTTTATGTAAACTATTCTATTTGAAAATTTCATGGATTTATCTTATAATAATTCATCATTACCATGATGTGTATTCCATATTAACATTACATATATCATTGTAAATTATTGTTATAAATACAAATGTGTCTAATTGTAAAACTCTCTTTATGATGAATCCATTTTAACATTCAAAAAATCCATCATTCTTCTACTCACCCAATGCATCTTATTGGTTAAATTTCTGTGTTGTTTATAATATCCTCCTTAATATTACATGTGAGACACATATATTATTATTAAACATGTAAAAATTCTTCCTTATTTAGAAATAATAATTATAGAGTGGACTCTATATAGGTTAATTAATATTTAGATTATATTTATGAAATTTCTATGATACCAGAGTTATCATTACAGAATTTTATTTTACCCATTTTTATAATGTAAAAATAATGATATATCACTACATAATTATTAGTTTAAACTCAAAATAACTACATTTCTATTCTAAAACAAATACAATACTTTGGCAACTCAACTCAAGGATTCATTTATACCCTAAAATATTATAAAATTAATTCTAGATCATCACAATGATATATAAATATTAACTAAAATCTTCCCATAGAAAAATATCTTATTTCTAAATGGGTATCCTTCACTTTTTAAATTGAGGTGAAACTAACTTCATCACCTGAAACTTCTTCATTATTGCTCAACTCCAATCACAATTCACAGTTCCTAGTTCAATTCTGAAAGGCCATTAGTCAAGAGAAATATTATTCTTTACCATGTGAAAAATGGAATCCTAAAAATTAAATGATATAAGAATATCATCAAATTCTGATGTAAAACTTACAAATCACTAAAAAACATATTTCCATGGTGGTGAAATTCATTCATTTCACAATTTATTGGGGTCTCATTAACTAAAATATACAATCTATCCCTATTTATATATTGTCATATATTATAAAAAAATATATTATAACATTAAATGGCCTCTAAAAGTGCCCAAAAATATTATCATGATTAAATGTACATGTAGGTAGGATGATTAATATTGCACCATTTAGTTTGATTATTTGGGTAGAGTTAGAAGATGTTATTGGGTGTGAGTCTTAGGAGAAAATGGTTATATTAGTTTTACTATCATTTATTTTTGTTTAATAGGTATATTATATAACCATGAATGATCTGATTGATTTATTCCCAAATTATATAAAATGATAAATATTTCAATTTTTATTATATTTTCTTGTTATTCACATCAATTGAGTTCACTTTATTTATTAATTATTCTCTTGAATTTTCAATTATTGATTGTATGATACTTATGCAATAAATTTTACTCTTATAAAAGAGTATATTATCCCCAAAATAATTCCATTGACACTAGAAATTATTTTTTATACAATGGTATATGGGGAGGCATACCTAAATTCAGGTAATGAATTAATTTGGATATTGAATATTGAACTATTCTTGGATCTAATAATGATATATTAGAGATTTTTTATGTTTTTTTATTTGGTGTAATCTAGGTTGAATATATTTCCAATCCAAATTTTGGAAGGAATATATATTGTGGGCCTGAGCATCATATACCTAGGCTGAAGGTCAGTTTTCTCGTGTTTTGGGCTTGTAATTTTTAGTTTTCAATGTAATTTTTTTATTTCAAATAGTTAAATTTTGTGCTTTATGTTATTGATAATTTTTATTTTTTTACATGTATATGGGTTGAACGAGGCATGTTGTCATGATATAATATTAGTCATGAAATTCAACATGTAATGTTCATTCTTTAGTTTGATTCTAATAGCTATTCGGAAAAAAAGGAAATAAAAGAAAAAATAGATATGTTTATTTAAATATTCCTGAAAAAGTTGTTTGGAGTTTTACCATATATATTGAGAAATATTTTCTAATCCTAAAATATATATTGGATTGAATGGTTCAAAATAAATAGTCCATTGTTATAGAATGACTAAAAAATAACATATTTTTCATCTTCGTAAATAAGTCATGGGTTAAATCTTACATAAAAGTACCATATTTATATAATATACTTAGGATTGATCATTATATAGATATTAAAATGTATTTTCAAGGGTGTGACCTTCGTTATCATGGTTTTAGTCTTGAATGTAGATTATTTTTTTGGTGAATCACCCTAGATGGGTTAATGTACTAATTATGAGATTTATAATAGTTGATTTGATATGAGACCCCATGTGGGTTTTTTAGAATGTGACATTCCCTATGATTATTGTGATAGGATCTAGGATGATGGTTCTTCAGTTATTTATGGTTGGGTATGGGTTATGGGTTGAGTGAGAAACACTAGATACATTTGAGATGTCTCTTAGGGAATTGGTGTACTAATTTATATTATTTAAATGAAAATGTTTCTTCATGTCATTACTAGAGAAGAGTTTGAATATGTGTAAGTATCCCAAGAATGAGGATAAACTAGGATTGTTATTATCATTTTTAATATCTAAGTTATAGTAGTGATAATGTTGTGACATGTCACACATGAACAAAATTATTGGTTAGATGATTGGTAAGAAAATAAATCATAAGATTGATGAAAAAAAATGGGATGTGTATAATGATATTGAATAGTGTCACCTGTGAGTACACCTACTTCAGTATTCATGGTTTTCGTAATGGGGGCCATTGAGAACCATTATAATTATTATCTTTTGTAGTACCATAAGTTTCTATGGATGTAATATTAATTTTTTGATTTATATTGAATGGATAATGTAGATTTTTATTTGTATATTATTTAGAGTGGGGATGAGTTTTGATGGCGATGTAGATACCCTTTTAAGTGATGAGAATGGAAATTGTAATTCCTTGATCTATCATGATGTGATACACTCTGGGTTCTATTGAAATTTTTATGGAGGTCTTGTTTTATAGGGTAGGATTAGTGGGATATCATTATCTATTGATTTTGGATGTAGTCATTAATGAGATTGTTGGTGGTGATTACAAATAGTAGGTTATAGGATGAGTAGAGGATGAGTATATAGTAGTGGATCTAGTGTGGTACCTGAGTGGGGGATGATCTAATTATTTTCCTTCTCTTGGGAAATATTCCTTAGTATTATTGGAAATGATGTGTCAACTATGCCTTTAGATAATGAATATAAACATTTAAGATAAGTACTGTTAGTTTGGAAGGCTATAATACCTCTCTTAATGATATGGGAATAAAATGAGAATGATTTAGTTTGTCTAGTTGGGTGGTATAAGATCATAAATCTAAAATATTTTTTCAAGATCATTTTGAATGGTAGGTAAGACCGTATAAGATGTTTTATTGAATTTTGACTCTTCCTATAGGAGATAAGAGTGTGTATCAACTTGGATTTTGGAAAAATTCATTATTTTTAAAGTTTGGTGCATGGTGATAATGCATTACTCTCATTTGAAGTGTATAATAGTGGAACACCATGTGTATGTTTAAGAATAATGGATTCTATGAGAAACCTATAACAATGAGAATTTGAGTTTTGTTAAAAATGGTAGGTACACCATATGTGATCGGTGGAGATATCTAGGATGAATTGAAATTCCATAAAGAGTCCAATACTTGTTTTTCCATAATACTCATAATTATAAATGGTATGAGAATAACAATCGAGTATTAAACTATACGTGATGTCGGAATATAACATGTGTCAAGACGGACGAGGAGTGTAAGGGATTTAATATAGTTGGGATTGTATTATTTGATATCTGAGGGTTTTCTCTTAATTTGAAATGAATTTGTGGTGAATGCTTCGGTTAATATTCCTAATAATTGTGGAATGAGTGGATATCAATGTTTCATTTTTCTTAACGGATATGATTATATAAATCATATTTGTTTATTATGTTTGGTAATGGATAACACATGGGCTTTGGGGATATGATATTTTGATTTGATGGAGTGATGAAAAATATAATCCAATAATTTGGATTATCTTATCAGTTATGGGTGTAAACTCCTCTTATGGTACGAGTTATGGATAAAATAATACATGATTGAGGCATGATTGAATAAAACCACAATTCTGCTATGTAGATGGATTTGGTTTTATATGGTTCTTTATTAAATATTGAATTTGGGATTCAAATGCGGTGATGAATGGAGTTCATTTTTTAGTATTATTTTCAGGAGAGCATATTTGATATACATGTGTGAGTAGGATCAGAGTTGTGTCAGTAAACATGGATAGAGTATCATGGATTTTTTGGTCGGTTTTGTATCAAATAATGGATATTACAAACATGTGAGGATTATACATTACTATAGATAATTGGGAGATAAATATATCATCAAAAATAATTGAGTTATCAGGATAGGGATATGTGATAGCATGTCGGTTAATGATTCTGACAATTTTTTGGATAGTTCATCTGAAGGAGATTCGATTAATGATTATTAATGAAATTATGTATAGTGAGGTGGGAACTATATTGGTCATGTCCATAGATAATTTAATGTTCTTTTTAAAACGGATTCATATTGTGGGATGAACTGTAACACACTATTGGACATTGTATACAGACACCATAGAAAAAAAGACATAAATAATATAGTAATTTCAAATTTAAAATAATACATCTCATAAATTTTTTACCACCCAATGACCTAAAATGTTAATGTCTTGGAGATTAGCAATATATAAACATCATTTCACAAATATTGGAAATAATTGCCCAATCACCGATTCTACATCAAATATATTCTGTGAATTGACTATTGATTAATGTTTTGAATTATATTTCATGATCTAAAAAAACTAGATCACCACAGATCTACCTCTAACTGAATAACATCATTTCTGATGACAACGATCATTCTACTGTCTATTGTGTGCTGTTGAAATTTTGAAGAGCAACTGGAAAGTATTTAATGAACAAATACTCTTTTACTTTGAGTGATCAGCTTCTCATACTAAGTTGTGTGTTCAGTTCTGTGTATGAACCAAATTTATTTGTTTTTACTTAATGATGTATATGTGTTAACATCCTGCACTCAGTTTTGGAACAGTCTTTTTATAGGAGGACCAGATAGTGAAAGTCACCAAGCACATGTATTAGAGTGTTGGTGGAGGGGAATAGGGGCCTTCTATTCCCCGAAACACTATACATCGAGCTTCCTTTTTTATTTAATTTGTTTGCTTAATCATTCTAATAATGTTAAAGGACAGATTAAGATCTCGCAAAGAAATTGAAAAAGACACAATTCACCCCCCCAATTGTGTATATTTTGTGTAACCTGACCCAACAATTCGTATCTGAGGTGGATATTTTTTCAAATCCATACCACACTAATTTTTTTGGATTATACATTAGAATAATGGCTGGTACTCGGGAGGGTATGTCAATCGTTCGAGGTCCTAACATTAATGGTAAAAATTATGGATGATGGAAATCAAGAATAATCATTTATATAAAAAACATGGATACAGTGTCTATTCAGAAATTCTAACTTCCTATGTGATTCCAGAGTATCCTAAAACATGGAGTGCTAATAAAGAAGTAGAGTAGAACATAAACTCGAATGTTATGAACGTTATCAACTGTGGCCTTAGACAAGATGAATTCAATTGAGTATGTTAGTTCCTGATGGCATATGGAAAGAGGTAGACAATTGCAGTTTCATATGAAGGAACTGACAATGTTAGACAGATGATGTATGCTACTGCTAAACTAAATTTGATACATTCATGATGCTTCAAGGAGAAATTAACACCTAAATGAATGGGTGGTTGACAGATATTGTCAGCAATATCACTACCTTGGGAGATACGATCAAACAAGATGAGAAAGAACTGAATGTACCATGATTACTACATCCCAGATGGAATGGAATCTCTACTGCAATCAGACATTCATATAAAATAAGTTATTTTAAAATGATGGAGTTAATTGAAATTCTAATGATGTATGAGACTATGATGCAGGATGAAGTAAATGAGCATAAAGTTCTGATCAAGATGGAAAACACTGCCTTAAAGGTGTAATCTTAAAGAAAAAGCATAAAGCTAATGAAAAAGGAAATAAAGGTAAAATCAGAAAGCTCCGATTGATCCAATTCAGATGTGGAACTAGCTGAGACAAGCAGAAAATTTAGTAAGTTTTATTGAATGAAAAATAGTTTTAGAAAGTCCTTCAAAATGAATGAGAAAGAATTCAGATGTTATGAGTGCAATAAACATGGTCATATCAGACATGACTGTCCACAATTAAAGGATAAAAATAAGAAGAAATTATTTATGAGAATGGATTATGAGAAAAAAGAGAATAAGGTAATGAAATCTACCTGGAGTGTATCTGTAGACTCAGGCATCTCATTATAGTCTGATTCATAAAAAGAGGAATTGATCATGAAATCCAATATTTTATTAGTGCCAGAAATAGATGAGATACAATTCTATTACTCATATGACTCTAATTTTGACTGTAATTCTGATTTAATCTATTCAAATGAAAAACATGAAACCAACTGTAATATTCTTGAAGAAAAATATGAATATTTATTTAAGAAACCAAATCCTTTATAAAATATTCATAATGTTTTATTGAGGAGAGTGAGATACACTGCTAAAGAAACATCAAGAATTACTAGAAAACTATAACATAAATAAAAAAAGTATACAGACAATGATACTAAAATAATATCACCTCAAACAGAACTAGAAACATTCAAATGTGCAACTATTATTTTAAAAAAAGTATAAAATACACTAAATGAAATACATGAAGAAATGTGATTATAAAGGAAATGATATGGAATATTAAGTAAAGGAGATACACCTAAACTATATAAAAATTGCATTTAACATCATACTAGAAAGGTAATATTTAATTATTGTGGAACAAGAGGAAACATATCTAAAGAAATTTATTTATGGAAACCAAAAATAAGTGGGATAATGAAATACTTTTTTGCAATTAGTTTATATGATACTACTGATTATAGAAAAACAAATTATGTCTATATTACTAGGTCTTTTCTAGCTAACACTACTGGACCCAGTAGAATATGGGTACCAAAACAAGCCCTTGTTTAAATTCCATTACAGGAAGCAGGTCACAGAAGTAAAACTGAAATATGGTACATAGAAAGTGGATTCTCCTGAAATATGAGTGGAGATTCATCAAATTTTACAACTCTAAATCAAAAGGATAAAGGTATAATCACATTTGGTGACAATGCCAATGGAAAGATTGTGGTCATTGGAACAGTTGGAGATACAGAAGCAATTGTAATCAATAAAGCACTCTATGTAAAAGGATAGAATTACAACCTGATAGGTATCTCTCAACTCTGTGGTGATGGTTATGTTGTTGATTTTTCAAATAATTGTTGTTTTTATTTCAAATTTAATTTTCTTAAATTTAGAGCACCCAGAACTGATAATGTTTATACCCTAGATTTAAATTCCCTGTGTAAATAAAAATAATACTGCCTAACTGCTTTGATAAATCAATCTTGGATCTGGCATAGAAGTCTTGTACATTGTAGTATATATACAGTTAATAAGATATATAAGAAATAGATAGATTGTGATTTTCCTAGTCTCATATTTGAAAGTGATAGATTTTTTGATGCATGTCTACTTGGAAAGAAGCACAAATCATCCCTCAAATCTATTAACAAAGTTACTACATCTAAACCTCTAGAACGTATCAATATAGATATGTTTGGACCTTCAAGGTTAGAATGATTGGCTGGTAAATTAGAAGTATTTATTTTAGTGGATGGAAATTCAAGATTTACATGGATTTATTTTCTAAAATATTAAAATGAAACTTTTATTATATTTCAATTTTTTTGAAAATATGTTCAAAATGATAATGGTTTTAAAATAATTTCATTAAGAAGTGATCATGGTGGAGAATTTGAAAATCTAGATTTTAATTCCTTTGGATCAAATATGGTTATTAAACACTCCTTCTCTATATGATGAAAAAATCCAATAAATGGAATTATTGAAAGAAGAAATATAACTATTCATGAAATGGAAAGGACTATGCTAAATGAATACAGTATTCCTACATATTTCTAGGAAGAAGATGTAAGCCCAACCTATTATATAATGAATAGAATTTTAATCAGACTGTTTTTTAAAAAGTCTCCCAATGAACTCTAGAATAACAGAAAACCTAATGTAAATTTTGTTAATATTTTTGGTTGCATGTTTTACAATTTAAACACAAAGGAAAATATTGGTATGTTTAATAAAAAATATGATTAAGGAATTTGCTTATAATATTCTGCTACCTCCAAAGCTTATAGCGTTTTTAATAAAAAATCATGGATTGATGAAGAATCATTTCATCTGAAATTTGATGAATATGATCCCTTGGATAAAAGGAAATACCAAATTGATGAATATGACTATAATGATAACATGAGACTTGATACCATGAAATATGATTTTGAAGAATTTATAAATGAATTTTTTTCCAGTTCATAAGGGCATGAAATTGAAGAACCTAAAAATATACTACCTAGACAGTCTAGAACCCTAAAGAAACACTATTTAGAAACTGTTAAAGGAGACCTAGACACAAGAATAAAAACTACATGAAATATAAGAAATCATGTTGAATTATCTTCCTTTCTATCCCAATTATAACCGAAGACTTTATAAGATGCCTTAGTTGAGGAATATTGGATGATAGTAATGCATGAATAACTAAACTAGTTCATGATAAATGAAGTTTATAATTTAGTTGAAAGACACCAAAAATATCCAGTTATCCGAACCAAATGGGAATTTAAAAATAAACAAGATGATCAAGGAATAATAACTAGAAATAAATAAATACTAGTATCTTAGCGATTTAATCCATAAGAAGGTATAGAATATGATGAGAAATTTTCAATGGTATCTATATTTTAAGCCATCAGAACCCATTTAGCGTATGCATCTCAGAAGAACATGAAATTACTTCAGATGGATGTTAAGTCTGCTTTTTAAATGGTTATTTATTGGAAAACGTTTATGTTTACCAACCTCCTGGTTTTGAAAATTCTCAAAAACTAGTTGTTGTTTTTAAACTTACTAAATATCTCTAGGGCATTAAATAAGCACCTTCAGCTTGATATGAAATATTATGTTCATTTCTATTGAAAAATTATTTTATTGTTGTAATGTAAGATCCAACACTTTTTAAAATAACTATAGATTCTAATGTTTTATTGGTTCAAATTTATGTTCATGATGTAGTTTTTGGTTAAAGAAATTCAAAATATATTCATGATTTTTTAAATTTAATGCAAAAGGAATTTGAAATGAACATGATGGGAGAATTATATATCTTTTTAGGAATTAAAATTTATCAAAAATATTTTTTACATGTTTTGAATCAAAGGAAAAACATTACTGACTTAATTAAGAAATTTAGACTTTAAAACAGCATGGCTTATACAAATCCTATGTGTACTAATAAAAAACTCGACTTAGATGAAACTGGAAAATCTATTGACAACAATTTATATTGGGGTATGATTGGTAGTTTATTATATCTTTCTGCTAGTAGGCCAAATATAATGTACTTAGTATGTCATTGTGCATGATTTCAATATGATCCTAAATAATCTCACCTAAGTGCTGTAAAATGAATTTTTAGATATTTAAATGGAACTATTTTTCAATCTCTTCACTATCAAAAAACATATGATTTTAATTTAATTTTTTATTCAGATGTAGAATTTAAAAGATGCATATTAGATAGAATAAGCACCTCATAGACTTGTTAATTTTAAGAAAATCATAAGTGTCAAGGTCTAGAAATAAAAAACAATCAGTTTTCTTATCAAAAGCCGAGGAAGAATATGTATATATAGGTAGTTGGTCTGCATAAGTTTTGGTGATGAAAAACACTCTTATGGATTTTCAACTAAACTTTTATAACACTCCTATTTTTTGTGATAATACAAGTGCTATAAATATTTCAAAAAACCCTATTAATAATTATATAACTAAGAAAATCGATATCATACATCATTTTCTAAGAGAACATGTTTTTAAAAAGGATATATTCTTAGAGGTTGTAAGTAGTGAAATTCAATTAGATGATATTTTTTATAAACCACTTCCCACTACAAGGTTTGACTTTAATAAGGGCGAGTTAGGTTTATTTATTTTATATTTATTTTTTTCTCTTGATTAATTTATTATTTGTTTAATTAAAAAAACCTTGTAAGTTATACTTTAAACTTTTTTCTGATAAGTTATTACATTTAAATAATGTGATAATTACCATGTGAATAATGACATGGGATTCATGGATATAAGAAACCGATTCCACTTCCAAATCCATTCATCTTCTCAAATCCCTTCGAAACCTCGAAAACCTATACCAATCTTCTCTACCCACGCCTGATCCTTCAAAACCCTTTCCATTTGAATCTTCAAGGATCTACACCATAGATAAAAAATATGAAGAGGACTGAGGAACCACAGACAATAACTGCTAAGAATCATCACTCAATAGAAAGAAAGATTCTGCAAGGAAAGGTAATAAATTTAGAATGGATCTATCAGACTGATCTAATTCTATTGAAAGAAGTAGCTTTTAAAAACAAAGAAAAAATGTTTAATGGAGGGAAAATGGAGTTTCTATATTATGTAGAACTTCTTCACTTCTTTAAATATGTTCAGTTTATTCTAGGAAAGGAGGAAGATACTGTGATATCAATTATCGAGGAAAATGATTTTTTTATATCGTCTATGGAAATAGAAGAAATTCTTAACTAACCACGTGAGTGAGTATTTAAATTTTATTTGATGAATATTGGTGATAGTGTGTATAAGTCAGAGAATATTATGTCTTAATTTTGTTTGGATCAACGAATGTAAGGACGATTCCAGTGAAAGATCTAGTGCTAGACCAAAATATTTTGGTTAATCTTGTCAAAATAGGGATTGCACCTTGTATGTCATAAATATAGAGAATTTTATATCCTGACATGTATATCATGTTTATCTTAATGTGTGATATCTAGTTAAACTTTCCATGATATACAGTGAGATATCTTAGTTATTGCTGCCAACTAGAAGCGAGAACGAACTTCTATCCCTTTAAAAGATTCATTTCAATGTTTTTATTTGAGAATGATTTAATAAGGATTGTGGATGCTGGATTCAAATACCACCACAGTAGCAAGTTCAATGCAAGAACATTTAAAATGATTATTTATCTCTTGAGCACAATAAAATGCAATCTTATGCATGTTGGAGCAGAATAAGAGAAAAGTGCACAATCACAACCAGTATAATCAAAAGAAAGACAACCTGAATCGATATAATGTGGAGTTTCAAGATAAATCATATGTGAAACTGGTGATACACCTAACAATGATGAATTTAAAGGATATAGATGAAAAATTAATAGAGTGGATAAATTTGTAGAGGATCCAACTCAAAAAAATGTAAATAAAATAGAACCACTTATGATCTACAGATTTATTGTAGAATCTGCATTACAAGACATTACAATCCCAACATTTTCTTATATTGAGGTGACTCCTCAAGTAGAATAAGAAATTATACCTCATGTAGAAGTTGAGGCAGAGGTTTCACCTGGAACTAATATTCAAAATGAAATTGATCAAGAGGAACGTGTTTTTGAGGAACCTGTCTTAGAAGAGATCAATGAAAACCATGCTCAGAAAGGGAAAGAATAGTATCTTGTGGATAAAGTAGTGAACCCTTATAAGATTCATACTCTAGTAATTAATGAATATTTTTCTATGGATGAGTCATGGAAGAAATATGAGGAATAATTTCTACAAAAACTAGTATATGGAGGGGATTAAGAGAAGTCATATGCTAAATATCATCGTTTTTCACTAATAAATATAGGGGAAATCAGGTTAACTATCAAGCCCAGTGTGCCTTATATTCTAATAATGAAAGTATCTAGGAGTTGATAAAAACGTTTAGTAATGTTCAAGCTGAAAATGTATCATTGCGAAGTGCATTAGAAAAGTAGAGGCAGATGTTTCAGAACCTGAAAGCTAGTTCAATTTATAAGAATGAAGTAGAAAATTTCAATAAGGATATGATGGATGAAGTTGAAAATATAAAACTAAAATGGTGATGAAGACAAATTTACTAGATTTTAAATCGTTATTGGAGTAAAAATTTGTAGATGTCAGAAATAGTGAAACCTATACATCAGGTACTTCACCTAATCCGATCAGATGATTTCTGACCATAATAGTAGTTAAGAGAAATATGAATGACAGATTAGAGGACCTTCAATGAAATAGTTCTCCTTTATCTGTGTTATCGGACCATCAGATGTTTCTGATATACCAGTTGACTACCAATGAACGAGGTAATAGAACATTGTTGAATAAGTTCACAGACAAGTTAACTCTTTTTATAGAGAAAGAAGAGAGGCTACATGAGTTCTTCAGAGTCAATTTGATTAAATACATTCATCTGATGTTGGAAGTAAGAGATCTCATAATCTAGTTAGGAGATGGACTAAAGAAAAGGTTGAGACTGCAGTAGTCCGAGATCAAGGATGCCATTTAGAGGCACTAAAACCTATTTCCCAAAACATTTTAAGCCTAGTCATGATTGTTGTTGTCTTTACTATACTTGTTATTATATTTTCAATGAAATATATTTTCACCCCATGTGTTTCTGTTATTAATTTGTGTTACTATCCTAAATCTTCTATAATGCCAGTAATATAGATTCAAATATTGATATATAGTTATTAATATCATTAACTTAGTTCAAAGCAAAATTTAAATGAGTTATATCATATTCAACTATTCTTTTTTATATCACAAAAAGGGTGAGAAATTAAAGTAAACACATCCTTTTACTTTATGTTCATTAAAATATATTTAATTTTCTTTCAAAAAAATAGGAAAATTTAAAATTATATTTTTTGATTTAAAATCTTTTTACAGAGATGTTATTTTGGGGAGAAATTTTAGGCAAATTTTTTTTGTTAAAATAATTTCGGTAAAATGAAATATTTCTTTTATCATTTTAAAATTATAAAACTTTATGTAATTAATTTGGTTTGTTAATTTCATTGGTTATTTTATGGGTTTTTATCATAAAAAGGATAATATTGTTGAGAATGTGTTGTTTTTAACAGTACAGAATTTTAAACGAGGGTGTTTATTGAGAACAATACACTATCCATTTATGATGATTTTGATGCTCAAAAATACTCTTATTTTTTATTCTAATGATTTTACTTTGAGTATATTTCAGGAAATTAAAAAACATTTTTCGCTATTTTGAGATAATATTAAAGAGTTTAATTCGAGTGGAATATTTGGCTACGTATTCAGAAATTACATGAGTGTGTTCTGGAAACAGAGTTCGTACCCTACGTTGAGAAGTGTAGCGTAATGATGGAATCTATTGTTTACTTTATAGGTTATCAGAAAAATATGGTACAGAAACCATACGTTATAAAAAAAAGTATTAAATAAGGAACCTTACTTTTAAAAGGGACCTTACTTTTGTAAGGAATGTTACTTTTGGAAGGAACCCTACATTTGGAAGGATCCTTTTGTTTGGGAAGTAGGCCAAGTATGGAAGAAGATAGTTATGTGAGTATGGAATGTTTTTTTGTTTCTTTAATGTATAGTTTATCAACCTTACTTTTATAAACAACCATTTGTTTGAAAGTTGAAGAGAAAAGTATGGTTCAACAACCTTAATTTTTTGAATGATCAAATTTACATTTGGAAGATGAGAAAAGTATAGATCATTAACATTACATTTTTGATAAACCATATGTTGTGAACCTTATGTTTATTGAATGAATGCTATGAAGTTCAACCCCACATTTTTCATTAGATATTTAAATTACGATTTTATGAAGCAAAAGTATTTATGAAGATTATTAGGCTGATTTCAAGCTTGATTAAAATCCCGAGTCTAAAATGTGTCTTTGACTAATTCAAAGCAATTTATTTATGATTCAGAGGATCATTTTAAGAGGATCTTTTCATTCTAATTTTTTAGGGGATTTACGACTTCTCATTTATTCAATATTATGAATATTTTGATTCTAAAGGAAACATTGGTGGATCTAAATTATAAAAGAAGAATGTTTTTATTTATTCTATATATATACCGGTATTATTTTTTTATTACAGATATAGAGGTGAATCATTAAAAATATATATCAATATCTTGAGTTTTTCACTATTACAATTTACAGAGACAATAAAGACTTACATATCTGCGGTTATAAAGAATGACAATGTTCTATTTTCTGATGAAGAAGAAACATTAATGAAGATTCACCAATTATACATCAAACATCATTTGTGAATTGAATATTGATTAAAGTTGCGAATTATATTTCAAGATCTACTACAACTGGATCTGCTCATAAATACTTCTAACTAAAGAACCTATTTTATGAAGACAATGAACATTATACTATCAATTGAGTGTTTTTGCAATTGTTAAGAACAACATGAAAGTATTTAATGAACAAATACAATTTTACATTGAGTGACCGGCTTCCCATACAATGTTGTGTGTTCGGTTAAATGTACGAAATAAATGACTTTGTTTTTCCTTGAAGTTGTAAATGTGTCATCTTCCTATACACAGTTGTGGAACGATCTATTTATAAGAGGTCTGGATAGTGAAAATCACCAAACTCGTGGATTAGAGCATTGGCAGAGTGGACTAGGGGCCTTATTTTACCCGAACCACTATACATAGTTCTTCCTTTTCTATTTATTTTCTGCTACATAATCTTTCTGATAAAGTTAAATGGACTGACCATGATCTCGTGAAGAAATTGTAAAATCCACAATCCCCCCCTCTCGGGTATATTTGTTATAACCTGGTCCAATAATCATCACCATCCAAATTCATTAATTTTACCCCAGTACCATCTCTAGTTAGTGGTATTACTCATTAACTATTGAATGGAATACGATTAAAAGTTTCAATACATCATCATTGAGAGCATAATATGAAATTATATATATTATAAATTTATTCCAATTATCATCCAATGATGGATAATATCTCACAAAAATATAATTATTCATTATTTATTTTTAATTAACATTTGAAAATATATTAAATATATTAAAAGTAAAATTGTTGATTCATTATCCAACAGAGGTTATTTGTGGTAAAAATATGGTGCAAGAAGATTTTCAATTTATTTAACCTCGTTTTTTCCTCTTACTGGTGGGTTTTATCTTATTGAACAATAGTTACAATGAATATCATTTTCATTTTTTTTCATAAATATAATGTTACTAAAATATCATATACTCTCTCACATCATGTTGTTTATGTCATTGTTTTTATCGTGCATACCCATGGGTAAAATCCGTAACATATCTTTTTTTAGCATTATCACTAAATAGATTATAATCATTCATGTGGGATTATTCGATTGATACTTATCTTTATTTAGAATTTCAAAAAATATATCATTGCAAAAAAAATTTAGATATATTTTTCATTTTATTTATTAGAAAAAAAATATTTTTGAAATGATATTACACCTCATATATAGTGGGAAAATTTTATTACAAACCATTTTCACAAAAATTAATTAAATAATTTAAATTTTTCTAATAAATTCACTATTATTGATCAACTACGAGAAAATATCTAATGGATACCATTAAAATTCACTATTTTCCAGATAACATAACATTTATCTAAAATATTTTATAAATAAAATTAAAATGACTGGAATAGTGGGGGTATATATGAAGAATTGATATCTGGTATTCACATATAGACAAGTGAAATGAATAAAACCAATGTTAGATGAGTAATTTTTTCTATAATACTATTATAGATATTACTAATCATTGTTATAATGAAAATAAAAATTATCTCTTTAATTACATATAATATATATAGTGAATTCCTTTATCAGACACCTCTCAGAATCTTGTTTTTATAAAATTCCCTAGACATCTCAAACACAATATATTATCTCCATCTAAAACTTAATAAAAAGATATATCAATATACATCATCATAACAACCAAACATCAATAAAAAGAAATAGGAAGTTAATTGAAAATCATCATCATATTAAAAACCCACTAAAATAAATGAAATAAATATAAATTAAGTGATAAGAAAATGTATGAACATAAAGTACCTACAAAATTAACTATTAAAAATTAACTTTATGTGCTTTTTTCTCTACTAATCTAGATGATATAAAATTATAGAATGAGAGAAGAATATAAATGAACAAAGTTCTTTTAAAAAGATTATTTCACAGGGTGAAAAATAAATATCTCTGAAGAATGTAATATAATATCTATAATGATTGATACATATTTTGGAAAGTTAGAACACTATATATATCCATCATGGATCCCTGTGTATCACTTGCATGTAATTTGATGCTTAATATAATGTGAAACCTGATAACATGAAAATTATTATTAACTAAATATTATATCTCTGATGCATTCATATTACCGCAACACACATAATGAAACTTATATATTTGACATAACTCCCATGTAAATTCATTAAACTGACAAAAAATAATCATGTTATATTTGTCTCTAAATATAAAACACCTACAATGTTATTAATTCCCTTTTATCTTATTTCATACTTTTCACATCATGTTTCTTCAAAATTTACATTAATCAAACTACATTGAAATATATATTTCAAATAAACTAGGATCGAAGGAAATGAAACTCATGGGAAAAATCGTTGATCATTTCAATAGTTACAGAAAATAAAATTTGTAACACAATACCACCGTGGAATAAACTCAAAAACGATTTACTCACATAAAATTTCTTTGTAAAAGAAATAATTACTATACAAATAGTTCCTTGTAATGCCCAAAATGAACCCATATTGATCAAATTATTAGGCTCTTAAGCCAAGATCTATATTCAAGTAAATAAAAAAATCCTCCATGGATCAAATAAGTATAGAAGAACACCAAATATACCTTTTTATCCTCACACAAACAATAATAAATATTTCCCATGATTACAGATTAGCATATGAAATGAAATATAGAAGTGTGGATATAATAATGTGGATGATAGGATTTATGTCCCTCTATATTTTTAGATAGTGATTTCTCTATTAATAGAAATCCCTCATAGTTCTACAACTAATATATTGTAATTGATATCGAAGATTCATTTTCAATGATATGAAATAGAATAGTGTAAATTATCTATGTTATCCCAAAAATTTATCCATCAGTTTTTCCCATCAGGATTCATGCACAAAAAAAATATCCATGTGCATCATCAATCAACTTCCTGACCAAATGTTGCAATAGGAAAACATATTGAATTTTTAGTAATACTAAAATAATTTCCCAAATAATAAAATTTGATTGTGAAGTAAATATAATGCAATTCAGATGATTCGTTTATCAATTTTTAAAATAAAATCCTATATTTTTGGGGATTACATGATCGTTATTCCTTTTATATAATATGGAGATCCATGAAGCTCGAATGATGTGGAAAGAAGTAATTACTCCAAAGAGTATAAGTATGATTTGTGCAATGATATTCCATCATTCACGTCTAACATTGAATGCGTGATAACCGAGATACAAAAGTGAAAGAAGGAATTTTAGAATAAATGGAAATACTAATAAACCAAAAATGATAATGGAATGAATAATTTTAAATATTAGATAGTGGTAAAGTTATTTCAATAAAATGATGAATTTGATTTCATAGATACATATCACTAGTATTGAATCATGAAATAATGAGAGAATTGAGATGTATGGTATCACCAAATAAATTGATCATAGAATATACTGATGTGGATATTAATATAAACACTCGTAAAAAAATAACTTCTTATAAAATATTTTTAATTGATATAATCATTAAATTTCTTAATGGGTGAAATAATAATATCCCTTGGGCAGACATTTTCAGTGTATTTGAATGAAAAAAATATATAATAAAATTATTATATAAAACATGGTATTATTTATTCTCTAGTGAACCATAGTTGACTATCCTTTATAATGTATCATTAGTAAGTCTCATTCTCAAAACATGATGACTAAATACATAAAAATGGTATGTTCTCAAATTTTCCATATGGAGGAATAAAAATTTCATCAAGGATGTATTCAAAATCATATGAAGAATAAATGATCAAAATATAAATATCATATAATCATGTAGATAATCTTAAAAAATGAGCTTCTATGTACTTGGAATAATAAGATAAAACCAGGAATCATAAATAAGTAAATATAATTAAAACAAAATGGATTAAATCATTTATCATTAACCTTGAATCATGAGAGAATACAATCAACATTCATGTCACATTTCATATATGGAACAAAAAATATCATATGGAAATATTACATTAATGAGTCACATACTTGTACCCATTATTTTGAGAGAACAAGATTTTACTGATTTGTATATCAACTCAATTAGACACACACCTACACTAAATGTAACATGCCAAGCATCAACGATACATTTTCATTTGAATAATGTAGTAGATTATATTGTATGCAACTTTAAGTTTCAACCCACCAGAACGAATAAAACTAGCTGTTATGAATAATAATAATCACTTATTGAAATTTTATAATTTTTTTTAAATTTATGATATTTTGGATTTCAGAATATCAAAAATAGCTTAGGGTGAATATTTGGTAATTTTTTGAAAACATTCAATTTTTGATGAATAGTGAAAACACTACATTATGATATAAAATCGACTTATTATTTAAATAATTAGTTATATTATTTTAATATATTTATGCTAAAATAAATAAATAATAACTATATATGTTTAATGTAATTCATTGGAGTAATTTTATAATATGTGTATATATAGAAAATTTTATTGAACTTTTTACCTTCTTTTACCCATCTTCTTAATTCATTAAAAAAGTTGCATAAAACATAATTTTTAGCTATAGTGGGTTGAATTTCAAAAATCCAAAGGACATAGTTGAAATTAGTATGTAAAATGTGGTTCAATAAGATGAAAATAGTATTTGTGAATTGTAACTTTTGGCTTTTATTTACAACAGTTAAAAGTAAATTGGGTAAATAAAGGTAAAAATGATATTATAATTACCCTAACACATGTCCTAATTCTATTAGAGAAGTGTAATTCAACCAAAAAAAACTAAAGGAATAAAATACGATCCTCTTTGGTACACTTGGATTAGATTATGACATTTATAATAATTTTATTTGAAGAAGTGTTAAAAGAGTTAAATTCAATGTTTAATAACTAAACAATTTTTAATATAGGGTTAAATCAAATATAAATTTGACTATAAATTTTTTTTAAAAAGATAAAACTAATTCCTACGTAATGATATTTTATATATAATCCTAAAACATTAAATATTTTAATTTATTTATGACACAACGATGATGTTGTAATTACCTTAATAATGAAATATTAAAATAATTGATATTATAAATATCCAAATAAATGTAAATTGAGACTTATGATAAATTACACTAATATTATAGGTAAATATGACATTTTAGGGTTGATTAACTAAATTTTATTCTATGTGATAACGTTTTTATGGATTTTAAAAAATTCAAATACTAAATATTGTCAAAATTGACATAATTATGTTTTGAAAACAAATTCTATATTATTAATTGATATAACATTCCTAAAAATTAATGGTTTGGAAAAAGGACATTGATAAAGTTATTTATATTAATAATGTACTACAAGGGGTTCTCTTGTCTTGTTATAGTATGTTTATTAAACATATAATATAAAAATACAACGAGACATTGTAAATCTAAAACTATTTAACTAAAGGTTAAATCTATAAGATAAGGTTAATAGTTGACCTAATCCTTTCCAAAACATATTGGTTGAGTATTTTTCAACCCTTACCCACCTTAGCCTCTAAATAAATCAATTTTGGGCAATTAGAAACCGAAAATGATTTTATTATAAAGTAATATTTCAAGTTTTTCCGAATTTCTCTTATATATAAATCATTTCTAAGTCAAGTCTTCAAACCACCAAAGAAACAATTGATATTTATTAAAATTTGAATATATAACCAATGGAATAACTCATGATCATCTAATGGTTTTATTAATATGTACTAACAGGATCATCCTCCTTATATGTTAGCTCCCATAATTATCATTATATCCAGTGCAGTTATTTAAAGGAATGTACTTAATAAAAAAAAATTAATTGATCTCATCTCATTCCACATTGTCTATTTCCTACATCTATGATTGTTTCTTAGTAAGATTCTACCACTCTTTAACCACTACATTAAAATAATAGTAATATAATGAAACATTATCATTCACTATGAACTGTAGAATATAAAATATCTCTTCTATCATATTTATCTATTACTAGACATTATCTATATAAGAAGATCCAATAAATGTGGGAGGATGTTGTCACATGAAATAAACGATTAAATGATGATATGTAGATTGTGAGTTCAGTATCTCAACATGGTTATTTTTATTATTCTCATCATTTCATGGTAGGGTGAGAATTTATTTGATATTTTTTACAATATATTATCTTCCATTTATTTTCTCATATATAAATAAATAAATTTTCCATCACACCCATTATTAACGAAATTTATTTATAAAAAATATATTTAATTAATATAAATAATCCACGATAGTAATAAAAAATCATAAAATTATACTATTATTGTTGATGGAACAAATAATAAAAGGCATGTGCTCCGATACATATAAAATTGAAATTATAAATTTTGGGTTTTTATGGCCAATATTCAATTAGGATCCTAATTCCATAATATATAAAAAATAATTAATTAACAGTTCATAATGAGAATGTAAATATATATAGAATAACCCTAAATAGTTTCTACCCATTAGTTTAGTCATTAGCCCAAACATCATTTACCATAGTGAAGTTCAATTCAATGAACACTCATTATTTTTCAATGTGATAACCGCATGATGAATCTAGTAATTTTAATATCATTTATAGAGATATGAATCCATTAGGTTTTACAATAAATATTTTTTTAATAAAAAGGAATATTTTTAAGGTTGTGGGGTGATTCAAGAGAATAAATTTCCTATTCAAATCATTGATATTCGGTTTTTTGAAATATAGTGTGGGATGTAAAGTTAGGTCACTATTAGTACTGACTTTGAAATTCAGTAGTGTGGGATAGGTGACTGTTTAAATTCTTTGGGAAAACAATGTAATAGATCCTCATGGTATTATAAGAATGTTTCATTTTATTCAAGATGGTATACATGCACAATTTTTGTTGGTCTAGACTTTGTACATAGATGACGTTGTGAGTGCCACATATGTAGTAGCGTCACATAGTTATCACACAATTTGGAAAACCTGTGTGGTCAAACTATGTGACCGTTAAAAATTGTGTAAAATGAAAATTTATTTGATGCATTATTTTATATTTAATACACCTCCACCCCTTTGACAACTTGTCCCCCGTTTCTGAAGACCTCCCACTTCTCCTAATAATTATTTTATTATCTCCTTTATTTTATCTACTGACCAGGTTTCATTAGTCACATCGTATCCATTTTAATATTCTTATAAATATGTTTCTCCCTTTATTTAAATCACTGTTTTAACTTCCAAATAATTATGAGGTAATACTACCTATTTTGAAGGAATTTTTAAATTTATACAATTTTATCTATTCTAGCTCTAGTATGAAGCTTATACTTGATTTGGAGTCATCTACTTACATAATGTAGGTGGTCCAATATTTATCTCTTGATCTATGATGTAACAACACATGTACTTATAAAATAATATTTTTTCATTATAGAATTAAAATTTTATATTCATTGTAAATTTGTAATAAAATAATTGATATTTATATAAGTGAATGAATATACTGATTGAATAGTAAACTGACATTCATAATAGTAACATTACAATTTGGAATTTTAGTTTTTCCAATATAATAGTTACCAGAACTATGTGAATATAAATAATATTTAGGTATCTTATAAGTGTGACCATGATATAATTATATCATGGAAGAAGTTAATATGTTTTTTGAAAATTGTAATTTTGTTTTTGTTTTTTTATACATAAATTTTTATTAATAATTTTATAACTAATTTAATGATTTTAAATAAAAAAATTCCATATGATTTATTCATAAATTATTATTTTTTATCCTATGTTTATAATATAATTTTATAAGACCTTGATTAATTGTTCATGGTGTTGTAAAAATAGTAATATTTTTAAAATTTAATGTTTTTGTTAAAATGATGATTGTATATAGAAATTATATATATCATATTTATATAATTATTTTGATTTTTGGACTTCAACTTTTAATTCTAGATTTCTAAAAATAGATGGGGTGAAATTTTGGGATTTTTTTGAAGTACTTGAATTGTTTGTGAATAGTGAAATACAATAATTTATGGAATATGTATAGAATAAGTTGAAAAAACTATACCTAAATTTATGAATTATGTATGAACCATAATAATTATCTTCCCATCATTAATCAAAGTCTTTATCCCAATTAATAACCTAATGAATAAAATAATCAAAACCCCTCCTCTCCACTAATACAAATACCACACCTCACCTCCTCTTATCCTCGCACCTATAAAGCATTAATACTTGTAAAATTTCTTCCTAATCATCTTCCCAAGAAATATCCTCACCTCAAAGTCCTTCTGGTATCATAAAAATTACAAAACCAAAGTCCTTAAAATGGTTATCAGGGATGATAATTTAATAATTAAAAACCATCAATTATTTTCTTTTAAACTAGTTGTATTTTCTTATAATCTATCCAACTATAATTATACAACATGAATGATAAATTATATGTATTATAAATATGATAATTTGATCATGTTTATGAAAAAATTAATCACCATACGTTTAATCCTCTCCCTATTATTCAAAAAAATTGAAACATCCTCTTTGATTTGTCAATTTACCGACATTGTGGATGATGTGTTTTCAATGTTAATTATAACCTAAAAGGAAAGTCATATATCTATTTCAATGGTCATAAAAGATTTTAAGTTGTATAATATAGCAACATTTATGTTCATTTATTAACATATAAACACAATATTTAATTATATAATGAACCTAATTAATGATTATCGAAGAACTGCCAAATTTAACTTAAAAAATATCCTTAATGTTATCTCTAATGATTCATCAACATATAAAAAAATTGAATTATTTATGGAATCATATATAATTAAAAAAAACATATTATTACCATTTAATTCCAATTCTATTGTTTCACTTCTATTCAACAAGAAAACCCTATTTAACCGACCATGGAATCCATGTCACAAAGAAACAATGGAAATAACAAAATATTATGAATATATGGGTTTAATGATTTTATAAAATCATATAATAAGGAATTATAAAAATAAATATGTTTATATAAAATATTAAAAACACTATTTTTACGGTTATATAGGTGGTTGAAACATATCTATATTAATTTTAATCCAAGGTAATGTTATTCATATTCAAATTTCCGTTGTTTGGGATAACATTCTAGCTTATTTATTATGTGTTAATATGATTATATATGATTTTTGATTTGATTATATTATATTTAATTATGATTCTTTATAGTTATCATACTTATTACTTTCAATTTATCATTTCCTTCTTCAATGATATTGTTTTCATAATGAATATTTCATTTGAAATCCTTTTTTGAATTTCCATTTTCCACGAAATTCAATTCAATTTTTTAATCAATGTATTATTAATTTATGATTATATTATAGTTATTTGGAATTGTTTTTGATGAAGTGTGGAAATAATATATCCCTGTAATGAATTAGAAATGTTTATGTTATAGGTACACTATATAGTTTCTCCATGTCCAACTGTGATGGTCACAACATAAGGTAGTCGTGAGGGTTACATTTTATGTTTGCAATGAGGGTTACAAATCATAAGGTAACCGTTAGTGTTAAAATATTATTTAAGTAATAAACCAAGTTTCATTTAGGGTATAATTTTGTTTTCTATGTTTTAATTAAATCATAGGTTTTCACAAAGTTACTACATGATATTCATTGGGTGAGAAGTATGTCGTTGTGAAAATTATTCTAAATTATTATAAGAATTCATGTACTAATGATTTTTATCCTTCTATTTATATCCCTTACAAATATTATTTTTCTCATACCAATTTTTAAAAACATTTCACATGTTTTAATGATGGGTAATAGAAACAGATAAGTTAATATCAATGTTTGAAGACATTTTATGATAATATTTCATGTTTTTATTATAAAATTTTGTATTATGGAAAAAAAATATTATTTTATGTTTTTACCACATTGTAAGATTATTAGATGATATATATGAATTATGTCTTTAAATTCTAAAACTCTAGACAAATAATATCTTTTGTAATTTATATAAGTATATTCTAAATGAATTTACTATATTATTTAATGGTTATTATCAGGCCCTTATAGTTTGTATCAATGAACAATTTAGATAACTTTATGGGTTTAGATGATGTTACTAGAATACTAGAAATTTCTTTCAACTTATGTTTATGTTGAAAAGATACACAATATTAATATTACCATGTTGCTTTGTCAAAGAAATGTTTTCCCATGAATTCTTCACCATATAAGAAACATGTAAGCTAGAGTAGGAAGGCACCAAGATGCTAATATCGGTCTGAATTTACAGCCTGGAATGGTGGGAATCAGATCTGAGTAGTTTGTGACAGTAATGTATTAGTTGAATTACTCTATAAATGGAGATGGAATCCATGAATTAGAACACCCAATGCATCCAAAAAGGAATATGATGATTGTGGAAAATTTATGTGGTAACACCCTCCAGCATTCAATGGATGTACTGACCCATTGGCGACTGAAGGATTGAATAAATCCCTTGAAAAGATAATTTTGGTCATCGGTTTTTTAGATAATCAAAAGTTTAGTCATACAACAAATAAATTTTAGGATATTAATAGTAAAATCAATGGTTATTACTCTATATTGAAGCTATGATATCAAAGGTAATTGGATTCCTGTGAATTCAAAATTTATGAGGAACTTGTCTGACATGCTGATAAGGTATAAATTGAGTTTTTAAATGATCACGTGTAATTTTAAAATAAGAAGATGAAGAGGGAATGATGGAATTTTATGTGTAAGAATCAATCAAATAAATCTGATGGTATGAAATTCTAGCTTCCAATTTGTGAAACGTTTGCTAAAAAGCACCCTAGGGAATGCCTTAACAAAATAAGGAAGTGTTTTCAATGTGGTAATCCTATACATATGTACCATGATTTAAATATAAATTATATTAATATTGACTCTGATAAGAAAGATGTAAAGTGTTTTAAATTTGATGAGATGGTTCATTGTTCAAATAGATTCCCAAAAAAATCCAAATAATGTAATGCAACCATATTATTATATGAAATGAGTAGTTAAATCATTTGTGACTGCTGACTAAAAATTCTTTTTTATCTCTTTTCATGAAAAAGTGAGAAACCATAAAAGAATTAATATACAAAAAACATTCAAATCTCTATGATACAAATATTCTAGAGAAAACAAGTCATTCAAGCCTACACAAAAGAAATCCAACCCATTATCATAAACATTAAATCAGTTCCTCCTAATTATAACTTTATTGAATTTAGTCTTATGCATGATGTCATGCACATATAAACGATGGAAAATCCATTCAATCTCAACCAAAAAAACCCAAAAGATAAAACCAGGATAATACCTCTCATGTGAACCCAATCTGAAGCACTTATTGTAAGAGAATAGTTATATTGACTCTCTATACACAAACCAATGGCCACCAAAACCCATCCTTGAACAAAAAATAACTATCCTTGAATCACCAAAAACCATTTATCTCTAATCCCATAATCACCAGCAGAAAAAAAATCACGGCCGAGGGTCTCATCTTGGACTTGTTACAGCACCGGAAAGAGAACTTCCACTCTGATACCACTAGCCACGCTTCATCTTCTTATTATAAAAAAATATATGGGGTTGGATCTCTATGATTTGAAATGTTGGGTTATCACCACCTATGGTCTAGATGACCTAACAAAGAGACCATATGAGTTCCACCGGGGATGGGAACCAAGCCGACTTATACAAGAAGCACTACTCTAGGATGAAACCGGGAATATCTCGGTGATGGAAGAACCCACACTCGATGCCAAGTCAAATGAATCATGAAATCATAGGAAATGGGAATTAGTATAAATCGATTACAGGGTCGTCCAGGTGATGCCGACACCACAAGATCAACCACCGGCAACCGACAACCATGCATCGCGAACATGAAAAAAATGATAACAAATCAAGAATGTAAAACATCACAAAAAATAGAACTTGAGTAACTCCCCCCTCTGATCCTTTCCCGAGATGGCATCGAACCACCCCCGAAGATTTAGAGGCTGTCACCATGCCATTCTATACCTGTCCATCGATGAAAAAGGAATATTGATGTCTAAAATGCCGACATATGCCTAAAAATATCCAATATCTAGCTAATGCCTGCGCCCAGATCAAGCCGATATCTAGATGATTCTTGCACCGACGTTTCACCCATAGGACACCAAGAACAAGACGTCCTTTAGATGGAGATGCCACCGGTTGTTGAGGCCAGTGACGATGCTCCACCCAGTGTCCCCCGATGCCTAGAACATCATAAGCTAGATGCCACACATGAAACTGATGAAAGCAGCAACACATCACTCTCATTCCATTTGATATCCTGAATGCCGAAGACTGAGGTGCCATAAATGAGAGAGAAGCTAGAGAAGACACTGTAGTGCACTGAGATCCAGAGGTGGATGAACTCGCAACTCAGGGTCATGCCAAAGGAGGAGAGGAGGAAACCATAGGATGGAACCCTAGCTTGCCGCCGCGTTGGGGGAAACATGCCACAATGATGATTATCACTCTTATACATCTCCATTATGACTAAAAAAGTATATATCAAGACATATAATGAAGTGGTATCAAGTAATTTGTGAGTTTACTCATATTTTTATAATGTATTGATTGATACAGGTTCTTCACGTTGCTTTATTTTTTTGAAAAATATTATAGTAAATTAGAAATTTTTGTTCGATAAATGAGACTAGAAAATATGGTTAAAACAAAATGGGGGAATATTATAGAAAACATTAATTATAGGAATCTTCTTGTTTTTGTCTTTATAAATATATTACAGACAAAACATATTGTTTTCCCTTAGTAGAGTTTGATGTTATTCTGGTTATGGATTGGCATTCGATTTATCATGAAAAGATTGATTGTAGTGTTAAATAAGTTGTTTTTAAAAAGAGTATTAGTTTTTATAAAAGAATAATAACATATAATTCATAACATATCAGGAATATGTCAAACTATAAAAATATTTAAATGAATTTTATCTTGTTCATATTATTGAATGCAAGGGAACTATTCGGATTCATGATGTAATAGTTGTAATTGATTACAAGGATGTTTTTCTTGATGAGTTTACCGGTGTTATACCTGATTAGAAATATGATCTTTCTATTAACATGGTTATTTATACTAATCCCATTTCAAAACTCCCTTATCGAGTGGATGATGTGGAACATATTGAATTGAATAATTAGTTGTAGAATTAGTATGAAAAAGGATTCATTTATCCTATAATAAAACATTGGGATTCTCTTGTTTCATTCATTATAAATAAATAAGGTTCCATGATTATTTTCATTGATTATATATAATTGAATAAAATTACATTTAAGAGTAATTATCCTTTTTCTCATATCATTGAAATGTTTGATCACTCTTGGGATCTCAGTATTTTCCATGATTGACATGGGATCATGGTACTATCATCTAGAGGTGAATGAGTACGACATCCCAAAAACAAAATTTCATAATAGATATGGGAATTAAGTGTTTGTTTTAAAGCCCTTTGGAATGAAAAATTCATTGACAATATTCATGGATCTTAAGAATATAATATTATGAAAATACATGGATATGTTTTGTTTCATATTTTTATGGATGATATTTTGGCCTCTTCAAAAAGTTATGAGGATCATGAAAAACGTTTAATGATTCACATTTTATCTCTCAATGAATGGAAGTTATATGGAAAATTTAGAATCATTGATTTTTTGTAGTAATATATTTCATTTCTTGGGAAAATTGTAAATAAAGATGGAATAATAGTTGGTCCATCCAAAACAATGGTTGTAGATGAAATTCCAAGGCATAAAAATATTATAGAGATTCATGTATTTTTTTGTAGTGTATGGTTAGTATCATCGTTTTTTAAAAACATATAACATTCATCTAGCCCACTAACTATTCCAGCATGGAAATAGATTAAATTTATTTTGACAGTATTATGAGATGATTGTTTTCAAGAACTGAAGATCATATTTGAGAATGGTCTAGTTTTAAACATGCCTTTTAAAAATGGTGAGTTTATCATCTAATGTGAGGATTCATTGATGGGAAATGGTTGTATTTTGAAAGAAAATGATTATATTATTGATTATTCGTAATGAAAAATATAGCATAATGAGTTAAATTATCCCACACATGATTTAGAATTAGCAGTTGTGGGTTTTTTCATTGTGAATTTGGAGGCATTATTTTTTTAGAGAAAAATTTGAAACATATATTGACCATAAAAGTATGAAGTACATATTCAGATAGATTGGATTACACATGTGGAAAATAATATGTTTGTAAATATAACTGATTACGATTGCAAAATCAATTACAATCTTGGAAAAGAAAAAATTGTTCTATATGATTTTTCCATAAACAACATGCAACATCAACACTGTTATTTTTGTACCATAACCCCTTGATTTGTGATTTGATGAATTTTGGATTTGATGATTTTTGTGGAAGAATTTCCAATTTTTCTGGTATAATTATAGTCATCTCTATTAGAAAGAGTTTATAATGGGAGGATGGAAAAATGTTATTCAATAAAAAAATATAGAATTGGTTAGAACGATATGTTTCTGTAATTATAAATTTAAAAATATTATGTTTTATGATTTTGAAAGAAATTATGTACGCCATTTGATTCCCAACTGAAAAAATAATTATTGTGTTAAACTCAAATTTCTCTATTTTCAGTTCATCCTGGAATTCATAATATTTATAATGACCTTCAAGAGTATTACGGGTGGGATGGAATGAAAATAGAAGTTGAATGATTTATAGGAAATTTTTTGACATGTTAATTTGATAATATAGGAAAACATATATCAAATGGGATGCTTCATAATTTTATAGTTTTATAGATAAAATGGGAGAATATATCTATGGACATAATGGTTGGACACCGAAATACATTTTGTCGTATCAATTCCATTGGGTTATAATTGAATGACTGAAAAAATCTACACATTTCATTCATATTCGATATACAATTTCTGTAGATCATCTTTCTCTTATGATTCTCAATCATATTTTTAGGTTTCATGGATTTCTCCTTTCTATTATATATAATCGAGATATTAGGTTTCTTTTGAATTGTGGAAAGGCCTTCAGATGTTGTTGGGTACATAATTAAATTTCCTAACAACTTTTCATCCCTAATCTTATGGACAGACTAAGCGATCGATTCAAAATTTGAAATACATGATTTGATCTTGTTTAATTAATTGCCAGTTATGTTGTGATTAACATGTTTCTTTAGTTTATTTTTCTTATAATAATAATTTTTTTCATTATACAGACAGATCATTTTGAGGGACTATATTGAAAGTAGTGTCAAACTCATTCTTTTTGGGATGAAGTTGGGTAATTGAAGTTTATAGGACCAAAAATATTATTAGAAATAGCATATAAAGTTAATATTATGCATAAAAACTTGAGGAAAACCCATCACTAGAAAAAATGTTATAAAAATAATAGGAGGAACAATTTTTTTTAAGTAATTGATAATGCTTTCCTTAAAATAACTCCTTGGAAATGTGATATGCATTTTGGTATGAAATGAAAATAAAAGTCCATAGTTTATTTTACCTTTGGAAATCATTGAGAATGTTGGACCAACATCCTACCGAGTAGCTTCACATATGATTCTATCTCAGGTATACATTGTTTTTCATATTTCAATGTTGATTAAGTATGTTCCTGATTTATCTCATTTTTTCACCCAGAAGTAATTCATCTAGATTATAACCATTATTATTAAAAGAAACCTTCTCATATACTTGGTCGTAGAAGGATGGTTTTACAGAATAAGATAATCTACCTAGTTATGGTTTTTTTAGAAACCACTGACTTAAAGAAGAAACATGGGAATCTTAAAATGTTATGAGGTAAATTTACCCTCACTTATATAATAAGTAAATAAAAATTTAGAGGGCATAATTTATAGATGATGGAGAGAATCTAACCACCCATGTATTTATAAAATATTGTTTTAATTCTAGAATTAAATATTGAAATTTATTATAAATATATAATTAAATAATTGATATTTTTAGAAATTAATGAATTTATACTAATGTAATAGAAAATTGACCTTAAAAATAGTAACATGACCATGTAGAATATTAATTTGGCCAATAGAATAGTAACCACAAAAATGATAATATAATTAAAATTTATGTATCTTATAAGTGTAACAATGATATATTTATATCATAGAATAAGTTAATAAATTTTTTTAAAATGATAAATTAATTGTTGATATTTTTTGATATATAAATTTTTATTCATAATTGTATAATAAATTTAATGATTTAAAATAATTTTTATTTCATAAAATATGTTCATAAAATAATTTTTTAATTTATTTTATTTATAATATAATTTTTTCATAACTTGATTAATTTTTAAGGTGTTATAAAATCAGTTATAGTTATAAAATTATTTTTTCTGAATAAATCGTTTTGCTATATGAAAATTAAAATTATCATATTTAGAAAATTATTTTTGATAAAATGGATTTTATTTTTAAATCCTGCATGTCAAAAAATGGTTTGGTTGAATTTTTAGGATTTTTCTAAAAAAACATGAATTTTTTATGAATAATGGAATATGGTAATTTAGGGTAAATATAAATTAGAAGATAAATACACTATTCCTAAAAACATGAATTTTTTAAGAAAAATAATATCTAAATTCCTTTAATTATACATAGCCTTGTGCTAAATTTATTATGTAATGAATAAAATATTCAAAAATACCTCCTCTCCACTACTATAAATACCCCCCTCACCACGTCTTCTACTTACACCTCTAAATCTTTGTGCCTTGTCCAATTTCTACCAAATCAACTTTCATGTCCACATTCCCATGTCAAAGACCTAATTTTTTCACTAAAAGGCCAAAACGAAAGGCCATAAGGAGGTTCTCAATGAGGATAATTCAAGAGGTAAGAATCCTCTTTCATTTTATTTTAGTTTCATTTTAATTATTTTTATTTTCTTTTACTCTCATCAAGTCCACTTATACAATGGGTATTAAAACCAAAATATATTATATATAATTTAATTCAATCAATTTTATGGAAAAATTCATCATCATTCTTTTTATCCTCTCCCTCTTATTCTAAAAATAAATTCACCTCCCATGATGTGTTAATTTATTGACATCTTGTAAGATGTGTTTCCAATTTCCATTAGCACCTTAATGGATGGTCATAAAACAATTTTAATGGTTGTAAAATATTTTAAAGTGTATTATATAAGAAATTTTATGTTAAGGAATTAACATATTTATATGATATTTAACTATTTAAGGAAACTTGTTTGTGATTATCGAACAACTTCCAACGTAATCTAAAACAATATTATTAATGTTTTATCTAATGATTCATAATAATAACCTAAATAATGATTTTTGGTATAATTTAATATTTTAGAGAAAAATTAATACCATTTCTTTACACTTTTTTAGTTTCTCTTCAATTCGGCATGAAAATCCATTATGAACCAACCATGGAATCCATGTAAAAAATGCACCTGAAACAACGGATGTAACATAATATTATCATTAAATGGGAGGAATGATGTTACAAAATGATCATATAAGGCGTTATAAGAATAAATTTTTCTCTATATAATATTTATAAGTTAATTTTAACCATTATACAATAGTTATAAATACATTTTATATATGACACACCGAAGGTGATTGAATTCATAACCAAATTTACTTTCTTTGGGTGAACCTTCTACTTCAATAATTTTGTAGTAATATAAATATTTTTATATTTAATTTCCATTATATTATATTATATAATGTTTATATATAGTGAATATAAATTTTATTTTCTTTTGATAATTTTTTGCATCAATGTTATATTATTTTTAATGGATTTTCCTTCAAAATCCTCTTTTGAATTTATATTTTTGCAAAATTCAAGGGAATGATTTAATAAAAGTATTTTGGTTTTTTGATTATGTTATGGTTATTACTAATTTTATTTGATTATGTTTGATAACTATTTGTTCCCATAATTTATTTGTTATGTTTATGTTGGAGTTAGGCCATATGGTTACTCCATTTGTAACTGCGATGTTTACAACATATAGTAGACATGAGTTTTACATAGTAAGTTAGTTGTGAGGGTTTCCAATAATAAGTTAGCATTAGGTTTTACAATATTAATTATGTAATTCCAAAAATAACCTTTTAGTTTTTATTCGTGTTTTCTATTTTTATGGAAATATCATGATCTCAATATTTAACTATATGATACTCACCGGGTGATAAGTATTTCTTTTTGAAAATGATTTCATATGTTTATAAACATTCATGTACTAACGGGTTCTATCCTTCTTTGAATATCCCTTACTCAAAATTTTGTGGTCATCCCATATTTTAAAATTATTTTCATAGGGTTTAAGGAAGGGTATTAGAAATAGACAATCAATGAATGAGGTTCTGAATACTTTATAAGAAAATATATCATTTTTTATTATAAATTTTTTATTATAAAAAATGGATATTGTTTTAAGTTCATTACAATTTTAATTCTTATGGGTTGATATAAATGAATTATTTCATGACATTATAAAAATATAAACCGAAAATATCACTGGGAATATAAAGAAGATAATTATAGATGAATTTACTAAATTATGTATTATTTCATGTTACCTCATTGTACATAATTTTATATTTCATGTGGAATGATTCCTCAATTCCAAAAATTCCCCACATTTTTTTAAAAATATAAAAAGTTTTAATTATAATTTTTTCTATGAAATAAATTCCTATTATCACTATTAATATTGTCGAGAGATATTCCTTTCTATTAGTGAAACCCCTAGAGGTGTGATTATGAAAATTTCATAATCTTGTTAATTTTTATGTGACCATCTATCATTTTATATTGGGTTTTCATGAAAATTAATATGGAATTCATTGAATAAATAGAGTGTTTCTAAATTGAAGGCCATGTCATGTTCTATTTTCTATAAATTATGGATTTCAACCATGGAAAAAATGTATAATGGATGAAAATCATCTCTTTAATTATGTTAGTGAAATAAATACACACTGGATTATTATTATTATTACTTCTTAATGTTTTATGGATGTTGAGACAATGTTAATGCTAGAGTTGCAATGGATTCTTCTGTCTCCCTTGATGATTGATATAGGGTGTGACATCTCACTTCTTTTATTGAATGTTTGTCACAGTGTTTCATGTTTACCTAGAAGTTGTTGGACGAGGTTTTTCACTTTATTCATTGGGTGGACATATATGAGGACATCCATATCCCCAATTGAGTTCTTAGGTTAGTTATCTCTTCCACTACATCAGACTCTTATGAAACTGAATGGACCCTTGAGTTATGCCTCATTTCATGAATTGTAGAACCTCTATATATATTTATATATTTATATATTTATTTTGATTATATAAACATACATATATTTAATTACCAAATTATATATATAAGGTGAAACAAGTTTGAAGATATATTTTGTTGCACTAAAACAGCTAATGTCAGGCAGATTTCATTTTGGAACATATCCTAGCATAGATAAAATTTACATTACTAGATTATATTTATCATATTTTCACATCTCCCTTTTTACAATAACAAGTTATATCATACAATAGGCTGTTTGTGGTATCCTATTGAGAATAATATAATTCCCATTCTAGAAACGTATGGGTATCCAAACAAACTTATTTATTGTCAGTGGTGAAAATGGAAAGGGTCGTTATGTATTCTTGAACCTTAGTACTAGGATAGATTATGGGATTAGAGGACTAATTTTATACTCATGATGCTATTAAATATATATTTTTTATGTTTTTTTATATTGTATACCATGTTGTATAATCTAGATACTCGGAATACTGAGTATTCCTCTTTATTTTGTGTTGTAACAAGACATGACATTTTTTTGTATGATACATGTGATATTGTTTTCTATATGATTTATTTTTTATTATTTTTAGTCATATTTTTATAACTACCACATCTATTTTTTTCTATTACCTACCTATATGATATACTCTGATGAGAAGAAATATCTCCAATAGAATACCGCAAGGATTGTACCATTAGTTATAGACTTATAACATAAAATGAGGTTCGTATATGGCCTTGGGGATAATGAGGACTAGTTACATATGAGTAAATTTTGACTGATATGTAATAAAATGGTATCATAGGGCATTTTTCTATTTTATTATACTATTTTTGAAAGGTTATATATGATATTAGAATGTTTTTTAATATTCTGATGACCATGTTTCTTGTTGTAGCTAACCCCAGAACAAATAAAATCCAAAAATCATAGGATGAGACTAGATTATTATATTTTAAAATTTAAAATTAGTATGATTTCACCATGGGGTGATGTAGTTATTATACGGTGTGAAATTGATGAATTATAATATACCTTTTTATTTATGGTATGGAATTAATATATCTTCATAGTCATAATAATTTTGAAATTTACAATTAATGAAATTTTAAGTTCCATATAGGTGATTCTTTTTATTTTAATTTCTTATATTTCATGTGGTTGATGTATGTTCCCAAATAGTTATATAAACATTTTACTATCATTTCAAGAATAAGAAATAGATAACTAGTTATTAATGTGGATGCATCAACATTTTTGGTTTTCACCTACCCAACATAATGGTGTCACACTATCTAACAAATTATGGAATGTTTTAGACATATAACATAGGTTTCATGGATTTATATACTAGTGGGTGAAATTAAATATATTATAGTTTCATTTTATATAGTGTATGAGAATATATAAAAGAGGAATGGTTTTCTATTTAATTAAACAATAAAAAATTCTCGTGGATGTTACATGATGTACTAATTGGATCATATAGACCATATGGAATTAATAAATTCCAATGGAAGATGCTTCCAATATCAGATAGATAAAAGAATATTTCTATATAAAAATAAAAATGAGAAGACTAAATATTATGCTCATAAAAAATAGATACCATTAAATAAGTATTTTATTTACAATGTAAAGGGTGTTTTCATTTAAACCTTTCATGTGAAAATACATATATCTGGAACATTATATATGATATGGGAATTTTACCCTCAAAATTAATAATTGGTAGTAGGGAGTGTCAATTTTGACCTTCAGGTTATTCTAGAAATACCTATACATAAATTTAGAATCAATAAGATGGTTTTTGAACCATATATATGAATGAATTTTACATATCATATATTTTAATATGTAATTATTATTCCTATTATAGAAATCTATTTTAATGCATGTGTTAGGAAATGGTAGAAATATTCAACCATGAAGAACTCTGGTTGAGTTCCATGAATTATTATATGACCCTTCTTCCAAGGTAGTTTACCCTAATCAACTAGTATTTCTACATGTCCTTCCACTTGTGAACCCATTTCCTACAACCGAATTGGATATCGATGCTAAAATAGTAGAGATTTTCTAATGGATTATGTAGTCTACACTTGGAGTAGTTCGAGGTGCCTCTTCATTGTCAGAATTGATTTGATATTTTCAGTAGCATTCACCACATACATTGTTGGGTGGGGGTGGAACCCTATCTACTAATTCATCCATAGAACCATATTATCTATATTTCACCACATTAATACACCACAAGAAATTATGTTCAAACTTCTAACCTACATGACACATCATTCTTCCTTGTGATTCTAGGACATTGACACCAGAGTTAGAAAACATTAGGACATGGTAAAAAAGTATATCTAAATTTCAATCCATAAATATTTTTCCCAAATATATTAGGAGATGTGAGGGCCATGGAATTTTCAAACCTTCAATAGGGTTTCTTTTCTATGATGCAACATTCTCCACATTTCATAGTGCTCCATAATTTAATATTGTCTCGCACTGATGACGATTGAATGAAAATGAGATGGTTTTAGGACGGTCTTCTGTATTCCACCAAATATCATTTTGATATCAGCGGGTTGACTAGAATTTAAAAAATAGTGAATCATTTCCTCCATCACTGAGTGTAACATGAAGGAAGAAATTTTTTTGTTCTATTTTGGTTTTATATTTGGCTAATGAAGAGACTTATCATTTTGTCATAATTAGATCATCTTGTATTCTTTTTCTGTGTTTTCCAATTAGATGAAATGAAGTAATATTTATGTAATATTCCATCAGTTTTGGAATAATATTCACCCAAACCCATAAGAAACATAGACCTAGTTCAATACCAAGACTATAAAAAAATAGTCCATTCCCATCATTTTTATATAATTTTTTTGACATCTTAGTTAGAAGGGTCCGAAAATGAATCTAAATATTTGTGCGAGATCATAAACACCAAATAAGATATAAATATGGAAACCTGTTAAGTGAATGTAGAGTTTAATATTTATTATATTCTAGGAATATAATCTATGGATTTCATTAGTCATTATATAATTTTCGAGTACTTTGTAATGTTGTTCGGTCTTACTAACACACCCATAGATTTCATGGACTTATTTAATAGAGTCACATACCTATATATAGATACTTATTTTGGGTAATCAGGAATGAAATATTAGTTTTTTATCACTCTTGACACAAGCATGGAAAAAATACTGAGATCGTATTGAAAACACTGGGATAAGACCAGCTATATTTTATTCTCAAAAGCTTAGAGCTTTGTATCGATAAAGATTTATTCTTGTGTGAGATTTACTAAAATCAAATGAATCTATTGACACATTGAAGGTTAGAATCTTTTTATCCCATGAACATTATTAAAATATAGAGTTTCTCTAAGAGGGATGGATATTACATAAACATTATTTAGGACTTATCACGCATTATAATATCACTTTCGGGCTGAAAAAAGAAGGTCGATATGTTTTTGTAGTCAAATAATTTGATAAATACTTCTTGGAGATGAAGTGGATATTGATATTATAGTCAATATTGTATATTCCTTATCCATATAAAAATTACATAGTTTGTTTTGCTGCATCACTAATATGTTTTGGAATCATTGTAATTTATTTAGCTGATTTTGTGGATTTATGTTCTTAGTATTTGAGTCCTCATGAGTGTACCTACATGACACATGGCCTCGATTTGGTTGTTATATTTAATAAATTACACTCTTTGAGGAACTCATTATTGGATGAACATTAATTAATTTAAAATAATTTTAAATGACTGAAATACCTTTCTTGTTAGCATGATAGAAATTTCAGACAAAACATCTAGGTAGAATACCTTCAATCGTTTGACATTAAGCTTTCTTGCATGGACGGGAAGAGATTCTCAGTTCATGATTCAATGAACTAGAAAACTGAAACACAAACCATTCAAGATGATATTACTGACTCGAATATGGTCGATATATTTCCCAATATATATCTAGAGGTCCAAGAGAACAATGATAAACATATTTTAAAATCCTTAGAAGTGACATCATAACTTATTAATCATCTATTGATAATATATGTTTTTTATATCAAGGACATATACCTATGGGAGAGTGTCTTATGTGAGGACCCATCACTTCATAGGGTTTCCTATTAAGATGAAATTCTAAACATTAATGGGTGTGTCTTGGTTCCTACAGACATATCTAAAGATATGAGTTCAACCTCTCAGGACAATAAATTAGAAATATATCACAAAATCACCAATATTTATCACGATATATGCCTCCAGTATTGGTTTCCATCAATTGGGAATCCATATTTCAGTTTTAGTGGAATGTGATCCGCCTATTTGCACGTGAACATGGAGCACTAGTGGGATTCATGAATTTTATATCCTCACTCAATTATATATTTTAATTGTGAATATATCATGATTGATTTGGTTATGGGTTTGCTGATACACCCTTGAGGTAATGTTGTAGGATGGTCGATCACTAACAAGTTGACCAAGGTCTCTAAATTTTTAAAAATTAGAGTTATATTTTTATTGGACATGACTATAAGGATTCATTATTTAATGGTTACACACCATCAAGTTGTAAAACGATTTACCTTATAAAAAATAGATCAATATATTAAATTTTTTGGAACCGTTTTCAAGGAAAAGAGGGTTTAAAAATCTATATCAGTACCACATATCACATTAAGACTGATAGTTAGTCTGAATATATGATATGGTTGTTAGAGAACACGTTTATAGGATGAATCTATGATGGGGGGGGGGGGTATAAGAAGCTATATATCTCTAAATATTTAATTTTTTTATATTTTAGTAATCTATTTAGTATAAACCCTATGAAGCCATATAACATAGGTCTTATAGTTCACCCCATTGTTTGTTATTGGTATTTGGGGAAGAGATACAAGGACCTCATCTTGTATAGGATATATTGAAGCTGATACATATTATCCAAATTTGTATGGATATAGGAAATGAAAGTAATATTTATTATAGTTATAATTGTATATTGGTTTTTATAGTACATGGAAGGACGTCAGATGATTCTTTATGTTTTTTATACATATGTTCATAGATGTATTTTGACCCTTGGAATGTTATCCCCATGTTCTATCAATCCATTATATATAATGGAGAGATTTTATCTGATAGGATATCATTTGGATTTACCGTAGAGGTACGAGGAAATTATCCTATTCCATTCAAGTATCATGGTTTCACCCATGTAATAACGACTATTCTTATTCATTTCATATGAAGGATATTGAGCTTGATAATGACAATTCTCATAAGGGTAATTCTTATTAATAACATTGATCATAGAAGGGTAGATTTATGTACATAGAAAGAACCAATTGATTGGGTTCTATTATATAAATACAGTTTATAAAACAATACAAGGCAGTGAGAGACTGATGTGAAAGATTAGTGGATAAATATTTTCTCAAATGTTGTTACCCAATCCTCTAAAGTGAAACTCAGGGATGCATTGTTTTATTAATTGTGGGATGTAAAATCCAGAAATTTAGAGAGGAATGAATGAAATAAGTATTAGTAAATGACTTTTTTTCTCTTAATAGATATTAATATAGGTTAATGATTTATTTTATAACATCCTTGGGTCATTAATATGCCAGACGGTTAGGTTTTTGAAAAAAACCGAGTTTCATGGTTATCACATTGTTACTGATAACTGGGTGATTCAACCATGTGGGCTATAAGGGTTGATGAAATGTTTGATCAAATCCGTAATGGGAGCCTAATGGACATGTGTTAATGATTCCATTTATTTTAGAGGGGCCACATGGGGCCATGGGTGATTAGAAAACCCTACATTAATCCCACATGTTTAATGAAACTTATACAGTGGATTAGCATAGTTGTTTCACAGTTTAGCCAATCAGTTTTCCCATTTAATAGATTTGGAGATTAAAATTTCATCCCATCCTTATTTTATGTTTAATACCACCTATATTCCCTCTTTTTATACTATCTCCCCATTTTGTGAAGATATACCTCTTATCCTGTTTCTCATTTTTAATCTATTTTTATAAATATCTAAAAAAAGTGTTGTTGGCCACGTTCTATCAATATAAGTATGATATTTAATTCAGTTCCTTTCATACATTTCATCTTTATTCTTATGTAATTCATAATCTATGTAGGAAAATATAATTTATTTTTAGGTAATTTGTATATTTTTCTACTATATTTCGTTATATCTCTTGTATAAAGTAGATACTAAAAAAGGATTCAACAACCTCTATATAGTATGTGGTCTTGTATTTATCCAATTAGACTTGATACAATTTGTTATTATATGTGATGTTGTGATTATAAACCGTCCCCACATTTTTTTTCAAATATAAATTCTTCTTAAATAACTTTTTCTCTATTTCATAACTACCCCGTTTCACAATTGTTATTTTCGGTGGATATTCTTATCGACTACTTCAATACCTCTATGTGTTATTATGAAATAAAATGTTCTATAAAAATGATTATGTGACCAACAAAAATCCTAACATGTGTTGGTATGATAATAAAATTTGAATTCATTGAATAAATAAATTATAAATGAATGGAATGACCTTGTCACATTCTCTATTTTAAATTATGGTTTATGAACCTGGATAATAGAATGTTAAATTGTAGAAAACAACCTCTTAAGTTATGTTTAAGAATTTCATACATGATGGATTATTATTATCATTACTCACCAAAATAAAATGAATTTTGAGACATGTTTAAGGCTATAGTCAGACATGATTCTTCACACTATCATTTTGTATTATGTTTGGAATAAAATCTCACAACATTTTCTGAAACATGGATATAATTTTCCATGTTATCCTAGTTGTTTATTAGCATGAATATTCTCAACTATCTTTGGGTTGATAAATAATATGAAATATGTATATCTAATCAAATTCATGGGTGGGTACCCTTATCTATAGCATGAAACTCTTATGAATATGAATGGAAACTTGAGTTACACCTATGGTATTAGATAGTAATACATATATATATATAGTTATAAATGTTACTACATATAATTTTCATATATTTGTATATATACATATAGTTATATAGTTATATATTTATTTGGTGACACATGTTAAGAGATTGAATGTCCTAAGCCAAAGAAGTTATAGTAAGGTGGGATGTACTCTTCGAACCCGACCAAAATTAGTTACAATTTACATTAATTTATTACATTAATTATATAAATGGAAGGCCATATAACATCCACCGATTAGATTATGTTAGGAAACATTGGTCTGGGATTACCATGTATATATCACACCCTGTTCATGAATCCTATTGGTACCTGAATATTATTTTTGGATGAAGGTATGTATAAAAAAAGCGTCTAAATAAGGATGGAAAATTATCAATACCAGGACAGAGTATGAGTGAAGTGGACCAAGATTGCGCTTGTGATTCAATTACAAATATGGTGGTTATTTTATTATTTTTATATATCATGTTAAATATTCATGATTATATGAATCTAGATTATTTGCCTATATTTTGGGTGGTGACATGACATGACACTATTTGTATATTATACTAGTGATATTTGTCAGGAAGATTTATTTTGTATTCTATTGATTTATATTATTATCACCACTTAGACTCTTTTGTTACCAATAATCTGTCACATTTTTTCACTCTGACCAGATGATGTTGTTTCCTTATAGACACACCCTAGGACCTCACTACTAGTCAGTACCCATCGATGTACAAGGGTGAAATATTTAGGGTATACAACTAATCATTTTCGGTGTATAGGAGTGAACCATGTCTGGGATGTTACAAATTTTTTATCATCAGAATCCACTAGCCAATATCCCAACATGGATGTAACCTTTTTTATACATTATACATATAATAATAATTTGATCATTATTCCAAGGATATATTTTCAATGTAGATGATTCTTAATGGTATTTTAAATCTAATAATATATGTTAATACCCATGTAGTTAATGTTTTTATATAATAGTATAACAAAATAAGATATTGAAATAAATCAAAAGGAAAATTTTATTTATATTAGATCCTTTAATTACATGTATTGTATCTGTCAGACATATATTTGTATTAAAGGCTGATGAATACATAATCATATTTCCATTTCTTTCATGTGGGATTTCAGCCACATTGGAAGATGGGGTCTGTATAGTTGTTTCAAATGTTCTTCAAATAATTATATTAGATTTCAAGATACCAATGTTAATAGACAAGTGGTTGGATCTAATGAAATATCACAATTTGGTAGATGAACATCATCTAGTTGTTTAAGGAATAGATGTGTTCATTGTTTTTGGCTTACTAAATTTAGTATAGTGGTGATCCTATGAGTTTTTCTGGATGAGGAATTTTGGGATAAGTATATAATATTTTTGAACAATGTTGTATTGAGTATACTCAAATTAATAGTGAAAAGCAGACATAAACTCTTCAAGGTATGATCATATAAGAATATTTCATAACAACACCACTATTTAATGAACATTGTGTTTCTTCAATTATTTAATTTTTTGTTGATTTATATTGTTTTTACATGCGTTTTTTGTGATGGTATATTTTTTTAGGTTAGTTTGAATTAATATATCTAAAATTTAGTAAACCTTTTCAAGGGTGTTTGTCCATGTCAGGTAGTTTTGTAACACATAATCATGTTTTCCACATATGTTTGGGTAATTACATTTGTCTAAGAGGACATTTTTTGGTATTTTTTATTCAAAAAAAAAGGATATTATGGGATTCCTAATAAAAAATTAGGGTTTTAATTCTAAAAAGTACCAACCATTAATAGGTCACACATTTCAACTATATGAATCCTTGGCAATGAAATCAGGATGGTTTGAGTCCAAGATGTTCACACTCTAGAAAATCTTCCCATCATATTGGACATGTTCCCATTTCTACTACACTTACCATTGATGGATAAGTGAAAATACAGAGTTATCATTAGTATTAATCAATCTATAAATATAGTACTCACTTATAATCAAATTCAATAGTATATATATATATATCATATAATCATTATCATTGATACATATAACATATCTACTTAAAATATAGTTTATATTATTATTTTCCCTCTAGGGAGGTCCATTTAAGGGTTTTGGAAAAATCAAATGAATGGTCCAACAAGAGAAGAGAATTCATCTGTCATTATAGACACTTTCTTGTCAATATAATTGTTTAGACATGATACATGTCATTATCTTTTATTTTTTGATTAGATTGACCTTGTTGTGACTGGTATGTTTATACCTACTGCATTATGACGGAGGTTCCACAGTCAAATCATCCTAGCGTGTGACTTCATGGGCTTAAGTATTCATGAAATCAGTCATCTTGAGATATAAATTACATTGATGGACTATAGTGGAATTATTCATGGATCCAGAAACACCTAATGGCCCTTGTATTCATAATTCACAAACCTTCATTTCAAAGGCATGTTCTCGTTGGATGAAGATATGGCCAACATCAATTATGGACACCATTGGTTGAGAGGTTGGGAGGTCATGATCATCACACCATTTTTTCGGGAATTATTGACTATTGTGGGAATCTATTATATATTTATGTCACTTTCATATATTTTTGAAGCCTTGGTTTATTCTGAAAGAGTGTAATTATGGGATACACTTAGTTTTCAGAATCATTATATGCAAACCTGGATTTGATACTATGATGGAAATGCTGACAAAATACCTACAATAAGGTACTCTAGAGTTTATAATCATCTGGGGGTTAAAGATGGTAGATGTTGGTATCAGACCCATAATATGTGCTACTTACATATCCTTGATAGAGGAATCAGTGCCCACATTGTATGGTACAAGTTGTGGCTTACACAAGGGAGTTTCGCATTTTAGGGGAACATGATTAGGTGATCCATATTGTAAAGGCACCCCTTTTGAGCTTGGGCCTTTAAGAAGGTGTTCTACATATCCTAGTTTTAATCAGAATTATTGTTCTCATAGTTCAGGATGAGTTAGTTGTTTGGGTGTTTTGATTATAAAACATCTCTAAGACCATGTGAGTCATAATAGGTGTGATAAAAACGAGGATGTCAGAGATCCAATCGACCACACAGCTCCTCTCCCACTGATGGGAGAGGATGGGCCTACGATAGAAGAAGGTGAAGCGAATGTAGGTGAGGTTGCGATGAAATGAACCCTTCAATGTGGGATGGAATTGGGGGTTCTGTGGCTCAGCTCTCAGAGGATTAATGACATACCACAGTGGGAGTTCCCAAAAGCGTTTTGGGAAAGGGGTGGAATTTCACCTCTCATCAAAAGGAGGAGTAAACATGATTTCCTCAATTGAAGATAGTTCCCCATTAAATTGAAAATAATGTGATCATCCATAATCCCCTAGAATAGAGAGGTTCACATATGTATTCCTAGGTTGGACTCTAGGTTACCATGGTAATTTAGACATAATTAAATCTCAGGTGTCTAATCCATTATGGGGAGATCCTTCGTGACTCCACATACCATGAATATGTAGACTCCAAGGGGCGCGCTGATCTACCTGATGATCTAATCATATGGGTATGGTGTCTTTGGTTGAGGCTTTGGAATAGTGCTGGGGGACTAGTTCACTTATGAGTGTTTTGTGACTTAACTGTAGTGTAGGGGTGAGATTGGAGCTAGAATAAATGTAACTCTAAGACGCCCCATTACACAGACTATTTTCTCATGTGGGGTGGGTGGAGCTCTGCATACCATAGTGGTAGGCGGGTAGAGGTGTCTTCCAAGTACTGAAGTAGTATTCTTGCTTGGGGATGTACCACCTCATAACATAGTGGTACAGGGTACTGCAGATAGTCTTCCATGCCACTTCAGGGTCCATCCATGTACCGATGTAGTATGTGGTGCAGGGTTCGATCTACATAGTGATGCACTATGCGGACCGCGTTATTGAAGGAGGGTCATGAAACCTATCCTTTGAGGGGGTTTTATTGACTTCTCTATCATGACACACCAAATTTATTATGATTTTATGAATGATTTATAGTCTAGAGAAAACTCTAGGTCATCTCTCAAGGAGCGTTAATGGGTTTAGAGTGTCCATTTTTAATAATAAGTACTTAACGAGGGGTAGTTTTGAAATATTTTAAAGAAAATGACTTGATTTAAAGAGTTTAATAGTTGATAAATAAAAGTTTTGTTTTATAATTTTTAGATAAATAGATTATTTCAAGTTCATTACACATGTTGGTGAGTTCATCATTCTGAATAATACACATGGTTTAATGGAATCATTTGGTTGAGAGTTGTTAAGATCCCAACTTCCTTCTTTACTAATAACTATGGTCAAAGTTCCACCCCTTGACACAACCATCGTGTTTTCAAGTATTGGGTATCAACCATATAAAATAAAGGCTACCAAATCATACTAAAATCTATTGTATGTGTGAGATAAATAGGACTCTTGTCTTGTCCAATCGAAACAACCCAAGATTCCAACATGAAATATCAACACAATCGCTATTGAAATTAAAAGTGTTTCACTTAATTTTAACGATAGAAATTAAATCATAAGAGAATAAATTCAAGATAAGAAATAAGTAAAATATTCAGCACAAAAATTACTCAAACCCAGTAGAATAACAAGTTCTAGAAATCCCTACAAAGTGTGTGCAACTCCCTCAAAATGAACTTCCCCCGTTTAGCTCAACAACATGAGGAGGAGGAAGCCCGGGTGGAACTTTGACTTCATCATTTATCCCCCTATGGGGATATTGCCCTCCATAACACATTGGATGATGAGATTCCTACTTTTAGTCTCCAAAATACCAGAGCCTCACCTCTTATCCATACTTAAAATTGTGATCCCAAGGAGCAATTTTTTAAGAATATTTTAAGGTGGTTTTGAGAAAATGGATTTTATTATAACCATATGTCACATGGGTTTCAACATCTAGAGCACATTATCTAGATTTGGTGAAAATTAAAATGTTTTATCCCCACCTATGCAATGTCCCCAATAAAATATTGGCACCCTTCCGACATGTTGAACGCACGATAAGGAAAGATTACAGAACACCACTTTTGACTTCATGCAGATTCGGTGTACTAGATAGATAAGGTATATTGGGCCCCTAGAGGGAAGAATGAGTCGGGGGTTACTTCATATTAAATGTATACCAATTCATTTTGGACCTTTCCAAAAAAAATCATCCCATTTTGGTTCACAGTTTAGGAGAAGTGTTTGGATGAGTCCACTGGTGTGCATGGATCTTGCGTAGTTTGGCCAATTTTCTTGGACATCATAATGGGTCATCAAAATCACCTCCTCCTGAAATGGAATTGTCAAAAAATATAACATTGAACTTTTTAAGTGATAAAATCAAAATAAATTATTTAAATATGTAATACAATTTGTTATTATTTTTATAACATTCAATATAAAACATGTTTAGTTCAGTGGTGTATGGGTGAAAATGAAACAGTGAATCACTATGCAATCACACCCCCACACCTAAAAATTTTCACTGTTGGGAAAATTCATAATTCCAAAAATTATGAATTTATATATTTCCATCATCATGAATATTTAATGTTAATTAAAAATGTAATTCTTTATAGTAATGTGATTAAAGAAAAAATCACACCAAGGAGATATTCTTAGTGATATTAGAAAAAGACATCTCAAAAATTGTATCCAAATGTAATTCCATGAGATGCAAGATAGCAATAAAAGAAAAAAATTACAATTTTATACATGTCACAAATTCTCCACTTGTTTTTGTGAAAACCATTACATACTATTCATCCCACTTTTTATCGAGTAAATATAATTTATTTTAATAATTTCCAACTTACATGATCATTTACATTGAACTTGCCTCACATCCTTTGAAATTAATTTTCAGAACCCACTAACATAAGAATTTCTATAATTAAAACTTCAATCTTTTGTCCTATATATCCATATATGTTGTACTTTTCAACACTCCACTGATTTATTAATTTTTCAAATGTGGTACTTGGAAAAAATCTCACACTCTTTCCCTAACCCATGTTTGATCTCCTCATGACACAAATTATAATGGTTATTACAAGATAAAAAGTAAAAGAAGGGTGGTTTTTGACTTGCCCAATATACAACCATATTTTGTTTTTCTTGAGGGCGTACAATAGTAAGAATATAGTTACCCACGTATAGGTAAATCTTGTACTGTGATGAAATAGATCAGATAAGGAACGAATGTATGGAAAACTGATTTTAGAAAGTAGATAAAAATCAATCTAACTTATATTTAACTTCTATTAAGAAATAAATTTTTTAATTTCATGGTTGGGTGAAAAACTTTGTGGAGATATTAAAGGACATAATTTTCTCTGAAACTATTCACAAAAAAGGTAACCATTCTTCTCAATGTTTTAAAAATGATACAACCACTTATATCATCGACATTGAACTAAATTTTAAAATAATGCTACACAACAATATTGAATTCTTGTGTAAATGCACATATTAGCAGATTTTTTTTGTATGCTAAAACAACATGAAATATGGACTTTCCATATGCATTTTAAATAACATCCATTATTAAATAGGAATCATTTTCCATGATAAACTAGGAATACAAAATTAATATTCTGGTACAAAAGTGAGGGGGTTGGAAGGTGGAATGTAACGATACAATTAAGTAAGACAAAAAGAGAAAAATAATAAGGATGATGAAAATTCCTAACTTACCCAGGAAAACACCCACCCCCACACCTAATGTTTGCTGTGTCCTTATTGTAAGAAAGGTGAATATGGAAAGGAATGATAAAATCTATTGAGTTTTATTCATATATTTCTTCTCGAAAATAGATTTCATTCATTAGGGACTCCAGAATGGATTCATGGAAGTGCTTCAGCGGTTCCCCATTGATAGTGAAGATTTTCTTTGTTTCATTATTTTGAAGCTAGACAACACCAAATGGAGAGATGTTATTAAAAGTATATGGTCCAAACTAGTGGGAAAATAGATTACCTCGATGAAACTTCAGCCTTGCATTGTATAAGAGGACCTTCCTCCCAATTCAGAACTTTCTATAAAGGATAAGACAGTCATGGGAAGCCTTGGATCCCTCCTTATAAATCCTGGAGTTCTTATATGCATCTCATCTCATTTCCACCAGCTTCTGAATCTGCAACCTCCTTTGAGAACATGCACCAAAAATATTATAATTGTATTGTATGACATCCCAGTAGGCCTAGTGATCAATCTCAATTGGGAGGTGACAACTCCTTCCAAACAATAGTCGATATTGTGACATACCAATTGGGGTTTTGAAAGCCTTACGATAATCCCATAATTAATAATCAATTCTAAGACTATAATCTTTTCCATTGGGTTGAAATTTTTTCAAGAATATATTTTACTTATCTATTTGACACCTCAACTTGACCATTTTTCTGTGGGTGATATGATGTAGGCACTCTATGACCGACCCCATACTGACATAAAAGTGACTACATGGTTTGGTTGGAGAAATGAGAACACCAGTAACTTATGATGAACTTAGGTGAGACAAAGCTACAGATGATTTGGGTTCTCAAAAACTCTATAACTACATTAGAATCAGCAGTCCTTTTGGATCATGCATCAAAACATTTTGAAACTTAATCAACTTCCAGATGAATGTACAAGTAGCCAAAGGATTTGGGAAATGGTCACATAATATCAATGCCCCGAACATAAAAAATTTCTGGAAAAATCAACGATTGTTGTTTCTTTTCATTTATTTTAGATACATTCCCTATTCATTAACAACTAGGACATGATTCACAAAATTCATGGGCATCCCTCAAAAGTGGTGTCCATAAGATACCAGATCAAGGACCATGCGAGAAGTCTATTAGGGACCAAAGTGGACCCCACTATCATGAGTGTGGAAGAATCTATGGACAGACCGGAACTCACTATCGAGAACACAACTCCTAATGAAATGATCACTAAATGTGAGCCAAAGGTAGGGGTCATCTCAAATGTACCAAGGAGACTCATGTTTTATAAGTTTGGCATTGTGTTTATTGAAATCTGTTGGAATGTAAGATGGTACAAAATAATTTACTATTTCAGCATACCAAGGAATAACATCTTGCACTTGGTAGATATGCAAATTCAGAATCATGTCTTTTATGGGAATACAGGGGGATGATTCAATGTCCGAAGATGGGTGAATCAAATTGATATGGTCAGCCTCCACATTATCTACTCCTTTTTTATCTATAATTTAAAAATTGAATTCATGAAGGAGGAGCATCCAGCAAATGAGACATAGTTTGGATTATGTTTTCTTAAGGAGAAACAGAAAGGTATCATGATCTGTGAAAACAATGAATTTGGACCCCAAATGGTTTTACATGAATTTTCCCAAGGAAAACACAATGGAAAGGAATTATTTTTCTATTGTGGTGTAGTTTTTGGGGGTAGTTTCCAATGTACTTGAGGTATAGGCAATGACATGTGGATCATGATAGACCCTTTGTGATAAGACTGCCCCAACTACATGGTTAGAGGCGTCACACATTATCACAAATGGTAAATCCCACCGAGGTGGTTGGATTACTAGGGGTGATGTGAGACTCCATTTTAACATATTAAAAGCTTCCTCAAATTCTTTATCAAAAACAAATTCTATTTCTTTTTGGAGTAATCGAGAGAATGGGACTGCAATTTTACTAAAGTCACAATTGAAATGGTGGTAATGTATAACATGACCAAGGAATTACCACACATCCTGTACATTTTTGGGGAATGGTAGGGAAGAAATGACATCCACATTTTATTTATCTTCTTGGATACCATCCCCATAAATGACATATCACAAAACTACACCTTGGCGCACCATGAAATGACACTTGTCATAATTTAATATGATATTCTTTTCAATACAGCCACATTGGACTAAAACAGGACTACTCAAACATTTATCAATATAATTTCCATAAATAGTGAAATCATTCATGAATACTTCCATGAAATTATCATGGTAATCTAAAAAAATACTAACCATACATCACTGGAATGTACCTGGAGTATTTTATAGACCAAATGAAATCCTTCTATAGAAAAATGTGCCAAAGGGGCAAGTGACGGTTTTCATTTCCTAGTCATCAAGGGTAATGTGAATTTGCAATTATCTAGAATACCCATAAAGGAAATAGTAGTGGGACTTACCCACTATTTTATATAGCATTTGGTTAATGAATAGCAAAGGTAAATGGACCTTCGTAGTGTGTTGGTTTATTGGACAATAGTCTATGCAAACACGCAATCTATTCTGCAAAAAAGTTGGACCAATTCATTATTTTCATTATTTATTAATGTAAGGAAAATTTTTTTAGGAAAAAATTGAATGGAACTAACCCATTTTCTGTCAGAGATGGTGTAAATGATTCCACCAGCTAATGATTTTTTTCCCACATTTTTCGCAACTTCTATGAGGATTGGGTTCAATTTACATTATGAATGCCTCACTGGTTTAGCCTCATCATTTAATAAAATATGATGTGTAAAAATGTATGGGATAATACCAAGAATGTCAGAAATTATCCATCCCAATTCTTGTTTATACTCCCACAAAAGTTCAGGCGGTCTCAATTCATGCTCAGGAGGTAGTGAACTAGAAATGATGATGGTAATCTTATTTCCATTCCCATGATATAAATATTTTAAATCATTATGAAACTATTTTAGTTCCAATTCTAGTGGATTTTGTATTGATGGGATTCTTTGTGAAAGTGAGAGGTCACTGATCTTATCTAATTGTGAAATTGTTTCATCCTCCGATGAGGAATGAGCTATTACAAGGTTAGTTGTATCATCGAAGGTCATTGGATACCTAGTATTCATTAAATCATCAATTAAAAACCATGCATTACATTTTTCTAGACCACTACAACAAACAATTCATTAATCATTACCAATAATATCAATCAAGGATAAAAACTCGGAAAGGGGATCAGGGGAATGATAAAAACTATTTTCAATAGAAGGGACTACATCAATTGAATTAACATAGAGATAGGATTGCTCTTCTGCGGGGTGTTTCATGGAATCATGTTTGTTGAAATGGAAAATGTCACCAAAAAATTCCATAGATAATATACCATTATGTACCATATTTATGGTTTTTGCAGTTTTCAAGAAGGGTCTCTCAAATGTAATTGCGGTATGTCCATTCATCATATCATATTCCATTTTTAGGAAATTAAAATCAACAGGAAAAATTAACTATCCCACCCTCACAAGAACATCCTATAACACACCCGATGGGTGTGTGGTACTCCGGTTGGCTAGTTGAACAAAAATTCCATTGGGATTTAGTTCCCCAACCTACAATGAAGAGTAAATGGATTGAAGAATCACATTTATAGAAGCACCAAAATCAAGCATATCATTTGGAAATTAATAATCCCCTATGGTGCATGAAATCGAGAAGGTTCTAGGATCATTGTATTTGGTAGGCAGTGAGAGTTATATCAATGCAAATAAATTCTTCACTAATCTTACCTTGTTATCACCTCTATGTCTCCTTTGGTGTGTACATATCTCCTTTAGAAACTTGGCGTATCTAGGTATTTGCATCATGGTATCAATGAAAGGAAGATTAACCTGCACTTTTTTGAATGTTTCTAATAATTCATTATCAAGTTATGTTTCCTTTTGTTTTCATGATTGGGAGGCCCTTTGTTGAAATGGAAGGGGAATGGTTTGTATAAGAGACTCATCAACATACACACTATTCCCTTTGGATGGGATTCTCTCAGGATAATCATTTTCTTCTGTTGGACCATTTTCAGTAGTTGGGATGCTTATTTCTTGAGGAGTGGATGAATCTAAGGGAGGGTTCATTTTGGTTTTATGTTGTTTACCACTTACAATGGTGATTGATATAACAATTCTATTATCCATAGGGTTATCTACTGGTTGAGATGGTATTTTACCCGACCCATGACTTTGAATTTCCTTCATCGAGTAAGATAGTTAGCCTAATTGAGTTTTGTGGTCTTTTATGAATCCTGAGTGGTTTTTTGGAATTGGATATTGTTGGTAGCCATTTGTTTCATCATATCTTCTATGCTAGGCTCAGGTTATAGAGGGGTCTGTTGGAAAGGCCTTCGGGGTTGTTGGTGATTTTTAGTTGGTGGTGGTGGATGACTACTCTTACCTTTTTGGTTCCAGGATTGATGGGAATGGGTTGAATACCCCCATTCCTATAGGATTGGTTTTCACTACACATAGCATTCTATGGATAGTATGGTTCTTTCCAAAATGGTTTGTTATAGGGGCCTCCTAGAAATATTACCTCAAAAGTCTCAAAATATTCATTCAATTAGGGAATTCTTCGGTGTAGTAGGTGTGAGAATAACATATTCCACAATGGATGGGAATAGGAGCTTAGGATTTTACATGGGACAGATAAAGATGTCAAAGAAGGGTGCTTACCACTTCGAACATCGTGTCCACCTTCCTCATGAATATGGAACATTGCAACTCATGGACACCTTGAATGGTTATATTTTTCGTCGTACCAAATTTTTGAGTTTTTAATGACATGTTCTCAATTAGGGTTCTTGTAGAAATTTTAGTCATATCTACCAACGCACCACCTGCTGGAATATGAATCATGATTCTATCAATAGGAATTAAACCACAATAAAAATATTGAATTAAACGTTTATCTTTTATTTGGTGGTGCGAGAAACTTGAACATAACCTTTTAAATAATTCCCAATATTCATGTAAAATTACCTCTTTTGACTAACTTATACCACATATTTTATCCCTTATAGTTGTATTTCAAGTGGATGGGATTTATTTTTCAATAAAATGGAGTTTCATGTCATTTCATCCTCTAATTGGTTAATTAACATAGTAAATCTAGTCTTTTGTAGTGTCTTCTAATGAAAATGGGAATTCTATATGATTTTAATGTTCTTCATCCACCTTTACATGGTTTAATTTAGATCACAAATTGTGAAATTCTCTTATGTTTTTATGAGGAAATTCTCTAGGAAGTCCATGGAATCTTGTAATAAATGAATTAGATCAGATTTTAGTTCATAATTGGGTGCCTCGACTTGCATTTGAATGTAAGCTGGTTGGATATCAACATTATGAGAGGTTAGTTCTTTTAATTTCTGGTTATTTTCAACCAAGTTATGTATTTTTATTTTAGTTTTCATTTTATTTAAAAAATAAGAAGGGTAAGGATCAAGAAGAGTGGCGATGTTTTGTGTCTCCTCCATCGAAGGGTTTTCTGTTGTGTCTCAGTGTCACTGACGTAGGATCATCTCCAGTTCAGGATATAAATGAGGTGAATTTCTTTTATTATAACTCTTCATGCACCAATACAACGCAACAAAGAAATAATAACACTAAAAAATTTAAAGGTAGAAGATAAAACAAACAAACCATTACAAAATTTACTCAATTTGTTTTAAAAAACACGCACTAAAACCAAAGTTCTATCCAGTAAAGACACCAAAATTTGATTGTTCTATCATGACATGACAAATTAATTATGATTATATGGTTGATTTATAATCTAGGTACGACCCTAGGTCATGTCTTAAAGAGCATTCATGGGTTTAGAGTGTGTGTTTTTAATAAGATGTACTAAAAGAGGGGTGGTTTTAAAATAGTTTAATGAAAATGAATTTATTTAAAGATATTAATTTTTGATAAATAAAAGTTTGGTTTTATAATTTTGATATAAGGAGATCATTTCATATTCACTACACCTCTTGGTGATTACATCATTTTGGAAATTACCAATGGTTTAATGGAATCCTTTGGTTGAGGGTTGTCAAGATCTCAATTTCCCTCTTGCCTCTTAAACTATACTAAAAAAACCACCCCTTGACAAAAAAATAGTGTTTCAATGTTTGGGTATCAATCCTGGAGAATATATCCTACCAAATAATACATAAATATTATTTATGTGTGAGATAAATAGGACTCTTTTCGTGTCCAATTGGAATAACCCAAGAGTCCCACTTGAAATCTCAACCCAATCGATGTTGAAATTTAAAGTGTTTCACTAAATTTAGTCAATATAAAAGAAATCAGAGGACAATCATGTAAATATAATAAATAAGTGAAATAATTAGAACAAATATTACACAAAACTAGTAATATATCATTTTCTGGAACTCCCTCCCAAGTGTGTATAGCTCCCTCGAAATGATCATCCACTGTTAAGCTCGACATCGATAGGAGGAGGAAGCTTGGGTGGAACTTTGCCTTCATCCTCGATCAGCCTATGAAGATTGGGGACTTCATAACACCTTGGATGATGAGATGACTCTTTTGAGACTCCAAAATACTGGATATTTTCCTACTGGCCGAACATACAAATGGGGATCCCAAGGTTCCATTTTTTTGCAAAATGGGATGGTGGTTTTGAGAACATAGATTTCATAAAACCATTTTTCACATGGTTTTATTAATTTATAAACAATTTTCTATCTTTGGAGAAAATAAAAAAGTTGTATCCACACATCTTGACTATCTTCAAAGAATGTTTGGCACCATTTGGACAAGGGGAGTGCGGGATATGGAGAGATCATAACACAGAACTTTTGAAATTCTGATAATTTAGTGTGCTAGATATATTAGATATTTTGGGACACAATATGGAAAAATGTGCCCTGTGTTCGTTAATATGAAATGTATACCATTGAATTATGTTCTAGACCGCAAAAATATAGCCCATTTGGATGCATGGTTTAGGAGCAGTGTGCGGATGAGTCAACTGATGTGCATGGATCTTGCGCATTTTGGCCCATTTTTTGTGGACTTCATCATGGGTCCTCCAAATCGCCTCCTCCTGCAATGGAATCCAAAAAAAAATTAACATTGACTATGATAAAAAATATATATGATTCAAAAATGGAATGAAATTTGTTTTTATTTTGATAAATTTAAATATAAAACAAGTTTAGCACAGTGGTGTAAGGGTAAAAATGAAATAGTGAATCATAGTGAGATCATTTATTCGTAATGAATTATTATTTCACGATAAAATAAATTACATTTTTGGTTTACCCATTGTTATTAAGTTACTTATTTTTATTTTTTGTGGTTGTTTATACATTCAGAAACTTGGTTAATGATTTGAACTTCATCGATGATTCGAAACAAAGATGGAATCCTCTCAGAATTATTTCATCTAACTTATAGGGTCTCCTCCATGATTTATTCATCCATCAATTCATGGTCCTCCCCCATTTATACATTTACAGAGACCTGGTACAAACAGATCTATAGGAATGATACACCTTTTTCGCAAGCCCTTGAAGATATATCTCAACCCGTGGAAGACTTGGTCAACTGGGTCTTGCAGAGGATGCAGTTCTTAATCTATAGTTTGTAGGACCTAACCAATTTTCATTATCTGAAAACTTTTTATTTTGCAATATTTTATACATATAAACATCTTGTACTTTATTCTACCAATGATGTGGTCCATGGGTTCTTCGGTTTTTTGGCCATCACTCTGTAGGACAACCCCTTGCAGGTCCTTCTGCGTACTAACGGTTTGTGATTTATGTATTCTGAAAACCCTTACAGGTGATAGTTTGTGGGTCAGATAAAAATATTCGTAAATCTAATATCTTCATGTTTCTTCTGATGTTTTCAACTTAATTTGCATGAATTTTTTTATTATACCTATAGGGATGTTTTATTACTTATGAAAAGTTATTTTGGGTGTATTTTCTTCCCATGGATACATTTTCCGGACCCTACAAATTCCAACATTGTAATGGGGTCATATTAGAATGAAGAGGAGGCTATTTCGGTGTAGATGCAGTCTCGGCATGAATGGTTATATAATGCTCTAATTTTATACTTTATCCAAGGGACTTACTGAGCGTAGTTATACTATAGATGGGGTTACATGGATAACCCCCTAAACATTTATGCCTTTTTCTATTATCACCCTAATTTTTCCTAGTCCTGACATGGTATGGGCTCCGCAGGTACAACATAATATTTTCATAGGAGTCCCTTTGATGGATTTCAAACTATCATGCTTTATGTCTCATTTCAATATTTAATTTCTTGACATTTTTTCCTAAACAATACACAGTGTAGGTTTAACAAGCTAGTACTTGACATTTATCCATGGGTTCCCTTTGTGGGTTTTCACTCTGAAATATATTTTTTGTTATTTTTTTTTAATGTTTTATAGTCCAACCAATAATAACTATTACTAATGATTTAGGTTGAATGACTATAACCAATCTTAATTGGGTAGGGGGCCCATGTTGTGATTCATCAGCCATGATTGTTGTAAAAATATCATACATGAATGAAGAATTTTTTCATGACCCTGACTTTGTGTTTTTTGGATGCATACAAGGCATGAGACCTAGTTTAGGAGTATGAAGGAATGTGAAGACTCTCCTAGGGACAAATTCTCCTTTTATTTATGGTTGTATTGTAGGAAACATATGTATAGCTAAAAGGGCAGCATGTGCATAGTCAAACAAAAGAGTCTTCAGGACTCTGGCAACCCATAGCTGATTTACTGGTGGGGTTTATAACACATTGGATTTTTTTTTATATTGGGAACAACAAAGGGTAGCCTATCTATGAGATAATGTCTGAAAGGATTTGAGAAATTTCTATCTTCTTTGAATGGGAAACCGCTCCCATATGAATTTATCTTCTATAGGGGAGAGATGATAAATGATAAGTTCAATTAGAAATCTATTTCTTGTATGGTAATTTTAAATTGGATGGATATGTAAGCCATTATCTAGAATGTTTTTCCAAATCTGGGGAGTGAGACTTGATATAAATGTCATAAAATTGTACGGAAACTATAAATGACTTTCCTAGGGACAAATTTGGCATTAATTGACTGTTGTTTTGTAGGAAACATAGGAAAAGCACCCAAGTCATGATGTTCATAGTCAAAAAATTGTGTATAAAGAAAACTGGCCTACCATCTCCGATGGCAATGAATGATTATGTAGATTGGGTCTTTTCTGGACATGACATATGGCCTCTAGAAAAATGGTTGCGCCTAAGAAGAAAAGATAAAATTTCTATTGGATGAACATTCTGTGAAACCCAGATATTAGTGTAGCCATTTATTTCATATGACTATCAACGTCATGCATATGGATGAGAAATATTTATTTCATAGATACCTCATGTGAGACCAGAGGTGAATCGGCCCAGAATGTTCTGATATATCACGGACATTGGAATGAAAGAGAATGGAAACCCTGAGTTTAAGGGTTCTTGAATTAGGAGGGATGTCATGAGGCTTGGGATCTATGAGGTGTAATGAGGTAGAATAGGACTCTCCTGAGGCTGAATTTTCCTTTCATTTATGGTTATCTTATTGGCATCAGATCCATCGAGGTATGATGTGCATAGTCAAACAAAGGTGTCTATAGGTCACTCGCCTTCCATCTGTGATGGCTAGAGCAGATTATGTAGATTAAAGACTACTCAAAGCATGATGTTAATGTTATGGAAGGAGTGTATAGGGATATAGTAGAAACACTTGGGCTGTGATTCACTCATTGGATCAGTTATCCCCTATGTACATCAGACTCATAGGCTGGGTCAGGCATTCATCTCATTGTTGGTGTACCTTGTAGTTTAATTTCGAATGACCAGGACCAGGGGTTTCTTATGTGTAAGGGAACTATGACATGCCTTTTACAGTTATCCTACTATAAGAGAAACTAAAGGAATTATTCTCTAGGATGTTATGGTGGATGAAATGCTAAGGTCCGTAACATCCAGTGATCTATGCTCACTGTGAGAAGAAATGGATTATGAAGATTCTAAATCACCACTTAAGAATAAAAAAATCAATTATAGGGAGATATTTATGCTTATAATAGTGTTTTTATTTAACATCATGAAACAATGTTGAATACCACACAATTTAGTTTCATGTTTGGTGGAGGTACGACAATTCCAATGTTAGAGAAGGTAAATACATCCAATCTTAAGTAGCCATGTATATTCGACTTGTTTGGGATTCTCTTCAATGATTAAATTTTTTTAAAATAAAAGGGGAAATTTCAATATCATTTTTGTATAGCTTCAAATCGTAGGGTTCAAGTCATCCACATATCATCTCAAGGGAAAATCAAGTTACACATGGTTTCCAATGAATAGAACTTGTAGAGTGTTTTCCCTCATGTGTGGTGGGAAGTAATTTCGGTTGATGTGGCCAACTCAAGATAGGAATATAAGAATTACCATTAAGCGGTGCGGTTTAATTTCATGTAGCTTGGACACATCATTCCTTGCAGTTTAGCATTGTGTATAAAAGAAATTATGTTGTGTAGTTTAGATTCATGTAGTGAGGAAATTTTGTCAAAATTACCATCAATAGCATTGATTTAATCATAGTCATTATATTCTAGAATTATTTAGAAATGAGCGATGATAGAATGTTTAATCCATAGTCTCAGTGGGGAAACCTCAATAATGAGGAATGACTTAGGGGATAGAATCCATTGGGAGTACTGAGGTTGGAGATGACTCTCTTGAGGATGGGTTTTATTTTGGTTGATAGCTGTTTTATTGGCATCATATACAGAGCCACTAGGGCATGACATGAATATTAAAAAAACATTTCCATATGACACTGGCCTTTCATCTCTGATAGAAATGAATGCTTATGGGGACCCATGATTTCCTGGAGTACGGAGTATGTCAAATTGGAATGAAGTATCCGAGAATATAAGAAATATCTAGATAGTGATCATCCATAAACTACTAAAGCTTCCACATAGATCTAATTCATATGTAGGGGGAAGCATGATGATTTTACTCCATATCAGTGTTGTAATTGAAATATAGAATTTCGGCCATCTCTTTATATTTGATTCATTTGAGTTTGTATGGCTGGTTCCAGATATCAAATCTGAGCACCACAATGTATCCTGCATGGGAAGGAATCAAGCAATACATAGTTCATAATTTTCCCTGTACAGATCTTACATGGATATAGGGGTATTGGAATTTTGTTTTCATCTGATATGAATGTCAGGTCTATCATATTCATAAATAGTTTCTTTACATAAGGGAATCTTTACCACTGCTCCAAACATCATGTGATTTATACTCGATGTGAGAAACAAGGTGTGGTAAAGATTATCATCATAATATGGTGTGATAAAACATAGAATAGAGTCATTGTTTTCCTTGTGTGGGCTGGACCAAGATTGAGTGTCAAGGAATCGCTATATATCCCACCGATGAATGGGAATCACGCCTTACCATGTTCATTGAGAACTGTTCATTTAATCATCATGCGATTAGGGTGATTTGTGCAATGTAGTTTAACGTCGTGAAACTATGATTCTATGTTGTGCTGTTTAAATTCATGCAGTAAGGAAATTGGAAATGCAGTTTATTGGCATATTGCATGTACTAATTCCATACATCATAATGTCATGTGGTAAGTATGACGACTCATTGTTTTGGGTCTTAATGTTTGATCCACTTCTATCTCTATTACATGAAGTACATCTTCAGAATTCATCTATTAGTGGGAGTCGTGATGAGTTTTACATCCATTGTATCAAGTAATATTCTCCATTGGGATTGATCCAATATATTACATATGGTCCCTCCCACATTGACTCCATCTTTGGGGACTTCTTCCCGAGTATCATCAGGCTTCTTTCGTTGGTGGTAGTCGCAATGTCATGTCCATTCATCGATGGCCTATTTGATCAATTGAGGGGACCTTAGTGGTTCTTAGTGTTTTAATTTCAATCCAGATATAACCATTTCTTAGTTTGGAAGGAATATATTTTGAAAAATATATTTCATGATTTTTTATGTCTATTTATAGAAAGTGGTTACGCAATATGGTCTCATAAATGAACCAAAAATATTTATTTAATTATTTGATCAAATATTTCAATGGAATATTATATATTTTTTAGGTGTTTGAGGATGAAATATTGGCCAATTCAATGGTAAGGTCATAGTATGAGAAACAAAGGTGACATTATTGGGTATCGTGTGGGATCATTTATTGTATGAAAATATATCAATGAGTTATTTTTGGATATAGTTGGTGTGTTTACTATGACATGTAATATTTGATAAAGATTTTTCTATGGATCCATAAAATATAGAGGTCATGATTTTATTTGTCTTGGTAACCAATAATAATGTCTTTGAGATACATAATTTCATTGTCTTATCCTGTTATTACATATGTTTTGTTCATGAATTTTCTTTATTTGCTTCATAAATTAATGATTTGACAAGGAAACGAGTTCTATTTCAATGGAATAGAGAATATTAGAAGACTTTTTATTGGGATAGTGTTTTACATACATTCGTACTGATATTGATATTTTTTTAAGAGGGATACAGTTACATGGCGTATTATGATAATAAAGGATCAGGATTGGGATTTTTTTCCATGTATGAATATAATGTTGTTTCATAGGGATCACAATAGTTGTGGTTTAATGAAAAGAACTACCCAAAATATTATTTTTTCTTATCTTAGATAGACCATGAAATGAAAACATGTAATCAGTACATTTTTTGGGATAAACTCATAGTGTTTATAGATCATTCAAGCTTGAAACACATTTACTCACATGGTTATTTTTACCAAAGACATATAAGATGGATAGTGTGTCTCTAAACATTCGACTATGAATTTATTTATAGACTGAGTGAAGGTAATTTTGTGGTGGATACTATAAGAAAGAATTTGTATGGTCAGGTGAAACAAGATGATTCACATCGATGGAAGTTGATGATGGTGATAACTAAAATTCCCTTGGATTGTGAAGACAATAATAAGTTTGTGGTTCTCTTCCCTGTTTCTTTGATTCATTATTTATAGATGCAAATTAAATAAGAACATACCTATCATTTAAAATATATTGTTATGGGGTAAAAACTCAATTGTGGGGATAACATTGAGAGATAAAATATGGATGGTATATTTAGAGAGTCCTTGAGTCTATAGAATGTAACGTTGGTTGCTCGTTTCGCATCATGGTGACCTTCAGTGGAAACCTTAGATCATTTCGTTTTTTCTTCTTGGGGTCTCAAAGAGCAGGCAAAAGTCCGCCTATTGGAGAGGAATCACATAATGGTGTGCTTCTCGTCTTTGGATGATTTCATCACTTTGTGTTCATATGCTCCACGTACCTGCTATGACTATCAATTCTTCCTTATTAGATGGTATTCTGTTATCCACGTGAACTAAGAAGCTCCATCATCAGTTTTCTGGGTACGATTTTTTGAGCAACCATTTCCTTTTCAGAATCCTTCTATAATGTGTATGTTGGAAAATCTGGTGGGTCGATACCTTTTCTCATACTCAATAACTTTGGTCATTTGTCATCCGATTTCCCCTTGGGTTTGTGTTGAAATTGATATATATTTACCTCTTATCAAGTGGGTCTGTATATCAGTTGTGTAGGAATATAGATATAAGAATCCTGTAATATTTGAGTCCTGGAAGCACTTCTGCAACTCCTATAATCATTTAGGGTACTCATCATGTTCTTTCTAGTGAAAGAATAAGAATGTATAGAGATTGGTATTGCCAAAGGATATTCTCTCTGATGTCCCTCCCATGGTATGAAAAGGCATCTCCAATGATGATCCTCCTCTGAAGTGTTTGGAAGTAGTTCCTACGAGGTAGATTCGGGTTGACATCTTTGCAAGATTGAATTTGGACATAGGGTTCCCTAGTTCGTCTTGTCAGGTCCAGGAATCCGTGGCCCAGTCCACTCTTAGGATCTCTCCCTCTATCATAGAGGCGGTTAAGGATGGGGCTGATGGAGGATGGTATTCCCCAAAACATGATATTTTTTGTCCAGCACCCGAGCCTTCCTCTTCAACTGTCTCCGAGTCACCAGGATCCTGTATTGTATACATAGATTAGTAATCCTTTTAATCCACTAGTCAGGTAAGAGGAAGAGAATACTGATTCTGATGTGTGGAAAACAGTTATTCCAAGAGGAAAAGGAAGTCGAATGGTATAATGTAAAATGAGGATTCTGAATCGAGGGGGGAAAGCATTGGTTTCGTAGTCATGGCCAGTTGATGAGAATGTCCTCTATGCGTATGCAAGCGTTTATTCTGATACTAATAATGGGAATGGGGGCTTCTTCTCACATGATATTATCCCATTAACATGTTTAATCAATCTATTCCTTCCTATGACTACAAAATTTTTCCAAAAAATACTGACAATGACGTCTGCTATCAATACTAAAAATACAGATAAAGAAATCAGGTCCTTTCATGCACTTCGGGTTATGCCAGCCGAGAAACTATTGTAGTTGGTTTCTATTAACCACTTGGTTCCTTGCCTGGTGGGTGAAGAGGGGGGTGTAGAAGAGGGACCTAATGGTTTTAGGCTCAGGAAGGGAGGATGGGAAACTGTGTGAGGTGAGTGAGAGTAAATTGGTTGGGTATTCTTCTGCAAAGGAGGGTGTAGAGGGGATTCTAGTTGAGCTGGAATGAGAGGCTTATTATAGGGAATCACCATGGGGGCTGCTATTACAATAAGATGAAGAGATAGTAGAGAAGATGTTAACCATATGTGATTCTACTGAGGCTACAGAAAGGATGAATGGAAGATTGATTCAAGTAAAAACAAACATGGACAATGATATTGGACTGATAAATAAAACCTAATCCTAGAAAGAGGATTCAATAACAATAAAATTTTGGTACATGAGTTCTTGTGAGTGTGGGATATACTGGCATTCCATTTTGAATATAGTATCAAGGAAGTCCTCAGAAGAAAAGGTAACAACTCTAACCTTGAAATTATTTAAGGGATTTGAGTCTAATGGGTTTAGGCTGGCCTTTGATAATTTTGTTATGTGTTATAGTAATTTATGGTTTGGTTGGACTTGTTGGTTTCAAAAATTTTTCTTAAAAGTGTCCTTTAAAAAATATATATATTTGGAGGAGAGGATTGAAGGGATATCTATTTTTTCAGTTTCAATATCATATAATCATTCCTATGGATTTTTTGGAATGAATTAAACCTACTTACCACTATACAAGATTTGGTTTTTATCCCATAATATAGAACATGTATAAGATATTGAAAGTAAATTCTTTTGGTGTTGTCGTGAAATAAAAATGGAAGAGTTTGATATGTTGTTCTGAACCTATTAGTATGTGATGTATAATGACCCAATAATAGTGTATATGAATATTACGTCCTTTTATATGAATGTTAATTACATTTTACAAATTCACTTCTGAGGACAGTATTGAATAGTGACTTTGAATACATAAAATATATTATTCAATATTTTGAATGATCATCAAAATATCCCATAAAGATATTCTCCATAAGTACTCCAAATTAAATGATTTCTATATAACCTACAGAATGGAAAAATGAGAAAAGGTGATCTTATATACTCATTAAGGGAATGAAATCAATATATGAACATATGATTATAAAAAAAACATCAACATAAATTTTTAATATCGAAATATTGAGTCATGAAATAAATCATATTAGTTCGTAGGTTATAAATCATATTCTAAAATTAACCATGATAACATAGAATTGGCATAAAACATGAACTTCTGGAAAACAAAGAATCATAGAAAATCATTTCCATATTTTCCAATGATCATAGCCAAGACTATCATAGAAGACAAAAGTCCATTACTGAACCAGGTTTACTTGCAGTTTCAACACTGTATTACTAAAAAATATCAATTAACCGTTCAATTCATGTTTATCTCATGAGATATAAATATTTAACCAAATAATTGGTGGGAGATATAGGTCACACCCATCGTATAATTAAATCATTCTTAGATGTTCGACAAGAAAATAATCCATTCAGCACAGCATATCTCAAGAAAAAATGTGGTACTTAAACATCATTCCATCATAATCCATATAAAATAAATGGATTTCATATAAATAATTAAATCATAAAAATAATAAAATCAATGTGATAATCGGTATTGAAACTTAAACTAATCTAATCGTATATGGAAAATATTTTTTTGAAAATACATGAAATTAATTCTTGAAGAAAATAACCCTTCATCTTAAAAAACATTTTATTCTCTAAAAAAGACATGTAATTTTAAAAGAAAAAAATTTAAATGAAAACACAATTGAAATATTTTAAATGATGATTTATGTAAATAAGGCATTATGAAACCTAATGAATACATTCATGTCACATAAGTTAAAAATCATTCTCCATATACATTTTCAAGAAAAAATAAAAAAAGTACATTTTATCGAATAATAAGAAATATATTCTTTTCATACCATTTAGTAAAAATTCAATGAAGGGTAAAATTGACTTTTTGTAATTTTAGAATAACATATATAGTATTACATATTTAGGTAACATGGATGTGGATGATAAATATTACCCATTAAGTAATTATGTATAAACAATATTGAATAATAAAAAGACTAAAAAAGTATCCCTTATAATAGGTTTGATATAATTCATATGTATCCTAACCTCTTGTACAATGATTTAAATATTGTTATTGACTTATTAAAAAGTCAAAGTTATTTATATGATATCATATAAGATTATATTATCATTTTTTAATAATAACAATCCATTGTCACTTTTTTTCAGATATTAACTAGTTTATTTACTAATACAAGATTGGTTGGATATGTTCATGTTCAAATTCTTATGTTATAGTAATATAATTTACAGAATTATTTCAGTATAATAGATATCATATTTCTTCATTACATTCAAGTAAATAATCATGGATTAATGAAGGTCATGTAGAATGAATCTCATCGCATCATGTAGATGGTAGGTTGTAGATATAAACGAGTGAAGATATCATTCACTTAATGGATAAACAGTATATAATTGGATGGTATATCAATTATAAAGAATAATTATACTGTTATAATAATTATTTACATTCATTATACTCATCATTATACCAATTTAAATTTAGTACTATTGAATATAAAATTACGCCACGGCCCGCAGACTGTAAGTTGTATGCACGCACACATGGTGATATTGTTATTCGTAGGATGGATAAAAGGAAGAATAAGGTTTTACAATATTTATAATAAAATAAGGAATGTAGATGATACAAAATTTATTACTTTATTATGGAAAAACTATGTAATGAAAGTATCAGAGGAAAAGAATTTTGGAAGTTGTGATTAGACAAATACCTCTTTTTTCAAGTATCTCTTTTTAATATGCAAAAAATCCTCAATAGGATGGATATAATCCCAAAGTGTGGTCCCTATAAGTATGGGAGTGATTTTGGGAGAAATTTTAGTAGAATTCAGATGATCTAAGGGGTGTGATAGTTTTGAGTAAGTCTATTGATTTTGTTTCTTTTTATAAGAGGGAGGTGCGATTTAGTGAGTCTTGAAATATTATTTTATTATAAATTTACTTTTATATTAAAATAGCTCCAAAGTGATATATTTAAATGATAATATGGGGATAATTTGGTATATTATAAGAACATAATTTTTTTACATGTTTAGGTCAAATATTTAACAATATGATTTTGCTTTAAAACATATTTAAATAAAATATCTCTAACAATACCTTATTTTATTTTTTAGTATATCATTAATTTAGTTATTATAAAATTCTATGATAACCTCAATTGGATTATCAATTTCATTTTAACACTATATATGTCATTTGGTTGAATATTAGATTTTTATTAATATAATATCATTAAATAAAATAGTATTTGTTTTGAAAACTCATTTATGTCAATTTTGACACTATTTAGAAATTAATTTTTTTAAAGATGTAAAAACATGATTATTTCCAAAAAAGGCATTATCTCAACCCTAAAATTATAATTCAATCCAAAAAACATGTATGGAATCAAAAATCTAAATTTAGAGTAATTTTAATATTTATAATATAAATTATTTTAGCCATTTATTAATAGCTCCATCACTGCATCATCATTCTATCATAAATATATTCAATTATTTAATGGGTAAAAATAATAAATAAAATTCAATTATGTATGCAATATTTTAAAAATTAAAATTACTATTTATATTTAATGATATCATTTATATTAACCCACAATAAAATAGTATTCGTAAAAAGATACATGATATGTTATATTTCTCTTCAATTTAAATTAATTATTATAATAGGTTATTATCACACCCAAGTGGCTCGGGAAGGCCAAATGTCCATCCCATGTGTTTTATGGGTCTCCCATAACTCATCCAATAATATTATGAAACAAGATAGGGTATTTTTATATTATGATAATATTAATTTTACTATTTTTTAACTTATTTTCCCTTTAATCGTGGTAATTTAAAATAATTAGAAAATTTACTATTCATAATGTGAAAAAAATAAAAGGCGACAATTTGCATTATTTTTACCAAATTATTACGAATATGGAATCACTTATTCCAAATTCTAAACACATAATTGGATGAAATTTATTGAAATTTAATTCGTATTGTTAGAATAAGAAAATGTGTTTTCAAGATGTAAGAACTATAAAAATATTATCATGTTTTTAAATCCAATATAAATCTGAAATTTCTTTAAATGGCCAAAATTTATTAAATGATAATAAAATAAATTTATAGTTTAAATCAAATTTTAAATATAATCTATGTATATAAATTTATTATATGAAAAATTCTATTTTGAATTAAAATTTATTATTTTTCACTTTTCAGTAAAATATTGATTTTATTAGAAAAATAGAAAAAATAAATCCAATGTAAATATTTATGTTCCAATTCCAATGTAGAAGTTTAGTTTTTCAAATATAATATAAATAAGTATTAAAATATATATTTAAATTTGGGTTTCTCTCAAAAGACGGCAAGACTACAATTTTCTAAAAATAATTTTTTTAACGAAAAAATTGAATTTGTTCTGATATCATGTATAGGAAATACATAAGACGAATGTTAATGTTTTATAAAATTAAAAATTTCATTAATACATTTAATAATATATGTTTTATATACCATTAACTAATAATGTCTTTATAATATATTATTTTTCAGTGAAACTCATTATTGTGTACAACTAAAGCTATAAAGGATGGCCAATCTTGCATATAACGCAAGCAATGTCAGAATTGTGTGTAGTAAATGATTCCTTTGGTTTTGTGTATACAAAAATCTAATCATATTTATTTAATACATTTAATTAATTCTATACATATTGTTGCAGGAATCGTACATGAACTCAATGTTGTGTGTAACATATGACAAGTCAGTTTAGTGGGAAAGGAATGTTTGACTTAGTGAATTGCATGATATCAATGAAATTTTTATTTTATTATCAAAATGATCCAAAGGAACTCTGGTTGTTAAATTACACCCCAAATAAAATTAATTTCTCCCTATTAATTATTTAGGATTATAAAAATATTACTACTTGAATGATTCATTAATATAATCTCAAATCGTAAAAAAATACTAAAATGTCATTTTAAAAATGAAATATAGATACATAAAACATTTCCCAAGTAAATTATCCATGGTATTTCACAAATTAAGAAATAAGTGGGATATAAATACTAGGAGAAGGAAGAAAAATATATCCATAATGTTCTGATGGGTTTTGATAGATAACAATGTTTGGATAAAGTTAACAACACAAAACCCATTAATGTATTATGATTACATAGACCATCTGATTCATTGGATAAGAATGAGATAAGATAATGTTTTTGATTTTCAAGATCCTTTATCTAATTTTAATGAACATGAGAAGTAATATATACTTGATTTCAATACAACCACACCAATGGTAATACCATTAAAAATTTCCACTTCATCTTTTCTCCCAAGAAATGAAGTTAAAATTTTCATTCATGAATTGTTTTCAGATCCTGAAATCCATAAATATAATAATATGAAATTACATATGTCTCTAAAAAATGTTAATAGTGATTTTAAAATATACATAGGCCCACCTATAGCATGATAATACAATAATCTATCATACATCAACTGGAGTATAACATATACTATCCATAATTGGGAAATCATACAATCCATCCAAAAACTGAAAATTTACTAGCTTGGAATGATGTAGAGTAAATAATTTTAACATTTATCTCCCATATCTCATAAATTTGTTCTTGTTTGTCACATTGAAAACATGGGAATAATTTAATAAATTATTCTCTAGTATCATGGTAACAACCTGAACTATTAGATACCCTTATGTAAAACATACATGTTTTCTTATTCAGGAGTATAAAAAGCTATAATCTTCATCCGAGATAGCTTAACCCTTATGTAAATACATCCTTTAAAAGTTCGAGGGAAATTAATATCATTAAATTTACTTATTCCTATACAACATACCTTTATCCAAATATTATTATCTCAAAATCATGTTCATATTAAGGGACATCCTTCTATAAATCATGTGTTCTCCAAAAACATAACATTATTACCTCAATATCTTTTCAAGGTTACTAGTACCACTCAAACTATACATTCATGTACATGTGGAAAATAATAGTGGACCACTATATAAATATATATAGAAATATATATATATCTCTCAGTATTCCATAATACAATGAAAGCGATTCTATACCATTTTTCTATATTCCCATTATAAACACTCAATCATTCCACCACTTCTTTTTCAAACTCAACATCACCAATAGTGGTTTCATGTGATTTTCCTTTGTATTTGGTATTATGAGGTTGTTGAGGTAGATAATTATTAATAACCCATAGATTAGAGAATTGGATCGAATATTTCCACATTTCCTTCCACTTGCAACATTGAAGTGTGGGTAGTGCAGTCTCTGTAGCCTTTTCTCTATTCACATCATTAGCTACCTTTTTGGAATTACTTCGGAACTCACCATCTTAATGGCCTAATATTACACACATAACAAATTTTCTATTCCAATCGATATTGCGTAAACCATGTTTTATTTCACACTTTGAGCCTAAGGAAACACTCATCATCTTTCCACCATTATTTTTATATTTTCCTTTGAACATTATATTTTTTTCTATTCCAGACCATGAGAATTATATGTAACACAAAATTCTATTTCTACCTTGATATAAAAATTCCCAATCTCTTTGTTACAAATTTATGTTTCTTAAAAATAACAACCTTCTATGAATTATTTTTAATCCATTGTAGAATCATTCAAATTTAATTTCAGGTTGGATGATAAAGCCAGAAGCATTCCCTGAAAGTCATGTAAACTTAGTGTTGTATGTACCAACAGATTTGTTATATTTTTTATTATGATCAATGAAATTCATTTCCATTATCATTTTAATAATTCTAGGAAAGTACTTAATTACAAATAATTTCATGAACCAATCTCATTTCATGGATTCAATTTCATCATGTTACTTCATATTCTTGGTTAGAGTCCCCCACTGCTCCTCTTATCCTTATAAATAATAGAAATTAAAAGAGACATTTTCATGTTCCAAAAAGTGATGGATGGAATGTATCTTTACAATGGTACTAATCCGTTCAGCAGTAACAATTGGATCCAAAGACCCACTAAAATATGGTGGACGTTACCTCAGAAATGAATCAACAGAATTTCATTCCTTTCTCTGATAATTTATAAGTCTATAGTGATTCAAAACATGTTTAAGTCCAGTGATATAATTTTTCATTTTATTTCCCATAAAAATTATTTTTTTATGAGTAAAATCATTGAATTTTCCATTTCATTGATCATTAACATGGTTCTTTCATGTTTCGACCATTATTTTAAAACCAAAAAATAATTGTGCGAGATGATAAATCATACAAGGAAATAAACATAATCAAGGGTGTGTATTTTCAGTCTCTAACATATAAGGTTTAATACTCTCTAATTCATTATAATTACCATAACTCTATTACCATAACCTATTATAATAAATATCCTTATAAAATCCCTTAGAACTATCTCTAAGGATGACACTAATGTTTTCACATCCTATATTACAAATTTTGAGTAAACCATTACTCTGATACCAACTATAACAACCCAAGAATAACATAGATAAATATTACTTATTTTCTGATTAATATACAATACATTTTACAAATTCACACCTGAGGACCGTAATAGTATAGTGCCTTTAGAAACTTAGGAATCATTCTTATAATTTTCCAAATACCATCAATAGATCCCATAAAGTGCTTCCTCTTTATTACTCCAAATTAAATTATTTATTTATAACATGAGGAATAAAAACATAAGAAAGGGTGAGATTAGATGCTTAGTAAGGGAAAGAAAATAATAGATGAACATATGAATGAAAAAAACCTGAAGGTAACTTATGATTATTGAAATCTTTGGTCATAAAATAAATCTTAGTAGTTTATAAGGCATAAATCATAAAAGAACATTAATAATGATAATGTAGAATTGGAATAAAACATGATCTTTTTTACAACCCATAATCATAAAAAATCATTTTCATATTATCCAATGCTCATAGCCAAGTTCATCATAGTAGAAAAAATTCCATTACTGAACTGGGATTATGTGCCTTTTCCACCTTGTATTGTCGAACGAGATCTACATCCCATTATAGTCATTTATATATCATGAGATATAAAATTTTTCTAGATGAATTTGAGGTAGATATTGGTCCCACCCATCTCAAAATTAAATAAGCCTTACATGTGCCACACAAACATAAATCATTAATCATAGAAAATACCAAGGAACAAAAAATGGGGTTTTAAAATATCATTCCATCATAATCAATATAAAATAAATGAATTTCATACAAATAATTCCATCATAAAAAAAATAAAATCAATGTATTAATAAGTGTAAAATCATAACCCTATTTTATATTAATAGGAAAAAATTGATAAAATACATGAAATTAATTTTTAAGGAAAAAAATTATTTCGTCTTTAAAAATGTTTACTTTTCTATAAATTCCATGAAATTATAAAAGTAAAAAATTTAATTGAAAATAATATTTTAATATTATAAAGGATTATTCATGGAAATAAGGAATTTTTATAGTGTATAAATCCAGTCTTGATGTATAATTTAAAAAAACATATTCTCATTATTTTTCCAAAAATGTAAAAAAATACCTTGTTTTGAATAATAACAAAATAATCCTTTCATATAATTAGGTAAAAATTCATTAATAAATAAAATTAAATTTAATCCATTTTAGAAGAATATAATAATTACTACTTATTTAGGGAACATGAATTTGGATGATAAATATAACTCATTAAATAAGTACATATAAACAATCTTGGATAATAATGAGATTTCAAAATTTACCCTTTACCTTATGTTTGATATCATTTTTATGCATCTGAACCTCCTATATAATGATTTAAAAAATTGTATCTACATATTTCATAATCTGAATAATTTTTATGATATCATATATGATTATATTGTCATTCATTTGATAATAGTGTTTCATTGTCACTCGTTATTCAGATATTAACTACTTTATGTTCGTATGTATGTTTTTTCGGCTATGTTCATATTACAATTGTTAGGTTATAGTTAAATAATTTAATGAATGATATGTCTATAATATATATAATATTTATTCATTCCATTATTGAATTTAATCATATTTTAATTAAGATCTTGTAGAATAAATCACATCGCATGTGTGAGATAGTAGGTCGTACGTATGAAATTGTGACAATATCATTCAATTAATGGCTAATGTGTATGTAATTGAATGGAATATTAATTTTACATAATATTTATCATTTTATATTCATTATTTCAATCCATTATTCTCATCATTATAACCATCCAAATTATGTATTGTTTAATAAAAAATTCCACCATAGCATGGAAACGATATGTCGTATGTACAGACACATAGTGATATTGTTATTTGTAGGATGGATAAAATATGTATACATTTAGTCTTTATTAACAATAACATATCTTCATGTAGTAGAAACTAGATTCTTTTTACTTTTTTATTAAAACAACCTAAGTAGAAGAAGTATAAGTAGAAAAGAATTTTGAAAGATGTGATAAAAAATATCTCTTTTTTCGAGAATCAACTTTTGATTTGCATAAAATGTCTCCATAGGATTGCTTTATTAATAATGTTCGATCTCTAGTAATAAGTTAGTGATGTTGGGAATATATTTTAGCAAAATTTGGATGATCCATTGGGATTGAGTGGTGTGAGTAATGTAATATTGAAATAATGATGTAGATGTTCAATTACAAGAGGGGTGAATTGTAAGTTTAAAAAAAATCATTTTTATCCATATGGGAAACTATGTTTAACAATGTTAAACTAGGTAAATTCACAATACCTTTTTTATTTATATTAGAAATAATTGCTAGTTTCCATAAATATGATTACTGAATTGAATCTTAAGGAATGTTTATAAGGAAATGATTCTTCCTTAAAGCCTTTAGAATATTACTTATCTGAGTACATAAAATAATATGAAAGTATAATAAGGTTATACTTTCATCATTTATCAAAATACAAAGGAAATAAATTTGAATGAAAACAGGTAACAATTTTGAAATCATTAAACCAAAAGAGTTGGGTATCCAATATCCTTGTATAAAGGATCCTTGATGTATACTTTCAAGAAAGTCTATCTTACCCACACCAGGGCAATCCCTTGATAATATTATCAGAATGTATCTTTATATCCTCGAAAACCCCAAAAATTAAGGTAGTTAGCACCTCTTTCATGTTATCCCCATAATTCCTTGAACATTAAGATTGTCGGCACCCCTGTCTTGATATCCCCATAAATCATCAACTATTAAGTGACTTAGAACCATTATCCTATTTTCTCTAGAAGTCCGCAATTGAAATCATCAATAATCAGAGTCACATGATTTAATATGAGCAAGTTTTTCAGTATTCATAAAGCATGAGAGTCTCACACTCTTGTTATCACTTCAACAACATGTAATCTCTAGAGTGATCAACAATCACCTTTGAGCACGTTCGAATGAGATCATATTTATAGGAACATCTCAAATGGTCATCTCCCAACTTCAATAGTCATATGTTACACTGAATCATAGTATGAATTATAAATGTTTCACTCAAAAAACAGTTAGTTAGAATCATATTGAATGAAATCATTTCAAATTATGTATAAGGAAAATGAAATTTCATAACCAAATCTATATCTCAGAGTCTATGAGAAAATATAATTTATAGTCTAAACAAATAAAAATTCATAGTCTATAATATATGGATATTTAGATTCTGTTTTAAAATTAATTCATAATCTGAATTCTATAGATTTTAGAGTTTAACTTCAAATGAATTTGGAATGCAAATTCTGAGGAATTCAGAGTCTGAATTTTGAGGAATTCAGAGTCTGAATTCTAAGGAATTTAGAGACTGAATTTCGAGGAATTCAGAATCTGAATTCTTATTAATTGAGGCTTATAATTATTATGAATTTAGAGTTTGAATTCTCAAAAATTTTATGTTTTAGTTCAACGGAATTAGGGGCCTAAATTTTAGAGAATTTATTGGAAAAATTTTAGAGAATTTGGAATCTGAATTTCAGTGAATTCAGATCCTAAAATTAGAATACATTATATATAAGGAATTATAGGATTCCGAGGTTTTATATGTGAAAATAAATTATCAGAATAAGAATATAATGAGTAAGATTTAGAGATATTATGAAATGAACCATGAAAACAAAAATAAGAATAAAATATACCTTAGTTAAAAGACTTTTTCCTTATGAAAATAATCCTTAGGGAAAACATAATTTTATTAATGATAAAGTGTTTGTGAATTTCAAGCCATAGAGGAATGGAAAAGTCATAAGGATACCTTATTGACTCAAAAATATTCCTCTTTTTGGAATGTATAAACTTCCTTATAAAAAAGAATATAAGGAATAAGAATTTTTGTTTATGAACATAAAAGAAAAACATATATCCCTTTACTTATGAGTCCTAATGAATACGACTAACTCGCCCATTAGTTTTGTAATCCATAAATATCATATTCATGACTTCCATAAATATTTTATTTCTATTTCCTTCATTAAAAAATATTCTTTAATAAAACTCCCCTTATATAGACTCCCCCTTACATAGGGAATTATTTTCTTTTCCTGGTATTATTTTTATCATTCCTTTCTCCCCATTGTAATTTTCAAAATGGAATACAGGGAATGTAAAAAAATATGGTACCTGAAATATTATTACTATATAAAAAAACTCAAGAAGAGGAACCAAAATATTCATTATGATTAGAAAAAGATTGTACAAGAAAGTTAATACAACAAAATATCATTGTTAATGGAAAAGAATCATCCTTCTCTTTTATTATGGAATTATATTTTTAAAAATGGTCATCATATTTTTATTCTATTTATGATCCTCTTAAAATTTTTTGAGTAGTTCATCCTGAACTTCATTATTCTTCTATAGTGCTTTGATCATTTCTTCCCGAGCCTTACGAATTTATTCCATAGTCATTAAAAGTTCTTCTTGGACACTATGATTTTGTTCTGACTTGATTCTGAGACGCCTTTCCCTATTTAGATTCCTATAAATTGGATTATGTTTTCCATTTAGATCAATGTATAACTGCTACTGAGATATTTGTTCAAGATTGATATTTTCATTGAAACATGTAGTGTGTTCATTGATATTGATATCTTTGGTATCAACAACATCCATCAAATTATCTTAAAAGTCATAAACGATTATCTTCTATTAAATTGTCTTCCTAGAACACTTACTAATTTACGTTCAAGACCTCCTGTGACAATCATATCTATTGTAGAAGGATTTTAAATTGGCCTCAATCCTGAAAAAATTGTTCACAATCATGTATAAAGAATCTGATTTCTGATTAAATTATGGTTGAAGAATCTAAAATCTCAAATTAATAAATTGAAGAAAAATAATTGTATCAACCTATTTCTTTAGGGATTTAACCATAAAATCATGACCCATAAATGATGATTCTGAATCATATTATTTTTTTTGGTGAGGACTATTTCTCAATTTCGCCATTAATTGTTTAGATGATCAACCAACATCTTTTTTAGCCACCACTACCTCGTTAGGTGTATCATATAATAATTGTTTTCATTTATCTGCTCTCAGTATGATCCCATCAGACTTTAGTGATTCATGTTCACTAACAGATAGTTATACTATCTTATCATCCTCAATCTTTTACTCTTTATCATTTTCCACTTGATCCTCTAGCTGAACCAATTCATGGTTGTATCTCTCTTTTTTATGATGGTTTGTTTACTTATTTATAACCTTATTCTTATTTTCATAGGGTATAACGTTTATATGATTTGTCCTAGGATGTCTGGATCAACAATTTCTCAAAATTAATGTCCTTCTAATGATATTCATCACCTTGACTAATCGTATCATTGGTATCATCACATGTTTATTATTCTTCTACTTCCTCATCCTCGTCCTACACAATCTCTTCTTCTTCATCGGGTTCATGAATGACCATTTTTATCATGGAGTCACTAGAAGTAATTCTTATAGAATGTATTCTGGTACCTGGATTTGTTTAAAATCCTTTTTATTATTTTTAAGAAGAGCATAGACTATTTCATCCTCACTAATCTTTACAATTTTTGAATTTTTATTTTCCTGATTCTCAATTTCCTCACCATCCTTAATCATCAATTCTTTTGCCTCAGCAGTGTCCAAGGAAACGCTGGGCTCTCATTAATTCTTATTATTTTTATCTCCTCTCTACCTGGGAACAAAATCATCCAAATACATCTTTTTTTTTGGAGTTTTTGATTCGGTATCCTGAACTAGAAATGTTTTTTACTTTAGATTCTGTTTTTTCTACTTTATCTTCATCTGACCTTTCTTGGAATAATCAAATACTTTTGGTTTCTGGGATAAGTCTTAGATATCAATTTTTCTCATGTAATAAAATTACATGGAATTGGTATTAAAGCCATCCTTGATCCGCTTGAGTGTATCATCACTGAGAAACATAACCTTGAAATTCCTTGGCATATAACTGCTTGGAATTTTGAATGAATCTAGACAAAATACAATGATCATAGAAATAATATTTTGATACATAATAAGATGAGATTTATGTGTTCAATTACTAATAGTAATAATTGAATGCAATAAATACATCACAAGACTAAATTTCTGAAGGTTCACTAAAAAATCCAGAATATAGATATAACTTTTCTTCATGGTATCATTATCACCTTTTTTAAGAATTAGAAATCCCTCAACCCATAACTCTAGAATCCATAAATTTGTTGAGAGATGAATTATCTTCAGTGTATTTACCCCTGATCAGCCAAGTAACTCTATGGAAATATCCTTCTCAAAACATATTAATATATCCAGTCGCATGTGGGTGCTAAAATCAACTTCCCCCTCATAAGGAATTCCAAAAATGTTGGATACCACGCTATAGGAAAGTGAGTAGGTATTCCCATAACTCTTAAAAGAAAACTTGTCTCTTCCATATTAATTATTTAAACTTACAGTAGCCGTTAATTATACGAGAAACGCCCGATACACTAGATTCTATCCCTTTTGGTTTGGAAACACAGAAAGGTTCTCAAAAATTCAATTTGACATTCTTATATATAATAGAATCATACTTAGTGGAAATAATAAGATCTACTAACCTATCTCTATAGATCTACCTTTAAAAAATATCATTAACAAATGACATTTGTTTTTGAGGGGATGATTCCAAAGACATTTTTATTTGGGCAAACCAGAAAATTCAAAATGACCTTTATATAGAGACGTAGAGCATTGTCATGGAAGATATTGAATCCCATTGTGGGAGAACCACTATAGAAGCTTACATATAGGTGTTTAAGTGATTGTTAATATTTATAGATTGATCCAATGGTTGAAACAAATTTAAATTGATATAACAGTTGGGATGAAAGCTAAAAAAGGATTTGGGTATATTCTGATCTTTTGAGGATTTAAGGTTAATAAATTCATATTTAAAGAAAGTGAATCTAAAAAAAACATTAATGAAATATAAAGTAATTACAAAAAAAATTAATTACACAAACCTATATAAGGAAACATACATTACAATTTTCAAGGAAAATTGTTAGTAATTAGGAAAATGTTTCTTGAAGAAAATTACATTCAAAAAAATATTCTTAATTAAGGAAAATTTTAGAATCTAGAAAATTTGGTTAAAAAAATTTAAATTCTGAAATTTTGGGTTTTAGAAAAAATTTATATTTTGAATAATTTTGAAAACAAAAAATTTTGATTCCGAAAAATTTTTATTACGAAAGATATAATTATGGAATTTTTTTTATTAAAACGAAAAAGTACCCCCCTATGAAAAGAAGTTACACAAAATAAGGGTATGGTTTCCAACAAAAAGATAATAAGTATTATTACCTTATATTTATATTTACTAAATTTTGTTTAATGTATTCAAGTCTATTGGAGGGTATGAATTTTTTTAAAAATATCAGCAAGTTGATCTTTCATTATGATAAACTGATGAATGATATAACCTTTGATTGTGTGATCCATAAGAAAGTTATTCCTATTATTTATGTGATTTGTAAGGGAGTGATGTGAATGTATTTTACTTAAGGAAATAGAATTAGTGTTATCACACAATATATGTGTTTTGGTAAAATTAATGCCATAATCTGTGAGTGTGTGTTTCATCCACTGCACTTGAGCACAAGAACTTATAGTTGCTACAAATTCAGCTATAATAGTTGAAGTCTCTAATTAGTGTTTCTTTTTAATGTGACTATAAAACTAATGAATCTCGTATTAAACAACAAGTTTTGAATGTAATCTTTAAATCTATTCTACATCCTCGAAAATCATAATCTGGAAATCTTTATAAATGAAAATCATTTCTAGTAGTATATTATAGTCCTAAATCCATGGTTTCATTTAAATAATAAAAATTACTTTTAACTTATTTTAAATGATATTACTTAGTATTGTATTTTTTTCATGGACATAAAAATACATAAAACATTAATTATAGACTACTTGGTGTCAACTATAGTAAACTTCCTATCATACCTCAAAATGATGTTTCATCTATTGGTTTCCTAGCAACATCAAGATCAAGATAATTTGAGGTACCGATTTGAGTACATATACATTTAGTGTTTTCATATCCAAAAAAAATAGACCATTATTATAATTATATTCAGATATGTATGTTCCTTTTAGGATTTGAGAAATTTGAAAACCAAGGAAAAATTTTAACTCACCCATCATACTCATTTCAAACTCAAGTTTCATTAAATTCACAAATTAATAATTTAAAGAATGCTATGTTGAACCAAATATAGTGTCATAAATATAAATTTGAACAATAAAAAAAAATTATTATCTTTTTTTATAAAAATATTTGGATTAAAATATACCATAGCATAATTTTTTTGCAGAAAAAATTTTGTAAATATATCATACAAGGCCCTATGAGCATGTTTAAGTCCAAATATAGATTAGGTGTGTTTGAAATCATGTTAAATAATTTTTTTCTTGTTAAAAAATGGGATGTTGTTCAACATAAAATTCATCCTAAACTTGTTTATAAAGGAAATGACATTTTACATCTATTTGAAAATGTTTTCAATTAAATAATTCTTCAAAGGAATGTAAAATATGAATAAATTCAATTCTAGCTAATGGAGCATAGGTTTCTTCATAGTCCATTCCTTCTTGTTGATTATGTCTTTTAGCAACTAATCTAGCATTATTTCTTACAATGATTCCATTTTCATCACACTTGTTTCTAAGACCCATTTTACTTCAATATCAAAAGTTTCTTCCCGTCTTTAAACAAAGGTCCAGATGTTGTACCTTTAGAAATTCATTTATCTCATATTGAAAGGCTTTCATCCAATCATTATCACCCAAAGATTCTTCTGTACTTTCTGGTTTTAATTGGGAATGGAATGCTAGATGTCATTCTTAATTTCATAAGTATCTCAAAGTCTTTATAGGTTGATTTACATCACAAATCATACTATCACATGGATGATTTTTAAGAAGAATATTACTTAGGTTTTGTAAAACATGTTCATTAACATATGGTTGGGAATATTCTAGGGTAAATTATTTTGAAATATTTTTTGAAAATTTTCTTCATCAGTAGGATTTTCTAAAACATTTTGAAAATCAGTTTTTGAAAAAACATTTGAAGATTTTGGTATGAGTTATTTAAAAACAAAAGGATTTGTTTAATCAAATTTAACATGTATTGTGTCTTTAATAGTACATGCATTGTTATTAAAAACTCTATATGAAATAGATGTTGTAGAGTAGCCTAGAAAACATCCTTCATCACATATGGGTGTGAATTTATGTAAATTATCTCTAATATTCAGAATGAGTACATAGAAACCATATAACATGAAGTAGGAAAGTCTAGGTGTTCTACCATTCCACAATTCTTAAGGGGTTTTGTTATGAAAACGTCAAATCAAAACATAATTTCAAGTATAACAAGAAATATGTACAACTTCAGCACTAAAATGTTTAGATATAGAATATTCACTCAATATGGTTCTAGTTATTTCCTAAAGAATCTGATTTCTTCTTTCAAAAACACTATTCTGTTGGGGAGTTCTTAGAGCATAGACGACATGATTAATGCCTTTTTACTACAAAAAGATTAAAAATTATAATTTTGAAATTCTCCTCCATGATCACTATGAATAGTTTTGAATGGAAGGTTTTTATAATTTTTTTACTTGGACTCTAAAATAATTTTATTATAAAAATCTTCACACTTCTTTTCTATAATATAGTCCCACATAAATCTAGTGCAATCATCAATTAAGGAAAATTCATAATATTTTCCTCAAATTCCTCTAGTTTGTGTTGGACTGAAAGGATCCATTTGCACTAACTATAATGTGTTGTGACTTCAACGATTTATTTAAAACATTATTTATGTTTCTTTCAATATTGAAAAGGTACACAATCTTATAAAGAATCTAATCAAATATTCAATAGATCCTTAACAAGATTTTTCTTCTATATTTGGATAGGATTATAAGGTTACAATGTCTTAAACATCTATTCCATAACAAATATTTGTCTTCTATTGCACTTAGACAAGGTGGATATTGGCTCCTAAGTTCTTCTATGTTTAGTGTGATTACATTCTCTTTCCTATGGAATGAAATAATAAAATATTCCTTGGAATTCTGTAATAAGAATTTATGATTCCGAAAATTCACAAGGTAACCATCATCACATAATTGAATTATGATCATGAGGTAGCACTTAAAATATTTTATAAATATAACATCTAAAATCAATGATTTTCCAATAAGAACAATGTTAAGAATACCAAAAAAATTTCCCTGAGCATTATCTCCAAAAGATAATTTTTCTCTACTCATTATGATAGTCTTTTAAAATATGTTTTTATTACCAGTCATATTACAGGAACATCAACTATCCATGTACCATGTATTTATGTTTATACTATCTTAATTTTTCTGAAAATAAAAGAGTTGGACTTTTTGAATCCATACATTATTGGTCCCAGAAAAATATGAAAGAAATATTTTGGGAATCCCCATATTCAATGAAAAATTATCTTTATGGAAACCTAAGGGCTGAGTTTTATTTAAATAAATAATTGTTACCTAATGTCCACCACATTAAAATTTATTAAAAAATCGATCACATTAGGGAATAAAATATTTATTACAAAAAATTGGTTTAGAGTAGGTATAACCAAATCAAGAATGATTCATTAAATGAATAATTTAGCAATTCATCTTCTCAAAATTTTCCTGACAAGAGGTAATGTTTGAAAGGAATTTACTTAAGGAAAATATTTTTAAATTTAGTTTAATAAATATATTTTTATCCTCAAATAATTAGTTTTATAACTAGAGATAAATTCTAATGATTTTTTCATAAAAAATTTATTTTCAAGATACATTTAATGTTTAAGCCTTTCTGAATTAACTTCGTTAAGGATTTTTGAAATAATTTCAATATCAAATTGTTTTTAATCTAGATATTTTGAATGATCTGATACTTCTTTATTTAAAATATAAATTCTAGAAATTTCTCTTGTTTTTTTTATCATACAATTTTCATTGTCCCCATTTTTAGAAAAGCATGAAACATCATCAAATTAATTAATGGTATTATATTCTGAGGAAGAAGATTCATCATAAAAAGATTAATAATATTTATCATCAGTATAATTTGAATTCATGGATACATTAGTGATTGGTTCGACATTGTGTACCTTAGACAATAGGCAATCGTTTTTAATGGGTAGTTTGGCAAGTATACCAAGATTCATCCATTCAAAATTATCATACAATGATGATTTCTCTGAAGGCCCACCAACACTTCAACTATAGGTTTCATTGGATTTCATGACCCTTCATTTTAGCCTAGAAATATTTCATCCTTTTTATCTCAAAATAGTTTCTTTATTATCTGTTTCTTATGTATAGGAAAATATGGACATATATGCCTTGCTCTTTTTCATTTTAAAAAGATTCTTTTGAGATATTGTTGGCTTTTATTTCATTATTCATATATCTATACTAAAAGTATTTATTTCCACCAATCATGTTAATACTTCAAGAAAGAATAGCTATATAATTCTTAAAATGTTCACATTTTCCAGATTAAGATAAAACAGTAATATTGATAGACATAGATCTTATAAACCTCTCTAGAGACTTGAATTTAGTAATAGTAAAGGATACACTAACATTTTTATTTTTATTCTTATTCATATCAGAATCTATTTTCATTCTTGTGTCATGTTAAAGAAGATTTCCAAAAATATCATCAATAGTAATTTTGGATACTTTTTTATTCTTATCAATAGTTGTTCTCTTATATTCCCACTAATTAGAAATAATATCAATAATCTAGTCTACATGAGAACAATCATCTAAAACCTTATCACCCATATATCGTAGTCTATTGACAATAGTAATAATTATGTGTTGCATTTCTCAAAATTATCCTCTATGGGGAGATAAAAATCCATTATATTCAGCTCTTAACATATCTCTTATGCATTCAATAACATTGGATATACCAAAATGTGTAACTTCTTGTTTTTTCCTGATGTAGTTAGCACCTTCCCAAGAAGAATTTTGACAATATATATTCCTATTCATATAACATAAAAAATTATTTCAGATCTTGTAGATTACTTTATATTTTAAATTTTCATAATTGGTAATGGTTTTGACTTTCTTTTCAATAATCCTGAAATCTCCAGTAAGCATGACATAGTAGTCTACTCTAGTATTAATAACAAATATCTTCATTTAATCTATGTTGTACTCATAATCGTTACCATCAAAAATTAGTTGTCTAGTTGGGTTTATATTGTTAATGGTAACAACATTCATTCCTTCCATTCTATAAGAAAAAATACGTTTCCACAAAAAAACTTGATTAATTAAATTGTTTTTAAATAATGATAAAAATATCAATAAAAAAATATGCAGTAAAAGTTATGAAAGTTAATACAGAACAAGGGAATACTTGGGCAAGAGATGTTATATGTGAATATAAGTAATTAAGATACCTTCTCTGATAAAAATTGTTGGAAAGAAATAATGATTTAGATACTCAATTACACAATGGGGGTGAACTATATTATTAAAAACATTTATTTTTAACAATAAAGAAAACTATCGTTACTAATTTTATATAACGTAAATTCACAATACCACTATTAGTTCTATTAGATTGACTTTCTAGGTTCTAGAATTATGATTTCAGAAATGAAACATCAGAAATGTAATATGGGTATGATTTTACCATAAACATATAGAATCTTATTTATTAGAATAAATAAAAGAATATGAAGTTATACGAAGGTTATACTTTAATCCTTTGTCAAAATATAGAGGAAATAAACTTGAAACAAAACAAGTAACTAGTATGAAATATTTTAACCAAATGAGTAGGGTATACATAAACTTTGGATAATGGTCCCTTCATTTATACATTCACGATATTCTATCATACCCACAACAGGGTAATCCCTTGATATGAATATTGGAATCTGTCTTTCTATCCCCATAAGCCCTATATCATTAAGTTAGTCATATCCTCTATTTTCATCTCCCTAAAAGTCCACGTAATTTAATGTAGTCGGCAACTCTTTCTTCATATCCCTGGAAATTCTCAAACATTAAGGAAGTCAATACCTCTATCTTTCTATCCCTATAAGTCCTCAATTTTACAGAACAATAATTAGAGTCAGACAATGCAATTTTATCAATATGTTCAGTACCCAAAAAGAATGAGAATCTCTCTCTCTTGAAATCACTTCACCAGTATGTAATCTATAGAGTGATAAACGGTCTCCCTTAATCTAGTTCAAATAGGATCCTATTTATAGGTACATCTACCACAGTGGACACCCTCCTCTAGTAGTCATATATTTCCTTGAATCTAAGGACCTATACAAGTGTAACTCAAATAATGGTTAGTTAGAAATAGATTGTACGACATTGTATCATATTAAGTATATGGAAAATGAAATTTCTTAAAAAAAATATATTTTTAGAGTCTAAGAGAAAATATAATGAGAAATGTAAAAAAATTTTTTTGAGTCTATATGATAAGGACATCCATATTTAGTTTTACCAAGAATTTGGAATCTGAATTCTGTAGATTTAGGAGTTTGAATTCTAAATTATTCAAAAACATAATTCTATGTAATTCTGAGTCTGAATTCTAAATAATTTTGAGTCTGCATTATTAGGAATTCGGAGTCTGAATTATGGTGAATTCAAAGTCAGAATAATGAGGAATTTGGAGTTTGAATTCATACGAATTGAGCATCTAAATTCTTAGGAATTTGGAATCTAAATTCCAAGTTATTCAGAGTCTGCATTCATATGAATTTAGAGTCAGAATTATGAGGAATTTAGAGTGTGAATTTTAGATAATTCAGATCCTAATAATAGAATACATTATATCCAAGGATTTGTATGATTTTGAGGTTTTAGATATCAATTAAAATTTTATACTTAGTAATAAATTTATTTATATTTAGGGAGATAATGAAATGAATAATGAAAACAAAAATAAAGATAAAAATTTAAATTGAGAAAGGAAATTTTCATTATAAAAATAATCCTTAGGAAAAAATATAATTTTACTTAAGATAATGTGTTTGTGATTTTAAAAACATTGAGAAATGGTAAATTCATAAGGAAAACTTATTGACTCAATAATTAAGTGGGTAGATGTGGTTTTTATTTATAATAGAGCGGAGGGTAGCTTCAGGAAAGTATTGAAATATTATTTTATTATAAATAGATTTTCGAAGTAAAATAGCACCAAAGTGTTATATTTTAAGAATAATATAAGGATAGTTAGAAATCATCTCAACCAATAGGATTTATACAATTATATATCCCAAATGTATCCTTATCTTTTAGTACTAACCCTCTTTTAAATAAATTATCTATTACCATGTTTTTTTATATTTTTATACTCTATGGTTAATGTATTTACTATAAAATCCCAAGAGAATCTCATGTGGATAATTATGGGATATTTTAACAATAACTAATTCCTTTTTTCTAAATCGTATATTTTTATTACTATTATATAATTTAATGAAATAGTGTTTGTTTTATAAAATAATTTATGTCAATTTGGAAACAATTTCTTAATTGATTTTTTATGTCATAATAAAATGATTCATTCTAAAAAAGAAATATTTCATCCATAACATGTAAATTATATCAAAAAAATTTCGTGTATAGAATATAAAATATAAAATTATTTTTATATTTATATTTAAAATGTCATTTAATTCAATATATCATTAATTAGTTAATAATTGCATCATCATTATGTCCTAAATATGTTTATTTATTATATGTTTAAATATAATAAATAAAATACAATGATATTGGAAATATTTTTATCATTATAATTAAGATTTATATTAAAAGATATCAGTTATATAACTCCATATTATAATTGTTTTAGTAAAAAGTTATGTGTTTTTGTTATATTTCTCCTTACATTAAATTGATTATTATAACATTTCATTTTCACACCCATGTGGCTCCAAAAGGACAAATTTGATTTCCATGTGTTTTCATGGTTACCCACATCTCATTAACTAGGATTATGAAAACATTTATGGTAGACTTATATTATTATAATATAATTTTAACCCTTATTTTCAACATTAACCCTTTAACTGTGGTAAATAAAAATAATCACTAAAAGTTACTATTTACAATGTCAAAAAATAAAATGGGCATATATATATAATATGAAAAATATGGTTCCAAAAATTGAATCAACTTTTTAAAATTCAAAATACATGATTTCCATTAATTAATTTGTAATTAATTCTTATTGTTAGAATAAGAAAACTTGTTTTTAAGAAGTAAAAACAATCAAAAGATTGACATGTGTTTATTCAAATTAAAATGAGAAAATACTTCCAATGAGAAAAACATGATTAAATTATAGAAAATTAATCCAATTAATATTTATAAGTAATAAAAAATATAGTCTAATTATATTATTAAATAAGATAAAAAGGTATATTTGAATTAAAATTCACCATTTTCACTATTTATTTACATATGAATTTTAACATAAAAATAAAACAAATCCAACCAAATTTAATTTTTATGTAGGTATTCCAAATTATATGTTTACATTTTTTAAATAAAATATATATGAGTTAAAATATTAATTTAAAATTGTTTCACAATTAATAGGTGTTAAAACTATATATTTTTTGAAAAATACTTTTTTTATATAAAAATTTGTAATTGTTTTTACATCATGTCTATAAAATACATAAGAAATATGTTAATGTTATATAAAATTAAAAATGCGCTTAATACTATTCATAATAGCTATTTTCTATCTAAATAAATGATAATATTTAAATAATAAGTCAATATTTAGTAATGCTCGTTATTACATGTAATGCATGCTATCATGGAAAATCGATCTTGTGTGTAATTAAAGCCATGTCATTGTTGCATGTAGTGCATGATTCCTTTTGAGTATTCAATTCAAAATGAGTATTAGTTCACATAATAAGAAATAAAATCAGTGATTATAGAAGTTTAAATTTAAAATTTTTTATTCATTATTTTTTTGAATATATTTTTAACAAAAATATCACATAATTGTGATTTTTAAATGTTTTTATTCAAATTAAATTTCAAAAATAGTATCTTTACAATTAGTCTTTGTGAGTTTTATAAATAAAAATTTAATTGTATATTTTGTAGAATAATATTTTATTAATTGAATTTAATTTCAAATAAATATTATCAGAATCAAAGAGAATTGTTTTTCCCTAAAATATCAACCACTATCCATTATGTGTCACTTTTCCTTTGATTGTGACATTCTTAACCATAAAATAGTAAAAAATAGTAATATCATGGTAATTGTTAATAGGGTTATCAATAGGTTAAAACTAAGAGATAAGCGATAAAAAATAAAAAAAATTATGAAATTAATTGAATTTTATAATTTAGAAATATCCTCATATTTTATTCTAAATATTTTAATTAATTCCTTTAAAATAAATTATATTATTATAATTGTATATGTAATTTCAAGTGTTCCCCTCCCCTGACCAATAAAAGGGAACCTCACCTCTTTCATTATTCAATATGTTTCGGCCTTCCAGAAAAGAAAAGACCTAACTTATTACCTAAATAAATTCATTCACCACATATTAGGACTTTTTTATTTGTAAACTTTCTTCATTTCATAGATTAAGGGGTATTCCAAAAAAAATTCCCTATTTAGAGTTATAACATTTAAATGAATATATTAATTTTTTTTGTTTGTTATACCACCTCTAAATATACGGTATCCATTATAAACCAATTAAATTTGGGTTTTAAATATACTTAAGAGTTGTTATTATGATTATTCACTTTATTTGTATCCTGTTGAAATGGAAATCATTGCCCTGCATATGTCATATTACAATCTAAATATTACAATGCAATTTTTTTCGTCTCCATATTTCATGGTTAGTTATAATGATATAATTAATCGATAAATATGAAATTTATTATAGTATTATGGTATTATAAATGGAAATTATTATTTTAATTCTTATATATCCAACCATTAAATAGAACAGACATCACTAGTGCATACATTTGAATTACTATCTCTACAAAATGATGTAATTAATTTTTAGTCAATTGTTTAAGGGAATAATTATAATTATATCTATTGAATAGATCTGAAAATTATGTAATTAATATTATCTTATAAACGATAAAACCTTTATGATGGTTAATTCATCAAAAACATCAAAGCGAATCATTCTAGAAAAAATAAATATTTTCTCCCAAAATCCCCATTAAAAGAAGAAATTATATTAAATAGAAATTGGGAAATTTTAAAAGAGTCTCACATAGTAATTTAATGATGTATATTTTTAAGGAATATATTTATTATATATATATATATATATGATATTTTAACCCATACAATGAAATTAGGGACTTTAGTTAAGGGTTTGTAATCACAAATATATTTATTTGAGACATTTTCTGAAAAAATGTTTTCAATAATACCTTTAGTTTTGTGACTTATATACAAATTATAACCAATTATTATATCTCATTTTTATGAAATTTATACAAATTTTTTTTCTTGATTTTCACTATATGAATTCATTTTCCTTACAATTATTTTCATGAAAAATATGGAGATTTTAAAATCCAAATAATGTTTTCACTTTAATGATGTTTTGATTAAAAATATACTAACTTGGTAAGGTTTTATCATATCGAATTTTGATATTTTTGAAATAAGTTAATCTATAAACAATTATTCATATATGAGGTTTATATATTGTCCTAATGACTTGATATATCAATAATATCAGGATTTTCATGTTTAAAGTTTCGTTTCATGTTATTTATTCCTGAGGATTATGATTTAAAAGGTACTAAAGCGTAAGGGTTAATGCTAAAATAACATTTCAAATTTGGAGTATTTACACTAATATTAAATTGAAGTAATATATATATATATATATTCATTTAAATCCCATAAGTTTTCTTTTAAAATATTTATTTCTTTTTTATTTTTTGTATTAATACAATTTTCATCTCTATAGTAATTTAAATATTGAGAAAGTGTATTTAATTAAAATTTGAAATCATTACATATTTGGTCAGTGAAATGTTTCTTCTTTTTCCTTGAACTTGAAAAAAATTATGTTTTTTAACCTAGAAATCATATGATTTAAAATGAACAATGAGTTTCTATTTACTTTATTTAAAAAATATAAAATGAAATATTGTCAATGTTTTTTTCAAGAATGTCATTAATGAAATTTTATAATGGTGTGAATGGAACTAATTTTTATAACATATAAAACATGGAAAAATACACACATGGTTATAAAAATTATTTTTAATGAATTAACCATTAAAATATTCATTAATTATTTTTAAAGAAAATTCATTTTGTAGTATTCTAGGAATTTTTTTGTTAATATGTTTTCAATATTAATATGTATACTCTCATGTTTTCAAATAACATTCTAAATGATATTTTAATTTTGTTTTTATGTATTTAAACAATAATTAATGGTTTTTATGATTCACTATGGTTATGATCTATCAATTAAATCCACTTAATTTTCCATGATGTCTTATGATTTTGAGGAATTAAGGTTTATTTTATGAAACAGGTTTCTCAGCCATTTGTTAATTTATTTATTTTAAAAACATTATAAAACATGATTCATTTCCATGGTTTGTTCTATAACTAAATTATGGAATGTTTATGAATCCCATTTTCATTTAGTGGTTAATGATATGATGAATTTATCATTTAAATGATATTATAGAACACATTTTTATAGACCAAATTATATGACGGATGGGTCCATTATAGACCTCTAATGAATTGAGTAATGAATTTTAACTCATGAGATATTTATGGTAAATTAATTTCCATTCATGATCCACTCTAAGAAATATGTAGTGATTACTTATATTCTATGATGTGGGAAACATAAAGGGATTCTTGATCAACTATAGAAAATCATTGTTCATGTGTCAGAAATTATTATATTGGAAATGTTTATTAAAGAGTGATTCCAAATGATATAATGTTTTTAATAGATATTCATGTCATATGTTTCAGTTTACTTACATATAATTATTCCATTCTCTTTTGAAACGTTTTATACGTTTTATTTTAAATCACGGCTCATGGTTGATTATGTTGATTCCTCACCCTTATGAATTATTCACTTTGAAAAGATAATGTGTAAATACCTGAATAATCATCATCATATAGATTGTCATACCAAGAAAATAGGCAAACAATAACAACACAACACCCTCACCACACCCCCACCCCCTGCCCTCGCCCCCAAAGAAGGAGCTAAGGGGGTCTAAAATAGTGAAGACCAAGAGTATCCCCTCTGATCAAATTGACCCCCTCGGGTTTGAAGCTATCCCTATTGTGAAAGAAAACACCCTTATGCCCTGAAATAACCTGATAAGCGAGGTGATCATCCACTTTGATACCCACCCTCTAGGTGTGTAGCACTTTAAAGTTTCTTCCAAGTAAGCGCCGACATTTTCTGATGGCATAGGTGATCAACCAGGGATATAGAACTTAGTCTTGTATGGACTCGTGCATCGACATTGATTCAGTTTTCGCTTCAGAGATGTCCAACTCCTTCTAAGAAGAATAATATATGTCATGATATAAATCATTTTTTAAAATTTTTATGTATCCAAATATCGAAATACAATTAAACATTATGGTTCTTACAATGATCATTTTATTATGTATTGAATATTCATATAATATGATGTTGTATATATATATATATGGATGAAAATAATGGGAATGTATTGTTAATATTTGTGAAGGTGTTAGATAATACATAGAGGTATAAATTTTAATTTATTCTAAAAACCCATTGGAATAATTCTATGTAGAGGGTAAAATCCTTATGTTTTGTTAAAATGGAAATTGTGTGGTTTTCCTAGAAAATGAATCCCTATCGTGATACTGAAAATTTGATGTGGTTGTGGGATAGATTCACCTTTGTGTGAAAACTCTAATGTTGTAGTAATTGTTCTATACGTTCTGTTCACCAATCCCTGATGAGTGGTCATAATACTAATGAACCTAACAGACACTCACGGGATATATCTATTGGCCAATTCACATATTCCTCATAAGAAATTATGAAGGATTTAAATAGATAATTATCATGGATGAAAATGGTTAAATTTATTTATTTATTTTATAATATATAAATATGGTTCAATGGTTTATAAATCATTGGATTTATAATTCATGATTTCATAGTATGATTATTATTCCTCACACTGTAATTTGTTTTCTAGTTAGTGGATGGAACAAGGAGAAATCTTGTTAATTCTAATTCAAATAGACAACTCAGTGATTGAAATTTTGATAAAAAACTAAAATGGGAACCAGAATGTAAAACCTCAAGATTATTATTTAAAATATATCTTGTTATATGATTAAAAATATCAACATCAGTGATTTTACTAACACATAAAAAAGTGAAAAATTGAGTTTCATTAATAATATAGTGGAAAAATATTTAGCTCCCAATACATTGATAATGTGTGAGGAATAATTACAGTGGTTGTATCAATGGAATATATTGATTTTTAGAATTTATAAATTAATGGAACTGAGAAATGAAATTCTATGAAATTCTATTTAGAATTTTTTGGGAACCTGGAAATTATTCAATTCAATAAACTATTTAAATTTCTAACTCTCAGTCCTAGGAAGGGACTATGTTATTTAGATCATTGTAGTGGAATTATTTATGTGTTTTTGCATTGGAATTATATATTTACGTTATTATATTTTTTTATCATTGAATGTATTTATATGAATCATGAAACATTTTATGATTTTTCTTTAGAATATTTTTAGTGAGTATTTTAAAGAATATGTTGAATGGTTTTGATAACCTATAAAATTGATTTTTTAAGGTGGTGAAATTTTTTTCTAACCACATGATTTATGGATATTCAAAACATAACCTGATCTTGGAATTTACATAATATCGATTGAATTGATATATTAATGGGGATATTATTGGTCACCTTGAAATTTGATCCTAATGTGTAAAAAATTAATTTAGGTCATCATTGAGAGGATTATTTCAATTTTTTATATATAGAATATTTTAAATATTCTATGATTTTATTTGAGGTATATAGTTATTGTTATTTTTATAAGTATTAATAAAATATTTATATCATATTTTGATTCAGGTTATTAGAATTTTATAGTTGAATCATGTTATTCAGGTATTTCTTATACAATAATATAAGTTACTTTATATTTTATAGGGATAAATATTAATGTTAATTTTGGAAAAAAATAATATTTGAAAAAACCATTATTATTTTTTCTTTTTTGAAAATATTAGACATAATTGAAAGGATTATTGAGGTTAACTATTCATGTAATATAATTTGTTGAACTATGGATTTTTATTTTGAGGTTTTAGATATTAATGTACTGTATTTATCGATATATGATTACTTGTTTGATGAAATTTGGTTTATTGTATATTTATGGGCATAAGGAAGGAATTATGTTTTTCATGATTATATAAATATTAACATTATTAATTTTAACATGGAAAATTCATATTTACTATCTATTTCATGGATATAGAAATGATATGAAAATGGAATTAAACAAAGAAAAAAAGGATAGAATTGTTCTCATGAAATTGGATGAAATAAAGTATGTAAATTTTCATGTATAATTTATCATCGTAGTATGATAATACATCAACCATAAGAAATGGATATTTTAAAAAAATAATATGTTTTCCCAAAATTTTGATAAATTGGTTTTCCTTTCACCCTTCAATGATTTATCGTTTTTTGGTTAATAACCTTTATATCACCTCAATCACAATAACTCTCTACTAGTATATAGATTATAGTTTTCAATCATCGACTATATTTTAACATACCAAAAATTTTTCCTTAACTACAACCCTTAATATACTTTATTCTCAAAAATAATTAAATTTCTCACATCCTTATTTCAAATTATGTTTCTTTATCTTAGTTTATAATTTGGGTTTTCTAAAAAATTAATTTCAAAATATTACCACTAGATTTAGAAAATAAAAATTGCATAGGAGAAATATATTTATTGTTTTATAGTGTTACAGCCATATATTTCTAAATATGTATATTTTTAAAATAATTTTATATGTTTGAAAACATTCTTGAAATTCAAGACCATGATTAAAGAGAACAATAATATATTATAAAATATCTATTAAATTGATCAGTACAAATAGTATCAAACACATGAAGAAATATATGTATAAATAGTTTACAACATTAAAATCCATTTTTTAGTTCATAAAATATAAATACTGTATTTTAGTATCTTTATTTTATTTTTATAAAATATAATCACATCAAAAATAATGTATATATTTTTTACTAATATTATAATTAAATTATGCAAGTTAATAATTTTTTTTAAATTGGTATAATTTTGGAAGTCATCATATAAAATTTATGTTATAGATAAATTTTTTATTCTTAAAAATAGCTGTGTTTGTGGAAAATAATAAAAAATACCAACTTTTAAAATATAGTCATTTTATTTCACAAATAAAGTAATTTAGAAATATCATTATGATAATTACTATATTATAATTTTACATAATTCACATTCAATTATATAAAATATAATGAATTATATAATAATCAACAATGAACTTGATTTTGGGATACTTGCATTTTCACCTTAAATCGTATTTTCCTAAAAAAATTCTTTTTCATAATGTTGTTGTAAATTTATAAATTAATTTATCTCTATTTATTAATAACATTTATAAAATATATGTGTGTTATATATTAAATAAAATGTATAATAATTTATATAATGGGTTTTTCTAGACACGTGATTTGAAAATAATCATGTATTATGCTTAAAATGCATTGGTTCAAAAAAAGATTGTTATTCTGTTTTGTACGCTTATTTTATAATGGATTTCAATAAATTATAAAAATTTAATCTATAAATATGGATTAAAAAATTTAATAAGGATTATATATTTTGAAAAATAATCGATTTTAATTGTTGGACATTATGAATAGTACCCATGGTGAATATTTTTCACCATAGTATGTGTAATAAAGATAAAACATGGTTAAAATATTGTGTTTAGAATCTAAAATATCACTAATAATTAACATTAACATATTTTATGTTTGAATTTAATAACTTATAATTCATTTTTTATAATTCATGGAAACTTTTTGTCATTGTAAATTGATTATTATCATGATATTATTTTCCAAAAATGATAAAAACAAAATATCAACTATTATCTTTAATATCTATAATATTTTTTATAAGAATAAAAAGTGTTTTTAATTTTATTTTTTTATTTTAAATATGATTTAATTTTTATTCTAATTATTTTTTTATTGATTAAATAATTACATTAAAAGCTTATGAAAAGCCGATACAATATTTATTCAATTAATAGAAAACTAAAATTAATGATATTTAAAATATTAAAATTTATAACATTAGGACGAATTAGTTTATTATATAAATTTTATATATAAATAAATTATAATATTGACATTTTAAACTTTTTTATTATATTAAAATTTTAAGCATGTGGTCTTTAAAGTGACACTTTGTGAATATTCATGAAAATGGATGAAATGGTGTCCCACGTTCACTAATATTTTATTAAATGAATTAATAGTCATAAAATGATATATTATAACAATTTATAGATATAATTCATATAATATGTACCATTTTATAGTTATGGTTAATTTTTATTTTATAAAAACAATCATATTCCTTAGGAATTAAAAACCGCGATATCAATGTAATTGAAATAATTGTTAATGGAGGTTTAAACAATGTGATATAGGTTAGAAAATATGAAAATATTGTCTAAATATTATATTATAAGAGGAGTTATACTTATCTTAATCTTATATTATAAATATTTAAATATATATCCACTTTTAAATAAAAATAAATTTGCAGTTATTTAATAAATAATATAATTCCAAGGGTATCTCTCTATTAACTTTTAAATGGAATCATCCTCTCCTACATTATTCAAAATTTTATTAGTTTATATATTTTTAAATCCCACAACACCAACATCCTATAATATTTTCCCATATCCTATAGCTTATGGTCTTTATAAAAGATCATTCTTTCATGTTTTAAGGTGTAGGTTAGAAGTAGTTTCTCAACAAAGAGGTATAACTTTTAACTTGATTTTTAAAATTTGATTTTCTACAATATCACAAATAAATCTATGTTATCCATTATAAAATAATTAAAAATTCAAGTTAAATTTTTTATATTTTAATTATTTTGTTATACACAATCACTTTCCTTCTTTTATTCTTCTTATATAAATTTAAAACGGCACTCTTGTGTGCATACGAATTAATGTTTCTATATAGTAGTGTAATTTTTTTTCATCCCATATTTAATTGAATGGATAAAATGATTTCTTAAATAGATGTAAATTTTATTTGTGACATTATTAATGTTACATAATGATTAATTATCATTTACCATTATTTTTATCTGACTATTAAAAAGATAAAATATCACTTATAAGGACGCAGGCATTCCCATCACTATGGAGTGATGTAATTAAAATATTATCTTTTTTAGGAATAAATATAAAATTGTTGAGGATTAATTTATAGGAAATTATTTCAAGATTAATAATCATTATATTATGGAATCTTAAACAAGGTGTATTTATTAGAACCATCAAACTAAAAAATTCAGGGTAAACATATATGTTTTCATCCGAATGTCAATTTTAGGGAAAAATTGAAAATAAATACATATTTAGAATTTATAAAGAAATATTAAATAATAATTTATACAAAAATTATTATTCAATAATATATTAATAATACATGAATATTTATGACATTGGCTAGTTTAATGAAAATGAAGAAATATGGGACTTCAGGTAAGGGTTTTTCAACACACATTTTATTTTTGTAAAAAACATAGAATATTTAAAACATGTTTACATTATGTTGTTTATAAACTAAACATAAATGTTTTTTGTTAATTTTTTAATCAAAATTATAAATATTTTACAAATCTATGTAATTTATTCTATTTCATAATTTTTTATATAAATTTAACCAAATTGATATTGGTATATCGACTCAAATTTTATTCTTCGTGACATATTTTATGTCATGAACCCATATTCATTTTTTAGAGTATATTAAAACACCTTTAAACCCTATACCATTAATTATATTCTAAAAGAATATTTAATATTTAATTTTTTGTTCTTTGTTTTTGGGGCATAAGATTCAATACATTCTAATGTGGAAAGGGGTTTATATTACACTATCATTCATTTTAAAAATTGTTTATTATTGTTTTTCAATAAGTGAAATTATGTATATCATATCCAATAAATCATAAAAATATTTTTATAATATATATGACAATATTTTTATGTGTAGGTTCTATTTTAATATCTTTCGTAAATAAAATTTTAATGAGAAGTTTTATATAAAAATTTAACGTTATTTACTTTTTTTTTAAATGAACAACATCATATATGTCTATGGTTTTCAATATTATTTTAATGAAATATTATTTACCGATAAATGAAATGTTCTAAAAATTATTTTTTAATTTATATTATCATTATTTATAATGTTTTAAAGGTAATTTTTACAATTAATAATTTTATGAACATGTGGGATTTTTCTTTTTACAATAGTGTATAATAAATGATTTATTTAACCATATATAAAATTAATTTATTTTCCCAGTTCATGACTATTATCTAACGTGATGATTCATCTACAATATATGTTTTTTATTTTCAAAGATAATTATTTCATCCGTAGTTTATGATATTTTAGTGATAATTTTTTCAAAATAAAATTATATTTTATAATGTTATCCGAGAAATCATAAAAAGACCATATAATTGTATTTTTAATCATTATAGACAATATTTTGGCATTATAATGCATCACTAGGGTTATGATAAATTCATATAGTCAAATTTGTTTCCCTATATAGAAAATTATTATGATGATTTGGGTTTTATATTATCAAAACTATTTCTTTTCAAAGGGTTAATTTTGTAATATAAAATATATGTGAATCATGTTTCATTTCTATGGGTTATACTATAATGTAATGATGTAATGTTTATTAAACACGTTTTATATTTCTAGGTTATGATAAAATATATCAATTGATATTTTATAATCTTGTGGAAGAAATATGTATGGTTTTTATTATGGGATGTATAGCTATGTTATATCCCTCTAATTAATTTTTAATAATATATATCACATGAGATAATAATGTAATATAAGTTTATGTGCTTGATCCTATAGGGGAACTATATCGGGATTCTATATCCATAATTATATGGGAAGTTAGTAGGGATGTTTAATCCAAAATCAACACATTTATTTTCTTATTTGATATGATATGGGAAGTATGTATTGATTCTAGATATAAAATGGTATTATGACCTAATAATTAAAACAAAAAATGTGATATGGTTTCTATTCCATGGTTGGTAAGATAAAAATTTATGTATTTTATTATGATAATGATTTTAACCCATGAATGAATATTTTTTATAAAGATTCCATGAACCTGTGATTCGTTTCATTTGATATGATAAAAAAATAACTTATCACTCCAACGTATGATATATGACAGATTGGGTATGATATTTGATGATTATCTCATACACATAATATTATCTTATGATTTCATAAGGTAATTGATTGACATATTTTGTGTTTCCCCTAACCGAACAACAAATATGGTCATTTATTATTTTTCTTTCCTATAAGTTATGAATAACGGTGTTAATTAGGTAAATCAATGAAAGGTATTATGTGAGAATATGATTATTGGAGATGATGTAAGAAGAATTTCTTGAGTTGTTTATGTATCTTTATTTCAAAATACACAAATCCATTGTGGTTTGGGAAGGGATTGTATTGAAATTAGTTGAATATTTATCTAATAAGATATTAAATTTAGGTATAAAAATTATTGGTCATTATAGATACCATAGTATGTTATTATTTAAGGTAAATTTGTGAGTTTTTCTTGGTTGAGGTGGGATATTATGAACTATTTTTATCACAATGGTGGATGGATAGTTCTGTGAAAATGAGATATCCATGTTGATATTGTGGGGTTGACATGTTTTTATTATGTTTTTAATGTATTATATTACTAAAATAATATGATTATTGGAAATTAATAGTGTTTTATAATTCATTATATTAGATGTTTTTTATAACAGTTAAAAAATTTCAATTCATTCGAAGAAAGATTACATCTCTTCACAGTAAAGGAATTTCCATAAATAATATGCTTACAAAATTTCTATTAGTGATTTATTTTTTGGTTATTGATCAGTTTTTTATTTTTATTTTAAAATTTTGTTTCCACATTTGGATCTTCCATATTTAAATTCAATTATTATCAAGGTCATGAAATTGGGAATGTGAGTTATTTGGATGAAGTGTTGATCATATTCTATTATCGAGAAGTACCTATATTGTGGAGTAATTAGAAGTTTTCTTTTTGTTAATAAATAATCTAGATGCATTATATGTTTCAAGGGATGTTGTCTTATTTTAAAATGTGTCTTATATGTTTTGGGAGATAATGTGTAGTGAAACGAGATATATTATTTTGCAACTAACACTCATTGGTGTAATTAGATGATTAAACGAATAAATTTTTATTCTAAATGATATCCTCTAAAAAAAGACATATTTTCAATTTTAGATGATTTATTATGGAGAAACTAGAAAATATAATATTTTTTACAAGTTCAATGGAGCATTTTATGGAGTCACCACACAAAAAATCCAGTGGGTACCTAGTGGGATACCATTGTATGTCATGTCTTCCCTTCATATAACAAAAATTCATTCCATAATCCACTGAATACCTAGTTGAGTGGGGGTCGAATTTAAAACAAGATATTGTTAGTGTTTCCTTCAATCTTGTTTTGGCATCCAATATTTATATTATAACACCAAGGCCTAAAAACCTTCCTAAATACTTTATATGATATAAATACACCCCTCATATTTTTATAAATAAATGGAGACCTTTTTAAAATGATATTATTCACTTTTATATCATTATATTTCACTTGTTATTTATTCTAAATTCATGTACTCTTGTGCATTAGTCTCTCTCTATCTCTATTTTATATCTACTCTTATTCTTTTTGAAGATGTATTTTAGTGTGTTCATAAAATGTATTATTAAAAATTATGTCTCTTCACTATTTTTTTTAATATCATCCTCATTGAATTTAGCGTTGATTATTCATGGGACTTTAAGCATAGTCTGGTTCTTCATTGGTCTCTAAAGAAAGGGTATAAGGTGATAAAAAAATTATCGATGGATTTTGTTTTCATTCTATTTTTTATAAATTAAGGGATTTCTTTTTAAATAGGTTTCATGGGAACTATTGATCCCAAGGGAATATATACCTTTAAAGGGCTTAGGGGAAGTGTCATAGAAAATAATGATTTCTGATTTTGAAACACTGTTATCAAATTATACAATTTTAATTATATTATCTACATTGTGATAATAAAATATTTAATATCATTAACATAAAATTATCATTGTTTTGATTAATATTTACAATTTTTTTTATCACTTCAATTTTTCAAATTCCTATAATTTTCTATAAATTTTTAAAAGGGTTGTAGAAGTAAAATTATCCCCCACCAAAACAAATTCCACCTTTATATAGAATATAAAATAGAATCTGTGGGTGGATCGATTACAAAACCATAATTAGTTATAACAAATAAAAATTTAAGGATATCTTCCCCATACTTTCCCTTGGGTTATCTGAAATGAAATCAGATGAGAATATGCCCTTCTTTTAGTGGAACTGACTTCAATTTTTGGAATACTCATTTGTATACATTTCATAAATAAATAATTTTTAAATTTTTTCTATGATTAAAACATGGTTATACAACCAGTCATGAAAAAAAGGATACCTATTAATACATAAACATTTGACAATAGTAAAATAACTACTTATTATATACATTATGGGATATATCATATTGAATCCAATAATGTCTCTTTGTTTAAAAAATCACATGATGTTTAGATATTAATATATATTTACCTTTATTGTACTAGTAATGTAATGAAAATTAGGATAGATATATTCCTTCAATATTTTTTAAGATTTATTATGGATCCTAATTAATCTAAATTTTTGTTTTATCATTTCAATTATTATTTTAATTGATGGATGAATTTATTTGATGATATTTCAATGGAAAACACATGAAAATTATCCTTTGTTTATTTCTTATTTCATAGGCATCCAATGTGAGGATGAAACCATAATACAAATACATAATGAATATTGCAGTTGATGATATCATTGGGTTACTAATGATATTTGATATTACAATGAAATAAAAATATATTATGGTTGTAGTAGTGTCTTGTGAGAAAATAAAGAATATTTACCATGGGTAAATATATGGAAACACATCAGGAAGATATTAATAATTTAATCTCACACCAAATAATATAATAAAATTTATGAAGAATTGGAATAATTAACTCCATGTAAAAAATGAAAATCAAATACCTGAAATGGTGGCTTGGTGATATTATTGCAAGAAAAATAGTTTTATATTTCTTAATTTCCTCTTATCCAAAATGAATTTAAAAAATATTAAACAATGTAATAGGGAATTTAGTGTTTTAACTTTGAGAACACTTGAAAAATCCATCCCATCCTCAAATGACTTATGAAATGGAAACCCCAAATTCTTTATAGACTATGATGATCTAAATTATCCTATATACTATTGCTTATAATAAAAATTTTCTTATAGATATAGATATATTAATTACCAATCACTTTAATAGAGTTAATATTACTAAATAAAAGGATTTTGTGAATTCCCAAGAAAATTCAAGGGTATTAAAAAAAGTATAATCTAGTTATTGATGATATGGATTCTCTCATTGAAGTAAATGATAATATTGAATAGTAAAATGATAATACAAAATATTTTATTTAAATAAATGTTAAAAATAAAATAAATTACTTTAATTTTTAAATGAAAATTAATTTTTGAAATTTTACTTATGTAATGTCAAATGTAATGGGTTTTTCAAAAGAATCAACATGATATTGAAAATTTATAAAAGAATAAAATAGTATATATAAAATCAATAATGGATGTTCCCTCAATGTGGTAAAAATGAATTTTATTTTTGGTTTCTTATGTAATGTAAATGGTACTATTGGGTTTTAGTGTTAAAATAATTCTAGTGCTTCAATGAATAGTACCACATTTTATAGTTTGAGCTCCAAATAAAAAAAATTCAATTATTTATAGAAAACTGGGAATCTCATTTATGAATGTGATCTAAAAAATTCATGATAACGAATCCCCACGTCCAACCTCATTTATTGAAATAATTAATCTTGAAAATATCACATTTCATATCCAAATATATATCCTATGAAAATTTGGTTTCTATAATATTTATTCACCATAAATTATGTAATGAAACTTTGGGATTCAAACTCACTAGATTATGGATATATTTTTCAATGTAATGTCTCAAGTAAAATTCCTGAAAAAGGACATGAATAGTCTGTTTTTGTGACACTTATATAGTTACATGAAAAAAATTAATTTTCTAAATTCTTTTTAATTATAAATTTATCATATTTTCTACTATGTTTTTATTAAAACTATTTTAAATATATGATTCTATATATCGATATGAATAATCAATAGTTATTTATATAACTTCCTTAGATATATTAATACCATATTAATTTAAATCTTTGAAATCAATAAATAATATATATTATTTAAAACAATTGTTCCTCAAATAAAATTGGATATATTGTATTGATATTTGAATTTGTGATCAACAATTATTAGGTTTAATATCTCAAACACAATTCTTCAAAACCCCTTAATTTTTTTAAGGGGGTGTTTAAAATTTATTCTATATATTTTTTCTATTTCACAATCAAAAGAAAGAGTAATTTACTCTATTTTTTTAAAATTAAAACTTAAGATTAATAGAATCAGATTATTCATTTTAAATCATGAAATAACTGATATTTATATATTTCATTTGTTTATTCTGTTTTCAATTCATTACAACAAGAATTTATATTTATTCATGAAATCATTTATCAACATATTTTATTTTGAGAACACTGAATCAATTATCTTAAATATGATAACATTAATATAATTTATTAACTTATTTTAACCATTTTTTATTCATTTATTCATTTTTATTTTTTAAAATCTTATGATCATTGTTTTATTTATCAATTATAATTTAGAAATTGATGTAATTTATAAATATTTTTACACTCCCTTAGGGTATTTTTTAGTTAAATTTTTTATTAATTCAATCATTATAAACATAAATTTTATATTTTAATAAATTTTAAAAAAATATCATTTTATGGGGATCCAACCCTAATTAAATAAGAAATTCTACTATGAATATTTTTATTTTATTTAAAGAAATTGAATAACTTTATCAATTATAATTTTTTTCTAATAACTAATTTTAAGTGAATTTTATATTAAAGGTGTAATTATATAATTATGGGAGATATAAAGCTTTTAATATTTAATTCAATTCATTTTGATACACTCATTTTAAAATAAATATTATTAATAGTTTTTATATTAATGTTAATTTTTATTTTTAATACATTCTCATATATTTATTTTCTCTCACAAATATTTGATTTTTCTGTTGAATTTTTTAACCTATATAATATTATAAATTATTCTTTTCTATTTGATCAAATTTTATCATTGGATAATATCTTGAACACATTTCATGAAACCTTTTATTTAACTTAATTAATAACCTCTTATGTGGATTTTACTATGATGATATTAAAGGTATGATTTCACTCCAGAACATTCATAGTTATTATTTTATATCATCAAATGGGGAGTAAGATTTCAAAATCAATGAAAATTTTAGATATTATGATGTAAAAGTTCATGTTTTCTAAAAAATAAATAACTATTTAAATTGTTTAAAATTTAAAATATATTAAAATTGAATAGATTATAATTTGGAAAAAATTATTATCTATAATTTATTTAAAATAATAATGGTAATGATGTTTTGAAAGAATATTTCTCATGAAACAATTTTTTATATAATTCTAAAAATACCATCTCATAAATAAATTTTTAATAAATTTCTCTATGAAATATTAAGATTCACTATGGTCAAAATAAAATACATAAATTCTCTTTGGGTTTTAACAAGTGTAAATTTTCATTCCTACAATCTTATTTATTTAATTACAATGTGTGTTTATAATTCAAAAAGGGGAATAATTTTGTACATATCACTCTCTTAGGATTCATTGAATGATCATATGTACACATTTTTGTAATTATTTAATTTCATATATTTTATTATTTTAATTTTTTTTAAATTATGGTGTTATAAAGTGATTCAGGGGGATTCAACAGACCTAAGATTCATTTTTTGGAGCCTCCAATATGCAGGTGAGAATATAAAATCTGTGGGATACCCCTGAATGGCTGGTGAAAGACACGATAGACTCAGTGGTATTTGAAAATTACTAAAAATTAGTCATTTATACTGGTTTCCACTAATCGGTTTTGGCGTTCAACGGATCTATTTGAACCCAAAACACATATATATTAAATTTTTTAGGAATATTAATTACATTACAAAGACAGACTCTTATGGATCATAATGGTAGTGTTCCATTAGAGACTATAAGAAAAATATATTTTTATTTATTGATAGATCATCAAAATATCTCATAAATATAATTCAATATAATAATATTCAATGAAATACCAAGCATACAATATTTATTCAAAACCATAAGAATTTATATATAAGAAAAATGTCAAATTAGATGCTCATAAATTTTAAAAACGGAGACACATTTGAATAAAATGAGCAAAAAATTTCAAAAACATACACTCTATATCCATGATCATAATCTTGTGTCATGGAATAAATATTGATTGTTTATAAGACATGAATCACAATGAAATCAACGAACATGGGCTAGGAGACCGTAACAATTACATATGATATAGAATTGTGGCATACACATAAGAATTTAATATCATATTTCATGGCTACCTACCAATTCAGTCAGATTTTTTTTGAGAAATCACTTGAAACGATTAAGAATATTTCCATTCATTAAAAATATCATTATTTAAAAATTCAAAATTTATAAAATATTTTGGAAAAAATTTTCTCTCAATTTACCATTAAAAAATATATAGGCCACTGATTTTTTTAGTCCATGGAATTTTCTTTCATGTTATACACTATAAAAATTATTCTTTTCAAATTATATGTAATAGTGAAACCTAACATGTCTACAAATTTACATATAGATTACTTTTTGTATTATTTTTATAAATCAAAAAATGTAAATATTATACTAAATAATCTTATAAGAACATAAAATATTAATGAAAATTATTTTAGAAAACACAAACATAGAAGAGAAAGGGTTTTCATTTGAAGAATAAAATAAGGTCGGTTATATTTGAAAATACATTTTATTGAAAAATTTAGTGTCTTAAGGAAAAAAATCATGAAATACATTTATTCTTTTTAAATATATATAGGAGATTAACAATTCAATAGATTATAATGTAAAGGATCATAATATTTCATCATTTGAAGCATAATCCTAAAGAATATCAATAAATGATTAGATTTAATTATAAAACCATTAACACTTTAGATACTTTGAAATTTAATTAACATGAATGAATAAAATTTTATGAAATTTAAATATTGTGAGAATATATAATTACATTTTATTAAATTTCAAATATCCCTTTCCACATATTTATATATTGAAATGTATAACACAAGAAAGATAAATACTCATATGGATATTTAGATAAAAAACATTCATCGAAATAAATATAAAATTAATTCAGGGAAATTATGCATAGTACAAATAAGAATCAAGGGTTGAATAATGCATGTATCACCTAAATATATATTTCACTTGATAAATCTCGTACCTATTTTGTTGTATTTTGGGTCATTATCCAAAAAAATTTATATTAATTTAAATATGAAATATTTTGAAAATAAGGATATTAATGATATGAAACTTTAATGTAATAGTATATACATCACACAAAATAAATGAGTTGTGGATTTTCATGTCACCTAAAATGAAGAGAGAGACAATAAATCTGTTACCATATGTCTCGAAATCCTTATAAACATTTGAACATCTTGTAAAAGAAATATATATTAATAAAACATATAATAAAAAATCACAAATATGTATCATTTAATATATGATTTATGTACTCATTTTCTTACCCATTTATGAAAAATCCATTATTAAATCAAGTTTCGGGTAATAAATTTTTTTTTAGGTGTGTTTTGATTTGTTAATTTTTTATCATCTAACATTGATCATGGTTAAAATATATCTTTAATTTTAACTATAATATTAATATAATATATACCTAGTATAAATTTATTTATCATAATCCATAAAATATTGAGATAGAAAATGAAATATTATTCATGGAGATGATAAATCATTCATAAACATTAACATTACTTCCATTTTTTGAAGAAAATAAATGATGAATGGTAAATAATATATTAAATTCACTGAATAAATTTTTATTATATATATTAAAAATATATACCTATCTTTATTACATTCTATGCAAAGATAACTTAAAAAATTATTCCATTCACCTTACTAGATGGTAGTAATCCGTACACATTAATGGCTTTATTGTATCTTGGGTAGAATGGAATGTAAGAAGGTATAAGTGATATAATGATTTAAGAATAATAATAATAATAATAACATATAATTTATTTATTTAATATACCATTATTACAATGTAATAAAAAATAGAAAAAACATCACTTCGGTTTACGAGGTGGTATTCCCCATAAACCCAAGTGAAATTATTATTTACTGATTGGTGATGAATTAAGAAGGTATATATTGTATTATAATTAATTCAGTATGATAATATCACATATATATATATATATATATATATATTATATAATCAATTTATACACTAATATATCTATAAGTTATATTTCTTGATCAAAATGAATAACATCTGTTCGTGAGGTGTTAGTCCTTCGTAAACAAAAAGGATGATTTGGTATCCCATTTGATGGAAGAGGAAATATTTATAGTTCATTACATTAACATAAAGCCATATTGTAATATGAGATTTAATTATGTTATTATATAATAATGGTCTAATACAAATTTATGTTAGTGTATTATAAAATTAAATAAAACCCCCAATTGGGGTTGTTACCTCCAATTTAGACAATTACATTATCCTTTCACAAAAAAGGGATTCATAGATTATCTTTTATACCAAAAAAAATATTGGTTGAGATGATGGATTTAATGAAGTTATTTGGGTAGTTCTTTGATGATCTAATAGATTATGGATGTTTTAATTGGAAATTAATGGGGGTTTCCTTTTATAAGTGAGGTGAGTCATAGAGTTTAAGAATGTTAAAGCATATTTATAATCATAATTAAAATTTCTATGTAATAACTATAATATTAGTTAATAAAATTTTAATGGTATTTCATGGTTGGATTAAACATTATGTTTCATGTAACGCCTGAGAAGCTTATTGTTTTGTATATTACAAGATAAAAATTATGTCTTGTGTAACATAAAATATCGAATGGATTAAATATATGTGAAAAGAATATTTCACAAAATAATTGGGTGTTATAGGTAGGATTTTCATGTAGTTGATTACTATGAGAAATTTTGGTCTCATGAGATATGAATGGCTCAAATATTGACTAGTTTTATCTGAGGTATGGTCCATAATTTCATGTCAAAATGTATTTGATTTATGTTGGGAATCGTTTCGATTTCCTTCCATGATGATGAAGTTCATTTTCAAATATAAGGGGGAAATATTAGATATTAAATATTATTCCTAATAAGGGGAATTATTTTCCTAATAATCTAAATATTATTCTCATTATTATTCTAATAGTATATACATTTTATATAGAATAAAATATTTTATATATAAAATATATATAGTTTTTATATTTCTAAAAATTATGTTTCAAATATAATAAATATTTTATGTATTGTATATATATGAATATATTATAAATATATTTTTTATAATATTTTTTTGTTAAAATATAGTAATTTTTTTAATAATATTATAAATAATCATCATTGGGTTATGAAACATTCACTATAACATTCAACAGATGTTTCATTAGAAGTTTCACTAAAAATATTCAATAGAAAATTCATTTTCTCTTCTCCAAAATCATCCACATAAAATTCACTCAGCATCATTGGATCTTTGAGTAGTTATTTTAGTGGAACTTTGACTATAACATATATCAGAACATTACCTAAAAATTCCACTAAAACATTCAACATAACTACCATTTATAGATTCATTCAAAAGACCCAAAAATATATTGATATATATTTCTTGAAAAATATTTTAAATATATTTTATATGTTAATTTACTATATGTTTACTTTTAGTTATATATTTTTTAAAAATATTATTTATTTTTATTCAGAAATTTTATTAATATAAAATATATGAATTTTATTTACATTTTTATTGACATAGTATATTTATATTTTTATATCAATAAATATTATATCTAAATATATATATTAATATTTTATTTATGAAAATTATTTATAAATTATAATACTTATTTTATATTGAGACATTTATTTTCAATCATTTTTTAATAATTAATTTTCATTAAAATATACTAGTAATTTTTTTGTTAGAAATTTTTTTAAATATATATTTTATTTTATTTTGAAAAATTCAATAAAACATTGACTAAAACATTAACGGAACATCATAGGAACTTTTAATGGACATTTTAGAGTACATGTGATAAGAACCTACTTGGAATATTTACAAGAGCATCCATAAAAGGATTCACAATAACATCCACCAAAACATTAAATGTAATATCTTGTAAAATTTACAGGGAAAGGAATTAGAAATGTTATTTATTATGGTGTTGTAATATATATATATATATATTAATCATATTATATATATTTATTTAAATTAAATTCTGATTATTACTAAAACTTTCAGCAGAACGTCAACTGATCATCAATGGATCATTCATGTGAACTATTTGTTGAAATTTGACCATAAATTTTACATAACTTTTACTGAAAATATAACAAGAACATTTTCAAAAAACATCTATTAATATATCAATGTAATAGTTTTATCAATATTATTTGTAAATATTTTCTAAAAAAGTTTTAAAGACATTTTATATGTGTTTTCGTTATATTTTATTAATTGTTATTTTATAAAAATATTTTTTGAGCATCTTTTTGAATATATATTTGAACTATTATATATATATATATTATATTCATTTTAATACATATAGTATATACCATTATCTATATAAAATTATATTATATTTTAATAATTTTATGGATATTACAATTATAATCATTATCAAGAATATATGATAATATTTTATATAATTATATTTATTATTGAAATATTTTTTAAAATATATTAAATCTAAATCCACTTTATCTTTTTTGTTCTAAAATCTACAGTGAAACTATTAGTGGAGGATTCACTAAAACATTTACTAGAACATTCATTAGACCATCCACTGAAACATTCAATATGAATTTAACTAAAACATCCATTGTATATTCTACTGAGAGTATATAAAACATTATGTTAATCTATTAGTGAAACACATATTATTTTTCTATAAACCAAAGATTCTATGTTACAGGTTGTACCAATTTCTCTTATTCTGAAGTCACATTGTTATCATTAAGATTAATTATTAAGATGATGTAAAACCATCGTAAGATTAACATATTTTTAATGTTATATGTGTGGGACTAAATTAGTTCTATATAAACTAAAAATCCTCAAAAAAAAATGGATAAATGATAAATAGATAATCACATAATTCCATTATTTATTTTGTAAAGACGGATATAAGCAGTTTTCCAAATTCAACATCATTGTAATAATTTATCATGTACAGAAACGTACAGGTTTTCTTTATCTAGTGAGGGTATTTTGGTCTTTTAGGAAATATTAATGTACATTATTTTTTGAATGGATGAATCACCCCATGAAAAGTAAAAAATAACTTCTCATAGTGATACCCTAAAAAATAATAGAAGAAAAATCATTTATGTCATATGTGAGTGATTTAGAAGGTATTAAAAAAATAGCTTTCTCAATATTGAAAACTATTATAGGAGGTTGTGATGTTATTGGTTACATGCATACAAATTAGTTTAATTTTTAGGGTCTATATAAAGGTTTTATTGGTTTATAGTGATGCATTATTCATGCAAGAATAATGTGAATAAATTTTTTTTGAAAATAAAAAATTTGAATATACTATTCTATTTGAATTGTTAATGAAAATTATAAAAATCATCATTGATGATAAAAAACTGAAGGCGTATTATGAGTTATTTGGAGATACAATTTTTTACACCTTATTCAGTACTAATAATGAGTATATTTTTCTTTGGTGTTTTCGTGGGTTTCAATCATCATGAATATAATTTTTTTCAAGGAATTTTTATTATCTGATAAGACTACAAGTTATATTTTCTTTTTAAAATTTTACTTTACATGTTCATCACATAATTTGACCAGAATCTATATATACAGATTACGATTTAGTAGTTAGAAAATTAATTTATAAGTATGTAGAGAAAATTTAAGACTACCTTTCTATGTGTAATTTGATTCAAATTGGAATTAATAATTTTCCTAACTCGATGAAAGTTTTACCTATTTTTTTAACTATATTTAATAATTTTAAGTTCTATTAACTTGATTCCCATTAGTTTTATTAGAAGTGAGATTTTCTCATAGCATAATATGTGTATTATAAATCATAGTCGGGAGAAGATTTATTCATATTGGGTGATATGTGGGTGTATTACTTTTTGAAAGATGATTTAACATTTGATATTTGTGTCAGTCAATAAAGTGAAATTCATATCGATTACATAATTACTATGTTCATCACATGTAATGTGTTGTTTATTTATTTTTTAAATTTTAGTGATTATCTGATAAAAAATGATACCACGTAATAATGGGTGAATTTCAAATACTGTAGAATTTCCTCATAATATATGCACTTATAAATCATTAATGTACTAGGGTTTTAAATGCTATATACCTACAATATATTATTTAATAAAATATTAATTTCAAATTATTGGGTTTTTTATGAATCATTTAATGTATGAAAAAAATTAATTTAGTTATGGTTATGAAATAGTTAGTGATAAAGATCATCAATGTGGTTCATATACAGCCTCTAATGATGTTTTTCATTATTTTTATCAAGAAATTTTGTCTTTTTTGTATCATTGTTGTCATGTTTTATAAATTTATTATTTTCATTATGTAACCTAAATACCTCAAAATAAAATTATTTTTTAATGTATCCAAATAGATTAAAATATTATACTATTTGAATTTGTTTATTTTGATGTAATTGTTGGTTGAAATTCATTATAAAAATCATTATAAATAATTATCATGAATGAGAATGAAGTTAATTATTTATTCTTATGAGAATGATGTGGGTTATGACATTAAGTTATCTTATTTAATTAATTTTTACAAAGACTTGAATATCATAAATATATTAATGGTTAGTTTGGTCAGTTAAGATCGTTCTATGCTAATTTTAAGAAATTATTCTTTTAATGGAAAAAATGGAAAATCTAGTGTTACAAAAAGAATATTCATAGTATCCTGAGGTTGAATGTTGAAAAATTTAAATAATATTTCTAGAAATCCTAGTTCTATAAAAGTGATATGTTTTAATTTTATGATTCCATTCATTATATGATTAAATATAATGTATCTAATAAATCTATTATGACATTAATTGAATTTAAATACATTCAAAAACTATTTTTTGAAAGTATAATTAGTATTCACCTAAAATATTTTTGGAACTATTGTTAGTATATAGATGATATGTTTAATAATTTTTATATATACTAAAACTATTTTCCATTTTAAAAAACCCATATTTTTATATGAGACCATTTATTCATAGATCATTTTCCATTGTAATGATAAAATAACGAAAAAGAAATGGTTCATAATAAAACATTATTTGATGATATTGAAACAATGAAGCTAGAACTGGAAGAGATACACTTTTTAAAATTTTACTAAATCCATATTAGTAAGTGAGACCACTTATATTGAAAAAATTTATTTCATTCTTATTTATTTTAAAACCAAACAAAAACATTAATACAAAAACAATTAACATTGCATAGACATGGAAACATATTCTACTCCACTCTCATATAAGACACATAATCCAAGGTTATTTAATTTTATATTTGTATGTTTGAAGTACTGAATTCAATATAAAAAATCATATATCTAGAATATGATTCTAATAATCTATTATCATGTTCGGCATAGAAAAATTATTCCATATAAAATCAGAAGTCACTGTTATCTTCTTGGTACCGTCTTTTATTTTACATTTGGTTTATTGTAATCTTCTGCGTATGATGGAATAATATTATTTCATAGACAATCCATACATGATAATATTTTGGTTTATCTTTCACAATAAACAAGATGTAAGTATTCCCCATGAAATATGAGACATATTTCATGATGAATTATATATTAAATTTTTTATATATGCATTCATAGCATTAAATATTATTTATCATAATTGGATAATTTGAAAATTGATTTCATATTTATGAGGTGAAAATATACCATAGAATATGCATCTATAAGATAAATTCCATTTCTAACACATCCTAACTAAGGATGCATCAAATTGTAGTCATTGAAAAATTCATTCTTATTATTAAAAATGAGCAATGTAGAATATATATTTTTGGTAATGATAGGGATAAATTAATTTCCATTTCATGATATTGTATTTTTAAAAATATTTCAATAAAAATATCTATCATTTTTTTATTACTTAATACAAATATTACCTGAAAATATTAAGAAATTATGAAAAACTATGAACCATTAAATTGGTAACATAATGATTTTATATAATTGTATACAAGCTATGGCCATAATGAAAATAAATTTTAATTTGTCTCAGAAAATTACAGATATATTACCCATTTGACACTATCATTTTACGAAATGATCATATGAATATATTACCTGATATTTTTTAAAAAGTGATGATTAGGAGTTACAAAGTGAATATTATTTTAAAATAATTATAGTTAACTTAAATACTAATCATGTTACTCATCACTGAATTATTAAAAATAGATAAAATTGCATCAATTTTAACTAAATTGATCATTTTTATCAAAAATCTAAAGGTATTAAATGCACAATAAAAAAAATTATATATTAGAACTCATGTAATTGGAATGAGGCTACAATTTAAATGATTAAATTACTTTTTATCTGTCCCATTGGTCTTAAAATTATATTAGGTAGGATCCAACTATAGAATCATTTGAATATTTTCATAGTATACACTCTAAAACTACTATCTTTTACCCAATAATTTTTATATGAATACCATTCCATAAATTACCCTTCTCTCCAATAGATTCTCTAAACTACTAGATATGTTGATGGGTTTTTTCATATTCTAGTTATCTCTTCTTTTGAATTTAACTATTTTTTTGTTATTGTTTTTCTAATTATTCTTATTATCATTTCATAAAAAAATACGACGTATAAATAAAATTCATTTAATATTATTTATTATAAATTTATCTACAGTTATCTGGATAAATAAATCATTGTTAAATGTTATTTAGATGCACTCCTGTTTATTGGATGTGTGCAATAATATTTAGGTCCTTTCTTACTTTATGATATTTCATAATATTTATTATTAGATTAATTCCATTCTACTATAGTTATTGTATCAGTCTTCTTTTCCATGATCCATATATTATTATTATATATATCTGACATGGATCATTGATTGTATATCAATCTCATACATCATAATTAGGTTTTTGGAAATTGACTACCCTTAATTTTTTCCATCCATTGTTATGATTCCCATAATTTCGTAACATCTTTGTTGCATTCCCGTTCCCTTTTTATATTCATTCCAAATTCCCATTTAATTTTATTCCCCACTATATGATTCCCCAATTTTAAAATTTCTTATCAGTTTTTCTCTTCATGGTTCTATCTTCTACAGTTTTCATTATGAAAATTAAATTTCATTTTCAAGGTATGATTGTATTTCCTTGTCATTCATCTTAGATTTTTCCACTATTACGACACATTCCATAGTGAATTTTGTTTCTATAAACAAAGATTATTTATACTATATTTTTGTATAAGTTTATTATCACTATTCTATATAAAGGAATATTTAAAATAATAATTAAATTTGGAGACTTTACCCACCATAATGAATAGGTTGACCATTGAGTTGCTTCTTATAAGCCACATAAAAATCATCAAATAACCATTTTAAAGAAGGACGATTTCAATATTTTTAAATTCATATCATGGTTAAAATGATTTCAAAATAACAATAATATATAAATATAATGTGTATTCATACAAATTATGGGTATTAAGGAAATTAAATGTCTAAATATTCTAGAATTGACCTAATAGACTTCAAAAATATTGGAATTGTATAAGGGTAATTCCATGAATGAATTAATCATTTGCTGATGTAATATGTCAAACAAATTATAGTTTATATATCTATCAAATTATCCATAATTTTTAGAAAACATCAACTTAATTAAGAACATATATTTGGAAATAAAATGTTAGATCTTTGGTATAAGAAGAGGATTTTTTCTATGTTAATATGCTATTTTTGATTATTCACTATAACAACATTCATCATTTCTATTAGGGATTTATTTTCTGAAAGTAATCATATACCATTTTTAATTATATATATCTCTTTAAGGTTATCATTTTAGCTATAAATGAATAAGGATATATAAATTAAGTTTCCCCATCAGTAAACTCATAAACCATCTAATATCACATTCTAGAAAAAATATACCCTAACAACTTTTCATAAGGTATCTATTGATTGATCATACCCCTAATGTCAATAGAAAAGTTAGAACGCCTATTTATTTTAATCTGATGATGAAATATTGGATTATATTAAATCATTAATGTTATTTAAAAATATATTTCCTCATAAAAAAATTGTATAAACCCATTCTAATTTTTCTGAATTTTTGGTATAAGTCAACGCATGGATCTTATAATCTGACTCTAGTAACTGAGTGATAGTGTTTGCTTAATTACATTGACATAAGATACATGGGATAACATCGTGTAAGATCATTCAGTATAATATTATTCATAAACTAGTTACATATATGATTCCCATATTATAATGGAAAAAAAATGTCATAATAAATATTTTTACATCCTTGATATCATTCATTATATCCATATTCATAACATAGGGTGATGAAACAAAATTAAGGGTGATTCTATATTCTGAATAAGGGTTATGTAATACAAAATCTATCAATAGTAAAAAAGGAATAATCAAAATATAAGAGTGAATAATAAAAAAACAAGCCATTAAATCAACAAAATAATTTTATATAAAATTTCCGAATAAAATCATCCAATAAAACCCATAAATAATGAAAACTATATTATTCTTAAATTAATTTAATAACATTAATCATCAATTATCATGAACTCTCATCCAATATATAATGAATCATTTTTAAGGCCTCACAATTAATAAAACAAAGTTAATAAATGTGGAAGTGTAATATAGCTACCTATCTAAAATGGTATGCAAACAAGTTTTTATTTGTCTGAGATTGTTTCTACAGGGTACTTTAGTATTATTCATTAAGAATACTGATGATATTCTAGTGTTTTCTATAGATTATTAATTAATGAAAATGATAAATATATGTAACAATTTTCCAATATCATATAAAACTGATTTATTTCACTAGTTGAGAGGAGATATTTTATTTTCTATCATCAATTTTCAGTTTTATTATCCCCTCATGAGGGTACGTGAAGATAACCTAAAAATATGGTTTTGGTGTCAATATTGTCACTCATAGTTCATGAACATGATGTTTTTATATCAAACATTCACCAACTATTCTCATGGGTTTCATTAACATAGTATTTTGTGTGTTCACATGACACTTGTTATCATTGATAAAATAAATATCTAAACTATGATGGAAGGGGATAGTGTTGATAACCATAGAAACATTTAATATATTCTATGACAGAATATTATTTATTTGAATATTTCAAGGATTTAGTTCTTGATGAGATCATTATACACCATTGGTAATGTTGTGTCTCTGATGGTTGTTATAGTGTGACCATATAATATAGTAGTAGTGGTTTCCTTGAAATCATACAAGAATGTGAATCTAGATTGTAGTTTTATTTCTCTTGCATACTATAATCAACTTTTTGTGTCTGTGTTTTCTTATTTCATGGTTATATAGACAACCCTAACATAAAAATACAATATTTTAATCTCTAGTAATCATATACAGGTAAATTTTGACTTCCATAATAAGAAAATGACACTTCTTTTGTATAATTATTTCTTGTGGAGGGTGTATTGTGTGAAGTGTTTTCTGAAATTTTCATCATGTAATTAGATGTTTATTGATAGATAAACGAGAATTGATATCTAATTGTTCAGAATATTTACATACATAGAAGGGAAAATATGCCTCCCAGGATTTGGATTTGGTTGTTGTGGTGTTTTCACAAAACTTTTGGTGACATTACATCATTGGTGAGAACATTGTGGGATCCAAAGACCTCATGATTTTAAAATATTTATTCTCCTCATGTGATTTAAATTTTTTATAGGGAAGATGTATGAGGATTTATTAGGAATATGATTTTGAATCCTCATATTCCCTAGTAAAAGGAATTTATCTACCAAACATGATGACTAAAAAGTCAAAAAGTTACTAATTGAAATGTACCATGTACAAATAATTTTAAACCATTGGAAGATGATGTAGAAAAATTAGAATAGCATAGAAAAATTATTAAGAATATTCAGCTACCCATGTGTGGGTATATGTATATAAAAATGATTTTATTGAACCGATTAGTATCGGTAACCTATATTATCCCAATACCAATAGTTTCAAGGATGCAATTGGTACATACTTTCATCACTATAGAAGAGAGAACCCCTCCCATATTTTCCTAAAATGCCCACACACCATTATAAACCTTCACCCCTGACCCCTTTCAACAATAATCCAATATTGGAAAATCCAAAAATAAATTAACGCATCGAACTTCTTATAATACACATTTAAAATAGCACATACATATAAATACATTCATCCATTAATAATCATGTGACATAATTATTATTAAAAATTGTGGATAAAAAACCTCAATCATATCAAAACCCATTTCAACAACATCATCCTCATCATACTTATCACTATTATCATCATTATCACCACCATCTTCGTCATCACCATCTTCATTATTACCATTATTGTCACCATCACTATCGCTATTACCATCACTTATACCACTAATTCGACCACCATTACCAAGATAATCATCATCCCAACTACTAATAGGACCATCGTAATCATATCCTAGGGAATCATATGATGAATGTTTCCTAAAAAATAATGTATTAATGACTATAGTAGTAGTGTGTAGATGTCAGGAAAATACATTATCTATAAAATTCATAAATTCTTGTTTGGACTTTTGTCTATGTCTACAGACTATCATGTCTATTTTTTCTTTTTTCTAGTTCTACATGATCCTTTTATTTTAATCTACAACCCATTTCCAACTTTTTTCTACCATATGTCATAGTAAAACATGTTTTACGAAAATATCTAGTACTATATAATCTTAGTTAATAGATATAACTCCAATTGATAACGTCTAATAATATATGGTCAAAATCATCATATCACCAAATGATGTTTGGTTCCTTCTCATAAAGGGACTCCGTAGCACATTTTTCAAAATTTAAATGAATTTTTTAGTTACAAATTAGATATTAAAATTTTAAATTTTAAACATATAAATTAAATTATGTTGTTTTGTATGTTCATTTAACACAATTAAATCTCTCTTCTTTATTCTTGATAAATTTTTTTTCATGGGGCATAAATACTTCAATGTTCAATATCAACCTCTACAATGAAAATGAATATATAAAACCATCAAAAAATAATAATTTATTTATGAAAAAAATGAACACAATTTAATAATTATTTAATTGAAAATACCCAATAAAAATTTAAATAAATTTCACATAAATATGTTTTATTTTCCCTAACATTATAAACCTATAATAAAAAACATTTTATTGACCTAATTATTTTTCACAAAATATGTGCAATATATCTTATATCTCATAAGTTTCCCATAATATATGTTCTTATTATATTCAATTATAAATCAATTTATATACTTTGTAAATTCAAAACACTTGTTTAATTATAAATCATATTAATTTCTTTACCTTATGCGTTAATTGGATGTTTTTATTATCAAAAAAATAAAAAATGTTTTGAAATGTTTTATATAGTACGCCCCTTTTTTAGATATCATGTGTTTATAAGATTTATAGATATAATGTGTAATGAATATAGATTAAGGAGTTACTTTATCCTTTAGAATGATTGTGAAATTATCTAAATATATATAAACATGAATGAAAGGTGAATCTAATGATTAAAGGGTTTAACAAATAACCAAAATTTAATATATCACGTATGGCATGTTTTCATAAATTATAACTAATTAAAAATATTTCCCCATAAAATGCCTAATTCCTTTTAATTTATGATATTTTCATTCACACAAACATTTGGGGAGACATTGTAAAAGTCATTTTTTATTTCATCTTGACACTAAATAAAAAATATTATTAAATAGTAAATAATTTATTATTAATGAATATCACAATCATTTTCAATTAACAACATAACAAATATATAAAATAAACTCTATACTCTTCCAATGACTAATCATTCTCCAGAAATTTTTTCGAGACACAAATTCATGATAGTTATATCCTACAATTCTATTTCAAATATATAAACCCAACTATTATAATACTCTTGTTTATATTCTCTTTAGAGTACTTCAAATTCCATTAATTATGTAGTCCTCAAAACCTCTCCATTTAGAAAATTATAATAAAGATGATACAAAAATATAAATTTAAATAAATAAAATATCAATATAAAATAAAATCTAAGTAATATTCATACCCCGATTTTATCCCAATCATTATCTACTATTTCATTTTCATAGTACCTTAATTAGAGATTCTATACCGGAATGATGTCATAGAAGTGGAAATGTATCACCATAAAACTATTTTTTTGCAATATTTTATCATTAATTATATTAATTTCATTGTACTCAACCATCACGTAGGGTTAGTGGAACAACTCTTCAATCAAGAACATACACTCAATGTACATTATAGTGTAAAATATAGTTATGGAATATTTTAATAAAAATATTAAATTATACAATATTTTAATGAAAATAAAATATTGTATAAAATATTTAATAGGTTTATTTATTTACAATAGAGACAGGATGACTAGTGGATACATCTTCATAATTTTTGTGTGTGATGGTTCATAAACCTATTTTGTAGTGGGTTTAAATCTATTATTTGGATTATTAATATCATTTGGAGGCTCAAATTTTTCCACAATAGAATACGAAAAATAATTAACACAAAAAACTAGAGAGAATGTAGTTGTAAGAAAATGAGTTATCGTAGATATCTATAGAAAAGGGTAATATGAAAGGGAAGTGAGGGTAATTATCATATAAGATAATGATATATGACATGGATTAGATGTAAATTTTGAGGAGAAAATATGTGGTCTAAATATCTTGAGTACCTCTAAATGAACTGTTAGATAAAAACTTATTCTGTATAGTGCATCCAATGATGGGTTTGGAAGTGATCATGGCTGATTTTTGGTTTACTTATCTGAAGTACCACCACCCCATTAGATATTTAGTAAATTCTTCATTTATATTTGTCTTGTTACTGAGCAGTCATCTAATGGGTGAGTGTTCCTAATTAAATGTAAAGACATAATTTTCTATAAATAATATTTACCATTTAAAATGACTAATTTCTTTATTATGAGGAAAAACATGAATTATTTTGTTATTTTGGCCTGTTATATAGTACTATAAATTCAAATGGTATGAAATTATTTTTGTAATAGTACGAATATCTAAATAATTTTAAAAATTATTATGTTCTATGCTGGACATATTTATAACTGAGCATTGGAATGTACTTTCCAAGAGTAAGAACGATGTGATGTGTTCATTAAAAAAATAATTTAAATTAATTAAATAAAAATTAAAAATTAGAAATGAATTTAAAATCATTAAATGAAAAATAAATCAAATAATAATGAAATATTTTCATGATAATAGAAATACTATTATTTTTATTGTTATTATTAATATTATTATTGATCGTAAAATAATTTTATTATTATTATTATTATTTTAGTTTAATGTTGTTTCGGTATCCTAAAAGGGGGTTTCCTTTCCTACTCATGATGCCCATGGCTGGCCCCTGTAGCGTGCGACCTACCCCTCTCCACATCTCCCTCTACTTTGATCGGTTCCACTAATTTCAGGTGATTTATTCTTTGATCCATCGAGTTAATGCCCCATATTAATATAATCACTCATTTTTGACATCTGTTTAGTCTCCAAATTTCCCCATTTTCATCTAGAAAAAACAGTTGGTTAGGTTTTTACTGATTTTTTTATTTTAGTATATGATTTTATAAGGGTCTCTCTGGACACATTTGTTCATTATTCAAAAACCACTTCCATAGGTGATGTGGTATTAATTATCTCTGACCACCATCATCTATTTCATTTAATATTAAAAATCATCCATTACGGTTTTCAAAATATCATTTCTTTGATTTTTTATTTTTAGGTGCTATTAATTTTTCATTAAGTACATCGACCATGATGGATTTTTTTTAGATTGTCACTACTCTCAATTGTAGGGTTTTCTTATACTACATTATTTAACACATTTAAATTAGGTAACTTAACTATTTTTTAGTCCCTATTAATTTATTTTTGGTGGTGTTTTTTTCATTGTGTGTTATGGTCATTCCAGTGTTAATTTTTGGTTACAAATAATTTGTTGTGGGTTTTGGTTATATATAAAGACACGCACACACACATACATTAAAATTAATATATATAAATATATATTTATTTCTTTGTACGTATTCCCACACGGTAAGGGGAATGAGCACTTTTTATAATATGATATGTGTGTGTGTGTGAGGCAGTTTTGGATGGGCAATACCATATCTATCATTTGATGAGTGTCATCATGGTCTAATTCAAGAAGTATGGTCTCATTAATTTTACCTTAAATTTAATTACGCATTAATTAAGTTAATTTTCAAATATAATTATTTTTTTCCATGTATGATAGATTTCATAAAATTATATCCTTTAATAAATTGGATATTATACTTAATTAAAAAATATAATTGTTGGAAAAATGACTTCATTTAATAATAAAACCCCTCTAGTGTTGGTGTCATATCTTTATAAAAAAAATGTTGAAATATTATTTCTTTTTTTTTCCAATTTCATTTGAGTTTATTTAGGCTTCCGGTTATTTTTACAATATAAAATGTTTTATGTTGGGCCATTTTTATATATATATAAATTGAGTTATCAACCCTTCATAGAATGATTAATAAGACAAATAATATTTAGTGTTTTCAATTCATATAAACTAAATTGATTAATTTAAAAATGTAAATTACCAATGTTGGTAATTACCCATTTCCAATAACACAATCGATTTGACCCATTGCACCTTTTTAGTGATATTATGATATTTTTTAAATTTTAATGAATTTTACAATATAAAATTAATATTTTATGATATGTTTTCCTCTTGTAATGTGAATTAAATGGTATTATATGGATTAACCCCAAGACAAGTTTACTAAATACCCATTTTATAAAATATAATTTTATTATTATAAATGAAATTAAATTCCTTTATGGTTTTAATATTGAATAATGATAAGAACAAGAGGCCACTACCTCATGTATTAAATTATGTATATGAACATGTGTCTTATAAACTATTCCACACTATATTATTACTTCTTGTCCCACAATTTGGTTGTATAAATAGGATCCCTTTTACCTGATAAAATTTTATAGTAATTTTTATTTTTGTTAATGCACTGACATATTGTTGGAATGACAATATATATTGGACAATTTGATAGATTACATTCCTAGAAAATTTAATTGGCATAATAAAATTTTGTTTATTTCTTATGTAAGAGTGACCATGGAATTGTTTTGTAAATTAATATATTAAATACTATAGGTTTTAATTATTAATTAAATAGGATTGATATTATTAAGTTTAAAATTTGTATCCTAGATTAATTAAATGATTTGGTTTGTTAGGTGAAACTTTTTTCTAAATTTTGAGTTGTTTATAATGATCATAAATCTATTATGTTTGTTACTAGACTTTTGAATTTTCTTTTATAGATTTTTATTTATTGTCATATGGATGTGATTTATACCTGATAGATTGTCACTGATTAGAATGATGAGTTTATATGGATACTACAAATTTTTAATGTGGATGCCTGAGGTTATGTTGTATGGATATGTACTGCCTAAAACTAAGCATACTCATATTAATTTAGCAGTGGATGATAATATAATTATGTTGGAAGGATAAGGGATAGATTTACAAATCACATGATTCCTGAGAGATATATTTTTTTTATTTTAGAGTGATAGATGCACAGTCACACGATACATGAGGGTGATATTCTTATTATCCCTAATGGAGATATTTTGGTTAACCTGAGGGAGAAATCCTAATTATGTCTAAGGGAATGATTTTGGATAAACCTATGTTGATTATTGTGTTACCATAAGGGTAGATGATTTATGTTTATGGAATATTTTAAGTGACTCATCCCCAGTAAAGAATATGTGACCAATTTTTGGTCTCTTTCATGAAACAAGAGGATCTACCCAGAGAAATATATACTTATATTATGCCAAAGTATGTGGATTATGACATGTGTTCATTTAGAAAATCTAGCCGAGTTGATATATAATAATTTGTTACCCCTTTTCATTTTTAATGTGTGTCACTGTGTCATTTATTTTATATTGCACTATCTGGATTAGGTTAGATACCAGTAGTACCAACCTACAAAGATTTATATCTCACACCCTACTCGGGTATCCATTTCACTTGGGTACTTGAGTAGTCTTATAAGATTTATAGGTTTTGGATTGATTTCTAGTGTTATTCTGTAGAATTGGGAGTTAGAGAGAACTTGACTGAGATAGTTCTGAGAATTCTTGTGGAGATTGCCGATGGGGATGAGGGTCTACTATATTCCTTGTAACATATTATATCATTATCTATTATTTGAATTTTATTTTAAATTAGTCATCATCCTGAAGAAATACAAGTATTATTGTTAATCAGTGTTGACTAACTTTTATATTCAGTTATATAATTTTTCTACTGATACCTATCTTTTATTGTATTCCTAATTCCAAATCTGTCTGTTACTTATTATATAATTAACCACTATAATAATCTGATCTAGATTGTATAATATCCCCACATTCCATCAATAGAACCTCACTGCTAATGTATTACCTCTATAGTATGGGTATTCTTCCTTGCGTTTACGTGATCTGCTAGTTCGGCGACAGTTTAAGAGGTGAGATGGGATGGGAAGCTACGAAGTGGTAACATAGAATTATTTTCCTATTTTTCTTACTCTTCTATTCTAGTAGATAAGATATTATATATGTGTTGGTTAATGGAAAATAATCATTCTATTTAATAAATTCTCCACATATAAGAAATTACTAAGTGTCCGATGATGATTATTTTTATCATACTTCTACCAGTTACAGTTATATAATTTCACCTTGATATAATGGTATAATTTCCAATTCACATAGATTTTAGAAATTTATGGTTTCTTAACCATGTCTATGTATAAAAATTTTGAAGCATTTAATTCATCATAATTAGAATATAATGAATTCACATTCCATACATACGTTAATCCATATAGTGGTATATGTAGTCTATTTGTTGTTTTGATTGTGCGCCTTGAGTGATATTCTATGAATTAATGTATAACAGGCTTAGACATTTATATTCCATGTTTCTTAACATCCTATCATTCATTCCCTATTTAGTATTCCATTCTTCAATGATTTTATCTTTTTTTTTGTTAACAACTCATAGTGACATGATCATATTTGTATTAAATATGTGTTTGATATCATGGGATTAATGTAATTGTTTGAGATTAGAATTGGATCCAAATTCATAACAATAAATTGTATGGCTAATTTATGAATTTTTATATGGTTTCCCATAAGATAGGAATTTTGAACATAAGAATTTTTTATTTTGAGATGGTTTAAAATGATAGTGTTGTTAATCATTATTTTTAAGTAACTAGTTAACAATATAAATGCTCAACTAGACCCATATTGGCCAGTTTAGGCATGTTTAATTATGTGATAACCCTCTACAGGTGTTCTAAAACATTATCAAATAATAATCAACTAATGGGTAGAATTATGATGAACCCATGTTGTCTTAGAGAGATCCACATATGTCTCAATACATTATATAAGATAATTTGTTTTATAAATTACTTAATAACTATGGGACTTCTATGAATTTTTAATTTTAAACATGATGTTTGATATAACTTAGTTATTTTTCTTTATGGGTGTTTGTTAAAATCAAGTGCCAAGAGTTTTTTTAAATAGTAATTGATATTTTGAATTAAATCTTGTATATGTTTACATATTTAAATTTGAATAAATTAAAGGGCCTTAAAATATTACCTTAGGTGGTGTAAATTATTTTATACGTTGTGAAAGGGGTGCATGAGCAGTTTTTTTTTGTTTCCATTAACAAAAAATGTGGGTGTTTTCTTTAGAATTACTTCTTTTTAAAAATTATATTTTGGTAGTCATTTCTACCTAATGAATTTTGTTTTTTGTGTGACCCAATTTTTCATAAATGCATTTTTTCTTTTTAATGGGGCTAACTTCTGGTTGGTTTCACTCTATGATTTAAATGCCTTAATAAATACCATAAGCATTATAAAAAATGGTGTTGTTTCAGTGTCACTTTCCATTGTAGGACTCTAACCGTTTTAATAACATATTCCTCGTGTAGGTGGTCGTGTTTCTCATAGCCATTGATATGGGAATGATAATGGAGAAATTTTTTATTTCATTTGGTTATGCTTTCCACGGGCATGGTTAGTTATTTTATTGGTCGCAAAACTATATCTTATTCAATACTTATTGAAAACATAGTCTATCATCATCCTGGTAAATGTTTCTATGGTAGAATATAACATTAGGATTAACCTATTTTATAAACCATATGATTCTTGAATCCATAGGGAGGAAAACTGACAGATTGTATTAGTGATTTGAATTTTTATCATGAAATACCGAAGTAGTATACTTTGGTATACACAACATCTTTCTACTATTTAATGGCGTAAAAAATCAATTTTTTTGGTATGATTGTTGATAATTTTACTGTTTGGTATAGTCTTGGTTCATTCTAAGGTAGAGGGGCCCGGGTGTAAAGAAATCACGTTTATCCCAATGCTCGGTATAACTATTTTTGAATCGGGAGTTTTGAAATTATTATCGGTTTTGTAATGGTTTTAATTAAAATTGTGTAAATTATTTCTTTTATGGTGGTTATGACCTTGCATTATTTTTAGAGGCTAGTTGATATATTATTTTTATGGCTAGGACCCTCTTATGGTGGAGTCTATCATGTCCGTTCTCTTAAATATGTGTCTTTGTGGGTATTTATAACACAGCCAAAGAGGACCATTAGAGAATGACCAGGCATGCTTAATTTCCAATGAGGATTATGAAATTTAAGTCATGTCATTTCATGGTCATTATCATGATGTTTATGTGGTTATTATTGTATTAATTCATTTAGAAATTTTGGTATATGTGGGCGGACTTCGGTAGATATGATTAAATGATCATTGGTTGCCTCATGTGGTAAAGTCTTACTACTGGGTTACTAATCGCGTGTTAGTAGTGAAATTCATTCTTCCTGAAAGGAATTTCAATCAATAGTGATTCTACTAATATTCATGGTAATCTGCTAAATCCCATAGTATAATATTATTTAAGTGATGACCATTTCCATTATCATGACATTGTCCATGATAAAATAAGAAGGCATCGGTCTTATGCTACACTAAATCCTTGAAATATATTGGGTTTTTTGGGAGGTTTCTGTAATGTTTCACACTGAATCAGGATTCTTATCGAGGATTGGTTAGTCCCAAGGGATACAAGGGTTTTTAAATATGAATGCCTCATATGGACTCTCAGACACGAAATGTTTCCATTAACTCAACAGTTAGGAAGATATCACATTGGGCCCATTCAATGATCTCTTGTGGGCGTCTTGGCTTGTACAATTTTTCAATTGTTAAATGAAGTATGAACTACCCTAGTTCTATTTCTTATACCCCCATTTCAATGAATATTATGATATATTAACTTTTTTTCTACCTCGATGATTCTTAAATCGAGGAATGTCACTAAAATTTTGGTATTGACTTCAATGGACATGTTTTGGCTAGATGTGGGATACCTTAGAAGAAGAAATCATAGATCATTATGTAAAACACCCAATTTATAAGAATATTGTCTTCTTTATTGTCAGTGAGAGTGGATTAACTCATTTTATATCATATTCAGTGGAATATTCAATGCTAGAGCATTTCTGGCACATCGCCATGTGTCAAGAGAGTGATTTAGGTCAGCCTGAACATTTCATGAAAATCCATCCCAATCTGTCCATTTGACGATGGCCGATAATCAACTATTAGACTATTTCTACAATATTCGAGGAGCATCCCTAGAAATCATAGAGGTGTTCTTTCTAGGAGATTCTCATGGTAGAGCTAATGTGGTTTATATTCGACGCCACTTTATAGTTAATGCCTAAGGTGGGGAGGACCTTTGTCTAGGCATTTATGAGAAGAAGATGTCATTGTGTGTTTATTTAAAATGACTCAGCTATTTGTATTTCCTATTTTTGGTTCAAAAAAATCATTGGATTGGGTATTGGTGGATTTAGTGTCTTATAATTAAATTATTTTTAATAGTGCACTTGGAATTTGGATACAAAACACGACCATTTTAATGAAGCTTCCTGACTTGTAGTATGTTTTATGTTTTTTTTCATTATTCCCAAATGCTTCTAGAGGATAAAAAATATATGGTTGGGAGTTTGTGACAACACATGTTTTGAATCCGAAAAAATTCTAAATAATTTTGAATTATTCATGTCTGGGACGAGTTGTTTTTAAAATCGGGCATTATAATGTACATTCCAAGAGTCAGCACACTATGAAGTTATTTTGAATAATTTAAATTACTTAAATAAAAATTTAACATGAATCTATTTTATAAAACATGAGATGAAAAAAGAAAAGAAACAATAAGGAAATTATATAATAATAATAATAATATTGTTTTTTTTTTGTTATTATAATTATTATTGATAATAATAATACTATTATTATTATGAATATTTTTTTTATTATAGGACAAAATTTTATGAATCCCCAAATGGGGGTCCCACCTTCTTGCTCGCGTGAGCCACATGGCTGACCACTACAACGCACGACCTCCCCCTATCTAAATATCCCTATGATATTACATATTCCACTCATTTCATCTAATTCATTCTTGAATATGTAATGGTAAGGACTAATTGTCTTATTATCTCTCGTTTTGACCAATTTTTGGTCTCCATGTTTACACTTTTGGTACATTAAATACCTTAGGCTAGGGTTTAACTATATTTTTGTTTTTTACCACCGTTAGTTTTTTTTTGAAGTGTATCTTAGGACCACTTTTTTCAATTTCTAGAAACCACCACAGAAGGAGAAGAGGTATGGGTTATCTCGGACAACTGTCATCAAATTAAGGCAATATTTTACATCCTCCATTGGGTTTCACATTTGTTTCATCATTTTTTTGAGGTAATACTAATTATTTATTAGGTGTGTCATCTTTTTTACAATCATTTTGGGTTCTCACTACTCTCCAAGGTAGAAGTTTCCATCGATTTCATTGTTTAAAAAATTTGAATTATAGTATTTATATTTTCTTAATCACTATAATTTTTTTGCAGTGCTATTTTTTTTGTTTTTTGGTCTTTATCATGTTATCTTTTGGTTATTAATAATTATTAGTTGGTTTTTATCAACATTGAATGAGCACACACACATATTGGTATGTATATATATTTATATATATATATTCTCCTCATGTGTAATACCACATAGTTAGGGGAATTTGTTATTTGGATTAAATGATATAAATATATATGTAAATGAGTGTATATACGTTTGAGTATGAGGTAGTTTTGGGAGGCCTCTACAAAATCTATTAGGTACCAAGTCTCATCATAGTCTAATTCTTAAGGTAGAGTCCTATTCCATTTCTATTATATTTAATTATGAATTAATCCATTTCATTCGCATCATTAATTAATTAATTTACTTGTATGGTTGCTTTTCTAAAATGATTTCCTTTAGTAAAATATATATGATGCTTAATTGAAAAAATGAATTGTTTTATAAACAATGTCATGATTTAATCATAAAACACCTACAATGAATTTATGTTGTCTTTAAGGAAAAAATTAATGATTAGAGATTACTTCATTCTTGTATTATTTCATTTGTGTGTCTTTATATATGAGTTTATGTTTAAAATATTACATTTTTTGGGTATAACCCTTTTTTTATTTTCTTAAATAGAATTTTCCACTCATGGTAATATGTTTAATACTCTAAAGATTTATTATTCTTTGACCTATATTATAAATTCTCTGTATTTATTTATAAATGAGAATTACTAGTGTAGGTAATTTCCCTTTCTCTAATGACACATTCCATCTAACCTGTTGAGCCTTTGAAAGTGAATTTCTATATTATTGTAAATGGAATGAGTTATTTTAAATGAAATGGTTTATTATTTTATGTTATGGATCTATTAAAATGAATCAAATTGTAAAAATTGGATTGACAACAAAAGATAGAAAGGCCATTCCTATTTATTATATTTTAGTAAATTCATATAATGAAATGTAATGCCATTATGGTTTTTTCCTTGGATAATGATTTTCATTAGAGGCCTTTTCGAAATGTATAAAATTATGAATATGACTAAATGTCTATACACAATCCAAAATCTATGATTACTTAATGCTTCTACAAGTGGGATTTATAAACAAAATCCCTTTTATTTGATACATTTTTTAGTAATTTATATTTGTGTGATCAAAATATCATTCTACGAGCATAACCAGATAAACATGATAAATAAATTAATTTATGTCCCAAAATTTTGAATTAGAATAATAACAAATTTTTGTTATTTATTTTGGAAGAATTGCCTTTTAAATGTTTTGGTTAATTTATATGTTAATGTCCATATGGTCGAATGATTAATTATACAGGTTGGATATAAATTTGATTATAATTAGGAACCTAGATTAATGAAATTAATTTTTTTGAATAATGGTAATTCATTATAAATTGATCATTGTGTATTATGATGATAAATCTATTTTTTTATAGTAGACTAGTGATTTATCATTCTTTGTTTTTCGAGATTCTTTGATATTAATGTGATTGATACCTAAGGGATTGATACTAATTGGCATGTTCTTTTTTTATACGACTATTTATTAATGTGGATTCTGTAGGGCTTGGTGGATGATTTTATACCCCATAAGGGTTAGGTGTACTTGTATATAATTCCTAAGGGGAGTATAGAAAATTATGTTCGATGCTTGAGGGCTATATGCTGAGTTACATGATTCATAGGGGTGATAACATAGTTATACCTAAGGTATAAGTGCAAAATCACATGATATGTGAGGATGATATTATTGTTATTCCTAATGGTGAGATTTTGGTTAGAATAAGGGAGAACTCATAGTTGTGTTTGAGGGATAGATTTTGGATAGCATGAGGGATGTGTTTTGAATTTCCTTAGGGAAGAGGCCATATTTTTATGGCATATAATGATTGATTCGTCATCGCTAGGAGATTTTACCAATGATTTGGGAGATCCTTTTGATGCAGGAGGATATACCCATATACATTGATACATTTATTAGGAAGAAGCATGGGTATGGTTTGGGTGTCCATTTTAGAACCCTAACCAAGTGGTTATTAATTATTTTCCACCACTTTTAATTTATACCATGTGGAACGTTTTCATTTATTTTATATTTTATAGTTCAGATTCGGCTAGACATTTTGGGAGCCGACTTACTTAGATTTAAATCGCACACTCTTCTCAAGATGAAATTCATCATGGGTACCCAAGGAGTCTAATATGATTATTGGTATTTTTATCGATTTCTTTTAATGTTTTATGTACTCGGGATCTAGGGAGCATAGGACTTATCTAGTACTAAGGATACTCAAGGGGATCACCCATGGGGAATTTTGTCATTTACATTATTTGTAATGTATTGCATCACTATATACAGTATGTGTTAACTTTTAAATTATGCATCATCTCAATGAAATAATTTCGTTTTTATAAATTAGTTTTCTCCATTTGATATATTATGTTATATTATTGTTTTTAGCTATTTGTTTTTTATTTTATCCCTCCTTCCATAATTGTCTATTATTTATTATCTAATAATTCATTATGAAACTCAGATCTATAGGGTATAGTCTCCCCATCATACCACTAATATACCCTCACTACTTTTTAGCAGCCTCTATTGTACGCGGAGGTCCCCTTAAGGCCATTTGACCCACTGGTCCGACCACCATCATAGAGGTGATCAGGGTTGGGTTGTTAGTGGAATGATCAATAAGAATCCTCACCATTCATAATATATCCTTTCTAAATAGACAATTGATATTATTATATAAATGGTAACATAATATTATATTTCATAGAAAAGGAAATTTAATTCTATATCCAATTATATATTACCCTTTAAATCACATTTATTAGAGATTCTCAGGGAGATAACAACATTGTTATTTTACCTTCACAAAGTCCATTAATATATTCAATAAATAAATAATATATGAATATATTTATTGGAGAATTACATGCTCATGGAGATAAAAAACAAACCATATATGTCGATCTAACCAAAGAATGTCTCGCCATATCACACCTTACCTGTGTTGAATTCATTTGTTTAATAAAGGATAAAGTATCTCGACCCTAATAGAATGAAATTTTATGTTTTATTTTCTGTAAATTTTATTATATTTATCACTTTTTAATATAAATATTTAAATGAATTAATAATGAGTTTGATTGAAATTATATTATGATACAATGAAATAAAAAATCATCTTTTGAGAAATATAATGAATCAATAAGGAATTTACTTAATTAAAATATTTTTTCTAAAAGGTGAAGTTTGAATATTGAAAACTATTTGTTAAATTTAATTGATATTATATTTTTATGTAGTTAAATGTAGCTTTTAATCTAATAAGGATGTTATTATTGTGAAAAGAGTATTATCAATAAATTTGTATTTTGATTTAAAAGTGTAAATCAGCATATTTAGTGAATTTTTATTGATACAAAAACTAATTTTTTGATATCATCAATTCAACATTATCTAGTGGTGAATTTTTCATAATTTTATAAGATAAAAAAACTTTTGGGTAAATAATATATACGGTTTAATTATATGGTATATATTATGAGATAATGAAAGACCAAAATATATATAATAAATATTATAATGATACATATTGGAAAAAGATATTTTCCCATTTTAAAATAATTTATTTATATGTTATTTGAGTAATTTTATTATCCCTTAATAAATCATAAAAATATAATATTATATGTTAAGGTTGTAAAATCATTTTTTTAATAACAAGGCTCAATTCACCTTCATCGAAGTAAAAGAATTTAATTATTCTTTTTAATATATTTTTAAAATAATAGAATCCACTCTTATTTGGAAGGAAAAAGGTTCAGAAAACAATTTGTAGTTTTTTATTTTGGATACATTATTATATGAATTCCAAAACCTAAGATTAAAAATTATTAATAAACTTTACTCCATTTTCTTAGATAATTACACCAATGATCCCACATCTCTTTTCTCAAAATCATTGGATCACTATAGTACTTTTCCTTTCACTTTCATTATCCCTCCAATGGTTCACCCCCAGATATCATGAATATCCCCCTAAGAATTTAGAATTTCTCGCTCAATATAAGGGATCCTCTCATTCTACACTTTATTCAAGAACCTCCTTTATATAATTCCTTTTTTACAATTCTTCATGTTAGAGTATCTTTTCAAATAGAACTCTATAATAATTTATGATATCCATTTGATGAGATTCCCCTTTAACACATTTATTCACTCCCATTATTCATTATGGTTCTACATTATGCTATTGAAATTATCCTATAATTTTCCTTTACGAACTTTTTATTTTGAATACATATCTACATTTAAACATTAGAGTATTCTCCAAGATGTACCACTAAATCATGTATATCTAAAATAAATTTATATATTCTGACCTCCTAAATCGTGGAATTAAATGTGACTAAATTTGAACCTATTTTTGAAGATCTATATTGAATAATTATTCTTGTCAATGAAATGAATGCGACATGTAGAACAAAATATATATAGAACTATAATACGTTAGGTAATGTTTTAATCATAAGAGATTACATTTATGGAACATAATAGGTTATAATAATAATTTTTTTATGTTTTCATAATGATTTATAATTAATTATATTTATGAATTTACATTTTATGTTGTTGTCACTTTACAATGTATCTCTTATGTTATCCTGATATACAATGCCCAATTGTTCATCATTTCGAATCCCACCACTTTTATGATTCCTTTATTTGAATCTTAGAAAACATGAACCCCATTACCTTATTCAACTCATTGAAAATTCCCTTATGGGGATTTATAAATCACCCTTTTTATATATACATCCCTATGTAATCCCATACATTTTTTGATGAAATATTGAATTTAATATAATTTTAATGATGTTTTAAATTGTTTCATCATACTTATATTGAATGTGGTTTTTATATATACTAAATTTTAGATATATACTATGAATCAATATCTTTAGGTTATAAAATGTGTGATTTTCTGTAATAATAGGTGAAAATGGCTACGTTAAATATATAGGATATCATATTAATTTTTCAAAAGAAAACTGTTTGAATGATATTATATGTTATCGATATATATATATAATTTAAATGGATTACACAAATGTGAAACCACATGTGGAATTTCTATATCTCCTATGAGGTGATTACTATTAAACATCTTCTTCAATTGTATCTATTTTTTTCATTACATCCATTGGAATAAAATATTCATTTAAATTGAAAATTTAATCAAATGTGTTAGACAATAATAAATGAGGAGGTGAAATGACCAAATTATAGGATATAAATTATAAAGAGAAATTAAGGATGGTTATTTCCATAACAACGTCATATTTTATTTAAAGGCATAAATAAAAAATTTCAATGTAATAGAAAATATAAAACATTCTAATTAGAATTTTAAACATGCGTAAGATATAGTTATATTCATATATATTGAATTTCATCCATTTTAATTTTTTTGGTAATTTGGATTTTTTTATCATTTTATTAGGTCTTTTGGAATTTTTTTAGTAAGGTCATTCTTTTCATTTTTTCATTCTATTTATTTTAATATATTTCAATTCAATTCATCATTTAGTTTTTTAATTGGATTTTTTCACATTTGTTTTTATTTTTTGGTTATAATATAATTAAATTCAATATTATAACATGAAACTCAATAAAAACTGAATCCACTTTATATTATAATTTTACATAAATATTTTATTGCATACAACATATTTGGTTGGGCCATTAAACGAATTTGAATTGTAACAACCAGAAAAACATAGGTCTCCCCCTATTTAGGGATATGATGGATAACTATGTTCAATTTTTTCATACTACCCATCTTAATTTATCATTGAAAAATTGTGACTCGTGGTCAAATTGGACAAATAGATTGAATATAAACTTTTTCATTATTTTTCTATATTACCTTTCATAATGGATCTTCTTAGTTGATTCTTGTTCAAGATGCAAATAATCACTTTATAAATTTTAATTTTTGTTGGATAAATACAATAAAATGTTTTAAAACATCAAATAAGTATCTAATTTTAATGATTGATATTTATTTGAATCAATCATGTGTAAATATTGGAAGAAATTCTTTCTATTACTCAATCAAAATTAATAGTTCCTCTTCATTCCCTTTTCTTAAGAAAGACATTGTGAACATTTATTTCATATAGATGACTTTAAATATGAAACAATTGAATTACTTCCACATTTACATTAATGATATTTAATGATAGATATATATATATTGGAGTATAATCTCTTCGAAATCAATTCATTTTCATTTTCAAAAAGACACATTAGGATTAGCGGGAAACATGACATTTCGAACAAAAGCTGCGCAAAGCCCACAAAATTCAATTTCAAATTAAAATTATTAAAAAAAATCATCACCCATCTCGGTTTCCATTAATCTACAGTCACAAGCCTGCCTTGAGTCATGACCTATCCCGCCCAATGTCTCATTTGGCCTCTCCATCATCCCCACACCAGTGAGACCCACCAGAATCCACATCGCCGCAATCCGCCATTGTCATCTTCATATGCCGACATCATAAACCAGAATAAACATCAACCAAAATCATCTACGTCAGAACCACAATCTAGGGAGTCTTCATCAGAACGACCATGAACCAACCATCATCACCATAGTGAACACCATCAACACGAACCATTGGTATCTGAATATATAGTCTTCTGCAGAGACGATTCTGACCGACACCACTTACACCATCACCAGAATATCCTATAGAACTTGAAATATCCACCACATGTTGCGCTTCCTGAAACCTCGTGTCTCTATACATACACATCCCAAAACAAAATTGGTAATCATCTCAATCATCCAACCCAGGAAGGGGAATAAAACCAGGAATCCAGAGTAGTGAGGAACTATAATGAAATGAGACAGAACAATTTGATGGAAGAAAAATCAATAGAAAATCTAAAAATACATGAATCATGAATGACCATAGAGCATGAAATGGGAGACTTGGAGATGAAACCCTAAGAAAACCATTGTGAAGAATGAAAGAGATAAATGGGGGTGAAACCCTAAATAATGAACAAAATCCTTGAATGAAAGCAGAGAATGTCAGGCTAAAACCCTAAGAGAAACATGAAGAAATGGGAATTAGGGATTGAAACCCAAATAAGTAACACTGACAAGGGAGATACGATTAATAGGTCCGAGAGAATCCAAGAGAAGAAGTATTCAGACTGAAGAAAACCTAGAGTATAAGGAGGAGGAAAGGCCCATCTATGGCGGGGTGAACTCCAAACCCTAGAAGAAATAGTGATGTAGGAGATCAGGATATGAGAAGAAGGGGGGAGTCCAAGAGTAGATGGTGGGTGTCGGGCAAATGAGGTGCCATCTAAACATAATATTCTACTCATTAATATGGATGTGATGATAATGATTCTTCAAATATTTCAAAATTAACTCACTTCTATTGAATCAATTTGAAATATATCTTTAATAACAATTAGAAAAGATCATTTGTACTTCTACTTCATGAAATTGATGTTTTTTTAGGATTTCATCACATTTGATGCAAATGGAATGCATAAACTCCAACTCTACTAGCCTAAAAATTCTTGTAACCTTAGTTCATTGGAACCATATAAATTTAATCACATCCTTAATGAATGACTAGTATACTAAACTGTGCCAAAATTTGTATTTAGCAGTGTCTTTTTTTAGCAACAATTTTAAACGCCACTAAATAATTTTACTGCGGTTTTGGAAAATTGTCGCTAAATTGTGTGTTGGGAAATAATTAGCGGTCATTATTAAAATTTTCATAGAAATATTTTGCGGCATTTTGAACCGTTGCTTAATCATTTCTAATTTCTTAATTTTTTTAATTTTTTTTTTCAGTTTTTTTATTTGAGATTAATAAATAAGAAACAAATAATGATGTAATATATAATAAATAAAGAAAATAATAATAAATAAAAAATTAATAAAATAAAAAATTAATAATAAAATAATAATAAATAAATTTTTAAGAATTATTTACAAAAATAAAAATAAATTAATCATAAGTGTGTATATAAAAACTAAATAATAAATAAATAAATAAATTTATCAATAATTAAATTGATAAATAAATAATAAATAATAAATAAATAAATAAATAAATATTAAAAATCATTTATTAAATTAGTAATTATAATAAATAAGTAAATAAATAAATAAATTACTTAATTAATTAAATCATAAAATTCTAAGAACCTCTAAAACCCAAAAAACAACAAAATGACCATAATATGGGATCCATGACTCCTTTTTTAGTGTCACAACCAGTCAAATAGAAGATAATGAAATTAGATTCAATATTATATGTTGTACAGGCCGAACCAACAGGTGGATTAAAAGATATAACTGCATGAATTTAATGAAATCAGGGTCTAAAACTAAAACCTGTGTTTCGAAGGCCTTCTAGGCCATTCTTCCAGAAAAATGGGTACATACTTGATGAGTTCATACAAAACATAAATGGCATAGGGAACATCACATGCTACGTTTTGAAATGTGGTAGAGCCCAAGTAGACATCGAGATAAAAAAATTTGGCTGTTGGAATTTTGACATCAATTTTTATCCTTTGAAATATGGAAATATTTTTCCCTTTGACTATCACCTGATTTAATTCTCACTTGATTTAAATTCATTTGATAAGAATCGATTTGACTAGTTTTGTAGCCAAAATGGACTCTTGAATCAGAATTTATGGACATTTGATGCCAAATTCTATTTTGAAACTTATTAGAGATTCTTTTTAGTTAAAAAATATTATTTACAAGTAATTAGAAATATTTATTAACTAAAATTTTAATATAATTTAAATTATAGGAAATAAACATTATTTTATATTAAATAATAAATAATTAATATTACTTAATTAGTAAATATTTTTTTAATATTTTTTTCATTAATTTTACACCGGTTAAATAAAAAGACACTACTAAAAAATTTTGAATTTTCATTTGAATTTATTTTAAAACATTTATAAAAAATCGTTTTAAAACATTTAGTATATGTTGTTTTGCTACAGTTTTCAAAACCGATTCTAAATTTTTTTTATCAAAAAATCAGCATTAGTTTTGAAAACCGTCGTGTAAAAATAACTGTTAAAACGCTATTTTCATATAGTGTTAGTCTTGAAAAATTAGATATATACAAGAATTTTACATTTCAACTGAAAAAATACAACGTATTATTTTATTTTACTATACCGTTATTCCCTTCACAGTACCCCTGTATATCAATCATAAAACACATCCTATAATCGTTGAATAAATAAATGTGAGAATGTGGTGTAATATAATGATCATTTTTTGTATTAAGATCATGAATTCCATCATATCTTAATAAGTAATAATAAATAAATAAAGGTTAATAACTAAAAAAATATTGAATTTAATCAATATTGTTAATATGATGAATAACATAGAGGGAATAAATGATGTACAAATAAAACGATATAAATAATCATATGATCTTGAAACATATCCATGGATATTATAAATAACTTAATATAAAAATAGGCATTGATTATAAAATTTCAGAATTATGGAATGCATAATGATGGGAATCGGAATCATAGAGTTAAGGAATCAGCCATGACATCTACATAAATGGGTATGGCCTTGGACAAAACTCGATCTAGTTTTTCTTGTCATACCTTGTGATTATTCAATGGGATATAGTGGTACCTATAAATTAGTTACTAACTATAAGTCATTCCTCATATTAATAAATAATACAACTAAAATAACATGGCTAATAAAATAACTATATTTATTTGAAGAACTAGTTATATAGAATATCAATACATTCCCTTTTCAAATTCATCATAAGCCATCTAAAGAAACATGATTAATATTATTATTATATACCATCCTAAATATATTATTCCATAATGGATATTGAAATTTGTGAAAAAATATCAAATATACACTATAATATTTCCATAAGAAATAATATATTTTTACATTGAATTTTTTAATGTATAGAAAATGTCAACATAATGATGAAATAAATTTCTTTTAAATTAACCAGAATTATTATAATGCACGCTAAAAATAATAGAGGCATCGTGAAAAGAGAAAATTTAGTTAGTTCCACATTATTTAAAAAAACATTTCAATCACTCATTTTTAAAAAAATAATAAAATTATATATTCAGAAAACAACATGAATATTTCGTTAAAAATGTTTTACAAATAGTCAAAAAAGGTAAAAAATGTATTTATAAAAACATTTGATAATATTAAAAAACCTAATTATTTTTATAAAATATTAAAATTGATTTGAATTTTTTTATCTAATACATATAAATAAACAATCCCAAAAAAATGATGAGATTATAAAATACACCCTTTCCAAATGGATTTCATTTTAATTATAGGCTCTAGAAAAGAAATATATTCAAGTGAAAATTTAAATTTCATGAAGAAAATATGATTGATGATATAATTTATCAATTTTTAAGTATATACACCACAAAAATGAAATACTCTGTGAATATGTAATATCTCTCATAGAAGTTGCTGTGAGACGAGAAAACATTTCCTCATATTTAAATTTCTTTTTATGTGTTTGAAACTCTAATATAATAAATATATATTTGTTATGAAAATATTATATAATTTTATTCATATATATCCAACCATATATTATGTCGATATTATATTTTCAACTATTTACTGACAATTCACTCTTAAATTCACTATATTTTTGTGGAAATTTCTTCCTTTTATAAGTCAATTTTGATTCAAACGATTTGGTTCTTATAATTTTATCATAGTTACATAATTTAAATAGTATTATTAATTTATAAATTACATTATTATATATATATAAATTCATCAATAAAATACGGATATAAAATTTAATTACACAAGTCATGGAGACAATTGTTTATACATATGCATAAATGTTTTTTTTATTTTTCGATGGATGGAATCAAGGAATGATAAAGATTAATTACTGATACCAAAATAATTATCATGTCATATATATAATATATATTCATTATTTAAATAATAATAAATTTGAAATTAAATTAGTGATGAAAAATGTATTACACTATGAAATAGAGACAGTAAGTTTAATGGTCTAAAAATATATGTTTTCACTTTTTATAGGGTCGAAAATTTGTGGTAAATGGTTTTTAGATAATAATAATAACATATAAATATATTTATAAACCATTTTTTATTATTTTATGAAGTTTACTACATATTATTTAGTATTAAAAGAAGAAAAAATATAAAAGTGTTTGTAATTATTATAACCACTTCGTCGGTGGGATCCCATCTAATCTATTCATAATGAACATAGGAATGATATTTTAGATGGGAAAAAAGTAAATAACTTGTATGAAAATGTTGATAAGTATAATTTATATGGATTGTTTAAGATATATGGATCATTTTAGTGAAAAAAAGTGATATATGATTCTATATTTTATAAAGGATGAGAGGAGAATTTTTTTGAATTTCATTGAATATTAATTTAACAAAAACTATTTATTTTTAAAAATGGATAAAAATAATATAATTCAAATATAAGTTATTTTTAACTATAAATATTTTCATCCAATAAAACATTGAAAATATTTGGATATTTTTTCTATAATATCTTCTATTTTTATCCCTCTGTTAAACATTTTGACAATTATTCTACTATTAAAATATTATACACTCTAAGGGAAATAATGTCATAATAAAATGATAGAAGGCCCATAAATTGACCATGGTATATTTAATTAACAATTTACATTTTTTTGAATATAATATTCATATGGTTTTTATAACATTCAAAATAGATAATGTTTTATAAAATATCAATACTGTTGGTTTATAGTAACATTCATAACATTGACTTTAACAGATTAAATAAAACACTAATAATAAATTTTTTCTAATATCACTATAATTTCCTAATATTATAAAATTTCTTTTTATCACATTATTTACATCATACAATATTATATTGAACTTTTTAGGTATCAATTATTGGATTTTTTCCTTATTAAATAAAGGTCACGTTAGTATTTTATATGATTTATTGGTAATTTTTCATTCAAAAAAAATAATCATAAATTAAAAGGATGATAAAAATTATTTTTATTTACAAATAATAATTATAGTTAAAAAAATTATACAGATAACACAATATGAAAATACTATAGTTACTAATAACTATAGTGTGACATGTTTGACTATTCATGAAATAAAATACAATAAATTTCATAATCTCATCCAAATGTCCATAAATGTACATATAACCGAATATTTAAGGATTAGGGATAAAGAAGATTAATTATTGAATATTAAATATTATTTTAAGATCATATTATAATATGTATCATCTTTTTTATCTTTAATTTCTCGATTTACCAGTTACTGTTGTAACAAAAATTATTAAGGTTACAATTCTTATTGACCAAAAATTAAAGGTAAATATTTGATAAATTATCAACAAATTGATAAAAAAATGTATGTAATTATAAAATTAAAATAACATAATGTTCACAATTTTATTAAAAATAAACTCAAACAAAAAAATGGAAAATAGTTTTTTAGAAAAAAATACATTTAAGTATAAACATATTTTATACCTAATTCAACATCAACATTGATTTCGATGAAAATAATTCATTCATTAAAAATATAATTAAACTAATTAAACTTTTAAATTATTTTTTTATTAATTTTAACTTTTCAAATGGATGAAACTTGTTTAGAGTTATAAAAAAATATTTTTCACAATTCACTAGAAAATAAATTTTTTTATACGAATTTGAAAATTGTATACAATGATAATTTCAATATTAAATATTTTAAAAAATTAATCTGTTTTTTAAATAAAATATTTATAAAATACTATAATAAAATTTTAATATTTTCTAAATAAATATCACATTAATATATTATTTTGAACCATAAAATATCATTATAGAAAATTATTTATTTATATAAAAGGATTTAATCAATGAGTTTTTATTCAACACATCATTTGCATATATATTTAAAATATTTTTTAATACGATAATTAACCAAAACTTTTAAGGCTAGTTTATAATGGTCACAATTGAATAATATTTCATAGTTTTTTTCAAGCTCGAGGTTGTGTGTTGCATATGCTACCCAACATTTTTTTTAGAACTGTCATCGTTAATTTCAATCAAAAGTATCCAAAAGGATAATATTTTTAATAATAAAATATTGTATCATTATGATGTTTAACATTATATTCTATTCATGTTTTATCTTTTGATATAATCTATTAATAATTATATTCTTCTTTTAAAATATATATTTTTTAGATTCAACCAACCATAATTATATTATTCCCTTTGAGGTTAAAATTTATCTTATTTATTAATGGTTTGCCATTTGAAAATAACCATATTGAGATCCAACAGAATGAAAAGGGTGAATAAAACATCCTCTTGAATAGTGCTAAATTGAATTACTAATGTTATCTGGAATAATCACATTATTTTGTTTTCACATATAGAATCATAAGTGCGAAGTGATGATAAGTAAAATGAAGAAAATTAATATTCAAAAATAATTATGGATTTTTATACAGGTCCCTGGCCAAATTAATTTGAATGATATTTAGAATCTTAAAATCTATAAATATATGGGTAGATGAAATACCAATGATTCATTGGACATGAATTTCATATGATAACATTTATTTCTAGATCATTTTCATATATTTTATAAATTCCATTACTTTTATAAATAAAAACATTATAGTAATTTATATTTGTTATATTTATATTTTATATTCATAGTTCCATTATTTTGGTGTGCTTTCATAAATACTTCTCTCATATATTATTCCATGAAATTAACACAAAATATGAATTTTTATTCATGTGGCCTAAAAATATAATGTTAATATATCATTATCTAGATAAAATAAATAAAATTCATTCAATTTTTCTCCAAATATTTTTATGACCAAAATGGATAACATAAGTTTTTCAATGTCACCCAAATTTCAAAATAATCCATTCAAAAAATAGTTATCCTTGAGACTCACCCATAAAAGCCTATCCAAATTTATAGTCCAAAAATATGGAAAAAAGGTCACTAAATTTCCAAAAGAAACATAACATTAGATTCTCTCAACAGGGGCTCGTGTGCATCCAGGGTGGTGTTGGTTCCGAAAAGAAAAGACCCTACGGATGTTACGCATTATAGACCTGTCTGTTTGTGTAATTTTTCTTATAAGATTCTGGGTAGTCTCCTGGCTAGAAGACTGAACAAGGTGATGCCAAAAATTATTTCTCAAGAGCAGCATGGGTTTATCCAGGGTAGAGGCATTCAAGGGGCTGTGGGAGTGGCCCAAGAACTAACGGCGGATCTGAATAAGAAAGTGGTTGGTCCCAACTTGATTATCCAAGTGGATATGGATAAGGCTTATGATAAGCTTGAGTGGAGTTTTATCATCAGGGTGATGAGAAGAATGGGTTTCCATGAATGGGTTTGTGACTTATGCTTTCGTTGCTTCTCCTCTCCGTGGCTGTCTATCTCCTTGTTGGGGAAAGGTTTCGGATTTTTCAACAGTGTTCGTGGGGTGCGCCAAGGGGACCCCCTTTCACCCTCTCTTTTCTTGATTGCCCAGGGGGCTCTTTCCTGTAATCTGCATTGTTACTTGAGGGATAGGAAGATCTGGCCATATCGGGCCCGTGCATCGGATGGCGCCTTCTTGCATATTATGTTTTCTGATGATATTCTCATTTTTATTAATGGAAGGAGGTCATCCCTTATCAATTTCATGTCTCTGATGCGGATCTACGCCTATCTCAGTGGTCAGCAAATTAATGCTAGAAAGAGCGGCGTTTTTATATCCAACAATTGCTCCATTCGGAGGGTCCGGTCCATTCAAGACATTCTGGGTATTCAATGGAAACATCTCCCTATGACTTACCTCGGGGCTCCTATTTCGTATAGAAGAGTTAAAAAGGTATTTTTTGAGGACTTATTAAATAAGATGCTGGGCAGAATTCTTAACTGGAAATCCAGATTCTTGTCTTTTGGTGGTAGGGTGACCTTGATTAACAGTGTGGTCTCCTCTATCCCAATGCACATTCTGTCGGTCGTCTCCCCTCCTAAAGGAACTATTGATGATATGGAGAAGATGATGAACAATTTTATTTGGGATGGCAACTGCTTAAGAAGAGCCCACTGGGCTTCCTGGTCCCGTTTAGCTTTACCGGTGGAGGAATATGGAGTCGGCCTCAGAGATATCTCGGCCTCAATGCTCTCCTTGCAAGCACGGTTAGCCTGGGATTTTCTGGAGGGTCACTCATTATGGGCTAAAATTCTGAGGATTAAATACGATCGGAATTGGGAGGAGTGGGAGGTTAGGAAGCTTTCCAGACTTGGGAAAACGGTTAGACTACATCTGGAATTTCATCAAAATTCTGCTTGCTGGGTTGTGGGTCTTGTGGACATTAACATGTGGCGAGACAACTGGATTGGGGAGAAACTCTTCTTCCCTCACTGCCTAGTCCCGGACTTTACTGTCAAAGAAGCCTGTCGCCACCCCATATTTCTTGAGGCAATTCTTAGTCCGGAAAAGCGTGAGGTTCGTAATAAGATTATGTTTTCAGAGGTCGCCAACAGACTTTGTTTTACTGAATCCAGCTCTGGGGTCTTCAATGGGAAGGATTATTGGCGTATGCTCATCCAGGGGAATACTCGTGATGAGTGGGTATCGCTCCTTTGGTACAAAGAACATCCAACCAAGATGTCGTTTCTGGTGTGGAGGGCAAGGAAACAAGATCTGGCGACGTATGACAATATCTAGAGGAAAGGTATTAACCTTGCTTCCAGATGTCTCTGTTGTGCTCACCCCCAGGCGGAGTCTGTTCTGCACCTTTTTATTAAGAGCGACTGGGCTGTTTATCTATGGACCTGTTTGGATGTTAGGGGCAGGTACAATCCGGTGTGTTCCTCCTTGCAGGAGTTTCTTGGTTGCTGGTTTTCAGGTATGGGGCAGGATGAGATGGAGTCTAAAATCCGCGGCGTGGTGCTTACGACTATTTTCTGGACGATCTGGGCGGCGCGGAATAAGGCGCGTATTGAGAGCTGGTGGTCCCTCTCCGTAATGAGGGTTAAGATGAAAAGTCTGGTTTTTGAGATATGCAACCTGCTGAAAGGTGGGCATAATTCTCAGTGGCTTTGTGATTTCCTGCATAGACCGAAGGTATGCAGGTCGCCGGGTCGTTGGGTAAAATGGACAGCCCCTCTATTGGGGCTCAAGCTGAATGTTGACGGCTCCTTCGTTGACGGTCTGATACGTGGAGGCGGGCTGGTGCGCGACGGAAATGGCTCGGATATCATGGCTTTCAGCAGCTTCCACGGCCCCGGGGATTCCTTAGGGGCGGAAATTCATGTGCTGCACTCAGGTTTGGAAATTTGTATCGGTCTTTTCCTGGTCTGCGCAGAAGTTGAATCAGATTCCGAGATCCTGATCTGAATTCTGCATGGGGACGTGAAGGTGCCATGGGCCTATACTTATACCGTTCGTAGATGTGCTTCTTTGCTGCCTAATGATTTTACTTATCGCCATATTCCGAGAGAAGAAAATTTTGCGGCGGATGCCTTATCTAGAGAGAGCGGTCCGGCGGATCCTCGAAGGGTGTTTCTAAATGTGGGGTCCTTACCCCGGGTATGTAAGAACTTTGTCCAGGGGGATGCCCTTGGGCTCCACCACGTTAGACCTCCGTGAGCTTTCGGAGAGGGAGCTTGTACCTTTTGAGCTTTAAATAAATTAAAAATGCAATTTTCAGTCAGCCTTAAATCCGACCATTTTTTAATATCTATAGAAGATAAAATAAACCACAATTCACTAACTAATTTAATCATCACCATTGATATCCAAGAAATATAATTATCAGATTATTATGTCTACACTAATAAATTATTATGGGTTTTCTTCCTGAAATCATGTTTTTTGAAAATGATCATCCTTTAACTAAATCACTTATCTGGGTCATTTGTACCACTTAACATGTATTAAAAAATCCACAATGAAATAGTACTACATATCAATCCATATCCATGTCAAATTCTTTATATTGATAACTTCATTTATAAAATTATCCGATAACATAATTATTGGATCCATATATAGGAACATTAATTATTACATTATATTCACACTACATTAACTAATATCCATCATCAATTTCTTAAATTCATCATAGCATTCATATGTAATTTTTTTTCTCTTTATCATTAATAATATTACTTGTAAAAAATTTAAAATTATCTTCATGAGTTTCCCCCCCTAGGATATCAATTATCATTATTCCCATAATTTCCACACTTAAAACATTGAACTATTGATAATACCTTTGGGATAAAGTAGTTTTATTAACTATTTAAATAGAGCATTTCATTCTTCCTATTAAATTAAATACTTTTTGACCTTCTTTTTCACATATAAAAAATTCTCTTAATCCTTTGAGACACATTCATTTTTATCATTTTCATATTTTTGACATGAAGAAATTATATCCTTATTTCCTAAATGGTCTCCACTACTCAATATCACAGAGGACATTATCCTTATCTTATTTTTTGAGACTGAGAGTTTGATAAGATATATGTTTTTAATCAGATATCATGAAAATTGATTATGAATAATCACAAAATCATTCACCAAAATTTTTATCCATTTTGGTTTCTCAACAAAACAATATCAATAACATTCAATGTTAACCCAATTGTTTCATGTTCTATCCATTTAAAAAAAATCATTTTTAGAAACATTATTCAGAGTGGGAAATATCATATCTAAAATAATGACAAAAACATTTCAATATATGGGTCATCAATATTGAAATTGGTTATTCATTTTCATAATATATTCAAATCTATCATAATGGTTAGTAAAATAAATTATAATTAACTAATAAATATACTTTGGAAGTGTAAAACTAGGTATTTAGTAAATATTATTTTTTCTACCATGTAATGTTGTATTCAATCTTGATAATCCTTTTTCATAGTAATTACCCCCAGGTACATCATTTTAAAAACCACATCCTCTTATATTATCAAGATAATGTTGAATTTATTAGAATAACCACAAAATATCTATCTTAAAAAAACATTATAATGTTCCTCCATCACTATAATCAATTTATATCATAGGGTTATGTTCTATATTCTATGTTTTTAAATTTGATTTTCTAATTTTTATACTAAACATTATCTGATTCTAACTGTAAATACCCCAACCCCATTTTCTCATAGACTAGGATAACATTTTTACATTATAACTAGATAAACATAATCTTATCTCGATTGGATGAATTGTTAATTAGTATTCAAGAACTACATACATAAATAAATAATTTTTTACAATTGAATACATAAAATAAATCATTTTATTATAATTTAGTTCACCATTATTCGTTTATTCACATCGCTTCTTATCAAACATTTAATATATACTATCATCCAATAGTAAGAAAACACATAAATTGGGGGTAATCTAATGCTCAGTAAGTTTATGAATATAGTGGATTGTGTCATGAATAATTAAATAATAATGAATATGAAATTTAAAATAACTAAAAAAATATACCATTAGTTTAATACCATGATCATGAATAATATGATGGATGGAATAAATGGATATCAATTAATTCCATTTAAATTATCACATGACATTCAAAATTATAAAGGGATATTATTACTTTAACACCCCGAGATTTTATGAATAATATTACTTTTAATTTCATTAATGTCTTGTGTTGTACGCTACACCAAAAGGAGCCTGCACAACACACATCCTTGAATTTTCTTTCATTACACGCAATCATGACCTTCCTCGATAGCATGTGTAGTACGTAATACCGAATTTCACTAAACAACGATATGCTATTAAAATATTATTGGAACTAGCCGTTATGAATAGTAATAACCACTTTTTTAAATTTTGTAAATTTTATTTTTCAAAATGGACTTCATTTTTGGATTCAGAATATCGAAATTAGCTTAGGGTGAAATTTTGGTACTTTTCGGATAACTTTCATATTCTGATGAATAGTGAAAATTACTAAATTTTAATTACAAACAACTTTTTTTAATTGATATAATTAACAGTGATAAATTATTAATTTGAGTGGTTTTAAATTATATTTAGAATATATTTTTACAATTTAATACAATGTTGTTCATTGGATGTAATTTCACATTTAAACCAGACATAAACAAGTGTCAATATTTTGATAGTTATTATCTTTTAAAAACACGCTATTTGTTTTGAAGACGGGAATTAATTTTTAAATTATTTGATGTAACTGATATGTTTTGAATTTGGTAAAATAAACATCATTTTTGAATTCATAATATCAAATATAGCTTAGGGATAATTTTTGGTATTTTTCTGGAAACTTTCATTTTTTGATGAATAGTGAAACCACAAAGTGTTAGTTAAAAAAATGAATTTTTCATAAAACTTAATTTTTCCGCTTATGTGAGTAGAATTTCGAAAATCCAAGATACACGGTTAATATTAAGGACTAAAATGTGGTTCATTGAGATGAAAATAATTTTTGGTGAATAGTAACTTTTTACTTTTTTTTACCACGGTTAAAAGTAAATAGGGTAGTTAAGGGTAAAAATGATATTATTATTACCCTAACACATGTCCTAATTCTATTGGATAAGTGTAATTCGACTAAAAACAACCTTAGGAAAAACAATATGACCATTTAGGACCACTTGGATTAGATTAGGACATTTATTATTAATTTATTTAAAGAAGGGTTAAAATAGTTAAATCAATGTTTAATAAGTAGATAATTTTCAATAAAGGGTTATGCATAAGATGAATTCGACTATAAATATTCATTATAAAGATAAAAATATTTCCTACATAATGTTATTTTATTTTTAATTTTTAGACATTAAATTTTATTAATTAATCTATGACACAACGATGATTCATTAATTATCTTATTAATGAAATATTGACATAATTGATGTTATAAATACCCAAATAAATTTAATTTGAGACTTTTTATGAATTAAAATAATTTTATTGGTTAATATGACATGTTAGTATTGATGTAATTAACATTTTTCGAATTAATCATTCTGTTATGATTTTCACAAATATCAATTACTAAATAGTGTCAAAATTGACATCAAATAGTTGTTAAAACAAATATTATATTATTAATTGTTATTTCATTTCTAAAAAAATAAGGTCCGGTCAAATGACTTAGATAAGGTTATATATATTAATAATAATCAACTTGGGGTTCTTTTGGCTTGTTACAGTAGGTTTATTAACCCTATAGTGTAAGAACACAAAAAGACACGGTAAAAGTAAAATTATCTAACTTAATGTTAAATCTTAATGATAAGGTTAAAATTGGAACATAAACTTGTATAAATAATATTTTATGAGAGGATTGCGACCCATACCCACCTTATTCTAGAAATAAATCAATTTGGAGCTATTTAAAAATGAATTTGGCTTTATAATAAAATAATATTTTTAGTTATTCCAAAGGTGCCCCTCTCCTCCCTTATTAAAGGGCACCTCCTCCCTCTCTTACTCACACCACTTTGAGCCTTCAATCTCGGCCAACCCCTGACAAATTCTCTTATCCACTTCCCTAGAAACATCCTAGAGGTCCTGGTCTTCTTCAAAGACCAATTTTAGTTCCCTAAGAGGGGGACTCAAAGAGGCGCTTCAAAGAAGAGGTAATGTCTGTTACCGATTCTTTCAACTTTATTTCTTCTTCCACTTATTCTTCATGGGTTGTTTCATTATGAAGTAATAACATCAGTATCACTCATATATTGATATGTTTTTATAATTATTAAACAACCCTATTTCACCTTCTATCCATCCTACGGAAAATGAAATCACCGCGCGTCCGTACGTACGGAATACCGTCTCCACGCCGTGGTGTAATCTATTTTCCACCACCACCTTACTTGGATGGGTACAATGGTGTACATAATAACTATATATGATTATTGTAAAGTGATATTGATTCTGAAATAGTATACATACACTTCAATACAATTCCACGGTCATGAGAATGATATCATCGATCGTGCGTACGTACGGACTACCGTCTCCACGACGGCATGAGATTCATTCTCTAAGTTAACCATTCATGAATGATTATAAAGTATATATAATAAGTAATGATGAAATATATGACATAATAATGATACTGGATTTATTTTTATATATATGTATGTCATCTACTTAATTCCATTCAACTCAATAGGGAAACGAAAATATCGTTCATGCGTACGGACGGCCTACCGTCTCCATGAACGGTGTATTTCATTCCATTTACTGATCTATTATATATATATATATATTCTGAATATATATTATATATAAATCATTTTTTATATTCTGGAATTAATTAATCATGATCTACGTAATCATATGAATAATTACAAGTCAAAACACGGACGACAAATGAAACGATTTTACCCAAAATGCTCTTTAACATGGAATTTACAAAAGAACGGGTAATATAAAGTCATAAGTGAACCATATATGATATCATAACAATGAGTATGATTCTGGAATAATTCAATAACATTATTTAAATAATTATACAGGATTTTCGGACACTTACGAAGAAAATCGGACCTAAGGTAAGGGAAATATCAGAATCTCTTTTTTATCCGAGATTGTTTATACTTTGGAATTTACTGGGGTGAATTTTATCATCCACATCCATGTTTCCTAAATGTGTAATATTTACATCTTTATACAATAGTTTAAATCCAATTTTTCTCTTTGTTGTATCTTTAGTAAAAGATATGAAAGGAATCTTTTGTCGTTTTTCGTACGATGTACTTTTTGACTTTTCCAACAAAAGTACGTGAAAAATGATTTATTTTATCTTATTCGGCATAAATGGATTTTTAAAACATTATTTCCAAGAAGATTCCTTTACAAGTTTTTAAGATTATTTTTAATTAAATTCTTTTAGTTTAATATTTTATGACATGTTAAGAAACGAAAATGTTTTTGAAGTAGAAAGGATATTTTCTTTAAGAATGGAGTTCAAGAGTTTTATCAAAATTATTTTCCATCTAAGATAATATAGGGTTCTGTTTATATCCCTATTATTACATTGATTTGATTATGTTGTGATGGAATTATTTTGATTAATTCCTTTATCTTATATGAATTGTTTTATGATGTCATGTTGTTTAAGAATCCCATTTTTATTACATGGTTTATGAAATGATTTATGATTTATGATTTTTTGGCACACATATGAAAGGTATCATTATGAGATGGGTGGGACCTATATCTCCCTCCAATTAATTGGGTAAAGATTTTATATCTCATGAGATGGACATGGCTGGAACGGCAGGTTAAACCGGTTCAGTGAAACAGGACTGAAACGAGGAGTTAACTCGGTTCAGAAATGGACTTTGTCCACTAAGATAGTCTTGGAAATGAGTCTTGACTAATAATAAATGATTCTCTATGATTATTTGTGTATGCCAAAAAGTTTCATGTTTTACGTTATGATTATTGGAATTAAATTTCACTACGATGATTTATCCCATGTTATGATATTATGATCTCTTTTACAGGTTAAGATTTCCAAAATGTTATGTTCTTATGAATATGATGTGATTGATATTTTTTTTTGATTACCCTTACTGAGCATTTGAGCTCACCCTTTTATGTTTTCTTTTCCCCAGGATATAATGAAAGGTTTGAGGTAAAGAAAAAAAAGAAGGATCTTTATGGGAGATGTTGAAGATCTTTCACAATGATTAGAAGATTATATTCCGAGTTTCCAAAGACACTAAACTATTACGGTCCTTGTGTGTGTGTTTTTGTTATGTACTATGTATTCTGCAAAAGTAATGTAATGTTCCTGTATGTTAAGCTTCGGGTCTCTATAGTTGGTATCAGAGGAAAGGTTTAGTCAACCTTTGGAAACTAGGATGCGAGAACATTAGTGAGATCCCTAGAGATATTTCTAAGGAATGTCTAGGGATATCCCTAAGGTTAAGTATAAGTATACGTTATAGTACTAGAATTACGGCAACCCAAGATGTTAGATATTGAAGTTACTCCCCCTTTATTATATTGTTTTCCATAGCGTGATTTTTTCCTCTCACACTATTCTTTTTGGGTTTTAGAAAATGGCTGGAAACAAGATGATTCATGATAATGGAGCATATGATGGACAATAGAATGATATTCTTCATGAGAAACCAAATGAAATGCGATTTGGATGTCAAAACATCATTATTATGTTGAATCAGAAATCTCATAATATGATCAATAAACTCAAATTTGTTAAGTTTTCTAACTCGGATAATAAGAGAAAGATGGAGTTTCATGATGATCATAGAGGAAAGAAAGTTCAATTTCCCTTATGTAAATCATGTGGGAAGAGGCATTAAGGAGAATGTTTCAAAGGAACTGGAAGATGCTTTGGGTGTGGAAAAGAAGGACACAAAGCCAGTAAGTGCAAAGGAAAAGGTTCAGTTAACACCAGGGATGTGGATAATGGTATTTCTATGACATCAACAATGGTTAAATGTTTTCAATGCGGAATGTACGGGCATTATTCAAACAAATTCAGTAAGGGAAAGTCTCATGAAGAAAATCAATATGGTCGTATAGGTTGTATTTATGTTGATGATGATGAAGAGACTACAAATCATATGTGAGTTGAAATTATTGTTGAAGCTAGATCAATGGTTTAAGAAGGTAGTGGAATGATTACATGTTTATCAAGTGTAATGTTGTATAAGTAATCTCATGGTACTATGGAATAAAGAGACATCTAAGGATTGTTACACTGTTGACTTTCCTTCAGTTTTCAAAGTGTATGATGAATGGTACCAGTAACCATGAAAGGTTATTCAGATATTTTTGGAAAGTAGATGATATGCGCATAATTAAGGGATAAGGAGAAAATTAAATGTTTGATAGTATTCATGAGCTCATGACTGATATAAGGAAATAGTTATATCATGGTTTGAGTATATAGAATTTTGGGGTTTTGGTATGTGAAAAGAGTTAACTTTTGACAGCACTCATGTTTTCACTAAGGTTCAATGGGTATTCATTTTTTTCAAGAGAATACATGATTAAGGCCTTCGAACATTTGGAATGTGACCAACAAGAAATATCTTATGATATATGGGGATCAACGATGGAATTAACATGCTTGTAATATGAAATATCTGGTAATTGTTTTCACTATAATATGACAATGGACTAAAATATTATGGATAAGCCTAAAGATTGGAATGGAATATGTTGGACTTAATTTAGTATTGTTTCAGGATAGAACCTTTTTCGATATTATTTATGGGATGTTATAGTAATGTAGTTTTAGAAAAAGGACAACCTGCAGGATGGGCGACATCCCATCGCGTCAGACAAGGCTGTGGGAATCGAACCCACAACCGAAGTGCGACTGGCCTTTATCGCCTACCACTAGCCTAAAAGATGTCCCTGTTTAGTAGAAACTAGTTTTATTATATTAATCAGTATGATATATAAAGTTTAAGTCCATTTTAGGAACCATATACGATTAATCTCACTATAGATGGACTAATATATTTTTTTGATAACTTTTCTAACCTTTTGTTTGAGACAGAAGGAATGACCCATCATTCTATCACATGATCTACTAACACATCACGAATGACAAATTCAACTTCATTTATTTAAGAGATGAAGTGGAAATTGTCCAAATAACATCCAATGGTGAGACTATACCAAAATCACGAAAGTATTTCTTCTAATTCCAATTTCATCAACTTTAGGGAAATTATCTTGAAAACCACAAATTTTGTCCTAGTGCTCTTATATTTTATGAATCAGATGGTACCTTAGATCATCAATAATTTATGGATTTGGGATTTTTGGGATTTTCTATAGCCATGTTTTCTACCACTCTCCATCAGAACATGATGGTTAGATTTTTCTTCCATATCCATATTTTCACCTATGATCTCCTATGTGAAAACCCAGTGATTAGTTTATTTGGGTAACTGTGACGTTTGATAAATTTGTTTTTAAAGATTGGTTTTGTTTTTCCTTTTTACGATGTGGGTTTTTATTAAAGAACATTTCGAGTAGTAAACCATTTATAACCCCGACAAATTTCGAGGGCGAAATTCATTTTAAGGGGGGTAGAATGTAACACCCCGAGATTTTATGAAAAATATTCTTTTTAATTTCATTAATGTCTTGTGTTGTACGCTACACCAAAAGGATCTTGCACAACACACATCCTTGAATTTCATTGCATTACACGCAATCACGACCTTCCTCGATAGCGTGTGTAGTAAGCAATACCGAGTTTCACTAAACAACGATATGCTATTAAAATATTATTAGAACTAGCCGTTATGAATAGTAATAACCAGTTTTTTAAATTTTTTAAATTTTATATTTAAAAATGGACTTCATTTTTGGATTCGGAATATCGAAATTAGCTTAGGGTTATATTTTGGTACTTTTCGGATGACTTTCATATTCTGATGAATAGTGAAAATTAATAAATTTTATTTAAAATAACTTTTTTTAATCGAAATAATTAATAGTGATAAATTTTTAATTTGAGTGGTTTTAAAGTATATTTAGAATATATTTTTACAATTTAATACAATGTTGTTCATTGTATGTCTTTTCACATTTAAACCAGACATAAACAAGTGTCTATCTTTTGATAAATATTATCTTTTAAAAACATGCTATTTGTTTTGACGACGGGAATTAATTTTTAAATTAGTTAATATAACTGATATGTTTTGAATTTGGTAAAATAAACCTCATTTTTTAATTCATAATATAAAATATAGCTTAGGCCTATTTTTTGGTATTTTTCTGGAAACATTCATTTTTTGATGAATAGTGAAACCACAAAGTGGTAGTTAAAAAAACTGAATCTTTCATAAACCTTAATTTTACCACTTCTGTGAGTAGAATTTAGAAAATCCAAGAGACACGGTTAATATCAAGGACTAAAATGTGGTTCATTGAGATGAAAATAATTTTTGGTGAATAGTAACTTTTTACTTTTTTTACCACGGTTAAAAGTAAATAGGGTAGTTAAAGGTAAAAATGATATTATTATTACCCTAACACATGTCCTAATTCTATTGGATTAGTGTAATTTGACCAAAAACAACCTTATAAATAATATAGGAACATTTAGGACCACTTGGAATAGATTAGGACATTTATTATTAATTTATTTAAAGAAGGGATAAAATAGTTAAAATAAATGTTTAATAAGTAGATAATTTTTAATATAGGGTTATGTAAAAGATAAATTCGACTATTAGTATTCATTAGAAGGATAATAATATTTACTACATAATGGTATTTTATTTTTGATTTTTAGACATTATATTATTTAATTTATTTATGACACAACGATGATGTAGTAATTATCTTATTAATGAAATATTGACATAATTGATGTTATAAATACCATAATAAATGTAATTTGAGACTTTTTATGAATTCCACTAATTTTATAGGTTAATATGACATGTTATTATTGATGTAATTAACGTTTTTCGAATTAATCATTCTGTTATCATTTTCACAAAAATCAATTACTAAATAGTATCAAAATTGACATAAAATAGTTTTTAAAACGAATATTATATTATCAATTGGTATTTTATACCTAAAAAACTAAGGTTCGGCCAAATGACTTAGATAAGGTTATATATATTATTAATAAACAATTTGGGGTTCGTTTGGCTTGTTATAGTAAGTTTATTAACCCTATAGTGTAAGAACACAAAAAGACACGGTAAAAGTAAAATTATCTATCTTAATGTTAAATCTAAATGATAAGGTTAAAATAGGAACCTAAACTTGTCTAAATTATATTGGATGATAGGATTTAGACCCATCCCCACCTTAGCTTCTAAATAAATCAATTTTGAGCTATTTAAAACCGAATTTGTCTTTATAATAAAATAATATTTTTAGTTATTCCAAAGGTGCCCCACTCCTCCCTTATAAAAGGGCACCTCCTCCCTCTCTTCCTCACACCACTTTGAGCCTTCAAGCTCGGAAAACCCCTGACAAAATCTCTTTTCCACTTCCCTAGAAACATCCTAGAGGTCCTGGTCTTCTTTAATGACCAATTTTAGTTACCTAAGAGGAGGACTCGAAGAGGCGCTTCAAAGAAGAGGTAATGTTCGTTCCCGATTCTTTCAACATTATTTCTTCTTCCACTTCTTCTTATTAGGTTGTTTCATTATGAATTAATAACATTAGTATAACTCATATACTGATATGTTATTATAAGTACGAAATAACCCTATTTCACCATCTATCCATCCTACGGAAAATGAAATCACCGCGCGTGCGTACGTACGGAATACCGTCTCCACGCCGTGGTGTAATCTATTTTCCACCACCACCTTACTTGGATGGGTATAATGGTGTACATAATAACAATATATGATTATTGTAATGTTATATTGATTCTGAAATAGTATACATACACTTCAATACAATTCCACGATCATGAGAACGATATCATCGCTCGTGCGAACGTACGGACTACCGTCTCCACGACGCGATTAGATTCATTCTCCACGTTAACCATTCATGAATGATTATAAAGTATATATAATAAGTAATCATGAAATATATTACATAATAATGATACTGGATTTATGTGTATATTTATGTATTTCATCTACTTAATTCCATTCAACTCAATAAGGAAATGAAAACAGCGTTCATGCATACGTACGGCCTACCGTCTCCATGAACGGTGTATTTCTATCCATTTACTGATCTATTATATATATGTATATTCTGAATATATATTATATATAAATCATGTTTTATATTCTGGAATTAAGTAATCATGATCTACGTAATCATATGAATAATTACAAGTCAAAACACGGACGACAAATGAAACGATTTTACCCAAAACGCTCTTTAACATGGAATTTACAAAAGAACGGGTAATATAAACTCATAAGTGAACCATATATGATATCGTAACAATGAGTATGATTCTGGAATAAGTAAATGACATTATTTAAATCATTATACAAGAGTTTCGGACACTTACTAAGCAAATCGGACCTAAGGTAAGGGAAATATCAGAATCTCATTTTTATCCGAGATTGTTTATACTTTGGAATTTATTGGGGTGAATTTTATCATCCACATCCAGGTTCCCTCAATATGTAATATTCACATCCTTCTAAAATTGTTTATATCCAATTTTTCCCTTCGTTGAGTTTTTAGTAAAAGATATGAAAGGAATATTTTTTCATTTTTCGTACGAGGTACTTTTTGACTTTTCCGACAAAAGTACGAGAAGAATATTTTCTTTTAACTTATTCGGCATGAATGGATTTTTAAAACAATATTTCCAAGAAGCTTCCTTTACAAGTTTTAATGATTATTTTTAATCAACTTCTTTTAGTTTAAAATTGTATGACATGTTAAGAAAGGAAAATGTTTTTGAAGTAGAAAGGATATTTTCCTTAAGAATGCAGTTCAAGTGTTTTGTCAAAATTATTTTCCATCTAAGATAATATAGGGTTCTGTTTATATCCCAATTATTAAATTTATTTGATTATGTTGTGACAGAATTATTTTTATGAATTCCTTTATCTTATATGAATTGTTTTATGATGTCATGTTGTTTAAGAATCCCATTTTTATTACATGGGTTATGCAATGATGTATGATTTATTATTTTGTGGCACACATATGAATGGTGAAGTGCCCAGATCAGTGTGAATCACTGAGAGGGGGTGGGGGTGAATCAGTGATCCCTTAAAACTTTTTACTAATTGATTCTTATCAATTAATCCTCTATGGCTTGTTAAGGCCTCGATCCACTCTTCTTATGTCTCTCAACCTTTCCCGGATAATGCAGTAATGAAAAGGCACAGGACACAAGGATTTACAAGGTTCGGCACCAAAGGCCTACATCCTTGCCATGCTCTCCCAGCATGGATTCTCCCATTATAACTTGTTAGAATTACAATGGTCGATACAGAGTCCCACTGTATCTCTCATGAGTCCCACATGAGGGTCTTTATACTGCGTCCCACAGTGTTACCAGAGTCCCACTAGCCTGCTCCAGAATCCCACTGAAGACTTCTTCTCCCTGAGTCCCACAGGGTCTTCTCCTGGCTCCTCGAGTCACACGAGTAGCTCTTCTTCACTTTAAGCTTCTTCAAGTATCCTCAGCAGTCTGAGATAAAGACTGCTGGCCTTGCTCTGTACCTCTGATCACTTGTGATGATCAGGTCTTTTCGTCTTGCTCAGGATTTATCTCCTTCTTCTAAGGATGACCTGACCTCTCTCTTCAAAAATCTTCAACATCCTCTGAAAGGTATGTTGGTCTTGCTCAAAACTTCTGATCACTTCACTTGATCAGGCTCTTCTCAATTACTGAATACTCAGACAACTTATGTCTTTAACTTCAGTCTGGTCCAGTCTCACTCACTTCAACTTCATGCACTGAGTGCATGGCAGCTCTTCATCCTCATGCATTGATAGCATGGCCTTCTCAATATATTCTTCACGAACTTTCAGTCTTGGTCAACTCAAATGCACACAACCAGATTTGGCTTTGTTCACGTGTGCATGTGCATGCATGCAAGCATGCACTCCCCTTTCCTGCTTCTTGGTGTGATAAACCCACTAAGGGTGTAATTCGTTTTAGTACACACACTGCTTCTCACTTCACACACTTTGTTCCTTTTTGTTTGCACACTAAAGAGTGTGTTATACTTTAGTGTGAGATGTCTCCTTCTTCACTTGATGCACACACTTAGCCATAGGTTCTTTACTTGCTACTTGTTCACACACTTGGGTTCTCCTTTCTTTGCACACCTAATGCCCGTAGGGCCTTCTTCTTTATGCACACACAAAGTGTATGTCTCGGACAAGGTGTGTTCAACCCGAACTCCTACTCAAGTGAGGCGCGCAAGGGGTGCGGCCCCTCCTTCTCTTCACAGCCGAGCTATTGCCACTGGCCGTGGGTCGCGCAATCCACAAGGCGCGCAAGTGCACAAGGCACAAAGCGGTGCGCAAGGGTGCTGCCTAACCTTCCCTGTCGCGCAAGCAGTGGCGGGCAGGGGGTCCTCTTCTTGTCGCGCAAAAAGGTAGCGCACAAGGGACTCCTTCGGGCCAAGGATGGAACCGAGGACTTCAGCCGCGCAGGGTGCGCGCAAGGGATCTCACCGCGCAAGTGTGCGCGGGGCTACGTCTTCGCGAGGCAGAGGTGCACTCACGGTTCTCCAGATCTTCAACAAAGGATCAGCAAGCATTATAATGCCTCGGCCTATCTTTTTATAGGCAAAGGTATGCCTCAAATACTCCGCGTGATATAACTTCAATCCCTGAGATATTCGGGTCTTTAAAAATATTCCAAATCATGATTTTTATTCTCAGTTTCATGCGGGCTCACTTATTTTTTGTTCCTTTACGTGCATGCGACTCAGAACGCATGCACGGTCTTCATTCGTTCTAAACCATGCAGAACATCAACACCGAATGGCCTCGCACCTTCGGTTTGCTTCGGCCGAACTTCGAAATGCTCCAAACATTGCATGCTTGCTCTCTTTATTGCATGGATGGATTCGGTATGTCGATACGAGCTCAATGGAGCCTTCGGCTTCGGAAATGGTGGCCTGGAGCTCGAAATCCGTCGTCGGGTGGCCTCTGGTTCAGCGAGAGACGTCGCGGGTGCCTCGGTCGAGCTCGAGGAAGAGGAAGACTCGCCGGCCGTTGGATCGGGCGTTTGAAATACATCGGACGGCCTGGATTGAACCGGCGCGGCGCGATGCGATGAGTGGCGGAGATCGAGCGCGCGATGAGACGGACGGCTCAGATCTGATCCGCGGCGAAATTTTGCGTCCCACATCGAATCCTTGCACGGTTTTTCTGCGGTTTATCAATATGCCGCTCCCATCCCCACTTCAATTTAAATTCCTCCTCCACGGTGCCGCCCCGCACCGTGTTCTCCCTGCGGGCGCGCTCTGCGCCCACTCTGCTCCCTGCGGGCGTGCTCCTAGCGCCCACTATGCACCTCGGGCGCGCGGGCTTCACCACCGCGTGCCCTCGGGGGCTTATGCACGGCCCCCCTGCCTCTCGGGCTGGCCACATGGGATCCCCCCTTGGGCGTGGCGCCTTAGGCCCACATGTGCCTTGGGGGTTGAACCCTTAAGGCTGGCTTGATATGGCTAATTTTTTGCAAGTAATAGAACAAGTACTTTGTTAAAAACAAAGTAACCAAGTTCAAATGCCAAATGCCACAACTCTTCATCTTCTCCCAAGCCATTCTTCTTCTCCTCCATTCATCCTCAACATTTATTTATTACTTAGGAATGGAAATTCTTGAACGTTCTTCATCAACTGAGCTCCTGAATCACAGAAATTCTTCAATGAACTTCATTGATCTAATCAGAGATCAAGTTGGATCTTCTTCACATTCACATGCACTAACACTTAGTGCATGGACATCTTTAATCCACTTCATCCACTCAATAGTTGTGGATGGATCATCTTCATCTCCTCATGCATTGTCAATACAATGCATGGTCATTAAACATGTTGTGACTTTGTATCCAGTTGATACAAGCTCTATGAACTAAAAGATCAGCTCAACAATCGTCAGATGTCCATGGAGAATGTTTCAACCATATTCTCCAATGCCACTTAGTGAATCTCCTAAGTGACATGCATCTTATTACCATGGCCATTCTCCTTTACCACCAACACCATCACAACCTTTGTCATTCACATCTTGACATTCCTTGACTTCCATTCATTCCAAGACAACTTCATGCCTCATTGACAACAAATGCAACACAGTGCACTTCAATCTCCCCCATTGTATTTGTTGTCAATACACCACTTCAGCACATATGAATGGGTCAATATGTGGGCCAATATTTTCTCCCCCTTATTGGCAATCAAATGCAAAGGTGTGGTGTGGTTCACTTTTTCAAAAATCTCTTCCTCCCTTCGAATAGCATCTTCTTGAAAAAATCACTAAGAGAGGGATGATGCCACATGTTCTCTTTAGCAAAGAACCTTTAGTAGATCAACTCTAAGTCTACTTGGGCTAACCCGGGGTAGAAAACAAGAGTGATGTAACCAAGGAACTCAATGCTGTCCACATTCACTGTAAACATGTGAGATCATGCTAAGGGGTTCAGATATTCAATGAATTGCTAAATCCTGCAGATACTCCACAAAACTCATTAGAAAGTTCAGTGAAAAGATAAAGCTCCCCCATTCATCCATTTTCTTAAGATGATATTAATCTCAGAACATCATCTTCTTCAGATTTGCTCCCCCTCAAGGGGTGCACTCCGTTCTGTCCAAACCATCCTCCAGATGAGAATGATCATCATCTTCAATTCCCTGCAATATCAGCACATGTAAATACCAATAGTATAAGGGAATAAGATGGAACCTCCTTGGTTCATCAATGTGAACAACAAGGTTGAGAAGATTCTCTCAACCGAGATGTACCATTTTCACCATTCTTCACACTTGCACGTTTGATCTTCATTGATGTCTGTGCTGGTGTGGATCTCAAAACATCTTCATGTGAAATTTTCTTCTTCTCTTTTTCCTTAGCAATTGCCAGAACTTCATCTTCAGCTCTCTGCAGATCTTTGGCAAGTTGCAACTGATTTGGCCATATGATTAGCAAGTCATTTGGAAGTGTGGCCTCAGTTTTGGAAATTCCACATGGTTCTTTTGATGCTGTTAAGCTACCTTTCTTAGGCAACTTATTTTCAACCAATCCCTTCTGCTTCTTCTGGATTGATTGTCTGTTTGAGTCCAGTCTGCTTCTATTCAGTTTCATGGCTTGTTCACAAAGATCCATGGTGTGTCCTTTCTTTCCACAGTAGAAGCATGTTTTCTTGGTGGTCCTTCTGGATGCATCACCCTTCTTGGATTTAGACTCCAAGGACTTCTCTTCCTTTTTCAACATCTTTTTGGGAGCATTGTCACCTCTCTTCTGTTTGCTTCCCAAGGATTCTTTCTAAGCCAGGTTCTGTGATCTTTTCTTCTTTTGAGCTCTGGATACAGTTGAAGATTGACATGTATCTATTTGACCACTTTTGCAATCATCCCAGATGTTGTCAAGTAATCCAAATCTATTTGCAGTAAACAGATGTCTCTGGACCTGTGGATGTTGCTTCTTTTCCTCTGGCTTGCTCCCCCTTGGCATGGGCTTCCTTTGTGCTTTGACATTCAGTGGATTGTACCAACAATCCTTTGCACAGTGCCCATACTTATTACAACACCAACACTGACCCACAAATCTTGACCTCTTCAGTCCTTCTGATTGTTGGGTACTTTTCTTCACTTGCTGTGTTGTTTCAGGAGAGCATTCTTTCTTCACTGTCTTCATCCATACTTGTTTGGATTCATTCTTCCATCCTGCACTTTTAGTAGAAACACTTTTAGAAGCATGAGAACAAGATGGTATGGATGGTACCTTCTTTTTAGAAGATGTTGCCCTTTTATTAGAGGATGTATTTCTTTTAGAATCGTCCTTCTCAAAGCTCACTTGAGTGGCAACATTTCTTCTTCAAGCTGTCTAGGAGGCTTGGGCTTTGGGTGATTTCTGAGATTTCAATATCACCTCCAGTTCTAAGCATTTCATATTGAGGGAGTTCTTCTCATCCTCAATAGTTCTTAGCCTTTCTTCCCATTTCTCTTCCAGCTGCTTTATCTGGTCTTCATGCACCTTCTTCAATTCTTGCAATGAATTGTCAAGCTCCTTCACCCTATTTACTTTGTCTTCAAGTTGAGCATCTCTGACATTCATTGAAACTTTGTGCCTCTTTTCCAGTGCATGGAAAACATCTTTGATCATTATCATAAAGATTTCTTTCTCAGAAAGGCTTCTTTGCAATTCTTCAGCAGTGTCTTCATATCTTTCATTGCAAAGGGAAACAGTTTCATCTTTAGCCTTCACCAGCTTTCTGAGAGTGTTGGTTATTCCAACCCTTTTTGCCAGCTGATCTTCCATAGCATTGGCTTCTTCTTCTAGCTGTGATTTTTCTTCATGAAGATCATGGATGCCTGCAGCTATACACTTTTCCACTTCCATGGGAACTATCTTCTGAAGATATTTGAGTGCACTCTGAAGATCATTCATTATTTCAACTTCATCACAGCTAGAGCAGGCTTCATCAGAAGAATGATAAAAGGAATTGTCATCTGATGTGACTTTCACATTTCTTTCCATAGAAGGAGTTTCTCTGATTGCACCAGCCTTCTTCTTCATCTTCTTTGCCTGTTTCTTCATTCTGTTTTTCAGAGTCTTGGCAGATATCTCCATTTGAGGCTGGTCGCTCGTTTCCTCAAATCTGCACTTCAAAAAGACTCCCTTGGATCTTTTAGAGGCAACCTCCCTCTGATACCAATTGAAGTGCCCAGATCAGTGTGAATCACTAAGAGGGGGAGGGGGTGAATCAGTGATCCCTTAAAACTTTTTACTAATTGATTCTTATCAATTAAACCTTTATGGCTTGTTAAGTCCTCGATCCACTCTTCTTATGTCTCTCAACCTTTCCCGGATAATGCAGTAATGAAAAGGCACAGGACACAAGGATTTACAAGGTTCGGCACCAAAGGCCTACATCCTTGCCATGCTCTCCCAGCATGGATTCTCCCATTATAACTTGTTAGAATTACAATGGTCAATACAGAGTCCCACTGTATCTCTCCTGAGTCCCACAGGAGGGTCTTTATACTGCGTCCCACTGTGTTACCAGAGTCCCACTGGCCTGCTCCAGAATCCCACTGAAGACTTCTTCTCCCTGAGTCCCACAGGGTCTTCTCTTGGCTCCTCGAGTCACACGAGTAGCTATTCTTCACTTTAATCTTCTTCAATATCCTCAGCAGTCTGGGATAAAGACTGCTGGCCTTGCTCTGTACCTCTGATCACTTGTGATGATCAGGTCTTCTCGTCTTGCTCAGGATTTATCTCCTTCTTCTAAGGATGACCTGGCCTCTCTCTTCAAGAATCTTCAACAGCCTCTGAAAGGTCTGTTGGTCTTGCTCAAAACTTCTGATCACTTCACTTGATCAGGCTCTTCTCAATTACTGAATACTCAAACAACTGATGTCTTTAACTTCAGTCTGGTCCAGTCTCACTCACTTCAACTTCATGCACTGAGTGCATGGCAGCTCTTCATCCTCATGCACTGATAGCATGGCCTTCTCAATATATTCTTCAAGAACATTCAGTCTTGGTAAACTCAAATGAACACAACCAGATTTGGCTTTGTTCACGTGTGCATGTTCATGCATGCAAGCATGCACTCCCCTTTCCTACTTCTTGGTGTGATAAACCCACTAAGGGTGTAATTCGTTTTAGTACACACACTGCTTCTCACTTCACACACTTTGTTCCTTTTTGTTTGCACACTAAAGAGTGTGTTATACTTTAGTGTGAGATGTCTCCTTCTTCACTTGATGCACACACTTAGCCGTAGGTTCTTTACTTGGCACTTGTGCACACACTTGGGTTCTCCTTTCTTTGCACACCTACTGCCCGTAGGGCCTTCTTCTTTATGCACACACAAAGTGTATGTCTCGGACAAGGTGTGTTCAACCCGAACTCCTACTCAAGTGAGGCGCGCAAGGGGTGCGGCCCCTCCTTCTCTTCACAGCCGAGCTATTGCCACTGGCCGTGGGTCGCACAATCCACAAGGCGCGCAAGTGCACAAGGCACAAAGCGGTGCGCAAGGGTGCTGCCTAACCTTCCCTGTCGCGCAAGCAGTGGCGGGCAGGGGGTCCTCTTCTTGTCGCGCAAAAAGGTAGCGCGCAAGGGACTCCTTCGGGCCAAGGATGGCACCGAGGACTTCAGCCGCGCAGGGTGCGCGCAAGGGATCTCACCGCGCAACTGTGCGCGGGGCTTCGTCTTCGCGAGGTAGAGGTGCACTCACGGTTCTCCGGATCTTCAACAAAGGATCAGCAAGCATTAGAATGCCTCGGCCTCTCTTTTTATAGGCAGAGGTATGCCTCAAATCCTCCGCGTGATATAACTTCAATCCCTGTGATATTCGGGTCTTTAAAAATATTCCAAATCTTGATTTTTATTCCCGGTTTCACGCGGGCTCAGTTATTTTTTGTTCCTTTACGTGCATGCTACTCAGAACGCATGCACGGTCTTCGTTCGTCCCAAACCATGCAGAACATCAACACTGAATGGCCTCGCACCTTCAGTTTGCTTCGGCCGAACTTCGAAATGCTCCAAACATTGCATGCATGCTCTCTTTATTGCATGGATGGATTCGGTATGTCGATACGAGCTCAATGGAGCCTTCGGCTTCGGAAATGGTGGCCTGGAGCTCGAAATCCGTCGTCGGGTGGCCTTTGGTTCAGCCGGAGACATCGCGGGTGCCTTTGTCGAGCTCGAGGAAGAGGACGACTCACCGGCCGTTGGATCGGGCGTTTGAAATACATCGGAAGGCCTGGATTTGAACCGGAACGGCACGATGCGATGAGCGGCGGAGATCGAGCGTACGATGAGACGGACGGCTCAGATCTGATCCACGGCGAAATTTTGCGGCCCACATCGAATCCTTGCGCGGTTTTTCTGCGGTTTATCAATATGCCGCTCCCATCCCCACTTCAATTGAACTTCCTCCTCCACGGTGCCGCCCCGCACCGTGTTCTCCCTGCGGGCGCGCTCTGCGCCCACTCTGCTCCCTGCGGGCGCGCTCCTAGCGCCCACTATGCACCTCGGGCGCGCGGGCTTCACCACCGCGTGCCCTCAGGGGCTTATGCACGGCCCCCCTGCCTCTCGGGCTGGCCACATGGGATCCCCCCTTGGGCGTGGCGCCTTAGGCCCACATGTGCCTTGGGGGTTGAACCCTTAAGGCTGGCTTGAGATGGCTAATTTTTTGCAAGTAATAGAACAAGTACTTTGTTAAAAACAAAGTAACCAAGTTCAAATGCCAAATGACACAACTCTTCATCTTCTCCCAATCCATTATTCTTCTCCTCCATTCATCCTCAACATTTATTTATTACTTAGGAATGGAAATTCTTGAAGGTACTTCATCAACTGAGCTCCTGAATCACAGAAATTCTTCAATGAACTTCATTGATCTAATCAGAGATCAAGTTGGAACTTCTTCACATTCACATGCACTAACACTTAGTGCATGGACATCTTTAATCCACTTCATCCACTCAATAGTTGTGGATGGATCATCTTCATCTCCTCATGCATTGTCAATACAATGCATGGTCTTTAAACATGTTGTGACTTTGTATCCAGTTGATACAAACTCTATGAACTTAAAGATCAGCTCAACAATCGTCAGATGTCCATGGAGAATGTTTCAACCATATTCTCCAATTCCACTTAGTGAATCTCCTAAGTGACATGCATCTTAGTACCATGGTCATTCTCCTTTACCACCAACACCATCACAACCTTTGTCATTCACATCTTGACATTCCTTGACTTCCATTCATTCCAAGACAACTTCATGCATCATTGACAATAAATGCAACACAGTGCACTTCAAATGGTATCATTATGAGATGGGTGGGACCTATATCTCCCTCCAATGCATTGGGTAATGATTTTATATCTCATGAGATAGACATGGCTGGAACGGCAGGTTAAACCGGTTCAGTGAAACAGGTCAGAAACGAGGAGTGAACTCGGTTCAGAAATGAACTTTTCCACTAAGATAGTCTTGGAAATGAGTCTTGACTAATAATAAATGATTCTCTATGATTATGTGTGTATGCCACAATGTTTCAGGTTTTAAGTTATGATTTTTGGGATTACATTTCACTACTGCTATTTATCCCATGTTATGATATTATGATCTCTTTTACAGGTTAAGATTTCCAAAATGTTATGTTCTTATGAATATGATGTGATTGATATTTCTCTTGTTTACCCTTACTGAGCATTTGAGCTCACCCTTTTATGTTTTCTTTTCCCCATGATATAAATAAATGTTTTAGGTAAAGAAAAAAATACGAAGATGTTTATGGGAGATGTTGAAGATCTTTCACCAGGATTAAAAGATTATATTCCGAGATTCCAAAGACACTAAACTATTACGGTCCTTGTGTGTGTGTTTTTGTTATGTAATAAGTATTCAGAAAAAGTAATGTAATGTTCATGTACGTTAAGCTTCGGGTCTCTACAATTACTAGTAGAATATATTCATGCATGTCGATAACACATTTCTATATTAATGGAATAAAAAATGTATGTAATCTAAAACAAACTATAAAGGCATCGACCAAGACATCTATATAAATGGGTATGTCCCCAATGAAAACCAAATCAAAATTGTATCATGAGTCCTAAAAATTAATCATGGGATATAGAGATTCACTCCCATAACATAATATTTAATATAAATTATTCATATGAAAATAATACAACTTTATACTCATGTGTTAACAAAATCAATGACATTTCGTATTGGAAAAACTAGTCATATAGAACATCAATACATTCGGTAGTAAAACTAATCATAAAACATCCAAATAAAAATTATAAATGGAATAATTATACGACATCCTTATCATAATATTCAATAATGTATGTTATCACAGATAAAAATACAATAATGATATTACATGAATGTTTATTTGGGAAAATACCATTTTACATTGAAAGTAACTTTAAATTATAAAAATTGTGAATATAATAATGAAATTATTTTCCTTAAATATATACACGTAAAATTTTACATGAAGAATTAAAAAAATTATTTTTTAGGGTGTTCATAAATTATTGTTCATGCCCTAAAAATTATAAAATAAAAACTTTAGATAAAGGTTAAGAAAAATAAAAAATGCATTGTTTTGGAAAAATTACATGTATATTCCTTTTGAATCATTGTATAAATAGAAAAAGAAGAGTATAAATTATATCTAAAAAACATTATAATTATAAAATTAAATTTGAAAACCTTTCATGTGAATATACAAACATGGAAGTGAGATATTCCTCATCTAGGACTTAAAAATTAAAAACCCCGAATAATGATTATATTGTGAAATAAACTCATTCCACATAGGTTGCTTTTGAATAATATACCCCATGAATGAAATATATTAAAATGAATAATTAAAAATTATTAAGAGATAAATAATCATTATATAATAAATAAAATTGGTATTATATAAACTACACAAATGAAATAAGTAAAGAATTTAGAATATGTCTCATAGAAGTAATAGTGAGATGAGAAGCCCATACCCCTTATTTGATTTAAATTCTATATAAAAAAACCTATTGTATAATATATATATATATTGTATATTTATATTCCTAAAACATAATCATATATTTTATACCAAATAATAATTACTTATAATATAATAACTCGTTTGTTATCATTTATTTATTAAAATGATTGTCTCGGGGGATAGGGGAGTTACCACATCATTTTTTCATCATTTTTTTGATTCAACAGTTTCAGAACATATACCATTATAATTGTTTCATAATATCCTTAATTTTTTTATTTTTTAAATTTCATATACACTAAATATATATATTTACGTTCATCCAAAAGGTTAGATATAGAAAAATAAAGTTCACCGTTCATGGAGACAATAGAACATATGTATTATGGAATGTTTTTTTAATTTTATTATTATTAAAATGAAATAAATGTAGTAAATGTAAACTAGCTAAATACTTGAATTTTACAATAAAATTCAAAGAAAAATTAAATAAAATATTGTATTGTATTATCATTGAGTATACTATTATTCTTATTTTTATATCCCTATATATTAATCAATGAACACTTCCCGAAAGATTGAATAAATGAAACATAATAAAGGGTGAGATAAAATTCTCACTATAGTCTTGCATATCATAGATGTTTTCATGAATTAATATGGAATAATCAGTATATAATGGTAAATAACTGAATACATAGTCCATTAAATTATTTACATGAACATGGAGAATAATATAGTAAGATTAAATAATAATCCAATAACTAAATATAAATTGTCCCATGAGCATAAAATGTATACATGTATATTATAAATAGTCAAATAATAACATATAAATCATTAACTAAATTTTATAATAATGGAATTCATAATTCCAAAAATATGATACAAACCCTCAAGGACTCAGTCATGACATCTATGTTACTGGATAAGTATTCAACCAAAACCAATCTATATTTCTTAATTAATCCTAACAAATCATTTATGGGATATAAAATTATTCTCCTATAACTTAATAAGTCCAATTAATTCCAAATATTAATAAGTAACACAACTAAATCAACACATTTTATCAAAATCAATAACTATCAGTATTTGATGAACTCATCTTATGAAATGTCAATACTGTCCCTACTTAAATCGATCGTAAACCATCAAAGGAAATATTTTGAACGGAAGAAATTGATTATATCCTTGTCATATGTTTTAAAAAATTTACATATTTTAAAATACTTTAAATAGTTTATTAGAATATTTCATAAGGAAAACACATATTTTTCATTGGGAAAAAAAATTAAATTGTAAATTTATGCATATAATAATGATATCATTTTCTTTGAAAAAGAACCCTGTAAATTTTTAAATAATATAGAAATCCTTGAAGTATCATTATTGGGGTAGATTTTATTCATTTCAAATAAGTTAAAAAACATTCCTTTCACAGTTCTTAAATAAAATTAAAAAGGACTTCATTAATAAAATGTCAATAAGATTCATTTGAAAAAATTTTAAATTATAAGTAATGTTTAAAAATGTTATTAAACATTAATTAGAGAATAGTAAAACAATTTTTCATTTTTTAAAGCATGAACATAGAAGGACAATATTTCTCCTCTTATTCATAAAAATAAACAATTCTGAATATTGATGTCATTTTGAATTGAACACTACACCTAGAAGATTCTATTGAATCCTAGGCCCCAGAAAAAAAATTAAAATGAAACATTAAATATATTTCATAAAAACATATTAATGATATAATATATGAAATGGGTTTAATATACACCACACAAAATAAACAAATTTTCAATAATAAATATGTCTTATAGAAGTAAAAGTAAAGTGCAAAAACCCTTTCCTCGGGTTTGATTTCCTTTTTATGTGACAAAACCACCTTTATAATTAATATAAATTTTTTTATTAAAATTTTAAATGACCAAAATTATGTATATAAAACTATATATGATTAACTTATAATATTATCACCCATTTATTATGAATTCATTGATAAAATCATTGTTTCAAGTGGTAACTTCATCGTTTATCATGAATGTTTTAATTCGTTAGTTCTTGTATTTAAAATATTGTCACAGCCCCATCATTCCTAGAATAATATATACGGTGTAAATATATTATGAATTATTTTTATAGATACTTAGAGACATCCATTATGGTTTATATTGAAAAATTAATTACACAATTCATGGAGATGGTATGTCGTATGCACACATGAGGGAATATTAATTTTTATATGGTTGTAACAAATAGATTTGTAGAATAATTCACCTTTAAAAAATAAATATTAACTAATATATATCATATATATTTTATATTTATAGAAATCTATGTAATGTCCTTATAAAAATGAATTACATAGCTACGTGGAGTCGGTAAGTAATACTTACACTGGAGGGATTTTTTCATATTTAATAGGATGTAAATGAGATAGAATATGGTTATAACTTAATCATAATAATGTATAATTATATTATTTTTAAAATTATAATTATTTTATTATGGGTTCAGAACTAGAAGATGGAGTAGAAGAAGAAATAAACTTGAAATAGTTGGTATAGATGACTACATCTTCTTCAGTTAACTCCATTTAGATCCCTTTTAAAGAGACATTGGATTTATATTTTGGAAGAGAGAGAACCTCTAGAACATTTATTATTATGTTTAAAAGATGAATTTTAATTATTTGGTGGATATTTACTCATTGTGGTATAAATAAATGATAGAAGGTGTTCCCATTTATAATTAATTAGAGGAGAATTCATGGAATTTCAAAAAAAATTAAATTGATATAAATTAAATATCAAGTCCAATTGTTTTAAAATTAGTAAAAATGGAATATAAGATCATTATAAGTCCATGAATTTTCATCCAAAAGTTTTTGGACATGTCTTGGGTATGTTATCACAGATATCATTTAGTTTCAACACCCTTCTATTCCAACAGACAATTATCGTACTATTAAAATCACATATTCTTTAAGGGCCAAAAATGTTTCCATAAAATGATAAAATCACCATAAATGGATAATTTCTAAAATAATTAATTATATCCCATTAATTTAAATTATTAAAATTATTTTTGAAATTTATTATAATTAAATATAATAATATTAAATATATAATATAAATATGTTATATTATTAGACCTATTCATTACAATGAATTTAATAATATAATGACAACATATATAATTAAAAAATATATTTTAATATATTCGTAACATGTCATGGGTTTAAATAAAATTTTCAAATCACAGTATTTGCCTAATTTTTTTACAGTAAATATATTATATATTATTTATTTGAGTTTTCTGTTAACTAAATAATTACTAAATTACTTTTATGTAAAGAATTTAAGGTAATTATTTATTATTTTACAATTTAAATTAAATTAATAGCAGAGATTTAAATAAATTTTTTAAAATAATATTTGTAGTTAAACACATCCTTTAGATAACCAAATATTAATATATTATATTTATTATAATGAGTAGTGTGACATGTTTGACATTTCAGGAAATAATAAACATTAAAGGCCATACTCTCATCCCAATGTAAATAAAAATAGTATGAAAAAATAATTTTTATATGGAATCAATTTAATCATAAAATATTAGCAAGTTAATATTTATGGTAATTTTAGTGTCCTTATAAATTTTTTTTAACATTAATTACATAATTTATTATTGATCCTGGTAAAAAAAATTACTAAGGTCATAATTCCAAATAAAAAACATAACTGGAATTATTAACTAAATATGGGCCTACTGAATAAAAACATGGAATTCATATTTAGTGAATTCAAAACATGTATGTGGTATAATTTATTTTAAAACTATGTCGTAAACAAGAAATGAAAAAATTATTCTTCAAAAATACTTATTTTTTTATTATAAAATATTCTAATGCCAAATTAAAACTTGATATTGATTATAATAAACATAATTTGGTTATTAACAATACAATATACAATATTTTTCTTTGAATCTAATTTAAAATGAAATATAACTTTTCAAATTTTTTTAAAAAAAATAATGATTATAATTAAAATAGGCATATTTCACTACTCAGTGAAAAATAAATCTTTTGGGAAATAAATATACATAGGATAAATTTGTATTATTATATCAAAAATAATTGTATTATTATAAAATAAAATTTATAGAAATTAAAAAATTTTAATATACATTTTTTTCATTAGAAATTATTTTGGATGAAAAATATTTTTAAAGCCTAAAATAACAGTACAAAAAATTGAATAATTATTTATTAAGGCATAATCAGAAGAAAAAAATTAATAGTTCATATATATATCATAATTATTTTAATACAATTAATTCTTAAAAATTTAATGGCTTTGTTAAAATGGCCGTATTTAAATAATATTTTTTGGTTTGTTGAAGCTCGATGTTATTTGTTTTCTACACTATCGAACATATTTTTATTTTAAAATCTATGGGTTACATGAACAAAAAAATATCCATGATATTCAATTTATTTATAAATAATCACACCATATAATTTTAGGGTGTAACAATCTCTTCTATGTTTCGTGTTTCATATCATATATTCTATTGAATATGATGTTATTCTTTTAAAATATCAAGGTGATACATGGAACATTCCATTTATTTTCACTATTACACACATGATACAAGTATTGAATAAAACCCCATTCCACCTAGTCAAAAATAAGATTCAGAAATATATTTTATCTTCCCATTGAAATTTAGATGAACTGAGAGAAACATTTCACTTATAATATTTCCAATGTGAATTTTGTCTAATCAATGGCATTACATTTTTTTTAGCCAATCTAGCAACTAAATAAAGATGCATTTTTCCAAATTATTTTTCTATTTGGTGAAATAATCCATCCTTATTCTAGATTGCATAATGAATTATTTGAATGAATGAAACTAAAATCGTTAAATTCATTATACACATCAATCATAGAGATATAATGAGGTTGTTTTTCGGCCTCCATGGTATTGTCAATCCTTTAACAATTATTCCTATATTGATGATCCATTTGAAATAGTATTTGATGTCCCATAAATAAAAATATTCTTATATTTGTGTCATTTAGATCATGTATTCATGAAATGAAAAGGGTAATATGGTTTTCCCCTTATACTGTAGGCAATAATAATTTCATTAGCTATAAAATAATTTATCATCGACATTAGTGCATCAAAAATCAGAAACATGTCTTTAAAAAATTTATAATATGTGTTCAAACCTCCATTAAAATGATGAGTTGTGTATTTTATTAATGTTTTATTGTATACATCTATATCATTTTATAGACCATAAGGTCTAAATAAGATTATAATCAAGAAAGTGAATAGTTTTTTCATACTCATCCATGGAGGAAGAGCTTAAATGATTATGAAAACACTCCTAGTTCTGTTTTGAATAAGGATATTACTAAAAAAATTAAAATAATCATATTATAGACCAAAATTAACAATATGAACCTCATCTATTCAGACCAATTTATGTCTGAAGATTGTATTTGTTTTCAGCAATTGTCAATACTGGTCAAAATAAAGAAGTAGAAGATGAATTATACAAATGTTAATGGAGATTGGATGATGTGAGGTTTCCTAAGGAATTGTTAATGAATTATAGCATGGGTTTTCATACATGAGAAATTCCCTATTAAGATCAATTCAGACGATTGATGCACTAATCCTTAGTTCAAAGAACTTGTGTCAAAGGCGACACATTGTTTATAATAATGAAGAATGGTGATGTATCATCCATTTGAGGATGATTGAAGAAGAAAGAGAATTTGAAGAAGGAAATTATACTCTTCCCGATTTAATGAGAACCATGCAATATATTACGTGAAAATAGACTCATATTATGTTCATGATGTGTAGAATGATAGTTGAAGAAGAACAGAGTATGTGGAAGGGCTTGGCATTTTGTGTTGGCCATGCATTTCACATTGTATCATAATCAGACGATGCTTTGCTAATTTTTATTTCACAAATATCATATGTTTTGAGAACTTGTGATGAAGACTTATGAATAAAGGTGGAGTAATGGTGATGGCAGTCAAATTATGTTTTGATTGGAATGAATGATGCTGCTGGAAGACAGTGAAGGTTCAGTACTTCCCATTGAAACTCTGACGATGTTAAAGCTTGACTATCAAAGGATAAAACCACGATGGTAGATTTCATGATAAAATCCGAAGAATGGTAATGGGATAGAGGGAAGAGAGAAATGTAAAATTAACAGACAATCTAGAGGAAACACAAAATAACAGTTAAAGGAGGCGTTGTTTTCTAAGGTTTGCTAAATTTTAGGGCCTGGAAATCGGGAGATGAAGAAAGGTGTTTTTGGAAAAGGATGTTGCACACAAATTTTAAGATGGCTTGGTATGTTGGGTGCAAGTGGAGTTCTACGATCTGAACATCAATATATAGAAAAGGAGAGGAATGCACGAAAGATTGGATTTTGTGTACAAGATTGGTTTTTGTGTGCAAGATTGAAGGTTATTTGGAATCTTGCCTGCCAGACATGATTCGAGGTCCAAACATCATAAATTGGCAAATGCAAGAAGTGCGAAAAAGAAGTGGTTTCGTGAGAGATTGGAGAATTGGAGTGAAAATTAAGGTTGCATGAAATATTTAAGAATTGGCATTAAAGAATAGGTTGGGATGATAGAAATTCGCATGCCAAAAGAGATGTAAAATGCGGGTTTTCACACCATGCATAATTCGAGGTCCGAATATCGAAATTTCGAAAAAAAAGGAAGCATGTAGAAGATTTCAAAAATTCATGAAAGATGAGGTTGGCGCGAAAGAAACATCCTTTTCAAAGGAGATGCCCATCAGGATTGTGTGGGACATGTTAGTATCTTGCACGACCCATAGGGGATTTTGCATGCAGGGGTCAAGAGAGACTATAATATGAGGTGACCTCTCACATTCAATATTCTCAATACTTATAAGAAATCAGAGCTCTGAAGTGCATATAAAATATATGCAAAGGAAGTTGTGGGAAATAAGTAGGTTTTACACGTAATAAGGGATAGTTGCGCATAAGAAGAGAGTTTCCCACAAGAAAGAGAATTTCCATGCAAGTAAAGAGATTCACACAAGATAGAAGTTGCGCGTAAGAGTTATTCAGTGACAAAAGTTGAATGTTGTGTGCAAGTTATTAACATTGAACGCAAGTGTCCCAAAAGTGGTGCAGAAAAGACAAGGGTCCAGCAGGCCTATGACAAGTTCATAGAACTGTTGAAGTGACTTTTCGAAGAAGGAAGTCCCCTGAACCATTTGATATCATGAAGAGAAGTAGAACCGAACTCACACAGCTGATTTTGAACACTTTCATTGTGCATTTCGATGTGAGGAAGATCTACATGTTAAACTGAATATATTTTTTCCTAAAAAAGAAGGTTTTATACCTATACACTCATGTGTTAGTATTGAAAATTGAAGAAATATATTAAGAGACTTCAATACCAATCCATATTACACTATATCAATGAAAAATAAGAGAAGAAGAAGAAGAACGGATTATTCCCAACTGAAGGATAACAATCATTCTGGGTAGTTTGATTCACATGGTGTCAGGTGAACTGATCACATTGCCTGAATAATCACATAGGTTTATGTGATTCTAGCCACAAAGAGGGATTATGATTTAGTGTAGTTGGTTTTTGCACTATATGAATGAAATAAGGAGTCTAGTGGAGTCTGTGTTCCACATGATATGAAGTGAAGGAAAGAAGGAATATTTCCTTTCCTACTGCTTTGCAAGTAATAAAGTGAAGAGAAATAAAAAAGACCAATAGTAGAAACTACCTTTGAAGAAGGAAGAATATTGTATCCAAAGGCATTATAAAGAACCAGCTAGACGATGAAAGTGGGACTATGCTATCACCAGTCCATGGAAGTTTATTGTTTCCCACCCCCTATAAAGTTTAGGGATTCACACTGGCTAGAGGATTGTTTTCCTAGACACTCCATTGTAATATCATATCACATCATAGTAGAGAATCCATTCACTGGTCATATCCATGCATGGAAATGATGTATCTACTCTTATTGAGTGTTGAACCTTGTTAAAATATTGTGTGCACATTTTTACTTCTTTCTATTATTTAGTGCGACAGGTAATGGTGAATAAGAGAATCAATATCCTAACAGGTCAAGAGGTATAGGGAAAAAAAATTGGAATTGTTTTAAAAAGTCCCCAACACTAATTCACCCCCCTCTCAGTGTTAGGTATATCCCAAACTGGTCCTCTCATTATATTCAAAATAAGGATATCAGGAAACAAATTTCCACCATCCTAATACATTTTCATTATGAATGATCTTTTCAATGTCTTAATTTATTATAGTATAGTAATATCATATATTTATTTAGTTTTTTTTAAAATGAAAATATTTTGGATTCTATGAATCAATTGAAAGTTTGACATTGCAATTTTTGGAACAAGATATGGTGTTTCATCATAATTTATAATCTATTGTGATTTTTATACTATTTTAAATCAATTATTACAATTTTATACTCCTATAATAAGTTTTAATCTTTCGAAAAATCATGAATTTGGGTTTTAAAATATCCAGGTTAGTTAATTTACTTCAAGTCAATATAAGGGATCAAGAGAATATATGCATCTTATTGAATTGGTTCCTTTAATATGTATATAATTTAAATTATATTTATTTTTTAAATTCCTTACATGGTTTCCTCATTAAAAAAATTTATAAAAAATCCCATGTTTTCTATTTTACCATTTTTATGATATACATAAGACGTGAAAACATCCTTCTATTTAATCTCCCAGTCAAAATAATATGTTTCATTACTTGCATCTTGTGTACTCATATAATTTTTCTCACGTGTTGGGATGATTTATTTCTCATGGTGGTTAACAATGAAACTGGTCATTAAATAAATTCATTAATCTAGCCCTATCATTCTGATACTGAACTTTTTGAGACAATCATGTCAACCCATTATGATACCTAAAATAATATTTTTTAGAAAACAAATTTTTTTATATGGTAGCTATCTTAATTGAGACATAACCATGTCTACTAATAATATTATAACTATTTTAGTGTATAATATATATATATGATGCATTATATGTTGCGAAATCCAAAAAAACTGAAACTTGTTTTTGAAAATTGATCTAGATATTTTAGGTTTCATAAATAAAAATTATTTAAACAATGTTAAAAAATATTATATTTCTTTTCATGGATGTAATGAAATAATATTAATGTCAAAATAAAATATATTTCTTGAAATATGAATTGGTCACTTTCTATAAAACCATAACTAATAAACTTGTGTAAAAAAGTAAAAAATAAAAGAAAACAAATTTATATGTGTAATATATATATATACTCATAATATTTAATTACATTATCTCTATGAGTAATAGTTACACATAATACCTCACATTAAATTCTAACTGTGGAATAATTATCAAACTAGTCTATATGAGATGTATAATATAAGGACATCAATATATATAATACCTGAACAATATTATATATAGTATTTTAAATACCAAAATATTACATCCTAACATGTATCTAGTTCATGTTGAACAATAAAAAAGTTAAATTAGTTGGAAAATATGTAAGTATTCAGTATGGATGTGGTCATGACACACTCTCACTCAATAAACTCACTCATGTCATAAGACATAACAAAATAAATTATATAGATATATCAAATGAAATGAAATTTTTCTTTACATAAATATTATTTTCATATAATTGATATAATTTATAAAATATAATCATGAAAAAAAAATCCCTTCTATATACTAAAATTTATAAAAAGATGACCAATCTATATATTTAAATCATATTTTAATTAAAAATTTCATCATCTTTAAGACCAAAAATGAGTAATTTCATTTATTAAAATGAATCATTGAAATGTAAAACATCATTAATAGAAAATATATTAAAAAATGAAACTATAATAATTATTTACATATTTACATCATATTAAAGATGAATTAATTATTTTATATTATATTTATACAGAAGTAGTGAGTAACTGAATTAAAAAAATAAATCACCTAAATTCAGTTTTTTATGAAATAAAGTTGAAAATATAATCCTAACTAACCCTCATTCAATGAATCTAGAAAAATCTTAATATAAAAAATTATTTTAGTGTCTCAAACAAGTTAAAAAGTAAAAATGATGTTTTATAAAAGAGGTAAATTATTTGGAAATCTATTATTTTATGATCATGAATAAAAAAATATAGTAACTATGGATAGATCCTTATGATTGGGGAAGAAAACTGATGGTCATTAATAATATTGAATTTGAAAAGGATTGAGATAGAAGGAGGGTATTCTAAACAAAAGGTTATTTTTTTTTATAGCGATACAAAATGTTTTAAAAACCATTGGTGTGGACATACATTAATCCAATGGATTTAAACACTATTGGAATAACATTACCTTTACCAATGGTTATAGTAAACTATTTATATTAAAATAACAAAAATTTGATATTAAAATTGTTGTTATAAATTTTTGTATCGATCAATGGGTATATCATGAATATCTAATAGGGGGTGAACTTTCTAGAGAGTATGATGCTAATATTTGAGAAATGGTTATGGTGGAAGTGATATATAAAGAAGTGGACTATGATAAAGGTAGTTTTTCATAATTTTAAATGGCAATGAAATCATGATGGATGAAGTGGTTAATGGATTTTATATTGTGAAACATTGATTTATTAGTGTTTTAGGACAATATTCATCATTGTGATGCTCAAGGGGTGGTTGGATGATGTTTATAATAATATGTTCTTCCAAGGAAGATTTTACATTCTATTAGTTGTGAAATGTGAGGTTGTATCTGAGTTCCATTTATAACCATTAACATTTCATTCAGATGTATATGTGACGAATCTATGATGTATCTGGGCTTGAAAATTCAATTCACGATAATGCAATATGTAGAAGGGTTTATGGTGAGATTTTTAGTCTATAAGTAGGTGAAGGCCAATATTTGTGTTTAATTTTTATTGTTATATCCCTTTGATATCACTGCATAGAAATGGTATGAAAACATGATGGATTCTTTTTCCATGTTCCATCATGTCTTGAGAGTTTTCAATGTAGTTTTTGGTGTTATATAAATATTTAAGAAGATATATCAGTTATTGGTTGATATGGAATCAATTTTCGTTGATGCGATGGGGAAATAATATGTGAATGAGGTTGTGTGTCTTCTTGGAGATAATAAAACCATCACCACAAATCAGAATGCACATTTTACTGTGAATATCTAAAAAGTATTAAAAAATGAATTTGGATCGTAGACATACATTTACACTTTTTTAATCCCGAAGATTTATGAGGAAACTGAGAATAACAGAATGACATTATAAGATATGTTATAGGATTTCATCCTGGATTTAGGATGATCATGGGTGAAGAAATTCACCATCGTATAGTTTTTTTCAAATAATATTAATCACTCTAAAATATGGATGGTTCCTTTTGAGGTGTTTTTTTAGACACCATATATATCATTGTTCTGTTAGACCATGTTTGGGTAGACTATTATGGGGTCTAATGTGGATAGTAATACAACCATGTACATAAAGCTAGATCAAGAGTGGTGGAATGTCACACAAGACTGTCACAATACATTTGTAGATTAGAGGATGATACATTTAAAATTAGGGGTTGGAGACAATTTATTTTTTAGGGTTCGACTTATACTGTTTAATGGAGATAATTTCCTAGTATAATGATGAATCCTTTTTTAGGCTCTCTGAGGTTCTAATTCACAGTGATGAAGTTATATATTGGTTTTTGCTTCCTCCATAGTTATATATAGTTTACAATGTCCAAAAAATTTTATTTCTTTGAATTTATCTTCTATAAAACACCCAATTAACATATTGGGGTATCAAGGATGTCAAGGACTATATGAAATTAATTGATTTTTTTATTGATATCCAAGACAATAAAGTAACAATTTTTCATTGGAAATAAATTCCACTAGTTTTTATGTAGTTGATATAGAGTGGTTTAATAGATATTATGTTCGAACATTGATCCCAAATTTGAGCTCAAAATATTATTCTTTATTGATCATGTTATTATTTTATATTATATGAGGCATGTATTTATTTTGATGTATGATAATGCTTATATAATCAATTAATTGTTTAGTTGATGGATTTGTTTCATCTGAGAGTTATCTTCTTCTGGACTGATTGTGGTTAGTGATATTTTTTTCTATATCTGGATTTTTTAATATTAAGGATGATAATTTTTTGATATGTAAATGATTTAATGATCCATATACTTTTATATTTTTCATCCAATGATTTTGGTTCTGAATGTGTTTAGAGAGAGTTTGGTGAGGATTGGAAGGATTTTATGTAGAAATTATAGTTGAAATGAAGGTTCACATGGTAAAACATGGATTCAGATAATGGGTGAATTTTAACATATGGAGATTGATATTTTTCATATATTTGAGTTTTGAGTGGATTATTTTTTGGGATTATATTTTGGTGCCAAGGATGAGGTAGTTTGTGGTGATAAAATATGAATCCAAACCTGAATTATATTGATCCAGAAGTCTTGTGAAATTCAGTTGAATTTCAATGGGTTTTGACTCCGATGAATACATTTCCTGAAATGAATTCATACATTGGGTATTTGGACATTATGAATATTCAAATTTTAATCATTTTATCACATAATGAATGGTTTATATTTTATCTTATAATTAAATTAAAAACCCCTTAAACTACAACTCATTACTCCATTTTTTGGGGTACTATGAGATGGTTTGGGTTCCCATTAAACCCTACATCATTCAATATTTATAGTGACCCAAGATTAATAAACACATATATTACATCATTTTTATAAAAAATAAATGCATTAAAAATTACATGCTTGCGGACTGTAATAAATAATGTCTTCTAAAACATGAAATCATAATCTTCAATCCTGGTAAAATAACTCTAACATATCCCTTAAAAAACATCTCCATTATTACTCCTCATTAAATACTTTCTTTGTATCCAGTGAAAACTAAATATAATTAATGGGAGATATTAGATTATTAGTATGTGTAAAAAAGGGATATATGTAGGAATAAATTTATAAAAATAATATAAGAAGATGATCATAACATTTGAAGAACATACCATACATATCAAAATGCATAACCATGAATCATGAATAAATATTGGTACCTCATGAGACATGAATCAGAATGGATTCAATAGCATAATCCATGAAATCATAACATAGGAATACAAGATATAATTTTTGGAATACACATAATAATATTAAAATTATTTACATAGTAATCTAGTCATTAATACAAGTCTATATTTGTGAAATGGGGTAACTCCCCAAACCATCATGATTTTCATGGTTCAGTCCTATGATCATCTTAGTAGTAAAAGCACACTCCCAATACCATCTTAGTGGAAAAATTCCTTTACTGAATTAATTTCACTCCTTGTCCCATCCCTTCCGATCTTAGGAGATATAAATATCTACCCAATTCATTGTAGGGAGATAGATGTTCCACCAATATCATAATGACGTCATAAATATGTTTTCCACTATATCATAAAAATTCATTACATAAAAACCCATGAAATGGAATTTTTATCATAAACATGCATTCATATCAAAAAATGTAAAAAATATACAGGTTTGATAATCATTTCCTAAAAGCATCTCCCATGAAAAGAAACATGTTTTATAATAATACAACCCTTGAAAAAAGTGAGATTCATAATAATATAACAAAAAAAAAGAAACTAGTTTGCAGAACATATAACCTGTGACACAGAAATGGGTTTCATAAAAATATGTATCATTAAAGATAAATGAGTTTCATAAAAATATAAATTGTTATATAGGTAAATATTTCGCAAACCTCATGTCATCAAAACATAAATAATTAAGACAATGAATATGAATGGAACACTTGTATTATTTGGACCCATCCTATAGGGTATCATGTTGTTAATACCCCTAAGATTGCCATCAAAAGGGTAAGCGATAATAACTAGAACTGAGTAGTGATCTTCCACAAATGGTAGGAAATTTCCCAAGTACCTAGACACACACACAAACACACACATATTTAGTCACAAAATTAGAAAATATAAAATTTCCAAAATAACAATTAAATCTTACATGAAGGAAACAACCATAGAGTATGGAACCAATAAAAAAAGGTAAACATGTACTAAATAAAAACACACCAATAGAAATACTTGTAATAATGAATGCCCGTGTTCCTAATACTCATCGCATGAAACCTTACATGATTGAAATGTTATTGGACATCTATTTGAAGTCATAAGAGAATCCTTGAATATCTGTTATCTGTAAGTACAACTTGGTCCTGGTCCAACTAGGAATTAATCAAAGCATAGATCACTTGAACAAGACACAACACGTGCGGAAAAATCTTGTGTAATCGAGAGTAAAACAATACACAATAGGTCACCCCTAATACTCAATAGAATACTATTAAGAAATAAACTATGTATACCGCCTGGAAATAAATGAATCATTCAAAAAATAAATATGACACTCATATCAAACAAGTATTATTCTATGTTATGAAAAACATGATCAGCAAATGTTATCCACAAATCACATAGTATCGATAAGACCAATAGTCCTGATGAGACACTCAGTCCAAATAGTACATGTAATCTCTGCAAGAAAAATAATCTTGGTAAGTCATGTAGTCTCTACATAATAGACAACCACAAGATTCTTCTCATATAATCTTCATTCTGGGGGAAATTTTCCATCTATAAATTAGATTATATGATCATTTTTATAAAAACCCAATTAGAATATCTCAAAATAATTATGTCGTTGTAAGGGTCCCAAATCTGTAAAAGGCTCATCAAATGGACACACGGTTAGAGAAAATGTTTCTAATACAAGGAAATATTATAAATGACCTAATGAGAATAATAATCCTCAGTGATCTTGAGATATGGATTATAACATCTCATCAATGGATTCATAATCATAACTAATTGCTATAAACGATGAGAATGTATAAATTAACTGTTACCACTTTAGTAACATTAAATCATAAAACCCATGAGATAAATACAATAAATGAAGAATAAAATGTAATTCATAATTATATTCAGGATAATATAGTTCATGTAGAATAATATAAACCAAATAAAATAATATTTATTCAAAACAACAATACATTTGTCTCAAATGCGGAAAATAAAAATAAAAATACCATAATGTTTGGTAACATTTGGACTATAAACCCCCTGGGTAGAGAGGTAATCTAATAGATATCTAAATACCCATTAATTTAAGTAGAAAAACTGTAACATATATTCATTTTATGTATATAAACCACAAACAATAAATGAGTGGTGATTAAAACATAAATATTAAAAAAAATGTGAAACGAGAAAACCATAACCTTAAGTCTTGACTTTTTTCGTACAAGATAAAAACACAATTATAATATATATTAGTTTATTATAAATTTATCATATAAAATTTTTATTATATCTAATATAATGCACTATATTTATGACTCTATAATTACTCTTTATTAACAACTCCATGTTAATATTACGTTTTAGGTAATATCTGCTTAATTTTTAGTATATGTTTTGAATTTTTTTCTTGATCCTATTAAATAGTTCATGATTTACGTATTACCAGAATGTAAAAAATGATATAAATACTGTATATTTTTAGTATATAATTATATATAATGTTCCATAAAATTTATAAATATAAAGTGAAATACAAGATCTGTAGAGACGGTAGGTCGTACATATGCATGCACATTATTTAATTTTTGTTATTATATTGAATTGAATAAATTAAATTATATATATATAATGAAATTAAATTATAATTTTAATTTCATATATATCATATATTTTCACTAATCAAATCCTTTATTTGTTCATTTTAAAGTGAGATGGAATCACATCACTTTGAGGTGGCGATAGTCAACACCTCCAAAAATGAAGTTATTATAATTACACAAAATAGAAAGAAAGAAGGTATGTTTTATATAATAATTAAATAAGAACAATTATTCATAAATATCATATATATAACCTCTAAAAATAGTATTAAAATTATAATTTCCAATCATGATTAGTGGAAAATGAAAAATGACTGACATCGTTTCGTGAAGCTGTAATATCCCCTTCAAACATACAATAAGTTTGTTACCAATATTATGGTAGTCCATGTTGTTATTGCTATAAACCTTACAATAAAAACATATAAATATATTTAATATACTGAAGTTATCATAAAATAATTATATAAGAAAAAAAAATTCAGATGTATAGTTAAAATAAAACAAAATTGATTGTGCAATGATGTTACCTCTTCTTTTGGTAACTCATTTTTTCTTCTACCAAAAAAAATCCTTGGATATATTTAATGAATAAGTGAGTATTATTGGATGATAGTATATAATTTTAGAGATTAATTCCTCATGTTTTGTACAAGTAAATGTTCAATTAGAGGGGTGATGAAATGAGGGGATGAATACCCATTTATAGTGGAGGAGGAGGGGCATTCATCTAAATAAAAACTGGTAAACATGATTGGGAGAGATAACATACATAATGTGCCTAAAATAATTTTAAATTATAGATAAAATATGTTAATTTGTATCAATATCAATATAAATGGATTTTGGACATTTTTCTATGTGATATTTTCATTTAAATTTAATGTTGATCACTAAAAAATCTAGTAATTACTATAATAACAATCATTAATTTAAATTAATTTCATCAATGACATAGGTAAAATGTAAATTTTACGAAATTATTATTTAAAAATTATGATTATACCCAATATGGAATCAATTTTTCATAATTCATATCCCATTTTTTGGAAAATATTAATTTGAAATTAATCTCACAGACATGTCGTGAAAGTTGGGTTTTAATGCAAAAATGTCAAAAATATTGAAATGTTTTTATATCCAATATACATATTAAAATGGTCCCAATTTCCAAAATATCAATATTATATATATAATTGACATAATTGTTCTTTAAACAGAAATTAATATGTAATTTACCTATAAAAATAATTTTGACTAAAAACGTTTTTAATTAAAATACATATTGCTTTATTATTTATCAATAAATGAAACTTCCATGAAAAATTCAATAAATTACCCAAAAGTAAAGATGGTGATTATTATTTCACAATAATTCATATATTTTTTCACATTAAAATTTATAATGTTCCAGCATTTAAATGAAAAATTGGTTCTAATTAAAAGTTTGTAATATTAATTTTTTCAAAAAATACATCTTTTTATACATAAAATTGGATTTATTCTTATCTTATACTCATAAAATATATTGTATTGGTATCAAAAATATTTATTAAATATATAACATATATCTTCTATTAAAAATATCCATCTAATGTGGTTTGTTTAATTTATTAAAATATAACTGTTTTTAAATAGAAAATATGTCTTCGTTGAAAAATAATTTCTCTATTTCCAAATAGTTCATACAGTAATTCCTAATTCATTAATTATAGAAGATAAAATTTTATATACATGTGTGAATCATGTTGTAATAATCTGGTCTATATTATTTTAATATTCAATACCAATTTGTTAGGTAGTCACTATAATAATATATTAATAACAATATTAACAGTATATTCTAGTTTGGTAAAACATAGACTTGGGTGTAACACAATCTATTGATTGAACTCACAATTCACTGTAAAAAAAGGTAAACATAGTGTTTCTAAAAAAAATTAATATAATTTTTGTATTTTATAAAATAGTAACATTGATTTTCATATAATGCAATAAATAAATAATGATTTAAAATAACTATATATATATTTAGTGTTTAAAAATATCCAAATCACTACATTAATTTATAAATAAACCATATAATATCTATGTAACATTATACCCATTATAGTTATTTTTCCCTTGAAATTATTCTAGGTTATCTATAGTTCAATGCATGAAAGTTCCTTTCATAGAGACCCACATCATAAAAATTAATACCAAACCTCTTTCTAAAAGGGAATGTTAGAAACATAATATCTACCTAAAGTAAACCAATAATTTGTTTCTATATACGTTAACATATGTTTTCAATAAATATTGGTTATAGAGGAAAAGTGTTAATAATTATATAGTGTGATAAATAACATTGATAACCATTATATGAATGATCATTGGAAAGTTAAAATCCTCTAAACTAAAAATATGTGGTAATTTATAATACCAACAATTGAATAAGATAGGATGTATTTGGATAAATCATTTCAATATCATTATCCTTCATTTGAGGTATTATTTTACCATCTATGAACATAAGGAAATATACTTAGTAAATATTGTTTCTTTTAATATTTACAATATCATACTTTATTTGTTTTTTCCTCGATTTCCTCTTCATCTTCCACTATATGAAATAAAGATGAATTTTTCATTCTTCAGTAATTAACGAATCATGAAATCCATAAATTCAATGATAGGTTATTTCATATTTTGTTATCACAACAATAGTTGAGAACAAGTAATCCAATATGAATAATCCTTCATATGGAAAGGTAATATATTAATCTTTGAACCATCCTATGAAACTTATCATAATCCATTCCTAAAATGGTTAGACTTATAACTATTATGAAAGAAAAAATCCATGAAATTTATCAATAAAGTCTCTATATTTAAAATAATCTTAACATTGATCCCACCATATACCATAATGTATCTATTTTATTTCACCAACCCAACATGTGAATACCTTTATCATCTATTATCTTGAATCATGTTAATGAAATGAATTTTCCTAAATTATTATCGATAACATGCATATTTCCTTGATTCAATTACTATAGGATATGTTGTATAAATCCAAAATCTAAAAAACATTATCCATGATAGCAGAAAAAATGATTTCAAAAATTCCTTTTACAATTTTGAGTTAATCATTACCATCCAATTTACATATACATGTCCAACATATCTTTATCCAAACATAATTATCATAACATAATGAATATTTCAAGGGATATATTTCCCATAATAATGTTTTTACCATGAACATAACCTTTTTATTGAATCACTTTTCTAGTCCAACATAACAATTCATCATATTCTTGTAAATCCATAGAGAATATTCACAAATTTAAAATTCCTTATATATATAAAAATGTAATATATTTCCTGAATCGAAATACATAAACACTTTGATTATTCTACTTCACCCTAAATACATAAAAATTATTCCTCATCCTTTTAAAGAAAAACTCCCTCCCTTAACCTTTCAATTGTAGTCTCATCATCATTAGTAATATAACCATTACACATTCAACATTTTTTATTCTTTTACAATGAATTCAACTTGAGACAATGATTCACATTATCACCATTCATTCTAGACATAATGAGTTTAACAAAAAAAATTGTCTTAGCAATGTCAATATTCATAATCATTTCATTAATGAAACTATTCATATTTTTCCTTATAGTTACATGATTTGTGTAATTATTTTCCACAATAAAAAAATATACATGTTCCTAAAATATTTTCACTTGGTTACTTATTTCAACCTTCTTGATACAAAGGAAACAAAATATCCTTTCCTCGACAGTCTCCATTACAAAACACTTAGAAAAATCGTTCAATGTATTATTTGGTGACTTAAATAGTTAGTTAATATACACATTTTTATTTATGTTCTGTGAAATTTTTTTATCAATGATCAAAACATACTTCACTCCAGTGATCATCACATTTGACTTCTCATCAAAAATGATTCTATCTAATCCAATATAAAATCTGTTACATCTATTTCTTTCCATCTAATAAAAAAAAGAATCTTGTAAAGAAGAACATATCATATACGATAACAACATAATCATGAAAAGGAATTTATAATATGTATGAATTATGACACCATTATTTAAATAATGTACACTGTAGGTTTATGAAGATAAATATCTCTTCAAATATCCTTTTAAATATACTTTGAGTAATAACTAAATATTTATAATTATAGTTTCCAAATATTAATAAAACATTTGATTTGAAAACAAATATAGTGACCTAGACATACAATAAATTGTTATTAAAAAAATTATATAGATATTAATAACATTACATAAGTAAATTCCTGAGGAATTTAATAGATTAGTGTATTTGGAAACACAGAAATATAATCTTCATTCATGGTGAACGATACTGAACATATCCCATAAATATTTTCCTTATTAGTATGCCAACATAAAAACAATTTCATAACCTAGGGAAAGTAAACATAATAAAAAGATGAAATCAGATTCTCAGAAATTGTAAATAAGCTAGATATGTAGGAATAATATGAGCATAAGTGTATTAAAAATTTATCATTACATTAGAATATCATATCCTACCTACTAAATATCACAAACATGAATCATTGAAGAAATAATTTAAGATCATGAAACATTAATCATAAAGGAATAAATATTATATTCCCTAAATGAATAACAAAGGATTAAGATATAGAATTTATAGTGGGCACAAAATCATTTATAAGTTATTTTAATACTAATTAAGGATTAATTGAAAGGCCATATTAGCTTAATGGTGTCACTCCTCAAACCACCATGGTTGTTGTAAATCAACCCCATGACTATCTTAGTAGTCATCTTTCAATCCCAAAACCATGTTAGTAGACAATGTCCTTTATGGAAATGAGTTCACTCCTCGATCTATCAATGTCTATATCATGAGATATAAATCATATCCCAACTAATTGGAGGGGGATATAGGTCCCACCCATATCAAAATAAATTTTCAAATATGGGTTCCAATATATCATAAACATTCAACATATAATAACCCATAAAATAAAATGGGTATCATAAACATGTAATCATGTCATTACATAAAGAAAATATAATGGTTTTATAATAATTTTATCAAACCATAACCAGTTAAAGAATTGGATTCCATAATCAAACAATGAGAAAAAAGTATAAATTTTCATAAGAATATATCCCATGAATGATAATCTGGATTGATTGAAATATATATCGTTATTGAGAAATCTGTTTCACAAAGATATAACCAACAAAAGACAAATGAATTTCCCAATCATATAACCCATGACTGAGAGACGTGTTTCATAAACCTTATTCATTTAAAAATTAAACCATTTAGAGAAATAATATTAATTAGACCATTGAATCAAACCATAGTAATACATGAATAACACCATTGGATTTCATACTAGATGGAATATATTTACTGATAAATATTTTAAAATCATTTCTTAATGAAAAAATAATTCAATAAAAATTTCATTTTAAAACAGAAAACATTTTGAAATCATTTTACCTAAAAATAACCGTGAATAAATATCTATGGAACCTGAATTTTTCTTGAAATAATGTTACCTAACTTATAAAATAATCATAAAAACATTTTTATGAACTTATTCCTTGAAAATATATCAAATAAGGTTGAAAATATTTCGAAAACATTTTTCCTTGAAAACTCATAATGATTCTTGAAAAAAATTGAGAAATTTTTTCATGGAAACTTTTAAAATAATAGTGAAGTCATTTTGAAAACAATTTCCAATTGATATCTTATAAATAGAAATTGAAAATTTTTAGATAAGAATTTTCAATTAAAACTTATAATATAGTCCTTAAAACACATTGGAATCATTTCCCATGAAAACATAGGAAATAAAAAATGAAAAGATTTTGAGAATCCATTTAATTTTAAAAAGTCATAAAATATGACTGTTCATAATATTAGGAAACAAAAATATGATAAAATTAATCTTTTAATTTGTAAAAACAATCTTTGAAAAAATGATGGACATGACGGTGGAGAAATCAGTACATGTCGAACATTACTTTTTCATTGCAAAATATTTAGATAAGTGTATAAATTAGTAAATGGATGGGAGATTAATTTTCAAAAACTTTGTTTTTTTAAGGGGAAAATTTTTTTAAATTGGATTTTATATATCATGGGATAATAGTATAAAAATTTTGAAAACATGTTTGGAAATATTTATTTTGAATGAACATAGATTAATTTCTAAATGGATAGATAATGTGAGATTTACCAAAAAACAAACAAGTAATTATCTTAATACAAAATTGTAGATAAATTTGTAAAATTACATTTTGATATCTTGAAAGAACATTGTAAAATAAAACTGATGACATATGGATCCTAATATTTAATAAATGGAAGTATATTAAAAAACAATTATGACAAACGATGTGATTGTAGAAATAAATTGTTACCACTTAGAAACATTGAATCACAATCCCAATGAAATAATATTATTAAATTAATCAAAATATATAATGGAAATATGGGGATTCATTATAAAATATTCCAAATAGAATCATATACACTTTATAGAATTATATAGGTTCATAATTAAATATCTGTCTCAATGAAGGAAAATTGAGACCAAACTACCATGCTGATTTTGTGACTTTTGAACAAAAAACCCATGAAATATAGATCATAAAATAGATATTTAAATATTAATAAATTTATGTTTAGAAAGAATATAATATATTCATGGATATTATATACACCTCACAAAAGGAACTAGTGGAAATAATTCATATATCTCAGCAAAATAAAAGTGATAAAAGAAATCCCTTACCTTAAGACTTGACTATATTTGTACACATTCAAACATCATATATAATAAATATATAACTATTATAAATCCAAAATAGAACCATATTAGTAAAAATAATACCATATATTATTTTTTTATGAATTTATATAACCAGTTTATTTACAACTCCATGTTAATATTTCCTTTTGGGAAATATTCACTTTGTTTTTCATGAATGTGCTGAATTTTTAATCATGATCCTATTACAAAGATCATAATTTTATTATATCTATAAATAAAAATGATATTAATCTCATATATATGAATTATATAGATATTTAAAATTATCCATGGTAAGAATAAATATAATATAAAATACACAGCTCATAATGACGGTAATCCGTATGTACAACGAATGTAGTTTCTATATTATTATAATTTTCAAATAATGTAAATGAAATGTGAGTCTATATATAATATAATTATATTAAATTTATTATTTAATATATATCTTATTTGTTCACCAAAGCAATCCTTAATACATTCCAGGTAATGTTGGATGAAATATAGTCACTTTGAGGACGTGGTAGTCCACACATCCACAAATAATGTTAGCATATTTACACAAAATGGATTTCAGGAAGATATGCATTATATAATAATTATTTAATAATAAGTAAATCATAAATATCCCTTATGACTTCGAAAATCTATATTTCCTTCATAATTTTAAACCTTGGGTGGTGGTAAATGAAATCAAATGACATAACCTCACAAGGCGGTAGTCCGTCGTACAGAAAAATTGTATGTTTGTTTCTCATTTGAAATAAGTGTGTTTCCGAATAAGAAAAAAATTATAATTAAATAATATATGTATTTTTATGATTATTATGTTTTTATATAATATTCAAATTAATATAATTTAGGGGTGGATTATTAAAATAATAAAAATTTATTTTAGAATGTTGTAACCTCTACTTTAGGTACCTAATTATGGATTCCACAAAAGGGATTCCATGTTTGGATTCTTGAAACTGTTTATGATTCTATTTTGATTGGATGGAATTGGGGAGATTATTTGGGCAGGTTTTTGTGTGAAATTTTGGATTTATAAGTGTGAGGATGTGATGGTGATGAGTACCCATTTTTTAGAGGAGGAGTTGAATTATATTAAATAAAAAAAGGTAATCACTATTGAGATGTCTCTCTTACATCATGTGACACCAATAATTTATATATTTCATGATAATTAGGTAAATGGTTTAAATATTTCTATAAAATTTATTTTTGAGTTTTTTTAGGTTATTTTATTCATGACCCGTCCCAGTTAGGCCTGCGTAATGACTCCCCAAGCTCGCCCCTAATAGGCCAGAGGCTGGTGACTAGCACCGAGTAGGCATAATACTACGTGGGAGGCATTTCCTAACTACTTATAAACACACACACATCTCCAAGTCCACAAATGATGAAATGTAAAAAACTCACTAAGGGAAAAAATTCATGAATACATCTAAACCCAACCAATAGAGTACGATAGAAAGTAATGTATTGAAAGTAAAATGGGCTAGAATACTAGCCCACCCAAAACAATAGTCTGAGAACTGCAAATTCCATCCTATAAGCACGAAAGGTACTTGGATTGATGCTCATAGATGTAGGAGCGCCTCAGCCGGTAGGGAACTTATAAATCTTGGTCTAGTCCTTGTTCTCCCAAGACTCTGTCAAAAAGTTGCTCCTCTGCACAAGACACAACACATGTAGGCAAGGTCCGTGCAGGGGTGAGTATAACAATACTCAGTAGAGGACCCCAAAAACCACAAAGATGTACACAATGTAAAGTTACAGTTAATTAAAACATATGTCTACAAAACATATAGAAATAGAAACACAATATAGATATACGCAAAACCCAGACCCGTAGTCTACAGGAAAGTCACACAACCTTAAACCCCCATTAGGGATTCTGTTCGAATATTTTTACAAAGTACAAATTCCACGAGAACACAAACCAGAAGTCTAGTTGCTCTGATTACATCTATCCGAGAGGTACAGTTCATCGGGAAACATCATGAGAGGTAAATACACTCATTATGGGAGACACACTCTTGAGTGGGAAAAGATCACGTTTTATAGATGTACTAATTATGGGAGACACTCTCATGAGTGGGAAAGATCACGATACACAGATGAGGGTCACTGCCGGGGCCATGGAAGATACTGCGACTCATATGGATTCACCAGCTAGGTAGAGGATCAATGCCTGATAGAGATGGTGACGTCGATACATGACTCTACCTAGGGTCATAAATGGATAGAGGATCTCACTTTGGGCCTCTCGGAGGGATGTCAACTCAATCACAGAATGTCCTAGTGAAGGGATCAAACTCATATAAGAGGACACGATGCCCGAACTTCAGGGGAACGAAAAGAAGGGTCACTAACCAAAAAAAATATGTCCAATATATGGTGAACAAGATGACCATTCCCTTTTTAAAAAAGTATACAGTGTTTAGAAATGTTACACGCCATGTTGACTGACCCCAGGAACTACCCATGTACAACGACCCATGTCGTAAGGGTGGTTGTGTAGAAAAGTGAGTACAAGACATGTAGTACGGTGTACGTGCCATGTCCGAGTAACTGGGGTTGGCTCTGTTTACGCTATCCATGTGTCTGTACACGGTCTTCAAATCATGTACTCTAACCCATGTATTCGGTATATGGACTGACCCGTGTTGCTGTCCTCACCTGGCTGTGTGATGGAGTGCACGGTCGTGTACTCTAGCCCGTGTCTGTGTACCCCCTCGATACATGCCGAGTCCCACGTAGCTACCTCTGCCATGCTGTACAGGCAATGTTCTGAATCCGTTAAGGTCATCTCATGTCTGTGTACATCCCAAAATACACACCGAGCTTCAGGGAAAGACTAGTATGTCGTGTGACCGAGGTCACATGATGTGTTATTCCTCTCTGTCCCCCGAAACCCTAACCACCACCGCTAGTAATACACGAATTTTTATTCAGAAGTACACGCTGTGTATTCTATAAATTTCAAGAAAAGAATAACTTCACCGTCGTGCCTCTGGTGATGATTCTTTCACCAATCTGGTTATTCGCTCATCATGGAACTCACGGGTTTTTTTCTCCCCGACACCACAAAGCCGCTTCGGTTATTTTCAGACCTCCGATCCACCCCGAAAACAAGTTTTGATCTTCCTGCGTAAAGAAATCTCAAAGAACAACCTCTTTTGATCTAAGACATTTTTTCATCTGTCACGGTCGCAACACCTCTGTTGGGTCGTTGTAATGTCGGATATCCATTTTGGAATCTTTGCGTTGAAATATGGGGGTGCAACGATCAGTTGTTCTTTTCCCCATGAAGAATGCGAAGAATGCATGAGAAGGTAAGGTGGAAGGAAAACCATTCAAACAATTTTGAGGAACGAACCTCCGCCGTCATTCATCACGACATTGATCCGCTCCCGTTAATAGGATTAAATGGAGAAAAAAATCAGAATCAATAATCAATGTGGGTTAATTCCTCATAATCAACCCAATGAAATCCATCCCACATGAATGTATGAGTCCGCGGATCAACTTGTCTGTGGTTGATCAACGATGGTCGTTTAAATTCAATAATGGGTAAAAAGGAATGAAATAACAACCCCTACCTTTAAGAAATGATCGATCATTGATGAATGGGTCACGATGCTGCCATCATCATGATCCTTCAACTTTATTAGTGTAGTGATTCTCCACTTCAATCCTTCATAGTTCATTGCTGAGAGTTTTCTCCAATGCCTCGTGGAAACTCCAGTGATTTTTCTATCAATCATCGCCAATGAGAAAAATTCAATTATCCCAAAGAAAAGGGAAAAATATTTGACATCCATCACACTGCGTCATTTGTGAGTTAGTGTTGACGTGTTTGAGTCATTATGACATGACATTAATGACTGAAACAGATTCCTCATCGATGCGTTGCAACATATATTACCAAAAAGAAATAAAATAAACATTGCGAATTTATTTTATTTTAATTTTCTCAAAACGTCTGAAAATTAACATTTTCCCTCGACCTGCATCGGTAGAGGTTAGCCACATTCTTAGGTATAGTATTCATCTCGGACACAATGGTGACCTCATATTTTTAATCTAGGCATCTATTTGGAAACCTCCACAGCCGCGCACAAGTTCCAACTTAAATAACTAAAAAAATTTAAAACCACCATTCCGGGATGACTGGGCATCAGAATGATGTTTTGTTTTCATGCCCATTCTCAAAATAATACCATATAATATTTAAAAATAATACACATAAAATCCAATATATTACTTTCTCCCCACCTTGAGGCTTTACATCCCCAAAAATCCAAAACCAAGGCTACTCAAAAAGATGTGGGTATTGGGCATGGATCTAGGCCTCCTGCTCCCATGTGCTCTCCTAAATATTCTCGTTCTTCCATCAGATGCGAGAAAGGGTATCGACCACCCACGAAGGATCCACTCTTGCCAATCCTCATTCTCCACTGGGTACACAGCAAAGGTCATTCCATCCTCGATGTCCAGCTCGCCCATGTCGATGACATGCGATGGGTCATGCACATACCTCCTCAGTTGTGACACGTGGAAGACCTCATGTACCCGATGCAACTGTGGTGGAAGATCTAGGCAGTATGCCACCTCACCAACTCTACATAGTATCTGGAAGGGTCTGATGATCCTCGAAGATAGCTTGCCGCATCGGCCAAATCACCATAACCCTTATCGAGGTGAGACGAGAAAGAAGACGTGGTCTCCCTCTTCAAACTCCAAAGGTCTCTGTCATCTGTCAGCATAAGACTTCTACCAGCTTTGGGCAGTCTTCATCTGCTCTCAGATGATCTACACCTTCTTTTTTGTAGTTCGTACCAACTTTGGACTGATGAGTGCAAACTCTCTAGGGTCGGTCCAGTAAAGTCGTGACCAGAATTGTCTCCTATACAAGGCCTCTATCGGTGCCATACCGATGGTTGAGTGTTAGATATTGTTGTAAGAAAACTCCACCAGTGGTAGGTTCTCCTCCCAACTATGACAAAAGTCCAAGACACATGTTCTCAACATATACTCCAGAACCTGAATGGCCCTCTCCATCTGACCATCTATCTAGGGATGAAACACTGTGCTCAAGTGTAGAAAAGTATCTAAGGCCTCTTGTAATCCCTTACACAAATAGGATGTAAAGAGGGTGTCTCAGTCCTAGACTATTGTCGAGGGGACTCAACGTAATCGAACTATCTCTTGCATATAGAGGAGTCCCAAGATATCTACAGAACTCTACTTTCTTATAGGTAGGAAGTGGGATGACTTGGTGATTCGGTCAACGAACACCCAAATTGAATCATGCCCCTTGGACATCTTTTGTAAGCCAGGTATGATGTCTATTGATATTCCATCCCACTTCCACTCGGAAACATCCAGGGGTGAGCTAATATCGCTGGAACCTAGTGCTCAGCCTTCACCTACTGGAATGTGAGGAATTGGGAAACGAACTCTGCTGCTGTCTTCTCCATGCCTAACCACCAGAACTATCGTCAGAGAACCTAGTACATCTTTTCCGCTCCAGGATGTACCGCCAAGGGGGATGTATGGATCTCCCTCAGGACCCCCTCCTGCAACACCATCATTAAAACAATACATCCTCTGGTAAGAAGTATGTTCTCCCCACATTGTCAATATCCATCAGGAGCATGTCTTGTGGATAACTGAGCACGTAAATACACACAGTCGACATCTCTTAGTTGTGACTCCCTAACCTGCTGTAAGAGTGGAGGGGCGACAACCATCCACTATAGGTAGGATACATCTTCTCTGTCCACGAAGGACATCTAAAAAATGGCTAACTACTTTGTCGCCTCACATAACAGTTGTGATATCTACCTTCTTCTCAGAGCATCCACCACCTTGTTCCCCTTCGTAGGAGTATAGATGATCTAAAATTCATAGTCCTGGAGGAATTCTAGCCATCACCCTTGTCTCAGATTCAGATCTTTCTTCGAAAATATGTACCTGAGGCTCTTGGGGTCAGAGTAGATGATAAACCGCTCACCCATAAGGTAGTGTCACCACATATTCAATTCTAAGACTATTGCTACCAACTCAAATCATGGTTTCATAGTTATACTCATCCAGCCAAAGATGGTGCGATCTATAAGCAATCACTTCCCATCTCTACATTAGGAAACCTCCTCGCCGGGTCCCTGATGCATCACAGAAAACTATGTACTTGACACCCTCCTCCGACAATCTAAAGACTAGGGAACTCATCAAACTCTGTTTCAACTCCTCGAAATCCTTTTATCACTACTCCTTCCACATGAAGTTTTTCCCCTTCTTGGTTAAGGCTGTCATCAGTATTGATATCCGAGAGAAGTCATGAATGAATCTCTTGTAATATCCTGCCAATCCAAGGAAACATTGCACCTCTGTCACACTCCAAGGTGGCTCCCTTACTAACACAGCCTCTACCTCGACTGGGTATATAGCTACTCCATTTGCTGAGATGAAATGTCCCATAAAGTGGACCTCTTGAATCTATAACTGGAACATTGAGAACTTCTCATAAATTTGTTACTCCAGAAGTAAATCTAGAACTATCCACAGGTGTCTTTCATGCTCCTCCTCTGATTCCAAGTACACAAGGATGTTGTTATTGAAGACCACTATGAACCGGTCCAAGTATGACTATAAGATCCAGTTCATCATTCCCATGAACAATGTGGGGGAATTCTTCATGCCAAAAGGCATCACGAAGAAATCATAGTGACTATAGTGGCATCTGAAGGCCATATTTGGTATATCCTCGTCCTGTACTCATAACTGGTGATAACCTGATCGAAGGTCAACCTTCGAGAACCATTGTGCCTCTCTCAGCAAGTCGAAGAAATCCTAGATTCTCAGCAATGGATACGTATTCTTCACTGTCACCTGGTGCAGGAGCTAGTAATCCACGCACAACCTAAGACTCATGTCTTCATTCTTGGAAAACAAGACTGGGGCCACCCATGGTGAAACACTTGGTCTCACGAAACCCTTTCACTGCAAATCCTCTAACTTCACCCTCAGCTTGCGATGCTCTGCTAGAGCCATCTGATATTCTGATGAGGAAATCAGTTTTGTCATGGGGTGTAAGTTGATGAAGAAGTCGATTTCATAGTGGGGAGGTAATGCTAGAGCATCTTTAGGAAATACATCCTCATACTCTGCAACTACTACTGGGAACTGAGAACTCACAACATCTACTGCACTGAGTGTAAGGCTATCCAAATCATGACTAATTGGCTGCACCCTCCTATGCATAAGCCCATTCTGTGCTACCTGGTTTTCCTTTTATCCATCAAAGGAAAACCTTGTTCTATCATGGCGGAAACACCACACTGTTCACCTAAAATAGTCAATCTAGGCATGGACCAAAGATAACCAATCCATACTGAGAATGACGTCTTAAAGCCTTGACACTACCAACAAGAAGTTCCAACCGAAACTCTCTCCTCCAAGTGTAAGATCACACTGTCTGAAAAGGTGTGTGATCGAAGAGTCTCCTCCCATATGTGTCTCTAAGAGTAAGGATATAGTTAACGGTTCTACCGGAATCTCAATGTTTCGTACAAGACATTTGTCTACGAAGGATTGACTTGAACCTATGTCTAGAAGTATGATAGCTAAGCTAGAAAAGACACAGATCATACCTCGAATCATCCCTTGAGCTCTTGGGTCATATGCCTCGACCACATGCAGTTTTCCCTGTCCCTATCCCTCAGCTCCCTGAGCTTGGTGCAAACCTCCTGGGGGTCGTGGTGGAAGTATGTAAAAGTGTATTACACCACCCACAGCTCTCTGTGCTCCTCTTCCACATCCGTCGCCTGGTGGATCTGTTTGGTCCACTCTTTACCTCTGCCTCGGTGGTCTATCCAACACTTCCCTGTCAGCAACTCGATGGTTCAAACAACCTCTAGAGAGATGTCCCTTTAAATCACACGCATAGCATTGCTTTTCCCTATACTGACTTGATCCATCCTGAGAGCCCTAAACTATTGATCCTTTATCCTGGGTCCTCCTATGACATTTCTAATGTCCTGATCCCTACATCCGATGTCATCTCCCTACTGTCGGGGTCTCCACACATGACTTCCTGCTATTGACTACTATCGGATGTCTTTGCTCCGATAAGAAGATCTCGATCATTAAGGCCCGCTCGAGCACTCTAGCATAATCTGATATTCATAGAGGCACAATAGTAGCTTGGATGTCCCGTCGTAGTCCTCACTCGAAGGTCTGAGATCTGATGTAATGATCCCTAACCATATCCATAGAGTACCAAGCGAGGTTGGTGAACCTCGATGAATAGTAAAGTACTGTCAAACTGCCATGATGGAGCTGAATTATCTCCTGGATGCGCACAGCTCTTAGCATAACTAGATAGAACTCCTCCATGAAGAGTCTCTCGAACTCCGTACATGAAAGAGTCTCCTCGTCGTGAGTCTGTGTGATTAGACTCCACCATCATCCCACTGAACCATGAAGAAGGCATGCTCCTAGGATCACCATCTTGTCTTCTAGTGTCCTCAATAAACAGAAAAATCTAGTCACCACCTCATGCCAGCCCTCAGCCGCCTAACGGTCGGGCTCACCTGGGAACCTAAGGGGTCTCTCTCTCTGGAACTCATGGAGTGCGCAAAGCCCGCGCTCCTCGTCAGTCAGTATCGTAGGTACCATGGGCTGCTCCACTGGTGGTATATAAGGTGCACCACCTGGTGGAAACGCCTAAGGGAACTGGTCCATTTATCGATGCATTGTCACTAATGGGGTCATCCTTGTGATTGTGCAGCTAAATCCTAGCGGGTATGCGTTGCAGAGGCATCCTGTAATGAAACAAGATGTATCATGGTCAATGATAATATCTGGATAGCAGACACAAAGGATATGGAAAACACAAACCATTCATATATGATGCATGTACCTTTCTTTTATTTCCCTGCAACCAGTGTTTTCGTTTACCGGGTCAAAAAGCAGGTTATCCGAGTCCTAGTGTATGGATATGTCGGCAGCCGCACCAACACTGGAGTCTCTGGACTGAAAGCCAAACTCGAAACTCTTAACATTGTTTCCCCAAATCAATATCATAGTCCATGGGTCCTAAGGTAGAATAGATGGCCTCTGATACCACTATGTCATTACCCGTCAAAGTGGGGCCCACGTCATGACTCCCCAAGCATGCCCCCAATAGGCTAGTGGCTGGTGACTGGCACTGAGTAGGAATATTACTACGTAGGAGGCATTGCTTAAGAACATGTACACACACAAACATCTCCAAGCCCAAAAATGATGAAATATAAAACAACCACTATGGGACAAAATGCATAAATACAACTAAACCCAACCAACAATGTACGACAGAAATTAATGTACTGAAATTAAACTGGTCCAGAATATAAGCCCACCAAAAACAAGAGTAAAAAAATTGAAAAGTCCAACATATAAACACAAAAGATATTGGGACTACTACTCATAGCCATAGTAACGCCTCGGCCTATAGGGAACTCAGAAAGCTCGGTCCTGTCCTAGTCCTCCCTGGACTTTCTCAAATGGCTGCTCATCTGCACAAGACATGCCACGTGCGGGCAGGGCCCGTGCAGTGGTGAGTATAACAATACTCAGTAAAGGACCCTGAAAACCACAAATTAGTACACAAAGTAAAGGTACTATCAGCTACAACATATGCCAATAGAACAAATAGAAAGAGAAACAAAAAACAGATATACTCTAAACCCAGACCTCTAGTCTAGATGAAAGTCACACAACAGCATTCCCCTACTAGGGATTTTTTTCAATGATTTCTATGAAGTACTTATTTTGAGAGAACACACTCCACGAGTCTGGTAGCTCTAATGACTTCTTTCCAAGAGGTACTATTCATCAGGAAACGTCAGAAGAGGTAGATACACTCATTACGGGAGACACACTCATGAGTAGGAAAAGATCACATTATATAGATGCACTCATTACGGGCAACACACTCTTGAGTGGGAAAGATCACGATACATAGATGACGATCACTACCAGGGCCATGGTGGATACCATGACTCATCCAGATTCACTAGCTAGGTGATTTACTAGCTAGGTATATGATCAATGCTAGGTAGAGTTTGTCACCTCGATGCCTGACTCTACCTAGGGTCAGGAATGGATAGAGGATCTCGCTTTGGTCCACTCGGAGGGATGACGACTCTATCACAAAAAGTCCTGCTGAAGGGATCATAATCCTATAGGAGGAAATGATGCCTGATGTTCAAGGGAAGGAGAAGAAGGGGAAATAACCCAAACAAAATACGTCCAAGATACGGTGATCATAAGAACCATGCCATTTTTCAAAAAGTACACGGCGTGTAGAAAAGTTACACATCGTGTTGTTTGAACCCGAGTACTACCCGTGTACAATGGCTCGTGTCATAAGGCAGGTCATATAGAAAAGTGAGAACGTGACATGTAGTACAGTGGACATGCTATGTCCGAGTGACTGGGGTTGGCTCTGTGTACACTAGCCATGTGCCCGTACATGGTCATTAACACTTGTAATCTAATACATGTAATTAGTACACTGGGTGACCCACATTTCTGGCCTCACCTGGCCGTGTGATGGAGTTCACGGTCATGTACTCCACCCCAGGACTGTGTACCCCATGGATACACGCTGAGTCTTTCATATCCACCGCCATCTTGCTATACACGCCTTGTTCTGAACCGTGTAGGTTATCCCGTGTCCATGTACTTCCCAAAATACACGTCGGGCATTGGGGAAAGTCCAACATGCTGTGTGACCGGGGTCACACGTAGTGTTCTTCTTCTATGTCCCTCAAAACACTAACCACCTCCTCCAGTACTACATGGCATTTTCTTTGAAATTGCATGCCATGAATTATAAAAATTTCCAGAAATAGGGACCTTCACCATCGCGCCTCCGGTGATTCTTTGTTTGTTGATCTGGTCATCTGATCTTCATGGAACTCCCATGTTTTGGTCATCCCGACACCACGAAGTTGCTTCCATTGTTTTCGGACCTCCGATCAGCCTCGAAAACATGTTTTTATCTTTCCACGTAAAGAACGCTCGAAGAACATCCATTTACGATCTGAGAAGCTTTGTCATCCGTCATGGTCGCCACACCTCTACTGGGTCATTGCTATGTTGGATCTCCAGTTTGGGATCGTTGCATTGCAAGAAGGGTGCACAACGATCCGTTGTTTGTCACCCCGCGAAGAACGCGAAAAATGCATGAGATGTAAAGGGGGAAGGAAAACCAATCGAACCAATTTGAGGAACGAACCTCCACAGTTGTTCGTCACGGGATTTATCCGCTCTCGTTAATATGTTTAAATGGATTATAAATTAGCAACAATAATCAATGTGGATTAATTCCCCATAATCAACCCTAATAAATCCCTCCCAAAAGAATGTACGAGTCCACAGATCAACATGTTTGTGGTTGATCCACGTTCATCATTTAAATTCAAAAACGAGGGAAAAGGAATGAAATAACAACCCCTACCTTTAAGAAAATATCTATCATTGACGAAAGTTTCACGCTGACATCTTCATCGAGATCCATAAACTTCATTGATGCAGTGATTCTCCACTTCGATCTGTCGTCGTTCGGTGCTGATAGTTTTCTCCAAGCTTCGTGGATCCTCCAGGGTTTTCTCTCTCAATCGTCACCAACATGAAAAATTCGATTATCCCAATATAAAGTGAAACATATTTGACAACCCATCATACTGTAGAATTTATTAGTCAGTGTTACTATTTCTGAGTCATTATGATATGGAATTAATGACTGAAATTGTTTCCTCATCGATGCGCTGCAATGGATATTTACAAACAGAAATAAAATAAACATTGTGATTTTATTTTATATTATTTTTCATAAAACGTCCAAAAATTAACTTTTTCCCTCAACCTTTGCTGGTCGAGGTTAGGCTCATTCTTAGGTAAATTTGTCATCCCGGATGCAACGATGTCCTCAAATTTTTAATCCCAGTATCCATTTGGAAATTGCCACAGCCACGCACAAGTGCCGACTTACTTAACTAAAAACGTTCAATCCACCATTCCGGGCTCACTGGGCATCAGAATGACGTTCCCTTTTCAAGCCCAGTCTCAAAATAATCCCATATAATTTTTAAAAATAATATATCGAAAATCCAATACCTTACAATTTTTACATTAAAATTAAAGTCTAACCACTATGTAATCTTTTATTACAATAAACATTATAATTAATTGTAATTATATTCACTAATATCATTGAATAAATATTAATTTTACCTTATTATACAATATAAATTGTGATGATACCAAATATGGATTAAATTTTTTAAATATAAAAGCATACATGTGAAACAAATTAATTTAAAATTAATTTTTTTGGTGTGTCACGAAAGGGACTTATTAACGGGAAAAATTTCAAAAGTTTGAAATGTTATTATATAAAATATCAATGTGAAATTGGTTTAAATGAAATAAAATAAAATATTTTATCTATTATGAATATAATTATTATTTGTTAAATAATTAATATATAATGTTACTATATTCAAAATTTTGATGAAGATGAAATTTTGAATTAAAATTCAAAATTTTTACTATTCAACAAAAAATGAAACCTCTCAGAAGAGTTACAAAATTTCATCCAATTTATTTTTCAATATTATTATTCCAAAAATTATTTAATTTTTTCCTAATTAAAAGTATTAGAATTTAAATATTTATATTTAAAATTAGTTGTCCATTAATAGGAGGTAAAATTAGCTTCTTTGAAAAAATGCATCTTTTATTCATAAAATTGGATTTATTCTTATATTATACCCAACAATTATATGGTTTGAGTAAAAATAATATTAATTTAATTTATAATATATGAATTTTATTTAAAAATATCATAAAAAGTTTTTTTTAATTTATTGAGATAAAATTTTCTTTGTAAAAAGAAAAATTATTTTTTATAGGAAAGTAAATTATTTAATTTCATGAGTATCTTAAATTAATTTCAATATAACTTATGACAAAAGGAATAACTTTACATACATGTATAAATAATATTTCATAATTTATTTAATCTGATTACTATCATCCATTCCAACAACTATTTGGTTACTAAAAAAATATTATAATAAAAATATTTATGGTAAATTGTAGTTCGGTAAAACATGGACTGAATGTAACGTATGATATTGATGGAAATATGTATTATGTGTTACAAAAAATTAACATATAGTTCTATATATCATATGTTAATACAAGTGCCCCATTTAGCAAATGATTAGTATGGAGTTACGTATAAGGCAAGGAAAACATAGTGCATTCAAATTGAAAAAGATATATTAATTGTTTTAAAATATAAAAAAGATTAAATTAATTCTAAATAATATCAAAAAAACATAGGTTGTAACAATATTACCCTGGGATTCTATTGGTTAAATATCAGTTATCAATGATGAATTATTCTAGTTATTCAAATTATTTCATCCCATTATTCTGTGAGGAATTACTCATTGTGGTGGTGTTTCAATATGAGTCTGTTTGGGATGTATTTTAATGAGATATGGATGTGGTCTCTGATTATTTTGGGTTCCATTGTGTGAATTTGATAATGATAGTTTCTTATCCCTCTCAATTTTTATTCAATATATTTATAGACTATAGGTTAATAGAGGGGATTTGTGAAATCACATGTTTATGTGTAATGTGTGAAGGTTACATGCCTATGTATCAATTGGGTTGATGGTATAGTTAAAATAATGTAAGAACATTACTAGAATTATGAATTAACCAGTTGAGTGTTTTTATTGAAATTGATTATTCTTGATTTTTTCCTCAATATTTTCTTGATAGTGTGTTATCATTTCCTTCGTTGTTTGTTTTAGTATTTTTACCCTTACAATTTGATTAAAAATATTAAGTAATGTACTTTTCTTGTATGTAATTTAAGAGGCATGAAATTTGTTTATCCGTATTATAGGAATAGATGAATTCAGAAGGAATGTTTTTGTTGATCTTAATTATTGAAGGATTATGGTTATATTTTTAAATAGAATTAACCATATTTAATTTCCTAATACAAATAAGTAATGAAATAAATGTTTAACAAGATACATTATTTGGACAATGCAAGACCATTATAAAATAAATGCTTCGAAGGCCTAGTCATGTGGATGTAATTTCCCCATGATTTTGTATTCTGATTATTTTTATTGAAAATAATTATGATCACGGATATTATATCCTTGATGCGAATTATTTTGAACTGATATGGTTGAATTTTTTTTATTTAGCAGGGGATATATAATTTTTCTTGATCAAAATATGGTCACAATTTGGGTAATTAGCTATTCAAGAACTATGGAAGTTTTCATTGGTGGAATGGGAAGAGATTATGGGTTATCTTGGTGTAGTATGGTAATCAGTTCCATGGTCGAAAATAGTAATTATTGGTTTTTCATGGATATATTAGAGGTTTAGTATATATGGAATGTTATTGAGAAAAATGAAATAAAATATATTGAATTTAATTAGAAATTAATTCATTTATAAACATACAAAAAGGATGGTTATGGATAAAAAATTCGAGTGGTTTCTTCAATAGTTTGATGTTCATTAGATGACTTTAGATATGTTACATGGTTGTTGGTTCCTTATTTGTGGATGTATGATGAGATTCATTAAGTATGAATTTGGAATTTTTGATTTGGTTTCATGTTCTTGTAATTCCCCCCCCCCCCACCCATTTTTTTGAACATGTCTAATCCCCAACATACTATTTACTGGTAATAATATCCAACAGCAAAGTTTGTGATAGAATGGATAGTTGACCTCCCCCCTTCTCCCCTCTTATACATATGTTTGGGGATAGGTTTGAGTGTTTATGTCATATAGGTTTACAACCCATGGTATTGTTATAGGATATACTATCACACTATACGTGGTGTATACACAAGGAATATTGTACACTAGAAAATTATATGCAGTATTGAGTTGTACTTGATATACTAGAAGACCCTATGGAGGTATTGATTGATACATTAGGTGATCAAAGGAAAAATGGTGTTTTGGTATGATGTTTATTCAATGATAGACTGTATGTGATATTAATGAGATGAGATGTTAAATTAATGATACAAGGATATATTTTTTAGGGGTCTTACATCTATTGAGGAGGGTATAAGGTTAATTCCATTCATGTTTCTGATACCCTAATACCAGTTATAAAGTTTCATTTACTTTTTATGATATGATAAGGATATGAATTCTAGTGGGGGAATTATGACATTTTAAGTGGGTGTGTCGATTGAAGAACCAATAGGGATGTGTTTTTGGGGTTCTATTCATATTAATCATGATATTATACTAAAATATATTGATTTAATATTTTTTGGGTGAGATTTGGGGAGGATGGAGTATTAGTTAAACAATTGGGGGACTCATGTTTTATTGTTAATTCATTAGTATATTAGTTAGCTTATTCAACATTTTCATGATAGGTCTAAAGTATGATTATATATAATAGACCATATCTTCAAACACAACTTATATATATATATATATATTCTCTAGATGGGATTTGGAGACCAATCAATAAAATTGTTTTTCAGGATGGTGTTGATGATGATTCACTACCATATGATTTCTTTCACTTTTGTATTTATTTCATGTGGTCAGATGGTGGATGATAATCATATCCTGAAAATAATTTTTTTTGTTTGAGGAAATTCCACCTATATGTGTTATTTGAGACCATCGGTGCTAGTCTCTACCCTATTTAATATTGTAGGCCTACTTTAAGGTTCAATATAAAATTTTATACACTATCATCATTGGAGGGGAAGTAGCGGGGAATGGGGTCTTGAAATTGGAAATTAATGATTACTTTTGGATATCAAAAATTAGTTATGGATATAAATTATAAGATTGTGTTTTATTCTTAATTTTTGTAAGATAATTATTGTCCTTTTTTATAAAATAATAATTTTCAGGCATATACAAAAAGTATTTTTATACTAATTTGAGATAATACTATAATGTATTTTTTATTTTTATATATTTTTTAAATAATGAACTATTTAGAAATTAAATATTATAATTAAAAAAAAGTATACTAAAGTTTAATTAAGATATATGTGAACAATTTTAATAAGATGCTAAAGGTATATTCAGTTACACAATGATATTCTATTAAGAGAAAATATTAATGTATATTAGAGTTGATAATATGATTGGAAAGTGATATAAGATGCTTTGGATGTTTATGTTGAAGAAACTTTTAACCACAAGTTCATTTTTCCTCAAATTTCTTGTGTATTTATTCATAATATTACATTATCTTATACACATTTGAGTTATTAACCTTGAAAAATAAACAACATTAATGAATCTTATTATTATTTAATGTATTCGATTATTAATTTTGAGACATGTTTTTAAAATTGTGATGTTAACACCAATTAATTTTCCAACTAAAATGAAAAACATATATCATATGCATTTTAATTTTAAAAAGATGTATTATGTTACTACCATCTGTTTTTACATGTGAACTATTTGTAATGAAAAAATATACATACACATAAACATCCACAGAACAAAATGTACACCATAGCTGATTATCATATTTTACACGGTAGACTGTTATATTATGCGGTAGAAATGTATTACACACCTGAATGTTTATAATTCAATATAAAGGGGGAACATCACTATTTAATAAAGTGAGAGAAATTTGTTTTTATAAAATCATGTATTCAAATGAACATGAGTTGAAATAAAACTGTACAAATAAACATACATAGTGGGAGGGTCATAGTGAAATATACTAAAAAGGGATGATAAAACCAAATATATTTGTTCTTATAATCACTATGATTTTTTAAAATTATTTATTTAGAATACTAATATTATTATATTTTAATAAAAAATTAAATGTAAAATAGATAATGTTAGAAAGTAGATATGAATTCAGAAAATCATTCCTTGTACCAAAATTAAACATTTTACTCTGTTAGTTCTACCATATGATGTAAATATATTTAGTAGGTATTAATGAAGAAATTCTCTAGGATGTTTAATGGTCACTAAATTTTATTTTTATTCAATGCATGTACATATGAATATTATGCATGAATGATATTGATAAGTCTATTTGATTCCTATATTTTATGGTATGTTAAGATATTTATTTGATTCATTAGTTTAAAATTATTTCAAATATTGAGTAATTTTTTCCTGTGTTGTTATTTATGAAAGGGAAACAATTAATATTTTAAAGAAAAAAATTAAATTATAGAATTTATGAGATAAAATACACTTCTCCGAAAGGGAAGTGAATCAGTTCATCATTGGACTTTTGAGGATTCAACATAGCATTATAATAGAAGCAGAACATTTACACCTCATGCATTTCATTTACATGTTTTGATTTCCTCAAGTTATGAAACTACATCCAAGACATATTGTGAATTCATTATACACTTTTAAATTCAATATCATTCCATGTAAACTAAACATGAAATGAATGTTTGAGGTAGTAAATTATCGGAAAAATCTTTTTCATTCATGGATTAATCATACTGTTAAACAATACACAATAAGAATGTTTCATATAATAGAATATTAAATGATGGAATGTCAATGGTTTTATGTAAACATTTATAATTTAAGGTCATCGGCCCCATAGTAGGGTAATCCTAGGTCTGAGGGATGCCAAACAACAACTGACAGATGACTGAGTGAATATCTCAATCTCTTGTTCATCATCATTCATTACCACCACTCATCCATGGGTATCGGTGATTCTTGTTCTCATATTTCCTAACATTATCATGTAATTTCATTTATTTTGGGTGAATTTATTATAGGGGGTTCTCTTTATATGGATTATATCTATGTAATATTCTTTTTTTATTGTTCTAACACTGTTTATCAATTCCAATCATCTTCTTTTTGCAAATGCTAGACCATTTCTTCTAATTTGAGGAGTATTATCTTATTGAATTAATTAGTTGACCTGCTATTTTATTAACATTATGAAATATAGGTTAGTTATGAATAAATAGGGATTGGGGTAGCCTGTATTGTGATTAAAACTACTAGATGACCATTCCAATGGTGCAATCATAAGATTACGACAGGGTTCCCTTACTAGTGTTACATGCAGAACCAATCCCTAAACCGAACTCAAATAAACCCAAAATTAATTGTTCCTTTATCACACAAAACTAATCATCAATAAACCTTGAATTCCTCTAACTTATATTCAAACCCGATCATTTCTACACAATATCTGATTCTCCAATTAGTAAAAAATTAAATAAAATTTCACTAAAAAATTATAACATATATATCATCTATGTGGGATAAACACTTGAGATAGATAGATTAAAATATTTTGTTAGGTTTTATGAGTTTAATCAATGATTAAATTTTGATTTCCCCATAGAAATTAAATATTCTCTATGGTATATAATATATATATATATATATTAAATTATATTATATTATATTATATAATATAAATTAATATTATCATATAAATTATATATATTTTTATTTTTATGTTTAATGTGTTATTATATATATAAATATATATAATTTTGTTGTGATATATAAAATATTTATGATATGAAAGAGATGAATATAATGTATGTTAAATGTGATGTAACAGCTAGATCCTTTTCTCCCTAATTTTTTTCAATAGTATTGAACCAAAGGATTACTTCACATAATATATATTGATTTATATACAAAAATGTGTCCAATTAATTAAAATTAATGGTTAGTAATTCATATTATCATTTTTGAATGAGTATCCATAGTGTTTTTATATTAATAATAATGAACCCATTTCATTATTTTGTGGATCAAATTAAATCAATGTTTCTATGATCATCAATTTTCTGATTCTTTGAAAAAAACTATTAATTATAAATTTGCATTTATATCTCCAGAGAAGGTTTTAGCACCCCTTCGATAGTTTAGTTATCCTCAATAAGTGTTCATGGATCCAAAATATATTTTTTTCTTTTAACAGAAGGAGGCATACCTTCATTACAATAGGGGATCCTCCTCTTCAATTAACATTCGAATAAAAAAGTTAGAATCTTTTTCAATGGTTGGATACCATGTAATTTTTTTATTTTTCTTGTTTGATAGCTTTATGATAGTGACAAATATATTTTATAATGTTTTATATTTCCAATGATCAATAAGCGAATAAAACACTATCAGTGGTATTAGATAATGTTTCATCATGATTTACAGGTGTTTTAAATACTAGTTTTCAATTACCACCATGTTTTATTTGGTTCAAAAAAATAGTTTTAGTGTTTCAACCTATTTAATGGTAATTTTGAATCACCATTTTCCATATTAAGATATCTAAAGGAAAATATTATTAACCTTTACTTGAAAAATATATGTAAAGGTAATACCATTATGAAGATTATATGCATCATATTATCTATCGATTATCATTTCATAGATATAACTATGTAAATAATATTGTGATATTCATGCATGTAGATGTTTTTGAGTAAATGTAAATTCCACCTACCGATATAGATATATGTGTTTCCTATGGTTATTTTCCATTTAACCTTATCCAGAGGGTCTACGTAATGGTAAAGTGAGGTTAAACTTTTAGATAGTGTGTTTATAAGGGTAAATATAGCAATTCCTCACACAGAATATGTATTCTCCATAACTGTAAAAATAACTTTTTTTAAATAATGATATACGTTTGTGGATTTAATAGCATTTATGGGATATAATATGATTATAAATCTTTCCAAATGTTATTTTATGAATAAATAACTTATAAATGATTAATTATTTAATTAACTATGTTTTATAACATATTTTTTATAATATTATGAAACATTTTCTCATGTATAAAATTTTAATATTTAGAATACCTTTTAACATTTTATATTATATGACATTGTTTGTTGAAATAGAAGAGTTAATTAAAAAATAAATATAGGTAATTTTAAATGATTTTATAAATTAGATAATATATGATTATATAAAATGTTTACATAATTTATTTGAAAAAAACTAATCCAATATATATTATAGAAATTATATATAATAAAATATATGATAGTATATGTTTTCAAAAGTATATTAACAATATTTTTATTCATGATATTTTTAGAAATATTTATAATTATTTTTTATTTATGAGATATCCATGAATGTTTATATCTTATTGTGAAAGAAATTCTCATTTGTTAAATTTCATTAATTTTAATGTTTTGAAAATTGTTTTAAAAATGAATATTTTTTATTCATTATGATTAACTGTTAGACTAGCTCTATGAATTTCATATCTTCATTACACGATATGTAATACTCCATAAAATTTATCTGTCATCTTCCTTGACATAATTTTATAATTCATGTTATAGGATTAAAAATAGTTTTTGAATATATTTTGGAATATTGTGTTTTTAATATATCATGAATCTAAATTTATCATGTCGAATTCCACCCTATGTAGAGGTATATGGGGTTAGTCCACCATAGTTCTGAATTTTATAGACTTTTACTATTCAATTGGTTGTTACCAAGAATAGAATTATTAGAACATTATTATATTTTTTAAGGTAAGCATGATATAAGTAGATCAAGGTTATTATGTTGAGTCGTTCATTCTCTGCATGAGTATCCATTGATTATACAATGTTTCATTATCACCTACATTTAATTTTGTTTATTATATTTATAAAACCCAAACAATTACTATATTGAAGGTATATAGATTATTAAATCCAAATTATGGATTCGATAGATTTATCCACTAAATTTTATTAGAATAATACATGCAATGGCAGGGATGATTCTCCACATAAATTATCATAGTCTATTTAAATGAACAAACCACTAGTGGTAATGATGAAATATATGTATTGGATCACTAAATTCATATTATTTTAATGTTTATTTTATTTTAGTGAGAGAAAATTATAATTCATTAATGAATATTTGTAATACATGATACAACCATAATGATATTTAATTTTTATAGATTATAAAATAGTTAATAACAATGATAATGGGATTACAAAAAGGGTCAGCAGGTATAACAGTCAGTGATTGGTGTCTAATATTGGGGAGTGATCTCATTGAGAAACACATTGATCCTTATAATTTGAAAACTATAGATATTAATTAATGCTACTCTGGATCATGGTTATTCGACATCGGTTGTGCATCACACATTTTTCAGGGAAACCCCAAAAATTGAGATAATATGGAATTGCAAAAGGGAAGACTCGATCTTAATGTGGGAAAATGTCAAACAGTTTCTTCATTAGATGTCAAAACATGTGACCTATGTTTACTAAGTGGATTAGTTCTATATAATAATTTTCAATCATGGTCCCATTTTAAAAAGGAATTATATATTTAGACTTTTTTTGGACAAGATGTGATTTTTCATTCATAATAATAACAACTATCATTATTAATATTATAATGATATGTTTGTTTGGCAAATAATAAATTTTCTCTATATTGTAGATATTTATATTTCCATTTATAACATTCATAATAGGATGGTTAGTGTGGATTATAATGTCATATACTTTTGGTATTATTAACTTTCACATATAATTAAGAATCAAGATGAAACACAATATATAAAATGGATTGTGGGAATCTTTTTATTTTGAATCATTTGAGTCATATAAATCGTGTCTGGTTGGAAAATTGTTAATTTCACCTTTTTGAGAGAAAATGTGAGAGGGTTAGTGAACTATTCGATAGAAAACATAGCGATTTATGAATACCAATGAGTACTCAATAAGGTTGATATTTTCTATGTTTTTTTAATTTTATTGATGACTTTATATTACATTTTTATGTGATTTTGGTGCAATAAATTTGTAAAAAAATTTATATGATCATTTAGTTTTATTATAAATGACATAACAAATTCAAGAAAACATATTAAAATTCTCTAATTAGATCAGCGCGGCATATACATAAGGAGATAATTCATAAATCCTTTAATTTATTATTTAATTTCGTCATATCTCACTAGTTCTTGGTCACCCTAAAGGAATATTATGTCTTAGTGAAATAATTATACCTTGTAATAAATGGTTCAATCAATGATGATTTTTGGTTAAATTCTTATTCATTATGGGGTATTTAACAAGACATTGTTGCATTCTAACTTAACCAAATCCCTTATAAAGTATTTAAAAATATCCCATATGACATATGGGTTGTCAAACATTAAAATATATAATATATGAATTTTTTATGTTGAAAAAAATATATACATCATCTATATTTGGATAAACACAAACCAAATTTGGATAGATTTTTTGATACATGTTAAGTGACGATGGTTATAATTAATTAATTAATTTACATAATTCTCATAATTTTTGAGAACCAATGAATTTTGGTTTGAAATATTAATTTTTTAAGGGTTTTTTTGTAGCAAATTTTTTGTGTGTGGTTATGAATAACAATTCATTGACCTTGCATGGGGGTGTGTTGTTGGGACGATGATAAATAACCTGGTTTTAGCATGGGTAAAACAACCATGAAACTGTCGAGGTGTAAGTATATGGGTTCTCCGTTCATTACCATTAGGTACATTATGGTTAAAAAAAGTACATAATTTCATGTTCTATAATAATGCACCACATATATGGTTTTAAATTTTTTTATTTTTTTATATTATTGTGAATGGGTTTTAACCCCAAATCCTCCTCCCTTATCTCACATGATATGAACCCCCTTGACCTCCCTGTACAACATGATTCCTCCCACATTATTGAATCATATAATTACAATGATCCCTCCAATATTTATTTGGTATTTATAGTTGATATACGAGGGTAACATCACCACTTCACTACTCATCTCATTTGGGATTTTGACCTCTTGATTATATATCCTCTTACTCGCTTGAAACCTAGATCATGTGTAAAACTAGTTGTCCAATTTATTCTATTTTCATGGAATGTGATGGGACTTATGGGTACTATTTGGTGATTGTTTCAGAATTCTCCACCAAAGGTGAGGCAATTTGAATCATTTCACCTCAAATTACATGGTTTTAAGTTGATTTTAGTTTTCATTTTTCTTTTCAATGAAGATTCCGTAAGGTTTTTTTTATTTTTAGTATCTTATTATTTATTAATGGGGTATTGTGGATCCTTGATAATGACCTACACCCATTTACATTGGTAATAACATATATAAATATGTCCTCTTTGTATATTTTCCCTCATGGAATGGGGAATATATTCAATGGGTCAAGGGGTGAATATATAAATATATTTATGCATATGTGCATATATATGTTTCTATAAACGTGGTGTTTTGATTCTATAGGGTCTATATTAGTAACTATTACATCATTGGACCTCGTTTAGGTGTATTTGAGTTGTTTTAGAATATTAAACATGTTTTTAGGTAGTTGTTTCTATAGAACCCTCTATATATCACATTTTAAATTTATGGGTGATATTAAATGTGTTTTTATAAATTTAAAATATTATTAAATGATGTTTTTAAATGTACATAGATTCATTTTTTAGCACATGGAATGGGAATTGTCCACATGTTGTGGATTATCAAAAGATTGTTTAAGGCTCGTTAATATTATTTCAATCATTTGGAATATTTTCATAGTAAATTATAATGTTTAGGAATTTTTTATTTTTACATTATATTAAAATGGTAAAACCACTTATAATAGAGAATAGTTATAGTAAATGTGTTTAATTAAATTCATGATGGGATCTACTAAATTTATTTAAATAATTTAATAATAATTTTCCAAGTATTAATTTGGAAAAAGAATTGAAATTAATTTTAAATTGTTTCTTTTATTAATAATGGTTGGAAGGGGATTACCATTTCCTAAATTAAGTGCATATTTCATTGATTAGTTTTCCATTTGAAAAATTAATTTTTCATTATCTTGGAATCAGAATTTATTAACAATTTTTTAGGAAATGTTTTTCAAAAAACATTTATATTATATAAGATAAGATAAATTCTTTGTTAGCACATTATAACATTTCAATTATTCATTATTCCATTGATAAGTCCCATTTTTTATTGATGATGTTTATCATATATTTATTATGGATATTAATTATGGGATTAAAGATATAATTATTTATTAGGTCACATTCTACGAGGTGAGAGATAGAAATTAATTTATTATGATGTTAGACTATGAGGGTTATAATTTTCAAGTGATGACATTGTTTTTTTATGGCCCAACATCATTTTTTATTTCATGCATATACCAAGTATACAAGGTGGATGTATTAGGAAATTGATATGGTTATTTGAGACTTGTAACTAACTAGTTTCCCCTAGTTGAGCGTCATGTGTGGGTTAATGGGTATTCATGAATGATTCCTGTTGAGAGTGATTCTGAAGACGGAAGTGTCTAACCACAACACTAACCGATAGTTATTTCAACCATTTCTTGTGTAGTGTAGCTTTGATGGTATATGTAGTGTTTCCTAATAATATCTATGGTATTTTATGATTTAATTATTTTTATGATATTATAAGTTTCATTGTTTTTAATATTATTCATGTTTTTAATGTTAGTTATATTCAGATTTATCTTTGAAAATATTTGGGTTTACCATGTGATAATGTTTTTATACTTATGACTAGTACGACTCCATATTTTCTTTGTAAAAGTTACATTCCAAATAATTGTTTTTAAATAGATTGAATGTAATATTTTAAAATAAAATTGTTCTGGGTATTTCATTATTTTAATTAAAGAAATAGGTTCTTCCGTGAAATGGTTTAGGGAAATATGGTTTTATAAGTACAGTTAGGAAAATGGGGAAAAAGTTTGTATTATTTTAATCAGTTTAAAAGATCTAAATAAAATATTTAAATATCATTGTTAATGTTTTATAATAAGGATAGTTCTTTGGAATTGGTATGTTTATTTTTCTTTCCTAAATAAAGTAAAAAACATACATTGATACTTAATATTAAAACAACAATTATATAAAAAGAATTTATAAAGGATTTTGATATATTCAGAGGGTAGTGGTGGATTTTTGAGTTCATCTGTTCTCATGCCTCTATATCCAATTTAATTATGGGTACTACCATGTTACAGTTTTCTCACATATTGATTGTTTTCCAATGGTCGGTTCAAACCCATGAGGACACAGGGTTGATTTTTGGTCATTTTACTTTTCTACTGCTAGTGTATATTCAATTATTAAATTATTATTTATTTATATACTATTTAATTTAATCTATACAGATTGTTTTCTATTTTCATGTTAATATAATTCCCAAGTGTGTTCTTGTGATTATCAAAATCTATTTCTTATCATATGAGGATGAAGAGTGCCTATTGATCCTTATTTCATGATGAATCTGGGGATCAGTTTTGTTTTGAAATTGGTTGGTTCTATACATATTCTAGTTTTTTTGGTTATAAGATCATATTTTTGGAATATTGAGATTCTATATAGGGTTAGTGGATAGATTGATGAAATCGACAAAATTAGTTATACCATATAAATGGTTATACCATTCTTCCATAATCTTTCTTCCTATGATACTCGCGCTCGACTGACAATGGAGAAAGGGGGATAATGACATTCATGTACTTAATCCCACCATTGATACCCCAAAATGATAAAAAATTATTAAATATCTTATACCATCAAATAGGTTATACCATTAAATTGGTGTAACCAACAAATTGGTTCGATAAAAAATCATATTGGTTTGTTATAACACTATTAAGAATGATGATTTTTTAGAATGTAGTATTCTTTTACTTAAGAAGGAGCGCATTATTAATGGAATTGGTGGGATAAAATCTGATCTTCCTGATTTTTATGAATAAATAAATTGATGTTTTCCTTATATATATGTTGATCATATTTTATAAATAGTTTTGGAAGAGAAAACGACTCATTATGAATTATAAAATTGATGTTCTAGTAGAATTCATTAAGAACTAGTGTGTTATTCCTTCTCACAGATAAAAATAATGAACATTCATAGCATGAAGATCTCATTCATAATGGGATTCTTTTGAGTATTTTTATTCAAAAAACTATTCCTAATCCATGGAATTTCATAGGGATCACAAGTAAACTCACCAAGATTGGAACTTGGTAGATGCACTTGAAGGGATAAGACCCATAGGGTAAATGTGAGTTTCTAATTATAAAAATAAAGATTATAGTATAAATTACTCTTTAAATAATCCAATGGTTCAAAAAGGTTATGAAAAATTCCTACAATTGACTATAAAGTAATCCTTTCACTTAATGTTATCATATTGTTAATTCAAGTATTACTATCAATAGAATATCATAATTTTTATGAGATATATCAATTTGATTTTATTACCAATTTTTTCAATAAAAATTTACTCAAGGACTTGAATATATTAAATAAATATGTTTTTAGTTATATTTGTGACATATAGGGTATGATTATTGCAATATTCATTTTTTGAATTAATGTTAGAAAAGTATAGTTCGAGTACTTGGTCTGATGATGAAATAAAAAATTATACTTTCACCATGGATTTTTATTATTCTTTTCTATATAAATGGGTATTCGTAATTACTTTTAATATGTTATGTAGATGGCCTAATTCATATCAGAAATGATATCTTAACACTTTATTGTATGATGGTGTTCACATGTAAATGTTTCTAAATAAAACTCATGTGTGAATATTCCTACATATTGAGTATGAATATATATATATATATGATAAAACCTAATAGGTAACCTGGATTATGTCAAAACAAATATACTAGTATTTTTCTAATGTTTTTTAGCATATAGAACACCACATGGGGTATATTATCATTATTTCAAGAAATAAATCTATCAATGATTCTGGATACATATAAATTATTAAAAAATATTATTATGATTCTTCATAAATCCTCCTAAATATTTACAATGAAATAAATTTTATGTACTAGACCCAATGTCTATTATTAATTAATAATAATGTATAGATAAAAATTAAATCATGGATAGATTAATTAGATTAATTAAATTTTTATTTACATGATAAAGAGTAATGATATGTTCATGGTAATTACATGAGAATATAAAAATATTGTATAGTTATATATATATATACTTTTTTAAAAAAAAATTTATAAACTGAAATTGGATTCATGTTTTACCTAATTTGGGGAATATCAATTTTAAGAGTTCCATACAATCCCTCTAGTGGTCTCAATAACAAATAAAAAGTATATTAATAATTATAGTAATGAAATGTATTTTGTTTAGGTTTAGATGTTCACTAATAATCATAGGGTAGTACATAGAATTGGTTGAGAAATTGAGATATAGTGTGATGTGAATGGGGTTTTCTTCTTGATCTAAGTACCACCTATCTCACCAATAGATCAATTTTATCCATTGAAATTATTATATAATACAATATATCATTGAGAAGGTTTTTTTTAAGATCAATTTAGTTGTTATAATTTATAATTTAGAATAATTATTTTGGAAAACATTATTGCAATTAAAACAAGTGGGATAAGTATTAACTATTTATGTAAGAAACATGATATATTTTTCAAACTAGTTGATAATATATAATGATATTATAATACCTAAAATCAACAATTATCATTTATTTTGGTTTTTATCAAGTAATTTTACATGAATATGTAAATAATAATATTCCCTCAATGTCAAATATTGAAAAATCGATAATATATCATCTTTATGAAATATTATGGGTCATAATTATATAATATGGTTTACTTGAAGAATTTATTTTTCCATACCTAGATATTTTCATACGATATATGAAAAATAGATTTATGTGGTATTATTTGGAGACATATATCATTATCATATCCACCAATGAATATCACATGGAATCTTATATAATAATAAATAAAAACAAGGGTATATTTTTATTTTTAATTAATTATATCTAAGGTTAGTGATATAACTAGCATAACAACATATAGATTTTGATATCCAACTAATAAATATATAAAAATAACATAGATAATAAAGGGGTGGGTTGTTCTGTTGTATATCATTTCTTTAGTTGATGTGTAACCAATATTTCATTTGTCGACTTGTTTGGTAATAAAATATATATGATCTTTTATTTAATTAGATTTATAAAATTCAAGCATATTATTATTTGAGTCACATATAATTTTTCAGCTACATAAGTGCGAGAAATTCAATGTTTTATTTTATAAGAAGAATAAAATTTGATCTATTCATCGACATGGATATTTTTTACTAATAATAGTAAAAATAGTATTTTTTATACGTGATTTATGATTTCCATGAATGGTGGTTACTCACAACATCTATGGAATTTTAATTAAAGATAAGTAAGATTATAAAAAACAAACATGTAATGAAAATCCACAAATATTTAATTGTAAACATGGTCTAATGTTATTTATCCAAAGTGAATCCTCACATAATTGGTTATTTAATTTGGTGAGGAGGGATTCCCTACTAGAAAAGTATGTAAAAAATGATTCATGGGGGTTCATTAGGTGAGAACTCATTAAATTTATTCCCCTTGAACCATGTGATACAGTTCCATTTATTTTTTAATTAAGTAAATTCATATTTGAATGTGGTAGGGTATCGATCAAATTATATTGATATTCCCAACTAAATAATAGGGGATATAGATAGAGTCTATTTCAACCATAAAATGTTTGATGTTCAAAAAACTATACATATGTATCCCTTTCATCGTTGCATAAGCCCCAACAAGGAAAAGATCATTATTACCAACGAAAACTATGAATTATATGATAGTAGAAGTTTTAAGACCAGTTATGAGTCATAAAATACAAAATACATGTATTATTGAAACAATAAATATTAATACTGAATCTACTATGGTGACAGTGCTATCATTCACACTGACCCTATGGCAAAGGACATTAGTTGGATGATAGGGGGATTCAATTATTCATGATATTTATATTAGGGAGTTCATCATAAAATTGTTTTGAATATTTTTGTGATACATTTCAAAATTATATTCTATATAATGAGATCCACGTAGATGAAGTTATAATATTCAAATTGAATCTTGTTCCTCACCTTCCACATAATCCATCATCCACATTCTAGAAGGAGATCCCAAAAATTCTTCTTGAAATTATTGTTTTTAAAGACTTGGAACCAAATATAATGAATATATTCTTGTATGAATTGATGAGAATAAATACTTGTAAAATCACTGATTTAGTTCCCCACTAATATTTCCCACTAATCGACAATGAAAAAAGGTTATTCAATTCCATATTGGGTCTCTAAAAATAATATCATTTAGGCAAAAGGTCGATCCTCATAAGAATAAACATATCATCCTTGGATAATTAATGATTAAAAATACATCAAACAAGAATATTGATCTTTTTGGAAATTTCATTACACTATAGAAGATCACCCCAAATATTTCACAAGTGAGAATAATGCAACACGCAGTGAAAATATTACATATAATAGTTCCCTGATGATGGAATTGTGAAACCACATTTTTCATGGACGTTTTTTTGTTAGGATGATGGGGTAACATTGCTCATTATTTATGATTTACTGGTTGATGGTACTATTATAACATTATTTCATTGACATAATTCCAATTTTCATGCATCCTATGATAAAAATAATGGTTACTTCCTAGTTTTGGTTTCAAAAGCTAATATCTCCTCGTATAATGATCTAATGAGAATAAGAATATAGAAAGCGGATATGGGATTGAAGAATACACTATTAACTAGAGTATTACCCCTTCAATTAAAACAACCCCTTCAGATACATTATCCTAAGAAATTTTTTCAATGGGTTTCATCTTTTAATTGCCTCCCATTCCATATTTTCAAAAGGAAATAATATATCATGCTCTGATGCCTGATACATTAATTGAACCTTCATATGGTAACATATCCATCCAATACAACAACCACTAGTGGTATCTGACATCTGAGTGAGCATTATATATGAATTAATGCGTTATATTTTTAATTTTTCTTATGAAAATGTTCAAAAACATCATAAATAATAAAATGTTACTGGGGATGTAATTAACAAATATTACAAGAGTAAATACACCAATGAATATAAAATAGGGATATTCTAGTTTTCAATTAAATTATTACTTTTATAAGACTCATTATCAAAATACTAGATTTCATGTCCACAAGAAGATATACAGAATACCTAGTCTCCCATTCGAAAAATCTAATGTTGAATACCAATAATAAATACAATATAATCTACTAATATATTCATACATAGTATTGATATATAAAAGATTTTGTTCTCAGGATTCTCAATTTCCCACTCCATTTGTATAAGTCATCCACAGACATGTTTATTAAATGTATTTAAATCCTAGTTATTTTATAACATAGGTTCATATCATTCACAAACACGATGTGGGATATGTCACAAAATTGATCCATGCACCAGAAGGCTGGGAATTTTTCATTTAGCAAGATCATGATTATGTATCTATTAATGGATTCCAGAACTAAAATTAACAATTTTATACTCATTGCATCCCTTAACTGCAACCCCTGAAATGATTTAAATAACCTGTAACTTCTCTCTATAGAAGAGATTGTGACTGATGGGGAGGTGCAGAACATAAATTTTAGGTTGATAGCCATGAGGGGGAAACACTTTCCTTCCAACACCATTATCCTGAAACTCCAATATGTCCTTTCATATTCTATTTTGATGACTTATGGCCACTCAATATCATGGTAATAGAGATTATTAAGGATTAAAATTTATTCATATAATATATATATTGTTGGACATGTATATATACATATATGCGTATATTTTATGTTTATCACATCAGAACCATTAGTATATTGAGTATCACATTTTATTTACTATAGACTAATGGTTACATTCATATATAAAATTGGGATTTTGTAGTTGTTTTCTATTCTACCAAGGGAAGTACGGTTCCATGTTTTGGCCCTTGGATAAGGATAAAACAGTAGAAAAATTATTTTTCCCTAATGATGATTTTTTTATAAAAAACACATCCAATAAAGTTCTGATATATTCAAAAAAAATTAAAATTTTTTAAAAATAACTTTATGGTTTGTTTGTGCATGAGAGAATTTGTTTGGATTGTACTAAAATTTATATAAATGATATTCCTACTCACATTAGTATTGTGAATCTAATCATTCATATGATACATTATAGATATAAATATAAATATATAATATTATTTTATATTAATATATAATACATTTAATTCATTCATATGATGCATCTATATTTTAATCCATATAATTTATGTGTTAATATATATATATATATATGTTTGTGTGTCTATGATATATTCAATATATAATATATGCATAAGATTCATATATAGTATGTTTCATGTAATGAATAAGATGTCTCTTTCCAACTACATGAATTTTTCATCAGTTTCTAACAAATTGTTTATTTAAATTTAAATATTTTCATTTATTCATAATGAATTATACCAAACATCCACCAATGAATATGTTTCATTACTAATGTGGAGCCTCGATATTATCCTTTTGAAGAAAATTATCTCTCATAATTGGTGTGTGGGTCACATTCATTTGATGTTGATATGATTATTAGGTATGTACAAAGAAGATATATGTTTATTCTTCCAAAAGCCTCATTTATCTCACATGATAAGGTCTTGTAATCTTTCAAGAAAACGAGTATCCTCCTTCAAAATTCATGAATAAATGGTCATTTTATTTATCTAAGAGATGGAATGAATTCATTTTTGTCTTAATGTTATCCTTATTTAGAATTATCCTTCAAATGATGAAGACATATATTGGTACAATGGACAAATACAATGAACAATTTTTTCAGATATTTTTTGTGATTGATATCTTATTAATAGATAAAACACTTTTCTGGTTTTTACACCAACAATTATCATTATTTAATGAAAAAAACACATCTGTGGTATAAAAACATGATCATAATAGATTTAAATGTTTTTAAAAAAAATTGTCTTTAAACATTACTATCTTTCAACATTTTATAAAATTAGTCCCATCATTTCAATTTTTATAAGGTTCATTTCGAAATATGATTGTGCATATAAATCTATATAATGATAATTGTGATTTACCTTTAAATGGATATGATATGTAATGGTAATAACATTATATGTATTAACTATATAAAGGTGTCCAGTTATTTTAATTATGTTGTTATGTATACGTAAAGGTAATAGTGGTATACCATTCCACGAATTGGTTTACATAAACATCATTTCAACCTACCATTATGTATATTTGTCATACATTATGGTATTTTATATATAACAATATTTAGAGTGTATTGTAAATTATAATATGTGTTTACCCATACATATACAGTATATATTTTTGAAAAGGGATATTTTCTTCATGCAACATATAGAATTTGTTTAAGGTTAAATAAAAATATATTAAAAAAATATAATTTTTATGGCTAGAATGTCATTTTTTTGTTTACAAAAATTCTATAAATCTTATAAATTAGTATTTTAGGAATATTTATTTTATAATGTATTTTTAAAGTAAATAATTCATTAGGAATAATTTATATGGAATTAAATTAACATTTATAAAAAATTTATTCCATGTTAGTTTTTATTAATATATTTAATACCTTTTATCATATTATATGTCATGCCTTATGAACTATAAATTAAATTGGTTCTATAAAATCATAATTTTTAATTTATAAACTATATATATATTAAATATTATATGATTATATAAAATAATTTTTTATTTTATTTTAAAATGTTTATAATGTTTTAAACTTTGTTTAGATGTATATATTTTAAAATATGAAACCGTTAATATTGAAACGATTGAAAAAAAATTTATATATCTAGGGCGATTTATAAAATTTTAACAATTAGATGTTCTTTTATAAATGTTAATAATTTTTTAACACATATTATTTAAAATAAATAAAATTCTTATTTATTTTCTAAATTCCATTGATATTTAGGTATAATAAATTTATTGAGATAGGTGACTATGTTTTATTCTTTATGTTTAACTATAAATATAATTCTATGAGTTAGATCCATGAACTAAATTTCATCTATTAATTCAAAAAAATCAACTACATTGGCATCAGTTTGTAAATCAAGTAATGGTATTAAGAATATTAGTTGAATGTAATATGTGTATATTGGAGGTTATAAATATCACTAATTTTTTTTTCTCTTGACTAATTCCTCACCATATAAGAGGACTTGGGGTAAGATAAACCTCTATTATAAGGGCTTACACTTAGTCTAAAAAGGTGAGTGGTGTTAGGTATCTATTACTACAGGATTAATCATTTTGAGATTTCCAATCTCATATAACTATAGGAATTTATATGAAATTATTAGGTAAAATATGCATATGATTCATTCAAGGGTGTGTGAATATCCTCAAAATGGTTTATGGTTGATTAATAATAAATACTAGGTCGTGAGAGATGTTATCCAAACTTGTCAATTCAACAAATTAATTTAGTAGTTTCAATTGGTATTTGAAAGAAAAATAAAAATATATAAAAAACGAATAAGACATTTATTTATAAATCATAACATTTTTTATTTAGACAACACTATGACTAAATAATCATTATTTATTTTCATGAACTAATCATAGTAATCCATAATGAAATATGGATCATGGAAAACTAAATTTATATGATATTTAGGGTGATCATTTTTAAAGGGGGAAATTTAAATGTAATAAATAATTTTTTATAATACATGGTAATCACCCAATGAAATATATTTTTAGTAGACTATAGAATACATAATTAAAATAATATTCATATCAATAAAATATAAGACATTTAAATTAGTCAAAAATTGGTATCTTGGATTGGTATGTGTACAAAATGAGAAAAACTCGCAATTTGTTAATGTGAATTTTATAAATACTCATTACAAAAACTCTGACTCCAAGTTATTAGATACCATGTTTACATCATACATTTCTTCTAGAAAACACAAACACATATATATGTGTGAATTTGTTAATGTTAACGGATATATTCATGTTAGTAAATGAGTAAGTGTTTACACATAGTAATTTGGTATTAATGATCAAATTATACTCATTATATTAGCTGTATAATTAAAAAACTATTAATATCTTCCATCCAAAAACTGGAATAATATTTTTTGGGACAGATGTGACTTTTATTCATAATTATGAACAATAGTTTTTTCAATATTTAATAATGATATTTTTTATAGTGTTCAAAATTTATTAAATTTTTTATATATTCTATATGCTGATAATCCCATTTTTTACATTCATAATATGAGGGTTGTGGTTGATTATAATATCACATACCTCAATAATTTTCCCCATAAATAGATAAAATAGAAACATGTTAAAATACTCTATGTAGATGGCATTTTTTTCTTAATTAATTTTCAATATTTATATATATTTAAATCTTATTTAATAGAAAAAAATAAAAAAACCATTTTATAGAATATGTGAGAGAGATTGGTGATTATTGGATCCAATACATTGTGTTACATGTGGACCAAAAATTAGTCAAGCATGTGTTGGTTTTAGGTAACTCATTACTTTTACCAACAACATTAATAGGATTGGTTGTGTATTTACGATGAAACACATGCACCGATTTTATGAAATGTATATTGATTTAGAATGAATAATAGAGTCAACTAAACCAATGTATAAATATTCACTAATCAGATCGAGATTATTGATACATGATCCATGAATTCATAAATCATCATAAATATTGTGAATTTCTTTCAATAACTCAAACCTCCTTCAGTAATATAATTGTATGATAGGTCTAAGAGGATGAATTAGATCTTTTTTGACAATTGTGGATGAATTATGTAATTATGTGACCTTTTTATTTCAATCTATGGTCATTCTCTATAGAATATTGCATTCTGACTTATTGTTTTCAAAATAATACATAATTATTATATATGGGTTATGGAGTATGAAACATTACAATATGTATTTTATAATGAATTTTTTCATGAGTTCATACAAAGTTTGCATTTGGATAAACCTCTTCCAAAATAAGATAGAAGTTAAATTTTTTATTATCCCAATGAAACATTTACATATTAATTTTATAACCTTGCTGAACAAAAATGGTTGTAAGCCAATATAACGTTTTCTTTTATAAGGATATAATATTTTGTGTATTTTATGGGATGAATGATAATCTTGGAAATTTTAGAGGACAATAAATATGACATGATGATGAGTTTTACGATGCTCTAGTTTCATATATTTGTGGAAGAATAACCAAATCAAGTTACACAAGTTCCTTGAAAGAATAGAAGGGTTCACAAGGATCCTAATAGGTTTTGATTTCTCATTGAAAATAATGATGAAGTAAAATTAGTAGTATATGAACCTACATTCTAACTCAATTAAATATAGAGTTCTTATTTTGAGAAGTGTTAAAATTAATGGAATCATAGATAGAAAACATGTACACCATCTAAATTTGAATCATGGTTGATGTGAATTATGGTATATGACCCCTCGGGGGTAAGTCTTATTCCTTATATATAAATAATATCCAAGTTAGAGTTTAAACATACATATATTCCTAGTGGCTTATAGTTATAAAAAACTTATTGGTATTGTCTTTGAGGAAACTGTTTCACATATTGTAGTGATAAATATTATTCTAATTTTTCATTCCATAACAAATCATTATAATTATGATATATATAAAATAGAATTTAAAATAAAGTTACTAGAGGTAATTTATAAATGTACCTATATACAAAAAACATGACGTTTTTTACTTCAAAATAAGACTATGAAGGTATAAAATATTAATTAGTCAATTAATTAATTTAAAAAATCTTCATAGAGTTGGAATATCTGTTTATATTACATAATCAAAAAGTTTGGTTTTATTGTGATGATTTATTACTCATGTGTATATAAGTACGTTAGTTTATTTATTATCAATTTTCTTAATATTGAATGTAGATGATAAACTTAATATCTAAAAGGATATCCTAATGATTCATTCTATTAAATGATTTTTAATAAATGAAAGAGGTGAAGTAGTTTTCATGATAGTTGTAAATATATATAGAGGTAAATATAAGATGTTCCTTGGATTGTGTCAAAATACATGTAGTGTCAATTTTCTAAAATGGAATTTATATATAACTCTTAACTTTGAATTTTAATAGTGTTTTCTGGATCAAATTTTATATTGTTAAGTATCCTTATAAATAGTTAGTAATGAATGATATGATTAATTGTTATTCTTCTCTATGATATGTCATGTATAACATGTAATGTAATTGAATTGACATCTCTTATGCTTTGAAAATAAAAAGTATATACAATTATAATATTATTTAAAGTAACATTATTAATATTAATAAAAATAATATGTATTTATTAGGAATTATAGATGTTTTTGGGTCTTTAGAGGGGTGGATAAAATTTATGTAATGGGTTATTTTTATTCTATCATATAATATGGTAACAAAAATAGGAGATCTAAATCAATATTTTATTATTTCATAAATTTCAAAAATATTAGTTACAAAATTTCTATGAATATATTATTGTGGAAAATACTACAATGATTGAGCATATCACTACATCTAATGTTGTGATATAATCTATTTGGACCAAGATTTCCATTAAAAAATTTAGTGGTGCCTGATATAAATGGATAAAATGAGAGATATTATGATAAAAATGTTCCTATTTCTCTTTCTAATAAACCCCAAACACACATACTTATTATAAAAATCATTCACAAATACTATAACATATGATCGATCTTTTATAGGGGTATTGTAATGATTAGTTTGGTTACTATAGAGGATAATGTAACATATATATTTCCAAACCCATTACCATAGAAACATTATGACGGTAATATACTATCTCTATGAATTAAACTCCTGAGAGATTGGTTATAACATATGTAATTTTTTCATTTAAATATAATAGATGGAAACTCCATTTATCATTCATATATTTATGCATCAACTTATTTGATATGAAGAGTTGAAATATTTTATCCCCACAAATTGATTGTTTGAGTTTCCATTCATAGTTTATTATTATTATGTCTTATGTGTTGTAATTATATGTCAAGGTTTTCATGAGTATATTCATGTACTCATTAAAAATATTGAATATGATGTATATTTAATAGAATCAGGATATAATAATTAGAGACTTATCACTTGAACTGGACCACTAATGTATATCTCATGGAATACTTTAATGTCATTTATACATGTGGGTGTGTCTGTTATGATCAATCCTTATTCCAAATGGATTGAAAGATAACATGAATGATAATATCCATAATTTGATAAAATAATTACACATATTTGAATGTAACATATCTAATATGAGGTTGGTTGGTCTTTTTGTTGGAAATAATATCAGTTGGAGCACAAAAAATATGGGTTTATTCCACATGCATGTTATGAAAATAAATCCATAACCCAATTGAATTATACGAAGGAAATTCATGTCCATTATTGGATGAATCAAACATGATCTATTATGTTACATAGATTAGTGATATGTTATGATAAAATAATTTCAAAGAATTATGTTTTATTTATTTGTAGGCTTTTCAAGACATAATGATGAATTAGAAAGTGATGAGTAGTATATACTTGTTTATTCTGGAAATGGGGATGACCTTGTTTGTTTAAGGTTCAAAATTTCCAATCGATTTCTAATGGGTTTATTCGTAGAACCGAACACAATGATTCTATATTCATTTGGACATACATTCCAAAGGTAGGTGCTCATTAGATGTGGACCAATGAGGCTTATGAATTTTCATTGGTCGAGAGGATTGGACGTCAGGCTCATCACACCTTTTTGGGGGGAATTATTTCGTACCTCGGGACTCTCTTATAGATTTAAGTTATGTTCACAAATCCTTATTAATTCACCAATCATGAAAATGAGTTTTCCGTTAGATTTGGAAATCATTGATTTATATTTATAGGATTTATAGAATCTTTTATTTGTATTTAAGGTTATTCGTCGATGGAGAATCATCCGTATGTACTAGAGATCTTTAGTCAATGGAATACATCAATAAATTATATAGAAATCTCTTGGTCATTATGATGACCATACTAGTTTTAAAGCCACTCAGTGGGGCACATGAATTTCATTGTCATTCAGAGAGACGTGGATTATTTCAGAGTTGGGATCATACCCATAGATGGGATACCTACATATCCGTGTTGAAAAGGAATCAGAACCCACGTAGTTCGATGAGAATTATATAGTCTAAAGTCATATGGGGTGGAAAAAATTAATGAAAGATGGGCTTGAACCTAATAAAGGCTTCCTATGTACTATACTTTTAAGGTAGAGATGAATGTCCACGTAGTTTGGGTAAAGATATATAGGGTTAATGCATGGTTAATGGCCCAAAAAAGAGATGTCGTGATTACTTTTACACTCTATGTTCACGTGAGTCATGCTCGGTGTGAGAAACAAGAGGTATCAGTGAACTTTACGATGGTGCCACGAAATATGTAGTTATTATAAATGATGAGGGGCTTACATATGTATGAAGGCCCAAGTAAATGAAGACTTCGACTTAGGAATGAATCCCAAGAGAAGGGTCCATAAATATATTTGTACTTTATTAGGATTTGGAATTTTAACACATGACTTACTCCTGAAAAGGAATCCCAAATTAAGAGGGACTTATGATTCAAATTTATTCCTGAGAAGGAATCCCAAATCAAAAGAAATTAATATTGGGGCTTACTTCTAAGGAGGATTCCCGGTTTTAATGGAAACTATATGTGGGGCTTACTCTTAAAAAGGAGGACTAAATAAAAATAAATTAATATTGGGACTTAATCCTATGTAGGATTCCCATATTAAAGTGAACTTATAACCTAGGGCTTACTCGTGAGAAGGAGGCCCAATGTTAAAGTAAATTATGACCGGGGCTTACTCTTGAGAAGGAGTCCCAGGTTAAGGGTACTTGTAACTTGGGGTTTACTCTTGAGAATAAGGCCCATGTTATGGGGACTTATAACGTGGGGATTAATCCTGAGAAGGAGGCCCAAATCAAAATATCTTCTCATCTCAAAGGATGAGGATATATAGGAAACCCATAACTGTAGTGACATAAATTTTATAAGTCATAAGGTTTTGGGAGAGGTTCTCACAGAATACCTTTCAGATATGGAATCCAACAAATGAACCATGCCATAATTGGCTTTGAAAAGGTGTTTGAGGGAAAATATCTTGAAGAGTATAGGTGAACAGGAGAGAGCCACACAAATAAAGTTGGCGTGCATGTAAGGCCATGTAAATAATTTGGCACGCAGGTCTTGGTCGTGCAAGTGTACTTGCGTGGCATGGGTTCACCTAGGAAACGAAGAATATATAGGTTAATACTTGGGTGAGACTTAACTCAATCCTTTAGTATTATCCTAAGATGTTTCTAAAAGGGGGGCGTGCAAGTTTCATTGAAAGGGTAGGGTGGCGGGAAAGTGTTTCTACTTTTAAATAGGTCTGGACACTTAGGCGTGCAAGTGTTGATGAATCCTAACACATAGGCCTTATTCTTCCTCTTTAGAGCTTCCATTCTAGGTACAGAATTACCTTAGAAGTGTTCGAAAGACATCAGACAAATACTTGTGTGACCAGAGCTTTAATCTGAGTTTTTGATAATCCTTCCTTGAAATGGGGGGTCCCAAAGGGGCTATTTATAGGCCACTGGGCACCTTGGGAAAAAAAGAATAGGGCGCACAAGTGACTTGCGCGACCCATAGGAGGCGTGAAAGTTACTTGTGTGACTCCCTCCAAATGGGTTCCTGGTCCATGCCTTTGTCAATGATTGATATTTTTCAAAGGGTGACCCTCATTTTGCTTAAGGTATACCATTTTTCCATCTGTTGGACTCTGTGATGGAATGGAGTGTCACCAAAAGTCCCCCCTCAGAGTTGTATCCAAAAAAAGGAAAGAGGATTTGACTTTGAGGAAAAAGAGAAACCAAGGTTCATCAGTGCATAGGTTTCAGATGCCCATGGTTGTGGGATCACCTATATATATGGGCATCACTTGGCGCAAACCATCCGGCCTCCAATGCTTTTGAGCTCTCATCCTCCGAGTGTGTTTCTTTTCTCGGTCGATTTCTCTTCTTTGTGTCGCGCTTCTCCATTATGGATTTTGACATGTGATCCATCATTAGTGTGACATTACTTGTGAGGTAAAACATTTACATCAAAACTTTTGTGCCTTAATTCCTTAGCCAATTTTTGATTTTCTTCAAAAATATTTCATAAAAACAGACATCAATAAAAACTAACTAATTTATCTTTGTGTAGATTCAATGGATCCAAGGAATATTAGATTAGATGATGAGATGGACAATAAGAAAATAGATGACATGATTAATGTTGTCATCCATGATTATTATTTATCTACAACAACACTCTTCCAAGTTTGGCTAATTACTTGAAGAAATATCATGTCCATTTCCCACATAGCATTTACTCGCCTTTATATGGATATGGTCATCTGCAAGGAGTAAACATTTCAGAGGCAAAGAATTATATTCCTCATTTCTGGTTTCATACTTACACCAATGTCTCTTCAGCAAATGCTTCGGTTGTAGGTTCATTTGTCAATGCTGGTTCGGTGGAGAAGGAATTCATAATACATCATATCCCATGTTCTCCAGATCTGAAGCCTCACATGCCTGAGCTGCAGCCGTATTGTAATCCCTATATTTTCCAAAATTCATAGATGAACCAATCCAGGGATGGAAAATGAGCTGGGATTTCTATCTTGGAAGAGGTTTTAATCCAACATGGATGTGGGCATATTGGGTGTGATAACCCTATGCAATGTTTGTTGAGGATCTGAAGAGAGAGGCAATATATTATGTCATCTGGGATGGGAAGACATATGTCTACATGAATGATGATTTTGTGCAGGAGCTAATCAGCCGCTAGAGCCCAGAAACTAATTCTTTCCATCTGACTCATCGAGAAGTAGGAATCATCTAGTGGTATGTCTACATGATCTCTAGGGATTCAATTCTAGGAGACATGTATGATGAGTTCTTCCCTTCAAAGGCGAAGTGGAATTATTCTGAGAAGACTCCGTCTCTAGCTCCGGAGTTGATGAAGATCTTTTTCAATATCAAGAATTCAAAGTCCATCAGAACTCATTCTAGAAAGGATATTCATCCAGAAGAGTGGATGGATATGTTTTTCATCATGAATAAGGATAAGGGACCCACCTTTACTCATCCTACCAAATTCCCAAGAGCAGAGAATAGGGGATCGAATGGCACATTTTAGCCAACTATGGAAGCGGGAGAGTATGAAAAGTGGGAGTATGAAGTGGATCAAATTATCCCAGAGAAGACCCATATGGCCGGCTTCCTAGCCTTATAGCTCAGCGTTTATCTTCGGACAGTTAGGGATTTGAAGAGAGACGTCAAACCATGGACCATCATTGTTGAAGACAAGTTGGCTGAGAGAAAAATGGTTGGGTTTCCCACCCCGATTTTAGAGAATATTCACAGGAGCGTACTCTATGTCTATATGGGTAAGTCTCCTTTGAGAACAATGTGACTATTCCAAGATTTGTGGGGATGGATCGCCACTCACTTCAGGACATATGTTGTACAGAGCGGAGTACAGGTTCCTAGAAGTTCTTTTAGGCCATCAGTGTAGGAATTTTCCAGTATTTCTCTATTGTCCCTCAATTCCTATGATCTTAAGGTGAGGCTGATCATGGTCAAGGAATATCATTCCTTTCCTTATGGAATCCCACCAACTGGGTGGTTTTTTGACCATGGAACAACTAGCGTTTAATTGAGTTCATATATGTTGGATTGTAGAGATGGTGTATTGGCCACCAAAATTGACGGAGAGATTATATGTGAGGCCTATGCTCCATATATATATGTACACCAATTCAAGTGTTTGCAGCAGATTGTTGTATCCCCTCCCATGCACATGAGGTCATAGCAACATCCAATGGTTGCCCAAAAACAATGGTTACAGATAGCTATGAAGAAGTCTAGGGTAGTGTTTGATCTACCAGTTGCTGGAGTGGTGAGTAAATTGACTACATGGTATGCCGAGAAAATGGGTATCATCATACCCAATAGGGGTATTGAATCTTCTTGTCTCCTGGGTGGGGAGTAAAAAGAGATGTCTCAGGTAAGAAACCTTTAATCTGGAAGGTGACTCTTCCTCACTCAGAGCTAATTCACCGGGTTCTTCACCCGGTCATGATTCACATGATTCCTAGGATGGGGATGATGAGGCATGACATTCGTCAAAATGGCCTCATGCCAGATATAATCCTCCTTCCAGAGTCAAGAGACCTAATCCATCGACTCACAGTGAGTTATATCATTGAGTAAATTTAGTCTCCAATAATTTATACGGTAACAATTATCATTTTGATATCATTTATATGTGATTTCGGGAGCTGGGAAGAAGTTGAAGTCCCAGATTGTAGGACACTCCTTGTAGATTTCTGGTGCACATTCTGAATATTTATGACTAGAGGCTATCAAGACATGGAAAAGTGTATATTGTGATCCTGAAACTTCCTGGATGGACTTATGCGAAGTCTACATATCCCCAGAGTGGAGGATCTTCAGGCTTCTACTGATATCCTCTTCGGGGATAACCCCAATGAAGTGTGGGCTTACATCAGAGAGCTGGAAATTCTCATATATGCAACTCATTATTCCATTCCTATCACTAAGCGGGTGAAGGAAATGATGGATCATGGCACCACTGAAGGGATTGGTTCTTCATTAGACGAGGATTCGAACAATTATGTGGATCTTGAAGATATAAATTCCATTCCTTATTTCCTTTGCAACATGATTTCATTCAAAGCATTGTTACTCAATGAAATTACTTTCTTCATCCTGCTGCTTGTTAAGGAAGGAAATAATGAGGTCGCTTCACCGCAGTACAACCCTGTAAGCGCTGCTCTTGGAGTCCATTAATCTCCTCGTGAGCCAAAAGAAGTATCTATAGGCCAGAAAGTCATGGAAGAAGAGTTAGAAATGGATTTACTCTCTCTGATACCTGTATTTGGAGGTGGCGATGTCAACACACCCAAAAAGTCAAAGAAGAAAATTCATCGAAGGATAAAGTCCACAACTAGATGCTTCATCATTAGTGGTAAGTCCTTCAGATGGTCTTGCATCCTATCTCATGAAATGGTTTCTCATACTTCATTGGATTGCTGGGTCTTCTTCGATTTCAACTTTGAGGGAGACAACTGACCCTCCATTGAGGACGACGGAGGGTTTTGGTGAATAGTCATAAATTCATGCCGACCTAGCTACTCCTGAAGAAAATATGAGAGAAGTAGAGGCAGCGTCTGTTCCCAGTACTACAACTATTGCTGCATCAAGGAGAGAAGAGCCTGCATCTGGTAAATTGACAATACTTCAAGGAATGATGAATGAAAACATCAATTGACTTCCATTCTGTGATGATTTAGGTTCAAAACCTACACCAGATCATTTGGAGACCACTTTAACTGACTCCACAATTTTCTTTGAGGAAGCTATCTGAGGTCAGAGGTCATAGGAGGAGGGTCTCCAAAAAGACATGTCAAATGCTCCCACTGGTGAGACTGACCAGGAATATGGGATATCACTGGTTGAAATGACGAATATTGGCACGTCATTATAATAAATTTTAGATCATGTTAAATTAGTATATAATTAAGATTATTTTGGATGTGAGTGTTTTCCTTCATCCTATTAATTTTATTTACATCTCTGACCATGATTGGTTGAAATGTGCAGTTCCATCTAAGAAACCTGCTGATTTGCCGATGCCTGACGGGGGTAGAGACAACCCTATCACTATAGAGACGCTAGATCATGTGGAGCCTAACCTGGAATAGCTTCCTGAAACCCCTTTTGAAAATCTAGTTTAATCTTGGAAAGTTGGTTAGGATCCTTCTCATGCTTCTGATATTCCATTGGGTAAAAGATGATAATATTTGTGGTTGTACTTAATTTTCAAGATAGCTAATCTACTTTTGTTATCCATTAAAACTATCCAATGATTTCAATTGAATATGCCAAACTATCAACTTTAGTGGCTAGATTCGGAGGTGAAGCCTCAACCTCAGCCCTAATGGGAGTAGAAAGTGATGTACCAAGGGTTAGGGGGAAGGAGTAGAACATGGCACTTTTTTAAGTGCATTAATCCCAGACTATATTCCCCCCTGTGATAGTGATGTTGAATCAGACCCAGAGGTGAAAAAGGTGCTCCAATTCTCACATCCCAAGGCATTGAAAAATATATATAAGATCATATGTAATGTGCATCTTGGAGATCATTCTTCGATGATCCTGCGACTATAATCCTTGTTCATCTTTTTGGGACTTAGTGGTTTTGGATATCAAGTGATCCATACAGTGGTGAAAAATGCCATCTTACGGAGGGAGCATAAGAAAAGGTGTCATCAAGATCTAATCAGATTGAGGCAGCTGACCAATATTTGCGAATTCAAGGCTGCAGTGTCCTGAGATGAGGTTGATCATGCTGCAAAGCTGATGGAGCTGAAACAGAAGATCACGGGGAAATTTTTCCAGCAGATGCACATTCAGCAACAACTAGATGTCGTTACTAGGGCACATGACCAGCTTAACAATTCATTGGAAGGAGTCCAAACAGATTGTATGAAAGCCATCATAGATGCCCTGAAATCACTACATCAAGATGAAAAGAGTGAATCTGGTTGAGTGAATGAACTTCATGTGCCTACTGATCAATCTCAAGATGTCATAAATCAAATGAAAAGTTATGTTGAATGCCTCTTTTAATTATTTAAAAATAGAAGATACTTCAATCTATGGATGTTCTTCTAGTCTTGTGAATCAATGTAAAAGACATTTCATCTTCAATCATTTGTACCTGCATTCTCTTGATTACTAATTAATTTTTTTACCTAAGCCAATAGGCCTAGTAATCATAGTTTGATTTTTTCTTGGATTATACAAACAACCCCACAAACTTTTCATCTTTTTATTGCTCAATATTTTCTAAATCATAAAAATGTATGTATAGTGAGCTGGGACTCGACTTTTGATCAGAGTTCCTTTTATAGGCTACCAATTTAATGAGTACCATGTCTCTTGTTGGCAGTTTCAAGTCATGCATGTCGGACATAAAAAGGCTATTGTTTATGGTTGATTAGCTTTGACCAAATGGATTAAAATTGACTCAATTACTTGATACTTGGTTTGAAAACATATTAACACATTCATGTATGGGGGAAAACATGTAAACTCTGACCTAATAAATTTTGAATATACAGGATGATATGAAAAAAGTGCTAAAATTCATTAGAGAATGTATTTCCTAAGAGTGAAGTTACCACTATATCACAAACCCGTTAGGGGGTTGAATTATGTAGGGCCACTTAAGGTCATTGGATGCATAGTAAAATAATAGCATCTTTTGGCTGACAAGTCCATTATGTTTACTACTTATGAAAGGCCACCTAAGGGCACGTGATGGATAGTCAGGAAAAAGAACTCTTAGAAATTTTACTTTTATATTGATAAAATCCAGTGAAAGTTTATGGAGATTCAAATTTCCCAAAGCATAGAGTCTGCTGTATAGAGAGAGGAACATGAATATGGAGAGAATAATCCCAATCATGATTGTCAAAGAATTGGGTGAATGTCACTCCTGAATGGGATGACCAAAATTTAGGGAAGGGAAATATAAACCATAGACTTGAATACTTTCAGATCATGAAAAAGAGTATGAGTGAAATATGTTAAGGATGGATGTTATTGAGGATCCCTACATATTTTCGTTATGACCAATAAAGAAAAAATTGGTTTTCCCCCCAAAGAATGATGTTACAACTATTTGAAAAACCCATTAGGGGGTTGAATTATGCAATGCCACCTAAGGGAATATGATGTATAGTCAAATAAAATAATACTTTGGCTGACAGGTCTGTTATGTAGACTATTTAAGCAAGGCCGCCTAATTGTATGTCCTGCATGGCCCGGAAAAATAATTCTCGGGTATCAAACATTTTGTGACCATAAGTCAAGTAAAAGGTTATGGAGATCTGGAAGTATTTAAGGTTAGAAGTATGACACATGAAAATGGATATTTTATAATGCATGATGGACATACATAGCCCAATGATGACCATAATCATGTTGTGTCTAGGTCCTTAATTGAGATGTCGGACTTCATTACATATCTCAACAGGATGGGAATCAATCCATACGTAGTTCTTGAAATATAGTTTAACGTCTTGTGGGATGTGAGAATAGGAGATCCTAGTTTAATGTCCTAGTGCTCGAACCATAACAAGGGAGACACATTGTGTGTTTGTTATAAACCGGATGTGAATAAAGACCAGGGTTTTCATACCACATTTATGAGCTCACAGGGGGACTTTTCAGCCAAAATACTAAAAGTGGTGTTTGGGGTTGGGCTCAAAGCCTTGGGGCTGGATTCGAAGGATGCTCAAACGTTCCTACGTATCCCATATGGATGGTAATCAATCCATATGCAGTTCTTGAAATACCCTATGTATAGATTTGGGTCATACATGTGAAGGGTGAAAGTGGACTTTAGTGCGATGCTCATTGGACCCAATATTAAAGGTTTGGGCATTACCATATATGCACGTAGTCCATGTAATATGACATGATTAGAGATAAATGTCAATAATGATTCCCTATCAGGTGAGGGTGTCAGAGAATGTTGTAGTTTATTTTCATAGAGAACAAATTGCCAATAATTTAAGGTCATATACATGGACTAGTGCTACACAGTTTAGCGTCATGTAGCCAGGACGTATTTCTATGCAATTTAATGTCTTACAGTGAGGACAATGGGGGACTGTATAGTTTAGCATCATATAGAAAGGACGATGGTGCTGCACAATTTAGTGTCATGTAACAGGGACAAAAGGTATGTACATAGTTTAATGTCATGTAGAACGATGGTGAACCAATGTGAAGATATTGGTTTCAGGGGGTGTCATCATGAATCAACATCATATGAGATGGAGGTGAACCGATGTGAAGATACTTTTTTTGGGCTATAAAATCAATAGGTTTCCTACGTACACATCCTATAAGGCAAGGAACAATGCCTGCATTGTTCGATTGAGAATGAATTGATGATCGAGTTGTACTTGAGGACAACGACCTGAAGACGGTGTTGGGACTTATGTGTTGTTAGTGGCAAAGAGAGGATGTTATGGTTTATGATTACTCTATGCTCACATGAGTCATGTTCGGTGTGAGAAACAAGAAGTAGCAACAACCGTAACGATGCACAGTTTTAAGTCATGTGGGATAAAGGGTGTTGTACAGTTTATAATCATGTATCTAGGACCTATTGTTGTGCAGTTTAACATCTTGCATGACATGTGCATATTTTAACATCATGTAAGACGTATTAAGGGACTTTTTCATAGTTTTAAAGTCATGTAGGATGAACATGTACAGTTTAATGTCATGTAGGACGTATAAGGGATTGTTTACAGTTTAACGTCATGCAGGATAATAGAATTTTTGTTACAAAAAATACTTCTTCAGGAATCTGGCATTGGATAGAGTCATCATGAGTTCTAAATTCACTATGATTAATGAATAAGATCCATTGGCGTACACCATATGTATTGAATAAGGTCCTTCATAGTTTGGATCAAGCTTTGGAGGCTTTTTTCCTGGTATCATTGGAGTTCTAATGACCAATACCAATTCTCCTTCAATGAATGAATGGAGACATACTTTTTTATTGAAAGCATGTGCTATTCGATTCTGATAGACTTTCAAGTGGTGCATGGTGCACAATATTTTTTCATCTAATTGTTCTAATTCATAAAATGGCATCTGATATTGTTCATCTGTGGATGACTGATCACAAATGGCTACTATATGCGAAGGTAATTGGACATCAATGGGTAAGACAACTTTTATTCCATATACCAATGAATATGGATTTGACCACATATTAGTGCTGGTGGTGGTCTGATAAGACCATAAAGCATGAAAATTTTATCAATCCAGATTTCTTATCTTTATCCACCATATTTTGTAGTATGTTTGAAAGATTCTTATTGGAGGCCTCTATTTTTCCATTAGCCGCTACATAATACCGAGATGAATGGTTAGATTTGATGTTATATTCTTGATATAACTTTCTCACCTCAAATGACCAAAATTTGGTGCCATTCTCCATCAATATGGTATGAGGGATACCAAATATGGTAATGATGTTAGACTTGATGAAGCTAACAATGCCTTTAGAACTATCTTCTTTTAGAGGTATTACCTCTTCCCATTTGGAAAAGAAGTCAGTAGCAGTAATAATATACTTAAACTGCTTGGATGTAGCCATAGGATAAGGTCCTACAAAATCCATTCCCCATGTGGATAATGGCCATGAGAATTTAGCAGTATGAAGCAACTCTGGGAGATGATGAATGATGTTGGCACATACTTGGAAAGAATGACACTTCTTTGTGAAATCAATACAATCTTGTATTATTGAAGGCCAGAATTATCCAAGACATCGAATTTGACTACAAAGTCTATGTCCATACTGGTGGGAACCACAAAATCCTGCATGAACTTCACTCATGACAACCATTGTCTCTTGACCATAAATACATCTGAAAATAATTCCGTCAAAATGTCACATTTATTAAATTTTTTTCTAATCTGGGCTATCAAAAAGAGTAAAATTGACCACATTTCTCTAGACTTGTTCTTTCATGGCTATATCAAGAGGGAGTGTTCCATTTTTAAGGCATTCCCTTATAGGTGTCATCCATCCTATAGTATGACCATATGGTTCATAAATGGGACAAATTTCATTGATTTCCACTATTCTTATTTGAACAAAAGGTGAAACTACATGATGGTCGGCAATACTGTAGATTTTTTCGTCCTAGTTTGGATCTGTCAGGGTTGTAGCTACATTAGCCAGTGCATCAACATGTGCATTTTGTGATTGTGGGACATAAAAAAATGTCGGTTCTGAAGGAAATTCCACCATTAACTCTATAACATAATCACACAAAGGGATTAACTCTTCCATTATGATGAAATAATATCCATTGATTTTTTTGATTAACAAATCTAAATCACTTTTTACATTCAAGTGATTCACCTATGCCTAAAGCGCTAATTCCAAGCCTGCGATGAGAGGTTGATATTCTGCTTCATTGTTTGTACCACATTCCAACAATAAGAAGGAATATGGCAGTAATTCCTTTTTTGGGGAAATAAGAATGATTCCTATTCCAACTTTTTTGAATTTAGGATCTTCCATTTTATTCCCTATTGGACATCTAGAGGCACCATCAAAGTACATTTCCCATGTTTGTGGATTATCTTTAAAAGTGAAGGCTTCCTCGCCATGAAGTTCAATATTTAAAGATGTATCTTCTACAGATGGGTGTTCACCTAGGAAATCGGCCCATGCTTGGCCCTTTATTTCCATTTGAGACACTTACTAGATATCAAACTGCTGCAAAATAACTTCCCACCTTGCCAGATGTCTTATATGCATCTGACAACTAAGGATAAATTTGAATTGGTTATTTCAAGATTCCAATTATAACTCATGATGTTCCAGGTAGTGTCTCAATTTCTAAAGTGCAATGATTAATACAAGGTATCACTTTTCAATACTTTTATATCGAGTTTCTGCCCCATGCATTGTCAGACTGATATAGTAAATGATGTTTTCCTTCCCATAATCATTATTTTCGGCAAGGAAGGAACCCAATGATCGCTCTAATGTTGTCACATAGAGAATAAGTGGTCTTCCTTCAATAGGTGGAAATAATACTGGTGGACTCAAGATATATTTCTTGAGGACATAAAATACTTCTTGGCATTCTTCAGTCCACTAGTAGGTGACTCCCTTCTTCATTAATCTAGTCAAAGGTAAACACTTTCCAACCAAATTGGAAATTAAACGCTAAATATATGCCAAGTGTCCTTGACGTCCTCTTAATTCCTTCATATTTCATGGAGGTGACATGTCGAGGATTGATTTTTTCTTCTCAGGATCAACTTCGATACCATGGTGATGTACAACAATGCTGAGAAATTTCCGTGAGGTTACCCTGAAATCACATTTCAAGGGGTTCATCTTCAAATTCTGTTGTCGAAGTTTGTGGAATATGATTTAAAAATAACCGAAGTGATAAGAATGTTTTCTAGATTTAACCAACAAATCTTCCACATAACATTCAACAAATTTCCCTTAAATTTTTTGATGATATGGTGCATGGCATGTTGTTACATTTCACCTGTATTATTCAGGCCAAAGGGAATTACCCAATAGAAAAACACAGCTTGAGGAGATCTGAAGGTTGTATACTCTTCGTTTTATGAAGCCATTCATATTTTAATGTACCCAGAGTAACAATACATGATGGAAAGAGCTTCGTAGCCAGATGTTGCATCAGTTAAGAGTTATGTGATCGAAACTGGAAAATCATCCTTGGGAAAATGCCGATTAAGATATCTGAAGTCAATGAAAACTCTAATTTTTCCATTCTACTTTTTCATATGGAAAATATAATCCAGTCATTTGTGATACTGAACTTCTCTAGCAATGTTATCCTTGATATGATTATCAAATTTAGATTCAATTTTGGAGGCCTAAGTTGGATGTGTTCTTCTTACTGCTTGCTTGAATCCTCGTTATTCTTCTAGAAAACCCAAATTATGAGTGGCAACATCGGGATCAAGACCAGGAATTTATGTATAATTAAAAGAAAATATATCTCAAATTTTCTTTAGAAATTATGTATACATTTCATTCTCTTCAAGAGTCATGGTCGCACTAATCAAAGTGGGGTGTGGATATTTTTTTGTACCCAGATTTATTTCTCTGAGTTCATCCACTGTGGTGGAGATACCCTCTTAAAATACTGGAGGATCATCTCAAAGATATTCCTCCTCTTCTTTAATAGGTGTTACTTCTTCTGTTTCTACTTGCATAGTAGATGACAAAGCCTAATTTCCACGGTCAGGGGAGAAGTTAAAATTTAAACATCATGGAGAAAAGACTTCCATTTCTAACCCTATTGTTGGTGAAGGGTCTTCCTGGGGTGATAAAGAGGAGATGATGGATTGGGAATTGACATCATTATTTTCCTCTGATATTACTATAACATCTTTTGACCTGTTTGATGAAGTATAGTATTTCTGGATTTCAACATATGAAATAAATACATCTCCATCTATGATTTCTTCATTGCTTGGTGAATCATCAATTTCTCCCATGCTGTCTAGCTCGATTCCCGTAATTGACATTATAGAAGTTTCCATAAGTGAGTTTGGATTTAGGTTTATCCCGGAAATTTGACTAATAGGAAACACATAATCTGTACTCACATGTATGAATGGGATTACTGGAATATTTTCCAAACCATTTGGAACATTAATTTTGGTGACCTTCTTTTCCATGGATTTTTCCTTTCCCTCTATGTGATAAAATTCTGCCTCAATTTATTGAGATTAAAACGTTTTTAATGGGGCCTTGTCACCATACAATTTCCCAATTTGACCATTGAAACAATTTTTGAGACATTGATGGTATGAAGAAGGTACGACTGCATGTTTATGTAGCCAAGGTCTTCCAAAAAAAATGTTGATCGGTGTTTTCTGATGAACAACCATGAAAATATGAATAAGAAATAAGGTCTCGAAACTGAATTCTGTGTGTAATTTCAGCCATAGGATCTTGTTCATTCTTATAATATCCTTTCAAAATCAAAGTATAAGGAGATAAATCTGATTTGGTGAGGCCCAATCAATGAAGTGTACGAATAGGAATGAGATTGAATCCTGGGCCATTATTTATGAAACCTCGTTGGATGTCTATATCATTGACTTTTCCAGATAGATACAACGGTATAATATGTCCATGTACAACATCATCTTCATCTTCATCTGTAAATTATATCACTGCATGACATTCTATAGAATCATTATTTATATGGTAGAACTCAGTCGTAGAAATTTCAGTTTCGAATTCTTGAGGACTTGACAAAGCCTCAATAAGCACCTCACGAAGACCTTTTGTAGATTCAAGGAATCTGGAATTGATAACATAGACGGTACATGGGCCAAATGTTTCATGACATCATAATTTTGGTCCAAAGGTTTGTGTCTCCCATCATGAAAATGTGGTTTTGTAGGTGCCTTGGAAGTTGATGATTTGGCATTAGATGCATCCCATATTGGGGTAGGAATTGGAAACACTCCTAGCATTAGTAGATTAGACTGACTAGGTCTATCTATTTACTAAGAATATAAAGGTGTCACCTCAAACCGGTCTTCCAAAATAACTGTGTCAGGACCGAATCTTCCTTGTGTGGAATAACTTTCTTGTTCTTGTTGACCCCGCTGACGGGCATTTCCACATGTTTCCGTCGTATATACAGTTCTAGTAGGTGTAGGATTGAAATAGTGGCTTCTAGAATATCCATGTCTTCCCCTATATGCTAGACCTTTGTCTCTTCCTCTATCTCCTCTGTTAGAAATAGGGAACTTATGATCATCATGATTGAAACATTCATTGGCATAGTGATCCATTAAATGAATCATATTAACAGAACCAAAGATCAATTCTTCATCTGATGAAGATTCTACCTAATGAACTAATTCAAGATATGCCTTTTGGTGGGACAGTGCCAATTATTTTGAATAAAATGGCATAAAATATTCAAGATTCAAAGACAACATGGATTTTACACAATCTCGTCTTCTTCTGACTCTTTGTCTTTCTTCAAATTACGATGCGTTTCTGAGTATTTTACTTCTGATGTATGGGGTTTTACTATGGAAGATATAGCAGAAGAAACAATTGGTTGATTCAATTGTTTTTGAAAAATGTAATTAGTCAGGTTTATCGTTTTCCTGACCATCCAATCACATATTTATGTGCATTTTTACCTTTTATGTCATTCCATTTTCCTTCTTCCTCTGGATCAGTAGTAGTAACACAAACTACCTGGGCTGAAGAAACAATCAGTTTTACTTGTCCAGATTCCACCATCTTTTTCAGGAGTTCATTGAAGACAATACACTCTTGAATAAGGTGCCCCAACATCTAGTGAAATGGGAAATTTTTGGGAAGGTCTTCATCTCCTTTCTTATTTGGCTTTTTGGGCCTTGGAAACTGAACCAAATTGTTTTCTAGAGCTGAGATGAAGTAACCAAGAACATGCTCATTCCTGAAAAAATAAACATTGTTCTTTAAATCCTCAAACTATTACCACCTTTGATCTTTTTTATCATCTTGATGAGGCGGTCATTTTTATTGACGCTCAAGAGGTGGAGCTCTTCAATATAATGAAGGTTTTTATGTGGAAGAAGGTATATGTTCTTGTTTAAGTGTAATTGTAGCAGTTTATACTTTCCCTATTCTAATTCCTGAAATTGATGGAATTACATGAGTTTTAGCCTTAGCCTTTATAAGAGATTCTTCTATCAACTGATTGATTGAAGTAAGGTCTCAAAACCCTCCTGTGTATTTCACATGGATCAATGGTTCGCGTAATTCATCAGGAAAATTTTCCACACATATTGGCAGAAACTCTTCTTGAGGGAGTTCTAAACATAAGGAATATGTTAATCCCTTCCAGGGAGCAATGAAATCTGAAACTCTTTCATTCTCCCATTTCATACAATTGGTTAGAAAAAAAATTGTCATATTTAGAAATGTTGAGCTGAATTAATGAAGAAATCTTTTAGAGAGATCTTCCCACCCAGTAATTGACTGAGATTGCTAACTTGTATACGAGAAAAAAGATGGTCTTTGTAATGACTGCACAAAACTCTTGAGATGAACTTCTTCTTTTTGTTGAGGAGTTCCCATTATAGGATCACAATGAGAAAAAAATGTTTTATGTGTTGTTATGGATCTCCTGAACAATTGAAAATTGGGATTGTCGTACTTGCAAAATCTGATGGGGGAGAAATTGCATCAACCCATTCAGGGTAAGCTCTCTTTGCTGGTTGAACTTGTGTACTCTTTCATTCTATAGCTTTCAATTGAGCTTTTAATGATTCAATGGTAGACATTAATTTTTGAGAAAAAACCGGTTGATCTTGGACCTGAGGGGGTGAAATAACTAGAGTTTGAATTGGTATAGTGACTGGTACTGCCACTGATGGTAGTATTGTCGGTTTCTATCATGCAGGACTCATAGGATTGGACCTGTGAGGCTGTACATGTAAAGGGGAATATTCTTGATCCATCCTAGTAGCTGTAAAAAATTTCAATGATTGATTAACTCCATCACGCTTAGAAGGAAAACTACCTTGAAGTAGTTCAAAATTTAACCTCCACAACACCTTCTTTTCTGCTTGTTGTTGTGCGAACCATTCCTCTAATGAGATTTATTGTCCTTTTCCAGAGGTAGGGTGGGATGTAACCTGACTTTTACCCTTTTCCTTGGCATGTGCCTTTCGGGAGTATGGAAGGGTATTACCCGAATATATGTCTTGCCTCTGGGCAACCCTCTGGCTTTTGGTACGCACAACTCCTTCATTTGTTTCCGTACATATATCATATTGAATAGTACCTTCTTCATTTGATCCCTCTGAGTGAGCCAAATGGTCTGGGGGATTAGTGACAACGGCATTGATGACATTTATCGATGCATAATGCATTGCAGCACTTCTGTTAGTGCTTCTATGATACTGTATTATTCCATGTCCTTTATGAGACGTTACCTTTTATTTGGTTCATCCCTTAAGAACTTTTTGATGAACCGTGATTTGGAGGTAATCCCTTGATAATTCGGCTCTGTGTTCTTTTTGTGACTTCTTCCCTAATCGAGAGAAGACTGATTTTAGCTGAGGAATAGATTGAGAATTTGAAAAACTCCCCAGTCCGGTGGACTGGGGCTATTTTTTTTTCATGTTCAACTCCTCAAATCTGATCTGTTGATCCTAAGGGTTGGATTAAAAGAGTCCCTTGACTGGAAAGCTAAGGTGGCTCTTGAGATGCTACATCTGAAACATTCTTAAAATACCTCTTTATTTTGCATATTTTAGTCTGGAAATTGGCCGGATGCATCATCCTACATGCACTCAAATCACCTGGATCATATGACCATTTGATTATTTCTGACTCCTCTGTCACTTGATGATGTGAATTCTCTAAATGAGAAGCCTATTTGATATTATCCTTTTCTTGATGAAGGAGTAATTCGACAACTCTTTCCTTATATTCCTGATTTTGGGAAGAACTAGTTGAGGAATGTTCTTGAGCAAGACATTGATTACACACAAAACGAGTTAGATGTGTCCAGCCATGTGAAATAACATTGCATGAGACCAATTTTGGAGGGCTTTGTTGACTAGGGAGAATAATAAAATGCAATTCTCCATGAACACCCCATCCCCTAATATGAATACCAGATGTGGCATTGGTAATTAACTCGCGCAACATTTTTAATGCACCAAGGCATGTATGCTGAAGGGCTCTCTACTAATTTTCAACCTATGGATGTTGGGAAACGAAGAGAGATGCCAAGTCAATGTGGTGTTGAATACCACCTATTATCTTGACATGGTTTTTATATTAATCATAAGATAATATTTTCTCTTTTATGTGACAAATATTTTTCCATATGTTGAAACAAATATCATGAATACAATCCTCTATCATCGTTTCTGGAATATCAAACTGAGAGTCAGCCAAAGGCCAAAACATGACTAGTATCTCACCTTTCGCCATTTGTTTTCTCAAATTTTGAACTTCCTATTTCTCCTTTGATGAATATTCTTCTACTTGATTGGATGAAAGCTGGGGCTTTTTTGTTACTTCATTAAATTAAACAATATTGGTAAAGACTTCATTTATCAATTTAGAAGATGAATGACCCAGGGGTGGTTCATATAATGACATACACCTCCGACTATCTTCTAATTGAGAAAGTATTTCACCTACTAGTGGTAAGGCATTAGACGTGATTGTCTTTACATTTTCAAGTGCCTCAAGATAAGATGTATTTCTCATTAATGCATTTTTTATTGAAGACATTTCCAGGCAATGTGAATTAATACTGTAGAGAGGACTTTTGCAACTAAATTCATCATTATGGGGAGGACCACCATGGTGGGTTATAGTAAAAGATGAAACATGTTGCTCGTTGATCTTTTGACCATGTAGAGGGTTATCGTGGCTCTCATCTAAAAATGATACTTCAAGATTGACCGAATAGTCATGAAGAAAGCCTCTATAAGGAAGTTTCTGATGAAGACCTTCAGAATTATTGTTGTTGCTTCTAGAATCTTGAAATAATAGAGTAGGATCTTGGGTTGCAATAGAAGATTGTATGGGGGCTTCAAGAACTCCAGCATTGAGCAAGGACTTATTGTAGATTGGATCTTGATTTTTCAATTGTGCAAGATTGGTCTTTTTGTTGGAAACCTTATTACTCACTTTGGGAACAAATTGTTGAAAAAATTTGTTATTATGGGCAGGTGTATGTTCCTACATATGATAAATGGTCAGGTTAGGCTGATTATCTCCATTTAAATCGGGTGTATGTGTCTGACTTGATTGTTCATATAACATGGGTGAGTATACCCCATGACCCTGTTGGACTGGAATAGAGGTATGTATCTACTCTAGAGTGACATGGTGATTAGTCACTCCACTGATAGGGATAGATTTATGTTTAGTTCCTTGTGATTTCACTGACGTTGTTATAATATTCTGATAGGTATCCAGAATATGGGAAGGGATTTGCTTCTTGTCTTTCACCATTGTCAGATTATGATTGGTGACTTCAGCTACTGGAATGGGAATATATATCCATTCCGTGTTTGGAGTAGGTGTGTGTTCCAGCTACTTTCCTCCTTTGTTTCGAGTGAATTCTGACAGTACTCATGTGTGGGGGAAGAAACTTGTGTCTTCCTCTTTTTTGTCATTTGAGCTTTCCAATTGAAATCTCTTTGTGCTATCAAACGAGACTATTGGTTAGCTTGAGAAATTCAAGGTGTATGTGCATGATGATTGTTCTCCAATATATGATTGATGAAATTCCTTTAATATTGGAAGACGAGACTATTGACAGAATTGATTATTGTGAGTCGGTGTATGTGTTTGTTTACAAGTGGTCACCATACTTGATTGGTGAGTTTCTTTGGATGCAGTTAGACGAGTCGGCTAGCTGGATGATGAATTATAAATAGTGTTATGTTCCTGCCTATAGTACTTCATCAGAATTTCCTGGCGGGATTGATGTTTTACTACCAGATGAGTCAGTTGGGCAATGAAATCAGGACGGATGGGTGTATATGCCCACTCGTTGTTTACTGTAAAGTTTGATTGATGGAATTCTCCGGAGGGGGAAAAAGTAAGAACCTACTTCTTGTTAACTAAATTTCTCCTCTAATGGTTCATCTGCACGGTCGGGTCTGAAAAACCTTAGCCGAACACTTATAGGATGTACCTTCATCCTGTTGAGGGTGCACTACCATATGTGTCTGGCGGCGATTGTTGGTGGGAATCCTCAAGATAAAATCATGTATTCATTAACTGTGTCCGAGAGTGAACTATTCATTCACCTCCCTATAATATGGGAGGGACTGGTTATTGCGTTCTAGGGATAACGACCCAAAAATGGTTGGAAACAATGGTTGGAACCACCTACTTCTTAACCACTTGTCGTCGCAGTCTGGACAACCAGGTTGAGTTGTTAACAGGGAGGGCTTTTCGAGCTGCCTTCATAGTCAGTATGGTACCATGTTGACTATATTCCCTCTCCAATGCATTCGAGACCCAACATTGAAGATGCTGAGTAGGTGATGTCATCCTCAGAGTGGACGAGGATCTAGCAGGAGTAGCGGCCGAGGCATTCACATGTGTGTATTTTAAATAATCCATTCTCTGTTGTTGAGATATCTTGGAAGAGAGTGCATGTTTGATATAACAAACATAATCAAGATATGTTTGGAAGGTTTCCATCTTTTGGATGAACACATATGTGTTTTCTAGCCCTCATATTGAGTTTAATAACGGCCTAACAAATAAGTAAAACATCATTTAACTTGGTTAAGGATTCACATCAGGTTCACCATTTTTTTTCTTCTGGAAATGGGGATGACCTTGTTTGTTTATGGTTCAAACATTCCAATCGGTTTCTAACGGGTTTATTCATAGAACTGGAATCACCCAATGATTCCCTATCCATTTGGACCGACATTCCAAATGTAGTTTCTCATTAGTTGTGGACTGATGAGGCTTAATAATTTTCATTGGTCAAGGGGATAGAAGGTCAGGTTCATCACACCATTTTGGGGGGGAATTATTGCAAACAAAAGGACTCTCTTATAGATTTCAGTTATGTTCACAAATCCTTATTAATTCACCAATCATGAAAATGAGTTTTTCATTAGATTTGGAAATCAATGATTGATATTTATTGGATTTAGAGAATCATTAATATTTATTTGAGGTTCTTCATCGATGGATAATCATCTGTACGTATTAGAGATCCTTAGTCAATGGTATCATTGAATACATTATATATAAATCTCTTGGTCTTTATCATGACCATACTAGTTTTAAAGCCAGTCATTGGGTAACTTGTTTATTATTATCGTTCAAGAAGGTAAGGTTTATTTCTAAGTTAGGATCGTTCCCGCAGATGGGCAACCTACGTATCCTTGTTAAAAAGGAATCATAACCCATGTAGTTTGATAGGAAGTATATAGTTTAATGTCATATGGGATGAAAAATAATTAATGAAACATGGGATTAAACCTTATAAAGGCTTCCTACGTACTCTAATTTTAAGGAAAATATCAAACCCCACGTAGATTGGGTCATGAAATATGGGTTTTATGCATGGTTAATGGCCCAAAAAATATATATCGTGATTACTTTTACAGTCTAATCTCACGTGAGTCACGCTCGGTGTGAGAAATTAGAGGTATCAGTAAACTTGACGATGGTGCCACGAAAGATGCAGTTATGAGAAATTATGTGGGGCTTATATATGTATGACGACCCAAGTAAATGAAGACCAGAACATAGGAAAGAACCCCAAGAGTAGGGTCCATAAAGGTATATGTACATTATGGAGATTTGGAATTTTAACCCAGGACTTATTCTTGAAAAGGAAGCCCAAATTAAGAGGGACTTATGATTGGGTTTTATTCTTGAGAAAGAAGCCCAAATCAAATGAAATTAAGATTGGGGCTTACTCTTGAAGAGGATACCCAATGTTTAAGGAATCTATGACTGGGGCTTACTCATGAGAATGTGTCCCAAATCAAAAGAAACTAATATTGGGGCTTACTCATGAAGAGTATTCCCAAATTAAAGAGAACTTATAACCTGGGGATCACTCTTGATAAGGATTCCTAATGTTAATGGAAATTATGACTGTGGATTACTCTTAAGAAGGGGGCCCAGGTTAAGGGGACTTGTAACGTGGGGCTTACTTTTGAGAAGGAGGCCCAGGTAAAGGGGACTTGTCACTTGGGGATTACTCCTGAGAAGGAGGCCCAAATCAAAATATCTTCACATCTTAAAGGATGAGGTTATATTAGAAACCCCTAACCATTGTGACATAAAGCCTATAAGTCATAAGGATTTGGGAGAGTTTCTCACAGAATTCCTTTCATATATGGAATCTAACAAAGTAACCATGCCATAAATGGATTTGAAAAAGTGTTCAAGGGATAATATCTTGAAGAGGAGAGGTGAACAAGAGAGAGGCAGGCAAATAAATTTGGCACGCAAGTATGGCCACACAAATCATTTTGCATGCAAGTCTTGGTCGTGCAAGTGTATTTTTGTGGCATTGGTTCACCTGGGCGACAAAGAATCTATAGGGTAATACTTGGGAGAGACATAACTCAATCCTTTAGTATTATCCTAAGATGTTTCCAAAAGGGAGGCGTGCAAGTTTCATTGAAATCGAACGGTGGCGTGCAACTGTTTCCACTTTAAAGAAGGTCTGGACACATAGGCGCGCAAGTGTTGATGAATCCTAACACCTAGGCCTTATTCTTCCCTTTTTGAGCTTCCATTATAGGTAATAAAATTACCTTAGGAGTGTTTAAAAGAAGTTAGACAATGACTTGGGTGACCAGAACATGAATCTGAGTTTTGGAAAATTCTTCCTCGAAATGGGGGGCCCATAGGGGATATTTCTATGCCACTAGGCACCTTGGACGAAAAAAGTTTAGGGCACACAAGTTACTACTGTGACACATAGGTGGCATGAAAGTGACTTGCGCGGCGCATAGGTAACTTGCGTGACTCCCTCCAAATGGTTTCCTAGTCTATGCCTTTGTCAATTTTTGATGTTCTTTAAAGGGTGACCCTCATTGTGCTTCAGGTATTCCTCTTTTCCATTCGTTGGACACTGTGATGGAAAGGAGCGTCAATAATACTATATTGTTATGTTAAATGTCTATTTATAATTTAATTTCATGGAAATTTTTATTTTATAGTTAAGAATTTTTTTTGGATAATACATATTGTGGTGTAAATATTTATTTATAGATATTATATTGTTTTATGGAGATCATACCAGACCCCTCAGTAGCATGTTTAGAATTGATGCATTTCTAGAGAGCAATATTTTCTTAAATTTATTAAATGGGTATTCCATAGTTGATTAAAACACTAATATAGACCATCAAGTCACATTTTTACACCCTAGGATATAGATATAGTATTTTATAATGCAATTGTTAAGAATTATGTGTGTATAATGAATTGATTTATCAAAAATACATTTTATAGACTCCGAAATTTTTGAATTTTTTCATAAATTCGTTATGATATTATGTTACAAGAGGGATATTTTTTCAAATTTTCAAATATTTAAATGAATAAAATTTCTGTACACATTAATTTAATGAATAAGCAATATATATATGTCCTCTAAATTTAATATGTTCATTTTTTGCATTAATATTTTCATGTCTATAATGCATGTGATTTTATAATATACGTATTTATATATATGTCTATTTGTATGATATATCTATTATATTTTATACTCTGGATATGTATATACAATGTATTTCATGATATGAAATAACTTTCTCTTACTTTCCAATATTACCTTCACAATTTTAAAAACAAAATATTACTACACATAAAAGCATTTCATATAATCATTGAAATGAGTTTAATAATGTATAAAACACCACACGTAATTGATATTTTTTTTAGAAATGATGTGAAATGGCACGATCTTCTAAAAAAGAATGATTTCCCATTATTACTTTGTGAATAATCTTCATTTTAGATTACTATTATCATCAACTTCAAATAAATTTGATATAGAATTATTCCCCTTAAACCGTCATTTATATATAAAAAAGGAAATATCACCCCTTCGGGGTATATAGTATTCTCAAAAATAAGAAAGGGATATTTCACCATTTGTATACTTTTTGAGGTAGTTAGTGCACAATTTCTACATCATGTGATGCTCATCAAGTAATCTCCAAATATGAATGAATAAAGAAGTTGTTGCAAAGTATGAATTTAAATTATACTATTTTTAAGTAATTTAATATAATTAAAAATATCATTATATGTTCTAATGAAACACATAAGTTGTATCAAATCATGTTTTTGAAATATTCAATGGTTTTTTAATATTGAGTTTTGAATAACACTAAAATTCAATATTTTGTTAAAATGTTATTATTTTTTTAATGTAATGGTCATTATGGATTAAAATTATGCAGTTATAGATATTTAAGTGTAATAAAGATTCATAAATTTCATGTGTATGTATAGTTAGTGATTAAAACTATATATTTATTTATATCTAATGGTCATAGTGATATACATATAAACAAATGGGATTTTATAATGTTTTTTTCCACCAACACATACATAGATTTTCAATGTGTGATGGGAATTTTACATTTAAACTTATGGAGATTCTACACATAAAGGTTAACTGAGGTTTCAAATAGACATAATGTATGCATAAGTTAAAAGGGTGGTTTTCCCCAATAAAAACAAGGATTCAACTTAAGGGTAAACCTAATTATCTCAAAACATTATTCTGAAGGCAATCAATGTATTAAATTCATTTGATGTTTTATATAATTTTTATACATAACTCTAAATGTATCTTGAGAATATTTAATATATATATGTTTTATATATTACTTATTAAAAAATATTATATTTAATTAATGAAATTTTTATGATAAGTTTTTACTAAATATTTATTTTTTTATAAAAATTACACTAAACATATTATATGGTATGACTTGCAAACTAAAATGAAATAGTGTATTTATAAATCATAAGGGATAATTTCTAAAGTGTTTATATATAAAAATATTGTGACTCTGAATATACAAACAAAAATATTTCATGACTTCATATTAATTGTCATTAAATATAATTATGATCTTTACATGTATATTAAATGTTTTTATTATTGGTAAGCACGAAATATAAAAACCATGTACATAAATTATATTCATCATCTCCCACTACATACAATATAAATATAACCCTTCATCAAAATTTGATAACTAACTCTTTTAATCATTTAATTGGGAAAAATAACATAAGAATGGCTGAGATCATATATTCAATAATGAAACTAAAGGAATATATCAATAGTCATTTAAGAATAACATGTTAATAAAAATATAATTATTTGATAATATCATTTTAAAACCATACAGAAAAAATTATATATCAGAATCATGATTCAAAAAGTTAATCATGTCATATCATAATACATGAATCATAAAGAAATTAAAGAACATAAGAAATCAAATAATAACATTTGCATAAGATAATGTCATAAAAAAGATTCATAAATGGTTACCTAAAAATAATCAATGAAATATTATATCGGGGAAAAAATATCATGATATTAATCACATGATATAATTTTTATAATAGATCATGTACTTACATTGTGGTGTGGATAACCTCCCATATAGTTGAATTTAGTCTTTGGATAACCTTCAGTGTACTCAATATTGGAATTGGGATAAACACTTATGTATATTTTGATCATAAAACACTTAATATTTTCCCAATGTAATAGAGGTAAATATTATTTCCTTCCATCCAATCACATATTGAAAAAAATCATATGTAATCCATAAGATCAGGAAAATAGTTCTTATTTCTTCATAAAATTTATCACAAAAAATAAAATGGACTTAATTAAAACATCATCAAAAAAATTAAAGATCTAGAGAATGAATTAGGTTAGTATCTGTGGAACATATCACTCGTAAGTCCTATGTTAAATCAGTTGTTTAAATGATAAATGAAAAATTATTTTAAAATATTACTATAATAAGTTTTAAGGAAATTACACTTTTCATTTTGAAAGGACATAAATAAAATATATAAATTTCCTAAATTATATTGAAAATAATTTTTTTTAAATCAACTCTAGAATCATGTGAATGAATATTAATGACATTAATTTTTTAATATGGTTGAAATTAATTTTGATTGCATATATGATAAAACTAATATTTCATTCATATATAAAGTAAAACTCAATAGAACCTCCATCATAAAATGATTATAACGTTACTATAAAACATTTTAAAAGAAATTAAAACAATATTTAAAATTAATTTCAATGATAATATAAAAAAATAAATGTTTTCTAATACAATTTTAATGAATATAATGTGTGAAAAAAATATTCCCATCCAAAGTGGAAATATTGGTTTTTTTTATAAATTTTTTTTTTCATAATTTCATCTTCCAAATAAAAAAAATATTAAAATTAAATAAATATATTGTATAAATATTGGATAATAAATTTATTTTTTTATAATAAATATTTCATATATTTTCCTTATATAAAATTCAATCATAAACCATCTGGATTAAAATGACATTGAAACCTAAACCCATTACCTCAATATCAATATATTTGGAAATGGATATTAGCCCATGTATAATGTTTTTAATGTTTTTTGAAATATATAAAATAATAATTTAGATAATTAATATATAATATTTTTTTAGCTTAAAAAATTTCAACATCTAGTTATTTATAATTCTTCAAAATCATCATTTCTTGGTATTGAATTTTTTTTGAATTTTTTTAGTAGTTCTAGTAATTGTAAATTGATCATTATTCCATCATAACAATAATAAAAATAATTAAATAATTATAATATATATTAACTATATATGTATTTTTAATCATCCTTAAAATTTAGAGTTAAAAAATAATTGACACTGTTCATGGGAACAGTAAGACATATATATGAAAGATTTTCATTTTTATTGTCTAATGAAAATAATGAGTGAATAATAAATAATAAATAATAAATACAAGAATATAATTATATTATATATATCATATATAGAAATTAATCTATAATAATATTCAACCATTAATTCTAGTGATAGAAAATGATTTATAATGCTATGTTGAGGTTGTAGTCCACACGTACGCACAAATGATGGTTGCACATCCCATTTGGTAGAATAGAGAGATTATAATCATGGTCGCGTTATTATATTAACATTTTATTATATTTTTTAATACTAAATATATTATTATGTTACCAATATCATATATTTATAGGAGTTAGATGATGAAATAAATTGATAGTTGTCACACATGCTGATTATCATTTATTCTGTATAATACCATTGGAACCATTCTTATGAACACATGGAACTTTATTATAACCATAATATAAAATATAATTTGTGGTTATTTGTTTTTTATAATATTATTGAGTAGTTTTTGGTATTTATAGGTGGCTCATGGTGGTGTGAAGAAAATAATAGAGGTGATTTCCTTTTATAGTGAATGAAATGACAGACATAGAATAATATAAAATATTTCAATATGAAAAATTATTGTCCAACTGAATGTGAAACCAAGTAAAATATATTTTTAGGTAATTATAGAGTATGGTTTAAATAACTCATTCATTTAAAATATATATTTGTTTAAGGGAAATTTAAAAACCTTAGCTTTTTAATCCATTAATAAATTTTAACATTAATAGTGCTTACTATGTTTTCATTACTAATGGTTTATAAATTTACATATAATGTAATAATTTTTCAATCAATGGTCATGGGATGAAATTTATTTCCATTTACCAACTCCTTGGTCACCATTCAAGAATATTAATATTTTATATCATTGAAAAATATATTATCTAACATCAAAAACATTAATTATATTTTAAAAAATAATAAATATATATTGACATTAAATTTGTAAATTTTGAAATGGAATTTGAAAATAAAATTATATCAAATCAATAATATTTTATATAAATCTAAAAAATCATGTAATAAATAATTCAACCAAATTGTATAATGTTAATTTTTTAAAAATTATTTATTTTATATTTTATTACTTAAACATGTAATATATTAGTATTGAATACGAATTTAATGAATTAAATCTATTTATAAAAATATAAAATAAATTACCATGATAAAAAAAATTATTCATCTTTTAAATTATCTTTTTTAGAAAATAAAATTCATTTTTCCCTTATGATATAATCCAATAATTATAAAAAGTAGTAGAGTGACATTTTATATTAAATCTTTACATAAAGTATTATAATGGTCACAATAAATGAAAAATATAAACAATTCATCCATATTATTGAATATTTTATGTGGATGTATATAAATACCCCATCCTAACATACATATACATTGTAACACTTTTCATAATACATTAAACATTAAAAAAATAGAGTCCCAATGACTATATTAGTTTTGTGCCTTAGGATTCATGGAATAAAAACCTTCTATCTCAGTGAACACTCTTCAACATTTTCCAAAAATATATTCCTCTAAGTATTTCAACTCAAATTATTTTATAAACTAGGGAAGGGAAACATATTAATGGGGTGGGATAAAATGGTCAATATAGGTAAATAATGGAAATTAAATCACTTATCATTAAAATAAGGGTGCGGGGAATTGATAATGATCATTAAAATATATTACCCTATGTATAAAAAATTATTACCATGTATCATGGAATTAATATTTCTTGTTAATAAGACATTAATCCCAAGAAAATAAAGAACATAATCCCTGAAATCATAATATAATAATAGGAAATAAAATTAGGAAAGATATATAAGAATATAAAAACACCATGTAAAGTTGTCATACCAAGACCTTTGCAACATGTTATATTCGGGTTAATCACATGTGTACCTACTTTAGGATTGGGATTTACTCTCATGAATCCTCTTTTTTTTGTGATTTGGATGTCCTCTAATGTACCGATTTGTTTCGGGCTTGGAATGACATCCCTTGGGCCCTGTTGTTTTTGTATTGGGATACCTACTTTTATATCCTTTTATCTCATAAAACATTTATCATTAACCAATGCATTGGAAGAAGATATAGGGTCCACCCATCTCATAATTAAATCATACTTGCATGTCACAAAAATTAGTAAAAAATCATATTCTAACCCATGTAATGAAATGTGTGTCATAAACCTTTAATGATATCATAAACTTTGGAAATTAAATAAGTTTCATAATCATTTTATCAAATAATATCCCACAAAAAGAAGTGGGATTCATAAGAATATCACCAGTGAATTAGAAACAAATTTCCTATTCATGATGACATAAAATGTAAACCATTTTGATAATTAATATGAATGGAAAAATGGTATCATTTGGCCTGAAATTCTTGACTGACAACAACTAATGTTATTTTTTATTGACATATTATTTGAATGGTCTTTTAGAAAAAAATCATTGTGAAATTATCATTTCTCTATTGAAAAATTCCTCTAAAAATGTTAAATCTTTTGAAAATAAATTTCCAGAAAATAAACATGATAACTTGTAGAAGAATAATTGAAAATATTTTTAAATATTATTCCTTTGAAGACATGTAGAGAAGCTTTCAATAAATTTTGAATCTTTTTCTACTAAAACATATAAAAGATACATCAAAACCTTTTGAATCCCACTTTTCATAAAAAAATTTGAAAAAATATAAATAAATCTTGGAAACAATTTTAAAATCATTTCATTGAAATTTTAATTTAAAAATACATTTCAAAAGAATAAGATTTTTAAACATGAAATGGAATCTTAAATGAAATTTTTATGGGTAAATCAGTGCATGTCGTATGAGGTAAAAAGAATATTAATTTTTCGTTTAAAATGTTTGATAAATTCCTTGTTCATAAAGTGAAAATAATATTACTTTATAGACATTGATAAATGAAAAAAATTATAATAATTTCTATTAATGGTCATAAAATGTCTATATATTACTCTTGGAATCGATTTCTCAAAACATTTTTTGGAATATAATATATATTTCTGACCAAATATAGCGGTAAGATCATATTTCATTAAAACAAATTATTAATTATTGTAAGAAACAAAGTGAGGAAATAATGTTACTAAATACATGAATACCTAAAGGCTAAAAAATTTAGAATAAAATTCATGATTGTTCTTGAATTATGGATCATATGATTTCATCATTAAAAATGTGATCATATTTAATCTTGATAAAAAGTGAGATAATTTTAATAAAGTATTACCACATGGTGAAATTGAATCATAATCACCATGTAAGAAAAATAAATTACATGTATCATTAATATATCATGTAATGAATTGTATTCGTTTTATAACATGTCAAATTCAGTTTATACGCCTCATAAACATATATAGATTTATAACGTGGCATTTGTCTCAAAAAAGGAAAATTAAGACAAAATTACTTTACTGATTTGGTAACTTTTGAAACAGAAACACCAAGATAATAAGAGCCGAAATGGTAGGTAAATACCCATATATTTATGTATTATATTCATATAAAACATTTCTAGTAAGTATATACACCACAAAAAACAAGGTAGTGGTATTGAAGTCATGTATCTCATAGAAATAAAGATAGATGAAATTCCTTTACCTTTAGTATGACTTGTCTCATGTGTCATTATATTCCGAAATAATAGAATTATGATAATTAAAAACTTTTTTTAGAACCATTTTAAATTGTATTATTAATTTTATGTCACTTATTACCGTGTTTAGTAAAACAAAAAAAAATAATTTTATGTCTGGTGTTTTGACAAAATTTGGTTCTTGTCTTAAAAGCAACGTTGGTTTGTTGACTATGGTTAAAGTGGTAATTATATAAACAACACAAAAATAATAATTATGATCTATTTATCACATTTATAAATTAATTATACTTTTAAAATATATATTTAAAAATAATTTTGAAATATGAATCCGCATTACAATCATAGAGATGGTAGGTTGTTTGTATGCATGAGTAATGATCACAAATCTCAATGATAGTTATGAAAAAAGGTAATTTTTTTATAATTTCTATAATTTTTATTATATCATATATAATATTTTATTTTATCATATATAATTATTTATATATATATATATATATTTCTTGTGATGTAAAAGGAGTCGCATCTTGTCAAGGAAGAAGTAGTCCACACATCCACGGATGATGTTATCACATTATAAATTTGTGAATGGGTTATAAATATAGTGGTATATATTAAATTCACAAAGAGGTAATTATTTAATAAATATCATATAGATGTTTTTTATTTCAAATATTTTAATTATAACCATCCTTTATATATTTCATGTACTGTGTGAATGAATCAAAAGGCTTTGAGGGGGCGGTAGTCCACACTTCCTCAAATGATGTTACCGTGTTTAAAAATAATGGGAAGAATAAAGGAATGAGATATAAAATAAATAAAATAGAATAAATTAATTATATGTATATATAATATATATCATATATAAATAACGCTTCCATTATAATTATAAACATTTAAATGCGTGAAAGTAAAAACAAACAATCATCTTTTTCTTTGGTGGTAGTTCAATGTACGTGAATAATATGTTCATTGCCCATTAGATAGTTGTGTTTGTAAGTGTATGATAAACAAATAATTTTAAAATATTTCAGTATATTATAGATACTTGTTCTTTATATATTAATGAAATAATTATATTTTAGTGGATTGATGAATAAAATAAAAGAAAGGAGCTTGAGGAATGATATTATCCTTTATGTGGGTAACTCCTCTTGGTTTTCCCCAAAGGGATTCCTTTGATGGTTTTATTAAAAAATGGGAGGATAAAGGAAGTATTTAGGGATGTATGGGAGCTATTTGGGGAGATATTGGTCGAGCAAATATGGCTTGAATAGTGTGATGAATTGGGAGGAGAAGAGTCCTTCTATAGTGGAGGATGATTGGTACTCTTGAAATATTTTGGAAAAGAGGAAACCCACAAACGTTTTTCATTGAAAGTGGATCAAATAATCAAACAATGTATATATGAGGTATTATAGGTTAACAATATTTCCATTACTGGCTTTTTTACAAGTTTCATGTTCATTTTTGTCCTTACAATTAGTGTTTGTTCCCTTTTCAAGCTTAATTTATTCTTAACCATTGTAATTAATTTTAATTACCGTAGCTTATATTTTTTTAAAAAAAATCATTTCATATTATTAATAATTATAGATAATTATGATTCCAAATATTGAATTAATTTTTAAAAATTTGAATTATAGAGTTGGAGGAAAACAATTTAAATTTAATTCTGTATACATGACAATAAAGTGTGTTTCTATTATAGAAATGTTCCAATGTTTTCTAGGTTTTTATAACCAATTTCACTATGATATTGATTCCAATCACTTAAATTATATAAATATATAAAAATTTGTTTTAATTACTCTTTATAATATATTAAAAATACATTTCCACCCTTTAAACATAATGTATTAAAAATCTCTTCCGAGTTAAATTTAAATATTTTTCATTAATCATTAAAAAAAGAGTACTCACAGAATAATACCAATAATTCACCAAAAACTAATTTTTATGTTTCATTTTCATAAATTTATATTAATTCTCACATATAAAATTTTTAGCATTTCCAAAAGTAATATTTAATTTTGGATCACTATCCAATGATGGTTAAAGTTCATTAACAAAAAAATTGATTATTGTCTGTTAAATTTGGTTTGCCCTTATCTTATTCATGTAAAATATATTGAATCAATATAAAAAAATTATTGAATATATAATATATATTTCTTTAATGTCACAAAAAAAATTTAAGTAGTTATATTTATTAGGATAAAACTTCTTTGTGAGCATAAAAACAGTTTTGTGTAAAAATATTCCCATTATATTCAGTTGGTTAATTGTTAAAAATGAAATCATTTTTTATTTTTTTATACACACTTTTTTTATAAGTTAGCCAGTACTATTAAAAACCTCTAACCTAGTGGATAGTTTATAATTAGAAATATTAGATAATTATATATTAATAAAATATTCTTGTTTGGTAAAACTCAATCTTGTATGTTACATAGGCCGTTGGGGAATATCAGTCATGCATGTAATGTAAGAAAACATTAGTGTTATATTTAGAGAAATGTTACCTTTATATTGCATGTTGTGCATGATTATCTTGTAATTTATTATAACTCAATACAATTATAGTTCTTTAATAAATATAAAATAAATATTTTCACTTTTTCCTGAAATAAAAAATATCAAAAAAAATTATTCGAAAAAAACATTTCCAAATATATCTAGGTGTTTTATTTTACCCCATGTAAAATGATTTTTTTCATCGAACATTTTTTGGGTTATTATAGATTTGAAACATGAAATTTCCTTTTCTAAAACCCCATATAATAAATTTTAATACTAAAACATCCTTTTAAAAAAGAAATTTGAAAACATAATATTTACCAAATGAAAAATTTAACTTGGTGTCAAGATAGGATAACATAAGTGACATTTGAAAACATAGACTTGGAGGGCTAGCATAAATATTAAAGAATGATTGGGGTCATAAATCCAAAATAGTATATTTTCTAATGATACTTTTAACTAAAAATAGAAAAATTAAATTGGACATAACGTAATACAGAAGTAGATGTGAAAACTTTATTATCTTTCATTCATTGGCTCAAGACCTATGACCTTGGCATAAATGATGGGTTTTTGTCTGATATATGTGATGAAATTTTAAAAATCATAATTAATATAATTTAAAAAATTATTATTATACATATGCTTGATATAATATTAATAACTGGATATCATTTTAACTATTTTTTTCAATACAACCTCACATTATAAATAATTCATTTGAAGATTTATAGAAAATTTCCATAACATATTTACCATAATAACCCATCCAAATGTTTAAAATCAAAAAAATTTATAAATAATTTCATAAAATATTCTTAACATTAATCCCTCAAATAAAAAACTGTATACCTCGGATGTAAAATTCCAAAAATGTGAATACCCTCATCATATAACCTATTAAAACATAGAAATTAACTGAACTGTCATAAATACTTTTGGATAACATGCATTCTTAATTAATCCAAAATACGATGGATATATACCATAAATTCTAGAATTTTTAAACACCATACATGATGACATATAATTTTTTTTAACCAATCAATATTTATATTTAGGTTGATCACAGCTATACAATATTCTATTTAATTAATAATATCTTTATATAAGAGAAACACAATTTTTTAGACTTCTTGATCATAATAATGTTCACCTTCCCTTAATCAATATATAAATGTTTTTAATTATTAACCACCATTTTACATGTCATTTTCAATAATTAATATAAACATATACATAAAATACATATATATTTTATGATTTATATAACATAAAATATGAATTTTATAACATAAGTATTTCATTCATATGAAATTATACTTAAAACATTTCCCATAATTCATCAACATATTACTTAATACTTCATCCCTATAATGTGAAATATGAATCAATTCATGAGGTTCATCAATTATAATCTAAAAAAATTACTTATGGATAATGTAATAAATACTATAAAAACATAACATACCGTTCACATAACATTTGTAGTCTCATTATATTCTCATGTATAACCTATAATCATACCTTCTTAGTTATTCTATTTATGAGACTTTCTATTGGAAAATATATATTCATAACTACCATATTTACAAATAAAAAACATTTAATGTTATCCATTCTGCTTCTAGTTTAATCTATTAACAACAACTAGAATGTATGGGGGTGTGAAACACAAATCACTGATGAAAACTAGATAATCATGAAAAATTAACAACATGATATCTTAATAATGTAACCATACTATAAATCGATGACACATTCGATTTATCCATGGTTATTCATAGTAATATTCGTTTCCAATCATTCGTAATGGTTTCTGATGATTATGTGAATTTCCAATGAATATCTCGCTAGAGTGTCAAAATATGTGTGCCACAAGGCTTATTGTTATGTATTAGATTACCATCAGTTAGGCTGGAGTCATCTTGTAGGAGTTCATAACCCTTGATATATTTGTGTGGTATCCACATCCCATTATAGTACCTAGTTATGAAAGTATTTATAGGAAACCACTCACTCTATCCATTACCATAATTCGAGGACATTATATATACATTTTCTTACCCATGAATTTACCCTTATACATGTCATTAGAGTTATCAATAAGGTATTCTCATAATATTTTCCAAAGGATAAATAAACCTTTTATCTGATACCTACTTTAATAACATATTCCAATCTTACATATATATTACATCAATAATTCATAATACATAAAACATTACAAAAAAGACACCCAAAGACTGAATTTGTTAAGTGATTTTATGAACATGGAACAAAAATCATCTCACATTGTTAAATATCATAAATATTCCCCCAAAGTTCACCCCCTTAGTATTTCTACTAAAAAACATTATCATTAACTTGGGGAAAGGAAGCATTAGATAAGGGTGAGTTCAAATTCAGGGTATGGTTAAATTAAGGAAATGTGTAAGCATATGATGAACATGAGTTTTTGATAATAAGATAAAGGTAATTATAATATCGTACCGTGCTTACCAAAATTGTAATCTTGAATCATGAAATAAATATTAATAGTTCATAAGTCATGAATCGTAAGTATATAATGACAATGATCCATGATTGAATAATATAATAATCGGTATTGGAATTTTTTGAGACACATAGTCATATACAAACTGTATTTTAATGCTTCATATCATGACCTTTATAACATTCTAGGCCTCGGTTTATCACATGTGTACATAATTAGAATGTGGGATCCCTCCCAAGTACACTCTTATTTAGAGATTGAGATATCCAATAATGTACCCAGTTACTTCAGTATTGGAATTTCCACCCATTTACCCACTTATTTCAGGTTTCAGAATCCATCTTGAATACCCTTTGAGCTCATAGAATATTTATCACCACCAAATGCATCAGAGGGAGATATAAGTCCCACCTATATCATAATGAAATTATAGTTACATGTGAAAAAAATAAAAAACATCCCAATCATAACCCCTGAAATGAAATGGGTGTCATAAATATGTAAACATATCATAATCTGTGAAAAATGGATAGCTTTCAAAATCATTTCATTAAATAATATCTTAATAAAAGATTTAGGTTTCATAAGAATCTTTCTAGTGAAAGAGAAATAAATTTCATAAATATCATTCCATAAAATAAAAACTATTAAAATAATAAATATGAATGTAAACATTTTATTATTTCCCCATAAAGGCATTATTACACCCAAATAATGTCATCTTAAATGGTAAATATTTTTAATTTTTATTTAGAAAAAATTTAGGAGGTAATTATATTTTCTATTTTAAAAAATTCTTCATAAAATTTTAAACATTTGGAAAATATTTTTAATGAAAATAAACTTGAAAACTTATAAAGGATGAATTGAAATCATTTTAATGCGCTTTTATTTTGAATACATTTTTATTAGATTGAAAAAAATTGAAAATCATTCTTTAATTTAAACATATAAAAATGTATGAAATCTTTTTAAAAAAAAATCAGTGAAAAATACAATGAAAACATATATATAATGCTTCAAAACATTTTGAAAAACATTTCTTTGATTGTATCATATAAAAATATTCTCTTAAAAATAATCCATTTAAACATGGATAGTAAACCTCAATGAATTAACGGTGGGTAGATCAGTATATTATTGTGAGGAAAAGAGAATATTTATTTGTCACTATAAAAGGTTAGAAAAGTTACTTATTCAGAAAGTGAAAAATAGAATATTTTAAAAGAATTAGAAAAAAAGGAGATAACTGTCCATAAATTATAATAAAATATTTTTACAATATTTTTGCATTGTATTTTTTAAAATCATGTGTTTTAATGAACACTTATTTCTGACCAAATCGTGGGGTAATGTCATATTTTCTTTAAAAAAATCATAATTATATTATGTACCAAAGAGTGAAAAAATGTAACTAAATACCTAAATAAATCAATACTACCAAGAGGTGAATTAAATTCATCAGTTTTTCTAAAATATGGATAATATTTTTTCATTAATAAAAACAATATCATAAACATCTCGATAAATAGTGACATTCATTCAATAAACTCTTTCCACATGGTAACATTGAATCATACTCCCCATATAAGAAAATTAAATTACATAGAGCATTAAAATATCATGAATAAATATATATTCATGTTATAACCTGTCCAAGGTAGGTTATTCTACTCATATAAATTTATAGGTGTATAAGAAAAAATGTCTTTGAAAGATGGAAAATGGAGACAATAATACTTTATCGATTTCGTAACATTTGAAATATAAACACCGTGATAGAATTATTATAATTTATTTAAAATCCCCAAATATTTAATTATATGGGGAATATAATACATTGATAAGAATTATATAAAACAAAAAACAAGTTATTTTTTATTAAGTCATGTATGTCAAAGAAATAAAGAGTGAGATGATATTCCCACACCTTGAGTCAGACTTGTATAATGTGTCTTTAGAATAGAAAATAATAAACGTCTATTAATCAATAAATTTTTCAGATACATTATCATGTTTATTATTATTTTTACTTCACATAACCCTATTTTTTATTGAACTGCATAAACAATTAAGTTAATGTCGGGTGTTTTCACCAAATTCCGTTCAGGTCATAAAAACTACATTTGTTGATCGAAAATTTTAAAAGTGGTCATTATATAAAAATATCATGAAAAATAAATATTAAATAATTACCATTTTTATACATTAATTATAATATTAAACCAATCATTATATATATATTTGAAAAATTAATCAATTATACAATGATGGAGACAGTAGGTCATATGTACGCATAAGTAACGTTCCCATTTCCCAATGATCACATTGAAAAGCATTTTGAGTAACAGTAATCATTAATGATTGATAATTATATCCTAAATACAATATCAATTAATCAAATATACTTTTATATGTAATTGGTGTTATGTAAGATTAATTGCATAATGATTATGAGGTTGTAGTCCACAGGTCGATGAAAGATGTTATCAATTTATAATATTCTGATTAATTAATAAACAAAATGTTATATATTATATTTCAATAAAGTTAATTATTTCATGAATATCATATATATGTTTTCCATGTATAATTTTTTAATTAAAACAATTATTTACGCATTCCATTTAGTGTGTTAGTGAATCACATTGCTTTGAGGGGGATGTACTCCACACTTACTCTAATAATGTTATTATGTATACTTATAATTGATAGAATAAATGAATGTGTTATAAAATAAATAAATTATCATATATAAATTATAAATATCATATTTATCATATATAAATATAGTCTAAATCTAATTCCCAACCATGAAATGTTTTAACAAAAAAAATGAACCATCATTGTTTCACGAGGCGGTAGTTTATCATAAAAGAATGTTGTGTTTGTTAAACATTAGATGTGGGACTGTATATTTAGGTAAAAGACTTATTGTAACGACATTTAATTATATTTAAGATACTATGGTTTTAATAAAATCATGAAATAATGAGATATTTATGGGGTGGAGGATGAATATAAAATAAATGAGCTTGAGGAAGGATATTATATCTTCTTTAGGAAACTCTTTTTTTATTATAACCTATGGGATTCTTTGGATATATGTATGAAATAAGTGAGTATTTATGGAGGAATTTATGGATTTTTTGTAGGTATTTGGGTAGATTTTGGTCGATCCAATGTGTCTTGAGAGGCATTAGGATGTGGGTGGAGAGGGGGCCTTTTGTAAGGGAGGAGGAGTTGCAGACCAGTAATATTTTGGAAATGGAATATCCCTCCCACATTTTTTGTTTCCCATGAATCTAATAATTGAGAAAATTATATAAAAATAATTATATGATCTGAAAACATCCACAAAATGGATTTTTACAAGGTTCTAGGTCATTTTAGGATTTCTATTTACGTTTTAGTTCCTTGTTATGCATAATTTAATCATAGCTATTGTAAATCATTTTAATTTCCTTCATTGATATTTTTTTGTCAAAAACAATGGAGATATTATTATAAATTATAAACTATTATACTTGAAAATATGTAATAAATTTTTTCCAATTTTCTATCTCATAAGTGGTTGAAATTAAATTAAATTTAATCCCATAAACAGGTTGACAATGCGGGTATTTAATGTAAAAATGTTCAAACATTTTCATGGTTTTTAGAACCAATTTCAATGTGAAGGTGATAAAAATTACCTAAATTAAATAAATTGAAAAAAAACATTATCTAATTAAAAATTTAAATCAATTAAAATATTAATTCATCCTTATAAATAAATTATATAAAAATTCCTTTTTTAGTAAAATTTCAGTAATTTTTTCGTATTCGTGTAAAAGTTATCCTTCATAGAAAAAAACAATTTCCCTCAAATAAAATTTATTAATTTTTATATCAAAAAATGTTTTTTTAATAAGTAGAATATTAAAATATTTAAAATAAGTTATATATAAAATAGGTTCTGTAACACCCTAGGTAAATAAAGAATATGACATTTTTATATTTATCCATATTTGTGAATAAAATATTAATATTACATTAAAGGGGACTCTATGCTCGATGGCGTACCCAATACGCAACAACGAGTTTCTTGGGAATCTTACATTGCACACTAATAATAAAATTTTATTATTTTAAATGGTAGTTAACGCCTAGCCATTGTAATGGCGGGAATGAACAGAACTAACTTCAAAATGATTATATATGTTGTCAAATATTTTTACTCCTTACAATAAATGTTAAAGGATTAAAAATGCGAATGAATCCAATTTTTAAGCATAAACATTCTAATATTCATTAAAGGTCGATTAACCGCGTTTTGATGGTGAACCTCTTTTAAATACACTTTTTGACAATTTTATGTGTTATATTTGAAAAAATAAAATTCTTCTTTAGAATTGAGAGATCATAATTTACATTGTGTAGATTTTTGGTGTCTTTCTGGTAAAGTTCATTTTTTAATGAATAGTGAAAAATGTTTTATTTTAATTAAAAACCACTTTTTAATCTAATTTATTTATATGATTAGATATCTTTTGAATTGTTTTTAAAGTAAAATTAGAATATATTTTTACCATTTAATCCAATAGTGGTCATTGGAATTATTTTCACTTTGAAATTGGACTTAAACTAGTGTCAATCTATTGATACTTATTGTTTCTTAAAAACACACTATTTGTTTTGCCAGCGGGAATTAATTATTAAATTAATTAATGAAACTTATATGTTTTGAATTTTGTAAAATAGACATTAGTTTTTTAATTCGGAATATCAAATATATCTTAGGGTGAACTTTTGGTAATTTTCTGAAAAACTTCAATTTTGGATGAATAGTGAAACCACTAAGTGGTAATTATAAAAACTGATTTTTCCGTTTAAATTAAATTTTTCCATCATTGTGCATTGAATTTCAAAAATCTGGCATACATGGTTTTCGTTAAGAAGTACAATTTTGTTCAATGGGATTAAAATAATTTTTTGGTGAATAGTAACTTATTAAGTTTTTAATCGTGATTAGAGGTAATTAGTGCAGTTTAAGGTAAGAATAATGTTTTAATAAAATGAAATGACCTAGAAACAAGTCCTACCCTCATCTGATGTGTCATGGCCGACCAAGACAATCCATGGGTCAACTTGGGGACACCATGGAGCCACTTTGGTTGGAAAATGACATAAATACATTTTTATTTAATTTTAAAGAAAAAATGACACAAACATGACATGTTTTACTAAAACATTTTTTACATGGGCTTATAGAAGTCATATTTTTACTATAAATAATAAATGTAAATCTAAAAAGATTTCCTACATCATAGTATTTTTTTTATAATTTTTAGACATTTAATAAATTAAGTTATTTATGACATCATGATGATGCAGCGATGACCTCATTATTTAACGATTTAAATAAATTGGAAAGATAATGTAAAATCTAAGACCTAAACATGTCCAAAACCTATTGGATGGGTGTATTTCGAACCCTTATCACCTTATACACGAAAAACATCAATGTGGGACAATTAAAATCTGAAACGCATTCTAAAATAAAGTAACATTTCTTTACATTCCTAGAGTGCCCCTCCTCTCCTCTTATAAAAGGCCCCCACCTCTACCTCCATACCCACACTTCCAAAGCCTTTGGCTCGGCCAAACCCTGCCCATTTTGTCTCTCGACATCCCTCTATAACTCCTTGAAGCCTCACTTTGGGTATAAGTCTTCCCAAGGAAGCCTTTGAGCTCAAACCAAAGGGAGTTACCCGATTTTAAGGTAATGTCTTCACTTGTGTCCTTTTGCTTTATTTTGATTACCCAACCACCTAAACTCTTTTTATTAAATTGTTTTGTAACAAATCAAGTATCTTAAATATTCTAGGATGTTGTTATAAGAAGGATTCGAGCTAAACTTACCCACACCTACGTCTAATGGTTAAAGAACATACTGTTTCTATGGTTGGCGATTTTCTGCCTCACGAAGCGATGATTGTTCAATAATCTTTTAACACCTTTAAAGGTGGCCATTATGATTTCTATTTATTTTATATATGATATATATGGTATTTATGTTTACTATATGATTCTGCATTTTATATTTAAACCATACCTTTATTCTTTTCATGTTGTGTAAATGCGAAAATTTCATATGAGGAAGTGTGGACTACCGCCCCCTCAAGTGATGTGACTCGTACATGCAATACATGGAATGTATACAGAATGAAATTAATGAACATATGTGACCTATATAACATATATACTATAATGGAAATATAATATATTTATATATATATCATTTATTTTTAATTCCGTTAATATGACAAAGAAAAAAATAAAAGTAGCGTTCATGTGTATGTACGGCTTACCGTCTCCATGATCGATACATTTCATTTCTTATCTCAAAATGTTATGTACTATTATAAGTACATATATATAATGGATATATATTTATTATATTACATATAAATTATGGATATCATTCTGTAATTATAACATATATATATCTCTCTCATTTTGTTTTAATTCCATTAATATGACAAAACAATGAAAGTAGCTTTCATGCGTACGTACGACCTTCCGTCTCCATGAACGGTGCTTTTAATTTTTTATTTCCAAATTCTATGGAATAGTATAAAATGAATATATACTGGATATATATGATATTTAAAACATCAATACTATTCTGGATATGATGTACCTATAACTACATGGAAACTTATTTTCCAACAAGTTCAATTTTTGACTCATGTACCAAACATCGACAAAAACGACTGATATGAACTCATATTATTAACCAATTATTATAACATTAAAATATGTGATATGAACTGAATAATAATCTTTATAGTAGGTCCTTAAGCAATTATAAATTGACCAAAGTTTATTATTCAGTAATATAATGAAACGAACAAGACAAGTTGGACTTCAGGTAAGGGATCCGACTCCTCTCTGTCTTTTAAAGTACACTCTTTTATGTCATTCCTTTTAAAGATCATCTTTATTGTTATTCGGATATTATTTTATATTACTCTTACTGTAATTTTTATGTTCATATGATGAGAGACCCTATTCCCTCTCATCAATCCATTTTGGAAGTTTTAAGTGGCGCCGTTAGGTTGCCGAGTTTTCGTAAGGGATTTTTCATCTCACTTTTATTCTCGTGAGATTTTTGCTACATTTGCCACAATTTCCTTTGAGTGGTGTATGTACTGCCCATTATTATACACTTTGTGTAGTATAATTTAATTTATGGGTGTTCACATATTCATTTTATGACCCTTCTTCCATGGGGTGTACGGTTCGAAAGTTACCCGACTCGGTAAGGGAACCTTTCACCCTCCACTTTTTAAAAGACTTATTTTGTTATGCCTTTTAATTCACATACTATTATGTTGGGATATGTTATTTTATTTCCTTATTGATGTAAATTTCATGTCCAAGTTATGAGATGCCCTTTTTATCTCTCATCAACTCATTTTCTGAATTTTGAAGTGATGTCGTTAGGCTGTCGAATTTTACCAAGGGAACTTTTTAACCCAATTTCAATTTCTTTGGGTTCCACATGTAGTTATTGAATATGTCATCCTTTTAATATGTTTTAATGACCTTTTATTTTTTTACACTTAATATACACTTATATTGGGTGTATTTATATTAGTCACACATAATTTTGAGATTGATTTATCCTTAATTTAAGAATACCTTCTTTATAAGGGATTTCATCACATTTGACATTTCTATTGAGACTTCATTGTTGTTATGCACCAATTCACTCTTATATGGTTTATATACTGTCCTTTGGAATATTATATCATTAATCCATTTATTCTCATGATATTATAAAGTTCTGACTAAATGTCATTCATCAATTATTGTATTCAAGTGTCTCTAATTTTGGTAAAACCCCTTTAACCAAAATATAGGTTTAAATGTTTTAATTATTTGTTCTTATTAATATCCATGTTTTTGAAATGGTTTTAATGATTTATTTATATGGATATTAATGGTTTAAAATTTTAAAAGCTTTAAGGTGGTATGGGACACTTTGATTCAAAATTCTCTTTATTAGATGTTTTAAATGGTTTTGGAAATGGTTTCTTTTTGAATGGATTCATTATTTCAATATACTAAAATGTTATATTGTGATTGAAATGAGTAAATATTATGTTTCCTTTATGCATGTTTTATGTGATACGTTTATGTTATGGTTCTTGGGCATTGTTATGAAAACGGGCGGTTCCGTGATAAACTAAGGGTGGGTGAGCCTAATATAGCTCCCCAATGCATTGGGTAACGCGAAGGAGTGAAACGTTAAGGTTTCTCCGAAGAGATTTAGGGAATATACTTTGGTGGGTATTCCAAATGTAACCAAGATGGTTACTCCATATGTAATAATGTTATGAATGCCTCAAGTTACCTTTTATGTCTTATTTTTTCTATGATTTATTCATGATTTGATGAGGTATGTTAAAGTGTCTATGTTTTACGGGTAAAGTATGATTTCATTCTTATGTATATATGAACTCATGTTTCCTTTCCATATTTTTATAACCCTTACGGATCTTTTTATGCTCATCCCAAGTTTTTTTGAAATGTTTTTCACAGGTAAAGGGAACGGTACATGATATGATGATAGTGTTAAGGAAGTGTCAAGAAAGAATCCATGTATTATTTTAAATATGTTTCCATTGATGGGAAAAAAATGAATACTATCTTTTATGTAACCAATTTTTTTAAATGTGGAATGTAATGTATGTTTTATGATCTAATTCTCTAAAACTCTAAACCTGATAAGATCCTCAATGTGTAATCTTGTAATAACTCAAGATTAAGTATGTTTTAAGGCTGGGGCTTTAGTGTTGGTATCAAAGGTCAGTTTAGATAACTTTAGAGGTTAGGGTATTCTCAAAGCACAAGTGACATTACCATAATGGTTAGAATTTCAGAAAGAGTCCTAGTTTTAGATAAAGTGAATGAGTAAGTATATCTTAGTGTTTACCTTCCTCATTAGTACATGATGGTTTTGTTGATATACTCACACTGACATTTCAGTTTTTAGTGAATGGATGGATCTAGAGGGCACCAAAGAGACAACAGGTTTGAAGGAAACTATGGTGGTTCTCTGATTAAGATACTAGATAAAATGGGGGATTCAATAAGGAAACTCGAGGTTGTTATAAACCAACTATCAAAGAGTCATGATCAACCACTTGAACCTTGGTATGATCTGTAATGCATCATGTACAAGATGACCAATCGATGTGGAAGTTCAGGTAATAATTATAAAGGTAACCATTAGAGTTTATATGATCCTTACTTTTGAGGTAATTATGGTTTATTATATGTTATGATGGAAAATGAATGGCATGAGATAAACATGAGGTTAAAATATGTTATGATTATTTTTGATGATTTTATCTCATTTTGGGGAATGTTTTAAAAATTATATAGTTTTGGAAAAAGGACAACACGCAGACTGTGTGACAACCCGTCGCGTCGGATAAAGCTGTGAGAATCCAACCCACAACCAAAGTGCGACTGGTATTTATCACCTACCACTGGACTACGTGAAGCCCCTGGTTTGTTTGACTAATTATTTTTAGTTAGATGATTTTAGGAATCAAGAGTATGTTTATTTTGGGTTATCTATGGAAATGATTAACCTATCATCGAGGATATGTGATTAGGTTAATTACTTTTCAATATGAGAATTTAAGAGCAACTGATGTTATTTGGAGATAAAAGATAATTGGTACCTTGGAAGACTTTGTGATTAAATCCTTCAAATATTTGGGTTTAAATCTTAGTTTGGTTTACATTGAAGAATTTTATGGACAAATTGTTTATCGAATGGTCCTCGTTGAACATTGGGTTTTGTTGGACAAATTTTGGAGATTAAGTATAGATTTTCTTTTTATAAAGGGTTATCCATTTCTGGATTATCTGATCTTGTACTAACCTTTTTGGTTTCGTTTTTGGTTATTGTCTAAAGACATGGGAAGAATATAGTTCTCTTTTGTGGATTAGGTGATTCTCTAGAAGTTGATTATAGTACTCTTAATGTGAACAAGTCTTCCTAAATACTCGTCTTTTGGAGAAAATATGAGTTTCTGTAAGGAATCTAATAAAATTTGAAAGTCAACATGATAAGTGATTATGTTTCCTTATGAATAAATTCCTCAATAAAAAGTAACTTAAAACAAAAATGTTTTCTATTAAATTTTCCTACTGGGGAATCGAATACCGTTTAACCCATCACAAGTTTGTGATTTTCTTGTGGTTAACTTTCTCCTAAACATCTTTTCTATCACTCTCCATCAGAACATGACCCTATGTTTTCTCCTCCATGTCCATGTTTTCCTACATGGAATCCTAGTATGGGTTAACTCGGGTGACCTCTGTACTTCACTTTCTTTATTTTAAAGTGATTGTTTTACCGAGTCTTTTTCCGATATGGGACTTTCAACGGAGTTTCGAAGCCCAATTTTTAAAATTGCAAGGACTCAATTCCCAGAAGTGGGAAGGATGTAACACCCCAGGTAAATAAATAATTTGACATTTTTATATTTATCCATATTTGTGAATAAAATATTAATATTACTTTAAAGGGGACTCTATGCTCGATGGCGTACCAAATACGAAACAACGAGTTTCTTGGGAATCTTACGTTGCACTTTAATAATAAAATAATATTATTTTAAATGGTAGTTAACGCCTAGCCGTTGTAATGGCGGGAATGAACAGAACTAACTTCAAAATGATTATATATGTTGTCAAATATTTTTACCCCTTACAATAAATGTTAGAGGATTAAACATGCGAATGAATCCAATTTTTAAGCATAAACATTCTAATATTTAATAAAAGGTCGATTAACCGCCTTTTGATGGCGAACCTCTTTTAAATCAACTTTTTGAAAATTTTATGTGTTATATTTGAAAAAAATAAAAATCTTCTTTAGAATCGAGACATCAAAATTTACTTTGTGTAAATTTTTGGTATCTTTCCGATAAAGTTCATTTTTTAATGAATAGTGAAAAATGTTGTATTTTAATTCAAAACCACTTTTTTATATAATTTATTTATATGATTAGATTATCTTTTGAATTGTTTTTAAAGTTAAATTAGAATATATTTTTACCATTTAATCCAATAGTTGTCATTGGAATTATTTTCACTTTGAAATTGCACTTAAACTAGTGTCAATCTTTTGAGACTTATTGTTTCTTAAAAACACGCTATTTGTTTTGACATCGGGAATTAATTATTAAATTAATTAATGAAACTTATATGTTTTGAATTTTTTAAAATAGACACCATTTTTTAATTCGGAATATCAAATATATGTTAGGGTGAAATTTTGGTAATTTTATGAAAAACATCAATTTTTGATGAATAGTGAAACCACTAAGTGGTACTTATAAAAACTGATTTTTCCGTTTAAATGAAATTTTTCCATCTTTGTGCTTTGAATTTCAAAAATCCGACATACATGTTTGTCATTAAGAAGTAAAATGTTGTTCAATGGGATTAAAAGAATTTTTTGGTGAATAGTAACTTATTAAGTTTTTAATCGCGATTAGAGGTAATTAGTGTAGTTTAAGGTAAGAATAATGTTTTAATAAAATAAAATGACCTAAACAAATGTCCTACACTCATTGTATGTGTCATGGCCGACCAATAAAATCTATGGGTAATCTTTGGAACCCCATGGAGCCACTTTGGTTAGAAAATGACATAAATACCTTTTTATTTAATGTTAAAGTAAAAATGACACAAACATGAGATGTTTTACAAAAACAATTTTTACATGGGGTTATACAAGTCTGATTTTTGACTATAAATAATAAATGGAAATCTAAAAAGATTTCCTACATCATAGTATTTGTTTTATAATTTTTAGACATTAAATAAATTAAATTATTTATGACATCATGATGATGCAGCGATGACCTCATTATTTAACGATTTAAATAAAATGAAAAGATAATGTAAAATCTAAGACCTACCCATGTCCAAAACCTATTGGATGGGGGGATATGGAACCCTTATCACCTTATACATGAAACACATCAATTTGGGACCATTAAAATCCGAAACTCATTCTAAAATAAATTAACATTTCTTTACTTTCCAAGAGTGCCCCTCCTCTCCTCTTATAAAAGGCCCCCACCTCTACCTCATTACCCACACATCAAAAGCCTTTGGCTCCGCCAACACCTTCCCATTTTGTCTCTCCAAATCCCTATCTAACTCCTTGAATCCTCACTTTGGGCATAAGTCTTCCCAAGCAATCCTTTGAGCTCAAACCAAAGGAAGTTACCTGATTTTAAGGTAATGTCTTCACTTGTGTCCTTTTTTTTATTTTGCTTCTCCAACCCCCTAAACTCTTTTTATTCATTACTTTTGTAACAACTCCAGTATCTCAAATATACTAGGATGTTCTTATAAGAAGTATTCGAGCTATATTTACCCACACCTTCGTCTAATGGTTATAGAACATACTGTTTCTGTGGTTGGCGATTTTCTGACTCACGAAACGATGATTGTTCAATATTCTTTTAACACCTTTAATGGTGGCCATTATGATGTAACTGTATTTTATATATGATATATATGTTATTTATGTTTACTATATGCTTATGTATTTTATATTTAAACCATACCATTATTCTTTTCATGTTGTGTAAATGCGAAAATTTCATATGAGGAAGTGTGGACTACCACCCCCTCAACTGATGTGACTCGTACATGCAATACATGGAACATATAAAGAATGAAATTAATGAACATATGGGACCTATATAACATATATATTATACTGGAATTATAATATATATATAATTTATTTTTAATTCCGTTTATATGACAATGAAAAAATGAAAGTAGCGTTCATGTGTACGTACGGCTTACCGTCTCCATGAACGGTACATTTCATTTCTTATCTCAAAATGTTATGTACTATTATATTTACATATATATAATGGATTTTTATGTAATATATTGCATCTAAATTATGGATATCATTATAAAAATATAACATATATATATATATCTCATTTTGTTTTAATTCCATTAATATGACAAAAAAATGAAAGTAGTGTTAATGCGTACGTACGACCTACCGTCTCCATGAATGGTGCTTTTAATTTTTCATCTTGAAATGCTAGGAATAGTATAAAATGAATATATACTGGATATATATGATATTTAAAACATCAATACTATTCTGTATATGATTTAACTATAACTACATGGAAAATTATTTTCCAACAAGTTCAATTTTTGACTCATGTACCAAACATCGACAAAAACGTCTGATATGAACTCATATTATTAACCAATTTTTATGAAATTAAAATATGTGATATTAACTGAATAATAATCTTTATATTGGGTCCTTATGCAATTAAAAATTGACCATATTTTATTATTCAGGAATATAAAGAAACGAACAAGACACGTTGGACTTGAGGTAAGGGACCTGACTACTCTCTTTCTTTTAAAGTACACTCTTTTATGTCATTCCTTTTAAAGCTCATCTTTCGTGTTATTGGGATATTCTTTTATATTACTATTCCTGTAATTTTTATGTTAATATGATGAGAGACCCTATTCCCTCTCATCAATCCATTTTGGAAGTTTTAAGTGGCGTCGTTAGGCTGCCGATTTTTCGTAAGGGATTTTTCATCTCACTTTTATTCCCGTGAGATTTATGGTACATTTGCCACAATTTCCTTTGAGTGGTTTATGTACTGCCCATTATTATACACATTGTGTATTATAATTTCATTTATTGGTTTTCACATCTTCATTGTATGACCCTTCTTCCATGGGGTGTACGTTTCGAAAGTTACCCAACTCGGTAAGGGGACCTTTCACCCTCCACTTTTTAAAAGACTTCTTTTGTTATGTCTTTTATTTCACATAATATTATGTTTGGATATGTTCTTTTATATCCATATTGATGTAAATTTTATTTCCAAGTGATGATATTCCCTTTTTATCTCTCATCAACTCATTTTCTGAATTTTGAAGTGATGTCGTTAGGCTGTCGAATTTTACCAAGGGAACTTTTTAACCCAATTTAGATTTCTTTGGGTTCAACAAGTAGTTATTGAATATGTCATCCTTTGAATATGTGTGAATGACATTTTATTGTTTTACACTTAATATCCACTTATATTGGGTGTATTTATATTTTTCACACATCATTTTGAGATTGATTTATACTTAATTTAAGGATACCTTCTTTATAAGGGATTTCATCACATTTGACATTTCTATTGAAACTTCATTGTTGTTATGCACCAATTCACTCTTATATGGTGTTTATACTGTCCTTTGGAATATTATATAATGAATCCATTTATTCTAATGATATTATAAAGTTCTAACTAAATGTTATTCCTTAATTATTGTATTCAAGTGTCTCTAATTTTGGTAAAACCCCTTTAACCAAAATATCGCTTTAAATGTTTTAATTATTTGTTCTTATTAATATCCATGTTTTCGAAATGATTTTAAGGATTTATTTATATGGATATTAATGGTTTAAAATTTTAAAATCTTCAATGTGGTATGGGACACTTTGATTCAAAAATCTCTTTATTAAATGTTTTAAATGGTTTTTGAAATGGTTTCTTTTTGAATGGATTCATTACTTCAATATACTAAAATGTTATATTGTGATTGAAATGTGGAAATGTTATGTTTCCTTTATGCATGTTTTATGTGATACGTGTATGTTATGGTTCTTGGGAATTGTTATGAAAATGGGTAGTTCCGTGATAAACTAAGGGCGGGTGAGCCCGATATAGCTCTCCAATGCATTGGGTAACGTGAAGGAGTGAAACTTTAAGGTTTCTCCGAAGAGATTTAGGGAAAATACTGTGGTGGGTATTCCAAACGTAACCAAGAGGGTTAATCCCTACGTAAGAATGTTATGAATGACTCAAGTTGCCTTTTATGTCTTATGATTTCTATGATTTATTCATGATTTGATGAGGTATGTTAATGTGCCTATGTTTTATGGGTAAAGTATGATTCCTTTCTTATGTATATATGAACTCATGTTTCCTTTCCATATTTTTATAACTCTTACGCAGCTTTTTATGCTCATCCCATGTTTTTTTGAAATGTTTTTCACAGGTCAAGGGAAAGGTACATTATATGATGATAGTTTCGAGGAAGTGTCAAGAAATAATCCATGTTTTATTTTAAATATGTTTCCATTGATGGGAAAAAATGAATACTATCTTTTATGTAACCAATTTGTTTAAATGTGGAATGTAATGTATGTTTTATGATCTAATTCTCTAAAACTCTAAACCTAAAAAGATCTTTAATGTGTAATATTGTAATAACTCAATATTAAGTAAGGTTTAAGGCTGGGGCCTTATAGTTTCTCTATCAAAAGGTGGTAAAAGTGCCTTAATAAGAAAACATGATTTTCATTGTAAAATTTGGTTTGTTCATATCTTATTCTTCTAAAATATGTTTTATGAATATAAAACATATTATATTTACTATAATATATATATATATTAAAATAATATCTCTCACTAATTTTAATTTATTTTATTTATTAAAATAATATAACTTTTTGAGCATTAAAATAGTTTTCTTGTAAAATTATTCCCATTGTATTTAATAGATTTATTATAACTAAAAAATCATTTTAAATTTGTTCAAACCATAGGTTTTAATATATTAGTAAATCATATTCATTACATCTTACTTAAATACTCATTTATGTATAAATTTATTAAATAATTATATTTTACCAATATATATATTTTTGGTAAAACTCATTGTTGTATGTTAGGATGGTTGTCGAGTAAATTAAGTCTTGTGTGTAATGTAATCTTACATTAGTTTTACATATAAAGAAATATAACCTTTATATTTTTTGTAGTTCATGATTACATGTAATTCTGTATAAAATAATCCAATATTAGTGCTTTAATATATGTAAAATAACAATTTTTCGTTTTGTGTGAAATGAAAAATATAAAAAAGAATTAATTTATTTGAAAATAAATTATTCAAATTTTTTTTGGGTGTTAAAATAAATAAAATAAATTCCTTCAATATGATAATATAAATTTAATTGGGTATTTGTTTGTATACCACAATTTTTTCACTCTTTTATTTTTTCACCTTACTGATATAACATATATTTACTACAATTTTTCTTCATAGTGAAAAAAATAAATTATTTTTTTTTACCAAATTATAAAAATCATAAATTAAAATATTGAATCTATTTTTAAATATTATATTTATATAGATGTTAATAATTGATTTTAATATAAATGAGTAAGACACAACTAAAAATAAATTTTAAAGAAATTAGTTTTTGAGATAAAAAATGATACTTGTCCATCATCATGTATAATGTTGGTTTCATTGTAAATAACTAGTTATTATCTGATTATATTAGAATTAAGTTACATTAAAATCAACATAAAACTATAATATTAATTTTAAAATATTATTTTCATGAAAATAAATTATATTCATTCCAAAATTTTATTTTTCCATTGTTCACTAAAAAATTAATATTTTCATAAAAATAAAAAATTTAAAATTATGATAAAATTTTTAGTCTAATTTAGAAAATTATACTATAAAAATTTCTTTATTTCTGAAATATAATTCATTTATAAATGTTATACAATTAAAATTTTATAAAATAAAATTTCTAAATGGAGAGTAATTAAAATATAATATTTACCATTAATAAGTAATATCATTCATTTTAATAAATGGATTTCTGAATCCTAAAATTAAATTTCTAAATTTTTTGTTCCTATTTAAAAATAATTCATCGATAAATTTTTATTGAGTAGAACATTATGTATATACATATTTTTTATTAGATTTTCAAATTCACACTCTCTTATTTAATAATTATGTTATAATTGTAACATTTAGAAAATAGTTATACAATATCACAAAATGATTAATGTTTAGTGATGTGTGTTAATTACTAAATTAAATTAATAATTCATTTAATGTGAAATATATCATACAATTTTTGTGAGTAAAATTATACCCTTTTATATTATTGACCCCTAAAAATTATGCCTCCCAGATTCAAAAAAACTTAGATATCTCAATTTCATAAAATAGACATGTTCTGATGTAGATTTTCATATTTTTAATTTTTTAAGTGTTATTTAACCACGTAAGTAGTCTTATTAAAAATCTCCAAATCTCTAAGATCCAAAATTTTTAATAGAATATTATTCTATGGAAATATCATTCTCTAGAGATATAACCTACAAGTTCAATAAATTTGAGGGATCATTTACATACATGAATCAGATAGATACATGAAACTCATCATGAACCTAATAAATATTTAAGGAAATAACCTATAAATAAGATATATTCCCTACATGATCATGAATCTAAAATGGATCAATATAGATAGGGATTAATGTTTCTGTCATTAAAAATCTCATAATATTCAACTATAATTTTTTTACTATAATAACTTATCACTAAAATGATATTCTATATTTCACTTTGGATTTTCAATAAATATTTTATTTCAAATTTAGGATTCATAGATGTGATTTTTAATGTCTCTAATTATAACACCCCAGGTAAATAAAGAATAAGACATTTTATTATTTATCCATATTTGTGAATCAAATATTAATATTATTTAAAAGGGGATGCTATGCTCGATGGCGTACCCAATACGCAACAACGAGTTTCTTGGGAATCTTACGTTGCACTCTAAAAATAAAATAATATTATTTTAAAAGATAGTTAACGCCTAGCCGTTGTAATGGCGGGAATGAACAGAACTAACTACCAAATGATTATATATTTTTGTAAAATATTTTTACTTTTTACAAAAAATGTTAGAGGATTAAAAATGCGAATGAATCCAATTTTAAGCGTAAACATTCTAATATTCTTTAAATGGTCGATTAACCGCCTTTTGATGGAGAGCCTCTTTTAAATCCACTTTTTGACAGTTTTATGTGTTATATTTGAAAAAATAAAATTCTTCTTTAGAATCGGGACATCAAAATTTACTTTGTGTAAATTTTTGGTATCTTCCCGATAAAGTTCATTTTTTAATGAATAGTGTAAAATGTTGTATTTTAATTCAAAACCACTTTTTAATCTAATTTATTTATATGATTATATTATAATTTTAATTTGTTTTAAAGTAAAATTGGAAAATATTTTTACCATTAAATCCAATAGTGGTCGTTGGAATTAATTTCACTTTGAAATCGGACTTAAACTAGTGTCAATCTTTTGATAGTTATTGTTTCATAAAAACACGCTATTTTCTCTGATAGCGGGAATTAATTACTAAATTAATTAATCCAACTCATATTTTGTGAATTTTGTAAAATGGAATTCATTTTTGAATTCGGAATATCAAATATAGCTTAGGGTGAATTTTTGGTATTTTTCTGAAAAACTTCAATTTTTGATGAATAGTGAAACCACAAAGTGGTACTTATAAAAACTGATTTTTCGTTTAAATGAAATTTTACCACTTATGTGTTTTGAATTTCAAAACTTCTACATAAATTTTTTTCATTATGAAGTAAAATGTGGTTCAATGAGATAAAAATAATTTTTTGGTGAATAGTAACTTATTATGTTTTTAATCGTGATTAGAGGTAATTAGTGTAGTTTAAGGTAAAAATAATGTTTTAATAATATGAAATGAACATGACACATGTTCTAACCTCATTTTATGTGTCATGGCCGACAAGACAACCCATGGGTTAACTTGGGGACCCAATGAAGCCACTTTGGTTGGAAAATGACATTAATATCTTTTTATTTATAGTTAAAGTAAAAATGAGACAAACATGACATGTTTTACTAAAACAAATTTTACATGGGGTTATACAAATACGATTTTTGACTATAAATATTCATTGGAAATCTAAAAAGATTTCCTACATCATAGTATTTCTTTTATAATTTTTTGACATTAAATATATTAAATTATTTATGACATCATGATGATGCAGCGATTACCTCATTAATAAAGGATTTAAATAAAATGAAAAGATAATGTACAATATATGACCTACACATGTCCAAAACCTATTTTATGAGTGGATTTCGAACGCTTATAACCTTATCCTAGAATTTTATCAATTTGGGACCATTTAAATCTGAAACTCATTTTCAAATAAAGTAATATTTCGTTACTTTCCAAGAGTGCCCCTCCTCTCCTCTTATAAAAGGTCCCCACCTATACCTCTTTACCCACACTCCCAAAGCCTTTGGCTCGGCCAACCTCTGCCAATTTTGTCTCTAAACTTCCCTCTATTACTCCTTGAAGCCTCACTTTGGGCAGAAGTCTTCCCAAGGAAGCCTTTGAGCTCAAACCAAAGGGAGTTTCCCGATTTTAAAGTAATGTCTTCTTTTGAGTCCTTTTGTTTTATTTTGCTTATCCAACCCCCCCTAAACTCTTTTTATTCTTTTCTTTTGTAACAACTCCAGTATCCTCAATATACTAGGATTTCATTATAAGAATAATTCTAGCTACACTTACACACACCTACATCTAATGGTTAAAGAACATACTGTTTCCGTGGATGGCGAATTTCTACCTCACGAAACGATGATTGTTCAACACTCATATAACACCTTCAAATGTGGCCATTAAGATGTCACTATATTTATATATGATATATAATATTTTTATGTTTTACTTAAGATTATTTATTTTTCATTTGTGTCTTACCTTTATGGATTCCACTATGGGTATACGCGATATCTTTATTTTAGGAAGTGCGTACTACCGCCCCCTCAAAGTGATGTGATTCGTTAATGCCATACATGGGACGTATAAAGGATGGATTTAATGTTATTATATATGATGTTATACTGGAATTATTATATACCTCTATATCATTATTATTTCTTTCCATTAAAGTATGAGATAGAAATGAAAGTAGCGTTCATGCGTACGTACGGCTTACCGTCTCCATGAACGGTGCATTTCATTTCTTATCCCCAAATGTAATGTACTATTAAAAGTACATTTATATAATGGATATATATAATGAATGATATATCTAAATTATGAATATAATTCTGGAATTAATATATACAAACCTCTCATTTAGTTTTAATTCGATTAATATGACAAAGAAATGAAAGTAGCGTTCATGCGTACGTACGGCTTACCGTCTCCATGAACGGTGCATTTCATTTCTTACCTCTAAATGATTATGTAATATTAAAAATACATGTATATGATGGATATATATGATATATATGATATCAAAATCAGGAATGTCATTCTGGATATAAATAACCGTTGACCACAAGAACAACATGTAATTTTAAGAAGTCCATTTTCGACTTAAGAACCAAATATCGACAAAACAAACATTATTAACTTAAATGGTTACATAATGTTTATAACATGGCAATAAGTGATATAAAAGGAATAATTAACTTTAAAAATGTTCTTAATCAAGTAGAAATTAACTCAAGTTTATTATTCAGGACGTTAAAGAACGAACAAGATATGTTGGACTTGAGGTAAGGGATCCTACTTCTCTCTTTCTTTTTAAGTACGCTCGTTATGTCATTCCTTTTAAAGCTCATATTTCATGTTATTGGGATTTTCTTTTATATTACTCCTACTGTAATTTTTATGTTCATATGGTGAGAGACACTATTTTCTCTCATCGATCCATTTTGGATGTTTTGAGTGGCGCCGTTAGGCTGCCGAATTTTCGTAAGAGATCTAACCTCTCTCTTTTTTAAGTACTCTCATTTATGTCACTTCTTTTAAGCTCCTCTTTGCTATGATGGGGGATGTTCTTTTATATTCCTATTTCTGTACACTTTATTGTAATATTATGGGATACTCTATTTGATCTCATCAATCCATTTTTTTGGAAGCTTTAAGTGGCGCCGTTAGGATGCCGAGTTTTTGTAAGGGATCCTACACCTCTCTTTCTTTTTAAGTACATTCTTTTATGTAATTCCTTTAAAAGATAATATTTATTGTTATTGGGATATAATTTTATATTAATATTACTGTAATTTTTATTTTCATATGATGAGAGACCCTATTATCTCTCATCAATCCATTTTTGAAGTTTTGAGTGGCGTCGTTCGGCTGCCGAATTTTTCGTAAGAGATCCAACCTCTCTCTTTCTTTTTAAGTACTCTCCTTTATGTCACTTCTTTTAAGCTTCAATTTGTTATGTTGGGGGGATGTTATTTTATATTCCTCTTTCTATAAACTTTATTTTAATATTATGAGATACCCTATTTGATCTCATTAATCCATTTTTGTATGTTTTATGTGGCGCCGTTAGGCTGCCGAGTTTTCGTAAGGGATTTTTCATCTCACTTTTATTCTCGTGAGATTTATGCTACATTTGCCACAATTTCCTTTGAGTGGTGTATGTACTTCCCAATATTCTACTCTTTGTGTAATATACTTTCGTTTATGAGTATTTACATTAATGATTTATTATCCTCCTTTCATGGGGTGTATGTTTTGAAAGATACCCATGTCGGTAAGGGAACAATTCACCCTCATCTTTTTAAAAGAATTATTTTGTTGGGTCTTTTAATTTAAGTATTGTTATGTTGGGATATGTTCTCATATATCATTATTGATGTATCTTTTATGTACAAGTGATGAGATACACTTTTTATCTCTCATCATCTCATTTTGATGTGACGCCGTTAGGCTGTCAGGGGAACTTCTTAACCCAATTTTGATTTCTTTGGGTTCAACATGTAGTTATTGAATATTTCATCGTTTGAATATGTGTGAATGACCTTTGATTATTTTACACTTAATATCCACTTATATTCGGTGTATTCATTTGTCACACATAATTATGTAATTGATTTATCCTTAAACCAAGGATACCGTCTTTGTATGGGACTACATCTCAATCTCCTTTCATTGAGGCATATTTCGTTTTATACACAACTTTCTTTTATACAGTGTATAAACCCCTTTGACTTTTAATTTTATACAAAAGGAATCTTTTTATATGAAGCGTTTTACTAAACGAAAAAAAGTAATGTTTCTTTTAACGTACGCGGTGACAATGACCTTTTCCGCCGCCACGAGTATTATTTAGTCTTTGACTTCCTCAACAAGCCGTGATGTTTTTCAAATGAAATAAATACCATATACTCTTTTATGTATTTTGGTATTGAAAATGGTTTTTGTAATGGATTTGTTATGTCAATAAATTTGAGTGATATATTGTGATCAAAGTGTGGAAATGTTTTCTTTACATTATGTTTGTTTTATGTCTTATGATTTTATTATGGTACTTAGACATTTAACGGGTGGTTACGTGATAAACCATATGACGGGTGGTGTCGTGAATTCCAGGATGGGTGGTTACGTTATAACCTCCAATGCATTGGGTATGGAAGTTGGCCGTATGGCTATTCCATTAAGTATGTATAAAAATTGGTCGTATGGCTATTCCATTAAGTGATATGTGTGGATGTCGACCGTATGGTTATTCCACTTAAGTATGTTTATGTCCCAAGTTACCTTTATATATGTTATGTGTTCTTTATATGTGTTTTATGGTAATCTTTTGGTTACAAAAAGGTAAGTAATGATACTTTTTTTCAGTGAAGAGTTTTTACTACTCCATGAAGGTGAAAAGTGTTACTTTGATAAAGTATTCATGGTTTACTTGTTGTTTTGAAAAACTAACAGTTTTCATTCTTTGTGTAACCCTCACTGAGTTTTTTATGCTCATCCAAAGTTTTTGAAATGTTTTTCACAGGACTTAGCGTGGAATAGGGTCAAGGATGGGATCAAGGGAAAGTAATGCTACCTAAAACATGGAACTATACATGTTTCTTTTTAAGAGTTTTTTTATGGAAATTTAGTAGAAGTGACTACTTTGTAATCTTTTGAGATGTAATAGTTATGTCATAATTCTCTAAAACTGTAAACCTGATAAGATCCTCAATGTGAATTAATCATTTAATTCAATATTAAGTAAGGTTTAAGGCTGGGGCCTTATAGTTGGTATCAAAGGTCGGTTTAGACAACTTTAGAGGTTAGGGTATTCTTTAAGCATAAGTGACATGACCATAATGATTAGGATTTCAGAAAGATTAATAGTTTTTAGATAAAGTGAATGAGTAAGTATATCTTAGTGTTTACCTTCCTCATTAGTACATGATGGTTTTGTTGATATACTCACACTGACATTTCTGTTTTTAGTGAGTGGATGGATCTAGAAGGCACCAAAGAGACAACAAGTTTGAAGGAAACTGTGGTGGTTCTCTGATTAAGATACTAGATAAAATGGGGGATTCAATGAGGAAACTCATGGTTGTTCTAGACCAACTATCAAGGAGTCATGATCAACCACTTGAACCTTGCTATGTTCTGTGATACATCATGTATGATATGAACAATCGATGTTGAAGTTCAGGTAATAATTATAAAGGTAACCATTAGAGTTTATATGATCCTTACTTTTGAGGTAATTATGTGTTATTATATGATATGATGGAAAATGAAAGGCATGAGATAAACTTGAGGTTAAAATATGTTAGGATTATTTTTGAAGATTTTATCTCATTTTGGGGAATGTTTTAAGAATTATATAGTTTTGGAAAAAGGACAACACGCAGACCGTGTGACAACCCGTCGCGTCGGACAAAGCTGCGGGCATCGAACCCACAACCAAAGTGCAAATGGTATTTATCGCCTACCACTAGACTACATGAAGTCCCTGGTTAGTTTGACTGATTCTTTCTAGTTATATGATTTTATGAATAGTGATTAAGTTGATTTTGGGTTATTTATGAAAATGATTAACCTATCATGGAGGATATGTGATTAGGTTAATTACTTTTCAATATAAGACTTTAAGAGCAACAGATGTTGTTTGGAGATAAATGTTACAATTTATCTTGGAAGACTATGTGACTAAATCCTTCAAATATTTGGGTTTCAACCATAGTTTAGTTTACTTTGAAGAATTTTATGGACAAATTGTTTATCTAATGGTCCTCGTTGAACTTTGGGTTTTGTTGGACAAATTTTTGAGTTTAAGCATAGATTTTATTTTTATAAAGGGTTATCCTTTTCTGGATTATCTGATCTTGTACTATACTTTTTGGTTTTGGTTTTGGTTAAAGTATAAAGAAATGGGAAGTATATAGTTCTCTTTGGTGGATTAGGTGATTCTCTAGAAGTTGATTATAGTACTCTTAATACGAACAAGTCTCCCTAAATACTCCTCTTTTGGAAACAAATATGAGTTTGTGTAAGGAATCTAATAAAAGTCGAAAGTCAACATGATAAGTGATTATGTTTTCTTATGAATAAATTCCTCAATAAAAAGTAACTTAAAACAAAAATGTTGTCTATTAACTTTTCCTACTGGGGAATCGAATACCGTTTTACCCATCACAAGTTTGTGATTTTCTCATGGTTAACTTTCTCCTAAACATGTTTTCTATCACTCTCCATCAGAAAATGACCCTATTTTTTCTCCTCCATGTCCATGATTTCATACATGGAATCCTAGTATGGGTTAACATGGGTGACCTTTGTACTTATATTTCTTTATTTTAAAGTGATTGTTTTACCGACTCTTCTTCCGATGTGGGACATTCAAGGATGTTTCCAAGCCCAATTTTAAAATTGCGGGGACGCAATTCCCAAAAGGGGGGAAGGATGTAACACCCCAGGTAAATAAAGAAAATGACATTTTAATATTTATCCATATTTGTGAATCAAATATTAATATTACTTTAAAGGGGATGCTATGCTCGATGGTGTACCCAATACGTAACAACGAGTTTCTTTGGAATCTTACGTTGCACTCTAAAAATAAAATAATATTATTTTAAAAGGTAGTTAACGCCTAGCCGTTTTAATGGCGGGAATGAACAGAACTAAATACCAAATGATTATATATGTTTGTCAAATATTTTTACTTTTTACAACAAATGTTAGAGGATTAAAAATGAGAATGAATCCAATTTTAAGCGTAAACATTCTAATATTCTTTAAAAGGTTGATTAACCACCTTTTGATGGCAAACCTCTTTTAACTCCACTTTTTGACAATTTTATGTGTTATATTTTAAAAAATAAAATTCTTCTTTATAATTGGGACATCAAAATTTACTTTGTGTAAATTTTTGGTATCTTCCCAATAAAGTTCATTTTTTAATGAATAGTGTAAAATGTTGTATTTTATTTCAAAACCTCTTTTTAATCTAATTTATTTGTATGATTAGATTATCATTTTAATTGGTTTTAAAGTAAAATTAGAAAATATTTTTACCATTAAATTCAATAGTGGTCGTTGAAATTAATTTCACTTTGAAATCAGACTTAAACTAGTGTCAATCTTTTGATACTTTTTGTTTTATAAAAATATGCTATTTGCTCTGACAGCGGGAATTAATTATTAAATTAATTAATGAAACTTATATGTTGTGAATTTATTAAAATGGATATCATTTTTGAATCCGGAATATCAAATATAGCTTAGGGTGAATTTTTGGTATTTTTATGAAAAACGTCAATTTTTGATGAATAGTGAAACCACTAAGTGGTACTTATAAAAAATGATTTTTCGTTTAAATGAAATTTTACAACTTCTGTGTTTTGAATTTCAAAAATCCGACATACATGGTTGTCATTAAGAAGTAAAATGTGGTTCAATGAGATAAAAATAATTTTTTGGTGAATAGTAACTTATTAAGTTTTTAATCGCGATTAGAGGTAATTAGTGTAGTTTAAGGTAAAAATAATGTTTTAATAATATGAAATGAACTTGACACATGTCCTAACCTCATTGGATGTGTCATTGCCGACCAAGAAAACACATGGGTCAACATGGGGACCCCATGAATCCACTTTGGTTGGAAAATGACATTAATATCTTTTTATTTAAAGTTAAAGTAAAAATGAGACAAACATGAAATGTTTTACTAAAACAAATTTTACATGGGGTTATAAAAATCAGATTTTTGACTATAAAAATTCATTGGAAAGATAAAAAGACTTCCTACATCATAGTATTTTATTTATAATTTTTAGACATTAAATAAATTAAATTATTTATGACATCATGATGATACAGCGATTACCTCATTAATAAAGGATTTAAATAAAATGAAAAGATAATGTAAAATATATGACCTACACATGTCCGAAACCTATTGGATGGGTGTATTTAGAACCCTTATTACCTTATCCTCGAATTATATCAATGTGGGACCATTTAAATCCGAAACTCATTTTCAAATAAAGTAATATTTCTTTACTTTCCAAGAGTGCCCCACCTCTCCTCTTATAAAAGGCCCCCACCTCTACCTCTTTTCCCACACTCCCAAAGCCTTTGGCTCGGCCAAAATCTGCCAATTTTGTATCTCCACTTCCCCTTATTACTCCTGGAAGCCTCACTTTGGGCACAAGTCTTCCCAAGGAAGCCTTTGAGCTCAAACCAAACGGAGTTACCCGATTTTAAGGTAATGTCTTCTTTTGAGTCCTTTTGTTTTATTTTGCTTCTCCAACCCCCCCCCCCCCCTTAACTCTTTTTATTCTTTTCTTTTGTAACAACTAAAGTATCCTCAATATACTAGGATGTTGTTATATGAAGGTTTCGAGCTACACTTACACGAACCTACATCTAATGTTTAAAGAACATACTGTTTCCGTGGATGGAGAATTTATGCCTCACGAAACGATGATTGTTCAACACTCATATAACACCTTCAAAGGTGGCCATTAAGATGTAACTCTATTTATATATGATATATAATATTTTTATGTTTTACTTAAGCTTCTGTATTTTTCATTTGTGGCTTACCTTTATGGCTTCCATTATGGGTATACGCGATATCTTCATTTTAGGAAGTGCGGACTACCGCCCCCTCAAAGTGATGTGATTCGTTAATGCCATACGTGGGACGTATAAAGAATGGATTTAATGTTATTATATATGATGTTATACTGGAATTATTATATAACTCTATATCATTATTATTTCTTTCCATTAAAGTATTACATAGAAATGAAAGTAGCGTTCATGCGTACGTACGGCTTACCGTCTCCATGAACGGTGCATTTCATTTCTTATCCCCAAATGTAATGTACTATTAAAAGTACATTTATATAATGGATATATATAATGAATGATATATCTAAATGATGAATATAATTCTGGAATTAAAATATAAATACCTCTCATTTAGTTTTAATTCCATTAATATGACAAGGAAATGAAAGTTGTGTTCATGCGTACGTACGGCTTACCATCTCCATGAACGGTGCATTTCATTTCATACCTCTAAATGATTATGTAATATTAAAAATACATGTATATGCTGGATATATATGATATATATGATATACAAATCAGGAATGTCATTCTGGATATAAAGAACCTTTGACCACATGAACAACATGTAATTGTAAGAAATGCACTTTCGACTTAAGAACCAAATATCGACAAAACAAACATTATTAACTTAAATGGTTACATAATGTTTATAACATGGAAATAAGTGATATAAAAGGAATAATGAACTTTAAAAAGGTTCTTAATCAAGTAGAAATTAACTCAAGTTTATTATTTAGGACGTTAAAGAACGAACAAGACAAGTTGGACTTGAGGTAAGGGATCCTACTCCTCTCTTTCTTTTTAAGTACGCTCTTTATGTCATTCCTTTTAAAGCTCATATTTCTTGTTATTGGGATTTTCTTTTATATTACTCCTACTCTACTTTTTAGGTTCATATGGTGAGAGACCCTATTTTCTCTCATCAATCCATTTTGGAAGTTTTGTGTGGCGCCGTTAGGCTGCCGAATTTTCGTAAGAGATCTAACCTCTCTCTTTTTTAAGTACTCTCATTTATGTCACTTCTTTTAAGATCCTATTTGTTATGATGGGGGATGTTCTTTTATATTCCTCTTTTTGTACATTTTATTGTAATATTATGAGATACTCTATTTGATCTCATCAATCCTTTTTTTTTTTGGAAACTTTAAGTGGCACTGTTAGGCTGCTGAGTTTTCGTAAGGGATCCTACACCTCTCTTTCTTTATAAGTACATTCTTTTATTTCATTCCTTTAAAAGGTAATATTCCTTGTTATTGGGATATGATTTTATATTACTCTTACTGTAATTTTTATGTTCATATGATGAGAGACCCTATTCTCTCTCATCAATCCATTTTGGAAGTTTTGAGTGGCGCCGTTAGGCTGCCGAATTTTTCGTAAGAGATCCAACCTCTCTTTTTCTTTTTAAGTACTCTCCTTTATGTCACTTCTTTTAATCTCCACTTTGTTATGTTTGGGGGATGTTCTTTTATATTCCTCTTTCTATAAAATTTATGTTAATATGATGAGATACCCTATTTGATCTCATCAATCCATTTTTGTAAGTTTTATGTGGCGTCGTTAGGCTGCCGAGTTTTCGTAAGGGGTTTTTCATCTCACTGTTATTCTCGTGAGATTTATGCTACATTTCCCACAATTTCCTTTGATTGGTGTATGTAATGCCCATTATTCTACTCTTTGTGTAATATACTTTCGTTTATGGTATTTACATTAATGATTTATTGTCCTCCTTTCATGGGGTGAATGTTTTGAAAGATACCCATGTCGGTAAGGGAACCTTTCACCCTCATCTTTTTAAAAGACTTATTTTTTTGGGTCTTTTAATTTACATATTTTTATGTTGGGATATGTTCTCATATATCCTTATTGATGTAACTTTTATGTCCAAGTGATGAGATTCACTTTTTATATCTCATCAACTCATTTTGATGCGACGCTGTTAGGCTGTCAAGGGAACTTCTTAACCCAATTTCGATTTCTTTGGGTTCAACATGTCGTTATTGAATATGTCAACCTTTGAATATGTGTGAATGACCTTTGATTATTTTACACTTAATATCCACTTATATTTGGTGTATTCATTTTTCACACATAATTATGTAATTGATTTATCCTTAAACCAAGGATATCGTCTTTGTATGGGACTACGTCTCAATCTCCTTTCATTGGGGAATATTTCGTTTTATACACAACTTTCTTTTATACGGTGTATAAACCCCTTTTACTTTTACTTTTATACAAAAGGAATCTTTTTATACGAAGCATTTTACTAAACGACAAAAAGGAATGTTTCTTTTAACGTACGCGGTGACAAAGACCTTTTCCGCCGCCGCGAGTATTATTTAGTCTTTGGCTTCCTCAACAAGCCATGATGTTTTTAAAATGAAATAAATACCATATACTCTTTTTTGTATTTTGGAATTGAAAATGGTTTTTGTAATGGATTTGTTATGTCAATATATTTGAGTGATATATTGTGATCAAAGTGTGGAAATGTTTTCTTTACATTATGTTTGTTTTATGTCTTATGATTTTATTATGGTACTTGGACATTTAACGGGTGGTTACATGATAAACCATATGACGGGTGGTGCCGTGAATACCAGGACGGGTGGTTACATTATAACCTCCAATGCATTGGGTATGGAAGTCGTCCGTATGGCTATTCCATTAAGTATGTATGGAAATTGGTCGTATGAAAATTCCATTAAGTGATATGTGTGGAAGTCGACCGTATGGTTATCCCACTTAAGTATGTTTATGTCCCAAGTTACCTTTATATATGTTATGTGTTCTTTATATGGGTTTTATGGTAATACTTTGGTTACAAAAAGGTAAGTAATGATACTTTTTTTTCAATGAAGAGTTTTTACTACTTAATGAAAGTGAAAAGTGTTACTTTGATAAAGTATTCATGGTTTACTTATTGTTTTGAAAAACTAACAATTTTCATTCTTTGTGTATCCCTTACTAAGCTTTTTATGCTCATCCCAAGTTTTTGAAATGTTTTTCACAGGACTTAGCGTGGAATAGGGTCAAGGATGCGATCAAGGGAAAGTAATTCTACCAAAAACATGGAACTATACATGTTTCTTTTTAAGAGTTTTTTTTATGGAAATTTAGTAGAAGAAACTACTTTGTAATCTTTTGAGATGTAATAGTTATGTCCTAATTCTCTAAAACTCTAAACCTGAAAAGATCCTCAATGTGAATTACTCATTTAATTCAATATTAAGTAAGCTTTAAGGCTGGGCCTTATACTAATAATATTTACAATTTCATCACCTATCTCAGGTCCAAATATGTTTCATTCTCTAACAAAATACCTATATGTTAGATTATAATATATCATTCCATAGATGGTTTTTAATAAACTGATTACATATAAAATATGTTTCATCCATTTTAGAATTAAATATTTAAATTAAATTTAAATTTATAATAAAATAATTTACATTTATAGAAATTAAATAATTTACATTAATGTAATTGTAACTTGACATTAGGAATAGTATCATGACGATTAGGAATAAAAATATTCCTAATAAAATATTAACCCATATGTGGGTATATAAATGATATTTGTACATCTTATTAGGGACAATATTATATATTTATATCATTAAAAATGTAAATAAATTTATAAAAATTATAAATTATGTGTTGCTATATTTGTGATTCACAAATATTAATTTACAATTTTATAATTAAAATAATCATTTAAAAGAATATATTTTTTCATAAATTAGAGTTATAAACTAGTATTTTTATTTTTATTTTTTATGAGATAATTTTATGAGACCATGATTAATTTCTCATGTTTTTATAAAAACAATTAATGTTTTAAAATTGTTATTTTATGAATAATTTCTAATTCTAAAAAGAAAACAATTATCATATTTTAAAAAATTATTTTAAAATAAAATACTACTCATTTATGAATTTTGTACATCGAAAACGTGGGAATTTTTTTTTCGGAATGTACTAAAATACTTGAATATTTAATAAATATTTATATACTATAATTTACGTTATATATACATTATAAGTTTAATACAATATTCTAATCATCAGGAACGATGTATGAACCATAATCCCAAACATAATCAAAAATTTTTAACATATATATTAATAATTCATAACTATTTATATTCTTGATCCAAAATAATAAAATAATGAATAAAATAATCAAAAAACCACTTCTCCTCCACTATAAATACCACCCCTCACCCCATATTCTCTTCACACCGCTCAAACATTAATAATTGTCTAAATTTTTCCCAATACTATTCCCAAGCTTCTTCCCAAGCCTCTTCTCCAAGTCAATGACCTTCTATTATCACCAAAATTTCAAACCTATGATCGTTAATGATGATGTCGAGGAGAAGATACCAAATGGTACAAATCCTCATTAATATTATTTTATATTATTTTCAATTCTTCTTATTTTGTTTTGGTCAATTCACCTAACAATATCCAAGAGGCATGGAAATTACATTATCATGTATATATTGTAATTTTATTAGGTTTATAGAAATATTCATCTTCAAACTCTCTCTCCTATAACTTTTATACAAAAATAAAAACATCATTTTTGTTATGTCGAATTACAGACATCATGAATGATGTGTTTTCAATTTTTAAACACCTTTTTTTAATGGTAATAAAAACATTTTAATTGATGAAGTATGTTTTAAATCATTGTATATATCCTCTCTTATGTTCTATAATTAAGAAATATACATAATATTTAATTTTATAATGAAACTAGTTTATGATGATCAATGTACCTCCAAACTGATTCAAATGAATATCATTATTGTTTTGTCCAATGAATAATTTTATTTTCTAAATTAATGATTTATGATACCATTTAATATTAATAAAACTTATAAATATCATTTCATTCCACTTATTAAGTATCTATTATGTTCTACTAGAAATTCCATTACGTACCACCCATGGAAACTATATAATGATCTCACCCGGAACAATGGAAATAACCAAATATTACTTATTAATGGGTTGAAATAGGTTATGAAAATATTATATTCTCATTTATTAATATTAATATCATCATTAAATATATTTTTAACACTATTTTTAACATTATACATGGGATTTTAACACCTTTTAAGTAATATTAAACCTAGGTAGGGGAATTCTTAACCTAGTTTCCATTATTTGGATAAACCTTCTACTTTATACACGATGTTTTATGAAGATTAATTTTGTAATTAATTTTTTTATAATATGTTTTAATACGTGTATTTATAGTTCATACACATATTCATTTAATTCTATTAATTCTTACATCAATTACATTATATTTGTAAGGGACATTACTTTCAAAATCTTATTAATGTAAAAAATATATTTTCATATATACGGTATGAGTGGGTTTTACCATTTTCATGATTATTTATTACTAAAATGATTACTTTATATGTTTTAATAGTGATTTTTAGTGTATATTATTTCATTATTAGGTGGGAGGTTGTCATACAATTTTATAGGATATTTTTTAAAAAAAATATTTTGATATTTTTATGTGTTTTTTCCATGGATTAAATGAGTTATCAAATGTTTTATTCATGATATGTTACATGTACATTGTTATTAATGGGTTTATCCAATTATATCTCAACATTTTATGGTGTTAGACCCATTATTGGTCAATATATGCTTGGTTCATACCATTATTTTTTGAATATATATCAGATGATCCCCTTTCCAGCTCTCCAATGAAAGGGGTACTCTAGATATAGATGTTGATTGAATGGTTATTCCATGTGTAATAGTGAATTTAAGAGTGATGTGGAAAAATGTTCAAAGGAAACATCGGGATGTTTCAATGTAATTTAATGAATTTTTATAATATTGGTTTTATTGGTTTTTATGTTATCACTTGACTAATGATTTCATTCCTTTTATCCCATATGTAGATTTTTGTGCTCTTCCCATGTTTTTTAGGTTATATGGATGTGTATGAAGAATAATTAATCCACGTTAAATGTTACTAATATTTCCCAAAAAAATCAGGTTTTATTAATGTATTAAGTTTTTAAATAAATGGATACTATTTTAGAAGTTCCCACTGTGTATATAATTTGGATGTTAATTATGCTTTATGTAATAATTCACCAAATATCAAAACTTGAAAAGACTGAGAATGAAAAAGAAAAAAATTCATTGAATAAAACTCTAGATTATGTAATGAATTAGTGCTGGGTATTTATAGTGGGTATCATACTATATTTTTGATAACATTAGGGGTTTTTTAAATTTACTATAATACTATAAATGTTTTTTTACTCAATGTTTAATTTTAAATTTTATATCATTTTATTATTTACATGTTTTATTTTCTAAGATATTTATAATTAGAATAGTTTTCCAAAAAAATAGAAAGATAAATTGAAGTATTAAGGAAAAAATATGCTTATATCTGTCTAAATCTGTAACCTAGAATGATTGGAATGGTAACCTTGCAATTTATGATTATAATGACTCAGTTGAATTAGGTGATAATTGCTGGTAGTGTTCTTGTAATATATGACATGTTATACCATGATGTAACTTGTCTTTTGTGAATTATTATATAGGGAAACATTTCTCATCATTTAGTGGAAAACCATATTTAGTGGTATCATCAGAATGGATCAATACACTGGAAAATATATTTGATGTCTTGGGATGTTCAGTACATCAAAAGGTAACCCTTTAAATTTATCGTTCTGATTGTGAAACTGATCGATGGGGGTATTTTGTTAACAATAAAAGATAGAAATAATATTTTTATTCCATGTAATAAGAAACATTCAATGATATATTCCTTGAAAATTACTTCCTAATGGTTTTTTAACTACAAATGGAAAAACAATTATGGGAATTTATGAAAATGAAGAAGAATTTGAAACTTTATATGAGAAGCACCTCCCAAGATTTCCCAAGTATGTGCCATATTTTGTTGGGGATACTTATAGTAAAATTAATTGGTTTCAGTCTAGATTGAAACCAAGTTTATGAAGAGAATTCGTATAATTAGAATTTCAAATCTATGAGAGAATTATACCTTATGATAAATATGATGAAATGGAGTTTTTAGAGACATATTTTCCTTGTGATGATAAGAATATGACTCATTAAGGTTGGCATGCTTTGGGAATGAATTCATCAAAAAATATGGTGGTAGGAAAATAAAATTCAATTCTAGTGAAAGGTGTGATTAAAAATCATCATCGATAATATCTTTTAAATTATGCCATCTTGTATTAATATGGAATGTTAGGACACATGGATCTTGATTTGAAAGAAAATTTTCAGATGAATAACGAGAAACTAATCTTAAGATGCTTCAATTGTAATGATTTGGGTTATTTTACTAATGTGTGTCCAAATTAAGTCACTTAGGTGATAAATCAAGAATATATGAAACATAAGGGTGTGGAAAAATCCTTTGAAACCACATCAGAAAATTTTGAAGCATCAAACGAATAAGTATCAACTACATTGTTAATTTTTATAGAATATTCCTATGTGATGTATGATTCATTATCTAAACATTCATTCATTTCTGATAAATTTCCTGATAGTTTTAAAACTCCACGTGAATAAATGAATCAAATACATAAGGTAAAAATAAATGGATTAAATATTAATGCAAAAATAAACTATATGAATTTCATAGTTAATAAATGTGGAATGAATTTGGCTGAGAACCTTTTTTTACATTAGTTTAATTTGATGTTATTATAGGTATATATTATCTTTATATCTAATATTCTATGATTGATTCTTGATCTAAAGAAGTTTCATTTCAGAATTTTTTTCATTTTTTACAATAATGAACCCATATCATTGATATCAAATTAGGAATATTATAAACATTTAAAATATCAAAATGAAAGTTATATAGCACATACTATAGAAAATTAAGGGTCTGTTCAGATTAATGAAGATCTATTAGTAAATGAGTATCTTGATGTTTTTCAATATTATTTTCTTAGTGTTGTTCCTGATCAAGATTTTGAGTTTACTTATGAATTAATTCATGATGATAAACCAATTTCTAAACACCCTTTCCAAGTGGAAAAAATTTATCATTTAGATTTAAAAAAGTTGTTTCATAAATTATAATATAAAATCTATATTTGACATAGAACATCACCATGGGGAGGTTCTATATTTTTTAATAACAGTACTTGTTCAATTATACTTATCATTGATTATAGATCATTTAATTCAATCCCAAATAAGAAAATGAATCATTTTACTAAAATTGTTGATTTGTTTGATCACCATTAGGGAGCATAGTATTTTTTCAAAGGTGGACCTAGGGTCAGGGTACCAATCAGTTTTTCTAAAAGAAGTAGACATTAAAAACAATCTATTTTGTACTAGATATTGGGATTATGGATTTTTTTCTATTTACTTTGGGTTAACAAATAAACCTACTATATTCATGTATCTTATGAATATAATATTTCATGAGTTCTTGGATAATATTTTTGTTTTGTTTATTGATGATATTCTAGTATATTATAAAAGTAATAGTGGATTAAGTAATATGCCTCTGGTTTTCTTTGAAAAACATAAATAAAAATAAATTTCATTTAAATTTCATCAAGTGTAAATTTTGGTTGCAAAAAAATTCTCTCCTTAGTCAAATTCTTTGTAAAGATGTCATAACTATTGATCATGAAAAGAAAGTAGTTGAAGAATGGACAAGACCATGAAATATAATATATTTTCCCACGTTACATGGTTTGAAAAGATATTACTTGGTAATTGTTTCTATTTTGGCATGGTTATCTAGATCTCTAACAATGTTGAGTCAAAAAGGTGTCAAATTTATCTCTGAAAAAGAATTTGATAATTTTTTTCCAGAATTGAAAAGAGGATTTGTGAATTATCAAGATTTGGCCCTACCTTCTTGAGATGTTGAATGTTTCATCTATATAGATGCTTTGTTGAAATGAATTGGATATTTCCATATATAGAATGATCATGTAATTTCTTATTCTTCATTTTTTGTTACCTGATGAGGTAAATTACCCATCACATGATGTGGAATTAGATACTATATTATTTTAATTAAACATTTAGATGAATCATTTTTTGGGTTAGAAGGTTAAATATATAATGATCCGAAAAGTCTAAAGAACATATTCACTCATAATATAAGGACTCAGCCTTAAATGTTACATAATCATGAATTAAATGTTCAATTCACATTGAGGATAATTTCAGGTTTAGAGTTTTAGAGAATTAGGTCATAACATTTACATAACAACATAAATATTACCTGTAAATAATTCTACTCAGTATCCATTTTTTCACAAAATTAAAACTGCTCAAAAAAGAGTCATGTCCAGTTCCATGTTTTATATATCACGACTTTTCCTTGATCCAATCCTTGACCCTTATTAATCTTTAATTCCGGTGGAAAACATTTCAAAAACATTGGATGATCATAAAAATCATAGTAAAGGATATAAAATAAGGAATGAAAATGTTATCCCCTCAATAAATACAAAACAATGAAACCATACTTTTCAATCAAAACATACCTCATGAAATCATAAGATTTATGAACAACACATATAAATCGTAAATCATAAAGGTAAATTATGGAATAATTAACATACATTGTAGCTATAATAGCTACAGTGGTTGTCACATTTGAAATATCTATCACAGTATATTCCCAAAATCTCCTAGCAGAAACATGAACATTTACCTCCTTCACTTTAGTTAATGCATTAGAGAGCTATCTCGGCCTCACCCGCCCTAGGTTTATCACGGAACCCACTATATACTCAAACAATTCCCAATAGAGATTACATATTCATAACCCATAAAACAAACATAATGGAATGATATCATTTCTATTTTGCAATCACAATATATCATTTCAAAATATTGAAAAAATAAAAGAATTTATTAAACCATTTAAAATACTAAATAATTATATTTTTTAATCATAGTTTCCCATGAATCATTGAAGATTTAGAAATAAATTTCAATTTCAAAACATTCATTTCCATATGAATAAATCATTGAAACCATTTTTAAAACATGGACATTAATGTGAATGATTTAGAGAATAATCCTTTAAAACATTTAAGATGATATCTTAGTTAAAGAGTTTTTATCAAAATGAGAGACCCTATAATAAAAATAACTGAGGGAAAAAATTTAACTAGAACTTAATAATATCATGAGAATAAAGGTATTCATGACATAATATTCCAAAAAATATTATATACACCCTATAATAGTGGATTGGTTCATATCAACAATGAAGTGTCAATGAAAATGTAGATTGAGACGAAATCACTTATAAATATTGTATCCTTTGATTAAAGATAAATAAATTTATTAATTATGTGTGGAAAATATAAATACACCCAATATAAGTGGATATTAAGTGTAAGAAAATCATAGGTTATTCACAAATACTCATAGCACAAAATAATCAAGAAGTAGATGTTTAACCCAAAAATTAAAATTGGGTTAACATGTTTTCACACAAAAATTCGACAGCCTAACGTCGTCACATTAAAATTTAAAAAATAAGTTAATGAGAGATAAATGGATATCTCATCCCTTGGACATAAAATTTACATCAATAAGGATATAAAAGAAAATATCCCAATATAATAAGATTTAAATTAAAAGACATAACAAAAATAAGTCTTTTAAAAAGAGGATGGTGAAAGGTTCCCTTACCGATTTGGTAACATACGAAACATACACCCCGTGAAAGAAATATCACACAATGAATATATAAATACCCATAAATTAATATATATTACATAAATAATTCAATCATGGGAAGTAAATTCACCACACAAAAGGAATTAGTTGCTAATATAACATGAATCTCACAAGAATAAAAAGTGAGATGAAAAACATTTTATACACTGTAATCAATCGATTTGTTTGAGAAAAAGTTAATAACCACCAAATGAATCATATAATACTTTGAATATAAATATAATAATGATAATATATATCAATTTTCAGTAAATAATACACCACATGTAATAAATAAGTGGTGAACAATGGAAATATCACGGAATTAAAAGTGACATAAGAAATCACATACCTCATGTCCAACATGACTCGTATGCTCCTTGTTATTCCTAAAAAATAAACATAAGATAATTTATTCTTGATTCATAAACCTTTTAATGTTTCTTACTACTTTATTTCACTTATTACTTTTCAATAACGTTTAGTTAATTATTTGAGTTTATATCGGACATTTTGTCGATGTTCAGAATTTGAGTAAAAAATGAACTAGTTATAATTAAAATTTAACCATGTGGTCAATACTCCACTATATTAAGAATGATATTAATGATTTAGATATCATATATATCATATATATCATTTATATCATGTATATAAATGTATTTATATTAGTACATAACATTTGGAGATAAGAAATGAAATGCATTGTTCATGGAGATGGTAAGTCGTATGTATGCGTGAATGCTACCTTCATTTCTATTTAATATTTAAAAACTTAATTATATATAAGTATATTATAATTACAGTATAATATCATATATAATATCCTTAACCCCATATTTTTTACATCCCTCATAAGGCATTAACGAGTCATATTACTTTGAGGGGTGGTAGTCCGCACTTCCAAAAATGAAATTATCGTGTTTACACATTATGGAAACCATAAATGTATGATATAAATGAAAAATACAGAAGAATAAAGAAATAATAAAAATAATATATATCATATATAAATACATTTCCTTCATAATGGCTACCATTAGAGGTCGTAAGAGTTAATTAAACAATCCTTGTTTCGTGAGGCGTTATCTTTCCATCCACAGAAACATTATGTTCCGTACCCATTAGATAGAGGTGTCTGTTAGTGTAGTTTGAATCCTTATTATAAAAACAACCTAGTATATTAAGGATACTGGTTTTGTTATAAAATAATGTAATAATAAGAGTTTATGGGGTTGGAGAAGTAAAATAAAACAAAATAACTCAATAGAAGACGTTACCTTTAAACTGGGTAACTCCCTTTGGATTGAACCAAATGGTTTTCTTGATGTGTTTTCTGCCAAAGGAAAAGATTTTATGAAGAAGAGATGGATCTTGTTAGATTAATGGAGTAGTGTTTTCATGATCCAAAGGCTTGAGAAGTTTTATAAATGGGTTAGAATTTAGGGCTTTTTATAAGGTAGACAAGTGGCACTTTAGAAATATTTGAAACTATTATTTAATTATAACCTCATATTCAGTTCGAAAAAATAAAATAATCGTTAAAATCAATTCTAATATGAATCATGGTCGAAATTAAATAATCCAATAATAATTGTATAGGGTATGAATATTTTTTTAATATTAATAAACTTATTTATTTAAATCATTTATTAATGAGGTAAATATTGCATCATTATTGTGTCATAAATAATTTAATTTATTTGATGTCCACAAATTATAAAAAATACCATGATGTAGGAAATATTTTTACCTTTTTAATGAATAATTATAGTGGAAAAGATAACTTATATATACCCATGTAAAAATTTATTTACTAAAAGATATTTGTTTATGCCATTTTTGTCTTCACTTTAAATTAATTAATATAAAATGTCATTATTACTCCCATGTGGCTCCATGGGGTCCAAATTTTGACCTAAGCATGCCCATGGTAACACATTTATCATCCAATAATATTAGGACACATGTTATGGGAATTTAATATTATTATAATATTATATTTTACCCTTATTTACTATATTTTCTCTTTAATCATGATAAAGAAAATATTTACAGAAGTGAATATTTAAAATGTCTTCAAATAAAAGGTACATATTTAGAAAATTTGGTCATACTGATTCCAAATATGTAATCAATTTTTCGGAATTCAAAACACAGAAGTGGTAGAGATTAATTTGAAATTAGTTCCTGTTGTTTAAACAAAAAGTGTGTTTCTAAGAAATAATAACTATCAAAAGATTGATACTTGTTTATGTCCAATTTTAGAATGAAATTACTTCCAATGAAAAAATTTTGATTGAATTATAAAAATATATACTAATTGGACGTTGAAACTAATTAGAAAGATAATATAACCATATAAATAGATTACATTAAACCACAGTTTTGAATTAAAATGCAATATTTTTCACTGTTTATTAAAAAATGAACATTGTTAAAAAAATTCCAAAATTTCATCCAAATTAAATTTTGGTGCCTTGATTCTAAATGAGAATTTAATTTTTTCAAATAGATCATAAAAAAGTGAATAAAACTAATGTTAATGAGGGTTTCAATTAAAAGGCGGTAAATCCACCTTTTAGTGAATATTATAGTATTTATGCTTAAAATTGAATTCTTTACTTATTTTAAGCCTCTATCATTTATTGGATTAATGTAAAAATATTCAAACAACATGTTCCATTATATTTTAGTTAGTTATATTCATTCATACCAATAGAACAACTAGGCATTAACTACATTTAAAATAATAATATTATATTATTAGTGTGTAACATAAGATATCATAGAAACCCATTGTTGTGTATTAGGTAATCAACCAAACATAGCATCCCACTTACAGTTTAATTAATATTTAAATCACAAATATTAATAAATATGAAAAAAAAATTAATGTTCTTTATTTACCTGGGATGTTACATCCTTCCCCCTTTTAGAAATTGCGTCATCGCAATTATAAAAATGGGATTGGAAATTTCATCAAAAGTCCCACAACGGGAATGAGTTAGTAAAACTATCACTTTAATAGAATAAATGAGAGGTACAAAGGTCACCCGAGATAACCTATACTCATATTCCATGTAAGAAAACATGGTTATGGAAGAGAGGACAAACAGTCATGTTCTGATGGAGAGTTATAGAAAACATGATTAGGAGAAAGTTAACCACTTGAAAATCACAAACGTATGATGTGTTAAATGGTCTTTGATTGCCCAGTAAGAAACATAAATCAACAACATTTTTGTTTTACATTCCTTTTCATAATTTTATAAAATTCATTTACTTCATAGAATAAGAAAATAATGAAATATACTTACCTTCAAGTATAGTTTCATCTTTTAATAATTTTCTAAAAAAACTAATATTTTCTTCAAATAGTGAGCATTCAAAGAGACTTGGTGACATACAAATCACAAGAATCATATTCTAGAAAATCACTTAATTCACAAATGTAGAACTATATATTTCCCTTTTCATTGGACATCAAAAAAACTAAATTGGTTATTATGAGATCATATAATCCCCAAAAAAGGATAATATTTTATAAAAAAAATTAATACTCTAAATCTACAAAATTCAACAAAAGTACCCAAAGTTCAAGAAAAACCATTCAATGCATAATTGTCCTTAGAATTCTTCTGAATAATCTAAACTAATATTGAAACCCAAAACTCAGGAGGATTTAATATCATTGTATTTCACAATAAATCTTAACATTTATCTCTATATAGCATCATCTACACTTATCATCTCTTATTGAAGTGTAATTAACATAATCACATATTATCTATGATAGGTTAGTCATTTCCATAAAAAACCCAGATATCCATATATCAAAAAAAAACATAAATTCTTCCAAAAATAATATTATGACTATTACCCGACAATTTAAATCCCATAGTATTCCATTTTTCGTAGGTATATATTGTTACCCAAAAGATAGAGCGTCTTCCTAAATCACTTTTATCACTTAATCACCAAATAATTTTATTATACTAAGGATATCCATTTGATAAAACATAATATCCCAAATCAACGTATTCTTAATCAATAAAATCATTTAGCTAATAAGATTAAGTCATACTAACTAGGGATATCACATAGTCTAGTGTTAGGCGATAAATCTCAATCGTACTTTGGTTGTGGGTTCGATTCCCACAACTTTGTCCGACGCGACAAGTTGTCACATGGTCTGTGTATTGTCATTTTTATAAAACTAAAAAATAACCCTAACATGTTTTAACCTCAATGGTTTCATTATACCCTTAATTTCTATCTCAAATAATTATAATCTCTACATCTTAATTCTTGATGTCTTATATATATTTTCATTTTTTTAATTTCACCACCATATGGTAAAATGGAACGATCCCCAAAATAAATAACATCATACATGGATCATGTTGTCCACTTGGTTTTATCGTTATCTTGTTGATGTAGGTAGAAGGTCGATACATTGGAAAAAATTATTCTGAGATCCTTCAAAATCATTGCTTCCTTCATCCAAATACACCATGTACAACTTGGGTCATATGGGTGTTCACTGAAAATTAATTTTCTAAAATATTCATGTATGAAATATAATTTCAAAACATCTGATAAAACATGATTTCTATAATATAGTCAGACTGAATATGAGTGGAAACATTCAATTAAAGATACTTTTAAAATGCCATAAGTATATGCTGAGAGACTATATTATAAAAGAAAATATAAATAGGTTCTGTAAGGGTCTCTTTCTTCAGAACCTTTTTCAAAATCATAATATGCTTCAAAATGTTGTGATAAGGTAAAATATTTACAAATTCTTTGAAAATATTTACCTTTCTTGAAAATATGAGAATATTGTAAAAATAGTATTTTATTAAATACAACCCATGATCCACGATGACATTGGGGTATAGTGGAGGTTTTTGATATCTAAAAAAATTGCTTTCAAGTGAGTTTTATGTTAGAAAAAGTTTCATAGTCATCTGAACACGACGTTGCAATAATTATTCCATGATAGTCATCAAGAAGAGATAAGAATGTCATTTGAGATCTTCCTCCTTCCATTTGAAACATAATTTCCATGATCTGAAAAAAGTTATAAAACAAGGATTTTACTGAAATTATAGACATAGGGATTAACCATGGTTTTAACGAAAACATCTATTCCCTAAAGGTATCTAACCTAACCTCTGATACCAAATATAAGGTCCAGGCCTTAAACATTACATAATCTTGAATTAAATGGATAATTCACATTGAGGATATTTTCAAGTATAGATATTTAGAGAATTAGGTCATAAAATTTACATAACAACATGAATATTACATGTAGAAAATTCTACTCAGTATCCATTTTTTCATAAAAATACTCTTGAAGAAAGATTCATGTCTAGTTCAATGTTTTAGATAGCATAACTTTTCGTTGATACCATACTTGACCATTATTTAGCTTTATTTCCTGTGGAAAACATTTAGAAAACTTGGGATGGTCATAAAAAGTTCAAAAAGGGATATAAAATAAGGAATGAAAACATTATCCCATCAATTAATATAAAACAATGAAATCGTATTTTTCATTCATAACATACCTCATGAAATCATAAGATTTATGAACAACACATAGAAATAATAAATCATCAAGGTAACTTACGACATAAATAACATACTTACAATTTAGTTATCACAGCTACAAGGGGAGTCACATTTGGAATACATATCAAAGTATATTCCCAAAATCTCTTAGGAAAACATTAATGTTTACCTCTGTCACATTACCCAATGCATTGGAGAGCAATATCTGGCTCACCTACCCTAGGTTTATCACAGAACAGTCCATATATGTACACAATTCACAATATCCATAACATATTCCTAACCCATAAAACAAACATAATGGAAAGATAATATTTCTGTATTGCAATCCCAATATATCATTTCAAAATATTGACAAAATCAAAGCATTTATAAAACAATTTTCAAAACCATTTAAAATATTTAATAAAAATATTTTTGAATCAAAGTGTACCATACCACATTGATGATTCTGAAATAAATTTCAATTTAAAAAATTTCATGTCTATATGACTTAAAACCATTTTCAAAACATGGCCATTAATGTGAAATATTTAGAAGAATAAACCACTAAAACATTTAAAATGATGTTTTAGTTAAAGAGTTTTTAACAAAATGAGAGACCCTAGAATATAAATAATTGTGGAATAACATTTAAACATCACATAATAATATCATGATAATAATGGAATCCATGATATTATATTCCAAAAAATAGTATATACACCATATAAGAGTGGACTGGTGTATATCAACATTGAGGTTTCATAAGAAATGTAGATTGAGACAAAATCCTTTATAATGATGGTATCCCTAGATAAAAGATAAATAAATTACATAATTATTTTTGAAAAATATAAATACACCCAATATAAGTGTATATTAATTGTAAATCAATCATAGGTTATTCACACATATTCATATCACGACATAATCAAGAAGTAGATGTTTAACCCAAATATTAAAATCGGGTTAAGAAGTTTTCTTACAGAAATTCGAAAGCTTAACTCTGTCACATTAAAATTAAAATTAAAAATTAATGATAGATAAAAGGATATCTCTTCACTTGGAAATAAAATTTACATCAATAATGATATAGAAGAACACATCCCAACATAATCAGATGTAAATTAAAAGACATAACAAAAAAAGTCTTTTAAAAAGTGGAGGGTTGAAGGTTCCCTTACTGATTTGGTAACTTAAAAAACATACACCCCATGAATGAAAGATCACACAATTAATATTACAATACCCATAATTTAAAGTCTATTAGACAAATAATATAAGCAGGTTCAGTACAACCACGACACAAAAGGAAATAGTGGCTAATATATAATGAATCTCAAAGGGATAAAAAGTGAGATGAAAAATACTTACCACATTTTAATATATCGAGTAGGATGAGAAAAAATTAATATAATATATATCAAATGGCATTAAATAATACACCACATGTAATAAATAAATGGTGAACAATGGAAATATCATGGAATTAAAAGTTAGATATGAAATCCCTTACCCCGTGTCCAACATGACTCGTATGTTCCTTTTTCTTCTTGAATAATAAAATTAAACTAATTTAAATGCAATTAATGAAATTATTAATATTTATTATTACTGTTATATCACTTATTACCTTGCAATAACTGTTAGTTAATTATTTGAGTTCATATCGGACATTTTGTCGATGTTCAAAAATTGAGTTAAAAATGAACTTGTTATACTTACAATTTGTCCATGTGGTCAATACTCCATTATATACAGAATTATATTGATGGTGTACATATCATATATGACATATATATCCATTATATACACGTATTTATATTATTACATAACATTTGGAGATAAGAAATGTAATGCACCGTTCGTGGAGACGGTAAGTTGTATATACGCATGAATGCTACTTTCATTTCTATTTAATATTTAAAAACATAATGATACAGAGTTATATTATAATTACAGTATAATATCATATATAACATCCTTAACCCCTTACTTTTTACATCCCACATAAGGCATTAACAAGTCATATTACATTGAGGGCGGTAGTCCGCACTACCTAAAATGAAATTATCGTGTTTACCCATTATGGAATCCATAAAGGTATGATATAAATGAAAAATAGAAAAGAATAAATAAATCATAAACATAATAAATATCGTATATAAATAAAGTGCCATAATAATGGCCACCATGAGAGGAGGTAGGAGTTAATTGAACAATCCTCGTTTCGTGATGCGTTATCTTAGAAACATTATGTTCCTTACCCATTAGATAGAGGTGTGTGTAAGTGTAGTTAGAATCCTTATTATAACAACATCCTATTATATTTAGGATACTATTTTTGTTATAATATAATGTAATAAAAATATTTTATGTGGTTGTAGAAGTAAAATAATACAAAAGAACTTAAGGGAGGATGATACCTTTAAATCAAGTAATTCCCTATAGTTTGAACCAAAAGGGGTTCTTGAAGTTTTTTCTGGCTAAGGTAAGGCTTCTAAGATGAAGATAGGGATCTTAGAAGATTATTAGAGTGAGGGTTCAGGATTTAAAGGAGTGATAATTGTGAGAAATGGTTTTGATGTTAGGGATTTTTATAAGGGAGAGGAGGGGCTCTTTAGGAATGTTGGAAACAATGATTTTATTACAACCTCATATTCCGTTTAAAAATGTTAAATATTGATTAAAATCAATTTTAAGATGACTCGTGGTATAAATAAAATAATCCAATAATAATTGGACAGGTTTTGGATATTGTTTTAATACTTACAACCTTATTTATTTAAATAATTTTTTTAATTGGATAAATATTGCATCACAATTGTGTCATATATAATTTAATTTATTTGATGTCAAAAAATTATAAAAAAATAAAATCATATAGGGAAGTTTTTTATCTTTCCAAAGAATATTTATAGTCTAAATGATAACTTATATATCCATATAAATTTTTTTTTTACAAAAATATATTTTTTTTATGTAATTTTTGTCTGTACATTAAATTAAATAATGTAAAATGTCATTTTTACTCCTATGTGGCTCTATGGGGTACCAAATTAGATCCAAAGATTCCCACGGTCGGATATGTATCATCCAATATGATTAAGACACATGTTATGGTAATTTAATATTATTATAATATTATATTTTACACTTATTTACTATATTTTCCCTTTAATCATGGTAAATAAAATATTTACTAAAGTAAATATTTAAAATGTCTAAAAATATTAGTTACCTATTTACACAATTTGGACTTAATGATTCCAAATATATAATTCATTTTCCAAATTCAAAACATAGAAGTGGTAGAAATTAATTGAAAATTAATTCCACTGTTAAAACAAATAGCGTGTTTTTAAGATATAATAACTATCAAAAGATTGACACATGTTTATGTCCAATTTCAAAATTATATTACTTCAAATGACCAAAATTAGATTAAATTATAAAATTTTATTCTAATTGTACATTTAAACAAATTAAAAAAGATTATATAACCGTATAATTAAATTACATTAAAACACAATTTTGAATTAAAATACAGTATTTTCACAATTCATTAAAAAATGAACATTATCAAGAAAAATACCGAAATTTCATCCGAAGTAAATTTTGGTGTCCTGATTCTAAAAAACAATTTTATTTTGTCATATATAACATATAAAAGTGACAATAAAAGATTTAAATAGGGTTCTCTATTAAAATTTAGTAAATAGTCCTTTTAGTGATTATTAGAGTATTTATGCTTAAAATCGAATTATTTACTTATTTTAAGCCTCTAACTTTTATTGGATAAATGTAAAAATATTCAACAAACATGTATTATCATATTTTAGTTATTTATATTCATTCTGGCCAATACAACTTATAGGCATTAATTGTCATTTAAAATAATTATATTATATTATTAGTGTACAACGTAATATTTCAAAGAAACCCAATGATTTTTATCAGTTACGCCATCAAAAATAGCATCTCCTTTAAAGTAGAATTACTATTTAATTCAAAAATATTAATAAATAAGAAAAAATTTATGTTATTTATTTACCTGGTATGTTACCCATAATGAATTTATAATGAGACAGATAATATTGTTGGAACTAAATAAGGATTATGATTTCACGATTCTTTACAATCCTGTAAAAGAAAACAAGGTGACCAGTGCTTTGAATCAGAATAATATTGCTAAATTAATCATGTTATGTTTGGAACAACACCCATTGATTAATGATTTAATGAATTTAGAGTTGAGAGTTGAGTGTTTTTTATATGAAATTACTTTGTTTTATATTAGGTGTATGTGCAGTCGTCACTATTGGATAGAATAAATAATGTATTAAAGGAAGAATGTGAGTTGGATAAAAAGGTAGAATTCATTCAAAAGTATTTGTTTCCTAAGATTAACAACTATAATGATTGTGTTTTGATATTTGGGAAGAGATTATATATTTATTGTGATTATCAACAGAATAAATTACTTTTATGTGATATATATAGTTCTCTATTTTTAGTTCATCCTCAAAGCACAAAGATGTTAATAGACCATTGAGAGTATTATAGTTGGAATGGAATGGAAGGAGATATTTCTAATTTTAACATGATATGTTTGAAATAAAAATAGGATAAAGAAGAACGGAAGTTAACGAAGTGGTTACTTTAGACTTTTTCAGTTCTAGAGTGGATGTGAGAAAATATATATGGAGTCTTCTGGGTGGGATTACCATTGACTTCTAAATGTAACAATGCAGTTTGGGTAATTGTTTACAAACAAACTAAACCTTAACATTTTATTCCTATTTGAGATACCATGTTTTTGTATCAGCTTTCTGGGATATACCACAATGGCATTTTCAGTTTACATTTTCCCCTCTATCCATTGTATCTGACTGAGATCCTAGGTTCAATTTTTTACTTTTGTAAAGGACTTCCAAAGTCATTGGGAACTGAATTAAATTTAAGAAAATCCATTTATCCTCAATCTGACGGATAGACTAAAAAAACAATTAAGACCATGGAGTATATGATTTGAACATGTTCATTGGATTACATAGTAATTTGGTATCAACATCTATCTTTAGTTTCATTTTCTAAAAAATTGTTTTCATTCTAGCATATATATGGAACCTTTTGAGGAATTATATAGAAAGCGTTGTTGAACATCATCATTTTGGAATGTTGTTGGGGAATGGATATTTATGGGACCATAATTTATAAGAAACCATCATTATTACATAAATAATCTTAAATTGGTCAAAGAAAACACTTATTTTTACATTGAGAATGTTATCAAGTTTAGAGCATTAGAGAATCAGGACATTAACATTAATAGCATTACACTTTTTTACAGAGTGGATACCATAAAAATAATTTTGAATTTTTTCAAAATTAAAAACATTAAAACATAAAACATGATTCCTTGATTATTCTTCAATATTTAACATGGAATCATTTTATTTATTTCACATCCAATAACCTATGAAAAGACATTTTAATCATGGGGTGAGTATAAAAACTCAGTAATGGATAAAAAAACAATGAAATAACACATTATTCCATTAATACTTGTAACATATGAAATAATATTATTAAACATACTTATCACTGATGTTTGTATACATACTTTTTGAAACCTGAAATTTTATTAATATATAAGAACATAATTTGTTCCATAAATGTATCTTGTGCCATTAATTTCAGAATCATGTAACACTATTTACTACCTTATAATTTTTAACCCTCACGGGTACCTTACAACTTGGTGTAACCATTGCAGTAACACTTGTAGTAAACATATGGCTGACCTCCAAATTTCACATTCCCAATGCTTTTTAGGAAGATATAGGTCCCAACTGTTATAAAAAATAATTCCTAAGAACTAGAACACAATCATACAACATGAATAATAGCATAAAAACAGTGCTTTTGAATTTTGTAAAACATAATTTTAATAGTGGATTTTAAAAGAGAACCCCCTTATAAATATCATAAAATTGAAGAGAGACTTAATAGAGTGAATGTAATATGTATATAATGTGTAATTATACCTAAATGAACATAATATAACCAAAACCTATCAGGCAATCAATTTCAATTCCACATAAAGAACGATGTAGAATGTTAACCCAAAGAATGGAAATCGGGTTAAGAATTCCCTTACCTCAGGATTGTTTTACATCAAAATTGTTTAAAAATCCTATATAATTGTTAAACGAGTGTTATATTATTTTACATAAACATTTCATGTTTATAAAATCTTATATGATCATTTAATAACATCATTTATCCCTTTAATTGTTAGTATTTTTCTCCTTGTACTATTTTTGGGAGACTTCTTTACATGATTTTGAAGATTGGTTCATGAGGGATGTTCTTGTCAATTGGAAGTGAAACTCCATAATTAAAATGGAGTAGTATTTAAATATTAATAGTACCATAATATATACCATTTAACATTTTTTAATTCTCACATGAGTATTATTCATATGTTAAAACATTAATGATGTTCGTTTAGATCATTTTAGTAGTGCTTTGGTAATAACGAACTCATTTTGTTTTATTTATTAATACCATGTGAACAAAAGAATTCCAAAACCATGGATGAGACATAATATATATATATTATAACCTAGTTTTACCATAAAACTTGCTTCATGATCATAATTTAAAGATTTAATGAAAAATGAAATCACATCGTCCACGATGTCGATAATTCGACATATCATGGATAGTGTATTTAATTCCTTGAATAAGTGGAAGAGGAGAAGAAGAATTATGATAAATTTTACATGAACCTGAGAACATACAGAATATACACGATTCTATATCTTTCATGCCTCTTGTTTTAGAGGGTGTGAGGAAAGAAGAAGAAATGAATGGAATCTTGAAATAAAATAAATCTTGAGGAATTTCTCATGAAAATTCTAGAGCCTAACGACGTCTCTTAAAATTAAATAAAAATAGTTTGATGAGAGAAATGAGATATATCATAACTCTTACATTATTTGGAGAGTATGAGAGGATATATAAAGAATTATCCCAACATATTATAAAGGGAAATGAAGATAAAAACATAAAATGAAAGAAAAGAAAGAAAATAAAAGAGGATGTTTACCTATTGATCTCTTCTCCTAGAGATCTGTCTTGAAAACTTTTGTTATGGTATTTTGGTGAGCCCAGAAGCTCTAGGACGTTGTTAAGAGACATGGGGGGATAATTGGGCATAACATAGGCATGGATCAAGTGTTGAGAGGTGTGGGAAGATGAGGGGTGTAAAGGTGGTATTTAAAGTGGAGGAGAGGGGGTATTTTTCATTATTTTAATCATTATAATAATATTTTTTCCCAAGATTATGAATAGTCTTAGTTCATGTGACCTAAAATAGTAATAATGGAATGTGAGTTCAATCAAAGTGTCCTCACATCACTTATGATGTCATAAATAGTGTATTTTTTTGATAATTTTATTATACAGTATTTTATCGTATTTCACTATTCATTGAATATTCAAGAATTTCAAAAAAATCCCAAAAATTTTCCGAAACCGTTTATCGATGTGAAAAATTCAAAAATAAATTCCATTTTTTGAACATAATATTCTAAATATTTTTAATTTAATTTTTAAATTAAATCATACTTAATTCAAAAATTAACAATTCTAATTCTATAACTACTTTTATATCATGATGAAAAATTAACCAAGATGTTAATATCTAAAAGCCTTAAGAAAATAAAATAATAATAATACTTACTATTCATTAGGGTCATATTACTACTCATATTACATTTCATAAGGGTATGTTACTATTCACATAAATACAATTTGGTTTCATCAGACTCAAAATAACATACGGAACACAATTGTAGATCACATTTTCTTGATATTCAAAACATAGAAGTGGAAGAATTATGTTTAATGGCTAGTTATAAATATCAACTTTAAAAAACGTTTCAAGCATTTATCTTTTTTTAGAAAAACATAGGATGTTACATTATCCCCGCCTTCTAGATATTTCGTCCGCACAATTTTATTTACTTATTAAACAACTCAGAGTAATTTTCCCTCATAGAATTTTCAGACTCCCGTGTTACTTATTCTACCATGTGGTTTCCCCAAATAACCTTTACATGGTTGATTACCTTATTCTAAAATACAAGTTCCCATCGATCATGAATTTGAACTGGTTTCTCTTCATAAGAATGGTTCTCTTCTAATTGAATTACTTCTGGGATCAAGACATGTGATGAATCTGGCACATACTTTCTCAAAATCGAAACATGAAAATCATTGTGTACCTGAGAAGAAAAAGGAGGCAATACTACGCGATATGCAATTTTTCTAACATTCTTAATGATTTACAAAGGGCCGATGAACCTTGGACATATCTTCCCTTTATTACTGAAATGCATCACACTTTTTAAAGGAGGGGTTTTATGGAATACATAGTTACCTACCTCGCAAGGGAATCCCTTCCTTCTGTTATCTGCATAACATTTTTACCTTCTCTGAGCTGTCCTAATGTGTTTCTGGATCATCCTCACTTTTATATCCACTTATTCTATTAATTATTTCCCCATCAACAATCTTCCATCGACTTCATCCCAAAACGATAGAGTCTTACACTGCTTCCCATACAAAGCCTCAAAATGTTCCATCTGAATACCGGAATGAAAACATTTATTTTATGAAAACTAAACTAATAAATTATGTTGATCCCATATTCCCTAGTAGTCCATTGAACTAGCTAAAATCATATCCTCCCATGTTTGAATCATTCGTTCTGACTGCCCATCTGAATGAGGATGAAATGATGTATGAAAATTTAATTTCATGCCATTGACTTCTGAAGTCCCTTCCAAAAGATAGAAGTGATCCTGGGATCCTGATCTGATATAATGTAAAGAGGAGATCTATGTAACAAGAAAATATCTTTTAGGTACCATCGAGAAATGTTATCCAAATACATTGTATCTCAAACTGAGAGAAAATGTGTAGATTTTTTCAGATGATCAGCAATAACCCAAATCACAATGTTTCTTCAAGAATTATTTGGTAGTACCACTAAAAAGTCCATGGATACATTATCTCATTTCCATTTTGGCACTGGAAAATGTTGACGCATCCCCTTCTGTAATTGCCCCTCTGCATTAAAATGGTGACATGTCAAACATTTCATGGTAAAATAAGTAATATCCCATTTCATTCCATCCCAACAGTAATACTTCTGATGGTCTCTATAGAACTTAGTACATTCAGGATGAACCGAAAATGGAGAACTATGAGATTTACACAAAAAAACATCCTTCAACTAAGAATAACTTGGTACACACAAACTATTACTAAATTTTAAACACAATCATTATCAAGGATAAATTATGGCAACTTACGCATTTTAACCAATTCTACCTTTTTCTATAGCTCACTCTCTTCCTTCTGCGCTCAATTAAATCTATCTAAAAATGACATCTGCACTAAAACATGAAAAAAATAGAGTTATTTCTTACACTCACAACTTCTAATCCAAAATTCATCAAATCATTAATCAAGGGATCATGTTTCAAATGTAGAATGATTAATGTTGCATGTTGTTTCTGACTCAAATAATACACCACTTTGATTTCTTTTTTAAGATGGTAATTGATCATGAAATCATAATCATTTATCATTTCAAGGCATCATATATACTTCATGTTTAATTCCTTCAATGTGAATATATACTTCATACTTTTATGGTTGGTATATATTTGATATTTGGCTCCATATAAATGTTTCCTCCTAATCTTCAAAGCGAAAACCACAGCTTCCAATTCCAAATCATGTGTGGGATAATTTGTCTCATGAAGAATAAATTGTCTCGAATAATAAGCAATTACCTGATCATTCTACATCCAAACACAACCGAGTCCCTTCAATGAAGCATCATAATAGATGAAAAACTCACCATTCCGGGAAGGTAATTCCAAATCTAGAGCATTCACCAATCACTTATTCAGCTCCTGAAAACAAACATCACATTATTATTTCCAAAAAAATTTATTCCCTTTCCATGTTAACATAGTTATCAGGCTAGATAACTCTGCAAAGTTCTTAACAAACAGTCCGTAATAACCTGCTCACCCAAGAAAAATACAAATATCTGTAACATTTATGGGACATGGCCATTCATCAACTACTTTTGTTTTGGAAGGATCAGATGTTATTCCATCCTTATTTAAAATGTGACCAAAAAAAGAAATCTATTGCAATCAAAAATCACACTTTCTGAATTTTTCATACAGTTTGTTTTCCTTCAAGGTTAGTAAAACAACCCTTAGATGTTTTTCATTATCCTATTTATTTATAGAAAATACCGCTATGTCATCAATAAATAAAACCAAAAACTTATTCAATAAATCATGAAGTACTCTATTCATAAAATTCCAGAATATTGTAGGTGAATTAGTTAACAAACAGGGAATAACAACAAATTCATAATTCTCATATCTAGTACAAAAGGCTGTTTTTGGGATGTCATCCTACTTCACCATCAGCAGATGGTATCCAGATATCAAGTCCATCATGGAAAAGTACTGAGCTCCATGGAGCTGATAAAATAATCCATTGATATGAGGAAAATGATACTTGTTTTTAAAAGTGATGTTATTCAATGCTTTATAGTCAATGAAATGTCTCATGGAACCATCTTTCTTTTTAACAAAAAAACAGGGGCACCCTCTGATGATGTTCTAGGATGAATGAAGCATTTATCAAGCACATCCTGCAATAGATTTCTCAATTCAAAAAGTTCTATGTGAGCCCTACGATATGGGGTTTTTGAAATTGGCATAGCATCAAGAACTTAGTCAATGGTGATTTCAACTTCCCAATTAGGTATGACACAGGGTATCTCATCATGAAAAAATCAATGTATTTATTTACCACTGGAACATCATTAATTTCAATCATTCTCGTGTTTTCAAAAATATGAGGAAGATAACATTCATTTCTATCTTTCAATAGTTTACCATCTTCCTGATATTTTGAATTGTATGGGTTCATTCTTGTATACAAACAGAAACACTTTCTAAAAAACTACTACATTATATTTAGATTCAATCTTTTCATGATAAACGGAAAGCCAATCTATTTCCAGAATACCATCAAAATAAATAAAGGGTAAAACAACTAGGTTTTCAGGTAATTCCATTCCACATAACACAATAGAAATATTATTATTATTCCTCTTTGCTATAATATTTCCTCCTGGTGTTTTAACAAAAACTTCATGTCACATTATTTGATGGGATATTTCTAATTTACATGAAAATTTCTCAGTGATGAAGGAATGTGTAGACAACGTATCAAACAAAACATTAGCCAAATTTGAGTTAAGAAACAATGTACTAGATACAACTTCATTGGATGGCCCAAAATCTCTTGATGCAATGGAAAAGGATCTCACTACAGCTTTCTGCTTCTAGTCCTGCTTCTTTGCATCATTTGGATCTCTCTTTGGGTAGAAATTTTCATAATGATCCATCTCACTACATTCACAACACTTTAATGTTTTCTTATTACGATTAGTCATAGGATAATTGTCATTACAATCTTGTTGCATATATCCAAACTTACCAAATTTAAAACAGTTCCCAGTTTTGCTATGAAATTCCCCAGGGTGTTTCTTGCCACACTTTTCACGAACTAGGAATTGGATTTATTTACCATCTGATTTAATTGCTTGATTCTTAACGATTACTTGACATCTAAACCTCTTCTTATTCTTATTTCCAAAATGAACATGATTATTATAAAACTACATCTCTACACTCTCATCTCATCAGACAAGTTTCTCCCAACTTTTGAATTCACAGGAGGGAAACGCCCTTAAATACCTTGGCTTCAGTCCTGGGTAAATGATTTTGATTTTGCTATCAGGATTTAGAATAATATTTGGAGTATACCTTTCCAGTTGGGTGTTGTTTTCTTCATAAACAGCCATTTAATCCTCCTCCTTTTTTTCAATTAAGAATATCCACTAAAAGCAGGAGGTTGTTTTCTCATAAGATGTTCCACTAGTATCAGGTTTCATTGTGGTAAATATATTTTTTCTCTTGCATGGATGACACCACAATTTATTGCAATAATTATCTGAACCATTACTGTCATAAACTACTCGGTCCCACTCCCTACCATTCCAGGCTATAGATCCGGAAGGATATCATTTGTTAGTGCCTCTCCTCTTTAGCATCCCTATTCCTTCTGCAGAAAACCATTATGAACAAACATAATGTAGTTGAAGAAACATGCTAAAATTTAAATGCTAAAACATTTCAAATTAATCATAGAGAAAAAACAATTTATGAAATTCTTTTAACATCATTCTAACCCCTAAAGTTATCTAAACCATCCTATGATACCAATTATAAGGACCCATCCTTATTACATATATAATATGAAATTTAGTCAAGAAAACACTTCCTTTTAAATTGAGGATATTTTCAAGTATATAACTTTAGATAATTGGGACAAAATACATTCATAACATTACACATTATTATAGAGTGGATACCATAAAAAAAGTTTCTATTTTAAAAAAAATTAAAAACATTAAAACTTAAAACATCCTTCCTTGAAAATTCTTCAAAATTTAACATGGCTTCCTATATTTTCTTACACATCCACTAAAATGTGATTAATCATTTTAAAAATGGGATGAGCACAAAAACTCAGTAAGGTAAGTAAAAAGAAGTAAAGAACACATAATTCCTTAAAACTTCTAATGTATGAAATCATTTTTGTTTGAAAAACTTATCACCTAGGTATATATACATACTTTTTGAGACATGAGGTTTAAAAAATACATAAGAACATATGTAGAACCATAAGGGTATCCTGGGGAATTACTTATATAATATTGTAACCCTCTTGGATACCTTATAATTTGTAACCACACGGCTACCTTACATTTCAGTGTAACCATCGTAGTTACACTTGGAGTAACCATATGGCTGACATCCAAATTACACATAACCAATGAATTTTATGGATATATGGATCCCCCAATACATCAAAAAAAATTCCCAACAACCATAACATAATCTTATGACATGAATAATATCATTAAAATAGTGCTTTTGAATTTTTTTAAGCATAATTTTAAAAAAGGATTTTAAAAAGAAAATACCTTTATAAATATTATACAATTGAAGAGTGACATAAAGAAGTTTATTTATATGTATATACCTTGTAATTAGACATAATAAATCATTATATAATAAAAAACTATCACACAATCAATTTTACTACCACATAAATAACGAAGTATAAGGTTAACCCAACGAATGGAAATCAGGATAAGAATTCCCTTACCTCGGGCATTTCTTACTTCAAACATGTTTAGAGGTCCTGTATAATTGTTAAAAGAGTGTGATTAGTTATTTACAGAAACATTTTAATGTTTATAAAATCTTATATTATCATTTCATAACATCATTTCACCATTTAATTGTTAGTATTTTTCTCCTTGCACTATTTTGGGTGAGTTCTTTACATGATTTTGAAGATTGGTTCATGATCGATGTTCTTGTCGGTTGGAAGTGAAACACCAAAATTGTAATAGAGTAGTATTTAAATATTTCTAATACTATATTTTATACCATTTATTAATTCATAATTATTAAATCAGGAATATTCATAAGTTAAACCATTAATAATGATCATTTAGATCATTTTAGTTTATCTTTTATAATAACAACCTCATTTTGTTTTTAATTCAAAACCATGTCTACAAAAAAATTCAGAACCATAGATGAGAAAAAATGCATAAAATAAATCCTGGTTATACCATAAAAATGGTTTCATGATCATACATGAATTATTATATGAAAAATTAAATCTCATCTTCCATGATGTCGGTAATTCGACACATCATGGACGATGTTTTTAATTCCTTGAATAAGTTGAAGAGGAGCAGAAGAATGATGATTATTTTTACATAAACATGAGAAAATAATTAATATACAAGATTTTATATATTTCATTCCTCCTGGTTTAGAGTAGGTGAGGAAATAAGAAAAATAAAAATAAATCATGAAATAAAAGCAAACTTGAGAAATTTCTCATGAAAATTCTGTAGCCTAACGACGTCACAAAAAATTTCATAAAAATAGTTTTGATAATAGAATGGGGATATCCCATAACTCTTACATAATATGGAAAGTAAGGGGGCCTATGTAATTAAATATCCCAAAATATTCTAATTTTAATGGAAGAGAATAACATAAAATCAATGAAAAGACGGAAAATAAAAGAGGATGTTTAACTCTTGATCTTTTCTCCTTGAGATCCTTCCTAACAGAATGGGTTTTGGACTTTTGGTGAGACCATAAGCTCTTGGATGTGGTTAAGAGACTTGGCTGGAGTATTGGGTAGAGCATAGGTATTGATCAAGTCATAAGAGGTGTGTGAAGAAGTGTGGATTGAGGGTGGTATTTATAGTGGAGGAGAGGGGGTATTTTTTATCATTTTAATCATTAGTATAATATTTTTGACCATGATTAAGAATAGTATTAGTTCATGTGACCTAAAATAGTAATAATGGAATTTTAGTTCGAACCAATTGTCCCCACATCACTTATAATGTCATAAATAGTGTATTTTACTGATAATTTGATTACCCAGTATTTTATAGAATTTCACTATTCATCGAAAAATCTATAATTTTTGAAAAATCCAAAATATTTACCTGAAAAAATTTTCGAAGTGAATAATTCAAAAATGACGTCAATTTTTTGAAAATAATTTTCTAAATATTATAAATTTAATTATTAAATACAAGAACACTTAATTCAAAAATTAACAATTATAATTCTATAACTACTTCTATATCACGATTAAACATTCAACAAGATGTTATTATATTAAAGTCTTAAGAAAATAAAATAAAAATAAAAATTACTATTCTTTAGGGTCATATTAATATTCGTAAGGGTATGTTATTATTCACAAAAAAAACAAGTTGGATTCGTCATACTCTAAATAACTTACTGAACAAAATTATAGATGAATGTTTATTGAAATTCAAAACATTTACGCTGGAAAATTATTTTTCAAGCCCAGTTAAAAATATCTTGATTAAACAAAGATACATTCATTTCTATTTATTTTTATAAAATAAGTGCGTGTTACATAATTATTAGAGGAAAATTTAGAAAATGTTTAGCTGATTTAGAAAAACATTAACACATCTCATAGTAGCTAAAAATTTTAAGTAGATAATAGGAGGAAGAACTTTTCATTCGAGGTAAGTGATCATGTTTTCCTTAAAATATCTCCATGGAAATGTGTTAAAAAAATTGGTAAAAAACGAATACCAAGTCCACTATTCATAGTAACTTGTGAAATCTAGGAGAAAGTTTTACCAGTTTTTTACTGAGTATCTTTTCCTCGGAGTTTATCTCAAGTGAACAATTTTTTTTCATTTTTTAATGTTATGAAATTATGTGCCAGATCCATCAAATGTTTTGAACCTAGAAGTAGTTCAGTTGGAAGAGAAAAATTCTTATGAGGAAAACGATTTGTAGATTCATTATCAGAGATTGAAAGTACTTTAGAATAAGGTAATCAACCTAGTTTTGGTTTTAAGAAGAAATTTCATGGTTGAAGAAGCAACATTGGAATTTGAAATTTCTATGGGGGAAAATATCACCAATTGTATAATAAGTGATTCATAATTGTGAGAAATAAATTTTTAGATGTTTGGGATAATGTGTAATCCTAGGTACATATAAAATTATTTATTTTCATTCTATAATTAAATATTTAAATTCATAATATATTTATAATTGAATAACTGACATTTATTGAAATTATTTAATTTATATTGTTGGAATATTAACTTCAAATTAGGAATATTACCTTGACCACTAGGAATATTAATTTGTCCAATAGAATAGTAACCTCCCTTTAGAGAATATAAATATAATTTATATATCTTATAAGTTAAAATATTATATATTTTTATCATTGAATATGTAAAAAATTATTATGAAAATTATTAATTTTGTGTTTGTATTTTTGTGAGTCCAAAATATTTAATTATAAATATATAATTAATATAATTTTGTAAAAGTGAATATATTTTCTTCAAACTGATACATAATTTATTTTTCAATTGTCTTATGGTTATAATATAATTTTATGAGGCCCTGATTAATTTTCCAATGTGTTATTATATCAGTTATAGTTTTAAAATTATTATTTTTTGAATAAGTTATATTTTTATATAAAAGTATATTATCTCACATATAGAAAATTATATTACAAAAATGGATTGAATTTTTAAATTATACACATCAATAAATGGTAGTGGTGAATTTTTTTTGATTTTAATGAAATACATGAATTTTTATAAATAGTGAAAGACAGTAATTTACAGTATATATAGATTATAAGTTAAATAAACAATTGCAAAAAAATGAATGATTTAAGAAATATAATATCAAACTAACCTTGATTATTTGAATATATTTAGTCATATTTATCAAACTATTCATATTCTTGATCTAAAATAATAAACTAATGATTAAAATAATTATAAAACATCCTCTCCTCCACTATAAATACCACCCCACACCCCCTTATCTCATCACTCCTCTAATGCTTGGAGAATATTACAAATTTTGTACAATCCGGATTCCATGACTTATACAAAATCCTAGGACATATGGTCTCAATAAAATTCCAAATCCAAGGTCATTAAAGAGGATCTCAAGTAGAAGTGATCAATATGTAAAAATCCTCTTTCACTTTCTATTATTATATTTTTAATTTTTTTATTATAGTATATTAATCAATTAGGAATGAAAAATCCATTATAATATATAAATTATAATTTTTTCATGTTTCTGAAATATTTATCATCAAAATCATTGTCATCTCCCTTTTATACTAAAATTAAAAACATTGTCTCTGAGGTGTCGAATTACCGACAACATCAATTATATCATTCATGGATGGTTAAAAGACCATTTTAATCATTGAAAAAGGGTTTTAAAATTTATGATATAACCCCTTTTTTGTATTGTAATATGAACATATTCATAATATCGAATTGTATAAGGAAACAGGTTTGTGATGACGAAAGAACCACCCAAATGATATAAATGAATACCAATAATGTTTTATCCAATGTACCATCCAATTATAAAAATAATGATTTATAGTATAATTTTAAATTATAAAAACATATTAATACCCTATAATTCCACTTTTGGAGTCTTGCATCCATTCGACAAGAATGTCAATTATGAACCGCCCCTGAAAACCATGTAAAGAACGCACCTGAAAAAATATAAATAACACCATATAACTTATAAATGGGTTGAGAGATGTTATGGGAATATCATATAAGTTATTATGATTCTTAATATAGTTATATAATATACTAATAACAGTATTTAAATAATTAAACTAGGCATTTGAACAAATTTGATGTAAGAAAAACCCGAGCAAAGGAAATTCATAACCCCATATCCATTATTTTGGTTAACCTTATTCTTCATTAATTAGGCGGTAAAATGGTTATTTGTTAAAAGATTTTTTTGTAATATGTTGTATGATGTGTATTTACAGTGCATAAAAATATTCAATTCATTCTATTTATTCTCACCAGAATTATATGATATTTATAAGGGACATTCTATCAAAATCCTTTTAATTCAAAAGAAATTTTTTCATATATGGTATGATAATATTATCCCATATTCATGATTATTTATTTCTATAATGAATCATTTATAAGTTCTCATAGTTATTTTTAATATATATTATTTCTTTATTATCTGCATGGTATTTTTTTTTTTTACAAAGGTGAATTTTATAAAAAAGAGTATTTTAATATTTTATGTGTTTTTCTCTTGGGTTCAAATGAGTTATCAAGTGTTTTATTCCTGATATGTTCCATGAAAATTGTTTACGATTGATTGATCCCATTATATATCATTATATTATTGGTTTTACACCATTATAGCTTATAATATTTTGGTCTGATCCCATTATTGTTCAATATATTATGTATGAGACCCATTATAGCTCCCCAATGCATTCGGTACACCAGAGATGGAAGTTGACCGAATGGTTATTCCATGTGTAAGGGAACATGTAAGAGTTATATGGTAAATATATTGCATGTAAACTTCTTGATAGAGATATATATGCATGCTAATGATTTTTTATGAAATGTGTTTTATTTGGTTTTATGTTTTCACATGACAAAATATTTGATTACTTATAACCATTAGTGGGATTTTTGTGAACACCCCTTGTTTTTATGTATTTTTACCATTTTATAATGATATGCAAGATAATGAAGGATTTCAAGTTATAAGTTATGAATATTTTTCAATGAAATAATGATTTTTTATGTTTTCTATTTTGAAATAAATGGATACTATTAATTATATTATCCACTCTATAAAAATTTAGACGTTATGCATTAAATATGTCCTAATAATGGAAAGTTATAAACATGAAACAGTCATCAATTTGAATGAACATAATTTTTTTGATTAAAACTAAAGATTATTTAATTTTTTAAGGCTTCGTCCTTATATGTTTTCCTAAGGATCCATCTATATTATTGAGTGATAGTTGTTGCTATACGATAATTTGAGAAGATTTAGTTTTTCATCCCTACCACAGATTAAATTTAAATAATATGATATAAATATATCATATATGGATATAATGGTTTTCTTGGATTATCCATTTATATTAGAATGATAATTATTATTATAATACAACTTAGTATCCAAAATATTTTGAGATAAAATTCTAGAATAGCGAGGTAAACCTCAAATATCGATCTAGTAAAATAGAATATTTTAGTCCATGAATCCTGAACACAAACATAAGGAATATCTAAGAAATTTCATCTGGAGTGAAATCTTCTCTAATATCTATTAAGTGTGTGAAAATTATTATTTAATAAACTACAACCTTAATATCATTAGATACTTCATATGTTTTTTGGAATCTGTTGATGAATTCCATGGTGATGATTACGTATTTACATTCTAGTATGAATAATTGTTGTAACACCCCCTTATAATTTCACAAGTTATCCTTAACTTGAAAAAAAATTCAAGAATCATGATATATACTCTACAATATCCCTATGTATTCCATATCATTATAAATAATCATCTTGAACATTATATATATTCATAATTCAACGATTAGTAGAGAATAATTTGAAATGACCATGATATAATAAACCCGTATTCATGTATGGTGTAGATAGGAAACATACATCATTCTTAAAACTTATAATTCCATCAAAATCATGGATGAACATAAAAAATTTCTATTCCTTCTTTTGTATATCAAATTCTATTGTATAATCCTCTTTAATCATCATATAGTCAGATGACTAACAAATAATTGGGGAAAGATAATAGTTCTCCATTTCTTTTAGGATTTTAATGTTCTTTATTTTAAAATCTAGAATTTTTGGGTCCCTTGTGAATCACATTATAGATATACAATCATTATCCTATTGACTCAATGTTTAATCCATCTTATTTTCATTACACTAATTGAAATTTATTGGGTAGTAATAAAAATAAATAAACTAGAACCATCATCTATATCACATATTAATCTTTTTTTGGCATGAATATATACTTTAAAACATTTAATTTTATTATATATACCACACCATTCTCTGTAAATATAATTCCCATATATTTTCAATAAAATAATTGACACATTTATCTATAATTAATGAGATGGTCTATTTTTCCGTGAACATTCAATTGGATTGTTGATTAAGGTATCATTTTATCATTCAACATTAGCATAAATCCCTTTACAATAATTGTTAAATCACTATATATCACAAAACATTTTCTACTGCATCGTTGTATGAACACAGTTTTATTGACTTTTCTCCTTTTCAGCTCCTTCAAATTTCTATCACAGTTGTCTGTCCCACAGGATTTACTCCCTCCCATGTAATGTTTCATACAAAATTACATATTCATGAATAAAATCACCAAATAATAACTCTTAATATCCATCCAAACCCCGAAAACAACACATCCTTATCATAGTCATTATTTTTTTGAAAAAATTACAATAAAATCATTCTTTAATGGTCCAAAAATATACCCTCACATGATAATACATGTCCCAAAAAAGTATCCAATTTGATTAAAATTTCACACATGGAAAATGTTTCCTTAAATTTATAATTTCTTATGGTATTTATTTCAATTCCCAAGTGATATTAATATTATTCATTTCTCAAGGAATATATAATAACATCATTATAAAATACTACCTCAAATTAATCATGGTAATATACAATGTATCTATTAATAAAATCCATCTATATAACATTTCAATTAGTAATAAAATCTTAAATATATATAAATTAATATTAGTCATTCCTCATACAGAATGATATATTCAATATTTCTTCTCATTTGATCCTTAACTGATAGTATCCATATTGAAGATCAATCATGTTAAAATATTTCAATCTTCATAATTTAAAAATAAAAACATTAATTTGGGGAAAAGTATATATATTGATAAGTAAGTCTTATAATGTCCATGATTATCAATAAATATTCACAATGATTGATATTTATTATTAACAAAAATAACAGTTGCATTCCATGATGAGTCACTTGGATGAATGAATACCTCATAATTATTTTCTAAGATACTCTTCATTACTGTCTTCAATTCAATTGGGAAAATTATATATGTTGTCTTTTAGATAGGTTAAACACCATATATGAGTTGTATTGAATACCAAATATTAGGATTTTGTGTAATAGTAATAAAAACATCTATAAAAACATTATTAAACTCTCATACAATAGGCATAAAATTGTTATTGATTTTTCACTGAACGTTTTTAAAAAAACACCAATTTTTAATTGAAATCGGGACCCACACAATGGATGTAATTTCTATTGGATTACATATTAATATTAAGACTTATTTATAATATTCATTAGGTAAAAAATAATATTTGATATCCCATAATCTTTTATTTTTTGGTATTTATATAAAAACAATTTAATGCATTCCCAAAATAACATCAAACTCAACTAAATCAATAATAAAAAAATGTTTATGTTGAATATTACCATAAAATTTAATCAGGTAATAATCATATATATCAAATAATATAATCTTAGTATTTTTTAATAATAATTAAAAATATAATGAGGTATGTAATAATGTGATATTGTTGGTATAGTATTCTGATATAAAAGTGTACGTAGATGTTGAATCAAATAACACATTAGTAGTTCTATACATGATGGTAAGATTAACTTTCAATAAATTGATGTTTTACCCCATATATATAACAATAATCATATGATATTTCCCATTTTTTAGAGCCTAATAGGTGCCTAATATTTATTATTGTCTTTATCCATAATATTTGAGAACTATTTAGTATATTTCCCATACACCTTGAATTTCAAACACTAGAGTATGTATAGTGTATTTTGTAGAGCATTCTCTCTATTAGCATCAATAGCTATGTTCTTTTCCGAAGATTAGTATTCAGTTTTGTGATAACATTCCTTTATATAAATAATGAATTTAATATCCCCCATAAGATAATTAGATCAATGTTTCCTTCCACAAAATATTATTAATATATGTATCATCATCTACACTCCAAGAATTTTATATTCTGAATTTTATTTAAATCCCCCCGTTTCTTTTATTATTAATACCAAGTGGTTTAGTGGTATATCAAGTATTAATTTATACATTTTTATAAAATTGAATGATTTATTCATATCTTATTATTTCCATTATTGATAATTTACTTTGGAGAATTGGATTTAATCCACTAAAGAGTTGACCAATATTACATTTTTGTTCAATGATCATTAAAGAATCATACCACACATGCCTTGTACAATTTTCATCATAATTTATAAAAACACGAACATTTTATGGCATGTTTCTCTAAAATAATTTCAATTAAATAGATAGCCTATATTTACTGAAGCACGATGTCACTATGATGCAAAAGATGATTATTTATAGGATATAGTCATAACCTATCCATTAAACTAAAATCTTCAACTTCTTTGTTTTTTATTTCAAAAAATTGACATACTTGGTTGCGATTAAGGTGATATTTAGAGTATGATAGAATCAATTTAATTTTTTTGTGAATGGTATCTAACTCTTATGAATAGTAACATACACTTAAGAATAGTAACCTACACTTACAAATAGTAATTTTACCCTTAGCAATTATAATTTTATACATGAATGTGTAAATATAATTTTTCCCCCAAAGAAATGAAGATAAATATAATATGTGATGGTATTTTTCCATTAAAATATGATTTTAAATAAAAAATAAAATTATCATATTTGGAAAATTATTTTTGAAAAATATAGTTTTGTTATTCTACAAGTCGGAAAATGGTTAGGTTGAATTTTTGGGATTTTTATGGAAAACGTGAAATTTCATTGAATAAAAAAATAATGTAAATTATGATAAATGCTAAATAATTAATTTTTTTAGCCAAAAATAATGCCTTGCAGAGGTAATCACACTTTTTCCAAACTAACCTGCACTTATTAAAATTTATTGTCACATAATCATCACTATTTATTTTCATAAGAAAAAAAATAAAACTATTGAATATAATATTAAGAAAACCCTCCTCCCCTCCACATAGAAACCCCACCGCACACCCTCTACCTCTCACACCACTCATACATTGAGACATGACTATGTTTTTAAAAATATACCTCTCAAGACCTCCCCCCATTCCCATGACATTCTGGTCCCACCAAAAGTAAAAAAAAAATCCTTTAAGAGATTTTCCAGGAGTACTAATGAGGTGAACCTATCTTCATTTTTTCATTCAACTACTTTACAAGGTCTTTTATTCTGTTCCCCTCTCCACACTCCCCACATCCAAATGAAATTATAAATATAATAAATTACATGAAATAAAATTTTATTATTCTAATGGAATATTTCACCATCATCAGTTTTCCCCCCTCCACTTTTACTAAAAATGAAAATACCATAGGACATGTTTAAATTTATCACATTCAAGGAAGATGAGTTTTCAATTTATATTACTATATACAAAAAAAAAATAATCCTTTTTAATTGTAGAATAGGATCATATTATTTTTATTTTATCATATTCAATATTCTTCAATCCTAACACACTCATAATATAAAGTAATAATATAAAAAAAATTAATTTTACACAAAAACACCATCTTAATCCGAGCATTTATTATTAAATTCTATCTAATTAGTCATCCTCATGGTACATAAAAAAATAATTATATGATCATTTATATATATTTATTGTCACTAATAATATATATAAACAATTTTGGATGTTTAACCACATTTTAAATGTGCATGAATTCATGAATACTATAAACTGATCATGAAAACCGAGGAAGAAAATACCTCCAAAATAGAATAATTGAACCTATAAAACCCATAATAAATGAAATTAATGAACCTAATTATGATATAATAAATAAATTACCTATAGATGATTTTTTTATACTTATTAATCAATGATTCTAAATTTGATTATTCATGTCATTAAGATCAATTGAAAACACATTCCGGCATAAGGTAAGAGGTTTCTCATTTGACTTTTATTTATATAAGATCTACATTATTCAAAACATATTTCTTGTATGTGGTTTATTTTTACTACCATTTGATATATAATATCATTATTCTATCTATATTCATGGTATTCATTGATTCACTTTATTATTATTAATGTGATTGAATAAATTGTTGTAATGGATATTATTTCGGTTTTCATTTCATTATGATATACTTTGTATCATGCACCTAATAATACATATGTGGTGTACATAAATCACCTTTTAGATATTTTATATTGTGAAATTGAAAATATATTATACATCTATATTCTATTTTGATTGGATATGATTACTGTCTTATGTCGTATACCCTTTTATATATGGTGTTTATTTGGAATGTTGTTTTAACTATAGAAATATTGATAAATATGTATCCTATATTCTATAAAGATTTTGAGAATGAATTTTGTACCTATATTCAATCTATGTATAATATATGATTTTTACTTTTAGTGATGGGTAGGGTCCTTTATATACCCTCGATACAGCAACATATTTCATTAGTCAAATTAGTTGGTGAAAAACCATTCGAGTTTGATTCAAAAAATCAGACGGATTTCTACCCACATACATAAACTATATCAATGGTATAATGGTTCATGTGACAGATACATTGCATATAATTAATAATCATTCTATTTATTTATTATTCAGTGATTACTATCCTTAAGGTTTCTACTGTGAAAAAATCTATGAAGGCATTTTTATTCTAATCTTAATGATTGATTGTGTTTTCATTTATTAATCAGGCAATATTAGTCATGTCTAATTGATTGTGATTCATTTATTATTGATTCATTATTCCAATATATGTAAACATTGATAACTATAAGATCTTAACATTATTATGCATTCTTTTTTCCTAGGTTATGAAGAAGATATCACTAATTGATTTTTCTATGAGGCAGTTTATTTTAGTTTATTATTTATCATGGTTGTATTTTCAATCAGTCTAAATGTAATTTTGGTATCATGTATGTAATATGGTCCTCCAAAGATACTAAACTAATCATTTACAATATGTATAAATCATGAAATAGAGGTTAATAGAGGTGAATATGGAATGTGTCACACATCAGTAAAAAGTGTGATGGAAATCCGTTACCTTAAGTCCTTAATTCCTCTATAAAAGTATAAAAACCCACTATAATAAAAATAAATATATTATATATCCATTATAAAATAATTTTATATGGTATTACCTGTTATATTTAATTATGACCTTTTATTACACATGTATAATCAATTCCATTTTATTGTTTTTTTAGTTTATAACCACTTTTCTTTCGTATATGTTTTTATTTGTTTTTGTTTTTATATTCCCTAAAAAATTATTTCATGTTCTGATGAATTATAAAAAAATTATATATATATAATATATTTTCATTAAAATTTTATTTATATAAATCCATAAAATAAAGTGATATAAAATCAAATGAAAAGTTCATGAAGATGGTACATTATACGTACACATGAATACTGTATATGTTTTCTGGTAAGATTGAATGAAATAATGTTAAATGATATCTTACCATTAAAGAAAAAAATTTAATCTATATATATTACATATGATAATTAAACCCTTCATTGATATCATCCATGTAATTCTTGAATGGAAGAAATTTTTTCATATGGTGGTAGTTCGCTGTACACGCGAGTGATGCAATCATATTCACAAAAAATGAAGTCCATGAAATTATGTTTCCTATTATAATTCCAAGATCATAGTAACATATTAAATAAAATATATTAACAATAAATAAATAATTGCAACCATCCTTGATATGTGGTAATGGAAAAAAATAAGGATATCCGTTCATGAGGCAGTAGTCCTCCGTACAAATGAACAATGATTTAGCATGCCATTTTATTAATGTTGTGATGGATAATTGTTATGTAATCAAGAAAATATCATTTAAATATATCATATATATCTAATTTATTTAATTTTATATGTTAATAAATAATTTATGGTGGAAAAAGAAAAAAATTTAATGTAATGTTATAATAATTGCCTTCCTTAAGATAAACATCACTTGGATATCCCCATAAGGACCAAAGAGATGTTAATTTGGAATGACCGGAATCTCTATACATTGATTAATGATGTTAGCATGAAAATTGGGTAGGTTTTGGTAGAGACAATGGTCTTTTGAGCTGTTAATCAGTTAAGCATGGTTGCGGTCTTTAAGAAGTGGAGGAAAGTAACCCACATGGGAACTACTTTTAAATTTCCCAAAAGACTAAAAAAAATTGATTACAAAGATAAAATCTTCAAAATGACCCTAATATATATTTTTTTATGAATAAGGTGGATATGTGGCCATAATATTTCATTTTTACATTATTAAAATTAATTTTAACTAGTATTTTTTATTTTAACCCTGCCATAAACCTATCATTACCTTAACATTGGTAATTAATTTTAATACATTCACAATAAATTTTGGTTAAAAATGTTTATTTGAACATATTAGATAATAAAAATTTTTATTATTCAAAATATAGATTAAATTTTACTAAAACCTATTCAAATAATTTAAAATTAATAATTAAAAAATAATTGCATAGACATGGTGAGAAAGAGGGTTCTTAAAGAAGAATATCCAAATGTTAACTTGGTTTTTATATTAGAACCCAACATAATATTGATTATAATGAATTAAAATGGATTAATGGATTTATAATTGAACTAATTTAACTTTAAAATGATTTTAAAATAAAGAAAACTAAATAATTATAATAAAAAAGTATTCCTTTAATTAAAAGCCATTATTTTTACAATTCAACAAATAAATTAAAATTTTCAAAAAAACCCAAAGATTCTCCCTATGTTAAATTTTAACTTGTATTTTAAAAAATTGATTTTTATTTTATCAAATTTATTTTCTAAATGTTTCATAAATAAATTTTGTTAATCAATATAAAGATAAATAAATATAATATTTTTGAGAAAATTGTATTTTAGAAAAATATAATGACTTTTATATAATATTGTGTACATTTTTATATTTTTTTTAATTATATAAAATAATTATACATAATATTTAAAAAAATTATAATTATTAATATCTATTTTTTTAATGTCCATGTTTTAATTTTCATGTTTAAATTACTATATATTATACTGGGGTTTCGTTAAAACTCAGTGTTGCAAGATAATCAGGTATTACGTATTGCACAAGCATGACATGGTGTTGCATGTAACATAATATTAACATGGTATTGTGTATAAAGGATGATAAATTAAGTATTTCATGTAATAAAAATATAAATAGTATTATAATTATTTGAATGAAAATATTAAAATCCAAAGGTTCTATATTCTACGGAAATAAAATAAATTTCTCCCCAAATTGAATCATATTAGTAAAAAAATATATAGAAAAGTATAACTCATTATGACTTATGGTTCCCATTTAGCTTCGTGTAGATGGTGTTTTCTAAAAAAAATTATTGACTTGGTGAGTGTTATTTTAAAAAAAATCAATTCGATCAGGAATCTCTATTAGTAGTTCTTTATAAATAATATCATGATCTAGTTGTATGAACACTATATTCAATCCACATTATGGATCGTGTAGATCATCCTCAATAAGGATACATGAAACACATATGGAAAAAATAGAGGTTTTTCATAATCATAAAAAAAAATATTATCCTCATAAGATCAAGTATTTCAGAAATGACTGATGTACTATGTTCTAAATTTTCCCATATTTTTCAATAGAGAAATGGTAGAAATATATTATAATGAAATAAAATTACAAGTCTCATAGACAATTATCATTATGAAATCCTTATAATCATTATTCTTCCCTTACATGTTACTAAATATATTTTAACATTTTCTTCCATCTTGTCATCTTTCTTAGGATCCAAAATATTTTAATCTACAACATCATTCCAGTATATTGTAGTGCAATAATTCTTTCCAAAATAGTATTTATATTTATCCCTATGAGTGTTTGAGTGAATTATATTGTTGAAAGAATACACAAATTGAGGAATGTGTTGATCCCAACAACCATTAATATCAATAAACATAATCTTGACATATCCACTACAGTTTGATTTTTCCCGTAGATAGATCATCTGCCTGAGGATGATATAAACTGTTAAAACTCAACAATGAATCTAGATATTTTTGAATAAATTGTAAAAAAATTGAGGTAAAATTCATGTCTCTATATGATAAATTTTTATGTTTTAATCCTTGAAAAAATATCACTTCCTTATTGAATATTCTGGAAAGTGGATCCAATGATAAATATTCTCTGGTAGCAACAACGTGTGATGACTTTGTAAGATGATAAATAAAACACATAATAACCTAAAAATAAAATATCTATTAAACCCTAATGGTTACAAATACGTTTAATAATATTTACATAAAAATAAATTTATCCTTTAATATATTTTCACTAAATCATATATGATACCAATGGGTTTTATTGAAAAAAATGTTTGTTAAATTGAACTTAGACATAGTAATCTACCACGACATAAAAACAAAAAAGGGATGGAAATGTAATTGAACATATAATAAACCTCAAACTCATAAACTCAGAATGAAATCCCTATATTTTCTGTTAATCATTCATGTATAAAGAAACAATTACAAATTTTAATTACCACTTTATTCATCATATAATATATTATATTATTCAAAAAAATTATTAGAATATGGGCTTTATCCTTGTTTTGATGGAATATTATTTATTTTTAATTATTCCATAATCTAAGTGGTGGTATATAATCAATTGAAATCTCACTAAATGATGAACTATAATATTTTCAAAAGTTTCATTCATAAAAATCAAGAAATTACATTCAAAAAAATATAGGGGAGGATAAGTGTTCCCAAATTATCATGATTGACTTCATTAATAGAGATTACATAAGAATTCCATATTTATTTTTTCATCATTTTTTATATTACCTTCCAAAATATCTCTTTTTGGGGTCATTTATTCTCATAACTCCCAAACTCCTTTCACTTGAGTAACTAAAGTGTGGTTGGGGTATTCGGGTGTGATATCACTCCATTAATTTCATTGATTAGACTATTAGGATAACTAATAAATTATTTTTTCACAATTTTTTTCCTCCAATATGTTAAAACAACATTGGTCTATTTTCAGGTACTCGCCTAAGTGCTCCTACCCATTGTTGTGGAATGTTGGAGTTTGAAACATTTTCTTCCAATCATGTTACATATCATGTGATTTTGTAAGGAACAATACATTCAATTTCATATAACCATAACCAAGAGGGTTTCTATCATACATTTAATATTTTAGTGAACATCATATTATTTCATCATTGAACCCAACGTATCACATGTAAACACTCTTCGGAAAATTGGTTTCAAGGCACAAAATAATTGGTAAGACATAAATTCAAACTGAATTATCTTTCCTAAAGAGTAAATTTCATGTAATACCATATTTTTTTATATACCATTTATTATTAATTAATTATTATTAATATTTTGAAATTCCCTAAGATAAAAATTCCTTTCACATGACACTAACCTGGAATACGTTACACGGATCCTTGAGTTTTACCATAAAGCAATATACTATTCAAACATTATATATTAATATTTTACATAGCTGGAAAGTTAGTGGTTATTAATATTAATTACTAAATTATTAATTCCTATGGTTTAAAAAAAATAAAAAATGATTTCATTTGTTACATGAACCAATTGAAATTAAATAGAATATTATTATAGAAAACTAGTTTTTATGCTCGCACTGCTAATTTATCCCAAAAAATTAAATAAATTATGATTATTTATTGATATTAATGTAACATAAATGTTATATATTCAATAACATATTTTGGATATTCATCCAAAAAATTTTATTGCAATAAGTCAAAAAAGTCAATTTTATTCATAAATCTTTTATTTTTATTATGTTACTTTGAGCGCATTTTAAGGGAGAACCTACATTAAATCAAAATTTTAAATATTTTATAAATTTTATTTTTTAAAATAATATTATATTTTAATGAGAATCATAAAAATTATGTTAGTATTTATTTTTTTATTTTTCTAGGAATATTCATATTTTAATGAATAATGAAAAATACTACAATTTATCCCAAATCTATTTTTCCATATATTTAATTTATATAGTTTAATTATATTTAATTTTTTTTAAAAATAATTAGATTAAATTATTTAATAATACAAATTTATGTTATTGGAACCAATTTCATTATTAAATTAAGTATAAAAACATAGAAATCTTTTCATAGTTTTACTTTAAAAACTATTATTTTCATCTAATCTTCAGGATAATATTCAAATTAATTCTTGACCCTTATGTGTTTGAAATTTTAAAAAATTTATTCCATAATAGGAATCCTAATAATGTATAATGACTAATATGGTAAAATTAGTTTCTTACAAGAAATATTTTTGAATGTAAATATATTTAATTAAAATGATTATGGTTATATTATGCTTAATAAGAGACTAAACCATAATCTTCAGACCAAGAAAGACCAATAATCTAGATTAAAATCCATTTTATATAATTATTTAGACCCTATAATCAATTCGATAGATATTAGATGATTTTCGGATCCACATTCAACAAGAAACGTTTGTGGGTTTTCCCTTTTCAATAAGATTACAGGAGTTCCACTCTTCTTCCATTAAAAGAGGCATCCTCACCATACACATCCTCAAACATCTCAATCCATTTTTTTATGATGAAAATACACCCCAAAAGATATAAAACATCTCTATATTCATCTTTTAATAATCTATTTTTCATAAATCGTTCCATGTAATCCCTTTGGGGAAGCATAAAATGTGATTCCCGATTAATAGGAAACATCTTCGCTCTAACTCCTTTTTTTTATTATATATTCAAAAAACCATATTATTAACAGATTTTATAAATACATAAGTATCCTAAATATAATAAAATATTTTTATGAGATGTTTTTTCCTACACTTAAACACACGAGCATCTAATGAGTAATAATGTTACCCTTCGAGTATGGTGAACTACTGCCTCAAGAAATGATGATTGTACATTTTTCTGCTCACGTCTTTCATGAATGAAAATTATGAAATAAATAATGTTTATATATGATATATATGATATTTATAATGAATTTATGCTTCAATAATTAATTTATAACAAATTTCTTTATCCTTTCCTCTATGTGTAAACAAGATTACCTCACTTTTGGAAGTGTGGACTACCGCCACCTCAATGTGATGTGATTAATTCACAAGATACGTGGAATTTATAATGGAAGGATTTGATTAAAAATATCTGAAAAAATATAAATTAAATTCATGACCTAATTACCTTTCTGAAAATAGAATATAAACCATTTTATTTATTTACCTTTCACACACCTAGAAATTGATAGCATCATTTGTGGACGTGTGGAATACAACCTTCTTAACAAGATGTGATTTATTTTACATAAGTAAAACTATAAAAATATATTATTAAATAATTTTTTATTTATGATATAATTATAATTTTAGAATGATTAATGTTACATACCTAATTTTCACAATGATTACTCATTAATGAGATCATTACCCATGTGTACGCATGGTCAACCATCTCCGTGATTGTAACATTGAATATTTTTTCACAACCATATTTAATTATTGGCATAAAAATTAAAATTTATTTATAAATATGATAATATTTTTTTTATTATTATTCAGGATATTTTTATATAATGATCTCATAGACCATATATGACCAACCGACATCGTTTTTAACATATGAACATAATGTGGTCAAAGAACCCGAATTAAAAATAATTTTCTAATTAGTTGTATAAAACATTGTAATAAGTGATGTAATGGTTATAATAACCATGAAAAAATTTATGAAGAAACAAATTATTTATAATAATATTATTATTCCAGAATATAAAGACACATGAGACAAGTAAATCTCAAGGTATTGTAATTTCATCTCACTCTTTGTTTTCATGATATACATGCGTTATTCATAGCTAAATTATTTTTTGGTGAATAAACTACCATGAATTTATTATATAACTCTTATAGGTAAATATTTGGGTATATAAATGACACTTTTTTTACCTCTTAGTCATGGGGATGATGTATCAATATTTCCCAAATCTATATATAAATATTGTCTCAATTTACCTTCTTTGAGACAAAATCTATGTTATAAACCTACATTTTTATATAAGGTGTATAAATAACAATTTAAATTTTATATGATTAATCTATTTTGTTTAATTATATTTTATCTCTATGTAATTTAACTTTCTTACATAGGGAGTATGATTCAATATTAACATGTGGTAAGAGTTTATTCAAAGAATCTCACCATTAATCATGATTATTTATGATCATGTTTTTATTAAAGAAATAATTTGATACATCATTCAAGAACGCTAATTAATTTTCATGTCATATAGTTATTCTTTATTTCATCATATATTAGTACCATTTTCTTGACTCATTGGTGCCTATGACAATAAAGAATCTTTTTTTATTAAAATATGACCACTCCACTCACTTTGGCCAGAAATTTTTATTCTTTAAAAACCATTCATTCCAAAAAGATATTTCAGGAATATTATAATAATATCATATGATAATTAATAGAAATATGTACCCTTTTTGACTTTTACCAATGTTCTCATATGAATCCTCTTGACTCTTTCTAAATAAGGAATTTTTTCAAAGCTTTTATTATGAAAAAAGAATATATTTTTTACTTCATTCGGAATGTACCAATTTACCCATCATCATTTCATTAATGTTTACGTTGCACGTTTAAATGGATAATTTTTATGATTTTTTTTATAATTATAATTCAATGAAATGGGATTCAAAAAAATTTCAAGGTGTCCTTATATTTTATAATATTATATTTCATGGAATGTGCTTTTCAAATGTTTTGGGTGCTTATTTTATAAGTTTTTTAGGTGAAAGGATTCCATAATGTTTTCAAGAATAATTGAAAATGTTATCAAAATGTTTTATGTTATAATTATAATTTTCAAATAAGAAGGAAATTTTACAAAAAAACAAAATTCATTAATGATTTTTCAATATTATTTCCCATATTAGATAACATCTATTGGTATTAATCATGCCTTTATGGGGAAATGATATTATGTTTCCCTTATTATTATTTCTCTAAATTGTTTACCTTTTCTGGAATTAGGCATATAAAATCATTTTCTATTTCATACGATATATTCTTTTGAAACCCGCTTCATTCCCTAGGTTATGACTTGAGAAAATTATTACAAATATTATATCTTTTTCATGAGTTACGAAATGACTACATGTTTATGACACTAATTTAATATAATGGGTTCTGATATTATTTTTTTAAATTTTGATTCATATGTATATATAATTTCATTATAATATTGGTGAGACAAATATATCCATTTGATTGATTGGGTAAATATTTATATCTTAAGAGATAAACATGGTCTGAGTGAGGAGTGATCTCTATTTAGTATTATAGGAATGGAAAGAAGAGTTAACACAGTTCAACAACACATGAATAGAATGGGAAGTGAACCCAATTTAGTAAAAAAACCTTTTCCACTAATATATCCTTATATGTGATGCCTTGACTACTATATAAATCATTATATATGATTATGTCTGTACCAAAATTCCTTATATTTTTCCTATCTTATGCATTCTGAGATTATGATATTTATTTCCTTATGATTAATGTTTTATAATAAATCTTGATTTATGCCATTATTCATGATAGTTTTATTTTATATTCAAGGAATAACCATTAATTTTTTTGATCACATTATCATACAACTATGCTCATATTTATTCATCCATTCATCTATTTTTTATAATTGTTGGGTATATGTGCTCACTCCATTTTATGTTTCCTTCCCTAGGTTATAAGGATATGTGTTGTCTATGATATGTCTAAAAAGGGTTCTATAAGGACATAGTGGGAGATTATGTGGCTCACTAATGAACCGGTGTTCATGGTACCATGGTTTAAAAGGTACTAGACTAATACGATCTTTGGGAATCATTTTTATTAATGTTTTATGTATTCTGAAAATGAAGTGTAATTTCAATGTTTATAAATAATATGTCACTATAATTAGTATCAGAGAAATTTTTTTGTTAAACCTTTTAAGACGGGATAAGAAAACCTTAGTGAGAACCCTAAATATGGGGCTAAGGATATGTCTAAGGATAAAAAAATAATATAAAATGTCCTTGAATTTTGGTAAAGGATAAAGTGAGTGGTTTCCTATAAATAGAACCATGTCTAGATACTACATGTTTATGTCAATCTAGAACATGTATAACTAGAGTTAAAACACTGAAAAAAAATGTTTCGATCTGGACAAGGAGTAATTTGGTAAAAAAAATGGGCCCTGATGCACACAGTTACCTTGACACTCCCAGGGGTATTAATTAGAAATTCACACACTCGTCACAAACTATTATACAATATTTCGGATAGAATATGACTATTAATAACCCTAGATAATCTTAATTTTTCATATATTAAGGAATGTGTAAAAGAATATAAATACTATATATCTAATTCCAGGCTTATGTTGTTCCTCATTATGATAATTGTTTCTTAAACTAAGAATTTTATCATGGACAATGGATGAACCCTGAATTAACTGGGATAATGGTAATTATGATAGAAAATGAAATGATATTTCTCCTGAGAAACCAAATTCTATGGTAGAAAGAATGAAAAATCTCATTATTATGCTCACACAACATTCTCAAGAAATGAATCATGGTAGAATTCTAAAATGAGCAAAGGCCGAATCGCTTTTCTTTTAAGTCATTTATGAGGAAATGTACACCTTATTTCACAGGATCTTCTGATACACTTATTTGGGAATAGTGGATCAATACCAATGAAATGATATTTCCCTTACACAATTGTTTGGAGCATGATAATTTTATCCTAACTATTTATGATTTATAGGGTGAAGCGAACCGGTGGTAGACTCTAATCATGAATATAAGGAATCGAAATGAAACTGAATCCCTAGAATGGGATTAATACAATAACATATTTTTCAATATTTACATTCCTTATATTCTTTGTACGAAGTGGAAGAAAGTGTTCTTTGACTTGAACCAAAGGAATGATGAACATATTGGTACCTATGGGGATAAATTCATAAGATTTGTGAGGTATAATTCAACAATTATCATCAGTCCCAAAAGTAATGTGGATAGGTTCTTCAATTGATAAGATAAATGAATCAAAAGATAGTTGTCCATAATAGACTTTAGTAGGTATAATGAGATTATTTTTTTTATCAAGGATAAAAAGGACATTGGATTCACAAACCAACCTCCTGGTTTTGAAAAGAAAATGAATATGGTGTTAAAATGATGCTCTAAAAATAATTGAAAGAAAGAATATGAGTTCTACCTTGTTCTCTAAATGTGGTAATAAGAATGAAGTAATAATTATTAAAGTTTATATTAAATGTTTTAAGTTTGTAAAAGAAGTTAACAAGGAAATTTATTGTCGAATTGATGGGTAGAAGGTCAATAATGGTGCTAATGGAGAGAAAACTATAAAAAATAAACCTTCCACGATTCAGTGCACTATGTGTATGGATAATTAGAATTATTCTAATCAGTACAAAACCCTAAGGTCTAGTGATTATTTTGTATATAAAAAACCTATTAATCCAATGGTAAAAGGTAAATATAATGAAATATATATTTTTTAATAGAGGTGTGATAATGACATTGAAAAAAGGTATACATTTTATCCAATATAAAACTGCTAATGTGTTTTTAGATTCTGAATCTACCCACCTATTTATATCTAAAGAATTTTATAATGGTGTTTGGATTTTATCAAAATGATTATTTTTGGAATTAGAAGTGAAACCTCGTAATCATAATATTATGGAAAACTAGGTATGTGATTCCACTTTGATTGATATTTTAGGTACTTTTCTTTTTATCAATCTTTCTATTCATCCTTTGAATGAATTTAATGAAATAGTAGTCATGGATTTTCATTATATTCATAAATATCATATCAATTATCATGGATGGGAAGATATTTTTGATATTACTAAACCCCATATGATCTTCCATCAATGTGATGATAATTATGAACATTCAGTGGTGAATAAAACTAATGTATGGGTTTTCATTACCATTTACAATAGCTAATTTTCTCAATTAGTTGGGCAGAAAATTTTCATTGATGATATGGCCAATTTTTGGGAATTTTTTATTGAATATCATAAAGATTATCCTATGATTACACCAATATTTTATCATTTGTTCTAAAAAGAAATAATAATTGGTTCTGTACAGATTTCATTGAAACCCTATAGAGATGCCTTGATTATGTTGTAGGAATTGAAGAAGAGAGTCCAAGAAAACTATGATAAGGGATTCATTAGACTTTGTGTGTAACCATGGGGAGTACCTATTCACTTTTTTGAAAATTATATATAGATAAATGCTATTGTACAATGATAATAAGTATTTTAAAAAGATAACAATCAAGAAAAACTTCTCAATTCTCCGAATTTACAACTTCTTTGATCAGTTGTGCTATGTTAGATACATTTCTAATATTGACCTTTATTTTTTATATAATCAAATAAAGGTCAAATAGGATTATTTTCCCAAAGAAACATTCCATAAAAATTATTGACACTATTAATATATAGTAATGTGTTTTGGTCTTACTAATCATCCTATTATCGTAATAGATTTGTGGAATATAGACTTTAGAGATTGGCTTGATATGTTTTTGGTAGTCTTTATAGATGATATTATTACATTTTCAAATGAAAATAATGTGAGTGAAAATCACTTTATAATTTTACTAAAGAACCTATTGATGAAGAAACTGTATGAAAAATTTAAAATATGTGTATTTTTGATGCAAAAGGATTCTTTTTTAGGTCAAATAATTTTATGAGATGGTATTATAGTTGACTCATCAAAGAGAGAGGCTATTGAATGATGGCCTAGAACAACCATGTTAAGTGGGATCTATATATTTCTTATTTTAGCTAGATATTATTGATGGGTTGTGATTAATTTATCATAAATATGTAATACTCTGACCATGTTAACTAGGAAATGTGTCAAGTTACGCTAGAAAGATATATGCAAGGAATGTTTCATGTATCTCCAGAAAGGGTTGGTCGGTACACATGTTCTTACATTACACTGTATTGGAGGAGGTTTTATACACTATATTTATGTATCAAATAAGATATTGGGATGTTTTTTTATTCAAAATGTCATAGTTATATCTTATGCATCATTATAGTTTATTATTCATGAGTAAATTTACCGAACTCCTGATTTGGTGTTAAGTGAGGTATTTGTTTCATTAAATATTTGGAAGCATAATCATTATGAAGAAAATTTTGATATATATACTGATCATAAAGTCATAAATATATATTCACAAAGAACGATTTTAACATATAAAATAGAAGATGCTTGGAGCTGATAATAGATCATGACTTCTCGATATAATACATTCATATGAATGAAAACATAGTAGTTGATGATTAATGTGTAAATAATAATGATTGTTCATATATAATGATAATCACAAAATATCTAATATTCTATGGATCTATAATGGATAGATCTTGAAATTCTGATTTATTTGGAAAAATTTTATCTTTCTTAAACTAATATTCGACATACTTTCCACGTGGAGATTAAAGAGGCATACACAGAATATGTAGAAATAGAAAAGAAGGATATAAATGTTCCTGATTTTAACCCTCATCGGGATGGAATGATAATGTTCCGGAACAATATATGTCTTCCTTCAATACCAAATTTGAAAAATTAGATATTAGAAGAAGTTCATAGTTCTTTATTATCTTTTCATTCTAGAAGTACCAAGATGTATAGGAACATGAAATAATATTCTTCGTTGGATGGAATAAAGAGATATATCATAGAGTTTTTTCCTTGATTCATGGTATTCCAGCATGTTAAGGATAAAATAAAAATTTCAAACAGATTTTTCATCTATTACCCTTACTAGAATTGAAATTATAGAACATCACTATGGATTTGGTCGTTGGACTACACAAAACCTATAAAGGGTTTAATTATATATGGAATGTGGTTGAACAACTTACGAAGGTAGGAAACTTCATTACTATCAAAGAAGATTTATCATTATATTAGATTTCCACAATATACATTAAATAAGTGGTAAGACTACATGGAGTAGCACATTCCATTGTATCTAATTGGGATCTGATGTTTACCTCAAAATTATAAAAAATAGTTCACCATGAACCTGATAGAGAATAAGTTTCAGCACTTATTATCATCCCTATAAGGACAGTACATTTAAAAGAACAATTATAACCCTTTAGGATAGGATGAGATCTTGATCATTAGATTTCAGTGGGGTTTGGGATCTATCCTTCCTCTAGTTGAGTTTTATTACAATAATATCTTTCACTTTAGCATTCATATGGAACCATATTAATCCATCTATTGGAAAAAATGTAGATGTAAAACTTGTTGAGATGATGTTGGTGAAATAAATATTTTGGGACCTAAAGTTTTTATAAAAATGGTAGAAAGGGTTAGAGCCATTCTGTAGCATATCAAGGTAGGTCAATGTCGCCTGAAAAGTTATACTGATAACTGGTGACGTGATCAATAACTTGATGTTGGGGAGTATTTGATTCTATGAACCTCTCGATAGAAGAATATTATGAATTTCTAAAAAAATAGAAACTAATACCTAAGTATATTTCTCCAATATGAGATTCTTGATCATATCATGGTGGTAACCTACCACTTTTTACTTCCTCTAAATCTATCTCAACTCTATGATGTTTTCCATTTTTCTCTCTTGAGGAAGTATATACAAGTCCCTTAAAATGTAATGAACTCAGTGGTCATACATTTGTATCTAGATTATTCTAATGATGGGAGAATAGTTAAAATTATATAACATACAGATAAATTACTATGACAGAAAACCACTCATAGAGTTATTGTTTTGTTGAGAAATTTCTATTTAGAGGACGCTACGTGGAATCTTGATGATATGATGAACTAGAAGAATCCTCATTTTTTGTACCATAATGTCAAATTTTGATGGTGAAATTCATTTTAAGGGGGGTAGAATGTAACAACCTATGTTTTTAGGTAAATTTTTTCCAATAAACAATGTTTCAATTTTGATTTCAATACATTAATTCAAACAGTCCTTTCACATGGCATTGCCATGGCATACATTACTCACAACACAGAGTTTTAACAAAAAATAATATATTTTTTAAAAATATATATTTATATATAACTTTTAATTTATGTTATAGGTTATGAAAAGTAATTAATAACATATGAAATAATGTTTTTTAAAAATAATAATAATAACTCATTTAGTACAATGAAAAAATTGAATGTAAATGGAATATTTTTATAGAAAACTATTTTTATGCTGACAAAGTTGATTTATCCAAAAAAATTAATTTAATGAAATTATTGATTAATATTAGAGTACTATACATATTATATATTAAATAATATATTTTCTATATTCAACTAATATAATTGAATGTCATATGAAATGAAAAAACACAATTTTACACATAAAATCATTATTTTTGTTAAGGTAATTTTACCTCCTTTAGACAGAGAACCAATGTTTGATAAAAATTATGGAAATTATATAAACATAAATTTTAAAATAAAATTAATTTTTTAATTCGAATCCTAAAAATTAGTTTCGGATGAATTTTGGGTATTTTCTTATGAAGATTTATTTGTTAATGAATAGTGAAAACTAAAGAAAATTGACACATACTACTTTTATCATATAGTATGTTTTTGAAGTTAAATTATATATAAATTATGGTTTAAAGTATAATATTATTAAATTTCAATCAATCTATTCATTTTGGGTAATTGGATTTAATTTAATATTGATATTGCCAATAGAAGCATGGAAACCATTTTAACATTTTTTCTTCAAAAAAGGCATTGTCATTTCACCAGTGGGATTGTATATAAATTAATTTGTGACAGTTATGTGTTTGGAAATTGAAAAAAAGGTTATAAATTAGAAATAATAATTATTTATAATTTACAGTAATTTCAACATAGAGTTTTACAAAAAATATTAGACAATGTAATTAAAATTAATTACAACCTTGAATATTAAATTAAATAAAATAAGGGACTAAACCATAAAATTAATGCCCAAAATAACATATAAACTTTTCAAAATTCTATTTTATATCAATATTTCTACCTTATACTCCATTTTATCTTGTTGGGAGCGTTATTGGATCCACTATCAATAAAACAACATGGATATGGTTTCCCTTTTCGAAAATATTACACGATTTACACTCCACTATTATAAAAGTCCTCATATCCTCCCACATCCTTACACCTCTTAACACAAATTAGACAGACCAAAAAGCTCCCCCCCCCAACATCCCTCAAATCCCCCCTCAAGACTACCAAGTGATAAATTCCTTCTTAAGGAGTACTTTTCTGTAAACCAATAGGTGTTACTTGATTAAGTGGTAACACAATCCCTCAAAATAATTGTAATATTTTATCTATACCCTCCCAAAAATATTCTTATACGGTGATTTTATATAAACAATATTATCCTAAATATATAATTTTTTATTCATTTTTTCTGTCTCACAATTACACATTTCACCATCAAATTGGTAATGAAATTATTGTTCATGTACTGAGAAATACCACCTCACGAAATGACAATTGTTTTTCTTTCCTTTCCCATTATTCACATTAGGGATTTATGATGAAAATTATTTTTATATATGATATGTGATATTTTGTTTTAATTCTATAATTATATTATATTAAATTCCATTATTCTTTTCATTATGTGTAGATATTACAACATCCCTTGTGGATGTATGGACTATCGCCCCCTCAAAGTGATGTGATTCGTTCACCCCATACATAGAATTTATAAATGTAGGATTAAATTATAAATACGTGAAATCTAAATCATCTAATTTATATTAATGACATAATTATTTTTTTTGAAATATAATATATATAATTTTATTTATTACCCATTCACACACTTAAAAAATGACAACGTCGTTCGTGGATCTGTAAACTATTGCCTCTTCAACATGATGAGTTTCTTATTAAATGACTAGAATACTATAAATAAGTATATACTAATAAAAATTTTGGTTTTGATAATGTTATTATCATTTTTTCATATATTATGGTTACCTACCTACTTTCTTTAATGATCGTTGAAGAATGGGAACATTACTCCTGTTTATGTACAGTCTATCATCCTCATTATTTTAAGGCAGATTCATTTTTCCTTAAAAAAATAATTATATCTATTAAAAAAATAATTAATTTATAATTATGATAATTATATAATTATTGTAATTTTGGAGATTTTTATATATTGACCCATTTGATAATTATAGACCAACCAATGTCATTTTGAACACCTGAACCGAATTTGGTCAAAGTTCATGACTTAAACATAATTATTATTTTAGTTTTATAAATCATGGTAATAAATGAATTAAAAGTAATCATAATATTGAAAAATATAATGTCTAATGTAATTAATTATAATATGTTTATTATTCGGGAATATAATGACACATGAAAAATGTTGGCCTTATGGTAAGGAAATTTGATCTCACTATATATTTCTGTGAGATACAAGCCTTATTCACAACTCAATTCTTTTATATTGTGTATATACTACCCATGAATGTATTATGTTCCTCCTATAAATAAATATTTGGTTGTTTTCATAACCATTTTATTATCATTCTATTATGGCTTTTAGGTTTCAAATGTCACCAAATCGGTAAATCAATTTTGTCTCATTATTCCTTCTTTGAGTCCCTGGCCTTGTTATAATTTTATATTTCTCTATGTGGTGTATAAACTAGCTTTAAAATGTTATATCCAGAATTTCAACCTTTTATTTTTATTTTAATCTCTATGTTATTTCATTTTTGTATATGAGGAGTATGATTCAAAGTTACCATGTGGTAAGAGTTTTTTGAACCAAATTACCCATTTATTTAGATTGTTTATGACCACTTTTTTATAGATGAAATCATATGATACATATATAAAGAAAAAAAATTCTTAATATATAACTATTATTTATGTCTTCATTTATTTGAAAAAAATTTCCTCTCTTTGGCACATACAATAATTATGAAAATGATTTTAAAAAAACATGTCCTTACTACTTTCTTCAGTCAGAAAATAATGTCCTTTAATAAATAATCTTTACACAAAAGGATTCCATGAATATTAAAATAATCTTTTATGATCATTCAATGAAATTATTACCTCTTTTGTACTTTTTACAATTTTCTCAATGGAATATCCTTATCGATTTATGAACATGATATTTTTCTAAACATTTAATGTGAAAAATGAATTTTTTTTACATTATACAACATGTACCTATTTACCTGTATTTATTTCATTGCAGTTTCATTTTCATGTTTAAAAGGATTATTTTTTAGAATTTATTTTTGGAATATAATTTCCTAAAAATTTGTTTTAAAATCATTTTCAATTTTTCGTATATGTTTGAAATGTATTTTTCACGGAATTTGATTTTCAGAAGGTTTTCTAGTACCATTTTAATGTTTTAAAATAAAAACTTTTTAAAAATGCTTTCAATATTCCCTTTTAAATTTTTAAAAGGTTTAATTTTAATTGAAATATTTTTCACATAATTTGGAAATTTTACTGATTTTTTTTAAATGATCATTCAAAACTATTTCCCATCTAAGATAACATAATTTGGTGTTACTCATGCCTTTCTAGAGAAACTGTAAAATGTTTTCATTCATATTACATCGTTAAATGGTTTAACATTCATAATAAGAATATTAAGAAATTGGATTCTTTTTCATTGGTTATATTCTTATAAAACCCACTTCTTTTCACGGGTTATGCTTTGATAAAATGATTTCGAAACCTATCTATTTTCTATAGGTGAATAAATGCTTACATATTTGTGGAACCCATTTCGTTTCATGGGTTATGATATGATTGTTGATGATATTGTGAAACTGCAATGTATGATTTCATTATGATATGAGTGGGACCTATATCTCCCTCCAATACATTATCTGGAGATTTATATCACATGAGATAGACATGGATGAAACAAGGAGTTAACTCGGTATAGTATTACAGTGTATGAACATAGAATGCACCCAGTTCAGTAATACAAGGTTAGAATGGTTGTGAATCTTGTTTAGTAAAGGTATTCCCCACAATGAAGGCCTTTGAATTGATTCCCTAACAACTATATGAATCATTATATATTTTTATACCACATAAAAGAGAACTTGAGTGAAAAAAAAAGAAATTGATAATATTCTTACCTTGTAGAGTTACCCATAGAACATGAATTTTGGGACCTTGGGGCATGAGGAAATATTTAGAGGTCTACTAGGAAGGAAATGAGGCAAAATATTCATTTTGGATCAATTGGGAATGAAGATAATGAAGGAATGGGTTGGTATTTATAATAAAATTAAGAGAATATTTTAATAATTTCCAAGGGACACCTCATGAGTGGTATTTGCAAATCCATGGTCATTCCCATGGTGTTTGAACATGGTATAAGCCAAATGGGACCAATCACATATTATTTAATTGAAAAAAAGTCTAGCAGATTTATTACATCATTATTACATCATTAATGATGTAATTAACACATCGAAACTAAAAACTGTATTTTTTAATATTCACCGAAAGATCAACTATTTCTGAAAAATTCCCAATATTCACTCTAACCATTTATCGATGTGTTGAATTCAAAAATGATGTCCAATTTTTGAAAATATTTTTATAAATATTTTTATTTTATCTTTTAAAAAAATCATACTTAATTCAAAAATTATTTTTTTAAAGACTATAACTGCTTTTATATCATATTGAAAAATTAATCAAGATTTCATTATCAAAATCCTGATGAAAATAAAATAATAATACTTTTTACGATTAATTAGGGTCATATTACAATTCATATTACTATGCATATGGGTATGTTACTATTCACGGTAAAAACAAGTTAGTTCCAAGAGACTCCAAATAACATAATAAACACAATTGAAAATAACCATTTTTTAAATTCAAAACATATAAGAAGTAAAAATATGTTTAAAGGATACTTATAAATATCTTATTTAAACAAAATACAAATCATGTCAAATTATTTTTTTGAAAACCATGGGGAGTTACATCAATTCTTAATTTACTTTATTGTACGATATTTCACTTGATTTATATACGTTTTTTTGAAAAATATTTTATGAAGATTCCCTCTTTTAGACTCAAGTAATTTTATTCATTAGACTAAGGAGACTTTTATTTATCTAAGGCATCACTATTTAAAAAATTAAGAGGAAAAGGTATTAAGATTCACTTATATGATTATGTTAGTGAATACATGTTCCATGGATTGATAAATTATCAAAAAGATTATTGGATTATTTTACAACACACTCTGTCGGCAACACCACAATAGAATGTTTAGTATTAGATGAGGAAAGATAAATTGATATTCATGGTTTTATAAATGATGATATCATGAATAATTTTTATTTTATTCTTGATTTTTTATCTAGAGAATGATAAATTCTTATCCAATTGTGTTATTTATATGGATATCATAAAGGAACTAAATATGATAAGGATTGAGAAATGTTAAAATATGTATTTTAGGTATATTTAAGTGTTTTGAGCATACATATGTAAATTTTATTCAAATAATATTGATTTTAAATTTGAAGTATACTTATTTTATTCATCCAAAAGAAACTAAGGGATATTTCTTTTATAAAATTATAAAACAGAATTTTTTCTTACCCTAGTTTCATGTTTCCCATTAAAAAGAGAACATTAGGGCTGATGTAATTGGGAAGAATATTGATCTTAGAGATGTTTAAGAACAAAAAATAAGAATTTTTTCTGATATAAAAGTTGATAATGTTTTCTAAAAAGTTGTGGGTGAACAAAATCATTTTACAAAAGAACATTGCTGGTGTAGTAGGATTCATTAAGAACCTGACGGATTGATTTCTCTTTGAAAAAATATTATTATGTACAGATTCTTAGATATGATCTCGGTTCATACCAACTTGATGTTTGATATTTTTATTTTGATATAGGGTTAAAAGACATGAAATATCATATTTATTCCATTTATGATTACCATGTTTGGTCTCAGTTGATACACAAGAACTGATAATACATATACGATGAAAACGAAGATTCCCTTTGAAAACTAACTAATATGGTATATTTTCTACTTTTAATACAATTTTTTTTGGATAAAGGATAATTAAATAATTGAATTGATTATGAATAGTCCTTTTAACCAATTGTGATGATAATTTCAATTTTGATTCCCCATGTTGTTTTAGCTTATTATGATTATCACATTTATCAAATAGACATCAAAAATCATTTCTATAATGGTAATACAGTCTAGGAAATGTATATAACACAACATAATGGTTTTTAAGATCCATATGAAACATTTATGGTACAGAAGTTATAAAATCCCATTTAAAAATAGAATCCATAATATTGGGGTTGGAATATCAAAATAGATCATGCAATCAATTTTTTTTATTTCCCTATGAACATTGATATTATTTTTTAAATAAGTGGGTTTGTGGGAGTTTTGAAGTATTTTTGATATTTTATATAGATTTCATTATTCTTATCTGTGATGATATCTTTTCATTTCACTTTAAGAAGTTGTGAAAGGGAATGTTTTTCTCGATGATTTTCTAATATGAATTATATAACTACCAGTTATGAATATCTTTATAGAAGAATCAAATAGTTTTTTTGGACTAAGTAAAAAAACAATTATTGGTAATGTGTGAAAGGGGATTATCATGAAGAACAATGAAGGGGTTATTTATTGATGTTTCATGGAATGAATATTAGACAGATTTTGGATAGTATTAATGTCATAAAAAATATGGATATAGTTCTTTATGAAACATCGAAAGGATATTTTGAGTATGCCATCTCATGTAATCGACTAGATGTCTCTTATGCATTGAGAATAATATGTTGTTTCAAAAGAAAATTTGGGACATTCACTATAAAAATTAATCATTTAAATGAGGGTATGAAAATAATAGGTTTTGGATAAGTTTCTTCTCACTGTAACCATTTGACTAATGGATTGAGAAGAAGAAATTTTGGAATTTCACTTTAATCAAAATAGAATAAGTGGATTATATAACACAGAATGAGGATATCAATGAATTTGGAAGAATATCTATGACCTAATAACCCATATCATATCCCTATTTTTTTATCCCTATATTAATAAATCAATATTCAGTATTTTTAGTCATTTCATTATTTGGTTTTCAAAATAAATAAATTTAAAAATAACTTTTTTTCTCTAATTAAAAGTTACAAATATATTTTTATTCACTCCTCTCTTAAGACAACCAATTTTAACTACAATACAATATTTTAAAATAGGTATGAATTGTTTATTTCTCAAACCAACAATTATGAATATATAGAAATATTTCGTTATTATTAAAGAGGTTGTTAATAAATCTAAATCAAATTTTTTAATTTTTTTTTTAAATTCATTTAATAAAAAAATAATAATAATAATTTATTCAAATTATTATTAATATATATGGATAAACCAATCCATCATGAAAGGTAAATTGATTCAATATATTGAAGAGGGAATATCACAAAGAGATGATGAAATAATTTTCATAACAATGTAACTGTTAATTGACCATGTTACAGTTATCTAATTTCATTAACATATGTACATGTTTATTTAATATAAATCTGAGTATCAAAGAATTATATCATAGGAAGAATTAATACTATATAATACAACTCATCCTAAAATAGAATATGAACTGGTATTGGAAGTGATTTCCACGCTCATCATCATAACATAGGATCCTAACTACAATCATATATCTATTATCTCTCATATCTGATGGACACTTTCCATTGAAGTGGAGATTGAAGATAAAGAAACATTGGGATATGATATTTTCTTCAAATCATATTCATATAAATTTCATGAACATAAAATGAGTGTCTCCTATGGTTGTTTTATATTTTCATCTTTAGAAACATTTGTATTTCCTTGGTTGAAGAATAAAAAAATATATTCACCTGATAAGGAACATTGTTAGAATCCCTAAACAATTTCAAATTTTATTTCCAGGATTATATGAGGATATAAAAATTACTTTACTATATTAAATCAAGATAAAATCTTCATATATATAACGGGACAAATTCTATATTGTACTTCATTCTTTAATTTTATTAAAATATCAAATTTTAGTTTTACAATTTGAATAACATGGGAGATTAACTCAACTTCTCACTTCCAATAATCTAGGTTGTTCCACTTTTTGACACTTATGTGATTGATATAATTCAATTATAAATATACTTACATTAAATATGTACTTGATTGTATTGATGACACTATATCATTTATCTGTTGGGGAGGGAACCTTCATAGTTTATTATTTTAGATTTTTTGTTTTTTAAAAATTACTTTTTCAAGATTTCTTATTTTTTCTATACATTTCATATTAAATGATTATCTTTGAAAATTTAAATCCGTATTCCAATTAGTGAACCTATTTATCCCATAATACTAATCATAAAAGAATTTGAAAATTTAATTTTTTTTGGGATACAAATTTAAAATTTAATGAATATACATATAATTTTTCAGTCCCATACCACCTCTCATTGTCTTTATATTGACAATAAATTTTCATGAGGATTATAAAACTAATTTTACATATTCATTGCATTAGCCTCACATATTGAGTGATCAAACCCATGCTTTCTTTAACCAGAATTTGATTTATTTTTTCAAAATATTTGGGTATAAGGTATATGTTTTTTCTGTGATTGATATATTTTATTGTTTTAGTATCCCCATTTATATGGAAATCCTTTATATCATGGACTTTCTTATAAATTTAATCCTTATATACCATTATCTCCATGAAAAACTTTTTAGGTTAGCCCCATTACAAGACAATTATCCATATCCAACCTACTCAGAAAGTGAAATTTCCTGATGTAGTAGGTTTTAAGTGTGGGAGGATCTATCATGTGGAGTTTTACCTTATTATTTGATTATTTAGATTGAATAAAAATTATTATGTGATATGTTGTCAAAAAATATATTGTTTCTTCACAATGTTTTTCATTTCTGTAAATTTGGAGTATAAGTCTAAAAATCCATCATAACATAATCTGTTCGAAATTCAATGAAAAATCATGATTTTTAAGTTGAAAACAGAAATTTAAATTCTTAATAAGTGTTGAAAAGCCATTCCTACTACATTATATTGAAACAAAACTCATATATTTATAAAATAATTCTCATTATAATTTCAAATCAAAATCAAATATTTAATTGACCTTAATGAAGTTGAGTGAACATTATTTTTATATTAAAATATAGATCAATTTATATATTAATTAATGTTTTCATATTTATAATACCAGATTTTATACTAATGTGAGTACGTAAGAGACCATACATAGGTTAAAATTACATTCTTAATATTTTTCTTCCAAAGAGAACATTCACAATTATCTTGCCTATAACTTTTTCACATATTAAATATTCCAAAAAAATGAAAAATTAATAAAATGTAATCATAAGAACATCTAATTGAACAAAATATAAAGTATGTGTTTAAATATATCAATATTATTTTATCTATTTCATTTTTTAAATAGTAAAAATTCTTGAAAAAGAAATTCATTTGTATGTTGAGAGAAAAATAATGGGGTATAGGTGTTATTTTTTAATGTGGTAGAAATGATGTGGGAATATATTTAATGACCTCAATATAAAATTTAAAAAATGGTTTTTTAGGAGTCCTTATATCATTTTTCCTATGTTGTTAAATTTTTAGATCCCATGGGTGTGTTATGAAATTTATTTGATTTCATTTTGATGCATAATATCTTGGATTTCCATTGATATGTATGGGTAAATTGATTGATGTGATATTTACACTAATTTTAAGGTTTATTTTGATGATTCAATCCGCACCAAATTAACAGTTTGATCTTAATTGAAAAAAAATCGATTATAAGATGTTTTTGGTCATAAATGTGAATATTGGGTAATTTTGTAGTTTTAACAGAATTTATTTAACAAGATATATGATATGTCCTATGGAAATTGAAAAATTATAAATGAATATCATGAGAGTGTCACATTATATGGGTGATATGTCCCAGTGATATGTCATGACCAGGGTAGTTTCTGTGAAGTGTTTGAGGATCACCATATATGTCCTTCACATATATATCCCATCCCATTAAATCTTTTTTCTATATATTTATTGTTTTTTTCATTAGATTTATTATGTGTTATCTTATTTTATGTCCCCTTTGATGTAGAATATTTTTGGTATATCCTTCATATAATCCATCTTCCAGGATAGAATCCATTCATGTGATGTTAAGCGATTACATAGAATGAATATGCATGACTCGTGATCACCTTAGTTCATTCACATGATATTTACGTTGACGAAGAGCATCTGATCTCAAGATTGGATGCTTTGACAAGTCATCCCGGATGCCAAGGTGTGCTAGATCATGGATCCAAGGATGAATGTTTTAATACTACACTGGGGGGGGTTTATAGGCCTCTCCACCCTAATAATATGTTGTCTTATAGGGAGTATATCAAAAAGATCCATGCTTTGGTTAGTGGATGGATTACGTTTCACGTGTTTCGTGAGGTCCTTTCATAGGTCATTCCTAAGGCATCACATTATTTCCAGCGATCAAAAGGCCATCCTGATAGCACCCCATATATTGGGTTTTTTCCAATTTACTGGGTCTCTCCAATCTATGCAGACAATCAAAAGAGCTTACTTAGGGTCAGTATGACATTTCTATAAAGATTCATGAAATAAAGAAGAATGATGAAGGCTATTTCATGATCTTATGTGCTTTTTCCATGACCATTAATGAGAAAAAAAATTCTTGAAATCAGTCCATCGCATGATCCAGACTACAATTCAATAGGTCTTGTGTGATTTTTATAGCTTATCAAGGGTTATTATCATAATTAATGATGATTTATTTGGGCGTATGACCCCATTCAAATTATATCATCATATATTCCCTTTCCAAGAATCTCTCATCATTTACCTTTTGATTACCATGTTTATTTTATAAGGGAAGGTGATCTGATGAATTTTTATGATTTATGTTAAATGAAATAAATATTTTCATCAATGATGTATCACATGATGAATAAATCTACTTGAGGTTAAGGATCATAAATATAATTTAAAAAACACTCGATGTGAGTTTGAATCCACAGAGGGAGAAAAATACTTCATAGACATGTCTAAAACCATTCTTATGATGGGGCCGACAAGCTTGTGGGTTAATTCCTGACATGGAAGGTAGTTCGCCAATGATTTTACAATGTATTATAATAAAAATAATCATATTTCATTATATTTTATGATCATGAAAGGATCAAAATATTTCTATATTTTTTTATAATTTTAAAATATTTTTTGGATTGTTTGTAAGGTGTCTTCTGTTAGTTAAGTTGCATGACTCGATTGATCCCATCCTGAAGACACTGAATATTAAGCAAGTGTCTCAGTACCCTTCAAATGAACATTTATATAATTTCAAAAGGGTCTTTATGAGATCTTCTAGTAGGTTATACTATAAGTATGACTACTCACATGACCTTATAAATGTAATACGATAAAATATTTTTTTAAGGTTTCATAATCCCTTTGTTAGGTCCACTCTCATCAATTTTTTTGGGTAAAATAATACCCATATATATGTTATTTCACCCCTTTTGGTTATTTATATGATCATTAGTTTGGAATAAAAAAATATCCTCTCATGATGTCCACATGAACAAGGGATATAATACGAGGAATGTAAATGCATATCTGATGCTTCAGTGTTATCATTGATTGTTGTCTTAGTTTCAATCTTGTTCAAATGAGAGATTTTTTTGGTATTTAGTAGAAGAACTTATAAATAGATGTTTAATTTCATCTCATTCATTTGGTACCCAACTCATATATCTCTTGTGATCATCCTTTTTCACATGACATCACCCCTTGAACTCTCAAAAGAACTAATCGTTGGATTTTTCATGAGAATATTTTGTGAGGACCTTTTTGAAAATCTTTTTTTCTACAAAATATTTTTTTACTAATCATGAAATTATATTTATAAATTTTCAATCCATGGATATATGGATATATGGTTTTCTTTTATGGTTTCACAAGATCTGATATCTAGGACATATGACCACTTCACTATTATGTGGATCATGTGACCATGTGAGGGGCCCATGATCGTGAATCTCATGACTAAATGAACAATCAGAGGATATTTTGGGGATTTATTTTGTATGAGAGATATTTTATGAGTCAATATTTTTTTTGGCCCTTTATGTGATCGTGAGTTTTCATATGATTCATGCGATGAACATGAGGATTTCATAAAAATGAATTTCTATTGAAAAAAAGTCATTTAATTTTTCTAACATATACCACTAACTTTGGTTCAAATGGATTCCAAAACTCATCATATCTATCTCAAGACTTAAAATAAAGAGGCTAAATAAGTGATGGATTGATGGGATGCTATTTTACAAAGTGAGTATGATCATTGATTCTATGTTACCAGGACATTTCAGATGAGGCTGGTAGAACTAATGTGAGTGAGACTTGGGGAATAATGCATTTCATATTTCTTCCCCATAGTGGCTTTGTTATTAAAAAACGAAACTCCAATTCCTCCATAGTTTTCATTCATACCTCATGATTTTTTTTCAAAACCACATAAAAAATATTGAGAAACATCTCTCATTTAGTCTATTTATTAACTCAGGCATAGATTATTGATGAGAATATAATTACATTAATTCCATCAAAAAATGATGGGAATAATCATAAATCTGATTTATATGTCCATATATACCGATCAAAATTGTGGAATTCCACATGAAGCTATAAATTTGTGTGGGCTCCCAACTTGACATTCGATTAGCGGGAAGCTATAGAATGGATTGGGGATGGCCTTTATGGGCATATCATCACATCTGATTTTTCCATAGAGTTAAAGAATATTGGAATTTATGAGATCATATGGATCTCACACACTATGAAGTATTAAAAAAGGGGTATGATGTATGTCTTTTGTTGATGTTGGAATATAGATATGAACCCATTACAACTCATGCATGTCAAGGTTGGAATCATCCCTTATGAAGTTGAGCAGACATATGGTGAACCCATATTTGTGGGGATATGTGATTAGAGATTTCCTCCATAATCTAAAGTGAACAAGTGGTGGGGACCTCCCTCTTACTTAGTAACTAATCATGTTTTCCCAATGGATCCCTAAAAAAGGAAGTATCTTTGGGGAATGTGTCACGTTTATAAAATGGGTGAAAACATTTACATGAAAATGTATAGATGATTCAAAAGATAATAATTTTATAGAATTTCCTATAAATTACTCTTTTATTACAAAGGTTACTTATTAGACTACTATAGAATAATTAACTTCTATTTAATTGGGATGAGTGGTTTTCCTAGATATTGAAATAACCTTCCACCTAGTCTGATTCCATTATGTGTACCTTATTGGTTACTTACTTCCAATGAAGGTGTTGAGTTAGAGTCTCTACATTTGTTATGGGGACCCTCATTATAGGGGATAGTGTCTCAGAACAGTTATCTATATGTTTTCCAGTCATTATCGCATTATGTTCCATATTTATAGGGTAAAATACCCTCAATGAATATTAGGAAATTTTTCTATTTTCATGGGGTTTGATGGGGGCATTTAAAATTTTATGAGTAATGTAACTACGAAAACATTATAAACATCTTTTTCAAACCATTTTTACAGTGCATCTGTGGGGTAACATGCATTACACTAACAGATTTGGAGGTTATTCCATTCATGGACCACTATGACCATTTATCATTCAAACCCTATATTCTATTGTTGATGGGTAATATGGTGGTTAATGGTGAGGAAACTCTTGAGGCTTGGGTCTACATGTTTTCACATCATGAGTCCATCCTTTACACTAACATAGATGGGGACCTCCTTTGTGAATTTTACAGAACCTTTTAGTTTAGAAATAAATCCTTTCATGGCCAACTGTGATTTACTCAACCCATTCCGGTCTAATTTGAGGAGAATCTGATAGAGGCTCTCCAATTGGAGATGATTTGTTTGCAGGAAGGAGACTCGAGTCGAAATAATCTATACCCTAGAGATGGAAAATTTGGTTTATAATATCATTATGCTAAGGATTGTATCCACTCATATCATAATGGTTAGTTATCCAAACTATAAAGGGATTCAACCCAATTACGGATGAATTGTGAGAAAAATACATCGAAAAAAGACATTGGATTTGAGATGACCAAATTTTCCTCAAGTACAATATAAGAAACTAATGCAATTATAATTTCCCCCATTACTAGTAGTGACACAAATAAATTTGGAAACATCATGGGTTGTCTTAGAGAGTGATGTCAGTTTTGGTTATTATTTCATATCGCAGATCAGTACTGAAAGTCAGGGATATTTTTAACTCTGTGGCCAAGCTCTATGCCATTCAATGCCGATCAGTGTTACCTATGGATTTTTTTTCTTATGACACCACCCCACTATGAATCACATTCAAGTGACTACCTAAGGTGGTCATGGACTAATTCTAAGACCTGTACATTATAATGGAAAGAATCAAGTTATGGGTTTATTATTCACCTATATTATTCCAAATGGTGGTTTGGGTTATGCTACAAATGTATGTCGATAAACATGGATATCCAATTATAGATGCAATGGTATAGCTGAACTTACTGCTATGTTTAAAGGGTCCATGATCCATATAAACTTTATTGAAATAATTTGATTGTTTTTTGATACACTGGGTGTCTGTAGAAGAGTAAATAATTCCTTCATCACCGATGCATTCTCCCTAGGTCATGGAAATTGGAGGAAAATTTTGATGTGATTGGGGGATGGATAGTGGGGGTTCCCGAGCTTAACAAGAATCGATGAGGGTGGTCAGAGATATATCTAAAGTAATGAACTAAATTCTATCACCAAAATAATGTCCTTACCTAACACTATTAGTGATGGTACCTTCAATTAATTATTCCCTGAAAGGAAATGAAGAAAATAAGTGCTCACGATTTTCAGTGTCCTCTCCAATGGAATCCTTAAGTAATTGTAACATTTACCTCTTTCCTTATTCTGGATTATTATAGTACCACAACCTATTTTGTTAAAAAAATTAGGTCCCTCTTGATCTCTCTTATAGGATCATGTATCCTCCCCTTAGTATACATGTGATCATTCGATTGCATTAGTGGACACTTCCTTTGTGGGATTGAAATGTTTATAAGGCTAGATTGTAGATGCAATGATGCATTTTGGAATGTTACCTACTAATGATGTCCCCGATATTGTATCATTTCATCTTGAGTGGGAAAATACTTTTTCGGAGGATACTGATATAGGTAGCTATTTTCTACCGAGTTAACCCTAATAGTGGTGAGTTTTATTGATGTTTAATACATATTAAAAAATTGGACACATAATTATCTTGTTGTAATGTCACATTATTTTATATTTTGTTCTTACAGTCCTCAAGGGATGATAGAAAATCATGTCTTTTGGTAAGGCCCCAATGGTTCCACAATGTCTCTCATCACATTGAAGTGTAACCTCTCTTTTAGAGTATGTCTTCGGGAAAATGGACATCAATAGTGATTCAACCAATAATGTTATGTTTCTCACATCTGTCAAATACATTGGTTACATTGTGATATCACATCATTACCCTTTTACTAATAAACACATGTTCTCCTAGTTGAGTTTCTTATTTGAAGATATTTCATGTCCATGTTCCTACCCCATTTTGTATTACTCTATCTGAATTGACATACATAGATTCTATATCCCTCTCTTCAACATCAAATACTATAATCATGACTCTATATCTAAGAGAACTGGGCTAGAAATATGTTCACATTACTTGTATGGACATATACTAGGGACCAATTTTTGATTCCTATTACCAATTGATGTGGCAGAAAATAAGGATGGATATATAGAACTTAGTCTTGGGGACCCCATTGGAAGGGATTAAGAACTAGATGGGCTACAATTGGTTTATGTTTACCACCCATGGTTAGGAAGGATTTTACTATGCATATATTAATGCAAGGTTGAAGGATGTTATTTCTCTAAGAGAGAAAAATAGGGACCTTCAATTGAGTGTGGTAGCCACAGAGGATAAATCTTCAATGAATAATATATTGGATGATTCCATAAACAAAGATTCTAGGGGTGTGGTGGAGGCAACAAATAACCGAGATGTGGTCAGAGTTGGAAAGGTGGTGATTGATCATCTCTAGTTTGTAATTGGTCTTCTTTATGAAGTGTTATCTTAATCATATCATGAACTTCTAATATATGATACAATTTTGATATAGAAAAAGTGATTCTTTTACATGGTGGAGAAGGTCAGGCTTGATGTCATTACCATGTTGGAGAATACACAGTATGTTTTGAAGGAAAAAATGAGTATGTTGATCAGTTTCACTAATATTTTATCTCCATTGATGAGAGGCTTGCAGAGCCCATAATATCCTCCAAGCACATACTATAATGGAAGTATAATTTTTAATCCATTTCATCTATCATATATTCATTGGAAAGTATCTAATATGTGTAGATTCATCCACATATATGATATCAATGAATGGATATTCAAAACACAGTGTGCTTTTTATGGTTTTCCATCATTCATAATATGCATAATATTTCAAGGATCTAATATTACATAAATAATTTACGATACACATACATAATATAATATCATTTAAACCTAAATTCCATGATATTAGTGATTAAATTATTTTAAATTCATCTCAAGAAATGCTCATGAATTCCTACAACCACGAGACTCGTCATTTACATATTCTCTGCAGATATCATGAGATTACCTGATTAACAAAATGATAGTTTAGGAATAATTTATGTCTTATATGAAGAGCATTCTATGTTTTTTACGGTTAATGAACATGGAAGGAATAACGTTCCTTTTGTTAAGGCAATATGGTGGTCATACAAAGTATTTTATATTTTCCGTTATTTATAACTAAATCATTATTTTGGTATTGTATAGGGTTTTCTTGATCAGACCTATAATATTTTTATGTTTAGATTCATTTATCTCGATCCTTTTAATGATTTATTTTAATTTATTTTACTTCAGACCTTAAATTTTCATCATTTAGGATCATTTGGATCATTCATTCCCATGATTTAGTTTTGGTTCTTTTCGCTCAAACCATAATTACTATAGTTTACTATATTTAATCATATAATCTGATATGCCATGATGATTAAGAACATTCCACCAAGTCATATGAGAATTCTGTGGTATATTTGTCAGAAATGTCAATGGTTACCCAAAACACCACACGATGTTAAGTTGTAATGTGTCGTTGCTGAGGCTTATGTAGATTGTATCTCATTTCATGTAAGTATGAGATGCTAATAGTTCTAATGTAAAATACCTTATGTGTTGGGAACAATTTCAAATAGAGGTTTATGAACTTTTTTACATGGTTCATGAAATACTTATGTGTGTATCATGGGATTAGGTAGAAAAACCAGGGATGAAAAGATCACATAGATTGCTTGAATATGGATGATGTATTTAATAACCAAAAAATATATTTCATCCAATAATGTATGTAGATGAAAAAATGGGCTTGACCATAACACCCTAAGGTTCCATGTTCTTCCACTGTGCTCCCAGATATCACATGTTTTGTTGTTACATTACTACAAGGATAATATGCATTTAGTTGGAATATTAATTCCTTTATGAATAAATAGCACAATCAAGAAAAGATGATTTTCACTCCTTTCCTAATACAATGAATTTTTTTTTGAACACCCAAATTTTCTAATGTTGACGTTGGGTTAGAAATGAACGGATATCCATGAAGGTTTCTTTCACCATATGGAAGTTCGGCTCTTATGAGAAGCTCATGCCCTATGCCATGTGGTTTCAAATAACTAGATGTAGGCCATAAAAATTGTTCATGAACTGAGTGTCAGATTATTTCTTTGAGAAATGGTACAATAAATATTGATGTAACATTATGGGTGTAGATTCCTCTGGAATATTATGGTTATAGGTGTTATAATTCATGGTCCAAAGTGTTCATTTCACGAGGATTGCAGTGTAAAATCATACCAAGAATATACAAGAACACCCTTAGGTTTTTTGTTCTTTATAATGATTTCAGGGATCACATTGATCAAAAATCCATTATTGATTACTGACACAATTATTTGATTACATAAGGAACAAATGTATGATATATATACACACATACATAGTCGAAGAAAAGGATCCTTGAATATGGGTTTCCTTTTTTGAGGGCCTAATAAGATGTATGGAGACCCAAGGAAATCAAATAATGCGGTGTGACTTATAACAAATATAATATACATGTCATGACCCGTCCTTGGGGCTGGTACCGTGACTACCCCAAGCCCACCTCCTATAGGCCAGGGGAAGGTGAATAGCACCAAAGGCGTAAATCCTGATAAAAGGGAAGGAATTGACTTTATATAAGAAAAAAAACACCACTGAGTACATTAGTTGAAGTTAACACTATGTAAATTGAGTACAAAAGTAAGTGCTGAAAAGTAAATGGGCTAGAATACAAACCCAACTGATTGTACTGTGTAACTAAAAAGAAAGTACAGTAGCAGTAAAGTAAATTAGCAACCACCGAGTCGTTCTCCGGATATCCCACCGGAAGGGTGGGTACATATGGTCTCCTCAGCTCCTCGGGTCCGGTCATCCTCTCCGTGTAAGTCCTGCCTAATATTCCACCTCCAGATACCATCCCGCACCATAAGCCTCAACCACGATCAGCACTGTCTGTTGTCTGAATCCAACACAACGTAGTGCAGGCATAGCCCGTGCAAGAGTGTGTATACGATACTCGGTAGGGACCCCGAAACCCCCGATGTTATCCTAGAATCCACAAAGGATAAACCATAAAGGAAGGGTACGAACACGAAGTATCAACCAAATATACTTAGGTATATGCCCATACATATACCTAAGTCATCATTTCCAGTTCGGCTCCAAATATCGAGCCCAAGTACAACCCAGTCCATACAGGAAAACACATCCCAATAAACACAGGAAAGCAAGGCAATCATATCTGAGATAGTGATTGAAAGTCAAGACTATACTCACACAGGTATACTACTCACTAAGAGGAGTGGAGATGATAGATGTATCCTATGAATCATCTCCCCTTCCGAACCCAGGTAGGATCCAAGTATAGAAGTCGTCGCTGCCGAACCCAGGTAGGATCCTAGTATAGTAACCATCGCTATCGTACCCACGTAGGATCCAAGTACAGTCGTCATCACTGCCGAACCCACGGAGGATCCATGTACAATCGTCCTCACTGCTGAACCCACGTATAATCCATGTATAGTTTCCATCATCGTCATAGTCGTAGCCAACTCTAGGTTTCCCGCAAACAGCACGCTCGATTCCGGGAGGGTCTGCTCCACGAGCCAAGGGGATTGATTCCGCAACAGACACGAAGTCCATAGTTGATGTATCCTGTATTTCCATCGCACGTCATAGGGGGAAAACAAAAAAACATTCCCAAGACATGGATAACATGAAGACCAAGCCATTTCCCTAAAGTACACGGCAGGTAGGTAAGCGATACACACCGTGTCATCAGACACCGGGTACTGCCCATGTGAAATGACCTGTGTCACAGGGCTGGTTATGTAGATATGCAAGTATATGGCATATGGTATGGTTACATGCTGTTTCCAAACCTCTAGGGTCGGTTCCATTTGTGATGGCCATGCCCGGTCGTGTGTTGGTGTACATGCTTGTGTACTCCACCTCGTGTCCATGTAATCCCAGAATATACGCCCAGTCATCAGGAAGTTACTTATTCCATGGTGAAGGTAGTACACGCCGTGTCTCTTGGCAATGTGGTTCTTCTCGTGTCCATGTATCTTCCAGATTACACACCGAGTCACCAGGAAGCCGCTTATGCCATGGTGAAGGTAGTACACACCGTGTCTCTTGGTCGTGTGGTTCTGCCTGTGTCCGTGTATCTCCTAGATTACACGTCGAGTCATCACAAATCCACTTATGCCATGGTGAAGGTAGTACATGTTGTGTATTTTGGCCGTGTGGTTCTGACCGTGTCCGTGTATCTCCCAGATTACACACAGAGTCATCACAAAGTATCCTCTGACAAACAGTGTGAAGAGTACACGCCGTGTGTCTAGAGTAACATGTCGTGTACTACTTTTCTAACATCTGAAAAAGAAGCCACAGTACGCTTGTACTACACGTCCTGTTACTCCTAGTGTACATGTCGTGTACTCTGGAATTTTCCAGAAATGACTCATCCAGCCAGAACACCTCCTGAGGTGTCTGTTCTTTATTCTGATGATCCGATTTCTACGAAACATCCGCTTCTTGGTAACCCTGATGCTTTGAGGTCATTTACGATTTTTTCAGGACTCCGATTGGCTCCAAAAACATATCTTGATTCACCTGTCAAGAACGGACGAAAAACTCCATATATTCACAAGAATGACGGTGGAATCAGACATTGTTTTTTCGGTTCGGTCCCTTCCACATTAGTCTGATAACAAGCGGTTTAAGAGGAACAACAACATGGAAGGAAAACCAATCATTACTCAATCCAAACACACCCCTACCTTCATAAAATATGTCATTTTCTTGTGACGCAGATGATGGTGTAATGGGGTGACGTTTCGAAGATGGCCTTGGCGTGCGTCCAAGTAGGGGATGACATCTCACACTAGATGCGAAGAGAGGAAGGAATAGCACGTCGTCTCTCCGTGTGGTGACGACGTTCTTCGTCGAAGGGTGTCGTTCTTCATGGGAGGATGAAGTTCTTCATGGGGACTTAGAGCTCTCTCCCAAAATCCTCACACAACAACCAACCAACCAATTAATATAATCCCTCCCATTATTTTATTATTTTTACATGCATTTCAAAAACTCAAAATTCAAAAACAAGTTCACTTAATTAATTAAATATAAGTTGTCTAATTAATTGGGTGTTATGTTGGAAATTTTAATGAGGGGAAGAGAGATGAGTTACTCCCATAAAGGGGGGTTAGGAAGTTAGGGAATGTGAAGGGTTGGGATTGTGTGGGACCCACCATACCTTAATCCTCTCATGGGTAGTTATTAACAAGTGGATCCCACCACAATTCCCACACCTAGGATCTAACCACTTAGAAAAATAAATAAAATTGCAACACAATTTTATTTTACTTTTTATTTAATACACATTTCTTATCCACTCCTCTTGAGCAGATGCATCTTCGGTAAAGGTCCTATTAAGCAATTATCGGCACTGCGGTTCCATAGGTTCCCTCAGATTTCAATTCCGAGCACTGGTTCAAAAGATAGAAAAACCTACTCATTCGTTCACTGAACGTACCCGATCTAAAATTCGTAAATTGATTTCGGATACACCGGGCCTTGGAATCAGGTACCGTCAGAAACTGCGTACTCGTAAAATCCCAAAGAAATTAATAAAAAAAATTCCTTGAAATTTACGTGTTTTTACATTACTGACACCTCAGGGCTTTACATCCTTGTAAAGCTACATCATAAACTAGGGAAACAAATGAGGGTACTGTGCACGCATCTGAGCCTCCTGCTCTCATGTACTCTCTTGAAGGTTCACATGCTGCCACCCGATTCGCACTAGAGGAATTGACCATCCACATAGGACCCGCTCCTGTCGATCCTCAATCTATACCAGAACCTCTGCAAATGTCACCACATCATCGATGTCCAGTTCCCCGTGGTCGATGATATGTCTCGGGTCGTGCATGTATCTCCTCACCTGAGATATGTGAAATCTTCATGCACCCAGTGCAACTGAGGTGGAAGAGCCAGGCGATAAGCCACCTCACATATCCTGCTGAGAACCTGAAATGGTCCGATGAAGCGCGGAGATAACTTCCCACCCCCAGCCAAATCTTTGTAATCCACATCGAGGTGAGACCCGTAAGAAAACATGGTAACCATCCTCGAACTCTAGTGTTCTCCGCCACCTATCAGCATAGAAATTATGTCGGCTCTAAGATCTCCTCATCTGCTCCTGGATGATCTGTACCTTCTCCGTTGTGTCTTGGACCATCTCTGGTCCTACAAGTGCTGACTCCCCAGGGTCTATCCAGCACATAGGTGATCTTCAAGGTCGGTCGTACAATGCCTTGTATGGTTCCATCCCGATGGTGGAGTGGTAGTTGTTGTTGTACGCAAACTCCACCAAGGGTAGGTGATCCTCCCGGCTGCGAACAAAGTCAAGGACACATGAACGGAGCATATCCTTGAGAGTCTGAATGGTCTTCTCCGTCTGGCCATCCTTCTACGGGTGAAAGGCGTTTGCTCATGCATAGCTACATCCCAAATTCCTTCTGCAACCCCTTCTAAAGCCGAGAAGTAAAATGAGCATCTTGATTGAAGACGATAGACGATGGCACACCATGAAGTCGTACGATCTCCTGAATGTAGAGGCATCCCAAGCTCTCCACTGAGCCCTACTCTCTGATTGGTACGAAGTGGGCTGACTTGGTGAGTCAGTCCATGATCACCGACATAGATTCATGTCCTCTGGAAGTACGTGATGTACCGTCATGAAATCCATAGATATATCATCCCACTTCCACTCCGGGACCTCTAAGGGTTGTACAAAGAAAGCTAGTACCTGCTGCTCCGCTTTCACCTGCTGGTAGGTGAGGCATCGTGAAATGAACTCTGGCACAACCTTCTTCATACCCGGCCACCAGTGCTATTGTCTGAGGTCCTAGTACATCTCCACTACTCCATGATATACCGCTAGAGGGGAAGTGTGAAACTCCCTCAGCACCTCCTCCCGTAATGCATCTTGTACCATAGTATGTCCCTTGAAAAGGATGACGTTCTATCCTCCTATATAAAATCCATCATGTGCATGTCCTATGGATATCTATGCACATTGCGTCTCACAGCCAACATCCCCATGCTTTGCCTCACTGACCCGTTGAAGTAAGGGACGAGTGATTGTGATTGACTGTAGAAAGGCTTATCCATATCTATCCATGAAGAATATCTATAACGTGGCTAGATGCTTCGTCGCCTCTCCAAAGAGTTGAATGACCGACCTTTTGTTGAGAGCATCAGCTACTATGTTCCCCTTCCCATGAGTATAGACTATCTCAAAGTCATAGTCCTGGAGGAACTCGAGCCATTGCGGGTGTCTCCGGTTTAGGTCCTTCAGTGAGAAGATGTACCTGACACTCTGGTGGTCAGAGTAGACTGTAAAGAACTCACCCATCAGATAGTGCCACCACATCTTCAAGGCGAAGACCATTGCTGCTAATTCCAGGTCATGGGTAACGTAGTTCTGCTCGTGCTGCATCAAATGTCATGAAATGTAGGCGATCACTGCCCGCTCTTGCATCAGGACACAGCCAAGTCCGGTCCCTGATGCATTGCAGTAAACTATGTACCCTACTCCATCCTCTGGTAGCCTCAAGATGGGTGCAATGGTTAATCTTCGTCTCATCACATGGAAGCTCTGCTAACATCTATGTGACCACATTAAGGGTTTCCCCTTCTTCGTCAAAGCTGATAGTGGTGCTGCATCTCTGGAGAAGTTCGACACAAATCTCCGATAGTACCCAACCAGAGTTAAGAAACTTCACAAATCCTGCCTTAGAGATGACGTGCCCCAAGAAGTGGAACTCTCGAATCTAGAAATGACACTTTGAGAGCTTACCATAAATATGATGCTCTCGAGGTGTATCACATACTACCCATAAGTGGTAGGCGTGCTCCTCCTCATTAGTCGAGTAAATCAATATGTCGTCGATAAATACGACAACAAATCGATCATGTTAAGGCTGGAAGATCCGGTTCATGAGACTCATGAACACTACTGGTGCGTTGGTTATGCCAAAAAGAATAACCAAGTATTGTTCATGGCCATACCGACACCTAAAGGCTGACTTCTGCACATCCTCATCTTGAACTCTGAGCTGATGATAGCCTGACTTGAGGTATTTCTTCGAGAACCAGCGTGCTCCCTTGACCTGATCGAAGAGGTCGTTAATCCTCGGAAGTGGATACATGTTCTTCACATTCACCTAATTCAGGCGACGGTAGTCGACACATTGTCGCAAGATCTTTTCCGCCTTCATGGCCAACAAAATCGGGGAAGCCAAGGGTGAAACACTAGGTCAAATGAATCTTGTGCCCTGCAAGTCCTCCAGATATACCCGTAGCTCTCGAAGATCTATGGGAGCCATCCAATATGCTGGAGTAGATATTAGGGATGTCCTGCGGTACATGTCAAAATAGAAGTCTACCTCTCTGTGAGGAGGTAGTCCTAGAATGTCGTCAGGAAAAACGTCTGCATACTGATCCACCACAACAAGAAAGCATGGACTCCGCACATAAACATCCCCTAGGATGATAATATGCAATTGATGGGTGATTGGTTTCCCTCTCCTCTGCGTGATTCTATCCTGCACTACAAAGGCTCCCTACTCTCCGGTGAAGGTGAACGTACTCCCATATGTGCGGACACACTACACCTTGCGCCTAATACAGTCGATCTGAGCATGGACTGTAGATAACCAATCCATGCCCAAGATGACATATTAAGGCCTTGATGCCAGTACGAGAAAATCCCAGCCAAAGATCTCGCCTCCTAGAGTAAGCTCACACTGCCGGTACCAGTGGATATTCGTCTACTCTTCTCCCGTAGGTGTCTCTAGCCGTAAGGATCGATCCAACGGCTGCGTCAGAATCTCCGAGCTCTAAACAAGGGTAGTGACAATGAAAGAATGAATCACTCTTGTTTCTATAAGAACTGCAGCAAGGGTGGAGTGGACACAGATAGTACCTAGAATCATCTCTGGTGCATCGTGGTCATAGACCTCCTATGCATGATGATGAGCCTGCCCTTTCCCGCTAGCTCCCTGTGGTCGGGGTGGACCTCTTGGTGGTGGTGGTGGTAGAGCCCCGAAGAGTCGTCCGCCACCTGCTGCTCGGCAAACTCCACTACCTCATCCACTTTCTCCCTACAGACCACCACAGTCGAACCTCTGCCTCTACCTAGGTGGTCCCTCAACTGACTACTGCTCCTCTGCGTGGCGGGTCAGGCAGTCAGGATCCATGTGGCCCTACCCGCCACATGCATAACATTTTCTGCCTCTTGAATGACTGGCTCTGCTAAGTGTTCCCCACACCTCTGAACCAGTATCCTGAGGTCGTCCACCTGATGGTCTAGTCCTCTTGGTCCTCTGCAACATCTGTTTACTGCTGGCTACAGAAGACTCTGCTACGTGCCGCCCTGCGGTTGGTCACGCTACTGGTGATGGCATAGAAAGAAATATCTCCACAAGAAGGGCTCACTCCAGTACTCATGCCTACATTGGAATACTGAGGGATATCATCGATGCCCTGATCCCATGCCTCAGTCCCTGCTTGATGTTCTGGGCCCGGAAGAATGTGTCTCGTACCATCTCTATGGAGTAGCGCGAGAGATCAGTAAATCTCACCGAGTACTGGGTTACTGTCATGCTGCTCTGCCGCAGCTGTAGTAACTCCTAGATGTGCACCGCATGGATCATGGATGGAACGAAGTCTGAGAAAAAGAGGCTCTCAAAGTCCGTCCAAAGTAGATATGTCTCGTCATGCACATGGAGAATCAGGCTCCACCATCTAGCTGCTGCTATGTGCAGAAGACTCACTGCAAGGATCACCATGATATCTATTGGTGTCCCTAAAAATCTGAAGACTCGAACAATAGCATCCAGTCAATCCTCAGCTACCTGAGGGTCTGTCTCCCCGTGGAACCTGGGAGGTCTCTAATGCTAAAACTCATTTATTTCACTCAGGTGACATGAACTCTCAGATGCTGGGGTTGGCGGCATCGGTGGATCAGCGGGTAGAGGTATAGTCGGTGCCTCCGCTTTAATGGGGCCCTACACCAAGGCATCATCGCTCGGTGGGCTTCCATCTCTCACAATGCTCGGAACCCTAGCTGGCTTTCATCGTGGGGCCATCCTGAAAAGAAACAGGTGCGCCATGGTTAATATAGTATACCTGGTGAGATAACACAACGTAATCACAAAGAAAACTTTTGAACACACATGCAATCAATATTTTCGTGCATTGAGTCGGAAATCAGAAGTCATGGTCTTGTTGTGTGGATATGTCGGTCGCCGCACCAACACTAGACTCCCTGAACTGATAACCACACTCAATACCCTTAACACTATTGCTCCACATAGAAGAATCATTCATATTCCTACGTTCTGCGGTAGAACTGACTCCCTCTGATACCAATTTGTCATGACTAGTCCTCAGGGCCCGTGCCGTGACTACCCCAAGCTTTCCTCCCATAGGACAGGGGATGGCGACTAGTACCAAAGGTGTAAATACCAATAAAAGTGAAGGGATTACCTTTATATAAGAAAAAAAACACCACAGAGTACACAAGTTGAAGTAAACACTAAGTAAACTGAGTATAAAAGTATGTGATGAAAATTAAATGGGCCAGAATACAAACCCATTTGAAAGTACAATAGAACTGAAAAGAAAGTACATCAGCAGTAAAGTAAATCATCAACCACCAAGTCGTCCTCCGGCTATCCCACCTGAAGGGTGGGTACAAATGGTCTCCTCAGCTCCTCGGGTCTGGTCGTTCGCTTCATGTACGTCCCACCTTATAGTCCTCCTCCGGATACAATCCTGCACCACAAGCCTCAACCACGATCAGCGTTGTCCGTAGTCTGCCACCAACACAATGTAGTGTAGGCATAACCGTGCAGGGGTGAGTATATGATACTAAGTAGGGGCCCCGAGACCCCCGAAAATCTCCCAGAATCCACAAAGGATAAACAACAAAGGAAGGGTATGAACACGAAGTATCAGCCAACTCTACTTAGGTATATTCCCATACATATACGTAAGTCATCATTTTCAGTTCGGCTCCAACTCTCAAGCCCAAGTACAACCCAGTCCACACCGAAAACACAACCCAATCCACACAGGAAAGCAAGTCAATCATATCGACGATAATGATTGAAAGTCAAGACTCAGCTCACACAAGTATACTACTCATGACGATGAGTGGAGATGATATATGTATCCTCTAAATCATCTCCCCTTCCAAACCCACATAGGATCCAAGTAAAGATGTTATCGCTGCCGAACCCACGTAGGATCCTAGTACAATAACCATCGCTGCCGAACCCACGTAGGATACAAGTACAGTCTTCATCGATGCCGAACCCATGGAGGATCCAAGTACAGTCTTCCTCGCTTCCGAACCCACGTCGGATCCAAGTACAGTCGCCATCGTCGTCGAAGTCGCAGCCATCTCTAGATTTACCGCAGATAGCACGCTCGACTTTGGGGGGGTCCACTCCACGAGACAAGGGGATCGATACATCAACTGACACGTATTCAAGAGTTGATGTATTGCATAGTTCTGTCCCATGTCATAGGGGAAAAATCAAACAAAACATTCCCAAGACATGGAGAACATGATGACCAAGCCATTTCCCTAAAGTACACGACGTGTAGGTAAGCGATACACGTCGTGTCATCAGACACCAGGTATTGTCCATCTCAAATGACCTGTGTCGCAGGGATACTCATGTAGATAAGTAATTATACGGTGTGTGGTATGGTTACACGTCGTGTCCAAACCTCAGGGGTCAGTTCCATGTACGCTGGCCATGCATGGTCGTGTGGTGGAGTACATGCCCGTGTACTCCACCCTATGTCCGTGTATTCCCCGAATATAATCTGAGTCATCATGAAGCTGCTTATTCCATAGTGAAGGTCATACACTCCATGTATCTTGGTCGTGTGGTTCTTCCCGTGTCCTTGTATCTCCCAGATTACACGTCGAGTCATCATGAAGCCACTTATACCATGGTGAAGGTAGTACATGCCGTGTCTCTTAGTCGTGTGGTTATGCCCATGTCCATGTATCTCCTAGATTACACGCCGAGTCATCACGAAGCTACTTCTGCCATGGTGAAGGTAGTACACGCCATGTATCTTGGTCATGTGGTTCTGCTCATTTCCGTGTATCTCCCGGAATACACACCAAGTCGTCATGATGTATCCTCTAACAAACAGTGTGGAGAGTACACGCAGTGTGTCTAGAGTAACACACCGTGTACTACTTTTCTGACGTCTGAAATGGAAGCTGCAGTATGCTTGTACTACATGGTGTGTTACTCCTGGAGTACACGTTGTGTATTCGTGAATTTTCCAGAAACGACGCCTTTGGACAGTACACCACTCGAGGTGTCTGTTCTTCATTCTGATGATCTGATTTCTATGAAACTTCCACTTCTTGGTCGCCCCGACGGTCTGAGAGATTTTATGATGTTTTCGGGCCTCTGATTACATCCAAAATCATAGCTTGATTCACCGCTAAAGAACGGACGAAAAACTCGATATATTCACAAGAATGATGGATGAACTAGACCATGTTTGTTTGGTCTGGTCCCTTCCGCATTAGTCCGATAACAAGCTGTTTAATAGGAACAACAATATGTAAGGAAAACCAATCATTACTCAATCCAAACACACCCCTATCTAGATAAACGAGGTTGTTTACCAACGACGTGGAAGATGGTGTCGCGGGGTGAGGTTTCGAAGATGGTGTTGGTGTGCATCCATGGAGGGGATGACGTCTCACACTAGCTGCGAAGAGAGGGAGGAATGACACGTCGTCTCTCCTTGTGGTGATGATGTTCTTTGTCGACAGGTGTCGTTATTCACGAGAGGATGGATTTATTCAAGGGTACTTAGATCTCTCTCCCAAGATCTTCACACAACAACCAACCAACCAAATAAAATAAGGCCTCCCCTTATTTTATTATTTTTCCATGCATTTCAAAAACTCAAAATTCAAAAACAAGTTCACATAATTAATTAAACTCGAGTTTTCCAATTAATTGTGTGTTATGTTGGAAAGTTTAATGAGGGTAAGAGAGATGAGTTACTCACATAAAGGGGTAGTTAGGGAGTTAGGGAATGTGAGGGGTTGGGCTTGTGTGGGTCCCACCTCACCTTAATCCTCTCATGGGTAGTAAGTAACTATTGGATCCCACCCCATCTCCGACACCTAGGATCTAACCACTTAGAAAAAGAAATAAAATTGTAACACAATTTTATTTTACTTTTTATTTTATCCAAATTTTTTATCAACTCCTCCCAAGAAGACACATATTCGGTAAAGGTCCTCCTAAGAAATTACCAGTGTAGCGGTTCCATCGATTCCCTCAGATTTCAATTTTGAGCACCAGTTCAAAAGATAGAAAAACCCGGTCATTCGTTCACTAAATGTACCTGAGATAAACTTTGGAAATTGATTCCTGGCACACCGGGCCTCGAAATCAGGTTCTGTCAAAAACTGTGTACTCATAAAATCCCAAAGAAATTAAGAAAAAAAATTCATTAAAATTTACGGGTCTTTACAATTCAAAATCGTATGGATAACACTAAATGTTGTTTCACTACATAGTGAACTTATTTTCATGGCGATTTGATGTAAAAAATCATTAAACGAAAATTCTTCTAGGACTATAGGGTCTAATAATAAAATGTTACCATTTAATAGGGCTACAAATTATGCTTTATTTTCTTTATGCCTTTGTTTCTCCCTAAAATATAGAGATAAAGAGTTTAGTGAGAATGTCTTGTCTTTTTATCAAGTCTCATTTTGGGGGTTTGCAACATGTAATTTTTGTGTCTATTTATCTAACAGTTTAAGGTCTTATGATATGGACCATCAAAAGATAAATCTTATTGTTTTACATCCTTGACTAAAGTGTTTATAGTTTACGTCCATGATCCATGTGGACCTATCATGAGAAGAATCTTAAACATATTTCAAATTAATGAAGCATGGTCAAGAGTAATCCAATATTTTTCTATGAAGAAGATGAAAATATTTTAAATCATGGATTGATGTTCTTTATTCATGAGAAATGATAATGGAGAATCACTTTTGTGATTCCCCAGAACACCCTTACATGATTTTTTTTCACTATGAAATCAGGCTCACAAGGATCATGAAGTTATGTTTTGGAAAAAATATGTCTCTATTCAGTAGGTCTAATACATTAGTCTTCAATAAAATCATCATTAATAGATATCTCTTTCCCTTCCCAATGTCTATTAATGTTTTTAAGAAACCCAAGATGCTCAAATAATGAAGTTTTATATATGGGTTGATGTGATTAACATATAGAATATGCCACCCATAATTAGGTTTATTTGGGTTGTTATTGATTGTTACATTGATAAATTATGATAATGTTTGGTGGATGATATATTATAACATCATGTAGTGGGAACATATTTTTAGTGGAGTTTTAATTTCATGAAACTAGGATGTTTTCCTTGTAGTATATCGTTGTGAGGTCTGAATGGATGTGTATCTCTTATATTTTTTGTCATATAATAAAGAATATTGAACAAATATGAAGAAATGTGAATGATGAATTATTTGCATAATAAATCCATAATCATACCTGAATCATATGTATGAAATATTAGAGTGTATGAATCGTCCATTATGTAGTTTTGTTTTATTGTATTTCCTTGGTTTTTGAAGTTGGGATGAGGATTGAAGATCAAAAAATCACTACATACACATTAATGATTTGAATCAAGACACAAATGGTTCATTAATGGGAAACTCTCTACAATGGTCTAACCCATACACAGAGGAGGGTATTGTTTCTTTAGTTTTTTACTATTATCAGGCATGGAGATTCAGATGACACTACATAACCAGTAATGAAAATAATCAATCCATACATAGTTCATTAATGGGAACATTTATAAGTAGGTCTAACGTATACCCAATTAGGTCATTTTCATTATTGATTTTCACATCTAGACTTGGTATTCGCTATTTTTGTGTTTATATGTAACCCTTGAATATGGGAATCATGCTACACATAGTTCATGAAAAGATATTGTAAATAAATATAGTTTTAATGGAATAAATAAAACACATAAGAAATCAATTTTATACAATCAGGAAAATAAATTAATGATTTTATTATAGAACAATGTAGATGGTATCAAAGGAAAAATTCACTATAGAATAAATGAAATATAAATTCCAGGGATTCATTCTCGCCATTTTGGGATTAAAACAAATTTAAAATAAAAAATTACATCAACAAAGAGATAAAAGATAAATAAAAAGATAATTTACATTAATGTCCCAAAAGAGATACAATAGAAGGCTTAAAAAATTCAATATCAATGACTGAAATATCTATTCTTAATTAGTTTTGGGACAGTTAGAAAGAACAAGTGCTGATTTCCCCTTACCTTTTTCATAAGTAGACAACTCATCAGAAGTAGATAATGGAGTTGTTGGGAAATATGTCAGGATAGAAAGTAAATAACGAGTTTCTATGATAATAATAGGCATGAGATATGGGAAATATTCTCTAAGAGTAAGACTGTTGGTACAGAAATGAGATGGTAATGGTTCTTTTTTATCTCGGTTAATAAATATTCTTAAATATCATGGATCATAGGATAGTATTGTTAGCTGAGTAGTAACTTGAATGGCTTCTTGATCCACCATTGTAGTTGTAGAAACATGAATAAAGGGATTCATCAGAATTATGAAGTCCATGATAATATTTCTTTTCCATTCTATAGATCTAAAAAATTCATTATTATCCTCTATAAGAAACTTTAAAATGGGGACATCACATTCATCTAATTGACTTCTTCATTGAAATCTTAAGACATTGGAGAATCCTGAGGTTCTCAGCAAGGAAATAGAAATGAGATTTATTATCATTCATTGTATATATCCTCAAGAGGTAATAATTTATAGGAATTGTAAATATATATATATCATCATTAATATCATTAATATATTCTCTAACAATGATTTTTACAAGATAACTATTATGTCCTGTTTTTTACAAAGTCACTTATGGAATGTCCGACACAAATCCTGTAATATATTTATTTTCCTCCATAAACACTAATCAGATCACTCAACATCCAAGGAAGGAGGTCGAGTAGTGGATGTATAAGTTGATGATGGGATATTATACAACTTCTCTTGAAACTAATCCACAATGGGAACAAAGGAAGTCTTTGTCCCCTCCATTACTGATATCATAAACTCCAACTCACATGAAATAATTGTTTTTCAATTCACACTTGTTTAGTGTGATTCATTATTGTTGGTAAGATATCATGTATCAAAAACTAAAAAAATCTATCATCTATTTCAATAATATTAGTCAAAAGAGGTACAAGATTTCTCTATATCATTACAAAGTCATAGATAATATATTATCTAAATTATTATAGGTCATCTATTGGATATACATCAAGTTGAAAAAATGAAATTGTAGTTGTAGAAAATAGTACAAGAACACTCTCAATGGTAGGTACCTCTGTAGGAAAAATTATGGATGGAATGTCTATAGAAAAATATTGTGACTCTATTGTATCCTCTATATATTATACTAATGATCTGTTAGGATCCATATCTAACAAAATAGAAGGTCCAACATTTTTTATTAGACTACTCTCATCATCTGAGATAGTGTACTCCAAACCTAGTCTGACATTCCCTGTGTACTTCTATCATTCCTCAAAGTATGTGAAATCAAACCTTACTAAATGTAAAGCTAATTTCCCATCAACAATAAGGTCAGTTAATATAGTCTCAATATTTTATTTCACATCATCTCTATGCACGTAAATTTTAGTCTCGACTACTGTAGTCACAAAATCCATCTAATCACCAATTGTATCTGTTGTATGGATTCTATCTAGAGGATCATTCAGGTTACATTCCATGATTAATGATCCCTCGCCCTCATAAGATTATTCATTCTCATATACAGCTTCTCTATCTAGATCTCTTTGTAGGCTTGGGATATTTTCATATTTAGTGAAAAATGGTAATCCTAAAGAAGAAATATGTTCATGAGGTATCTCAACATCCTTAAAAGTAATGATTTCCTCAGGATCCTCATATCCAAAAAAACTATCATTATCAACTTCATATCCATTACCATATTCATCTTCATCTCGTTATTCTCCTTTGTTTTAGTCATTTTCACCACTCTCACCATTTTCATCATCACATACATTTCTATTTTCATTAGAATATTTATAGGTGATTTTATATTTTTCTTCACCAAAATTTTTTTCTTATTTTTCATCACATACAAATTTTAAATTTGTCTCTAAGATAGGGAGAGATCTAATAAGGATATGAGAAGTAAAATTTATATAATTAGGTATCTTTGGAATATCTATTTCACTACCGACATCAATTGAAAACTCATTTTCCTAATCACAGGTGTCACTAACCTCATATTCTTCTTTATTTGTTGACTTTATCACTTCATTGAGATTTAGGAAATGATCCACATGATACATTTGTCTCTATATGTTATCAACAAAATGGAAATACTCAAATATCATATCACCATAATCATCCCACTATCTCTTATAGGGGATCGAAATAATATTCATTATCTTTAAAATAAATTTTGTAATGCATAAACCTCCACATGTTACAATAATTTATTATTTTTCACCAACAAATAAGTTTCCCTATAGAATGGACAAAATATACATAGGATAAATTGTGGAGGTTGATTTGGAAGATAGATTTCACTTCTTCATTATATAACCCAATAGGCATTTATATAGAATAATATTTTCTCGTCTCTTAATAAGAAAAATTATATTAATCATAGTACCTCTTTAGGGTAAATTCACCTTTCCTCATCAACAACATATGTTTGATAAACATTAAAAGAGGAAAATATTAACCCTCAAATCAGTTGCATATTATATTCAAAAAATTATATCTCCAGTCAACTATTACATTTAATCTTCATATACAAATGTATCACCTTAACATGGAATAGTTCCCTGATAGACATTTGAAAAATCCCTCGGAGGAACATTCATACATTTGACCTATTTTTTGGAAAAGAAGATAAAATTTCATCCATTTATCCTTCTTCCAACCCAGTCTTCTTCTTCTTCAAATAAAATCTCAAAGAACATATTTTACTAGTGAAATAACATAGATTGAATGATATCTAGTTATTAATGAACCACTCTACCTATCCCTATCCATAAAAACATTAAACCCCAATGAATTTCATGAATTTAACTTCTTAGGATTAACTAACATCTAATGTTCCTTTTTACATGTGGCTTGATGTGGGATCAATATCTTGGAAATAGATATTATCGATAATATTTTATTCTTCTTTGTTATACATGAATCGTTTGATTAATATTATACACTTCTCTTCCCTCTAACCATGTCCATCGACATAGATTATTTGAACAAGGTTGAGGGAAGGCCAATTTTTAAGACATGATGAATTATGACGAGGCTTGAGAGTGTGAAATGAGGAAGTATAAATTGAAAATGAAAAGGTTTATAATTTATATCATTTAGAGATTTATTTATTTTTTAATTGAAAATGGAAATAAAATAAGAATGAAATGAAAAAAAAATTAATATTCTGTAAAAAGAAACTAAAAAGGTTGGTTAAAAACTAATGGAAAACATTGAAAAGAATGGGTTTCATCCAATGGTGGGTAACCACCAATGGGAGGAAAATATATAATGGTGGGTAAACTCTAATGGTGGTTAAACACTAATTTTTTGTAACTGCCAAAATTGGGTAAACTCAAATGGATGGTAATTTCCAATAGTTGTTAAATTCCAATTGTGGGTAAATTCTGATTGTGGATCCCATAAAATTATATTTAACCGAAATTAATCATTCCTAAGTCATGTTTAATATTATTCATTATCACATAATTCAATAACATAATAAACATATTATCATGTTGATTTTTACTACCAATGTATTCTTGATTTATATCACCCATTTGAAAATTTTCTCTCCTAAATTTATGTCCTACATCAATGTGTTTTGTATAGAGTGTGATATAATTTTATTAGAAATATTTAGAGCACTTATCATGTCAACATTTATATATACATGGTGAATTTAATTTCCATTGTCTAGAAAAGTTTGTTTTATCCATAAAATTAGACTAAAAAAGATTTATATAGCTATGCATTGGAAATCAGCAGTATAAAATTCTGTGGTATTTTGATTATTACTAGAACAAGAAACCAGAGAATTTCTTAAAATAATACATGTTCCAGAAGATATTTTTCTATCTAACTTACAACCAAAAAATTAATCATCTGAATAACTAAATACATAATTTTTCCACTACGGTAGAACAATCTTAAATTTTTTGTATTTTTGTGGTATTTAAAAATATTTTAAAATAATGAATGTTTGAATCTTTTTTTTTCATAAGAATGAGTACCTATACACACAATAATCATAAGGTCTAGTTGAAAAAAAATTATGTAGAAAAAACTTCCAATAAAACCTCCACAACTCGTTTTATCCATATATTTCCCAACATTATCGATATAAAACATGCATGTGGTACTCATAAGAGTTTCATTACCCTCTTTGTTATCTAAACCAACTTTTTTTAAAATTCATTCAGTATAATTTCATTTTTCAAAATGATTTTTATTTTGTTTTCAAATTTTTGGAAAAAAATATGAATTTCAAGTCATGCATTGAACTCATTTCAAATTCATTTAACACCATCTTGGAATGGTCATTATATTAAAAAATTGAAAATGTCCTAAAATAATATCATCTATATAAATTTTGATTACTCAATCATCTTATGAAATTGATTTTATAAAAATGGTACGATCATCTATATATTTTGGAAACCCATCAAAAATTAGAAAAGGTATGATCATATCATACTACACTCTCGGGGGTTTCTTTAAACCATATTATTATTTTGTTCATTTGAAAAAAAAGATTTGGAAAATTATTAATTTCAAATACATGGTTTTGTTCAACAAAAAAATCCTCAATTATATATACATTCAATATTGCAATGTCATATTCCATTTGATAATTTTTGAAATCTTGATGTTCTGTATAGGCAATATGTTTTTTTGTAGCTTCATTTTGGAAAAAGGTGAAATGGGTTTTCTTATAGTATATACCCTTTTAATTAGTATAACCTTGTAAAAACTATCTATACTAATTACTTACTATATTGTTAGAATCATCAACCATTTTTTAAACAATCATTTTGTTCCTATAATAAATGTTCTTTGGGTCTATTAAAAATTTCCCAAACATTAATTCATTAAAATTTATTGTGTTATTCTTTCATATATGTCACCTATAATTCATCATTAACTACATCATTTATGTTTTTACATTCACATTGTGAATGGAAATCAGGATGTTCAACTTAGTTTCTTAGAGAATATATTTTTTATACCTCTATATATGACTAAAACAATATCATCTAAAAGATGGAATTTGATAGTCAAATAGCTCTAATAAAATTATGGATGGTCACTTCATGTTCATTTATTTGTTTGAATTTAGGTTCTAGTAGTACCATAGAGTTAGATGATTTTTTTCTTGATTTACATCATAATAAAAAATAAAATTTATTTTTAAAGTGGATATAATCCTCATTGTTTTCTAAAGAGGATGTAGACTCAATTGGATCTTCCACATAATAAATTACATGGAAAAACTCATGCATAGTAGTAGTTCATTTGTTAAAAACTATATAGGATTTTATAAAATCAAAATAACAATGTTATGTTCCTTTAGTTCTATTCGACGAAAACATGTATAGATTATCATTAATGTCATGAATAAAGACTATGAAACTAAAAACACTAAAGTAGTAAACCATAGGATTACTATTATTCATATTTTCATAGTGTAATTTATTTAAAATTAGATTAATTAAAACACTACTAATTATATAATAGGATGTATTAATATACATTACCCTAAACAAGACAAGTAAATCTTATTCAGTAATAATTATATGGGATATATCTTGGTGATTTTTATTTCATCTCTCTATAACTCTATTCTGCTAAGGTATCCTAGGTTCAAATAACTTATTGTTATATATAATTTTTCGGCAAAAGGATTATATGTCTTGGTTTTCAAACTCAAAACCATGGTCACTTAATATGGTGTTAATTCTATGTCCACATCGGTTTTCAAAGAATTAATAATATATTGTAAAATAAGATAAATCTTTACTCTTATTAGGTAATCATAAAACCCATATATTCCTTGAAAATTAATATATATGTACATAGTCATAGTGCTTACCATATTAACTAGAAAATCACTATGGACGAATCAAGGCCCTGTGAAAAAAAACTAATGACATTGTGAATTTGAACATATTTCCATAATATAAAATATATTTTATTTTTTTTCCTTTTTTAAAAGGATTTAATTATTTTTCATTGGGGAATTAATTATTGGGTAGAACTCTGACAAACAATTTCATGGTAATCATTCCAAGTGAGTGGATATAATAGTGGACTAGTATCCAATTCCAAATACAAATTATTTTTTAATGGAACTGAAGAACGAAACATTTTTTAAACTCAAATAATCATTATCAACAGCTACTAATTATTAGGTATAAAATTTGAAAATAATAAATAATATATTTAATTAAAAACATGATAACTATTGTTTTCAAATTTTATAGTAATCCCATCATCAAATTATTATGTGAGTCTAGTTAGAATATATTTTAAATTATAAAAAATATCATCATTACGTAAATCTAAATTATTTTTATTTATTTTTACAAGGAAATTTATTTTTTACTTTATCATTTTTACCAAGGGAACATGTTCACCATTAAATATTTTTTGGGTTTTTGAAGCCTACGTAATCTCTTTTTATATACCTTGAACTACCATTTCCAATGCACCATAGATTTCTATAGTATCTCTTTAAAAATTTCCCCTATAAAACAATTGTTATACCATGAATATTTTTTGTACCCAATTTTTTTAGGGTATTGATATGTTGGTAATAATGGATTTAGGTACGAATATTTTCATTATTGATTTCCTATAATAATATCAAAAATTATTTTAATTTAAAATATTTTTTAGTCCTTTTGAATAAAAACTAGCATAAGGAATTCCAAAATTTGATTTCGAAACAAAATTTCACATTACAACTCTTTAATGTTCAGGTTGGTAACCAACACACATAATATATTTATGATAAATTTTTTCAAGTATTAGAGTATTAGTTTATCTTCCATTTAAAAATAATTATAAACCATTCTTTTACTTATCATTTTACAACATTTGTTCATTATTTCCTTTAAATAATTGGAAATTATTCTATTTCTCTATAGCAAGGTCGGTTCTAATAGAAACAGATAAAACATAATTTTTATTTGGATTTGTTTTAAAATTTTTTATAAAGTTATCTCCAAGAATATTTCATTATTAAATATTTTATTCTTATTACATATCATGGAAATTTTTAATTTTTATAATGATCAGTATTATGCACATGGGGGATTGTAGGTACCTCAAAAGAATTTATCATGAGGAATATAATTTATCTATGAGGATTTTCTTCTTAGGTTGAGTCTTTATCACTAGATCTAACAATTAATGCACCACATGTGGCTATCATTAAATTATTATACATTCTATCCTTATCATAATATTTTTTTTCTTTTATTTTGAATAATCAAGTTTAATATGTCAAATTATCTTACAATTATAAAAGGTTATATAATTTTAATTAACATATCTTTTCTATATCTCATTCCAATTCCCACTATTATCATAATTTCTCTTATAACTTCATTTCCCAATGAATTTTATATTTTTTATATAACTCCATAAGCCTTCTATCCAAATATTCCATTACCACATAACTATCGACTGATTATTCCATATCACTAGAGACTTCACCTAGTAATTTTTTTCTTTTATTTCTGTTTTGATGTTGTATTACTAAAGGATATATATATCCTGTGTGGTTTATCATTATCTTTATAATTAAAATTAATCCATTCTTCATACATTATCATATTAACAATCAATAACTTGGTAGGTAGCATACCATTGTCACAAGATTCTCTTATTGAAATAGTTGTCATTCTTTATCTCTCCTGAAATCATCTAAATAGTTGTGCGATTTAATCTTTGTCTGACATTGAATTACCCAAGGTGCTCATTGTGTTCAATATATCATTGAACCAGAGATACAAATCAAAAATAATATCATCTTTTTTCAATTTTAATGTAACATATTAAGTTTTATAATTATTCAATCAAATTTCATTAAAAAATATAGTTCCTTAATGAAACTTTTCAAATGTATCCCAAATTGTTGAAGCATTTTAATATGAAGATATCCAAATAAATTATTTATGTATTAAACCCAATCTATATGATTTATTGTTTTTGAAGTTGTTATAATAAATTTTGGTAGCATCAACCCATGTATTCCTAGTAGACTTAAGAAATTCATTTATACCCTCTCTAGTAAACAAAATTTGAAAGTCGATACTTCAATATGAATTATCATTTTTGTATTCTATTAAGCTTAATTACGTCTATAAAAATAAATGAGGTTTACTGGTAGTATAAAAATTTGGTCGATTAACCTTTTAAATAAATATATTTATAATTGCAATAAATTTAGGATATTTCAAACACAAATAATATAAAAATTTAAAATATGTTAAAAGTCCAATGAAACAGAATGTTGGGAAAATTCAGTATCTCAAGTGGGGGGAGTTAATTGATAACCTATTAAAATTTTATATTAAAAATTTTAACTAAAGTCCCCTAAATAAATTTAAAAAATCTTTGTTATAAAAAAATCATATGGATATAAGTTGTGATATATCTTGATATTTATGAAAGAGTAATTAGATCTTAGTAAGAAAATATACATCAATAGAAAATTAACCTTATAAGTCAATTTACTTTTACCAAAGCTTTTATAAACAGTAATTATGGAAAACTATAAATGTAGTGGTATCATAAAATGTTTAAAATGGATTCAGTTTAAGGCTTATAAAATAAACAAAACAGAAAAAAATATAGAATATATAAAATAAAATCAATGTCAAGACAGGACATAATCCTTCTCACTTGAAAATCACATGATACTAAGAATATTATATAATATATTATTAATCTGCAACCTATATTGGTTATACACAATATTAATCTAGTAATATGGGCCATGTATGGACCTCTTTCCCAATAACCATGTGAATAAAATAAATACATTCTATAAATGTATGACTTTTACAACGTATTGGGCAGATAATGTTAAATGTATAGTTATGAAGATATCATATATCTTATATTTAAAGGGAATGAATATGCATGTTTTTAATATACAAGGAAAGACACATAATTCTAAAAATGTGACACCAGCATGAAGATAGAGAACATAAAGATATATATATATATTAGAGAATCTCGACATTATGTGCTTTGAATCTATACTCGACATGGATGTATCTTATATAGGTTCTCAGTTAATGTTTATAAAAATTATAGTAAAACAAACCATTATATTATCTTATTTCCTCTTATGAGAATGGATATTTATTTTTTGTTTGATTCAAACATCCACAGTTGATCATAGGTATATGTTATTCGTGTAACAAACAGTATCAAGTTGCACACTTCAAAAAACTAATTTTTTCTTGTATATTCATGTAACATGAGGGAGTTCTTTTTTAATATTCTAATAGCATGACAGAAAATTTATATTGTTCCTCTACTCCAGATATTAGAAAAATGACCACATATTTAATGTGTATCAATAATAATTTATGATAAAATCATTAAAATAATTTACAAAATTTATTTCGATAATATAGTCATTACAAATATCAAATTCAAAATAAACCTAAATAGTGATGGTAACTCTTCTAAATGGTGAGAGAACATTAATTTTTAGTATAGATGATGGTGGGTCTTGCTCTGTAAGGATTCATTGTCTGAATGGGGATTTAACTCAATGGAAGGATGTTTCAATAGTTTTCAAAATTTCTTGGAAGTATGAATAGTTTGTTGGTAGGTCATCCTAGATGGTGAATCCTTTTTTGTAATAGGAGTTTTCAATACATACCCATATTTTCATCCTGATAGTCACTCATCTTTAATGGTGGGTCCTTTCCATACTTAGAAAAAAAAATTCCTGATGAAGAGTCATTTCTTGATAGTGACTCATCCCCATGGTTTAGCCATTGGTGAACGTGACCAGAGTTTGACAGTGGTTATTTCCAAAAATTATCCATAAAAATTCCCAAAATCCTTAAACCCTAATATTCTTTCATAAAACATAAAACTTATGATTATAAAAATAAACATTATTTAGTGATCATTAACAAAATGGTGTCAATTGTAACATCTAGTTTCTTTGGAAGACATGGTATATAAATAGATAATGTGAAACTAAAATAAAGAAATATTTTATTTTAAATTAATAATAATCTCATAACTTCTTTTGGGATCTTACATATGCATTTGATAACTAGGAGAATACAAAAAAAAGAATGATCTAAAAATCTGTGTAAGAGAATAACAATTTGAATAATTCCTATAATTTGGGTTAGAAGGAATAATATGATGAAATAATAAATCAAGAAACATTAATAAAAATAAGAAATCATAACATATATCTCATGGGATCATGTAATCATGGAATCCATAAAATTTGGATGTCACATATAACTTGATGTAAAGATGATTCAGGGCTAACTAATAAGACTATATCACATGCTGGAAAAATTCTTATAAAAGAATCGGATTTACATCGTATTCTATCTTGATGTAACATGAGACTAAACATTACCCAATGAATTCAAATCCATCTATGTAAACCCGTCATAACATTTTCAAGATACCCATGGAAAAAATTATGTATCATAAACATGTCATAAGGCATAACAAAAATGGATAATTATAATGGTGTACAAGAAATAATGGGTTTAATATATAATTGTACATTAACAAGAGAAAAATGTAACATATCTAGATAAATTCTCTCAAACAGTAGTGAAAACATAAAAAAATCATGTTTATGAAATTTTTTAATTGATCCACATTAGTGTGGTTTAAGGTAATATATTAAAGAGACTTTGAAATAAAAAATGAAGAATTCCTTACATAAAAAATGTGAAAAATATTTTTTTGATGATAAAACGAGTTATTTTATAAAAATAATGGATTCTTAAAACATATTACAGATTCAACATGAAAATGTTTACAAAATTGGGATCTTTCCTTTAATCGAGTTGGATTATCTAGATGAATTAAAATGAGAACCATATAAAACATGTATTTACCCATCAAAGAAATAAGAATTGAGATAATTAAATATGTCTATTACATGAACATATATTACATAAGAATAATTAAAAATTAAATTGGGTTAATGAGCGAGAAAGTGTAAAAAAATTGAAAAACAGGGGTGATGAGAGAATAGTGTACCTTATGTATTAACATGTTATCCTGGTGTAATTAATGACCAATATAATTTAATTAAATCCAAAAAATAGTTAACTAAATACCTCTTATAAACTTATTTAATTTTTGGTAATTTTATAGGTTTCATTGACGGCATTTTTGACTTTTATTGTATAATTTCACCATTTTTTAAGTTTTCTTTTTATGGTTTCATGGTTGGTTCACTTTTCTATTATTATAAAAGTTTTTTTCAAATAGAAGTAAAAATATAAAACTAAAATGAGATGGAATTTATTTATTTCTAGAAATTTATGTGGTCCCATATATCATTTTCTATTTGACATGAGGATGATTCAATGGAAATAGAATTGATGAAAAAAAGAGACGTTTATTTTGGAAATTTTTATTTCACTCATGAATTAGTATCATTTTAATATATAATATGTTTACATATTGGTTCTAGAACATAAAATAAGATGTAATGAACATATTTTAATCAGGTGTAAACATAAAATGTTTTTATGATATTCCTTTCAAATATTAATTAAAAACTAAAACTCGTTATCCATGAAAGAGGTGAATCCATCTCCCACAAACGTTGTTCTAATTTTTAAGAAAAAATGAGAAGAGACATGATATGATGATGGATATTCCATTAACATGATAATATTACATATTGTATATTATATTGGATTTATCATGTTACCATGGATTGTTTGGTAGAGTGAAGATTTAGAATAGAAATTAAATTAAAATAGAATAAGTGACAACTTTACCATTTGAGACTCATATCCTTGATAGCATTCATAAAGAAATTATAAATGGACTCTCAGAGAGAACACAGAGAAAAAAATTTGGGGATGTTTTTTGGGGGACTAATGGGAAGAAATATAAGCAATATCCTTGGTTTATAATTTATTTGGAGAATATTTGGTGAGAGGAGGTATTTATAGTGGGAGGGAGGGGTGTTTTTTATAATTTATGTCATTATTTTATTATTTAGGATTAAGATTACCAATAGTGTTGATTCATATGAATACGTGTAGTAAATTGAGAAATTGAGTTTGAGATAATGGCCACTTACATCATCCATGACTCAATCATGACATGAATATTTACATATATACTTATAATTTTTAATATCACAAAATATAGTCTTATACTATTCACCAAAATTTCAACTATTTTGGAAAAAAAATCACCTTAATTTTTTTATTATATTAAAAAATAAATCCATTTTAGGAGTTTTATTTATAATTACACAGGTGAGGTTACTATTATATTGGCCAGTTTACAATTTATAGTGGTCATATTATTATCTTAATCTTCAAGATACAATTCCAATGGTATATGTTCTTTAATATCTATATATACCACTCGTTTGATTATTAATTTAGGAAAATAACGCCTTTCTTAGGTTCTATATGTGATATATGTGTTTTATACAATATAACATAACTATAAGAAGGAAAATTTGATTGATAAAATTCACGATCTTTGCATGAATGATAGTGAAATGAGACTATCATTACATATGAATCCTAAGGATAAAAAGAGGGATGTATAAAAACATATCACAACTTCAAAAACATGAAATCAAAAGGCTAGTAATTTTGAATGTTCCAAAATATATATGAGAGTATATGACCCCCTTACTTTAGAGTGCTCTTCTAAATGATTGTGGGAGATTATAATGATCATGGGGGAACCCTGGTATTCCTCTAAAGAGGGAACAATATATTAATTTCTGAAAAAACATGTTTTTTAAGGAAGATGAATTCTTTTTTTGGGTGGGTTTATATAGAAATATAGAGGAAAAATCTTTAAAAATTTCCAAATATAGGTATTAGACTCAATATGATGATGTAATCAAAACAAATAACTATCCCACGATTTCCCCCATGTTTTCTTTAAATAATGATTTTTTTTCATTATTATATATCTAAGAACTGATAAAATAAAATACAAAATTCCCATGGTGATATGGATATGAGTCATTTTGATAGTGAATTAATTTTAAAATAAGGAAATATAAAATTTTTATTGGAGTATTCATCAAGGGTTTAAAAAAATAGTCAAATTACCTCAATAACACATTATGTTTAATAGGAAACATAATTTTTGTCATGGATACAATTAATGGAATATATTACATTACATTTGGTTCATTAATATATTCACATATATGTCACGTATTTATATCGTATTTATTTTTTACACAAATTTTTTTTTTCTTATAAAATTATAAAAAAATTACTAATGTATAATTTTAACAATTTATTTAAAAAATAATATTTATTTTAGAGAAATTTTTTTGCTAAATATGATAATTCTAATTTTTTACTCTAAAATCCCCTTTTATTGAAAAATAATTATTTTTTGCAATAATAGTTTTATGGACCTTATAAATTTTTCATTTTATTCATTAAATTATATTTTAATTTATATGTAATATATATTATTAAATAATAATATTTAATTAAATATATCATTAATTTTACATAATTTGAATTCATAATAAATAAGTGTCTTTATTGAAAATACATATTTCAAAAAATATATTTTCTATTTATCATATAAAAATATACTTTATATCAATATCATTACTTAATAATTTAATAAGTAACATTAAAAAGTATAAATATATTAACTTTTTATTAAAAAAATATAGTAATGTCTATTTTTAACGTCTGGATACAGTTCCATTTATTAAACCACTGAATTCTGTAATGGTAAGGTGATTGATTTTGAGATTCTCATGGGTAAGTTTAGTGAACTTTGTTTTGATCAAGATAATGATGAGCTTGAATTTCTCTAATTAATTATTTCATTGATGCAATAGTTATTGAATCTTGGAATGGTCATTGTCATGGGAAAAACCTGACGTTTTTATCACCTAGGAATCTATTATATATGAGATTCATTTTGTATGATCCTAATAGTTGAGGACAACAATTATTCTATATTTTTTAATTATAAATTATCATTAATATTAATAAATTAATATTAATGGTCATTATACAATAGTTATATTATCAATATTTATGATTTATAGCGGGTTTTCAAATCTAATTGAATATAACTGCTCTAAATAACAATATTAGTGCTTGTGTTTTCTTTATTTAGATTACATAATAATGTATTTATTCATTCAAAAATAGAATATTATCTATAATAGTTATTTTAATTGTACAAACTCTATCTGTCACATTTTTTTCATAAATATAGATTCTAAAGATGATTTACTCTTATCATCTATCATCTCATTCAAATGTAATATTTTATCATTTAAAAAAGCTATTTTCCATTTTACTCATCCTTATTAAATTTCATAATGTGGAGGGAAAAAATATTTCTCAAAATCATACCCTCTTCATATCATCCAATGTGACATGGGAATTCCTAACAATCCAAAACTAGTCCTAAGAAATTCAATCTTAACATCACATATAACTATCCCCTATTTATCATTTACTTGAATGAATTCATAGAATAGTATTTTGCAAAGCTATATTACTGGGATGAATTTAAAAAATACTAATATTTTACAAAAAAATAATTAAATACATAGAATCAAATCAAAAATTTCTTTTATTGGATCATTATAAACCTCCCTTTCTTTCACCCTCATACGTTTACATTTTTCATGAATGGAGGTGAATGGTCATGTGGAAACTCTTTTGAGCTGCTACATAACATTGATTTTAATTAATTACATTTATTTGTCATCATTTTCCACAGTAATAATAAAAACACTCTTTGTGATAATTTATGAATTTAATCATTCTGTGAATTTATCTCTAGGTAAGATCCATTGGTTACCTGTTACATTAGATATTATTAATTTTTCATCAAGTAATTCAAAATAGTTTTCACAATAAATTTTAAAAAAGATAATTACCTACCTTAATGGATTCCTCCAAATGATTGGAGAGAAATATATCACATTTATCTGTATCTATAAACCCACACATAAGGCATAGATATTGATTCATTGTTCTCCCACAGATAAAATATGAAGTAATCTTTATATTAAATTAAATTATTTTTATTCAAAAAAATTATAGAATACATTTCTTAATTAAATTAATCTCTTGAAAGTCATTTTTTGAAACATCCCAAACCATGTTCTGTATACCAGTTCTATGAGATGATTGGTTATGTGACCTTTAGATCAACTCCTCATATGGCAGAAGCTACCAACTAGGACCGATGGTCAAAAATGCACCATGGGGTGACTGTGCCCTATTTTTCAGTGCATCATAGGAGCATAAATCAATAAATAATAACAGGATTATAATAACAATAACCATAACAATACTGGTATTATGTGATTCCAAAAAAATAAAATAACATAGTTAAAATAATAGATATTTCATTCCATATATTTTTCAATTTTAAAATTAAAACTCAAAAGTAATGACCCACTGGAAACTCCCCAAGCAGGTCCCAACACCATGTCTTATTCCCTTATCCACACTCCTTTCTGAATTAACCATCAGACATAGTTATCTTTCCCATATAATTTCTTATAAACAAGATGTTTATTCATGTACTAATCATATATTTCTAGTCGGTTGTGAGTAAAACTCAGTAATCCACCACCTACCGTATGTAAAATAATATCCTATCAATAACAGTGTATATGGTTTTATGAATAATAAAATAAATTGGTAAAATAAGTATTTTACAAATTCAATCATCCTTTAATTAAATTCATTAATGTCCTGAGTTATCAATGATACCCAAACCATCCGTACATGCTTTATCCCTTGCCATATTTTAAACTATCCCTAAGGTATATCATATATGACGTAACTAATGGGATTCAATATATTATTTCATTTTAATTTAATATCAAATCTTCTGGGAACTATAGTTCAATGTGAACATTTTGGGCTTGAAACTCCATATCTAGAAAGCTGTGGGATTTTGATGCATTAGTTTGTGTCCAACGCCTCCTTTAATAATCAATCACATATGGTATTTTTAGGCATCAGTCATGGTCTCATGCCCATTGTCACATGCATTCATTTTATTTTAGAATTCCTTGTCTAGTACCCCAAGGGTAATAGAAGAATCAGTCCATGTCTCACATCATGTTTATCAATCAATCATATTTACCAAATTTATCAATGTTAATCATCATTTACCATCCTATAATTATTTCACCGATAACACATGTATCATTGTTAACCATCACTAACCTTCTTATCAACCTTTCATGTGATGTTATACCATTCCAATTTATGTAATGTTGATCACTTTATTTCACATGTAATAAAATAAATTATGCACCATTAGACAATTTAGTATTATTTAGATATATAATTTATTAACCCTTAATATTTAATACAAATTTACCATAATTCACATTATCAATAAATTAAATATTCAAAAAATTAACCAATTAAATTCTCCAATTAATTGAATAATTTCATAATCCTAACATCCCATTATTTTCCTAATCACATCATTAAATTAATTAATTAAAAATTAATTAATTCAATTCATGATGTTATTTCTAACAATTTTAATTTATATTTCACAATTATAGACAAAAAATTATTTTTTGAATACTGGGACATTAAATTTAGACCACCTACATCAATATTGTTGATGAGTATTCTCCAAACCGGAAATCCTTAAATTTAGGTGAAGCATTAAATTGTATAATGAAGATTGATTTCTACAGAGAAAACTAGATCCATGTTCATATAGGACAAAAATCCTAAAAACTAGATATAATAAGTTTTTACTATGTAATAAAACATTCTTCATCATCCAAAAAGGGAGATGGGTGAGAGAGGAATCCAATAAGGAAGAGATCACATATCTTAATAGGTATAGGTCCATAAATAAGATATTTCATTTATTAAGAACAGAATTTGGATGGCATCAGAATCCATTTAAGATGTTTAAAAAAATTTAAGAAACCCATTATGGTCTTCTTAGGATGAATTATGGTGAAATTTATGGAGTTTGTAAATATTAAAATAAATTTTTTATAATAATAAATCCTACACCACTATTTTTCTGTGTATGGGGCATGGTATACCAAACTATGTTCCCTATCCATGAACCTCTTCTTAGGGGTGCGAAATTTCTTCTAAGAAGGTACAAAATTTGAAAAGGCATGCATCAATCCAAAAAATCCCTTATATTAGGGTTGTTAACGTTTTCTGGAATGAGAACAGAGTTTGAACTACTGAAAAAACTACCTATACCCATGGTTCAAAACCGTGGGTATAGCCCCCAAAACAGTGGGTATAGCCTATACCGACTGTGTTTGGGAACCGTGGGGCTGAGTGGATTCGTTATAGGGGTATTAATCTATCCCCACAGTTTTTCAAACTGTGGGTATATTTTTTCCACCGTGTCAACCCATCATCCACACTATCAAAGTGTTGTTCCCATGGTTTTTGAACTGTGGGTAAAAATATTGGAAAATTGTAGTCGCAGGGTGCTGAACCCGCGCCAACGTATAACCTGGCAGAGAACTCTAACATCCTTCTCCACATCATCTAGGTAATTTATATTTATATACATCTATATTTGTAAATATAAATTAATATATGACAGTATTACGAAAAAAAAGAACCTAATGGGGTTCGAACCCGCGTCTGATGCCGAATACTTCAAGCGAACACTTGACCAACTAGGCTAACTCAGCTACACCAATAAAATTATATATTTATAATAATATAATATTCCTTATCTCTGTATTTAAAAAAACAAAGACAGTGGGATTCGATACCTCAACTGCTGTAAAAATTATGAAACGCCTAACCAACCAAGCCATAGAAATAATTTTCTTATAAATTTCTATCAACTTAAATCTATTAGTTCAAATCGAGGGAATAGGTTTTACCACCTTTTTTTTTCCCGCGCGTTTTTTTTGCCGTCATAATGTTGGGAAGCTATTCCAATGGTGTTAAAAAACCATGGGTATAGGCCTTCAAAAAAATTATTTTTCCCCACGGTTTTTCAAAACCCGTGGGGATAGGCATTGATGTAAACACCTATACCGACGGTTTTACAAAACTGTGGGTATATGCATTAGAAAAAAAACTCTATCCCCACGGTTTTAGCAAAACCGTGGGTATAGTTCACCTACACCCATGGTTTTCCAGAACCGTGGGTATTGGTTCCCACACTATACATATACCCACGGTTTTCTTAAACCGTGGGTATAAGTCTATTTTCCAGTAGTGTTGGAAAAATCATGTGCCTACTTTAAATCACCCAAACACCCTAAAAACATCAAAAATTTAGCTGAACAAAACCAAGATAGGAATCAACAGTAGCAGAAGATATACAAATAAATATAGTACCTGAAAAAGAGAACGATAAATCTCTAGAATATGTAGGGATACTAAACATATCTCCACCATATGATGGCTCATCCTAGAGAAGTTATTTTAAAATTCACAAATAATAAAAGGTAGAAAATATTAGGACACTGAGACTACGTATTATCTTCCCTCTACCATGTTTCCTCCTCAACACATCCATGCTGCCACAACACTCGAACAATTGGCATAATCATTCCCAGTAACACTTATCACTGTGATCCACTATAAATATCATATTATTCTCAATGGTCTCATTGGAATCAAGATCAACATCATCCACATCTATCACCGAACATGGGTAATGGTGATAACTTTGATATGATCACACCCAACAATCATCCTGTATAAAATTGTACCTCGGTGGAAGAGCCAATTAGGGTTCCCCCAACACTATTCTCTTCAAAACATCAAATGATTCAAAAAACCATGGTGAAAATATTCCTTTCTAGGAATCCTATGGTGACCCAATCTAGGAAAACCCCGAATGAACCCATGATCACCCACAACTATCATAGGGGTTCATTGATGTCTTTCCCGAGAAACATTCTACCTACTTTTTTTAGATCAATGTATTTTTCAATCTTTAGTACCTTTTTTACATCTCTTACATGATACTGATTCTTAATAAATCTTATTAAAATAAATCCATCCAACATATAGGTGATGCATATGGCCTCCTATAAAGAGCCTCAAATAGTGTCATCTGAATAGTCTCCCAGTAAATGTTATTATATTCAAACTCAATGAGCACAATGAAATTCTACCAAGATCAACAAAATTCTAAAATACATTTCCATATCATATCATCCATGGTATTTATAGAATATTTTGTGTTCCCATATTTCAATGGGTGGAAATACGTACTTAGTAGTACTAATATTCAAAGCACCTTATGAAAATATTTTATGAAGTGGGATGTATTGTGTGAGTGATAGTCGGAAACTATACACAATGGAAGCCTTTGTGGATGGACTATTTCCTAAATATATAAAACGACAAACTGGTATTCTGGGTAAGAATCCTATATTGGAAAGAAATTATATGCATTTATTAATTTATGAAATATTATCTAAATAGAGTCATTCTTCTTAGGCTCCCATAGAAGACCCATCACAAAATCCATGGAAATGTCATTCCACATCAAATCCAGAATAGTAAATGGCTATAGAAAACCACTGCGTCATTAATTATTGGCCTTCAGATGTTAACGGGTGTAGATTCATGTCTTGAACAATACAATTTCTTTTTTTCATGATCACCCATTAATACTGTTCACATAGTCTACAATACATTTTGATAAAACCTGAATTCATCAACCAAATCAAGGAATGAAATTCACACATCAGAACCTCCCACATGCTTATAGGCACAACACAATAAACATGGACATAGATGATCTCATCCTCATCTATATTTCAATTAGATGTTTTCTCCCCACAATAAACATTTTCCTTTAATACCAATAATTATGTATCTTGATACTTCCTTTATCTGATCCAGATCAAATGTGTATATAATAGTAATATTAATATGAGGTTCATCTACTCCCATATTTATTCTTCCACAACATTTATCTCATGTAGTAAAGTCATCATGTTCCACTCAGAGCCAGACTCCTAAATTTATTATGAATAATTTCACCGGCTCAAATTATCAACAACACTATTCTCCTTCTAGGGTGTATACAAGTGAACAATGTTGAATAAAAACATATACCGAAACTATATTCATTATCGAAGATTCATATCATATAGTGAAAAGATTTAATTTAATTTCTTGTGATCTATATACAAAATAAATGTTTCCCCTAATAGATAATACAACAAATAACATGAAATCATGAACCACAAAATCAATATTGATTTCATTAATTGGGCGATTATGTTTATGTGTCCCCAATTTTCATGTCCCATAATCCAAAAATAAATCTTCATACATTGGCACTAGTACATAACCTATACTAGGGGAATACAAAATCAATTATACTTTTCACATAACTATGGTAGTATCAAATTTAGAGTGGTATTAATGCTCTTATGAAACTATTAAAAATAATTCTCACATGCACAAGCCCATAAAATCTCAACTCCCTTATTAGTAAATCTTGAATGTGGTTCCACCAAGTGGGTTAATCCATAAAAAAACCTCTTATAATATCTTACTAACCCCAAAAAATCTACAGATATCAAAGGAATTCTTGGGATTATCTTATGAAAACACTACCTGAAAATTCTCAGGGTCTAATAAGACACCTTATTCTGAGATTATTAGACCCACGAAATAATCATGATAAATAGAGAAATGAAACATAGATATCTTGGAATATGGCTGAATCTCTCCTATAATACCCCACACGGTGTCATGAAATTGGGCACGATCGTCGTTCATCTTCGAGAAAAACAATATTTCTTCTACAAAAACAACGAAAAATGATTTCCGTATAGGTGGATAATTATGTTAATCAAGGTTATAAATAATTATTGTGAATTCATCAACATGAATTTCAATATGAATTACTCCTAACAGATATACCTAAATTGGAAATCAATCATTGTTATATCAAAATTTTAAAGTCTCAACTAATGATACCTCGATATCATGAAGAACTCATAATGGATACACTATTTATGAACATACCATGGACTACTGAATTGCTCTAAGATCTCATGCATGATATTTTATGTAACTAAAATTTCCCAATAGACACTCTACTTTCCTATTGATTATTTTACATTCTCAAAGTTTGTATTAAAACTCATGGAATACATACCTCTTAGTTTCCATCAGAAACAACATGTATCTAACTATAGGCCTCTTTTATGTTCCCCTTATGTATAAGAGTATGATTCACCACCTATAAAATATTCTCCAACCTAATTATATTAAACTAGTACTTATTTTCACAATTAATCCTATCATGGAAATGGTTTTCTGTAGTATCCTCTTTCGAAACAAAATATGGAAATACTGGTTCAAAATAGTACGGTTTCTTGCAATTTCTATCATGGAATAACTCCCTTGGTTCAAACACATAAACATAGATTCTGTAGAATCTCATAGTAAAAGTTCACCAAGAAACACTCCTAAAATTCCTTCCAAATAATACACTCCATCTTCCAATCATGAGTCTAGATTCTCAACCATTTCATTACATAAACTCGTTCCATAAAAGCTTCCAATTTTAATTTTTTCTCTGTAGGAGTCTCAATGTTGTAAAGAATTATTAAGATAGACCCAATCCAGAACAAAGATGCATTTGGTCCAACCTCATCGGGGAATATCGAAGGGTGTTTCAACTAAAACTCTATTTCCAGGTCAACAAATATTTTCACAACCTATCCTAGTTCTCTTTACATAAAATACATAAATTGGGAAGATATTCTAATAGAAAATATAAGGACCTGGCCTTAAACATTACATAATGCGGGAAAAAATGAATAACTCACATTGACAGAATTTTCTGGTTTAGACATTTCGAGAATTAGTCCATAACTATTACATATCAACTTGAAAATTGCATGTAGACACTACTACTCAGTATCAATTTTTTCATAAAATAAAAACTCTTAAAACGAAACATGTTTAATAAAATGTTTTATACAACATGACTTTTCCTTGATCCCATACTTGACCTTATTCATCTTTATGTCATGTGGAAAACATTTCAAAACGTTTGGATGAGCATAAAAATCTATGTAAGGGTTATAAAATAAGGAATGAAAACAATAACCTATCATTAAATACCAATCAATGATACCATACATTTCAATCATAACTTACCTTATGAAATCATAAGATTTGTAAATAACACACACAAATTATAAATCATAAAGGTATATTATGGAATTCATAAGATACTTATGTTGTAGCTCTCACAACTACATTGGGAGTCACATTTGAAATACCCATCATATTATATTCCTTAAGTCTCCTCATAGAAACATTCACATTTACCTCTGTCACGTTACCCAATGCATTAGAGATCTATCTCGGCATCAGCCGCCCTAGTTTTATCACAGAACCACCCATATACGTAAACAATTCTCAATAACCATAAAATAATCATAACACATAACACATATATAATGGAATGAAATCATTTCCATGTTCCAATATATCAAATCAAGATATGGAAATAAACAATTCTTTATCAAACCATCTTCAAAACCATTTAAAACAATTAATAAAGAGCTTTTTGAATAAAAGTTTTCCATACCACATTGAAATTTTTAAATGAATCAACATTTTGAAACATTAATTTATATATATATAAATCCTTAAAACCATTTTTAAAACATTCACATTAATGATAACCATTTTGAACAATAAATATATTAAACAAATAAAATGAAATTTTAGTTAAAAGTGTTTTTAATAAAATGAGAGATTCCTGAATACAAATAATTGAGAAATAGAATTTAATCAGAACATTATAATATCATGAGAATAAAGGGATTCAGGATATAGTAAGCCAAAGGACATTATATACACCGTATAAAAGTGAATTGGTTCATAATGACAATGAAGTCTCAATGGATTGTAAATTGATACAAAGTCTCATTTATAAACGGTATCCATAGATTAAGTATAAATAAATTTCATAATAATGTGTGAAAAATATAAATAAACTCAATTTGATTGGATATTCAGTGTAAATAAATCATAGTAAATTAACACATGTTCTTTTTTCATACAAAACCAATGACTTGGATGTTTAACTCAATGAATTGAAACTGAGTTAAAATTACTCTTATCAAGTTCATATCGATGACTTGAGAATTTAAAAATGGAGTGATTATGTGTATCAAAAGTATATCCACACAAAGGGGAGTGTAAATTAGAACATAAATAAATAAATATTGATTCCACACATAATCATAGCATGACATAATTAATAATTAGAAGATTACCCAATGGAATGGAAATTGGGTTTAAAGGTTCCCGTAAAGATTTGGTAACTTACAAAACATAAAACCCATGAAATAAAGATCATAAAATGATGATTTAAATACCCTAAAATTGAATTATATTAAATAATGAATACAATAAATAGATGTATATACACCACAAAAAAGGAAATAGTGGAAAATATATCATGAATCTCAGGGGAATTAAAAGTGAGATGAAAATCCCTAACAATGTTATAATAAATCGAGTCATATGACCAAAAGTTATTAACCAAAAAATGATTCATAGAATAACATGAATATAAAGAGAATCAAGATAATATATATCAATTTTCAGTACACAATACACCACATGCAATAAATTAGTGTCTAACAATAGAAATATAATGGAATTAAAAGTGAGATTAGAAATCCCTTACATCATGTCAAACTTGTATCGTTTGTTCCTTGTTCTTCATGAATAATAAACTAAACATAATTTATACCTTCTTAATAACATTTTTCAAGTTCATTATTACATTTATATCACTTATTACCATGTAATGAACATTATGTAATCATTTAAGTTAATAACATTTGTTTTGTCGATATTTGGTACTTGAGTCACAAATGGTCTTCTTTTAATTACAAGTTGTTCACATATTCAAAATTTCATTATATCGAGAATGATATCCATTATTTACATATTATATATATCCTATATATCCTATATATACATGTATTTATAATAGTGCATATCATTTGGAGGTAAGAAATGAAATGCACCGTTCATGGAGATGATAAGTCGTACGTACGCGTAAATGCTACTTTCATTTATATTTATTATATTAATGGATTTAAAAAATAATTATACATAGTTATATTATAATTATAGTATAATATAATATATTATATCATTAAATTCATCCTTTATATGTCCCACATATTGCATGAACGAGTCATATCATTTTGAGGGGGCGGTAGTCTTCACGTCCTCAACTGAAATTATCGTCTTTACACATAATGGAAACCATAAAGGTATGATATAAAAGGAAAATAAAGAATCATACTGAAAAAATAATAATAATATATATCATATATAAATATTGTGTCATATTAATGACCACCATGAGAGGCGGTAAGAGATAATCGAACAATCATCATTTTGTGAGGTGTTAGTTTTCCATTAACAAAAACAATATGTTCTTCACCCATTTGATGGAGGTGTGTGTAAGTGTAGTTTGAATACATCTCATAAAACCATAATATTACATTGAGGATACTTTTTTTGTTATAAAATAAAGTAATAAAATAAGTTTTGGAGTTTTAGATCTAAATTAACTGAAAATATGTTAAGAGAAATTGTTAACTTAAATTTGGGTAACTCCCTTTGGTTATAACCAAAATGAATTATTTACATTCCTTCTTACTAAGGTAAGGCATATATGATGAGGAGAGGGATCATAAGATATTATTTGGGCAGGATTTGGACAAGAAAATTGGCTTCAAAGGTGTGACGAATGAGTTAGAAGTTAGGGCTTTTTATAAAGGGGAGGATGGGCTCTTTAGGAAAGTGTAAAATTTTTATTTTATTATATAATGATATTCAATTTATAAAGGCCAAAAACTAATTAAAGTAAAATATAAGATGACTAATGGTCGATATAAAGTAATCCAATAATCATTGTTCAGGTTTTGGATGTTATTTTAATATTTTTAATCTTATTTATTTAAATGATTTACTAGTGAGGTAACCCCTGCATCATTTTAATGTCATAAATAATTTGATTTATATGATTTATAAAAATTATAAAAAAGTTCCATGATGTATTAAGTATTTTTATATTTCTAATTAATATTTATATCTAAAAAATAACTTAAATAACCCCATGTAAAAATTAATTTACTAAAAGATATTTGTTTATGTCATTTTTTCCTTTTCTTTATGTTAATTAAAATAAAGTGTCATAAACACTCCCATGTGGCCCCATGGGGTCCCAAAATTGACCCAAGGATGACCATAGTCGGCCAAGACTCCTAAATTATTTTTATTACAAGTGCTAAGGTAACTATTTATTATCATAATATTCCTTTTACCTTGAATTACCATACTTATCTTTAACCACGGTAAAAAAAGTCAAAAGTAACAATTCACAAAAACAAAATTCAACTTATTGAACCAAATATTACTTAATAATAAAAACCATGTATATCGGATTTTAGAAATCCAATTCACAGAAGTTGTAAATTTTTATTTAAATGAAAATATTATTTTTTTTAACTACTACTTAGTGGTGTCATTATTCATCAAAAAATGATGTTTTTCAGAAAAATACCAAAACTTCAGCATAAGATATATTTGATATTACAAATTCAAAATGATGTCTATTTTACCAAATTAAAAACACATAAATTGTAATATTTATTTCAAAATTTATTTCCGTTATCAAAATAAATAGCATGTTTTTTATGAAACAATAATTCTCAAAATATTGATACTTGTTTATGTCCAATTTCAAAATGAAATTAATTCCAATGACCAACATTGGATTAAATGTTAAAAATAAAATATAATTACACTTTAAAACCAATTAAAAATATAATATAACCATAGAAATAAATTATATTAAAAAGAAATGTTTTATTAAAATACAGTATTTTTCACTATTACTAAAAAATGAATTTTATCAGAAAAATACCCAAAATTTATCATAAATAAATATTTATGTCGTCATTCTAAAGAAGAATTTTATTTCTTCAAATGAAACATATAAAAGTGAACAAAACTAGATTAAAATAGGGTTCTCCATTAAAATGCGGTAAATCAACATTTTAAAATAAATTATGTTAAAAATTACATTCATTCACATTTTAATCCTCAAATTTTTATTGGATAAATGTAAAAACATTTAACCAACATATATTATAAATTTTTAGTTAGTTCTGTTTATTCCCGCCATTACAATGGCTAGTTATTAACTACCATTTAAAATAATAATATTATATTATTACTATGCGACGTAAGATTTCAATGAAACCCATTGTTGTGTATTGGGTACATCATCGAACACATATTTCCCTTTAAAATAGAATTAATATTTAGTTCACAAATATTAATAAATACGAAAAACTACATGTTCTTTATTTACCAGAGATGTTACATCCTTCCCCCTTTTGGGAATTTTGTCCTCGCAATTTTAAAACTAGGCTTGTAAACTTAATTAAAAGTACCACATCAGAAATGAGTTAGTAAAACAATCACTTTAAAAGAAAGCAAATTAAAATGGTCACTTGACATAACCCATACTAAGAATTCATGTAGGAAAACATTTATTTGGAAGAGAGAACAAATGGTCAGGTTCTTATGGGGAGTGATAAAAATCGTTATTAAGAGAAAGTTAACCACTATAAAATCACAAACATATGATGTGTTAAAAGATCATTGATTACCCAGTAAGAAACACAAAGCAACATAATTTTTGTTTTACATTCCTTTTCATAATTTTGTGGAATTCATTTACAACATAGAATAAGAACATAAGGAAATATACTTACCTTTAATAAGAGATTAAACCTTTAATAAGTTTCTACCAAAAACTAATATTTTCTCCAAACAATGAGCATTCACAAAGACTTGGACACATCAAAAGCCCAATAATAATCTTCTAGAAAATCATACAATCCAAAAAATAAGAACTATATATTTCCGTTGTCTTTAGACATCAACTAAAACCAAAATGGTTACTGTGAGATTAGATAATACCCAAAAACGAAAATATTTTATAAAATGAAAAACTACTCTTAATCTCCAAAATTTGTCAAACGAAACCCAAAATTCAACAAACAATGTTCAGTAAACAACAGTCCAAAACATTCTTCAATTGTTATCCAAACTACGATTGAATCCCAAATCTCATAAGGATTTAATTACACAGTCTTCAAAGATAAATCTAAACATTTATCTCCAAAAAACATCAGTTCATCATAAAGTATCATATTCAAAAGTAATTAACTTAATCACATATTCTCCATGATAGGTTAATAATTTTCATTAATAAACCATATCGTCATATGTCCAAAATAAAAACATATATTCTTACAACATAAAATTTCAAACATTATTCCCCAATTGAACTCCCATAGAATTCTATCTTCCTTAGGCATATAGTGTTTCCTCAAAAGAGATAACGTCTTCCAAAATAGAATTTATAAATTAATCACCAAATCATTTTCCTATACTAAATATATCCATTTGATAAAAAATAAGTCCCAAAAATCAACTTATTCGTGTTCAATAAAATCATTTTAATAAAATAATAAGTCATTCTAACCAAGGAATTTAAGTAGGCCAGTGTTAGGAGATGTGACTTGTCACCCTTCAGTTGTGAGCTTGATTCATGTGGCCTTTCCAGATGCAATGGGTTTCACCCATCCTACGAGTTTTCTTTTTATAAAACTAATAAAATAACACAACATGTTTTAACCTAAATAGTTTCCTTATACCTTCATTTTCTTCCCAATTAATTATGATCTCAACATAATAATTCATGAAGTCTTTTATATAATGTTATTTTTTTTATTTCACTAAAATATGATAAACTAAAACGATCTCCAAAATGAAAAAGAACATACCTTGATCATGGTGTCCATTTGGTTTCATTGTCATCTTGTTCATGTGGGTAAAAGATCCATGTATTGAAAATATGATTTAGAGTTCCTTCAAAATAATTTTATTCCTTCATCCAAATACACCTTGTATAACATGGTTCATATGGGTGTCATAGAAAAATAATTTTTGAAAATAATCATGTATGACATATAATTTGAAAACATATGATAAATCATGGTTTCAATAAAATATTCAGACAAAATTTGAGTTGAAACATTCAATTAATGGTCCTTTTAAAATACGATAGGTATATGCTAAGAGACTATATTGTAAAAGAAAACATAAATAAGTATCTCAATGGTCTCATTATTTAGCACCTCTTCCAAATCATAATATTCTTTCATTATCTTGTGATAATGTAAAATATTTTAAAATTCCTTGAAAATATTTACCTTTCTTGAAAATATGAAAATATTGTGAAAATTGGATTTGTTAAAATACAACCCATGATCCACAATGATAATGAGGTATAGTGGAGGTGCTTGATATCTCAAACAACCACTTTCATGTGATTTGTATACTAGAAAAAGTTTCAAAATAATCCAGACATGACTTTTAAATAATTATTGCTAGAAAGTCATCAGGAAAATATTGGAATATCATTTGAGATCCTCCTAATTTTTTTGTAACTGAATTTCCTTGATCTGAAAAAGTTATAAAACAAGGATTTAATAGAAATAATAGACATAGGGACTAACTATGTGTCAAATAAAAATTCGTAATCCCTAAATTTGTCTAAACCGACCTCTGATACAATCTATAATGACTCGGCCATAAACATTACATAATACTGAATTAAATGAAAAATTCACATTGAGGATATTTTCTGTTTTAGAGTTTTATATAATTATTCCAGAACAATTAAAAATCAACTTGAAAATTATATGTAGACACTACTACTCAGTATTCATTTTTTTCATAAAATAAAAACTCATAAAAATAAACATGTCTAGTTCCATGTCTTAGAAAACATGACTTTTCCTTGATCCCATCCTTGACCATATTCATATTTATGTCCTATGGAAAAAAATTCAAAAACATGGAGTGAGAATAAAATGCTCGGTTAGGGTTTTAAAATAAGGAAGGAAAATATTATCCTATAATTAAATAAAAATCAATGAAATCATATTTTTTAATCATAACATTCCTTATGAAATCATAAGATTTATGAATAACACACACATATAATAAATCATAATGGTATGTTATGGAATTAATAACATGCTTACATAGTAGTTACCATAGCAACATATGGAGTCACATTTAGAATACCCATAACAGTATATTCCCTAAATCTCATAGGAGAAACATTCACGTATATCACTCTCACGTTACCCAATGCATTGGAGAGCTATCTCAATCGAACCCACCCTCATATTATCATGCAAACAGCTGTATATGTAAAAAATTCCCAATAACCATAAAATATTCAAAACACATAACACATGTATAATGTAACGATATCATTTCCACATTACAATACATCAAATCAAGCTATTGAAATAAACAATGCTTTATTATACCATTTTCAAAACCATTTAAAACTTTTAATAAACTAATTTTTGAATCAATGTGTCCCATACCACATTGAAATTTTTAAACGACTTAACATTGTAAAACATTAATGTTCATATAAATAAATATTTAAAACCATTTATAAAACATGGACATTAATGATAAATATATAGAATAATAAATCTTTAAAATATTTAAAATGATATTTTAATTAAAGTGTTTTTAACAAAATGAGAGATGCATAAATACAAATAATTGAGGAATAAAATTTAATAAGAAATTTATAATATCATGAGAATAAAGGGATTCATGAAATAATATTCCAAAGAATTGTATATACACTGTATAAAAGTTAAGTGGTGCATAATGATAATGAAGTCTTAATGGAATGTAAATTGAGACAGAATCCCTTATAAAAACAGTATCCTTAGAATAAGGATAAATAAATTTAATAATAATTTGTGAGAAATATAACTACACTCAATATGATTAGATATTAAGAGTAAATCAATCACAGTAAATTCACACATGTTCTTTTTTAATACAAAACCAGTGGCTTGGATGTTTAAATTGAAGAATAGAAAATGAGTTAAAATTACTCGTATCAAGTTCATATCGATGACTAGAGAATTTATCAATGGATTGAATATGTGTATCAAAAGTATATTAACAGAAAGTGGAGTGTAAATTACAAAATAAATAAATAAACAGTGATTCCACACATAATCATAGAATGACATAATTAAGAATTAGAAGATTAACCCAAGGAATGTAAATTGGGTTAAAAGGTTCCCGTATCGATTTTGTAACATACGAAACATACAACCCATAAAATAAGGATCATAAAATTAAGATTTAAATACCAATAAATTAAAGTATCATACATAATTAATACAACCATGGGATGTACATACACCACACAAATGGAAATAGTGGAAGATATAGCAAGAATCTCACGGGAATAAAAAGTGAGATGAAAATCCCTTACCAAGTTGTAATCAAGTGATTTGTATGACCAAAAGTTAATAACCTCCAAATGATTCATATAATAACATGAATATAAAGAGAATAATGATAATATATATCAATTTTTAGTACACAATACACCTCATTCAATAAATTAGTGGGGGGTAATGGAAATCCCCCAGAATTAATAGTGAGGTAAGAAATCCCTTACCTCATGTCCGACTTGGCTCATTTGTTCCTTGTTCTTCCAGAATAATAAAATAAAGTTAATTTATACTTTCTTAAGAACATTTTTCACGTTTATTATTATTTTCATATAACTTATTACCTTGTTATAAACATTATGTTATCATTTACGTTAATAATGTTTGTTTTGTCGATATTTGGTACTTGAGTCGAAAATGGACTACTTATAATTCCATGTTGTTCACATAGTTAAAAGTTCATTATATCAAGAATGATATTCATGATTTAGATATCATATTCATCATATTTATCTAGTATATACATGTATTTATAATAGAATATTACATTTTAAGGTAAGAAATGAAATGCACAGTTTATGGGGGCAGTATGTCGTACGTACACATGAACGCTACATTCATTTCTCTTTATTATTTTAATAGAAATAAAACATAATGATACATAATTATATTATAATTAAAGTATAATATCATATATAATATCATTAAATCCATTCTTTATATGTCCAAAATATGGCATTAACGAGTCATATCACTTTGAGGGGATGGTAGTCGCACTTACTCAAATGAAATTATCACGTTAACCCATAATGGAACCCTTAAAGGTATGATGTAAAAGAAAAATACAGAAGCACAAAGAAAACATAAACATAATATATATCATATATAAATATAGTGTCATCTTAATGTCCAAAAGGAGAGGCGGTAAGAGATAATCGAACAATCATCATTTCATGAGGCATTAGTTTTCCGTTCACAAAAATAGTTTGTTCTTCACCCATTCGATGGAGGTTTCTTTCAGTGTAGTTCGAATCCATCTCATAAAAACATTATATTATATTTAGGATACTGTTTTGGTTATAAAATAAAGGAATAAAAAGTGCTTAGGGGTTTTATAAGAAAAATAAAATAAAAGAAGTTAAGATAAAATGTTACATTTAATTTGGGTAACACCCATTGGATTGAACCAAAAGGAAATCTTGAAGTGCCTTGTGCCTAAGTTAAGTATTCTATGAGAAGGAGGGGGATGATCAGTTCTTATTTGGGCATGGTATGGACGAGACAAAGGGCTTTAGAGATGTTATTAATGAGTTATATGTGAGGGCTTTTTATAAGGGGTGGAGGGGCTCTCTAGGAAAGTGTGAAAATATTATTTTATTATATAATGATATTTTCTTTATAAATATCCAAAACTAATTAATGTTTTATATTAGATGACTAATGGTAAAAATAAAATCATCAAATAATAATTGGACAGGTTTTGGATATTATTTTAATATTTATAATCTTACTTATTTAAATGATTTATTAATGAGGTAAACATTGCATAATTTTTGTGTCATAAATAATTTTATTTATTTAATGTATAAAAATTATAAAAAAAGTACCATGATGTAGGAAATATTTTTATAATTCAAATGAATATTTATAGTCCAAAAAAAACTTATATAACCCCATGTAAAAATTAATTTACTAAAAGATATTTTTTTCGTTTTTGATATTACTTTAAGTTAATTAAAATAAAGTGTCACTATCACTCCCAAGTGGCTCCATGGAGTCCCAAAATAGACCCAAGAATGACCATGGTCGGCCATTACTCATTCAATAAGGTTTGGACAAGTGTAAAGTTAATTTTTTATTATGATAATATTCTTTTCACCCTGGATTAACCTATTTACCTTAAACCGCGGTAAATAAAAGTCAAAAGTTACTGTTCACCAAAAAAATTTCATCTTACTGAACTAAATTTTACATAATAATAACAACAATGTATCTGTGATTTTCAAAATCCAATTCACAGAAGTAGTAAAATCTCATTTAAAAGAAAGATTTACTTTTTTTAACTACTACTTGGTGGTTTCATTATTCATCAAAAATAAAAGTTATTAAGAAAACTACCAAAATTTCATCCTAAGATATATTTGATATACCAAATTAAAAAATGTAGTCTATTTTACCAAATTAAAAACAAAGAATTTTCATTAATTAATTTAAAATTAATTCATGATATCAAAAGAAATATAGTATTTTTATAAAACAATAACTATCAAAAGATTGATACTTGTTTATGTCTAATTTCAACGTGAAATTAATTCCAATGACCGATATTGGATAAAATGGTAAAAATATTATATAATTACACTTTAAACCCGATTAAGAATATAATATAACCATATAAATAAATTTTTTTAAAAGTCACTTTTGAATTAAAATATAGTATTTTTCACTATTCATAAAAAATGATTATTATCAGAAAAATACGAAAACATTACCCAAAGTAAATTTTGATGTACCGATTATAATGAAAAATATAATTGTTTCATATGGAAAATATAAAAGTTACCAAAACTATATTTAACTAGGGTTCGTCATTAAAATGTAGGAAATCAACCTTTTAATGTAAATTAAGCTTAAAATTAGATTCATTCACATTTTAAGCCTCTAACTTTTATTGGAAAAGTGTAAAAACATTTAACTAACTTATATAATCATTTCTAGATAGTTTTTTTTCATTCCCATAATTTTAATGGCTAGATGTTAACTACCATTTAAAAGAAAAATATTATATTATTAGTGTCCAACGTACGATTTCCAAGAAACCCATTGTTGTGTATCGGGTACGCCATCAATCATAGTGTCCCCTTTAATGTAGAATTAATATTTAGTTCACAAATATGAATAGATACAAAAAATGTAATGTTATTTATTGACATGGGATGTTACAGAAAATAGCTCTGGCTTCCTCAACATGAACTATCAGAGCCACTAGATCCACTAATGGAGGATCATTTCTACCCATATCCTTCTATCGTCCAATAAAAAAGATTTTTCTTGGATTCATAATTCTTTAATTCCAAACTCAAATCTTAGGACAAATAACAAAACTTTATCATATATTTTTAATCAGGGTTTTCAAAAATCAATAATTTGTAATCCCATATAACCCCTCCAAATGGTCAAAAAAGAGGAACTACAAACCACCCCTACCGTCCCTCATCTATGTCATGGTTAACTAATAACAAAAATATTCATAATTCGATTTTATCATTAGACACACATTTTACCCATTTCAAATAATCAATTTTTTAATAATTTATGATTTTAGATTTCATATTAAGTAGCATTTTCATTTAAATTACACAAATAAGAAAAACCATTTTTTTCAACAACCAACCCATAACATACTTTTCAATGCGGGACAACAATTATACAGGTCACATAAAAATAGTGAGTTCCTAAAATTATGCATCCTTACTAAACTCTCATTCCATTTCTAACTATGATGAACAGATGTTTGAAAATAGTAACACAACAAAACAAGGGCATCACCTATTGAGAAATAACACTTAACTATAACATCAAACAATAATTATGAAAATCCCTATTGGTTACTTTGGATTTACCCTATATATGGGTTAGTTACTCCCATTAATGAGCTCATAACCAAGGCTCAAACCATCTTACTCTCAGGTCTACCATTCCTAAATAGTAATTCAAAAGAAAATTAAATAACCCACTAATAATAAAACATTGAAAAATATGGAACTATGTTCCATATATCAGAGCCCCAAGCTGGTCAGTTATGTGACATAAATCATGCCTCCTCATACACCATTGGGTGCTGACTAGAAGTGATGGTCAAATATGTAATGTGGAGAGACTATACCTTCTTTATCAAAGAATATCAATAGAAAAAAATAAATAAACAATAACTAGATGATAAAAACGAAAAATAGAAAAAAAACAGTATCATATAATAACCAAAACCAGAATAAAATATTGAATTGAAAACATTAAATGTTTAGTTCAATATAGTCATTAAGTATCTAATTAAAACAAAAATATAATGATACCTTGACAACTCACAGATAGGGTCCTAAAACCATGTTCGGTTCCCTTATACATGTTATTTCTTGACTGATCCATCTAATATTGGGATCTTTCCATTATCATGTCATAAAATTATTATGTCTCATTGGGTACCGATCAGATCGTCTAATTAGGGTGTGTGTTTAACTTAGTATACAACCATTAATGTTGTATAAAACAATATCTAGTCAATAAAAGTGTATGAAGTTTTATAATGAATTAATTACAATTGATAAAATTTGATGATTACCAATACAACTACATTATAATTAACCACATTAATATATCTCGATAATGATTACACAAGAACAGTCAATTCCTACTTTGTCCTATGCCAGATTCTAAACTGTCCCCATGGGATATCACATAACTCATCGTTTTCTATTTATCAGTTCATTTCAATTTAATATCATGACTATATTGAACTATTTTCCAATTCAATCAATTTTTTCCTTGAATGCCATGTCATGAACTCCATGGTCTTGGGAAGAATTATTTTTCATCCCACACCCTATTTATTAATTAATAAGATATGTTCTTTTAAAGAATCATTTAATGTCCCACACACTTTATCGCATGCATTCATTTGGGTATAGAATTCCATTTCTAGAACCCCATGGGTATAATAATCATCTGTATGTGTCTCAAAACCCATTTATCAATCTATAAAACATGTCACATATAACAAATTTATAATGGTTTATCATCATTAAACTTATTATCATCATTTCATATATAAAAAATTTATCAATATTAATCATCATTAACCTTGTTATGTATATTTCACATCATGGTATACCATTTCGATTTATACAATTTCCATCAATTTAATTGAAATGTAATAATATGGACAATTAACCATTAAACCATGTATCAATATTTAAGCGTATAATTCATTAAAAATTCATGGATAATCCATATATACCCTAATAACCATTATTAATTAATTTCATATCCCATAAATTTTCCATTTACATAATACCAATAATTGACTAATTCTATAATAACAACATCCCACTAGTTTTATAATCATGTCATTATATTAATTAATTAATTAATTAATTAACATAATTTAGGATGTGATTTCCAAACATCAACAGTTCTTTTTAAAAACACATTAAACCCAATTATAATAAATACAATGGGACATAAAATTTAGAACACCATCATCGATATCATTAATGAGCTTTCACAAAAGATAAATTCCACATATTGATGAGGAATTTTCAATTTCATAACCAATAATGGGAAATATAACCAAAACCTATTTCGAAAATCAAAAGGAATGATTACATTCAAAAAAATGATCTAAAATAATGCAAACTAAGAGTAAAAAATCCATCTTCAACTACAAATAGATATCGAAGATTGAGGAATACAATCAAGAAGAGAACACATACCAGAATTGGTGTAGATCCACCAATATGATCATCGATTCATTAATAATAGAGTTTAAAAGTCCTTTTAATTATTATGGTAGATTCAAAAAATTTATGTAATTTCATAAGGTTGATATGGGTAAAATTATATTGAAATAAAATGGTTCAGTTAATTTAAAATAAATTTTTTAAAAATTAAAACTCGCGTACACAATTATCTAGGTTGTGGAGCACAATTTACCAAATCGTGAACCCTAATTATAAACCTCTTCATGAGGATCATGAAATCTACTAAGAGGGTTCATGGTTTGACAACCCATGCTACAACCATGAAAATTAAAAATGTTTAAGTTTGCCCAATTGTTTAGCAAGAGAACATGGTTTGGGAATGTCATGCACCAACTGAAAAATTCCCAAACACCATCCAAAAACATCCAAAATACACTCCATCACACCCAATACATGAATAAAAAAATTTATGAATAAAAAAAGAAAAGGATTACTGAAATTTACTATAATATATCTCTTTAAAAGGTCCAGATCACATATTTGACATCTATAATTGAATATATTAAATAATTGTCATATGAAATATATAATATTTAAATTATTGGAAGAAAAAATAAATTTTTTTTAGATATTTTACCATTATAGACAACAATAAGTAATATTTAACCAAATGGTAGATCCCCTTATAATTTGATAATAAAATAATAATCATAGAATTAGTCTACATAGAAATCATATTCCTTAATTTCCATGCATGTGGGAAAACAAGGTGGTCGTTGTTTTGAATATCAATTATCAAACATTTACCATCACATTTATGTTAATTTTTTCATAGAAACTCCCATTAAGTACTCCATTATATACCATTATATCTATATATGAATAAATTCTACACATAATTTAAAAACATATACTTTTTATTTAATTTCGTATTCTAATTATTATGGATATACTTCAATGCAGAAACGTAAAAACCAAAGTTCCCCTACATCTATGTCCTTCATTTAGAAATATGAATGCTACGTCAATGATATTTTTTGTAACTATAATATAATATAATTAAAGAATTATAAAAAAATCATAATAGATAAAAAATAAATGATAAATATTTCAACTGAAAAAATGTATAACTAAAAATAAAGATTATTCATATAATAACAAAAAAATTATCATTTAATTTTTTTTAATATATTGTACCTACATATGATTATATATAAATCATTGTTATAATTATCAAATTTTATTCTTCATAATTTTATTGAAATAATAAATATTTTATTTAATAATATTATAAACATGACAAAAATAAAATATGAAAAAAAATATTCACAAAGATTTGATGATGTAAATGTTTTCAAATAAAAGATATACATAAAAATATAATGAATTATATAATATTACCAGAATTGTAGGACAACTCAACATCTATACATTTATATATATTAATCTTAATAAAATTTATGTCATCAACTATGTAAGTTTCACACAAAAATATATATTTACCAAATTAATCAATATTGTAATGGAGTGTATTCTCATATACATTTTTTGTGATCATTCTGTATTTCATGAATTATGTATAAATTAAAATCATTATATTAATTTATTCATCATGTTCTATAGGAATATTTCAAATATAAGTATTAAAAATCATCAACATTTACATCAATGAAAGGAATTTTTCCCATGATAATTAATAGGACTGAAGTCATCTACTAGTTCATGAACATAAAAAAATTCACTAGTCATAATGATAAATTGTTTCTATATTCAACGAAATATATTTAAATAAATAATTTCAATTCAATAAATACTAATTTTCTAACCACTGAATCTTCAAACAATTTCTATTCAAATACCAATAAAAGTAATTTTTTAATATAAACCTCCCATATACCATAAAAAAACCAAAATATGTTCTTGATGCAGAAAATGGGTTTTTATATTTTTAACATGAAAGGTGTAGTTCTTTGGAAATATCTATTGATCCTTTATTTTTAACATTACATTTATCATCTTGATTTTAGTGTAAAAAATCCATTAATTTAAAAACCAAGCCATGTGGTAATATTAAAACTTTCCCTTATAAACAATTTCAAATATCTGATGTAGATAAATTAGTTTTTTTTCTCTTTAAACAAAGAGACAAATGTAATTTTTATTCATTAAATAAAAAAATCGATTCTTTTCATAGTTTATAACATGAATCTATTATTATGTAATGAAATAAATTGTTTAACCTCACCACTATTGTTAAAAATGTTTAAATATGACCGAATCTCAACATCTCGTGGAAATGAAATAATATTTATTCCTTTGATCCATTTACAGTCACTATTAACTGAAAAATATAATCATATAGTGTGGACAATCTGATCTAATTCACAAAAATAATCATTTCAAAAATCAGTTTTCTCCTCAGATGTATATTTTTAAATTATGTAAACCTTTGGTTGATATAGATTCATAACATCTCACATTAGAATGTAAATTTATATTCCAAAATAAAACATAAAACATAAATAGGTATGCCAATATATTCTTATATATCTCACCAGATGAATCCTGATATAATGCATTATATAAAAAATTCAGTGTAAAATACATTTCTTATTGAGAAATTATTAGTATAACAAATTCTCTATCACATAAACAAAATTTGGATCTACTACGTTAAATGAAATGGTTTTGGAAATTTAACACAACATGATGATACATTCATTGATAGATATCAAATATAAATCATTCAATGAAACTATTAGTTTTTGGTTAATCAATACATGAATTTCACATGAAATGTTATACCTATAAACACTATGTAATTAAATGAAACCAAATATTTGACATTTTAAGAAGAAAAAATAGGTACGTTAATATCATGTATATTATTAAATAAAATATTATTCTCTCTCTTTCTTATTGTTTTATAAGTTGGTGGTACATATGATTTTTTTTCATTAAAATTTGGAGTTAACGTCAATTACATAGACACGATTATTAATTATCTCCTTGCATGCAATCAATATTTTTTCTTCCCTTTGATATCTAAATGATTTTCAATGAAACATTAACTTATTATTTTCTCAACATATATAATTACAATGTTATGTTTAACATACATCATTTTTCATTAGTTCTATCAAATAAAATTGTCCATTACTTCTGTGTATTTATTTTGAGGACCATACCAAGCATTATATGAAATTGTGACATCAATTTGTTTATATTGTAATTATATTTTTTCGCTGAAAACGGTTATGTGTAATAATACAACTTTCAGAAACCCTTAAATTACTTTTTTAATCACATATATGAATGATCCATTACAAAAACTCATTGTTCTACAGTATTCAATGACGTTATTCCATTATCAAAATGAGGATATAACTTCCAACATCACAAATTAGACATGATTCATATCCCATACCATTATATCCATATTTGATTTCATATACGTGGAATTATATTATGAGGAATATTATTATAAAATATAAAATTATAAACCCATTATTATATGAATTGAATATTGTAACACCTATTGTGAATAGAAATTTGAAATTATACATCATGGTTGATATATAAACATCAATGTCATTTCTAGGATGTTTTTGTCTATAAATGATCAAGATATTCCAAAATATTTTTTTCTCCATACATATATATATATAGACAGGGTATAGACAACCACCCTAATAGGGGAAAAACTATAATGGCTTCTAGATCTACAATATGGGGCCATTACATATATACATAGTCCCATTCTTATATTAATAACATTATTTTCCAAATAAAGAATAGTTTTTTCAAATTTATTTCATTATGATGATTCAACAATGTGATTTGTGTTTCTCTTAATTATGTGATAATTAGTATGAAATTTCACCATATTTGGGTTATTTTAATTTCTAAATAGACCCAAAAAATAAAGAATAATTTTGAAGATACACGATTTCTTTATTGATTGTTTTGATTCCCCTAATTAATAATGGTTTATGCTAAACATTTTCATTGATTTTATAACATACTCTCCAAAATTTAATAAATTAATATAAGCTTTAATATTTTTACAATATAAAACACATTAATTGGGGAAGGATTGGATATTTTTACACACTTATCCCATTAATAATTTTATTTTTTCCATCATAATTGGAATTCTTAAACTCGATGTCATAAAAAGAAACAGTTTTATTTTATCAATTAATTTACTAAAACTTCTATCACCCTATCCATTTATTTTGTCCATCTTACCGTATTTGAGTACAACTATTAAAACTCTAAATTATGTATGACCTAAATATAATGGTTTCTTACTATTTACAAACATTACTTCAATACACATTTTTTATGTGTTTTCAATATCTACATGATGAATTAATTTTTCAAAATGTTCACATTTATCATTTTAATAATCTTTAGGATCATTAGATATTTTATTATTTCTTATATCACCATTCCCAATTTATATTGAATAGCTAAAATTAAAAACATATAAAATCATATGGTCTTTAATTTCTCCACACATTAATCTTTTCTTATTCAAATACATAATGTTGTGAGAAAATCATATCATTGTTTTTTAGATATTATTTAGAAAATTTCAAGAAATTGTCAACTCCTTTCTCATATTTATATCCTTTTCTACGTTCATTTGTACATTTATGATCCATTAATTACATAAATTTAAAATAATATAAAATAATATAAAAAATATAGAATCATATTAACATATATATATATATAATAAAATTAAAACCTAGAAACAAAAAAATATTTATATTTTCAAAATTTTATAATTAAAAATTATAAATAAAATAATATTTATAATCATAATAATAATAATAATAAATACAATAACAAATAATTCATCTAATAAAATTTAATAATTGAAATAAAGTTTTAATTAAATTCATATTTAAACAAAAATGAAATTTATTATGAAAAATTCTATAAGAATAAAAAAATATAAATAAAAAAATTTATAACTAAGAATAGTATCAATATTTAATTGTAGAAAATAATGTATAATAACAATAATGAAATTATAATCCAAAGAAAGTTTCAATATAAATTTATATATGAATGAATAAAATTAATAAAAAATATTCAAAAAATTAAAAAAAATTAATTTACAATAACTAATATATAATGAATAAATCTTTAAAAATTATATAAAAAAATATCTTATATAATTTTAAAATTCATGTTCATGATTTTAAATAACATAAGGATACTAGTGATTGATAGTGTATATATTTCATGCAATCAAATTGTTGGGGCACTAATAGGGGAACTTGAATGAAAAAGTTAACATGTAGCTTTGGGGGTAGAATAGTGCTAATGGAGGTGTAAGTATGTTAATCAATCTGTGTGAAGTGAGAAACTATGAATGAATTTGACAAAAATTGATCTATAAAAGATGTTATTTCATGGGGGAATGTGGTTGTGTGCTTGATATTGGAATAGTGTATCTATATCCTTTAAATGAAGTAAGATCCTTTTCTAAAGGATTGGACTATAATGTAAATCAAAAATCTCACATTTTAGCCTCTATAGTGATGTCATTGGAGATTGTAAAGATAAGAACATCAATCATCAAGGTATTGTGTGCTAAAATCCCCCAACCCAAATTTTGAGGGTTTTATCAATAATAACTCAAAATAGAATTATTTATCAAAGACACTGAGAGGTTGTTATATTAGTGTGTATGTTTACATTGTATTGATGAAGAATGCTACATGAAGCATAGACAGGTCACTGTATCTATGTGGAAATCTATCCATCAGTTACTGTGTCATGGAATACTTTCTATGTGGTTGCTGGAAATATAGAAATGTGGGTAATAATAGATACAGATTAATTTATATCGTCATTCAATCTAGGGTGTCTGTGTGTATGAAACTAAGACATTCACCATTTAATTTTTCTACTAATAATTTTTAAATCACTACCCCTCATGGATAATAGGGATAATTTTCCAAACAAAATAAATATCTATGTATCTTGATGTAATTATTATTCTTTTTTACTGCTTTTTTATTTTCATTGATAATCATTTCCATCGGTGCTCCCATTGTTTTTTCATTAAGGGAAGTTTTAGGTTATAGTAATGAGAGTGTTGAAAATTGAGGAAATAACATTTATTTTAATTTTTAAAATATTCTAACATCACTAATGTAATAATCTATGTTAAAGTGAAAAAAAATTATTTTCATGTTAATTATAAAATACTAATCATTAACATTTTCATTATAACATTGGTTGTTACATAACTAATGTTAAAGTCCTTCTCATACCCTTATTAATTTAATTTATCTAATAAACAACGTAAAACATTTAGTGTGGCATCTAAATTTTCTAAATTTGAGGGCATCCTCATCTAGGTACTCACATCTTGTTTTTTAAGGAACACATTCCCCAAGGTCATTACAAATATCCCTCAATCTATAAGTCATCTTAACACACAATTATAAGATTCTTGGGCTAATCATCTCATTCAAATTCTCTCCTCTACAAGAATCTGTATTAGGATATTACACAATATAATCTATATTACCTTCACTATTTGTATTTTATAAACCCCAATTTCCATGTTTTATAGGGAAAAATTTATAAATATGTCATAGGGTATCACAAACCATGAAATATAGCTAGTGTAAAAGTCTCTAAAATTTCCTTTAATGTATTGTTTCATCCAATCCAGAAATTAAATTTTAAAAACATAATTAATTTAATAAAAAAATAACTTATATAGTGTTGAGACCATATATTATTGGTAATAAAAAAATGGATAAACCGAAAGGGCCTATTGGAACACCTACCTAAAAAAGATTTTTACCTCTTAAGAACATCCTGAAAACACTCACTTAATCTCGTACAACACATTTTTTTATTATCCATACAGATAAATTTCTCTCACATTATATAAAATTCGAATTATTTTATTATAATATTATTATATTCCATTAAATATTTACAATCAATTTTAAAATTTTATGTGATCTTACAAAATCATTGAATAACTCAAAGAGCTACATCAAAAAAATGAAAACATGACAAAATCCATCTAGAAGGTCAAAAATATCCCCTCAAAAATATATTTACTAAAATACCATTGTAGTTAAATTTATTCAATTTCTATATCAATTTTATTTAAATAAAAAAAATAATAAATTATTAGGAAGGCGTTCCTTTAATGAAACTATGTTAAATGACATGTGGTAAAAATATTGGGTTATCATTTATCCATAAATTCAAAGTTAACATCTTCATGGAAGATTTAAAAAATTATTTGGTGGAAAAAAATTAAAACCCAAAGAAAATATGCACAATCTAGATGATATGAAGAGAAGAAGTAATGTAAGGAGATAGAGGTAATGAATCACTATTATCTTCCATAATATAAAAAATAAAACCCTACTAATATGGTGCCCAATGAGAAAAGGGTGATATCCACCATAGTTTTGAAACATTGAAGTTAGAATAGAAGAGATAAAATAATCATAAATGGGTGATGGTAAATGTATTAAAATAAACATTTTATAATATTTGGGGTGTTCCATATCATGAACCACACTACAGTTCACCATATAGGCTCCTCTGAAGATCTCCCCAACATTACCAATACAATTTTTATACTACTTTCCCTTGTTATTTCCTAGACCATAAAGACATGTTGAATTCCATGGTGGTGCCTCAATTTCCCATAAGGTAAACCCCTCAAAAAACAAGGTCAGTGAAATGCGTTATTCAAAGAATTTTTCCAAACAGATTTTAAGAAGAAGCTCCCACCACTACACCATGGACATCTATATGCAATAGTTCTTTCCATTTTGTAGTATAAAATTGGATATACACACCCTTTTGTGTAAAAATAAAACATTCCCCAAATGTATTTTAGTTCAATATGTCCCAATGTCACTAGGTGATGCACTATGGTGTGGTTCATTTTTGGACCCTCAAAATGGACATAAATGGTTCAATATGGTGTCCCCGCATAGGTATTTCTGATAAAGAAACCTTCTATATTTCATATACTCAAACCAGGTTCCACACACTCCACCATGACATAATGTCTACATAGGGGAAGGAATACCGCATAACCCCCTATGAAACCACCACAACATTACCCTTATAATTCGCCATTGTCTACCCTCAATCATACCCCCATAGAAAACCCCATTAATTGGGTTATGTAAACATTATTTATAGAAAAAATAAAGAATTCCACAACCATGTCAAGGCTATAATGCCCGAGGTTGCAACGTGTTCTACAAACTAAAGCCACAAACTAGCTAATGAGTAACCCTGGCCCATAGATAATGTTGACTAGAGCACCCAAACTATCAAAAAACTATCATTAAACCTGCAAAAGAACATATAATAAATGCTAAAACCCTCAAAATACCCATACAAATCACAATATATTTTGAAAATATCTTCACAACCTTAAAAATTTTAATGTTCCCACTACTGGAAAAGTAGGCTACACCAACGGTTTATAACCGTTGGTATAGGCTGGAAAACCGTTGGTATAGGGTATACCAATGGTTTTCCAAACCGTTGGCCAGATAGCTGTGAGGAAATCCCTATACCAATGGTTTCATTTAAACCGTTGGTATAGGTGTTTGAGAATTCTGGGAATCTCATTACCAACGGTTCTGAACCGTTGCAATAAGTTTTTCCAGAATTCTGGAAAAAGCTTTACCAAGGGTTCTGAACCGTTGGTAAAGATTTTCCCAGAATTCTGGAAAAGGCATTACCAACGGTTCTGAACCGTTGGTAAAGATTTTTCCAGAATTCAGGGAAAGGCTTTACCAATGGTTCAGAACTGTTGGTAAAGAGTTTCCCAGAGCTGATGCACTGCATCCCCCAGAAGCCCTCTAGAATCCCTACCATGCACCTGCATAAAAAACAGTGCACAACACCCCTCTAGTATACCCTCCACTATACACCAGCATAAAAAATATCACAAAAGCCATATACAGACTTCAAACAGTATAAAAACACCTAAAATAGCCCAAAAAAACACATACGACAATAATCATCCGATGGTAATTCACCTCACCCATCAAATTCTAATAGGCGGAATAGTTTGATAAATATCTATTAGAGTTGAATAAGACATTCAAATTGACTCAATTCCCATTTTTTTGTGATACTAGGTTTGGGTATGTAATGATTTGTGATGAATTTTTCATTGAACTTGTATTGTTTATAATATATGATGAAAAGATATTTTCTTAGGAGTTTCATCACTTATGACCCCATGAGTGAAACTACCCAACTCATGAAAAAGAGTTTGTGACTATCGTTGATGAGTGTAAATTTCAGTTGTATTCACTTAAAATTATTTCCTTTTGAAATAAAATAGAGACTTTGAGTGGTGTCGTCCACACCGCGCCTTGGATTGAGGTGGAGTTGACTCATACACGTCACAAATGAATCATGGATACATGTCCTAAAGTATCAACAATATCGGAATTCCTTTGGTCTATTTTCCGTATGTCAGTTTTTGTTTTAACTTAAACTGTTGTCCATTTCAAAGAAAAGTGACACAATTTGAGAGGTGTTGGCCACACCGCGCCTCGGATTGAGGCGGGGTTGGCTCGTACATGTCACAAATGACCCATGGATCATTGTCCTAAAGTTTCAGTAGAATCCGGAAGCATTTGGTCGGTTTTCCGTATGTCGTTTTTTTTAATTAAAAGTGCATCCATTTTAAACAAAAGAAAGACACGTTGAGTGGTCTCGGCCACACCGGCCCTCGGATTGAGGCAAGGTTGACTCGTACACATCACATATGACCCATGGATCATTGTCCTAATGTTTCAATAGAATCCGAATGCGTTGGGTCGGTTTTCCGTATTCCAGTTGTTGTTTTCACTTAAAATCATGTTTATTTCAAATACAAGTTAGACACTTTTGAGTGGTGTCGGCCACACCGTGCCTCAGATTGAGGCGGGGGTGACTCGTACACGTCACAAATGACCAATGGATACGTGTCCTAAAGTATCAACAGTATCCAACTGCGTTTGGTCAGTTTTCCGCATGTGGTTTTTTTACTTAAAAGCACATCCATTTTAAACAAAAGAAAGACACTTTGAGTGGTCACAGCCACACCGGCCCTTGGATTGAGGCGGGGTGGACTCGTACACGTCACATTTGACCCATGGATACATGTCCTAAAGTATCAATAGTGTCCAAATAACATTGGTCCATTTTCCGCATGCCCGTTTTTTTTAACATAAACCGCTGTACATTTCAAAGAAAAGTGACAAACTTTTAGTGGTCCCGGCCACACCGGTCCTCGGATTGAGGCGGGGTCGACTCGTACATGTCACATATGACCCATGGATCGTTGTCCTAAAGTTTCAACAGAATCCGAATGAGTTTGGTCGGTTTTCCGTATGCCAGTTGTTGTTTTTCACTTAAAATCCTATCCATTTCAAATAGAAGTTAGAAACTTTGAGTGGTGTCGGCCACAGCGCACCTCGGATTGAGGTGGGGATGACTCTTACACGTCAAAAATGACCGATAAATCATTTTCCTAAAGTTTCAACAGAATCCGAAATTGTTTGGTCGATTTTCCGTATGTCATTTTTTTACATAAAAGCGCATCCATTTTAAACAAAAGAAAGACACATTGAGATGTACCAGCCACACAGGCCTTCAGATTGAGGCGGGGTTGACTTGTACACGTCACATATGACCAATGGATCGTTTTCCTATAGTTTCAACAGAATCCGAATGTGTTTGGTTGGTTTTCCGTATCTCAGTTGTTGTTTTAACTTAAACGGTTGTCCATTTCAAAGAAAAGTTAGACACTATGAGTGGTACCGGCCACACCGCGCCTCGGATTGAGGCAGAGTTGACTCGTACACGTCACAAATGACCCATGTATACATTTCCTAAAGTATCAATAGTATCTGAATGCCTTTGGTCTATTTTCCATATGTCAGTTGTTGTTTTAACTTAAATTGTTGTCCATTTCAAAGAAAAGTGACACACTTTGAGTGCTGCTGGCCACACCGTGCCTCGGATTGAGGCGAGGTTGACTCGTACATGTCACAAATGACCCATGGATAATTTTCCTAAAGTTTCAATAGAATCCGAAAGCGTTTGGTCAGTTTTCCGTATGTCATTTTTTTACTTAAAAGCGCATCCATTTTAAACAAAAGAAAGACACTTTGAGTGGTCCCGGCCACACCGGCCCTCATATTGAGGCAAGGTTGACTCGTACACGTCACATATGACCCATGGATCGTTGTCCTAAAGTTTCAACAGAATCCTAATGCGTTGGGTCGGTTTTCCGTATGCCAGTTGTTGTTTTCACTTAAAATCACGTTCATTTCAAATAAAAGTTAGACACTTTGAGTGGTGTCGGCCACACCGTGCCTCAGATTGAGTTGGGGTTGACTTTTACACGTCACAAATGACCAATGGATACATGTCCTAAATTATCAACAGTATCCGACTGCGTTTGATTAGTTTTCTGTATGTGTTTTTTTTTACTTAAAAGTGCATCCATTTAAAACAAAAGAAAAACACTTTGAGTGGTGCCGGCCACACCGCGCCTCGGACTGAGGAAGGGTTGACTCCTACACGCCACAAATGACCCATGGATACATGTCCTAAAGTATCAACAGTATTTGAATGTGTTTGGTCCATTTTCCGTATGTGGTTTTTTTACTTAAAAGTGCATCCATTTTAAACAAAAGAAATACACTTTGAGTGGTACCGGCCACACCGGCCCTAAGATTGAGGCATGGTTCACTCGTACACGTCACATATGACCTATGGATCGTTGTACTATAGTTTAAACAGAATCCGAATGCATTTGGTCTATTTTCCGTATGCCAGTTGTTGTTTTCACTTAAAATCCTATCCATTTCAAATAAAAGTTTGACACTATGAGTGGTGCCGGCAACACCGTGCCTCAGATTGAGGCGGGGTTGACTCTTACATGCCACAAATGACCAATGGATACATGTCATAAAGTATCAATAGTATCTGAATGTGTTTGGTCAATTTTCTGTATGTGGGTTTTTTTACTTAAAAGCACATCCATTTCAAAGAAAAGTGACACACTTTGACTGGTACCAGCCACACCGGCCCTCGGATTGAGGCGGGGTTGACTCGTACACGTCAAATATGACCCATGGATCTTTTTCCTATAGCTTAAACAGAATCCGAATGCGTTTGGTCTTCTTTCCGTATGCCAGTTGTTGTTTTCACTTAAAATCCTGTCCATTTCAAATTAAAGTTAGACACTTTGAGTGGTGTCAGCCACACCGCGCCTCGGATTGAGGCGGGGTTGACTCGTACACACCACAAATGACTCATGGATACATGTCCTAAAGTATCAACAGTATCTGAATGCGTTTGGTCCTTTTTCCGTATGTGATTTTTTTACTTAAAAGTGCATCCATTTCAAAGAAAAGTGACACACTTTGAGTGGTACAGGCCACACCGGCCCTCGGATTGAGGCGGGGATTACTCGTACACGTCACATATGACCCATGGATTGTTGTCCTATAGTTTAAACAGAATCCTAATGCGTTTGGCCTGTTTTCCGTATGCCAGTTGATGTTTTCACTTAAAATCATGTCCATTTCAAATAAAAGTTAGACACTTTGAGTGGTGTCGGCCACACCGCGCCTCCGATTGAGGCGGGGTTGACTCATACACGTCACATATGACCCATGGATACATGTCCTAAAGTATCAACAGTATCCGAATGTGTTTGGTCCTTTTCCGTATGTGCTTTTTTTTACTTAAAAACGCATCCATTTTAAACAAAAGAAAGACACTTTGAGTGGTACCGGCCACACCGGCCCTCGGATTGAGGCAGTGTTCACTCTTACACGTCACATATGACCCATGGATTGTTGTCCTATAGTTTAAACAGAATCCGAATGCGTTTGGTCTGTTTTCCGTATACCAGTTGTTGTTTTCACTTAAAATCATGTCCATTTCAAATAAAAGTTAGACACTTTGAGTGGTGTCGGCCACTACTTCAAAGCACATTTTCCATATCATTTTCCACATGCATAAACATGAAATACATGGCTAACTAAGAAAGCTAAGTAAAAAAATAGATAAATTAGTATCACAATACCAAGGAATACTAAGGGTCTAGGTAGTAGACTAATCATACAATAAGAATCAAGTGCAAAAAACAGAATCTGAATGCAACGTCCCTATGAAGCAGAGGAAAACCCCAAAGTGGAAAATAATGTTCAAATATAAAGAGTTATACAGAATTCAAAAATGTAATGGATCAATCTGCCTCTGATCACCATCATCATCACCACTATTATCATTAGCCTCATCCTCGCCGACATCTCTGTCCTCGTCGGCATCCTCGTCATCGTCCCCATGCTCATCGTCGGCCTCATCCTCATCCCCGGCATCATCCTCGCCCTCGGCCCCATCCTCGCCTTCGGTCCCATCCTCGCCCTCGTCCACATCCTCATCCTCAGCCTCTTCCTCTTCAGCATCCTCATCATCACCAGGAACGTCATCATCTCGGTCGCCACTAGAGGTGCCACCTAGTGGATTGGATGATGCACCCATCGACGACATAAATGTCTGACAAGCCGCACTAGCCTCTAGTGGAAGTGATGAAGATAATGCTTTCATCAGTTTCATAAATTCTCTGTCTCTTGTTTGAACTTGTACTTCCAACTCTGTGACCCTTTTATCAGACATTCTTGCATTCTCCTTGACCTGTTCCAACTCGGTGGTACTAGAATGGATACCTGGAGACGACCAATACCTCATCGAGACTATATTCTTACCAGGTCGGCAGCGTACTCGACCAGAGTGCTCATCTCCCAAAACCTGATATAAATGATCATGTGGCCCAAATTTATTAGACTCCTGGGCATCAAAAGCCTCTAATGCAGCCTGTAAGAAATATTAATAGATTATTAAATTTCAAATTAGATATGAAAGATTGAAATAAACAAATTAAAACTTACAATCTTCTCTTGGGTCGGTTCATTTACCGCAGTTCTATCTTTTTTTCTTCTACTCGAGCAAAACAATTTTTCTCAAGGGATACTTCCTTCAATATTCATTTTGTGCTTCTGTAATGAAATTGAAATAATATAAAGTGAAAGTATAATCATATAATCATTATTCAATAAATCACATAATTTAAGTAGGATCCACTAAAAAGAGAAAGTCCTAAAGAAAAATTATAAACAACTATATCGTACCTGTTGCCTCTCATGATCTGCCATAGTTGTGCGCCCCAAAGTGTGGAGGTATTGCTTTGAATCAATGTTTTTTTTCTTTTTTCAGAAGATTCCTAAATAATGATTAATAATTAACAAGATTATATTAATGAAAAATATGAAATCTCTCATTTAAATAACTCAAATGAGATTAATACCTTAAATTTGGCAGTCGCCCAATGGGTAATCATTTGGCGATATTGCTCTATCAGGCAGTCATCCACGATAGGTAATGTATCTAACTCCGTTACCACTCTATCACACCAGCCAACATACAGCTCATCCGTATAAGCTCTACAAATCTCTCCTAGATCTTTTAATCGTGCTGGTCGTGCACCTTCGCCATCAGGGAAGTTAAACCGAAGTTGAAACCAAATTGATTAGTTCATTTAAATACAAAAATATACTGCATTAAATCCAGTATATTTTTTACCCATATTTGTGCTCACGCATTATCCTTGACTTCGGGTGGTAGATGTCTCCAAGAGATAGGGCTGACCAGAATGATATCGGAGTATTTGGCTAGCGTCGCCAAAAAACCCTGACATTGCTGCCCAGATTTCTCAATCATTTGTCCATCAACATTGTATTCAACCATCAACTGTGCCTGCCGGTTCCATACCGCAAGAAAGATAGTATGCCCCCTCCCCCGCCTCCTATCTGTAAGAAGAATCTGTTATTAAAGAAAAATAATATCAATACAATTTATAATAAAAATAAATTTTTTTATAAAAATATGATAGAGTTATATAAATATACCTGTGGTAGTCGGATCAATGGGTGCAGAAGCTGAAGGAGTATCCTGTACAGGTGGAGTGTCCCTCAGTGTATGCTCCTCAGCCACATTATTTGTCATAGTAGGATTCGAAGAAGGTGGAATATAATAGCCCGGAGATAATGAACCAGAAGCAAAAGAGATGGCATAGACGTCTGGCCAGCTGGTAGTGTAAACATTGGAGGTCTAAATATCTCATATGTCCCTGAAGACACTCCAAGATCAAAATAGGGCATAGAAGATACGTTTGTGGTAGTGTGTCTTCTAACTCTCACCCCACGGGCCCTCGTACCACCGGCCTCAGTACCGGGACCACTAGATGATCGTCCATCTCTGACACCACCCTCCCTCCTACCGCCAACCTCTCTACTAGGAGCAATATCAGGCTCCTCATCAGATATCTATCGTCTAGGGGGTGGATCATGAAAAAAAGTTTGACATAAAATTAAACACATGATATTATATGTTATTGAAATATTTATATTTGAAATAAAATACTCACAACAGGGATGAGTGGAGGAACACCCATCTGTACCATGCGACGATTATTATCTGTCATCTTTTTCCGCCGCCTCTCTTCAATGGGTGTCATTTCCTGCAATGAAAACAAATATGGAATTAATTAGAAATAGATAACTAATGTGTAACCCAAAAAACAAAATATAGAAAAACCATTATGATAAAAAGAACATAATGAAACAGAAGATTTATGGTGTTATGAAGGTAAGTACTAGGATACACACTCTGAATGATGTAGGTGAAACATGTAGGTGAGAACATGACTGTATGATTCTATATATTTCCCACCACAAATTTGGGTTCACAATAAACTATGACAATTGAGCTGTTGGGGTCATCATAAGTAATAAATGGATTGCTTCCAATTGCAGTAGAGATAGTGTCAACTTCATCATCACCATCATCAAAAACATGTAAGGGATTTACTTCATTAATTACACTGAATTTAGGATGATGATGATCTTTGACATAAAAAACTTGTTTCACCATTGATGCCAAAACATATGGTTCATCGGTGGAAAGTGTACAAGTCATGTCAATAACTCGAAATCCACAATCATCAATAAAGGTTCATTGCCTCGTCATTGAATCAAACCATTGACATTTCATCATCGTGACTCGACCATGTGAGTAATAATCCAAAATTATTATTTTCTCCACGACACCATAATAAGCAACATTTTCAGAACGAGGTCTAGTGTCCGATGAACTGGCATAACAGTCTGTTGTGGCAGTTAGCATAGCACCATTATGCTGTGTTCTCATGTTTCTTGCTCGTTCAGTGATAATAAATTTGTATCCACTGATCACAAGTGATTTACAAGCACGAACCATGGTATTAGGACCAAAATCTAAAGCTCTTATTTCCTCAGAAACAGAGTCTGTAGGCAAACTTGATACCTAAAATATAAAGAAATAGTATACTTAATTAAATATTATTTTTATTTATTTATTACATAAATATTTTTACCTTCAATTTCAACCAAGCAGAAAACCCTTTTCTATGAAAAGTCTCCTTCTTTCTCAAAGATAAAGAACATTTCTTTCTATATATCAATTCTTTATGTTCCCTATAGATAAAAATAATAAAAGTTTAACAAATATTTAAAATTACAAGAGATAAGATAACAGATACATGTACAATTAACTTACTTGATATACTCATCGAACAAATCACAATTGAACAACACTGTGCGATGTGCCATCTCTCACTCTTCAAGGCTTAATGTTGTCAATGTATATGATCATAGAATTCCTCCTGAATGAGGAAGTGATGGAAGACTGGGTTCAATTTTTCCATACTGTTCTTATTCATTTATCATTGGTCTGTTTATTCTCGTAGTATGATCAGACAAATACATTGAGCAGAAATCCATTCATTCTTGAGCCATGTAACCGTTCACAATAGAACCTTCAGGATAATTTCTGTTCCGAACATATGATTTCAATGTGCACATGTTTCTTTCAGTTGGATACATCCAACAGAAAGCAACGGGTCCTCCAAGAAGTATTTCAGTCGGAAGATGGACAGTCAGATGCAACATGCATGTAAAAAATGATGGAGGGAATATTTTCTCTAACTCACAAAAAATTAATGGTGTCTCTGCCAATAGTTTTTGCACGAGGGATTTGGACAACCTCTTATCACAAATATCTCTAAACAAATAGCACAACTGAATAACTGAGAATCTAACATTATTGGACAAGAGATGACAGATTGCTATTGGAATCAACTCATGCAAAAGGACGTGATAATCACGAGTCTTCAAAGATTTCAACTTTAACTCTTTTCTGTTGATCCGTTTCGATATATTGCTTGAATAGCCATCGGGAAATTTAATAGTCTAGCACTTCCAGAAATTTATTTTTTTCAGCAGGAGTCATCACATAAGATGCACATGGAACTTGCCATTTATTTTCACTGATACAGACAGGATGCAATTCTGGTCTGATCCCCCAATCTACCATGTCGCGCCGAGATCGTAAATCAGCTTTTGTCTTCCTGTTGACATTTATAAGAATCGAAAGAAACATTTCACATATATTATTTTCAATGTGAATTAGGTCTAAGAAATGACGTAACAAGTTGGTTGACCAATATGACAACTCAAAGAATATACTCTTCTTCTTCCAATTGTAACCGGTATCATTGGAAACATTTTTCCTCTTTCTAGATTTCATTACACTCTTCCCAAATGAATAACTGAAATCTTTCAATTTATTAACCACATCAGTTCCAGACATATGCTGAGGTGGATCATAATTCTCCATGGTATTGTAAAATCTTCGACGATTGTTTCTATATGGATTGTTCATTGGCAAGAATCGTCTATGTACCATAAAACTAAAACTTCGAAGATATTTCAGTCTTCTCGATCGAGTATTCTTCATAAAAACAGGACATGGCAATTTTCCTTTTGTGCTCCATCCAGACATCATTGCATAAGCAGGAAAATCATTGATAGTCCACATAAGTGCAACACGCATCTGAAATATGTCTTTAGAACATGCACTGTATGTGGGAACACCCACATCCCAAAGAAGCTTCAACTCTTTTATTAAAGGTTTCATGTATACATCTATATCATTGACGGGATCAGAAGGGCCATATATCAGTATACTCAAGAAAGTGTAAGGATTTTTCATACACAACCAAGGGGGAAGGTTATAAATGTGTATGAAAACCAGCCATGTGCTGTGCGAAGTAAGCATCTACCCAAATAGATTAAAACCATCACATGAAAGACCCAGTCTCACATTACGCACATCAGCTACAAATTCATGATATCGAGCATCAAATCTCTGCCATGAAAATCCATCTTCAGGGTGAACCAACTCTTCATTATTCTTTTTTATCTCGGTGTCATGCCATCGCATTTTTACGGATATTTCATCAGACATGAAAAGGTTCTGTAATCTGGGGATCAATGGAAAGTGCCACATTACATTTTTTGGCACACGAGATGGTGTTCCATCATCTTTCGGCTTCCATCGGGAGGTTCCGCATTTTATACAATCATTTATTTCAGAAGTTTACTCCCAAAATAAGTTGCAATCATTCGGGCAAGCAAGAATTTTTTTTTAGAATCCAAGTTCATCATCCAACTTCCATGCCATATAGTGGTTTGAGGGAATATCTGCATCATCTGGAAGTAAGTCCATCAAGAAGGTAAGAATGTAATCAATTGCAGTATTTGAAATCCCATACATAATTTTCCCATGAAACAATCAGATTAAAAATTCCAACTTTTTCATTTTATCACATTGCCGATAAAAAGAGAGACACTTTGCGTTTGGTCGGTTTTCCGTATGTCAGTTATTTTTTTTACATAAAATTAAGTCTATTTTAAACAAAAGAGAAATACTTTGAGTGGTGCGGGACACACTAAGAATCAGATTGAGGCAGGGTTGACTCGTACACATCATATATGACCCATATATCATTGTGCTAAATTTTCAACAGAATATGAATGCATTTGGTCAGTTTTGTGTATGTCAGTTGTTGTTTTCACTTAAAATTAAGTCCATTTTAAACAAAAGAGAGACACTTTGAGTGGTACCAGCCATACTGCACCTCGGATTAAGGTGGGGTCAAATCTTACACATCACATATTAGCCATGGATCCTTGTGATAAAGTATTAACACAATAAGAATCTGTTTGGTTGGTTTTCCGTATGTACTTAAAATGTTGTACATTTTAAACATAAGAGAGACACATTGGGTGGTTCCGGCCACACCATGACTCAGATTGAGGCGTAGTTAACTTATACACATCACATATGACCCATGTATCCTTGTCCTAAAGTTTCAACAGAATCTGAATTCATTTGGTAGGTTTTCTGTATGCTAGTTGTTATTTTCACTTAAAATTAAGTCTATTTTAAACAAAAGAGAGACACTTTGTGTGGTGTCCGCCACACCGTGCCTTGGAATGAGGTGGGGCTGACTCTTAAACATCAAAAATGACCCATGGATTGTTTTCCTAAATTATCAACACAATCCAAATGTGTTTGTTCAATTTTCCGTATGCTAGTAGTTGTTTTCACTTTAAATGTTGAGGTGAGATTAACTCATAAAACCACCAGGACAGCCCCCCCGGATCATGGCGGTATTGACTCGTACACATTAAATATTACCCATTTATCCTTTTTCTAAAGTATCAACACAATCTGAATTCGTTTGATCGGTTTTCCGTATGTCAGTTGTTGTTTTCACTTAAAATTAAGTCAATTTTAAACAAAAGAGAGACACTTTGAGAGGTACCGGCCACACCACACCTCGAATTGAGGTAAGGTCAACTCGTACATGTCACATATGACCCATGGATCCTTTTCCTAAAGTTTCAACAAATTATGAATGCGTTTGGTCGGTTTTCCGTAAGTCAGTTGTTGTTTTCACATAAAATTAATTCTATTTTAAACAAAAGAGAGACACTTTGAGTGATGATGGCCACACTGTAATTCAGATTGAGGCGGGGTTGACTCGTACACATTATATATGACCCATGGATCATTGTTCTAAATTTTCAATAGAATCCGAATACATTTGTTCAGTTTTCCATAAGTCAGTTGTTGTTTTTACATAAAATTAAATCCATTTTAAACAAAAGAGAGACACCTTGAGTGGTACCAGCCCCACTGTGCCTCAGATTGAGGCAGAGTAAACTCGTGAACATCAAATACGAGCCATGGATCATTGTTATAAAGTATCAACGCAATCATAATCCGTTTGGTCAGTTTTCTGTAAGTACATAAAATGTTGTCCATTTTAAACATAAGAGAGACACTTTGGGTGGTTTCGTCCACATAGTGACTCAGATTGAGGCGCGGTTGACTTATACACATCACATATGACCCATGGATCCTTTTCCTAAAGTTTGATCAAATTATGAATGCGTTTGGTCGGTTTTCCGTATGTCAGTTGTTGTTTTCACTTAAAATTAAATCAATTTTAAATAAAAGAGAGACACTATGAGTGGTGATGGCCACACCGTGACTCTGATTGAGGCGGGGTTGACTCGTACATGTCATATATGACCCATGGATGGTTGTGCTAAATTTTAAACAGAATCTGAATGCATTTGGTCAGTTTTCCGTATGTCAGTTGTTGTTTTTACTTAAAATTAATCCATTTTAAACAAAAGAGAGACACTTTTAGTGGTACCAGCCACACCGCGCCTCAGATTGAGGCGGGGTCAAATCGTACATGTCACATATGAGCCATGGATCCTTTTGATAAAGTATAAACACAATAAGAATCTATTTGGTCGGTTTTCCGTATGTACTTAAAATGTTGTCCGTTTTAAACATAAGAGAGACACTTTGAGTGGTTCCGACCACACTGTGACTCGGATTGATGGGCGGTTGAGTTTTACACGTCACATATGACCCATGGATCCTTTTACTAAAGTTTATATAGATTATGAATGCGTTTGGTCGGTATTCCATATGTCAGTTATTGTTTTCACTTAAAAATGAGCCAATTTTAAACAAAAGAGAGACACTTTGAGTGGTTCCGGCAACACCGCAACTCAGATTGAGGAAAGGTTGACTCGTACACGTCATATATGACCCATAGATCGTTTTTCTAATGTTCCAATAGAAACTAAATGCATTTGGTCAGTTTTCTGTATGTTAGTTGTTGTTTTCACTTAAAATTTATTCCATTTTAAACAAAAGAGAGGCACTTTGACTGGTACGAGCCACACCACAACTCGGATTGAGACTAGGTTAACTCATACATGTCACATATGACCCATGTATCATTGTTATACAGTTTTAATAGAATCCAAATGCATTTGGTCAGTTTTCTGTATGTCAGTTTTTGTTTTCACTTAAAATTAAGTCCATTTTAAACAAAGGTGAGACACTTTGAGTGGTACCTGCCACACTGCACCTCGGATTGATGTTTTTTTGACTCTTACACATCAACAATGACACATTTATCGATTTCCTAATGTATCAACACAATCCCAATGCGTTTGGTCAGTTTTCTGTATGCCATTAGTTGCTTTCACTTAAAATGTTGTTCATTTCAAATAAAAATTAGACACTTTGAGTGGTTCCAGCCACACCGCGCCTTGAATTGATGTGGGTTTGACTCCTACACGTCACAAATGTCCCAGGAATCATTTTTATAAAGTATCAACACAATCCAAATAAGTTTGGTTGGTTTTCCGTATGTCAGTTATTTTTACTTAAAATAGTACCATTTTAAACAAAAGAGAGACTCTTTGAGTGATTTAGGCCACACCGTGCCTCTGATTTAGGTGGGGTTGACTCATACAAGTCGAAAATTTCCCATGGACCATTTTCCTAATGTATCAACACAATTATAAAGAGTTTGGTCGGTTTTCCATATGCCAGAAGTTGTTCTCACTTAAAATATTGTGCATTTCAAATAAAAGTTACAAGGTTTGAGTGGTTCCGGCCACACCACAGTTCGAATTGATGCGGGGTTGACTCTTACATGTCAAAAATGTCTCATGGATCGTTTTTTTAAAGTATCAACACAATCTGAACATTTTTGTTCTATTTTTCGTATGTCAATTATTTTTACTTAAAACAGTGTTCATTTTAAAAAAAAGTGAGACACTTAGAGTGCTATCGGCCACACAGTGCCTAAGAATGAGGTGGGGTTGACTCGTACACATCACAAATGACCCATGGATCATTTTACTAAATTATAAACACAGTCCAAATGCATTTGGGTTTTTTTTCGTATGCCAGTAGTTGTTTTCACTTAAAATGTTGAGGCGAGATTAACTTGTACAACCACCTGGACAACCCACCACCCCTCGGATAGCTCCCCACTCACCCCGGACAGCCCCCCATCATCGGACAGCCCCCACTCACCCCGGGCAGCCCCCACCCCTCGGAAAACCACCTGGACAACCCCCCCCCCCACCTGGACACCCCATCCCCCAACACCTGGACATCCCCATGTAGTCATTATTACAACCATTAATAAAAAATTATTAAACTACATCATTTGTCAAAGATAATCATACTGAACATAAATCAATAATATTATTGGATATATCAAGGAAAATGAATGCATACTATCTTACATCCTAAATTACCACCCACATCCATGATTAATTTCCACAGACCTCTCATTTCTACCAAATCAAAAGAGAAAAACAATAAAACATAGTTGAACATCAATAAAACCAAATCTAAAATTGTTATGGATGACTACACATGCCTGCATGGCTAGTGAAAAGAACCCCACCATCATAAAAGTGAGTATTGTCCAAGAAAGAGACATAATATACAATGTACATTGAGAACCACATTTAATTGACCCTAAATGCTTTATTAGTACAATCATCTTAGGAAGCCAATTATCACTCATGACTAACCATGCCACTATAAAAATCCTAGAGTGTATGAGTTTTCTCTCTAATCTCAACAACATCATCACACATTCTTAACATGATGTGAATCATGTGTAATATGAATTATATTAACACAAAATTCCCAGAAATACCAAGCCTTCTAAAAACTGAAAATGTATGGATGATATTAACACACAATTCCTTTTGAATCAAATTTGATTCACATTACTACTTATCCTAATAGACCAAACTCATACTATAATCACTATATGTGTGCCACTATCAAATCTCAACACACGCACCCAAATCAAACGGAAAACAAAATTCATAAACACCCAAATATAAAAAGAAAACCAAAACAGTAGATGTAGATAATTAAAATAAAAGTATCACTTAAAGGAAATATAGAACTAATAAATTTTGAAGATGGGTCAGAATGAAGGATTTTCACAGTAGGGTAAATAGAATCCCAATTCACCTCTTCACCCAATTTAAAACCTAAAATCAAAATAGAATATACATAAAATTAAAATAAAAGTATAACTTACAGATTAAAAATGATAATCTAGGAATTTTTGATGGTGGAATGATTTGGACATTAGGGTAAAGAGAATCCCACTTCTCTACTTCGGTTTAGGTCACAAGTCGCTTGGAATGGGGGAGCTCAGGCCTTGTCTATTTCTAGGAAATCTTTCCCAACGGTTTTAAACCATTGAGAATGAAAACTTTTACCAACGGTTTTAAAAAACCGTTGGTAAAGCCCTCCAAAAACTCACTTTTACCAACAGTTTTACAAAACCATTGATATATCTTCATCAAAAAAAAAACTTTTACCAACGGTTTTGAAACCCCATTGTTATATCTTCCTCACAAAAACACTTTTACCAATGGTTTTAAAAAACTGTTGGTATAACTTCACCTCTATATACCTTTACCAACGGTTTTTGAAAAACCGTTGGTATATGCTTGGTATGCTCATATACACCAACGGTTTAAGAAAACCGTTTTTATATATCCGTTGGGAAAACATATATTTACATTAGTGTCCTTTGAAATTTTTAAATCAAGATGGAGTGAGTCCTTAAAAACTACCCACAATAACACATATTATCCTAGGGAAGTCCCAATGGTAATTAACCATTAATAATTACTTATCTCGTCCATAAATACACAATAAATTCACTTTTCTATATTCTATAGTGAAAATGAGTTTCCAATAAAAACACTAAACACAAGGAACATTATTCAATAAAATATGAAACATTAATTTTTTTTGTCTCATAAAGCATTTATACAATACTACATCACATTCCAATATCTTGAGATAGAAAATTATCTTCCGAAAATGTGTCACTCAACTTACAGATATCCCAAAAAACTGGACTAATCGCATAAAGATGATTTTGATCCATGATACTCCCAACTATATGAATCGCTTATTGAAAATGTTCTCTCAAGCGTCTAAAAACAGAGTCAATACAAATTAAACATCACCACACCTAATTTGATATCAAAAGAACAATTTTTCCTTCTCTATCCAAATATTCTTAAAGACACTCTATCTCACCCATTAGCATGATGTCACACAACTTAATATATGTTCCCTAACTCCCAATGGAATCTGGATATAATCCAAATAGCAATACTAATGTCCAAACTTGAAACTCATTATAATTGAATGGATTTTTCACCATCATAAACCACTATTATGTCTCTAGTATGAATCACAATCAAATCATATCCAAACCACCCCGACCATTAGTTAAACAAATAATATCAATCAGACATTATATGGTATTCATTAAGGGACCAAATGGGGCTAAATAAATCTTCAAACAAGAATGTAAATGATATATTTTCCATATAAAAACATTTTAATATCAAACATGACCTAACCAAAATATGGTCATACCACTGTATCCCACCCTAATTCCATTATGACATGTTTTGGTTAGAAATAAACACCATTCTAAAACAAATGTGACCACATGTAACATCAATCAATGCCCTTTTTTCACTGTCTAGGTATTTAACCTTGGTATACATTAATTTTAAACCTATAACAAGGTCCAAACCATCTAATGACCAATGTTACTCTCCCTATAATATGTATTTCTTTATAAATCCACTTAATCAAAAACTCAACATGCCCCTTCATCAAAAGGATTCCAAACCTAACATTCCATATTCATACACACTATCAACTCCTTATAAGACAATATCCACAGTATAGTCATTATAAAAAAAATAAAGTCACTCATTATCATCAACAGCTCTGGTCCCTATATCCTATATGAATTCCATAGAATCCATAATTACACATCCCACACACGATTGTTCACTACTAAGAAATATAAATATGTAACATGCATAACCCGTGTGTACGAACATAGTATCAATCACACCAAATAGGATTATATTCCCATACCAACCAGTCCTAGAATATAAATCATAATCCCATGAATAATGCATTATCGTACATTGGATTACATGATTAAATAACACACCATAACACACTATATGCTAATCATTTTTATCCCTTTGAGCACTTCATTCTCAACTTTGAACATAAGAATATCCCTTATGCTAATATATATATCATAATTTCTTACTAACCATCATCAAATAAAAATTAACGTCACCAACCCACACACTCGCCACATAAAAAATATGTTCAACCAAAATCAATAGGTTTTGGTATTTTACTGCTCTATCCATTTGAAACCAAACCATCATACCAAATCACTTAAATTGACTTTCATAACATGAAACCTACGAATCCCACATGCCTATATTACATAATTTGAATAACTAATATCAAAACATGCAAAACCAACCCATGATTCTAATTTATAAGAGAATCAAAATCAATACTAACCCAACACTTGAGTAACCCTCATATAGAATAACATGTATCTTCCATGATAAAAAACTCACTAATATCCTGAACCACGTCTCAAAAGAACTTTTCTCTCCCACCTGACTCACAAACCATGTCTTAGCTATGGGATGACTCTCTACACTCATCTAAACTATCAACTGATAACACACATTCCAAACAACCACTCTCATGTTCAAACTCATAATCCAATCACGTATCAAACCCTATATCATTATCATACAAGGTAAATAATCCCTATTTGGTATCTATATACTAGACTACTACCTAAAGAGTCCAGACGCCATCTTTCAGTGTATAAATACATCATATTATAATGACCCATATTAGGAAAATTATAATAATATGAGTTAGTTTAGATAAATTTCATCAAGTATCAGTATAAAAAAATACAATATAGGTTGTTGTTTACCATTTAAATATCCAAATCCATTTTCATATCAGAACTAACAACATAATCACCCCCAATAATTTTATCACTAAGAAATCAATTCCATGAACCAAATTACTTGGACCAATATTAATCCCTTACACTATGGATTGTTTATTCATCCCCAATTTGTATCCCTTAATAAAATCAACATTTACAATTATCCAAAGAAATATATAATTAGTAAGTTGAATAGAATTCCTCTAACATGTGAAATGAAAAAATTTAATAAAAGTGATTTTTGTCAATATAAAATGTTGAACCTTCAATGATATTGATATCAATAACACAAAATCAGTCTTAAGAATTTTTAATCATCCTTTCCAATTATTATTCATGCACATGATCTCTTTCCAATAATATGATTTTCAAAACCCATATATCAAAAATCCTTAAACGTGAATATATATATTTGAATGAATCTATTTAAAAATCATAATAGCAAAAAATAAAAAACTAATAATGACATTTGAATATCCCAATTAACCTAACCATATTACTATAATGGTGTTTTTTACATGATATTCATATATTCATCACTAATGTGATAAAAAATTATATCTCATATATACCATCTCGTAAAATAATAAGACAACACAATATATATGCATAAGTACCCGACCCTATTACATATATAATCTTGAATTTATCCAAGAAAAAAATTACTATTACATTGAATATATTTTCATGTTTATATCTTAGGAGACTTGGAACATAATACATTCATTACTTTACACATTGTTACAGGGTGGATACCATAAAAATAGTTTCCCTTTTCATCAAAATTTAAAACAATAAAACCTAAAACATGATTCCTTGAAAATTATTCAAAATTTAAAATGCCTTATTTATTTTTCATACACATCCATTAACCTGTGAAAAAATTTTAAAACATGAGATGAGTACAAAAACATATTAAGGGATATAAAAAGAAGGAATAACCACATTAGTCCATGAATACTTGTAACGTATGAAATCATTTTCATAAGACATACTTATCACCAGTAAATATACACTGACATTTTGAAACATGATATTTCCAAAATACCTAATAAAATAAGTAGAACCATATTGTTATCTTGGGTAATTACTTCTATAATCGTGTAACCCTCTCGGCTACATTATAATTTTTAACCCTCATGGCTACCTTACTATTTGTGTAACCATCACAGTTACACTTGGACTAACCATATTTCCGACCTCTAACATACACATTCCCAATGCATTGGAGGAAAATATAGGTCCCACCCTTCATCATAAAAAATTCCCAATATGCAGAACATAATCATACAACATGAATATTTTCAAAAAAACATGGCTTTTGAATTTTGAAAAACCGAATTTTAAAAGATGATTTGAAACAAAGTCCCTTATAAATATCATATAATTGAAGTGAGACTTAATAGTGTTGATGGAATAAATATATACTCTATAAATATAAATAATTAAAAATATTATAATCATAATTCATCTTAAAAACAATTTAAATACAACATAAATAATGAAGAATAATGTTAATCCAAAGGATGGAAATCGGGAAATGAATTCCCATACCTCAGGATTTTCTTACTTCTAACTTGTTTAAACTTCTTGTATAATGGTTAAAAGAGTGTTATTTTTATTTTACCAAAACATTTTAATGTTTATAACATCTTATATGATTATTTAATAACCTCATTTCACCCCTTAATAATTAGTATGTTTTTCCATGCACTGTTTTGGGTGAGTTCCATACTTGATTTCCATGATTGGATCATGATGGATGTTCTTTTCGATTGGATGTGAAAATATAGAATTGGAATGCAAAGGTATTTACATATTTATAGTACCATAATTTATTCCATTTGTTATTTTAATGTTTTATATGAGGATTATTCATATGTTAAAACATTAAAGATGTTCGTTTAGATCATTTTAGTGGTTCTTTGATAATAACAACCTTATTTTATCTTAATATTAACACCATGTGTACAAAATAATTCAAAAACCATGGATGATAAATAATAAATATATTATAACCATGATCAACCCTAGAATTTGTTTCATTACCAGACTTGAAATAATTAACATTAATCTAAATCACATCGTCCACGATGACGGTAATGCGACACATGACGGAGAATGTTTTTTTATTCTTAAAAGAAGTGGGGAAGGAGAAGAATAATGATAATGAATATTGCATAAACATGAGAAAATCTAGAATATACATTATTTCTGGAAATTTCATGCCTCTTGAAAAAGAAGATATGAATAATGAATAAAAAAATAATGGAACTCAAAATAAAAGGTTATTTTAGAAATCTCTTACAAAAATTCAACAGCCTAACGGATATGTAACATGATTTTAGAAAATATTAAAAAGAGTGGGTACAAGGGTCACCCAACCATAAATGAATCATAATATAGAATATATGAAGAATTAGAAATAAATAATAACATGTTATGGAAACATGAATGTTATACCACATAGAATAGAACATGAATTGAAAAAGAATGAAATTGAGAATTTTCATAACTTGTAGAGTAACTCCTAGAAAATTATGGTTGGGTCCTTGGGGTTTTGGGAAATCAATTGGAGGGATAATAGGGAGGTGAGAAGGCTAGAACATAATTTATGAGGAATTTGGATTGAATTTAATGAATAAATGGGTTGGTATTTATAGAAAAGTGAGGGATTATTTTAATAATTACCAAGGGACACCTCATTAGTGGTATTGGAAAAACCTTACGCTTGCCCGTGGTATTTTACCATGGTATAAGCCACACGGGACACCTCATAAACAATTTTATTCTACACATTTCAAATAAATTTGTTACATTATTAATGATGTCATTATCACACTGAAACTCAAAACTGTATTTTTTACTATTCACCAAAAAATCAACTGTTTTAGAAAAATTACCAAAATTTATCCTAACCATTTATTTATGTGTAGAATTAAAAAATTAATTCAATTTTTTAAAAATATTTTTCTAAATATTTTGTATTTAATTTTTAAATAAAATCATACATAAATAAAAAATTAATAATTTAAAAACTATAACTGCTTTTATATCAGATTTACAAATTAATCAAAAAATAATTATCATAAAGTCGTAATAAAATAAATTAATAATAAAATTTACTATTCATTAGGGTCATATTACTATTCACATTAATATTCATAAGGGTATATTACTATTCAAAAAAACAATTTGGTTCAAATAGACTCCAAATAACATACTGAACACAATTGTAGATGACCATTTTTCAAAATTCAAAACATAGAAGCTGTAAAATTATGTTTAATGGTTACTTATAAATATCCACATTAAACAAAATTTGAAGAATTTAAATTTATTTTTAGAAAACCTTTGGGTGTTACATTATGCCAACCTTTTAGAAATTGTGTCCTCATAATTTTATTTACTAATTAAACAAGTGATGATACCTTTCCCTCATTTCATTTTCAGACTCCCATGTTTCTTCTTCAACCATGTGGCTTCTCCATAAACCCTTTACCTGGTGGATTACTTTATTCCACAATACCAGATCCATTCGATCATGAATCTAAACTGGGTTCTCTTCTTATAAATGGTTCTCCTCTAGGTGAACTTCTTCTGAGCTCAAAACATGAGTCGAATCTGGTAAATACTTCCTCAACATAGAAATAAGAAAACAATTATGTACCTGAGACAAAATCGGAGGCACAGCTACCTGATATGCAACTGGTCCAACTTTATTCTAGATTTCAAAAGGATTGATGAACTATGGACTTAGCTTTCATTTCATACCAAAATGCATCACACATTCCCAATAAGATAATTTAAATAAAACATGTTCACCTATCTCGAAAGAGATTACTTTCACTCTATTATCAGTATAACTTTTCTACCTTCTCTGAGCAATCCTTATGCACTGCTAGATCATATTCCCTTTCTCAGCCACTTCCTGTACTCATGTTGGCCCCATCAACATTATTTCACCAACATCATCCCAAAACACTAGAGTCTGACACTTCTTTCGGTAAAAATCCTTATAAGGTTGTTGTATGTATACTGGAATGACAACTATTATTATAGGAAAACTCAACTAATTAAATATGTTGATACCAACTTCCCTGGTAGTACATTGAATAAGATCCATGCCTATCCTTCAAAGATTGAATCCTTTATTCTAACAGCCCATTTGATTGAGGATGAAAATATTTACTGAAATTTAACTACATTCCTATCGACCTATGAAGTCCCTTCTAAAAGATACAAGTGAACCTGGGATCCTGGTCAGTTACAATAGAATGAGGAACTCCATTTAACCTGACAATCTCCATGAGGTGTAATCAAGAAAACTGTTCCAATGACATTTTATCTCGATTAGAGAGAAAATGTGCAGATTTAGCCAGGCTATCCTCAATAACCCAAATTTCATTGATACCACGATATGACGTTGGTAGTCCAAACAGAATGTCCATGGATACATTCTCCCACTTCCACTTTGGCTCTAGAAAAGGCTTAAGTATCCCCTTCTGTAACTGCCACTCTACTTTAACATGCTAACATGTCAAACATTTCATGGTAAAATCAGCTATATCCCTTTTCATTCAATCCCACTGGTAATACTCTCAATGGCCTCTATACAAATTAGTACTACCGGTATGAACCAAAAATGGAGAACTATGAGTTTCACACAATAAAACTTTCTTCAATTGAGAATCACATGGAACAGAAACCCTTTTTTCAAAACATAAAACAGAAAATTTATCAATATTATATTCTAGAAGCTTACCCATTTTAACCAATTCTACCTTTTTCTATATCTCACGTTTTTTCTTCTGTGGTCTCTTAATTCTGTCTGACAACGAAGACTACACTGAATCTTGAAACTAAACAGATGTATTCACTACACCAACAACTTCTAAGCCAAAATTCATCAAATCATTAATCAAGGGAAAATGTTCCAAGTGTATCATTTTTAATGATTCATGATGTTTTTGAATCAATTAATCCACCACTTTTTTTTGCTTTTCTAGGATGTTAATTGATCATGCAATCATAATACATTATTAGTTTGAGACATCTTCTCTGCCTCATGTTTAATTCCTTCTAAGTGAATATATACTTTTGAATTTTATGGTCAGTATATATTTGAAATTGGGAACCCTATAAATGATGCCTCAAAATTTTTAATGAAAAAAACACAATTTCCAATTCTAAATAATGTGTTGAATAATTTAACTCATGAGGTTTTAGTTTTCTTGAATAATAAGTAGTTACCTGATCATTCTGCATCAAATCACATCCAAGTCCCTTTAACGAAGCATTATTGTAGATAAATAAATAACCATTTCAGGAAGGCATGACCAAAAGTAGAGCATATACCATTCTCTTCATCAGTTCTTGAAAAGAAACATCACATTCATCGATCCAAAAAAAACTAACCCCTTTCTTTGTTAACTTATTTATCAGGATAGATAACCGTGTGATGTTCTTGAAAAAAATTCAGAAATAACTGACTAATCCAAGAAAACTATGAATCTCTATAACATTTTTGGTCTTGGAAATTAATTAACCCCTCTAGTTTGGGCAATATCAACTGTTATTCCTTCTGTATTTACAATGTTCCCAAGAAATTGTTTTTGTAGAAACCCAAAAATCACACTTGTAGAGTTTTCCATATAGTTTCTTTTCTTTTAATGTTTTTAAAAACCCCTTATATGTTTTTCATGCTCTTATTTGTTTTTAGAATATACAATAATGAAATCAATAAATACAACCACAAACATACCAAAAAACTCATGAAATATTGTATTCATAAGATTCATTAAAACAGCAGGTTCATTAGATAACCCAAATGGAATAAAAAAAATTCATATTGACCATATCTAGTAAAAATGTTGTTTTTGGGATTTCATCCTCTTCCACCTTCTGCTGATGGTATCCGGATCTCAAGTCATTCTTGAAAAGTACTGAGATCCCTAGATTTGATCAAAAAATTCAACTATATGAGGCAAAGGAAACTTCTTTTTAATAGTGATGTTATCCAATTCTCTATAATCAATGTAATGTCTCATGGAAGAATCATTCTTTTTAACATACAAAACAAGATCTCCCCATGGTGATGTTCTAGGATTAATGAAGACTTTATCATGAAAATCCTGCAACTGATTTTTCAATTAATGAAGGACTATTTGATCCATATGATATGGGGGTTTTGAAATTGGCTTAGCAATAAGAACTAAGTCAATTGTGTATTCAACTCCCCAATTTGGTATGAAACAAAGTAACTCAATAAGAAAAAATTAAAGGTATTCATTTACCACATTCACATCATCAATCTGAGAAGTTCCCTTGGTTTCAATAATATGTGCAAGATAACTTTCATTTCTAACATTCAATAGTTTCTCAACATCCTGATATGTTATCAATTGTATGGGTTTATTCATGTATAAACCTGAAAATATATCTGAAAAACAACTTCTTTAGGTCTATAATAAATTTTAGTAGGATAAAAAAGAATTCTTATTCATTCATAGAATAACTTCAAACTCAAATAAGGCTAAAACAATAAGGTTTCAAGGTAAGGTCCTTTCACAGACCACAATTTAAACATTATTATAATTTCTTTTTGCAATAATATTTTTCCCCGGGTGTTCAAAAAACAAGTTAATGTCTCATTTGTGGTGGTAATATTTCTAATTTACCCAAAAATTTCACAGATATGAAGGAATTTGTAGACCCCGCATCAAATAAGAATTAGAAAAATATGATTGAACATACAAAGTACCTGATACAACTTCATTGGATGGCCCGAAATCTGGTGATATAGTCACAATAGATCTCAGAATACATTTTTTCTTTTATTCTAGCTTCTTTGTACCATTTAGATCTCTCATTAGGTATAAATTTTTATAATGACTCATCTCACCACATTAAATACACTTTATAGTTTACTTATCAGGATTAGTCTTAGGATCATTTTCATTGCAATCTCAGACCATATGTTTAAACATACAACATTTAAAACACTTCTGAGTTTTCCTAAGATATTCCACATGGTGTTTCTTTCCGTACTTTTCACAAACTAGAAACTAGATTTTCTTACCATAAAGTATTGTTGGTTAATTCATCCCCACCACTTTCCACATGGATATCTTCCTCTCTTTGTTTCCAAAATTCACATGATCATTAGAAAACTTCATCTCTACCCTCTTAGCACATCATAAAAGTTTGTCAGATCTTATAAATTCATGGGAGGCCAACACCCTTCGATATCTTGGCATCAGTCTTTAGTAAAAGTAGTTTATTTTTCTATCAGGATCCAAAATAATATGTGGAACATAACTTTCTAGTCGGGTGAAGTTAGAATATCTTTTCAAGGGAGTTGATCCATCTTCCACCTGCTATAGGGTCAGAAGATCCATTTAAAGCGGGAGGGTGTTGTACCATAAAATGTATCACTACTATCATGTTCCATTGTGGTACATCTATTTGTTCTCTTTCATGGATGCCACCACCATTTATTTTCTACGTTAGATGATCCATTATTGTCACAAACTGCTCGGTTACAATCCCTACCATTCCAGGAGTTAGATCTGGAAGGATGTTGTTCTGTAGGTGCCTCTCCTCTTTAGCATCCATGTTCCTTCCACGGACAACCATTCTAAACAAACATTTCTTAGATGAAGCTAAATGGAAATCTTTTAATGTTAAAACATTTCAAAATAATGATAAAGTAAAAATCATTCATAGTATTCTTTTAAAATCATCCTAGCTCCTAATGTCATCTAAACCATCCTATGATGCCAAAAATAAGGACTCAGCCTTATAACATACATAATGTCGAATTTAGTCAAGAAAAAACATCCTTTCAAATTTAGTATATTTTCATTCATAGATCTTTAGAGAATTGGAAAATAATATATTCATAACATTACACATTGTTATGGGGTGGTTACAATAAAAACTATTTCCATTTTTTCAGAATTTAAAAAATAAAACGTAAAAAAAGATTGCTTGACAATTCATCAACATTTAACATGGATTCCTTCTTTCTCTTACACATCCATTAACCTGAGAAACTCTTTTAAAACGTGGGATGAGAACAAAAACTCAGTAAAGGATATGAAAAGAAGTAAAGAACACATAAGTCCATGAATACATGTAACGTATGCAATAATTTTCAAAAGACATACGTATTACCTGTATATATATATAATTACACTTTAAAACATTAGATTTTGAAAATACATAAGAACATAAGTAGAACCATAAAGGTATCTTGGGTATTTTCATATAAAATCATGTAACCCTTTTGATTACCTTATAATTTGTAACCCTAATAGCTACCATACTATTTGTGTAACCATTGCAGTTACACTTGGAGTAACCATATTGCCAACCTGAAACACAAAAATAACCGATTAATTGGAGGTAAATATAGGTACCAACCTTCATCATAAACAATTCCCATGATCTAGAACATAATCATACAACATGAATATTTTCTTAAAAACATTTCTTTTTAATTTTTAAAAACATAATTTTAAAAGAGGATTTTTTTTAAAAAATATCCTTATAAATATCATATAATTTATGTGAGACTTAAGAGGGTGGATGAAATATGTATATACTCTATATATATACATAATTAAAAAATTTATAATCATAATTCATTACACAAAACAATTTACATAACCCAAAAATAATAAAGAATAAATTTAACCAAAAGGATGGAAATCTCGTTAAGAATTCCCTTACCTCATGCTTGTATTACATCAAAGTAGTTTAAACATCTTTTATAATGGTTAGAAGAGTGTTATTAGTATTTCACAGAAAAATTTTCATGTTTACAACATCTTATTTGAACATTTTATATCCTCATTTCAACCCTTAATTGTATGTATTTTTTTCCTTGCATTGTTTTGGGTGACATCCTTACAAGATTCACATGATTGGTTCATGATGGATGTTCTCGTTGATTGGAAGTGAAACTCCATAATTAAAATCAAAAGGTATTCACATATTTCAAGTAACATAATTTATATAATTTAACATTTTGATGTCTTATATGAGGATGATTCATAAGTTAAATCATTAATGATGTTTGTTTATATCATTCTAGTGGTTCTTTGAAAATAACAACCTTATTTTGTCTTATAAATTAAAACCATGAGTTCAAAAGAATTCCGGAACCATGTATGAGACATAATACATATATTATAATTTTTTTTTCAACCATAGAAATTGTTTCATTACCTAACTTGATAGAATTAATGGAAATTGAAATTTCATCGTCCACTATGACGATAATTCGACACATCACGGACAATGTTTTTTTATTCCTTGAATAAGTGTCAGAAGAGAAGAATAATGATAATGATTTTTCCATCGACATGAAAACATCCATAATATTCATGATTTTTTGAGATTTCATGCCTCTATGGTATGAAGAGATGATGAAATAATAAGAAAAGAAAGGAACTCAAAATTAAATAATTATTTAGAAATCCCTTACAAAAATTATGCATCCTAACGGCTATGTGACATGGTTTTTGAAAATATAAAAAGGAGAGGGGACAGGGGTAACCCATCCATAAATGAATCATAATACAGAATAGATCAATAATAAGAAGGAAATTAGAACATGGTATGGAAATATGAAAGTTATACCACATAAAAGAGAACATGAATGGAAAAAAATGAAATTTAGAAATTTCTTACCTTGTAGAGTAACTACTAGAACATGATGGTTGGGATCTTGGGGTCTTGAGGGAACCTTGTGAGGGATACAAGGTAGGTATGGAGGCTATAACATTGTTTGAGAGGAATTTTTAATGATGTTAATGAATGAATGGGTTGGTATTTATCGCAAAAGTGAGGGATTGTTTTAATAATTTTCAAGGGACACCTGATCAGCTGTATTTAAAAATCCATGGGATTCACTATGGTAGTGTAATCCACATGGGACAAATCATAATTTATTTTACTACACACAATTTTTCCAGATTTGTTACATCATTATTACATCATTATTACATCATTATTACATCATTAATGATATAATTAACACACCAAAACTCAAAACTAGATTTTTTTACTATTCTCCCGATAATCTTCTATTTCATAAAAATCCGTAAAATTCACCCTAACAATTTATCATAGCTTAGAATTAAAAAAATGAAGTCCATTTTTTAATAATAATTTTCTCTATAATTTTAATTTAATTTATAAATAGTATCATACATAATTAAAAAATTTATAATTTAAAAACTATAACTTCTTTTATATCACATTTAAAAATTAATCATGATGTTGTTATCTTAAATCTATAAAAAATAAAATAATAATACAATTTACTATTCATTCGGGTCATATAAATATTCATATTATGATTCATAATGGTAAGTTACTATTCACCAAAAAACAAGTTTGTTCTAATATATTCAAAATAACATATTGAACAGAATTTGTAGATGAGAAATTATCAAAATTTAAAACACTGAAGCAGTAAAATTATGTTTAAAGGCTACTTATAAATATATAAATTAAACAATATTTCAATAATTTTAATTTATTTTAAAAAAACCTCGGGGTGTTACATTGTGATCACAATTTAACACCTCAGACCAAGTCCCCAAATTAGATTCCCGACCTGAGCAGTAATGGGAAATCGAAATGGCTTTCCCAAACATGAAATACCATCAAATAAATTTAGGGTTAAACGATAGTACATTTGGGAGACTATATCATCATATCAGAGTAAAAATAAGCAAGAAAATTACTAAGTATAATATATTAATATAATCATCAGTATACAAAAAAAACTAAATCATAAATAAAATAATTAAATTGGAAGTATAAAACCATATAGGCTCACCATCATGGAAGAATAAAACATTTTATACTCATTGAGTCAATCAGATGACTAATTTAAACGAAGTTAATTTGGAATTGAGTCTCTAGTACAATCTAGTAGCAAAAAATTATCTAAATCTTTTTACCAACCTAAAAATAGGAATAATGAAATGAGTCTCTATTACCATCACTTGTCCTCACCCCATCTAAATCTCTTGACCAATCTGAGTTATATAACATGATCAACTAAATTGTTCAATGATCCTACTATATCTTATGATCAAAGTATGATCTCCTTAGGTACCCAAATTCCATGGATTCTTTATAATGGGCAGTTTTTAACTTAGTAGGGAACCACTAATGTTTTTCCAAACAAAAAGAGTAGTATTTTGTATGTGCACATAAAATGATCGTATGAATAATAAGTAAAATTTTTATTTATAAATAAATACTACATAATTTGTTTTTGGGTTCAAAAGATAAATTTGATATTAAATATACCCTCTCTGACCAGTTTCATTTTATCTTGTATAATGTCACACAACTATACCAACGAATTCTAGGCCCAATAACCATATAGTATGAAGTTCCATCACCGATTTTAAAGGATATTGACCTTATGAAATACAACTATATTAAGAATACAATATATTTATTTTGCGATAACCCTGGATAATTTAATATTATAATGATTATGAAATATTCCATAGAGATAGTCCTAAAAGATACAATGTCATGAGTAAAACCGATTACAAGGAGAAAGACCATTATAATCATATTCACCTAAATGATGAATCCCAACATACAATGAATTCCATATAGAACTGAAGGTTTATTCAATGGGTATTTCCCATGGAATTTATTTATTATAAAGATCAATAGTTATATCCATTGACCATATCCTTGGAAGCCAATAGTATAAGGCTAAATTGATGAATCATAGGTGACCGACACTAGGCATTCAATATATACAAATTTATTGAATCCTATGAAACCACCCATAATTACCATTAATGTCACTATAGAAGTATGTGATACCTATAACATCTTACAATGTTAGTATCATAATGGATGTCCTATCTCTAATCCTTATCTTATGTAATCAAGGTAATCCTCTTAATTTGATGACACATCATTATCAATGTTTTCGTATCTGGGTCACAATAAAAATTTGGTTTCAATGGTGATACTATAAATCTTCTATGAACATTACCCATATTAACACTCTAAAGGGATAATACCTCACTAGGGAACCTTTCGAGGTCGCCTAGTCCACATCGAAACCTAGAAATAGTACATGTATGTTTTACACCATTCACATATCCTTGGGTAACACTCATCACTCATAGGGAATCAGGTCCCTCTAAATAAATTCAATCATGTAAAATTATCCTTGGACTCATTAGATACCTCAAATCAATGTCATAATAAAAAGATATCCGGGATCTGTTTCCTTTTTAAGATTACACTACGTCATTACCCATATATCCAACCAAACCATAAGTCATTATGAGGGAATCCAAGTCCAATTACTAACATATCATTTTTTATGGATACCTCATCCCAATATTTTTACAATTATCCTAGATGATATAAGGAATATTGTATACCCATCTTTCCATACCTGGTCCAATCATCACATTTAAATAGTCACCCATATATGGAGGTTTCTTAAGATCCTACACTAGGTCCACTATATTATGTTAACTTCATGTAATTTACACCCAATGGGTTCTTAGTGTCAGATGAAACACAATTATCATAATGGATTTACCAATAGACAATAAAGACATTACACTAGTGAACAAGAGTTTATCATGAAAATTGGTAATTTATTTATTAAATTCGTAGAAATTTAATTAAAAATAAATAATTTATTTAAAAATGGGGTTTATATTATATGATTATTTGACATTATATCATATTTATATAAAAAATCATTAAAAAAATGGTTCCTCAAGATATATGATACCATAACCGAATTTATTCCCAATAATGTACATTCATACATATCTCTTCCAGGATCATCTAAAAATTCCGAACATAATCAATACAAATAAGTCCCATACTCAATAAAAATAACGAAACTAATTAATATATAACCAATATGTAATTAATTAATTAATTTTGATTAACTATAAAATTTAATGTGATTTAACATAATCTTAAAAATATCACAAAATGGCCTTGTAGAAGTAAAACTACATTTAACCTCCCATGGAAGGTCTAGAGTGTCTTCATGACAACATCCTATGTAAAATCCATATCTTTTGATATTGATTAAATTAGCAATCATATAAATTTAGAACAAAAATAATAAATTAATATGAATATGCACCTTTACTAAAAATATATGTGATACTATGTGATAATAATAATAGGATATTATTTACACAACAATCCCAAAATATCGATCATCTCATATGATATGAACCATGATATAGTAGAAATTTTCAACAAAACATCATTGATTCTAACAAATATTACAAGATATGAAATTATATAATAATGAAAGGATATAGAGGAAGAGACTCCTCAAAATCCAAAAAAACACTTAATTAGAGTTCCCTAATATAGGGGAATCAATGGATACAAAGGGTGTCTCCCTATTTCATCCACCCATCATGACAAAGAGAGGTGGGGAAAGGGGGATTAAATGACTAATGGTTTAAAGTAGAAAAATGTATATTTTATAATCGTTAGGGTGTCACACACCATTCCCCAAAAAATAAAATTTGGGTGGTGCACCTCTAATAATCCCCTTAAAACCCCTACCATGCCTAGGACTATAATGATTCCTCCTTCCCATTTTTATTTCAGCATCCACTGTTACATGATCAATTATGTAGTCGTAACACTATTAACTATAGGTAAAAATAATAAGGAATCCTTCATAGAAAAACACACCAATCCATTAGTTGTTCTTTACCAATTATAATAAATAGTTCCTACCACTTCACCATCGATAGCTCCATGGTGTGAAGTTCCCTATGTTCTAACCCAAAATGTATTAGAAACACTTGTATGTATACTACAACATGGTGGTCACTAGGATTTCACGGCCGGGTATTCCCCAATGTCAACATTTTTTCACCATGTCCTGATGTACACTATGGTCCCTAAAAACACGAACCAGTATTCCGCGATGACATAGTCTTGTAGGAATTTTTAAGAGGGGTCATCTCCAGGCGTTACACAAATAGTCGTGGTTGCAATCCCACTACTTTGGAACAATGTCTTACTAGGGATAGCTCAAAATCTCTACCCATCATGCACTCACTACCATGTAGCATCATGGATTTGGTGTGGCCCTCCCTCGATAATACCACAACATTGCAGCATTAGGGATGCGGTGTGCTCACCTTCATCAAAAAAAATAAAAAAAATATATTCATATCCTATGAAAATTTTCAACACCCAAGTCTATGGCATGGCCTATTGACTATGACCATTAAATAGCACCTGATTCACATTGACTGTAACACCCCGAGCTTCCACGATACGCTTCTCATTCAATAATACAATAGCTTGCATTGTACGCAACTTCGAGTTCTAAAACACCGCGACTAATCAAAGTAGCCGTTATGAATAGTAATAACCACTTTTTAAAATTATAGAAATTTTATATTTCAAAATGGACTTCATTTTTGAATTCGTAATATAGAAATTAGCCTATGTTGAATTTTTGGTATTTTTCTGAGAACTTCTAATTTTTTATGAATAGTGAAAAATACTTAAATCAACTTTTTTATCAAAAAAATTTATTGTGATAAATTATACTATTTAGTGGTTTTAAGGTATAATTAGAATATATTTTTACCATTTTATCCAATGGTGGTCATTAGAATTAATTTAACATTGAAATTGGACATAAACAATTGCCAATCTTTTGATATAAATTGTTTCTTAAAAACACGCTATTTGTCGTAACAGCGGGAATTAATTATAAAATTAATTAATGCAACTTATATGTTTGGAATTTTGTAAAATAGACATCATTTTTGAATTCAGAATATCAATTATAGCTTAGGGTGAAATTTTTCCTTTGTTCTGAAAAACTTCAATTTTTGATGAATAGTGAAACCACTAAGTGGTAGTTAAATAACTGATTTTTCGTTTAAATGAAATATTACCACTTCTGTGATTTGATTTTCAAAAATCCGACAAACATGGTTTTCATTAAGAAGTAAAATGTGGTTCAATGAGATTAAAATAATTTTTTGGTGAATAGTAACTTTTAAGTTCTTAATCGAGATTAGAGGTAATTAGTGTAATTTAAGGTACAAATAATGATTTAATAATATGAGATGAGCATGACACTTGTCCTACTCCTATTGGATGAGTCATGGCCGACCACGAAAACCAATGGGTCAACTTGGGGACCCCATGGAGCCACTTTAGTTGGAAAATGACATTAATATATATTTATTTAATGTTAAAATTAAATTGACACAAACATGAGTTATTTTAGTAAAACAGTTTTTAAGTGGGGTTACACAAGTACAAATTTGGACAATAAATATTCATTAGAAAGATAAAAATATTTACTACATCATAGTATTTTTTTTATATTTTTTAGACATTAAATAAATTAAATTATTTATGACATCATTATGATGCAGCGATGACCTCATTATTTAACAATTTTAATAAAATGAAAAGATAATGTAAACTCCAAGGCATACACTTGTCCAAATACTATTGGATAGGTAGATTTAGAACCCTTATCACCATAGCCACGAATTATATAATTGTGGGTCCTTTAGAATCCGAAAAGCATTGTGTAATAATGTAACATTTCAATCTTTCCAAAAGAGCCCCTCCTCTCGACTTATAAAAGGCCCCCACCTCTCCCACCTTATTCACACCTTCAAGCCATTTGGCTCGGCCAACCTCTGCCCAAATACTCTCCCAACATCCCCCTATTACTCCTAGAATCCTCACTTTGGGCAGAACTCTTCCCAAGGAAGCCTTTGGCTCAAATCAAAAAAGAGTTACCCGATTTTGAGGTAATGTCTTCTCTAATGTTGTTTTGTTTTATTTTTCTTCTCAAACCCCCTAAAATATTTTTATTCATTTCTTTTGTAACAACACCAGTATGCTCAATATACTAGGATGTTGTTATAAGATGGATTCGAGCTACACATACACACACCTACATCTAATGGTTAAAGAACATACGGTTTCTGTGGATGGCGAATTTCTGCCTCATGAAACGATGATTGTTCAACACTCATATAACACCTTCAAAGGTGGCCATTAAGATGTCACTATTTTTATATATGATATATAATATGTTTATGTTTTACTTATGCTTCTGTATTTCTCATTTATGGCATACTTTATGATTTCCATTATGGGTAAAACGCGATAATTTCATTTTAGGAAGTGCGGACTACCGCCCCCTCAAAGTGATTTGAATCGTTAATGCCATATGTGGGATGTATAAAGGATTGAGTAAATGGTATTATACACTATATTATACTGGAATTATATTATACATTTATATCATTATGATTTCGTTCCATTAAATATGAAATTGAAATGAAAGTAGCGTTCATGAGTACGTACGGCTTACCGTCTCCATGAACGGTGCATTTCATTTCTTACCTCTAAATGTTACGTAATATTATAAATGAATGTATATACTGAATATATAAGATATATATGACATATAAATCATGAATATAATTCTGGAGATAATGGATATTCTACCACATAAACAACTTGTAATTATAAGAAGTTTATTGTTGACTCAAGTACCAAAGATCGACAAAACGACCGTTATTAACTTAAATAATTACATAATGTTCATATCATTGTAATAAGTGATATAATAAGGGTAATGAAATTGAAAATGGTTCTTAATAAGGTATATATTAACTCTAGTTTATTATTCAGGAGGTTAAAGAACGGTTGAGTCAAGTCAGACACGAGGTAAGGGAACTTCTTAACCCAACTTCCATTCTTTGGGTTAATCTCCTACTTTCAAATTATGTCATGATATTATTATGTCCTATTTTGTATTTTTACTTTCATTATGTGTACCTATAGTGAATACACATAATAGATCTATTTTATTTTAAAAATGATCTATTTAATGAATTCGTCTCAATCCCCTTTCATTGAGGCATATTTGGTTTTATACACAACTTTCTTTTATATGGTGTATAAACCCCTTTGACTTTTACGTTTATTCAAAAGGAATCTTTTTTATATGAAGCGTTTTACTAAATGACAAAAAGGGAATGTTTTTCTTTCCGTACATATGTGGCGATAACAACTTCTCCGCCGTCGTGACCACTATTTGAGTTTCGGCTTTCTCTACAAGCCATACCTTTTTTTAAAAGAAAAATAAATACCATGCTTTAACTTTCTTTTATTTTGGTATTGAAAATGGTTTTGAAAGCGTTTTTATTATATCAATGTGTTTTATTGATATCTTGTGATTGAAATGTGGAAATGTTATGTTTCCTTTATGCATGTTTTATGTGATACGATTATGTTATGGTTTATGATATGTTTAAACCTATTCGTATGAGGAATGCATTGGACTTAATAAGTGGCGGGTGGAGCCTGCTACAGCTCCTCGATGCATCGGAAGGTCTCATGAGACAAACTAGTGTCTTGGCACGAGGCCTTGACAAAATCTTATTTGTGGTCTTGGCACGAGGCCTTGGCTACGTGGTTATGATAGTCTGGCATTATGCATTCCATCATTATGAAAGTGGTTATTGTTATTGCATGTGATTATTCGACCAGTAGAATATCTATGTGAATAAGTAAATGGCATTATCTCATTTTACTTTTTCCATATTATGTTGAATTTCAAGTTTAAAAGGCTTTTGTTTTAGTTATACATCACCTTAAATGTTAATGTTTATTTATGAAAGCTTCCGCTATATTGTTAACCTTACTGAGCATCTGAGCTCACCCCTTTCAATGTTTTAATATTTTTCCAGGATGTGAAGGAGTAATTTATGAGTGACCTGCAGGGGTAGTCAGAAAGGGATATGATTGTGGACTATGAAGACCATGTTATTATAGTAATGATAGATTTATGAATGTATCTAGTGTTTCCAAGGCTACTAAACTAATCGGTCTTTCGAGACTTGATCTTTTGTGATCTTGCCAATGTTACGAAGTAATGCACCGGCTCTGGGTAGCTGGGGTCGGGGCGTTACAGTTGGCATCAAAGGCAGTTTAGTAAAAACCTTGGAAGCTAGATTTAGACAAACTCTGATTAGAGCACGTAGACCTAAGATTAACTTTGAGGATTAGTATACAAGAACTTCCTAGAATTTTGGTATTATAGATATTTTGTGTGTTTTCCGAGCAATACATCCCCGTCTAGATACGAGCAGGTAGAGGCGGCTCTGGCACAGATGTACCTTGGGGTAAAACCTGAAAACACCGCTTTGAGCTAGACTCGAACGGGAACTGGTGCACGACAACGGGCCTTGCTGCGCTCTTTGTTACGACACTCCAGGGGGATATGCTTTGGATAATTCTCATTTTCTTTATAAACCACTATGAAGGGTTATGAGTATATACTTCCTCAAAGAAAACATTTTTATGGATTATATCCATAAATAGTTCAATTTATGTTAAGTATCTTACAAGTATGGAATTATGTATTTTGATTTATAAACTAATATAGTTTATGCCATTGTTTAGAAATGGCACCTATTGGAAGGAATGGAAACCGTATCAATCCACGCACTCCGTGCAGGGTTTGCCCTCCTGCTCAAGATAATTATTGTGGAGCTGGAGATACAACTGGTGCTGATCAACTTATTACCATACTGGGACAAATCACTCAGGTTATGAATAATAACCTTACTTGTATGGAGCAACCTGATCCGCAACGTGGAGGATCAATGTTAGACCGCTTCATGAGGCAACAACCACCAACCTTAAATGGGAGTACAAATCCTATAGTATCTGAGCAATGGATAAATTCCTTAGAAAAAATATTCCATGCCTTGGGGAGTAGTGAAAGGGAGAAGGTTGTCATGGCAGTTTACCGCCTCACTGGAGATGCCGATCAGTGGTGGTCGCTGATTCAAAACACAAAGGAAGATGATGACGTATCGAATATGGAATGGAGGGAGTTCAAAGAGCTTTTCTTAGAAAAATACTTTCCTCGTGACCATCGAGCAGATATGGAAAGGCAATTTCTGAGTCTGAGGCAGAAGGAGGATAAGAATGTCGCAAAGTATGAGGCTAACTTTACAAGGTTAGCGAGGCATGCTTCCGATTAAATACATAACCCAAGGAGTAAGATTGATCGTTTCTTTGATGGGTTATAACCATTTCTCCGTCGAGCATTAGTCTCACAAACCTTCTCGTCGTACGAAGACATTGTCTCATGTGCTATCAAGACAGAAAAGGAATTCTCTAAATCTTATGACAATAAAGTAAAGCAAGAGAAGAAGAGAACTGTTGAACAAGAGACAGATAAAGGGAAAAAGGGAAAGAAGGATTTTCCATTATGTGATAATTGTGGGAAGAATCACCCTGGTACTTTCCTAAAAGGAATGGGAGTTTGTTATAAATGTGGAGAAAAAGGTCACCAGGCACGTGATTGCAAGGGAAAGAAAGAGGCTATCAATGTTGAATGCTATAATTGTAGAGAAATGGGGAATTATGCAAATGAATGTCCTAACCGTCAGGGAAACTTACCTCAGAAAAGGCCAAGGGATCAAGGACAATCTTATGCTGTTACTACAGTTGAAGCAGAATAATTAATGTATTGGTGCTTTTGGACTAATGGATTATATTATGGCTGTTAGAATAATGTGATATATATATATATAAGGATTGTACTACAGTACTTGTTGTTTCTGTAAGGTTTTAATATGATGAAGGTAATTATATTTTTAGTATGTGACAATAAGAGAAACTTTACTTTGTTTGGGGAATCTGATAAATTGATTTTGGAATTAATAGACCTTTTAGAGAAAGTCTGGATAGGGGTATTTTGGATAACTATAAAGGTTAGAGTGGATTAAGTTGATCTTTGGATAGTATTGTTTAAGGTTAAAAAATTTATGAAGATTATTTTTGGATTATTATGATACTATAGTTTTAGGAAAAGGACAACCTGCAGGGTGGGGCATAACCCGTCGCGTCGGACAAAGCTGCAGGAATCGAACCCACAATCATGGTGCGACAGGCCTTTATTTCCTACCACTAGCCTTCAGGAAGTCCCTAGTTATTACAAAATAATTTTACTAATCTAAATGTTATGTGTTAACATTTGGAACCTTATACATTTAGGATAAATAGAATATTTTTGAGTTCCGTTACCATTTAGAGTAAAAGTTGGGTTTGTGGTAAAAATTTATTAACGAATAAAAGTATACATAACAAGTATGTATATTCCCTTACGTTCTTATTAAATCTCTTAAATAAATTCCTCAACATTATAAAAGGTAACTTAAAACAAAAATGTTGTTGGTTAACTTTTCCAACTGGGGATTCAATGCCCGTTTAACCAATCACAAGTTTGTGATTTTATTGTGGTTAAACTTTCTCCTAATCCTGTTTTCTATAACTCTCCATCAGACCTTGATGGTATGTTTCTCCTCCATATCCATATTTTCATAGAATCCTAGAATGGGCTATATCGGGTGACCTTTGTACTTATCTTTCTTTCTTTTAATGTTATATATTTATTAACCTTATTTCCGATGTGGGTTTTCCTTAAAGGTATTTTCTCTTTTTAACCTTTTATTTTCAAAGAAAAATTTCAAATTGCGAGGACGCAATTTATTGAAGGAGGGGAGAATGTAACACCCCGAGCTTCCACGATACGCTTCTCATTCAATAATGCAATAGCTTGCATTGTACGCAACTTCGAGTTCTAAAATACCGCGACTAATAAAAGTAGCCGTTATGAATATTAATAACCACTTTTTAAAATTATAGAAATTTTATATTTCAAAATGGAATTCATTTTTGAATTTTTAATATCGAAATTAGCCTATGTTGAATTTTTGGTATTTTTCTGAGAACTTCTAATTTTTTATGAATAATGAAAAATACTTAAAACAAATTTTTAATAAAAATAATTTATTGTGATAAATTATACTATTTAGTGGTTTTAAGGTATAATTAGAATATATTTTTATCATTTTATCCAATGTTGGTCATTAGAATTAATTTAACATTGAAATTGGACATAAACAATTGCCAATCTTTTGATATAAATTCTTTCTTAAAAACACGCTATTTGTCGTAACAGCGGGAATTAATTATAAAATTAATTAATGCAACTTAAATGTTTGGAATTTTTTAAAATAGACATCATTTTTGAATTCGTAATATCAATTATAGCTTAGGGTGAAATTTTGGATTTGTTCTGAAAAACTTCAATTTTTTATGAATAGTGAAACCACTAAGTGGTAGTTAAATAACTGATTTTTCGTTTAAATGAAATATTACCACTTCTGTGATTTGATTTTCAAAAATCCGACATACATGGTTGTCATTAAGAAGTAAAATGTGGTTCAATGAGATTATAATAATTTTTTGGTGAATAGTAACTTTTAAGTTCTTAATCGCGATTAGAGGTAATTAGTGTAGTTTAAGGTAAAAATAATGTTTTAATAATATGAGATGAGCATGACACGTGTACTACTCCTATTGGATGAGTAATGGCCGACCAAGACAACCAATGGGTAAACTTGGGGACCCCATGGAGCCACTTTAGTTGGAAAATGACATTAATATATATTTATTTAATGTTAAAATTAAATTGACACAAACATGAGTTATTTTACTAAAACAGTTTTTAGGTGGGGTTACACAAGTCCAAATTTTGACTATAAATATTCATTAGAAAGCTAAAACGATTTCCTACATCATAGTATTTTTTTTATAATTTTTAGACATTAAATAAATTAAATTATTTATGACATCATTATGATGCAGCGATGACCTCATTATTTAACGATTTTAAGAAAATGAAAACATAATGTAAAATCAAAGGCATACACTTGTCCAAAGACTATTGGATGGGTATATTTCGAACCCTTATCACCTTAGCCACGAATTATATAATTGTGGGACCTTTAGAATCCGAAAAGCATTGTGTAATAATGTAACATTTCAATCTTTCCAAAAGAGCCCCTCCTCTCCACTTATAAAAGGCCCCCACCTCTCCCACCTTATTCACACCTTCAAGCCATTTGGCTCGGCCAACCTCTTCTCAAATACTCTCCCAACTTCCCCCTCTTACTCCTAAAAGCCTCACTTTGGGCAGAACGCTTCCCAAGGAAGCCTTTGGCTCAAATCAAAAAAGAGTTACCCGATTTTGAGGTAATGTCTTCTCTAATGTTGTTTTGTATTATTTTTCTTCTCAAACCCCTTAAACTCTTTTTATTCATTTTTTTTGTAACAACACCAGTATCCTCAATATACTAGGATGTTGTTATAAGATGTATTCGAGCTACACTTACACACACCTACATCTAATGGTTAAAGAACATACGGTTTCTGTGGATGGTGAATTTCTGCCTCACGAAACGATGATTGTTCAACACTCATATAACATCTTCAAAGGTGGCCATTAAGATGTCACTATTTTTATATATGATATATAATATGTCTATGTTTTACTTATGCTTCTGTATTTCTCATTTATGCCATACTTTATGATTTCCATTATGGGTAAAACACGATAATTTCATTTTAGGAAGTGCGGACTACCGCCCCCTCAAAGTGATTTGAATCGTTAATGCCATATGTGGGATGTATAAAGGATGGAGTAAATGGTATTATACACTATATTATACTGTAATTATATTATACATTTATATAATTATGATTTTGTTCCATTAAATATGAAATTGAAATGAAAGTAGCGTTCATGCGTACGTACGGCTTACCGTCTCCATGAACGGTGAATTTCATTTCTTACCTCTAAATGTTACGTAATATTATAAATGAATGTATATACTGGATATATAAGATATATATGACATCTAAATCATGAATATAATTCTGGATATAATGGATATTTTACCACATAAACAACTTGTAATTATAAGAAGTTTATTGTCGACTCAAGTACCAAAGATCGACAAAACGACCGTTATTAACTTAAATAATTCAATAATGTTCATATCATTGTAATAAGTGATATAATAAGGGTAATGAAATTGAAGATGGTTCTTAATAAGGTATATATTAACTCTAGTTTATTATTCAGGAGGTTAAATAACGGTTGAGTCAAGTCAGACATGAGTTAAGGGAACTACTTAACCCAACTTCAATTCTTTGGGTTAATCTCCTACTTTCAAATTATGTCATGATATTATTATGTCCTATTTTGTATTTTTAATTTCTTTATGTGTACCTATAGTGAATACACATAATTGATCTATTTTATTTTAAAAATGATCTATTTAAGGACTTCGTCTCAATCCCCTTTCATTGAGGCATATTTGGTTTTATACACAACTTTCTTTTATACGGTGTATAAACCCCTTTGACTTTTACGTTTATTCAAAAGGAAACTTTTTTATATGAAGCGTTTTACTAAACGACAAAAAGGGAATGTTTTTCTTTCCGTACTTATGTGGCAATAACGGCTTCTCCGCCGAGCCCGCTACAGCTCCTCGATGCATCGGCAGGTCTCATGAGACAAACTAGTGTCTTGGCACGAGGCCTTGACAAAATCATATTTGTGGTCTTGGCACGAGGCCTTGGCTACGTGGTTATGATAGTCTGGCATTATGCATTCCATCATTATGAAAGTGGTTATTGTTATTGCATGTGATTATTCGACCAGTAGAATATCCATGTGAAGAAGTAAATGGCATTATCTCATTTTACTTTTTCCATATTATGTTGAAGCTCAAGTTTAAAAGGCTTTTGTTTTAGTTATACATCGCCTTAAATGTTAATGTTTATTTATGAAAGCTTTCGCTATATTGTTAACCTTACTGAGAATCTGAGCTCACCCCTTTCAATGATTTAATATTTTTCCAGGATGTGAAGGAGCAATTTATGAGTGACCTACAGGGGTAGTCAGAAAGGGATATGATTGTGGACTATGAATACCATGTTATTGTAGTAATGAAAGACTTGTGGATGTATCTAGTGTTTCCAAGGCTACTAAACTAATAGGTCATTCGAGACTTGATCTTTTGTGATCATGCCAATGTTACGAAGTAATGCACCGGCTCTGGGTAGCTGGGGTCGGGGCGTTACATTGACCCTTATCTAATGTACATATTACCACATGAACCATCATTTATGTCTCATTCCATTTCCAAAAAACACATTTTTAGACATTAAATCTATTGAAAATAAAATCTAGTTCTCATATAATAATGTTACCCACTCATCAACCATAAAATTTTAAATTTCCACTAAAATACATATCTTATAACAAAGGGGATATTTACACCAATTATTTCCCATGAATAATATATCCAATACTACAAGGTATCATGGAAAAAAATTAATAAACCTTTTACTCCACTAATACCATGTGTGACCTCAACAATATATTCTCAAATCAAATACACTCTGGAGACTACAAATATATAAAATACTCAATGATAATCAATTTTAACCTATATTCATATTCCTACTAGGATCCATCAACACTCTTACTATAAATGGAAGGGAGATTACTGAAGACAAGTTAAATAAATAAGTTTCCCTCACCCATTATTATATTAGGGAAAACACATAGATCCCAAAACGTTTGGGTGTCAAAAAGGATATCTTACTCAGATAGGGTGAGTATGAAATTAAATGAAAATAAACGTATAATACATGCACACACATTCCAAGATAATACTTTTTACAACTAAATTTACCTATAAAACCCCATGAAAATTATCATACCACTTCCACTCTCTACTAGAAACCATTTCCACATTTATCTTATTAACTTAACCACTTTCTCGCAAAAAGAACACATCAATTCCAAAAATATCACCATGTAATCGTATTATTTCTTCAATTTCTAATTTAACATTTACAAATAATTTTATAATTATTGTTCTATTTTATTAGATATTTTATGAAAAACATTTTTTTGTCATTACCCTTGTTTATTTCTCTCTTTATCCATCCTTCTTGAGAATTAGCAATTCAATCATAGCTCATAGATCATTCATTTATAGAATAAGACTATTATAAAATTTTCTATTAACATGAGATTCTAAAGGGACCTTTTCCACTATAATATATTGTGACACCCCGAGATTTTATGAAAAATATTCTTTTAATTTCATTGATTTCATGTGTTGTACGTTACACCAAAATTAGACTATGCCTTATGCAACATCGTATTAGTATATATTATACACAAACACTATTATTGGCTTGTGTTACACACAATCACAACCTTCTTTGAAAGCGTGTGTAGTACGCAATACAAGGTTTCACTAAAAAAATCTATTGTTATAATATTGTTATGGACTAGCCATTATCAATAGTATTAACTACATTTTGAATTTTATAACATTATTATTCTTCTTACACATTTTTTAAAACATGGTATGTCAACAAAATAAAATTTTCTGGTAAAATAAGTATTTTTCAAAAAATGCAGTTTTGCCACCTTTTGATGGTGCACCCACATTATATCTAGTATTTTTTGGGTTTATAAGTTTAATTTGAAAAAATAAAATTTTTCATTGGAATTAGTATATAAAAATTTACTTTGGATAAATTTTTTGTATTATTCTGATAACTTTTATATTTTAATGAATAATAAAAACACGCTATATTTTAATTAAAAACAACTTTTTTCATCGCAATAAGTTATATTGTTAAATTATAATATTGAATGGTTTTAAAGTATAAATAGAATATATTTTTACCATTTAATATAATTTATTTCATTACCATTAATTTTACATTGAATTAGTAGGTAAAAACATTTCAATATTTGGAAATGTTTTAACTTTTAAAACTCGTATTCTTAACGAAGGGATAAATTTTAAATTAATTAATACAACTTGTGTGTTTTGAATTTTGAAAAATGGATTCCATATTTGAATTAATTGGGTCCAAATTATGCTAATAGGTTACTTTTTTTTATATTATGAATAGTAATTACGGAAATTTTTATTTATTACAGTTAAACGTAAATCGGGTAATTATGGGTAAAAATAAGATTATAAAATTACCCTAACACCAGAAAACATTCTATTGGATGAATAAACATCGACCCATATCACCTATGGGTTGGAATATATTCAGTTTAAGGACTTTTTACCATTAAAAATAATTTAATTATTATTAAAACCAAAGAATGTGACAACATGTCACTCTCTTAAATCTTATAAGTATAATAATTTTCATTTAGTGATAAAATTCATGATACTACGAACACGAATAGTCTATAGAAATATAATAAAATTATCTACATCATGTGAATTTATTTTCAATTTTTAGGCATTAAATATTAATAATTAAAGGTGACATAATAGTGATGTTGAAATTATATTATTGATTGAAATATCAAATAAATGGTGTTAAAAATATTAAAATAAATATTATATGAACTATTTAATGTTATACACTAATTGTATTGATATATATGACATTTTATGAATCTATTAAATATTTTAGTTTGAACATATATTCTGTTTGGATTTTATTTAAATTAAAATAAATGAATAGTGACAAAATTCACACTATTGTTATTTTATAAAAATCACATAATATAAAATTATTTAGAAATAACAAAAATATTTAAAAATTTATCAATTAAAATTTATATGGTATAAAATTTCCAAAATTATCCAATTATGAAAAATTCACAACACATAAGTAATCATTTATGACAATTTAAATTTTAGAATCTTATTACCATAAATAAGATTAAATAAATTAAATAAGGATAAATCAAGTTGATAAGTTTTAAAATAAATTTCCAGCATGTATAAATATTATTGGTTGATTAAATTACAACCCTATCTCATCTAATATTCGAATAAGAGTCATTTTTTGAGGTTTTTATGTGGTGTTTGATTTATTATAAATTAATATTTTTGAAGGTTCCAAAGGTGCCCCTATCCACCCTTATAAAAGGGAACCACCTCCCTATTCTATTTACACAATTTTGATCTTTCAAGATCAGCCACACCCTGCCCATTTCCCTTCTCAACTTCCCTAGAAACATTATAAAGGTTCTATTCTCCTAAAAATACCAACTCTAGTGCCTTAAGAGGAAGCTTAGAAGAGATGCGTCGAAGAAAAGGTAATCTCTTCTACTAATTCTCTCAAGTTTCTTTATTATTTAACTTATTATTATTTAGTTGTTTAATTATAAAGTAATAACATCATTATCACTAATATAATATAATTTTATTATAAATATTAAACAACCCCATTTCACCTTCTATCAATCCTACGAAAAATGAAATCACTCCGCGTGCGTACGTACGGAATACCATCTCCACGCCGTGGTGTAATTAGTTTTTCCACAACCACCTTACTTGGATGGATATAATGGTGTAAAGAATAAATATATATGGTTATTATAACATCATATAGATTCTGATATATCATATCATTCACTCCAATGCTACTCAATAATTATGGGAACGATATCATCGCTCGTGCGTACGTATGGACTACCGTCTCCACGAACGCGATGAGATTCATTTTCCATGATTAACCATTAAAGTATGATTATAAAGTACATATATAATAAATAATCATGAAAGATATTACATAATAATGATATATGATTTATGTACATATATGTTTCATTTAATTAGTTCCATTCAATAAGGAAATGAAAACAGTGTTCAAGCATACGTACGGCCTACCGTCTCCATGAACGGTGTATTTCATTCCATTTATCAATGTATCATATATATTTATATACTGAATATATATTATATATTAATAATGTTTTACATTCTGGAATTAATTAAATCCGGATATGAGTAATAATATCAATAACAACAAATTGAAACATGTACGATAAATGAAATGATTTTACCCAAAACACTGCTTTAACATGGAATTTACAAAGGAATGGGTAATATGAATTCCTAAGTGAACCATATATGATATCATAACAATTAATATGATTCATTATTAATTAAATGACATTATTTAAATCATTATACAGAAGGTTCGGAGACATACAAAGCATATTAGACATAAGGTAAGGAATAACTTTTCCAATCTCATTTTTATCTAAGATTGTTTAATTGTAAGTATTAACTGGGGTTATATTTAGCAACCATGTCCCTATTTTCTAAAAATGGTTTCATGTATTTTTAAATTTATTTTTAACAATTTTTGACTTTTACTACATGGTATTTAAGGAATATTTCTTTTTTTACCATACAGGGTACTATTTGATTTTTCCAGAAAAAGTACGAGAAGAATGTTTTTTTAACTTATACGGCATGAAGAGATTTTTATGGTTTCATAAAGCCTTATTTTCATGAATATTCCTCCACAATATTTCATGATTATTCTCAACAAAACCCTTTTATTTTAAAATTGCATGGGATTTTGTGAAAGAAAAATGATTCTGAAGAAGAAAGGATATTTTCTCAAGAATTCATTTCGAGTGTTTTGTCAATACTATTTTCATCTAAGATGACATTATTTAGTATGATTATGTTTCAAGTATAATGTATCTATGATTTAAATGTTTAAACTTTTCTTATCATGAAATGATATCCATTTTTTTATATGGATTATGTTATGATGGGATGATTTTTATGAAACCCATTTTAATCTTTGGGTTATGATGAATAATTTATGTTTATTTTGTGGCACAGGTAAGAATGATTTCATTATGGGATGGGTGGGACCTATATCTCCCTCCAATTAATTGTATAAATATTTATATCTCATGAGATAGAAATGACATTAATGGTAAGTTAATACAGTTCAGTGATACAGGACTGGAATGAGGAGTGAACTCGATTCAGAAAGGGACTTTCTCCGCTAAGATGGTCTTAGAAGAAATACCTTGGATACTATGGAAATCATATCATTTTTAATGGTTTTCCACAATTACATGTTTTATTTCTATTCTATTTTATCATGATTGATGTTCCTTTATGATATATACCTTACGTACTTCAAAGATTTATGTCTTTGATCAAGATTTTGATGATTAGATTTTATGTTCATGTTTTTGCATTCAAATGATTATGGATTGTTTTCTATTTTCTATGTTTACCCTTACTGAGCATTTAAGATTTCCCTTTTTATGTTTTATTTTCCCCAGGATATAAAGAAAGGTTTTAGGTAAGAAACCTAACGGGGAAGATCTTTATGGGAGATGTTGAAGATCTTTCACCATGATTAGAAGATTATTTTTCTGAGTTTCCAAATACACTATACTATTACGGTACTTTGGTGTCTGTTTTTGTTATGTATTAAGTATTATGTTAATGTAATGTAATGTCCATGTACGTCAAGTTTGGGGTCCCTACAGTTTTTATCAGAGGAAAGGTTTAGTTAACCTTTGGAAACTAGGATGCGAAAACTTTAGTGAAATCCCTAGAGATATTTATAAGGAATGTCTACGGATGTCTCTATGGTTAAGTATAAGTATAGGTTATAGTCCAAGAAATATGGTAACGATATTAAAATTAAACCTAAGATGTTAGATATTGGAGGTATTCCCCCTTTATTATGTTGTTTTTATAGCATGATTGTTTCCTCTCACACTGTTCTTTTGGGGTTTTAGACGATGTCTGGAACCTGAAGGAGCCATGCAGATCAATGTAATGGGAAATGAAATTATTTTCCTCTTGAACAAACCAATGTTATGGAAGATGGAGTGAAAAATCTTATTTCTATACTTACACAAGCTTTGAATCATTTTGGACATCCGAATGAGCAGATAAGGTAACAATACTCTATTAAGTCCTTCATCAGGAAACGTCCACCTTCTTTCAGTGGGTCTTCGGATCCTCTTGTTGCTGAACAATGGATGAGTACCATTGAAAAGATATTTTCCATACATTGCTGTTCAGAACATAAAAACATCATTCTGGCTATTTATTGTTAATAAGGTGAATCATATCAATGTAGGACTCTAATTAAAAATACAAGGCCCTGAGATGAAATTGAATCAATGGAACGAGATGAGTTCAAAAAAGTGTGTTTCAATAAGTACTTACCTCGTATTCTTCGAACAAAAATGGAAAAGGATTTCCTTGAGATTAAGAAAAAGGATGATGAATTTGTTGGTATATATGAAGCGAATTTTACAAGGCTTTCAAGGTATTCATCTGGCTTTATCATCCAACCTTAAAGTAAAGTTGATCGATTCTTAAGTGGCTTAAAACCAAGTCTTTGAAGTGCATTAGCTATAAGAGTCTTCAGTAGCTATAATGAAATTGTGTGTTTTTCTATCTAAGTAGAAATGAAATTTGGTGTTACATATCCATCTCATGGTTTTGACAAGAAATGAAAGATGGATTTCAAGGAGAAATCTCAAAATAATGGTGAAAAAAAAAGATGAATGTTTTTTATGCTTAAAGTGTGGAATGAAGCATGGTGGATATTGTATTAAAGGGACTAGAAAATGTTTTATGTGTGGAAAAGAAGGACATCGAGCATCTAACTGTATAATTAATGTAAAAAGGGTTGTTAATGATGTGAATAATGAAAATACTGAAGAGAACGCACCACCAACACTTTAATACTTCAAATACAAGGAAATGGGGAATTATGCTAATCATTGCCCTAATCCAAGGGTTAATGATGATCAAATTGAGCAACCTGTTAAGGAAAAAATAATGGGAAGTCACAAGGGATCACTATTTGTGATGTTGAGTATGACAATGATGTTGTGTAAATACTATGTGTTTATGTAATGGGATTTCAAAATAGTATCATGGAATCTCATTTATGGTAGCGTGGAATTTTGGAAAATCTTTGTTGTGGTTTTCAATAATTATATGGTACCGCTAACCATGAAAAGTGATTGAAATATTTTTTCAAAGAATATGATATGCGCATAATTTAGGGTTAAAAAAATGAAATGATCTCATGACTGATATAAGGACAATGTTATATCATGGTTTGAGTATACATAAATTTTGGGATTTTGGTATGTGGAAGGTGTTAAATTTTGACAACATTCATGTTTTCACTAAGGTTCAATGGGTATTTCAAGAGAATACATGATTATGGTATTCAAATGTTTGTAATGTGATCAACAATATATATCGTATGATATATGGGGGATAAATGATGGTATTCACATGCTCAGTATATGACATTTTTAGAAATTGTTTTCTTTATACTATGAGCATGGACAGAAGTATTTTGGATAAGCCTAAAGATTGGAAAGGATTATATGGAACATAAGTTAGTATTGTTTAGGATAGAAGTTTTTTCTATATTATTGATGGAATGTTATAATAATGTAGTTTTAGAAAAAGGAAAACCTGCAGGACGGGCAACAACCCATCGTGTCGGACAAGGCTGTGGGAATCGAACCCACAACCGAAGTGCGATAGGCATGTATCACCAACCACTGGCCTACAGAAAGTTCCTAGTTAGTAGAAACTAGATTTTTTATATTAAGTTTTATGATAGATTAAGTATAAGTCCATTTTTTGAATGATATACGATTAACCTCTCCATATATGGACTTATGTATATTTGACAACTTTTTCTAACCTTTTGTTTGAGACAAACGGAATGACCCATCATTCTATCGCATGATCTGCTAACACTTCATGGATGATAAATTCAACTTTATTTCATTAAGAGATGATGTGGAAATTGTTCAAGGAAAAAACAACAGTGAGATTATACCAAAATCAATTAATTATTTCTTTCAATTCAAAAATTCGTCAACCTTAGTGAAATGATCTTCAAAACCAAAAATGTTATCTTAATGTCCTTATATTTGATGAATCATATGGTACCTTAGATCATAAAAAAATTATGGATTTGTGATTGTTGGCTTTTTCATATCCTAGTTCTATACCACTCTCCATCAGAACTTGATGGTTTGATTTCTCTTCCATATCTATATTTTCACCAATGTTCTCCTATGTGGAAACCCAATGATTAGTTAATTTGGGTAACCGTTACGTTTCATAATTTAGTTTTTAAAGTTCATTTTTGGTATTCCTTTTTATGATGTGGGTTTCTATTAAAGAAACATTCAAGTAGTAAACCATTTATAACCCCGACGAATTTCGAGGGCGAAATTCATTTTAAGGGGTAGAATGTAACACCCAGAGATTTTATGAAAAATATTCTTTTAATTTCATTGATATCGTGTGTTGTACATTACACCAAAATTATCTTATGTTATCCGCAACACTGTATTAGATTATATTATAGGCAAACACTCTTATTGGCTTTCATTACACGCAATCGCAACCTTCCTCGATAGCGTGTGTAGTACGCAATACTGGGTTTCACTAAAAAATGATATATTGTTATAATATTTTTATGGACTAACCATTGTGAATAGTATTAACTATATTTTGAATTCTATAACCTTATTATTCATCTTACACATTTTCTAAAACAAGGTATGTGAAGAAAATAAATTTTTCAGGTAAAATAAGTATTTTTAAAAAAATGCAGTTTTTCGCCTTTTGATGGCGCACCCACATTAAATATAGTTTTTTACAGGTTTATAAGTTCAATTTAACAAAATAAAATTTTTCTTTGGAATCTGTATATTAAAATTTACTTTGGATAAATTTTTCATATTATTCTGATAACTTTCATATTTTAATGAATAGTAAAAACATGATATATTTTAAATAAAAACAACTTTTTTCATCGCAATAATTTATATTGTTAAATTATAATATTTAATATTTTAAAAGTATAAATAGAATATATTTTTACCCTTTAATATAATTTATTTCATTACTATTAATTATACATTGAATTCATATGTAAAAACATTTCAATCTTTGGCAATGTTTTAACTTTTAAAACCCATTTTCTTAACAACTGGAATAATTTTAAATTAATTACTACAACTTCTGTATTTTGAATATTTAAAAATTTATTTCATATTTGAATTCAGTGGGTCCAAATTATGTTAATAGTTATTTTATTTCTTTTGATATTATGAAAAGTAATTACAGTAATTTTTATTTACTACAGTTAAAGGTAAATCGGGTAATTAAGGGTAAAAATAAGATTATAAAATTACCCTAACAGCTGCCAAATTTTTATTAGATGACTAAAAGTAGACCCATATAACCTAAGGGTAAGAATATATTCATTTTAGGGACTTTTTTCCAAGAAAATAATTTAATTATTATTAAAACCAAAGAAAGTGACAACATGTCACTCTCTTAAATCTTAAAAGTATAATAATTTAAATTTAGTGACAAAAATCATGAAACTTCAAACATGAATATTATCAAAAAATATAATAAAATTATCTACAACATGTAAATTTATTTAGAATTTTTAGGGATTAAATAATTATCATTAAAGGTGACACAATAATGATGTTCAAATTTTCTTATTGATTGAAATATCAAATAAATGTTTTTAAAAATATTAAAATAAATATTATATGAACTATTTAATGTGATCCACTAATTTTCTAGAAAAATATGACATTTTATAAATCTATTAAATATTTTAGTCCGAACATATCTTCTGTGTGAATTTTATTTAAATTCAAATAAATGAATAGTGTCAAAATTGACATTTGATATTTTATAAAAAGAACATTATATAAAATTGTTTAAAAATCACAAAATATTTAAAAAATTATAAATTAAAATTTATATTGTCGAAGATGTCATAAATTATCCAATTATACACAATTTACAACACATAAGTAATTATTTATAACAATTTAAATTTAAGAATCTTATTACCACAAATAAGATTAAATAAATTAAATAAGGATAAATCAAGTTGATAAGGATTAAAATAAATTTACAACATGTCAAAATTTTATTAGTTGATTATATTACAACCCTATCACATTTAATCATCGAATAATAGTCATTTTTAGAGGTTTTTAAGTGGGTTTTTATTTATTACAAATTAATATTTTTGAGGTTTCCAAAGGTACCCCTCTCCTCCCTTATAAAAGGGCACCTAATCCCTATTCTATTTACACAATTTTGAGATTTCAGGATCGACCAACCCCTTCCCATTAACCTTATAAACTTACCTAGAAACATTATTAAGGTTATGGTATCCTCAAAAGACCAACTCTAGTGCCTTAATAGTAAGCATAAAAGAGATGCGTCGAAGAAGTGGTAATCTCTTCTACCGATTCTCTCACGTTTTTTCTTCTTCAACTTCTTCTTATTTAGTTTTTTCGTCATTAATTAATAACATTTTTATAACCAATATACTTATATGTTATTATAAATATGAAAAAACCCCATTCCACCTTCTATCAATCCTACAGAAAATGAAATCACCGCGCGTACGTACGTACAGAATACCGTCTCTACACCGTGGTGTAATTAGTTTTTCAACAACCACCTTACATGGAAGGGTATAATGGTGTAATGAATAACAATATATGGTTATTGTAAAATCATACTGATTCTGATATATTATATCATTCACTCCAATTCTATTCAATAATTATGGGAACGATATCATTTCTCGTGCGTATGTACGGACTGCTGTCTCCACGAACGCGATGAGATTCATTTTCCATGATTAACCATTCATGTATGATTATAAAGTGTATATATATAATAAATAATCAGGAATGATATTACATAATAATTATACAATATTTATGTACATATATGTTTCATTTACTTAATTCCATTCAATGAGGAAATGAAAACAGCATTCACACCTACATACTGCCTACCGTCTCCATGAACGGTGTATTTCATTCCATTTAATGTTATATCATATATATTTATATACTGAATATATATTATATATAAATCATGTATTAAATTCTTTATTTCAATAAATTGGGATATGAGTAATAATATCAAGAACAATAAATCGAAACACTTATTAAAAATTAAATGATTTTACCCAAAACACTGCTTTAACATGGAATTTACAAAAGAACGAGTAACATAAAGTCATAATTGAACCATATATGATATCATAACAATGAATATAGTTCGGTAATAATTCAATGAAATTATTTAAATCATTATACATGTGGTTCGGATATATACAAAGCATATCGGAAAAAAGGTAAGGGATAACTTTTCCAATCTCATTTTTTTTTCAAAATTGTTTATTCATAAGTATTAAATGGGGTTATATTTATCATCTATGTCCCTATTTTCAAAAAATTGTTTCATTTATGTTTAAAGTCATTTTTACCCATTTTTGACTTTTACTACATGGTATGTAAGGAATCTTTCTTTTGTTTACCATAAAAGGTACTTTTGGACTTTTCCGGCAAACGTATGAGAAGAATGTTTTTTAACTTATACGGCATAAACCGATTTTTACGGTTTCATAAAGCCTTATTTCCATGAATATTTCTCCAAAATATTTCATGATTATTCCCAAAAAAATCCTTTTATTTTAAAATTTCAGGGCATTTTTTGAAAAGAAATTGATTTTGAAGAAGAAAGGATATTTTCCTTAAGAATTCATTTCAAGTGTTTTGTTAAGATTATATTCTATCTAAGATGTCATTATTTAGTATGATTATGTTTAAATTATAATGTCTCTATGATTTACATTGTTTCACTTTTCATAGGATGAAATGATATCCATTTTTTTATATGAAATATGTTATGATGGGATGATGTTTATGAAACCCATTTTATTCTTTGGGTTATGATTAATGATTTATGTTTATTTTGTGGCAGAAGTAAGAATTATTTCATTATGAGATGGGTGGGACCTATATCTCCCTCCAATGAATTGGGTAAAGATTAATATCTCATGGGATAGACATGGCTGGAATGGTAAGTTAATCTAGTTTAGTGATACAGGTCTAGAATGAGGAGTGAACTCGATTCAGAAAGGGACTTTGTCCACTAAGATGGTCTTGGCTGTAATGCCTTGGATACTATGGAAATCCTATCATGTTATTAATGTTTTTCACCAATTACATGTTTTGTTCCTATTCTATTTTATCATTATTCATGTTCCTTTATGATATATGCCTTATGTACTTCAATGATTTATGTCTTTGCTCAAGATTTTGATGTTTAGATTTTATGTTCATGTTTTTTCATTCAAATGTTTATGGATTGTTTTATGTTTTCTATGATTACCCTTACTTAGCATTTAAGATCACCCTTTTCATGTTTTCTTTTCCCCAGGATATAAATAAAGGTTTTAGGTATGAAACATAAAGGGGAAGATCTTTATGAGAGATGTTGAAGATCTTTCACCATGATTAGAAGATTATTTTTTCGAGTTTGCAAAGACACTAAACTATTACGGTCCTTTGGTGTCTATTTTTGTTATGTATTAAGTGTTATTCTAATGTAATGTAATGTCCATGTATGTCAATTTTGGGGTCTCTATAGTTGGTATCAGAGGAAAGGTTTAGTTACCCTTTGGAAACTAGGATGCGAAAAATTTAGTGAAATCCCTAGAGATATTTCTAAGGTATGTTTAGGGATGTCCATAAGGTTAAGTATAAGTATAAATTATAATCCTAGAATTATGGTAACGATATTAGAATTAAACCTAATATGTTATATATTGGAAGTACACCACCTTTATTATATTGTTTTCCTAGCATGATTTTTGCCTCTCACGCTGTTCTTCTTGGGTTTTAGACAATGGTTGGAACCCGAAGGAACCATGTTGATCAATGTAATGGGAAAGTCAATGATTGTCCTCTTGAAAAAACCCATGTTATGGTATTGGGAGTGAAAAAACTTATTTCCATACTTAAAAAAGCTATGAATCATTCTGTAATTCCAAACGAGCAGAGAAGGGAACAATATTCTACTAAGTCCCTCATGAGGCAACGTCTACCTTCATTCAGTGGGTATTCTATTCCACTTGTTGCTGAACAATGGATCAATACCATTGAAAAGATATTTTCCACACTTCGTTGTTTGGAACATGAAAATGTCATTCTGGCTATTTACCATTTATAAGTTGAATCATATCAATGGTGGACCCTAATTAAAAATACAAGACCCCGAGATGAAATTGAATCCATAGAATTTGATGAGTTCAAAAACATATTTTTTAATATGTACTTCCCTCGTATTCTTCAAACAAATATGGAAAAGGATTTCCTTGATCTTAAGAAAAAGGATGATGAATCTATTGGTATAAACATAGAAATTTTTATAAGGCTTGAAAGGTATGAATCTGGCATTATCATCCAACCTGAATGTAAAGTTGATCGATTCTTGAGTGGCTTAAAACCAAGTCTTCGAAGGGAATTAGATATAAGAGACTTTAGTAGCTATGAAGAAATTGTGTGTTGTGCTATCAAGGTAGAAATGGAAGTTGGTGTTACATATCCATCTCATGGTTTTGACAAGAAACGAAAAATGGAGTTCAAGGAGAAATCTCAAAATAATGGTGAAAAATGAATGTTTCTTTATTCTCAAAGTGTAGAATGAAGCATGGTGGAAATTCTTTTAAAGGGACTATAAAATGTTTTATGTGTGGAAAAGAAGGTCATCGGGAAGCTGAGTGTCGAAGTAATGGAAAAATGGTTGCTAATGAAGTGAATAAAGAAAAGACTGAAGAGGACGTACCACCAACACTTCAATGCTTCAAGTGAAAGGAAATGGGGCATTATACAAATCAATGCCCTAATTCAGGGGTTAACTGTGATCAACTTGAGAAACCTATTAAGGAAATGGATAAAGGGAAGTCACATTCGATCACTATTTGTGATGTTGAGTATGACAATGATGGTGTGTAATGATTAAGTATTTATGTAATAGGATTTCAAAATAGTATCATGGAATCTCATGTATGGTATCGTTGAATTTTGCAATATGCATGTTGTGGTTTTAATTAATTATATGGTACTTCTAACCATGAAAAGTTATTGAAATATTTTTGGAAAGAAGATGATAAGTGCATAATGAAGGGATAAAAAATGAAATGAGCTCATAACTGATATAAGGACAAAGTTATATCATGGTTTGAGTATATAGAAATTTTGGGATTTTGGTATGTGGAAGGTGTTAAACTTTGACAGCATTCATGTTTTCACTAAGGTTCAATGGGTATTTCAAGAGAATACATGTTTAAGGTATTCTAATGTTTGTAATGTGACCAACAAGATATATCATATGATATGTCGGGGATAAATGATGGTATTCACATGCTCGGCAGATGACATTTCTAGTGATTGTTTTCTTTATACTATTAGCTTGGACAGAAGTATTTTGGATAATCCTAAATATTAGAAAGCATTATATTGGACATAAGATAGTATTTATTAAGGCTATAATTTTTTTGATATTATTGATGGAATGTTATTATAATATAGTTTTAGAAAAAGGATAAACTGAAGGATGGGTGACAACCCATCGCGTCGGACAAGGCCATGGGAATCGAACCCACAACCATAGTGTGATAGGCCTTTATCGCCAACCACTGGCCTACAAAAAGTCCTTGGTTAGTATAAACTAGATTTATTATATTAATTGGTATGATAGATGAATTATAAGTCCATTTTTGGAATCATATACGATTAACCTCACAATAGATGGACTTATGTATATTTGAAAACTTTTGCTAAGCTTTTGTTTGAGACAGATGGAATAACCCATCATTCTATCGCATGATCTTCTAACACGTAATAGAAGACAAATTAAACATAATTTCTTTAATAGATGATGTGGAAATTGTTCAAGGGACAAACAACGGTGAGATTGTACCAAAATCATGTAAGTATTTCTTTTAATTCAAAAATTCTTCAACATTACGGAAATGTTCATGAAAACCAAAAATGTTGTCCTAATGTCCTCATATCCGATGAATCAGATGTTACCTTAGATTATAACAAATTTATGGATTTTTGTTTGTTTTATTTTTCAAGCCATGTTCTCTACCACTCTCTATCAGAACATGATGGTTAAATTTCTCTTCCATATCCATATTTTCACCTATTTTCTCCTATGTGGAAACCTAGTGATTAGTTAATTTGGGTAACCGTTACGTTTCATAATTTAGTTTTTAAAGTTCATTTTGGTATTCCTTTTTATGTTGATTATTTCTATTAAAGAAACTTTTAATTAGTACCATTTATAACCCCGACGAATTTTGAGGGTGAAATTCAGTTTAAGGGGGGTAGAATGTAACAACCTGAGATTTTATGAAAAATATTCTTTTAATTTCATTGATGTCTTGTGTTGTACGTTACACCAAAATTATCTTGTGATATATGAAACACTGTATTATCATATATTATACGCAAACACTATTCTTGGCTTGCGTTACATGAAATCACAACCTTCCTCGATAGCTTGTGTAGTACGCAATACTGGGTTTCCCTAAAAAATGATATATTGTTATAATATTATTATGGACTCTCCGTTGTGAATAGTATTAACTAAATTTTTAATTTTATAACATTATTATTCATGTTACACATTTTTTAAACCATGTTATGTGAACAAAATATATATTTCGGGTAAAATAAGTATTTTAAAAAAAATGCAGTTTTGCCGGCTTTTGGTGGAACCCCCCATTAAATCTAATTTTTGGCATGTTCATAAGTTCAATGTTACAAAATTAAATTTCTAGTTGGAATCAGTATATAAAAATTTACTTTCTATAAATGTTTCATAATATTCTGATAACTTTCATATTTTAATGAATAGTAAAAACACGCTATATTTTAATTAAAAACTACTTTTTTATCACAATACATTATATTGTTAAACTATAATATTGAATGGTTTTAGAGTATAAATAGAATATATTTTTACCATTTAATTTAATTTATGTCATTAACCTTAATTTTACATTGAATTCATAGGTAAAAACATTTCAATCTTTGGCAATTTTCAACTTTTAAAACCCGTTTTCTTAAAAACGTGATCAATTTTAAATTAATTTCTACAACTTATGTGTTTTGAATTTTGAAAAATGGAATAAATATTTGAATTCAGTTGGTCCAAATTGTTTTAAGAGGTTACTTTTGTTATTTTTGATATTATGAATAGTAATTACGGTAATTTTTATTTACTACAGTTAAAGGTAAATTGGGTAATTAATGGTAAAAATAAGATTATAAAATTACTCTAATAGCTGGAAAAATTATATTGGATGACTAAAAGTAGACCCATATCACCTAAGGGTTGGAAGAGATTCATTTTAGGGACATTTGACACTGAAAATAATTTAATTATTATTCAAACCAAAGAAAGTGACAACATGTCACTCTCTTACATCTTATAAGTATAATAATTTTAATTTACTAATAAACTTCAAGAAACATCGAAAATGAATATTCTCCTAAAATATAATAAAATTATCTACATCATGTGAATTTATTTAAAAATTTTAGGTATTAAATAATAATCATTAAAGGTGACACAATAGTTATGTTGAAATTATCTTATTGATTGAAATATCAAATAAATGGATTTAAAAATATTAAAATAAATATTATATGAACTATTTAATGTTATACACTAATTTTATAGATAAATATGACATGTTATGAATCTATTAAAGATTTTATTTAGAACATATCTTCCGTGTGGATTATATTTAAATTCAAATAAATGAATAGTGTCAAAATTGACACTATTGTTATTTTATAAAAATAACATAATTTAAAATTGTTTAAAAATCACAAAAATATTTAAAAAATTATAAATTAAGATTTTTATGGTCTAAAATGTATTAATGTATCCAATTATGGACAATTAAAAACAGATAAATAAATTATTTATAACAATTTAAATTTTAGAATCTTATTACCACAAATAAGATTAAATAAATTAAATAAGGATAAATCAAGTTGATGAGGTTTAAATAAATTTCCAACATGTATAAATTTTATAGGTTGATGATATTACAACCATATATCATCTAAATTTTGAATAATAGTCATTTATTGAGGTTTTTATGTGGGTTTTGATTTATTATAAATTAATATTTTTGAGGTTTCCAAAGGTTCCCCTCTCCTCCCTTATAAAAGGGAACCTCATCCCTCTTCTATTTACACAATTTTGATCTTTAAAGCTCAGAAAAACCCTTCCCATTTCCTTTATAAACTTCTCTAGAAACATTATATAGGTTCTGGTCTCATCAAAATACCAACTCCAGTGCCTTAATAGGAGGTTTAAAAGAGATGCGTCGAAAAAGAGGTAATCTCTTCTACCGATTCTCTCAAGTTTCATTCTTCTTCATCTAAATCTTCTTTAGTTGTTTCATTATAAAATAATAACATCAGTATAAATAATATAATTATATGTTATAATAAATATGAAACAACTCCATTTCACCTTCTATCCATCCTACAGAAAATGAAATCAATGCGTGTTCGTATGTACGGAATACCGTCTCCACGCCGTAGTGTAATTAGTTTTTCCACCGCCACCTTACATGGATGGGTATAATGGTGTAATTAATAACTATATATGGTTATTGTAACATCATACTGATTATGATATATTATATCATTCACTCCAATTCTATTCAATTATTATGGGAACGATATCATCGCTCTTGCGTACGTACGGACTACCGTCTCCACGAACGCAATGAGATTCATTTTCCATGATTAACCATTGTAGTATGATTATAAAGTATATATATAATAAATAATCATGAAATATATTACATAACAATGATACTAGATTTATTCACATTTATGTTTCATTTACTTAATTCCATTCAATAAGGAAACGAAAAGAGCGTTCATGCGTACGTACGGCCTACCGTCTCCATGAACCGTGTATTTCATTCCATTTATCGATCTGTCATGTATATTTATATAATGAATATATATTATATATAAAACCTGTTTTAAATTCTTTAATTAATTAAATCATGACATGTGTAATAATATCAAGAACAAAAAATCAAAACACGTATGATAAATGAAACGATTTTACCCAAAACGCTGCTTTAACATGGAATTTACAAAAGAACTGGCAATATAAAGTCATAAGTGAACCATATATGATATCATAACAATTAATATGATTCTTTAATAATTCAATTATACTATTTTAATCATTATACATGAGGTTCAGATATATACGAAGCAAATCAGACATAAGGTAAGGGATAACTTTTCCAATCTCATTTTTATCCAAGATTGTTTATTCGTTAGTATTAACTGGGGTTATATTTATCATTCATGTACCTGTTTTATAAAAATGGGTTTTTGTATGTTTAATGGCATTCTTACCCATTTTTAACTTTTACTACATGGTATGTAAGGAATATTTTTTTGTTTACCGTACAAGGTACTTTTTGACTTTTCTGGAAAAAGTATGAGATGAATTTTTTTTAACTTATACGGCATGAAAGGATTTTTACAGTTTCATAAAGCCTTATTTTCATGAAGCTTACTCCACAAGATTTCATTATTATTCTCAACAAAATCCTTTTCATTTAAAATGTCATGTCATTTTGTGAAAAGAAATTTATTTTAACGAAGAATGGATATTTTCATCAAGAATTCATTTCAAGTGTTTTGTCAAGACTATTTTCCATCTAAGATGAAAATATTTAGTATGATTATGTTTCAAGTATAATGTATATATGATTTACATGGTTTAAAATTTATTATGATGAAATGATATCAACTTTTATATGGATTATGTTATGATGTAATGATGTTTATGAAACCCATTTTATTCTTTGGGTTATGATGAATGATTTATGTTTATTTTGTGGCACAATTAATAAAGTTTTCATTATGATATGGGTGGGACCTATATATCCCTCCAATGAATTGGTTAAAGATTTATATCTCATGGGATATACATGGCTGGAATGGTATGTTAGTCTGGTTCAGTTATATATGACTGGAACGAGGAGTGAACTCGATTCAGAAAGGGACGTTGTCCACTAAGATGGTCTTGGCAGCAATGCCTTGGCTACTATGGAAATCATATCATGTGGTTAATGGTTTTCCACAATTATATGTTTTATTCCCATTCTATTTTACCATGATTTTTGTTCCATTATGATATATTCCTAACGTACTTCAATGATTTAGGTCTTTGCTCAAGATTGTGATGTTTAGATTTTATGTTCATGTTTTTGCATTCAAAGGTTTATGGATTGTTTTATGTTTTATATGTTTACCCTTACTGAGCATTTGAGCTCACCCTTTTTATGTTTTCTTTTCCCTAGAATATAAATAAAGGTTTTAGGTAAGAAACCTAAAGGGGATGATATTTATGGGAGATTTGGAAGATCTTTCACCATGATTAGAAGATTATTTTTCTGAGTTTCCAAAGACACTAAACTATTAGGGTCCTTCAGTTTCTGTTTTTGTTATGTATTAAGTATTATGCTAAATTAATGTAACGTCCATGTACATCAAGTTTGAGATCTCTACATATATTACCCCCTTGACATAAATAAAAATTACATAAAAACTCACACATCACATGCCAAATTACACTCTATTAACACAACCACCACACATAAACTCCATTTTTCTTCTCATGTCAACCAATTGAAATATAAATTTAAAATAAAACTTTATATTACCTTAAAAACCATTATACTCCATAAATATTCCCTTATAATAGAAAAAATGATTGAATAATCCAAAAAAATAACAATGATGACTTATATTATCCAAATTTAGCATTAACTGCCATATAAATTCCAATTTAGGAACATGTTGTTATCGTAATTTATAATTTCATACATGGAATCTATTTAAAAATTCCATATTTCTGAAAATAGATATATTTTTATTTTAGTGAATTTACTTATTATTTAATTTGATTCTAGGAATAAAATAATAAAAATAACACAATAACCGCATAAATTTGAACAATTTCATCACCAATAATGAAATAATTATCAATATCCTATGAAATGTCATGGAAAACATATAACATCATGTGATTCACCCCTTCACATAAATTTCCATTATGCATAATTATTTATATATTTTATTAAAATTTACAACATCCACATAAATTAAAAAATATAATTATAATTCTCCCATATACACAAAAAATAAGATATTTCTTGAATCCCCAGCCTCAATTAAATCATTAATAGTTTCTTCAAATTTTAAGAAGGGAGTTATTGATCACAAGTCTCAAATAACTTTGGGAAACCCCCAAAACCCAAGATCACATCAATACCTAGAAATCACTCAACATGAAACCAATCTAATCTAATTTTATCCCTTCTAGGATGGGAGAATATGTATAAAATATAACCAGAAAATAGGGGGAAGTCATCAATGATCCTAACCCATTGATCTCTTGAATCCAATGAATATTACACTCTATTTGAAACTCAAAGACCTCTAAACAATAATATTTTGTCACCCAAGCCTTGAGATAAATTTATAAACATCCCAGACAATTGATTATATAACCAGATTTATATCTATCAAGAAAATACACTTATCATTGAATGAAAATTCATTATCATACCACAATAGATCTACATCAACTATAGCCCATATATCACGCCATGAATCTATTATCGTTTCCTATATTTAAAACTTGGATGAAATCATAAATTTATTTTTTTCCAATAATATGTATACTATAAGAAAAGTATTATGGAATGACATCACTTCAAATAGAACATCAATGAAATAGTCTCCCAGCCTCCAAGACGTGATCCAGGTTCAAAAATGTGACACTTCTAAAAATATAACAAAACATATGTCACATATGTATCAAAACCACAAAAAAAGGTATGTGTAATGATGCATATTCACAAAAAATAATCCCCCAAGATAATATAATGGAATGAACCATAACTCTAATCCATAAGCATAAAATTGATAGAGGTCGTTATAATATTGATCATCAAGAATAAAAAGGCTTGTTAATATCATGGGAAGGATCATCACTTTTGAAAAAAATATCATCTTCAATCATTCATATTATTCTACGGAACTCCATTTTGAAAAAAAAATATCTCTTATCTCAAACACCAACTCCAACAAGACAAAAAATGGGCCATACCACATCATCCATAAAACAAAACATAAGAAACATATACTCCCCTCAACTATATACAACCCTTCATTAAATAATTCCCAAGGCCAATCAACTATATACTTCTCCAAAATAAAAATTTATCTCTTATAGAACCCCTCTCCCTTCAAACTCCACCAAAGTCCTTTATCACCAAAAATCCATACTATAATTGGATAGAAATTCCTTAACAAATATATTAGATACCTCTCAAAAAAATTCCATTATAAAGAATAGTAAATAAAACTATATAAAAAATTCCACAAACAAACATACCTCAAGAGATACCATTAAAATAATAGAATTCTATGATCAAATCATAATTAAACACCAGAATTATAAACTCATGAATAAAAAACCTAATAATTAATCGTTATCTATACAATAGAAAATAAAACATATCATAGATAAAAAATTCTTGCCTAAAAACAGACCTTGGAAATAAGAGAACATATATGACCCATACTCTCAATTACATTCCAATAACCTACTACACCACCACCAAATCCCAACCAAAAGTATAACACTCATAGATGAAAAATAATATTGAGTATTCTGAATGATGATAGGTAAATCCAAAAACATCACATTATCTTTTACATCCAACTCCACAAACCATAAATATGATAATATTCCTATAGATATAATTTGAGCTATGATTCATGGAATAAATCATAGATCTGTTTCAACCAAAGAGGAAGAACCAATAGATATAAAAACTCATCAACACATTGAAACACCTCATAAAATATAATTAACTATGGAGAAATATTAGTTTTATTTTCAAACTTTTGTTTACCCTGATAAGGTAAAAGTCTCACAAATAAATGACCAATTTTTTTAATAATCAATAGAATATATCTCTATTCTACATAAAACTTCTAACTATCATCCAACACCTCCATATTTTCATGAATCATCTATCCATTCCTAGTAATCACCAGTTTCACAATGGGTACAAGGAAATATGACTCCATAATCTCTATCTAACATAGTGTAGATCAAAAAGGCCACCCATAAAATTCCTCAAATTGAGCCATTATAATATAAAAGTGTCAGTAAGTGATATGCATAAACTCAACTAAATAATATTTCCTCAGTGAAGATATTCCAAAATATAGAATGCAGACACGATTCATATCCTATAATATCCAAAGAGGAGACTATGTCATCACATCTGTCTAAAGATATAATGGGGCTCTAAGTCCTATACATGTGAAACAAACATACTGAAGACCACTCTACACCCATGAAGTAATGTGAGGATCTTAATTAGGGATAATGATCCTCAGAACCCATTAATAACTCAATATATGATCCATATATTTTCCAATAGAAACATGTAAAACACTCAACTCCCTAATCACTAAGAAGTGAATCAAAATTATTAACTAATCTAAAATCACTCACACGACGTAAAATTCCTCGGGATTAGGGTTGAACGATAATGAATCCATTGATAATTATTTTTATTTTCAAATGGGTACATCAAATGGATGAAATAAACTTCATGGAATGAAATTCTCATTCTTTCCCACCTCCCAAATTAATCAACACTACATGAACTCAGTTATTTATCGCATAATACCTGGGAAGAAAATTATATTCCTCAACATATAGTTCACATCAGATATAAACATATACACGATCAATTTTAGGATACAAATCTCATGATTATGTCAATATTGTATACTTGAGAAAATAAATAAAATATTTTGAAACTACTTCTAATGTTAAACATGCTACAACCACACCTTTATAGTAGCAACATGAATTATATGATCACATATCACCTATACATTTGAGTCTCCCGACATACAATATTTTTCATACAAATCACAGATGATTGAATTATCAATTAAAATATTTTTCCTCTACGTTCAAAATGCATGTCATCTAGATACATCATTATAATATATTTTTTAAATCTGTTGACTTCCCTATACTCCCAAAAATCATATCCATATTAAATTATTCTTTTCGCATCAAAAATCACATTCAACTACCGTATATTATAGGATATCTAAAATTATTAAACATGTTGGAAAAATATCCATAATAATTGAGGAAAATTAATATATCATTGATAGAGGATATAATTTAGGCTATCATGATCTATGAAGACTATAATGTGGGTGTTTATGAGGTAATGTCAGCATCACTTTAGAGTAAATATTAATTTTTCCAACTCAAGATCAATGGTGTCACAGTTACAATTGTGGGGGTGTAATCAACTTGACCAATAAATATATATTTTTATTATTCTAAATAAAAACTCAACCTAGACCATGACTTTAATAATTGATAAAAACCTTGAGCACAACTCCATATTCTAGCAACTGAATGATAGGATCACTGACCATCAAGACCTTTAGGGATTAAAAATCTATCTAAAACTGATAATTCTAAATTAATTCCTAGACCTTCTAGTTCATGGATATCAAATAGGTATTTATATGATATAAATTATACAGAGAACATTGATAATAACCCTGGAGACCTGGGATGAATCGATCCAATACAACATTGTTGTTGGTCACCTAATAAAAACTACAAAAACCTTCAAATGTATGTGTTCCACTAAAAAAAGGAATTTCATGCATTTGAGAAAATATATCTAAATCATTCAAAACATGAACTATTACACCATATTATAATGATGATTCTATAAAAAACCATACATGACAGCCTTAAAATTCTGACCATTTTCATATTTTTACAAAGAGCATAAAACAATTTCATCGAGAAACCTGAACACAAATTGATAGTGGAAGCTAAGTAACATTGAGATCTGGTATCCAATGAATTTTTACGGGGAGTTCTAGACAAATAAATACATTACATCAAACATTATGTTCCTTTAATAAAACAAAATGCATTATTTTGGATATTATCCCCTTTCACTAACATGTAGTTATATTCAAACAAAAAACTGATCTCCCAAAAAAACTGGATAGTATTAAATGTTCGAAAAGAACATCAATCCAAAAAATGGGTAAACGTTCTCAAAAAATTCTTGATTTGAAAATAGATGGTATATACAAAACTTCATATTGTCATCCATCATTACGTAAAAAAATACTCATGGTCTCAATGAATATAGATTAGGATATAAGGAACCCTTCTATTTTTATTTGTTAATATAAATTCATAGATTTCATAGCTCAAAAGGTACCATATGATGAAGATCCATCATTATAAGAGAATAAATATGCTAAAACTCTACCCCAAACAAAATAAAATATAAAGGGATAGGGTCACAACTACATAAAGAAAAATATTGGAATCTCATATTCAACTACGGGAAACACAACCACCTATATAGTTATAAAACCTGAATATGACATGGCCCGTTTGGGATAACTACATGTCTGAGTAGTGACTACTCATTTGATAATACTAATTTCCAATAAATATTGGATTTGGGACCTAGATATAAAATAATATGGATCTCCTTTATATTTAATAATGAATTTAATACACAAAATAAGACCAATAAATAGAAATAATTATATTATATAATTGTATTCTAGTAAGAATAAATCCCCTAATGATTTAATATTACCCATCATTATCTCATTTCCCTAACTCGCATCATGAAAAAAATATGGGGGTTTGTTTGAGAACTATTTTTCATATCCATGTTACAATTATTTTGATGATCATGAACCAAAAATAACTCTTGGGTGACCCTGGATGGAAACAACACTCCAACATCATATAATTATATATTAATGAATAAAAAATTACATACCAAGAAGCATTAATTTCAACTAAATTTTTTAACAGGGGCCACAAAAATTGTTCTTTGGATGTATGATTCACCATTACAGTTCATAAGAATAAATCACAGTGGATGGATGCAATTAGTTCAGTGGATAGGCACAATGGGTTCCTAGGGTTGGATTTTTTATGAGTATCCTCTAATTATTTTACTCATGAGTCGATTATCATATTAGAGGAATTTAATAACTTATACATAAGTGTAAATATTCTTTTAGTCAAACATAATTCCCATTCATTTCAATTTGTGTATTTTAAGAATTAAATGATGTAACTGATGGTTTTACCTGGTTGTTTGTAGTGTAAATGTGGAAAAAGAAATATTTTTCAAAGTCATAAAATTTTTATTAAAAGATAATATGAATTATTTACTAGTTTGTTTTGTTTCCTCTAAGAAAAAAATTTTCATTTGTAGGTCACACATTTCAAGTGATGTATGGACACATATATGATATCCTAATGTTTACTACATGTACTAATAGAACCACTATATATGTGGAATTGGTATACTGGTACCATAAAATAACATGATACTACAGTAGTTTATAGAGGATCTAATGGGTCATGTATTTAATGTACAGGTTTCTTAGAATTTATGTTAGATGGGAATATTTAAGCATCAGACGCAAATGTGCCAAGGGAAAAAATTTATGTAGAGGAGTACCGAAATATTGAGTCTTCTTCAAGTGATTAAGGAATAATTTTTTAAATTCTATTACCCTGGTAACATATATTAATTTATGTTAAATTAAATAATGAAGTTTTTTTTCTTTTTTGAATGCTGTACATATCATATGAAGCATGTAATACTTGTTTTCATTGTGTATATTCTTCTATATGTGTATGTGTTTTTGTGTGTGTGATGTTTCCCTTGTTAAAAAATTAAATAATGTATTGTGAGTTGACTAAAACAATAACTATGGATAAATACATGATGATATGGTTGGGTTGAATCATCTTCCTTATAATTATTTTTTATTTCATTTGGGGTGATTTATTTAGAATGAGGTGTTGTTTCTAATGGTTAATATTCTATTATGATTTATTATGTGTAGTGTAAAAAATTGATTAGAAACGTTCCCACATTTTAGTAAGTGTTATTAATAGTTTAAATATTTTAATTTTGAAAATTTTATCATGATTATGAGAGAATTAACATTGAATTAGTGGTTGAATATGAGGGATTATGGGATATCCAATGTTCCCATGAATAGAAATAGTCATGTAGAATGATTCATTTGTTCAGTAGATAGTTTTTTCTGGGATATAGGCTATTTCATTCCCTTTGTTTTACTGTTCTATCGTGTTATCATAATTATTTCATGGAAATATAATAATGGAATGATAAGTGTTATAGGGATATCAAAATTATAATTTGTTATTGGATTTATGTGACATGTTCTACTCATTTGGTACAATTCTAGATATTAGTGAATAATAATAAAAATATAATGGTTTTTTATTATTCCTTTTATTTTATGAGTTCAGGAGGGATGTCAAATTTCTAGTGAAATCCATTTTAATAGGATAGGAAATATTTTACGATTTTATTGTAGATGTTGGTGAACAAGTAGGATATTAGTGATAACTATTCCTAGTGGGTTTATAGTTTTTATGGATGGATAATTCAACCAGAATCCTGAAATTTAAATGAAATGATGGGATTTAAAGAACATAGATTTTTCTTGAGTTTGTAATAAGAATAATGTGGAATATTTATTGAATGTTTTTAAAATACGGGAGTTAATCATCCATTTTTAATACATGGAAGATCAAAAGCTTTGTTCCTATAAGTTCAAATGTTAGAGGTTTTATAAACCTATAGATTTAAGGGCTGACTTATATTTTTACAATGACTTATAAAACCGAACAATTAGATAAAGGTTTGTTACATAATTATAATATTTAATTACAAGGTCATCGACTGAAAGAATAAGTAATTGGGGAATTGTGATGAATATTCACATACGGGGGAATCAGGTTTATGGAACATGTATTCATGTTTTATTCTCTATAAAGGGATATCACTAATTTGTGTTCGTATTTTTTAGATTATATAAATAAAATATTAAATCAGACGAATGCTTTTTATGAGCACATGGAAGTGAGAGAGGATGATTTATTATAATTCTATATCAATCAAAGTATTTCTGAATCTCAATGGAAGAGGGTAAAAGTGTTGATGGTCATGATTTTTGTTCAGGTTACATTGAATTATATGATCAAATATACTACAATAAATTTAACTTTTATGAATGTAATGAAAAAATATATATGTGTAATTGAAGTGTCTATGGAATATGAGAGGTTGGATAGAAAATTTTGGGTTATGGAAGGCTAATAATTATTCTGACCCAAGTTAATAAGATTGTCCTCGAACATCATATATTGATTTTGAAGTGTGAAATTTTATTTTCGGATAGTTGTTTTTATTTTTAATCAGATCAATTGGATGTAGGATAATTTCTTCTCTCTCGTAATTTATGTTTGTAGAATTTGTTTATTCATGATGTTATAAATCTGAAGGGAGTACTACCCCATGTATGGAATGAAATTCTATGAAATGTGTTAGAATCTATATAAATAATACTTATAATATCATTAGATCAATATAATATCCAATGTAATAGAGGTGGGATCCTTATTGGGTTAAGTCTAGGTTATTGAATTACTGAAAAATGAGTTGAGATTCCATGGATGCACAAATGTATGTCTTAATGGGATTTTATCTTATCGATGTTATTAGACTTATTTAAAAGATAAATTATAAATAGTGGATCTTTTTATGATGATATCATTATATTTTATGGCACCATTATAAAATTGGGTTGGAGGGACATATTCATAGTGTTATACATATATTCCCATAACAGAAAATCCATATACTTTGTGAATGATATAGCATGCTGATTGGAATTGTAAAAAGTTGGTGGATTATAGATTGATTCATATTTTCAATAATGAAATTTCTTGAATAAATTCATTAATGTTTCATTTAATTAGTTAATAAATTATTTTTGTTTTAAATTACTACACATAAGTATTTTTGTGGGATCATGGACAATTAGAAAATGAATTGATTAGAGAATAACATGGTTAATGCAGAATGTATGTGTACAAATGAATTTCAGTGAGACTTTGGTGTGAGTGTGAGAAGGTCCATTAATTGGAAGATCTTTTATCATGGAATATTAAAACAATTATCATTTGAGGTATTATTGGATTTATTGTAGGAACTAATTTTAAGTGTTATATTTCAATGATTATGATACTCTGTCACATGAAGTAACACTTGAGAGAGCTTAGATAGAGGATTTACACTAATTCCATATAATTATATATTCACTAAGATAATTTTAGTTCACTGGATATAGAAATATAATTTCAATGGATATTTAATGAGGGCCTTAGTAATTATATCATTGGATATACATGGAATGGTGTGTTCTCACTAGAAACATTATCTATAACTACACGGGGTCAGTTCAATGGATATAGAAAAGAGGTTTCCTTTTATTGGAATGCTATGTAGTATAATCTAATGGATATACTTAGGACATAGTCATGGATCCAGAGGAATTGGGTGAGTTTTGTATAAGGGGTGTCTTTTGGTACAAAAATTGATGTCCAGAGTAAGTGATGAAAAGTGCCAAGTTCATTACCTTTTCTATGTCACATATGGTGTGATGTGGAAACATTCCATGGGGATGAAACAATAGATTAATTTTTCAAATTCATCGGTGTAATGTGAAAAAATCTAAGTACTATTCACCAATAATTGGTTATTTTTTAAATGAATTGGTACTGAAATTTAAATTTATCATAGTCCAATGGAAGGATAATCGCACATGTTGGACGGTGGTGATTAATAGATAACCATTTGTATCCACTATATAAGTGTGATTAGTCCACTTATTTGATAAAATGAAACTATCTGAAAAGGGATAATAGAGGACCTAAAAGGGGATTTCCTGAAGGTGGAGGTGGATCCCATTGGAGTTCACATGATTGTATATAGTTTCTTGTGTTTATGTTCATAGTGAAGGAGACTAAGATTGGGTGCAATAGAATATTTATTTTTCTTCCAGTGGTATTGGTGGGGTTCTTAGATGGTGAACTCCCCTGAAAACTAAATATATTCCTTTAAAATGAAAATTTTACATCATTTTTCTCCCATAAACATAAGATTCATTGTTTGAACCATGTAATCATTGTGTGAATTATTTTTATGGTTTTTTATACGTGTAATTATGTGATTATTATCTTCTATTAACATCATAATGATGATATTTATGTGACTATAAGTAAAAGGATACAATATTTATTGATACACTGGATGGGTTTTTTAGTTTTCTCGGTTTTGAACATCGAATTCAGGGTGATTAATCAATTAGATATATCGGGTTCATTGAGAGGGTGAAGTTTTGTTTCTCTGGAATATTGGTTTCATGAACATTAATTGATCAAAAAATATCACGCATCCCAAAAAAAGTCATCTAGACTAAAATATATGTTATCAATAATAGGCCCATACAAATAATCTCTACCTTTATCTCCCAAGCATGTAGAATAGTGGGTATAATAAAGGAGTGTGATAATATATAATTTGATAATGAATAATAAAATATATATGATTAAAAGATAGTACAATTTATAATATCAGTAGGATTTAGAGTTTACATCTCCAGAGTACACATCTTCCTACACATAGATCATGTGAATCAAAATTAAATAAAATATTTGGGGTAACAATTAACATTATATCCATTTGTGTAATGGATATTGTAGTGATGACCTCTATCGAATACATCTTCACTTTTTGAATAATAGTATAACATCCTTTTTTTATATGGTCTCAAGGACAACTATTATTCTGGATAATAAGGAATATGACTTCTATATTCTGTGTCGGTAGAGTCCAGGAACTAATTATTAAAAAACATGGATCAAAATGATAATCATATAGAAAAATTTCACTTGGTGTATGAACAAATTTTTTTATCTTTAGTGAATATAGAATAAGAGGACTTGTTATGGATCCACATTATCTATAACATTAATTCCATGAAAATCCATGTTTGTCAATCAATATATCTGGTGTCTGAGATGAATTTATAACTCCCCTACTATTATAATTATAACTATGAATGGACCCTCTCAATCTCTTATACATTATTTCGCACCATAAAAAATGTATGAAGCATAGTTAGGGAAACATTAAAATTAATAACATGGAATAATAATTCTTCAAAAAAATACACATTATCTTAATATTCTAGAAACAGATCTAGGGGATGAAAATATGGCCCTTGAATTTAAACCTCATCTCCCTCACACTCGGAATCCACTTTTGATGGGATAATATTTATTTCAATTTCATTTCCCACATCATAAATGATGGAAACCCAATATAAAACTACCTCTGTAAATTATCAATTGAAACAACTACCCCCTTCAATTCCCAATGACAAAGATTCCATTCCAAGAAGGTTACACTATGCATATAGCCAATATCTAGTGGATCTTGATGCCCAATCTTATAAGGAATTGGATTAATGTATATCTTGAACTCCATTGACCTATAATAAATTTCAAAATTAGAGACTATCCACTTATAAATCATAAATACCTAGTAATGAAACCCGGACAACATGTTCCTCTAAATATCATCATCCTCAGTTGATTCAACCCTAAATATACCATTCAGTTCATCCTATGAAACCTCACATATTCAATCCACATGAGAAAAATGATTTATAGGAATGATAATAATCAAGATGAAACTCATAAACCCAGTGGTGTAAAAATTATTTAACTATATATTTTTTAATTTTAATTAAATTAATTCTACAAAGTCGCCAAAATTAAAACATAAGAAAAAATAAGTATAAAGAATGTACCTCTCCTAGATCTCTTCCATGAAGTCATTAATATCTAACATATTATATTAAATAATCTTAACATCATTTCAATGTATTATAGGGGGCTTAATCGCTTATTTACTATATGGTCTCCCTTCCTACATTACATAGTAAATGTTATTATCAATATTTCACTACCAACAACATGTAATGATCACAAGTTATTGACTCTTATATTCCACCTAAATCTATTTTATTGACCAGTTACAAATTTTTCAAGACCCTATATCATTGGAAACCCCTCCAGTGGAGGTAGTTAATATGCGATTAGACCCCCAAAGACAAATTCCAATAAAGGGAAACGTGGAAACTAACCTAGAGGGTATAAAGAACACATATCAGTTATAATACACACATATAACCCAATAAAATAATAGGAAATTTAAAAATCAATTCCATAATATAATATAAATCCTAATTTTAATATATACCACATTTCATGATGTGACATAAAAATAAAAGTATCTAAATAAAATACAAAAATTAATCTTAAATAAGCAGTTCCAACAATAATCTAAACCTTTAAGCTAGTAATGACCATCTCCGTCCCCAAATCCTTCATGAAAACCATTAAAATAAAATTATATATATGGATGAGACCAATCTATACTCAAAATGATCCTAATCAATACCTATAATGAAAATGATAGAATAATTATTTTAACACCCATGTAAATATACAAAAAAACAAATAAATATCTATCAAGTCAACTTGAAAACCATTAAAATAAATCTATTTAGGACATGTTTTCCCCTATACCTATTATTTGTTATGGAACAATCTATATAATACATGTAATGAGAAATCCAAGATATTATGTACCCTCATGAGACTCTCAAGTTTTCTCCATAAACCAGTTGCTGGAATGTTTTTTTACTAGGAAGCATTTGTTAATTTCAATGGGTCATATTAAGATCTCTATTAAAATCATTTGGTATAGTTTGATTAATAATTTTGGAGATCCATCAATACATATCCACTTCTGCTAACAGATCTCCCTTTATATCTATGTGGTTTGAGAGGCCTTTGTTACATGGATGTGGGATATTTCGTCTCCCATATTCGTATTGTTCTTTAAATTTAAATTATTTTCTGATTTTTTTCACCTAGTTAGGGTTGTGGGGAGCCTATTCCACTAATAAATGTTGTAATCATTTCACTTCATGGGTCATTGGTGTACAGATCATAAAGGAGGTCAGGGAAGGTAATGATTATTCCCTCGTTCATCATTCTTCTTGAATTATATTTTTCAGTAATATTGATTATTGATTTTTGAAAAATATGGGTTTAATTAGATATTTATTGTCTGAATTAATTATTTATTTCTTGTGTTTTAGTTCGGGAAACAAGGACCCCCTTTTCTCATGGATTTTCCTCAATATGTGTCCCAATGAGTTTATAATGATTATAAATTTGTGTTATTTTTATGTTGTATTATTTTAATTTAGTGGTTTTTATGGTTTATTTAGTGTATCCAATACTATAAGGATGTCACTTTGAGACTAAGAATATTTTTAGGGTTGCTAGATGTAATAGGTGGCTCCATAAATAACTCATTCAAACTTTATCCATGATTTTTTTCATTGTTTTAATCCATTCCATGAATTCAGTAATGAAAAATGTTATAATATAAACCTGTTAGTATTTTTCAAAAGTTATCATGGGGGTATTTCAAAATAAATGTATCTATAAAAGGTTTTTCTTGTTCAAAATTATTTTAATGCAAAGAATCATGTGTTTTTAGAAAATCTTTAATGACTTAATAATGGGTTTGGATTTTGATATTTTTTCCTATAATTTAGTTATATTTGTAAATATATTTTATTTACGTTTCGTTTTAAAGTAGTAAAGTGATGTTTTTCAGTGAATTTAATATTTATAAATAATTTCCAATGTATGGTTCCATGATTTGGATTTCAATAGACTGATTTAAGAATTTGTTTCTAGAATATTATTTAAAAGGCCCAATTAGAACATCAAAAAAATGTTTTATAAAAACAAATTTATTATAAAATTTATATTTTTGAGTTATTTATTTTATATGATAAAGAGATCTATTCATATAATCATAATTTATGGGATAATTATAGACATAATATTTTTTTTTAATTTTTATCCTTAACGTGAATGGGGGTGATTCTGTGAAGGGAATTCAGATTTGAGAGAATTTAATGATTCATGAATTCTATTTCTTTTCTATATCACTATCAATTTATATTCTTGAAATCAATAATTTTTTACTCACCTCATGTTAATTTATCATGGCAAACCTAAGATACGATGCATAAAATATTTTGAAAATTATTCTTTGGAATGTCACTCATTACCGAACCATTTTATTATGTTGAATAACTGACTAAACGATAAAATGATAAAGATTTTATTACTACTATGACTTGTCATAGTTCCCCCTAGTGTCTAGAAAAATCAATATATACTCATTTATGAATAGATATAATTGGTTTGATCAGGATGTGGTTTGAGGATCCTATGTTTATTTGAACATACATCCCTATGGCCACTCCCATTACATAGTTAATTTTATTTTCCATTGAGAGATTGATATTATTTCCATTTTTATTGAATCACATTTTTTATTTTATTTTAGATTATTTTATTACTGCCTACTTGAATTTTGATGTATTGATTTTCACCCAGTTATGTATATTTTGGTTTTGGTTTTTTTTATTTTTACCATGTAAGTGATCCATTCCATTATGAATTTTAATCACTTTTAAGTGTGAATTTATCTATCTAGTGAATTTTCAAAGGATTAAAATTGACAGTAATGATTTTCCCCCATACAAATCTTCGGTTAGTATTTTGAATATATGATTTTAAAGCAATTTCATTTACCTTATATGTTGTATTTTCATAAGATGTTATATAAGATGTTGTTTTATTTTTATGAATTCTTTACCTTATATACATTGAAATTAACTAATGGAAATGTGTGAGTTTTTTTTCATTAAAATTTATATCCTACTTTTCATATTTTATTTTCCAACTAGCATCGGAGGGATTCTGTTTTGATGGTTATGAATGTGGTATAGGGAGGATACATATTTTTATTACTACTCAAACCAATATATTTTTGGTTTAACTAAGGTTCATCTCATATGCGTATTTTTAACTCTTGTTTTCGGTTAAATATTCATATTGGTTCAAAGAAGGGGAAGTGGTTCTTCATGCGAACTGATTGGGTATCACAACTATTGTTTTATTTTGGTATTTTATTTTTCATATGAATTATTATTGGTTGATTTTTACATTCCATCCAATCCTTGTTGTAAATTTATATATTTTGGTTATGTTGTTTGGGTATTATTAATTATTCATGATAAATGTTATGTTTTTTTTTGATGCCCTATTTTTTCACTTATCATTGGAAGCTACTTATCCTTTTATCATGAATGTTTGACTTAAAAAAGTTTCATGAATGAATTATCATAAATAGAACCATGTTATTCTTTTTTAATATAGAAACATTATTCCTATATGTATACATTTAATAGAAATATACTAGTCATGGGCTCATGAGGATCAGGAATTCTATTCAGGCCAGGTCAAGGGTCGACTTCAGTATGGATTTCAAAGGTATCTTAGGTTGGTTCATGGTAAATAGTAACAAAGTGTAGTTTCATTTATGTTATTTGAGAAATAAAGGAATACATGTGATGGTATTATTGAAACTCAATAAGTAAGTATAGTGGAGTGTCTAATAAAAACAATAAATATCCAACCATGAGATTCAATGGGTTATTGTTAATGTTAAATTTTAGTTTCCAGTATAATTTATCCTTATTTATGGGTATAATTATAGTTTTTAATGAAGTTTCACTATAAACTAATTAGAATCATGGTAATGGATTGTGGGACTCAGAAAATAAGCATATGGAATATGCATTTGAATGGTGTGATTTAATTTTGATTTTACATCCATAGTGATTTTACAAAAATATTGATCTTATGAATTTAATTGTAATGATATCGACAATGTTTATATAATTTTAGTTTTTTCACTATTTCATTAAAATAAATTAATGGATTGAGATACTTAAAATGAATTGTGGATGTTACATTAGGTTACATTTCATTTTTTCAACTTGTTATGTGTTAATTATAAAGACAAAACTTTTAAAAATGAATTTTATTCAGATGACATTTGAATATTACATTTTATTTAACTAAAAAAATAATTTTATATTATATAGGGTCATAAATTGATGGTTTCACATTGTTTAAATTTTATATTATTTAATAATAGTTTTATTAGTGGATGTTAAAGGTTTTTTTGGTGTGTTAGAAGAGTGTGATATTTTAATGGTAATCATGGTACTCTTTTGGAGTTAGAGTAGTTTTATATTTGTGTTAAAGATTCTAAAAATTCTAGCAACGTAATTTAAACCCTGTTTTTGTTCTTAAAATGGTTTTTTAAATTAATGAATTATAATATTATATAAATATACTTTGGTTTTGAGTTATGAGGAACGGATTATATGTTTTTTGTATGAACCTATAATATAAAATGGGGCATACATCAATTCAATCATCAATAACTATGTTACATAGAATTGACTAAATGTAACATCCCGGGTAAAAAAAGAATATGAAGTTTTCATATTTATTAATATTTTAGAATTAAATATTAATTTTATATTAAAGTTGATTCTATGTTCAATGTCATACCTAATACACAACAATGGATTTCATGGGAAATCTTACGTTGCACACAACGTTTGGTCATATTGAAAAATAATAATATAATATTATTTTAATTGGTTATTAACACCTGCCTATTTTAATGGTGGGAATGAATAGAACTAACTAAAAAATTATTATACATGTTTGTTAAATGTTTTTACATTTATCTAATAAATTAGAGAGGCTTAAAATAATAATGAATCTGATTTTAAGCATAAATACTATAACATTCTTTAAAAGGATGTTTTACCACCTTTTGATGGAGACCCCTCTTTAAATCTATATTTAGTCACTTTTTTATGTTCTATTTAAAAAAATAAAATTCTTATTTAGAATCGGGACATCAAAATTTACTTTGGGTAAATATTTTGTATTTTTTTGATAAAATTATTTTTTAATAAATAGTGAAAAATTCTGTATTTTAATTCAAAACTACCATTTAATATAAGTTTTTTATATGGATAGATTATCTTTTTAAATTATTTTAATGTTTAATTAGATTATATTTTTATCATTTAATCTGATGTTGGCCTTTGGAATAAATTTCACTTTGAAATTGGGCATAAACAAGTGTCAATCTTTTGATACACATTGTATTTTAAAAGCACGCTATTTGTTTTGACAATATAAATTTATTTTAAAATAATTAATGTAACTTCTATGTTTTTAATTTTTTAAAAGAGATTTCATTTTTGAATTCAGAATATCAAATATAGATTAGGTTGAATTTTTTGATTTTTTTAACCTTCAATTTTTTATGAACATTGAAACCACTAAGTAGTAGTTAAAAAAATTAATTTTTCATTTAAATGAATTTTTTTTGCTTCTAAGAATTGAATTTTGAAAATAAAACATACATGGATGTTATTATTAAGTAAAATGTGGTTCAATAAGATGAAAATAATTTTTTTGGTGAATAGTAACTTTAGCCTTTTATTTACTGCGGTTAAAGGTAAATATGGTAATTCGAGGTAAATAGAAATATTATAATAATACAAAATTACATTAATAGTTGTCTTATCGTTATTGGATGAGTCATTACTGACCATGGTAATCCTTGGGACGATTTAGGGACCCCATGGAGCCACTAGGTAATGATAATGACACATTAAATTAATTAATTTTAAGTAAAGACAAAATTGTCACAAAAAAATATCTTTTAGTAAAATAATTTTTACATAGAGTTACATAAGTTGGAAAATCTGCTATAAATTTTAATATGAAAGATAAAAAACATTCCTACATCATTTTATTTTTTTATAATATTTCTACATTAAATAAATAATATTACTTATGACACAAAAATGATGTAGTATTTACCTCATTAATAAATGATTTAAATAAATATGATTATAATTATTAAAATAACATACCAAACCTGTAAAATTCTTGTTAGATGAATTTATTTCGACCATTAGTCATCTTATCTTAGACCTTAATGAGTTTTGGACCTTTAGAAACCGAAAATAATTATATAATAAAATAATACTTTCACACTTTCCTAAAGAACTCCTAATCCCGCTTATAAAAATCCCCCACTTCTAACCCATTACACACACCTCTCAAGACCATTGACTCATATAAACCCTACCCAAATAATATCTTAAGATCCTTAAATTCATCCTAGAATCCATACTTTAAGTATAAGTCACTTCAAGATATTCTTTGGGTTGAAACAAAAGGGAGTTAGCTGAATTAAAGGTAACTGTTTCTCTTAAATTCTTTTCTTTTATTTTACTTCTCCAACCCATAAACACTTTTCATTATTTTATTTTATAAAAACACTGATATCCTAAATATACTAGTATTTTTTTTATGAGAATTATTCTTACTACACTTATACACACCTCCATTTAATTGTAAAGAACATACTGTTTTCTGTGGGTGGCAAACTAACTATCACGAAACGATGATTGTTCAATTATATTCTACCTTTTCTTATGGTGGCCATTATGATGGAACCGAATATATATATAATATATATTATGTTCATTTTTTTTATCTAGTATTTTTAATTTATAGAAAACCTCTAGGGTTTCCATTGTGATTAAAGGCGATAATTTCATTTGTGGATGTGCAGACTACAGCCCCCTAAAAGTGATATGACTCGTTCATACCATACATGGGACATATAAAGGATGGATTTATTGAAATTATATATGATATTATACTGCAATTATAATATAACTATGTATCATTATGTTTTAATTCAATTAAAATATGAATTAGAAATGAAGGTAGCGTTCATGTGTACGTATGGCTTACCATCTCCATGAACGGTGAATTTTATATCTTATCTCCAAATGTTATGTACTATAATAAATACATATATATACTAGATATATATGATATATATGATATCTAAATCATTAATATCTTTCTGGAGATAATGGAATCTTTAACATATGAAAAACTTGTAATTATAAGGTGTTCATTTGTTACTCAAGTACCAAATATCGATAAAATGACCATTATAAACTTAAATGATTACATAATGTTTATAACATGGTAATAAGTGATATAAAAGGAATAATAAACTTGAATTTTTTTTATTAATTATGTATAAATTATCTTAAGTTTATTATTCAGGAAGATCAAGGAACAAACAAGTCATGTCGGACAAGAGGTAATGGATTTTTTATCAAACTTTTAATACTGTGAGATTTCCAGTGTTTTCCAATTATTAATTGCATGTGGTGTATTTTGTACTTCCATTTGATATATATCAACATGATTATAATTATATTCATGGTATTTTGTGATTCATTTGGTTATTATTAACTTTTGTTCATACGACTCAATTGATTAAAACATTGTAAGGGGTTTTCATATAACTTCTTATTCCCGTGAGATTCAAGTTATATTTGTCACTATTTTCTTTGTGTGGTGTATGGACAACCCATAATTGTAATATTTGTGTAATATACCTTAATTTATGGTTATTTACCTCTTCATCTTATGATCCTTGTAATGACCGTGAATTTACAGGTAATTGTTTTTAATTAAATGGGAAATTTATGAGTCCACGAAAATTGACGACGCGTGATTATGAGACCCAGAGTGCCCAGAATGAATTTCTAAACTTTTTTTGCATACATTCAGTAAACATAAGAGAGGGTTTTTTAAATTTTGAATCGGTGCTCTAAATTGAAATCTGATAGCCCCGTTGAACTCGTAGCGCCAGTAATCGCATAAGGGGACCTTTACCTCGACCGCAGTAGGTCGAGGGTGAAAGATAGAATTTGTGTTTTTTGTGAAAGAAAAATATAAAATAAAATTTTGAAACATTTTATTTTATTTGGAACACCTATTTGGATGTTGAGAGGTGGGGACGACCAGAAATAAACCTCCCATGTGAGATTATGGGGGTGGGGACCACCAGGATTAACCTCTCATGTGGGTTATGGTGGTGGGGACCACCCGAGGCTAGAACCCCCTTGAACTCCCCTCTTTATGGGAGAAAAACCTCTTGAACTCCCCCAATTTTTTTGTTCCACCCCCCTTAATTAATTATACAAACTCATAAATTAATTAATTAAGCTAATTTGAAATTATTCCAACAAACATAATAGATAACTTGCTCTATTATGTGGTATAATTTTCATTTTGTAGGGATTGAGAGGAAAGGGTTGGCGAGAGGAGAACGTGGAAGAACACATCCTCCAACAAAGAGCTCCTCCAATGAAGAACATCGACGCACAACTTCGACATATTCCCTGAGACATCCTCCAATGGTGGACATCTTCAACAAAGAAGAACCACCTAGATCAAAGAGCGTTTAACCGATGAACAAGCTCGGGATCAGAGGAATGTGGCGGGGGCAACGAACGTCGACAATTTCGACTTCTCTCATTGACATTGACAAACACATGAGGTAGGGGTTTAGTTTTTTTTGGTTATAAATTTCAAAGTTCTTTCCTTCTAAAAAGAACGCATATAAACTCCCTAACTAGTTGATCTGCAGATGTTTTCTTTTGCGGGTTTGGGAATAATCAATTTTCGGGGTTGTAGAGTTCGATGTTCTTCGATAAAGTTTTTGTTGAGTCGCTTGCTACGACTCTAATTCGGAGGGTGCGGGCCAAACAAACATGGCCCGACCCCTCCTCCGTTCTAAATTTTGGTGTGTTCTTCGCGATAGAGGAGGATAGAAATTAATCCTCAGTGGGGTACGAGAATGGAAGCCGGCACCACCACCGGCCGTGACGAAGGCGACGACGCAACGACGCCACCCCGCGGAAACCGCACCTTCACGGCCTCCGCTGCCCCGGGGCCACAACACCTTCACATCCTCCACTTCCCCGCAACACCTACATTTCCACGGTCTCTGCCACATGTGTCCATTATTTCCCCATGACCCCACCACGCCGCCCCACGACCCCACAGCCATGCCCCCCCCCCACCGCTCTGCCGCCCTGCCGCCTCACCGCCGCACTGCCCCCATCATTGCAACCCCCTATCCTTGCAACCCTACGGTCCCCCGTCTTCGTGGCCTCCACCATCCTGCGGCGCCCGCAGCCTCCGCCGTCCTGCGGCACCCGTGACCTCCGCCACCCCGCAGCCTCTGTGGCCCCGCGACAACTGTGCCCTCTACTACCCCACGACACCCGCGACCACCCATGGCCTTCGTGGCCCACACGACCTCCACACTGCCCTACATCACCTAGGTGGGGCCACCCACCAAGATGGGGCGGACCCAGTGTTTCGGGTCGGGTCGACCCAAATAAGCTCAGCCCAGGTCAGGTCGGGCCAGGTCGGACCACGCAAAGACCCACATCGACCTATTAACGCACTTTCGTCCATAACATTGGGACCAGACGTCTATTTGAAAAACCATATATGGCACCAGAAACCATGGATTGAACGGTCCATTTGTTATACACCAATGGAGTTTTGGATTATTTTGGGGAACCGTCAAGTTGGATCAAGCACGAATCCAACCGAACACTTGGGACTAAAAGGATAATAACATACACATCGGGCATCTGTTTGACGCACCGTTTGTTGCATTGAGACCCCTATGACATGTTGGTACTTTGGGATACTTATCCATGGGACTTCATATTATTTGAATTATCTACCAGTTGATTGAGGAGAGGACCCTCCCACAAACGAGCAATCCCACTACGGGATCCCAGTAGTGGGCTACAACGCGACGAAAGGAGATAAATCCTATGTGGGTCAGCACTGAGGGATCCTATGTCAGTCAGCACTGAGGGATCCTATGTCGGTCAGCACCGAGTGATCTTATGTGGGTCAGCACCTAGCGATCCTGTGTGGGTCACCACCAAGTAATCTTATGTGGGTCATCACCGAGAGATCATGTGTGGGTCATAACTTATGGATCTTTCATGGGTATAAATATAAATAGAGTAAGATAATTTAGTTGTTACATCTAATCATCAATACTATTGTTCCTAAGAAATAACTGGTGTGAGTTGAGTTCGTACCTATGTGGTATTTTCCTTCATCGTAATACCTTGGTGGTATTATTTTTTGTGGCGTACTTATGTGGTACTTGATTTCGTGGTATTCCTTCCTTTGTGGAACAGTTGAGCTTTTGGCTTTGAGTTGGACTCTCTGCTTTCCTCAATATTGATATGGGTACACTTGAAAACATAGTTATATGTATGAGCATATACATAATAAGGTTTGGTAATTTATTTCACGTTTTTTGTTCTATCTATGGTGGATTTTTTGAGACATTGAGGATCTTGGAGTCCCTAATGAGTATCGTTATACTCACCCCTACACGGGATATGCCCGCACCCTTTTTCGTTTGGTGCAGAAGACAGATAGCGCTGACTGAGGATTATAGTACCAGGATTGGATGTAGCTTGAAGGAAGACCTTAGACGAGGCGTACCACAGAAATGACCATTTGAGAGAAGTAGCAATCCTTAAGGTATGATCCTTGGCATGTGATCATAAGAGTTTTTCCAGTTTAATCATATATTCAGTTTCTTGTACTTTTCAGTTGGGATTGTATTCTGGCCTCTTTTACTTACTATACTCACTATGTTTACTATTAAGGTTACTTTAATTTGTATCTTGTTGTGTGCTTCGTTGCGTGCGTTTAAATGTTATAAAGTAAATGTATTCACAGTTTTAGGGAATATGCCTTTGGTGCTGGTCGCCAGCCCCTAGCCTATGGGAGGCGGGTTTGGGGTAGTCACAGCACGGGCCATGGGGGACGGTTCGTGAAAAATTGGTATCAGATGAGTCGTATCTACCATAGAACATAATACTATGAACATTTAACAGGAATATTATTAAGTGTAGTGAGTGTATTTATTAGTTTAGGGAATCTAGTATTGGTGTGGCGGCCGATGTATCCATACCCCAGGACCCAGACTTCTGATTTCCGACTCAGGGAAAAATAACACAGATTATGCATGTGTTTTCAAGATTTTTCATTGTGATCTCTTGAGTCAGCTCACCCGTTATATATTTTTGACCATGGAGAACCTATTTCTATTCAGGATGCCTCCCCTCAGACAGCCAGCAAGGGTTCCAGATATAGTACACACTGATAGCCCACTGAGCGACGAGGCCTTAGTGTGGGGCCCTCTTCTAGTAGAGGCACCAGCAGAGGAACCATTGGTACCATTAACAGTTGTCCCATTGATGCCACCAACACCATAAGTAGAGAGTTCATGCCACATGAGAGCATTGCACGAGTTCCAGCACTAGTGTCTACCCAGGTTCAGGGGATAGACAAACCCATAGGCTACTGAGGATTGGTTGGCGGCTGTGTTGAGAGTCTTCCAATTGGTAGGGACACCATCTGATTTCATGTGGATACTCATCACCAATATTATACAAGATATAGTAGGAATAGGGTGGATCATGATGTTGTAGGCTCACGACGAGGTGACGCTTCTCTGGGAAGACATCAAGAGCCTGTTTCGGGCAGAGTTTGTTCGAGCGACTCTTCGCGTAGTGCGCATACATGAGCTTCTTCATCTACAACAGGGTAGCATGACTATGGATCAGTACTCAGTGAGGTTTACTGAACACTCATGATACTCCACTGATATGGTGTGGGACCCATTATTCAAGGTCCTGACCTTTGAGTAGGGACTCAGATGGGAGATAAGGGCTTCGATGATATAAGATAGCATCCCGACTCTGGCGGGGGTGTTAGAGAGAGCCCTCTTAGCATAGAGTTTCCTTGCTGAGTAGTCACCAGCCATGAAACCCACTACCTATCATCACGTAGAAGATTATTCTGCATCTTGTAGAAGATAGATGAAAAAGAGGTTCCAAATGACCAGACATACAGGTGAACGACCACAAGATTCAGGATCATATGTGCAGGGCACCCGAGGTAGAGCCAACCAGGCCAGGAGCTGGTAGTGTTACGCTTGCGGCGGGTAGGGTCACATGGCTTGTGACAGTCCGACCTATCGTACGGATGATCAGTAGACAGTCGAAGGAAAACCCATGCAAAGACAGAGATTCGACCAAGGAATTCCTCAGGGAGAAAGAGGATGTGTCATAGGAGCTGGCCTTGCAGCTGGCAGTGGGCAACAATTCTAGATATTTCTGCCACCACCACCAGGTGGTCCACCCCAACCACAGGGAGTAGGAGGACTTGGGTGAGATCATCTCTAAAAAGTTTATCCCTATGATCATGGCTCTCTGGAGATGATATGAGGTACAATCTATGTCTACTCCACCTTAGTTGTAGTACTTATAGAAACTGGTTCCAGTCATTTTTTATTTCCACTTCCCTCGTTCGGAGCTTGGAGATTCTGATGGAGCTGTTGGATCGATCCTTACAGATAGAGACTATTACAAGAGAGGATTTGACGATTACGCACTGGTTCCGGCAGTGTGATGTTACTATAATAGGTCAGAGCTTCGGCTGGGATCTCCTAATAGCATGTTCGAGACCTTATAACGTCATCTTGGGTATGGACTTGTTATCTAAATTTCATGCTTAGATTGACTACATTAGGCACAATGTTCATTTTTTCCACACTGATGGAACCAGGTTTACCTTCACCAGTGATAAGGAAGCCTTTGCATAACATGATGGACTTAACTGGAGGAGAGTGCAGCCGATCATTCATCAATTGGCTAGCCTTACCCTCAGAGAATTTGATGTGGAGAGTATGATTTATCCTATAGTGGTGGAACGGTACGCAGATGTCATCCATAATGATGTTCTAGGTCTACCTCCTCATATAGAGGTGGAATTTTACATTTAATTGTACCCCGAGACAGCACTGATATCCACACCAGTGTATCGGATGGCTCCTGCGGAGCTTCGTGAGCTGTCGGTACTGCTGGAGGACTTACAGGGGAAAGGGTTTATTCAGCCCGATGTTTCTCCATGGGAAGCCCCGATATTGTTCACCAAGAAGGTGTATGGGAGCTTGGGGCTTTGTGTTGAATATTGGTTCTTGAACCAAGTGACCATGAAGAACAACTAACCACTATCGAGGATTGATGATCTCTTTGATCAGCTGAAGGGAGTACGGTGGTTCTCAATGACAGACCTCTGATCAGTCTATCACCAGCTCAGAGTACAAGACAAGGATGTGAAGAAGACGACTTTTAGATGTCGGTACGGCCATTACAAGTTCTTGATAATTCCATTCTACCTAACAATTGCTCCAAAAGTGTTCATTGTACTCATGAACATGATCTTTTATCCATACCTTGATCAATTTGTAGTAGTCTTCATTGATGACATTCTAATCTACTCAGCTACTGAGGAGGACCATGCCTATCATTTGTAGGTAGTACTGGACACACTCCAAGAGCACCAGCTTTATGGTAATCTCTCAAATATATAGTTCTGGATTTGAGACGTTCACATTCTAGGACACGCCATTTCATAGGGTGGAGTTATAGTGGATTCGACAAAGATTGATGCGGTACTTTCTTAGGAGCCACCCAGGATTGTGATAGAGATACAGAGTTTCTTGGGTTTGGATGGATACTACCAGAGGATTGTGCCAGATTTCTTCAGAGTTTCATCACCTTTATTAGTGTTGAACAAGAATTGGAGACCCATCGTTTGGTCGTAGAAATTCCAGTGGAGTTTTCAGGAGCTGAGGCATAGGCTGACTAGTTCCCCCATCTTGAGGATGCCAGAGTAGGGCATAGGGTACGTAGTATACTGTGATGCATCAGGGACCAGGCATGGATGTGTCTTGATGTAGGATCGATCAGTGATCACATATGGTTCTTGACTGCTAAGACAACACGAGCAGAACTTTTCTACCCATGACCTAGAGTTAGCAGCAGTGGTCTTCACCATGATGATGTAGCGACATTACATGATGGGTGAGTGTTTTACAGTGTACATTGAGTATAATATTCTCATGTATATCTTATCTTAGAAGTACCGGAACCTGAGACAACAACATTGTCTTGAGTTCCTCTTCGACTATGACTTCATGATAGTCTATACTCCAGGGAAGGGTAACGTTGTAGAAGATGCACTCAGCAGGAGATCTGGTATGCTGCTGTTAGAAGAGGTGACAAAGAAGCTGGCCGATTTGTAGATATCCTTTGTTGATAGAGATGGAGAATATTTTCTTTAGTCTCTTACAGTCACTCCCACACATCTTTAGTGAGTCAGGGAGCCACTACATGGGGATGTCGACTACGAGACACAGTGTTCTATGATATCCACACAATAGGTACCTGATGGATTCTCTAATGGTGGGGAGAACATCATCGTATTCAGAGGATATACCATGATACAAGTTTCACTTTGAGAGGTTGTTTTGAGGTAGTTCCACACATCCCCTCTAGAGGTACGTCCAAGAGTGGTGAATATGTATTAAGACCTCCAACGATAGCACTGGTGGTTGTGAATGAAGAAAGCAGTAGCTGAGTTTGCATCTCAGTTCTTCACTTTCCAACAAGTGAAGGAAGAGCATCTGGTACCAGCAGGCATAGTTTAGCCTTTAAAGGTCCCAAAGTGGAAGTGGGATGGTATATCCTTGCACATTGTGACCGGACTTCCACATACATCCAGAGTTCATGACTCTATCTGGTTGATCGTCAACCAACTCACCATGTCGGCCCACATCCTTCAGATTAGAGATCAGGGTTCAGTAGAGATCTTGGGACTCCTCTATGTTCAGACGATTGTGCAGCTATAGGGAGTACCCTCTAAGATTGTCTCTAATCATGATACATGTTTTACTTCCCTTCTATGGAAGGGGTTGCAATTGGATTTTTGGAAATAGCTTCATTTGAACACCACCTTCCATCCTTAGACGAATGTCCAGACAGAGCAGCCCATTTAGACCCTCGAGGACATGCTTTGTGCTTGAATCCTTGACTTCAGTCATAGTTAGGATGCTCAATTTCCTTTGGAGGAGTTTTAATACAAAAAACAATTTTCACTCCGCCATTGGGATGCACCTTTTTAGGCATTTTACAGGCGACCTTGTAGACAACCTTTATGCTGGACTGACCTCGGGGAGTCAACACTAGTGGGACCAGAGATGGTACATGCTACCACATAGAAGGTGGAGATAATCCAGGAGTAGATGAAGACATCACAGAGTAGGCAGAAGTCATATGTTGATAGAAGATGGAGACCATTGGAGTTCAAGGATGGTGATGATGACTTTCTATGGGTCTCACCTCGATGAGGTTTTCAAATATTTGGCCAAGGCAGAAAGTTATCTCCGTGATTCATCAGAGATTTTTAGGTCCTTGGCAGAGTTGGTGAGGTGGCTTACTGCTTATCTATTACACCTCAGTTTCACAAAGTGCATGACGTATTTCACATATCCTAGCTGAGGAGATACATGCACAACCCTGCTCACATCATCGACCATGACGAGATGGACGTCAATGATGTTGAGACTTTTACTGAAGTTCCAGTAGAGAATGAGGATCGACAGTAGTGGGTCCTTCGTGGGTAGTTGATACCTATAATGCGTGTTTTTTGGTAGAACGTGAACCTCTAGGAGAGCACATGGGAGCGGGAGGCTCAGATTCATGCTCATTACCCCCACTTGTTCACTTAAATTGAGTAGTGGCTTACAGGGTTGCAAAGCCCTGAGGTGGGGAGAATGTAAAGTCCCAGAATTTCCTTGTAAATTTTTTTAGATTAAATTGGATTTTTACGAGTCTGAGAAAATTGACGGCGTGTGATTCTGAGGCCTTATGTTTCTGGAATAAATTTTTAATAAAAAATCATGTACGTTCACTAAACATATGAGTGGGTATTTGTTACGTTTATCTGGTGCTCGGAATTGAAATCGTAGGGCACCATTGAATGTTCAACACCAGTATTCGCATAAGGGGACCTTCACCTTAACCAAAATAAATGGAGGGTGAAAGATAAAATTTGGGTCATTCATGGAAGAATACAATTAAATTAAATTTTGTAACATTTTATTTTATTTTGAACTCCCACGTGGATGTTGAGAGGTGGGGACAACCGGAACAAAACCTCCCATGTGAGGTTATGGAGGTGGGGACCACAAGGACTAACCTCCCATGTGGGTTAGGTTTGTGTGGACCACCCGAGGCTAAAACCCCATTTGACACCCCTCTTTATGGGAGAAAAACCTATTGAACTCCCCCACATTATTTGTGCCACCCCCCCTTAATTGATTATACCAACTCATCAATTAATTAATTAAGATAATTTGAAATTATTCCAACAAACATAATATATAACTTGTTATATTATGTGGTCTACTTTTCATTTTGGTGGAATTGAGAGGAAAGTGTTAGAAAGAGTAGAACTTGGAAGAACACATCGTCCAATGAAGAACTCCTCCAATGAAAAACGATGATGCATGACTTCGACATTTTCCTTGAGATATCCTCCAACTGTGTAAATCTTCAACAATGATGATCCACCTCCATCGAAGAGCGTTGAACTGACCAAACTATTCAAGATCAGAGGCATGTGGCGGGCGTGATGAATGTCAACAAATTTGACTTCTCTCATCGACGTCAACAAACGAATGAGTTAGGGGTTTAGTTGTTTTTGTTTATAAATTTCCATGTTTTGCCTTCTATTAAAACACGAATCAACTCTCTAATTTGTTAATCCGTGAATGATACTTTTTTGTGGGTTTGGTAGTAATCAATTGCTGGGGGTTGTAGAGATTTATGTTCTACAATCTAGTTTTCATTGAGCCGCTTGCTACCGCTCTAACAGGGAGGGTGCGGGCCAAAAAACATGGCCTGAGCACTCCGTTGTTCTTCTTTTTGGTCTGTTCTTCGTGATAGAGGAGGAAGGAAAGTGATCCTTGGTGGGGCACAAGAACGGCGGCCGACACTACCTCCAGCCTTGACGAAGACGACGGCGTAACGGCACCACCCAGAGGCCGTCGCACCACTGCGGCCTCCACCACCTGCGGCCACCTTCCCCCACAGCCTCTACCGCCCTGCGGCCATCACACCATTGCCACCTCCTCCACCTGCGGCCTCTTCCACCCCGAGGCCCCCGAACCTCCGTAGCCTCCGCCAACTGCGGGCCCCACCACCCTGCATCCCCGTCTCACATCCCCTGCCGCCCCGCGGCTCGCAGAACTGATGCGGCCTCTGCCCCCCGCGACCTCTGCCATCTCGCGGCACCCGCGACCTCCGCCACCCCCACGACACCTGTTGCGTCCGCCGCCCCGTGGAACCTATAGCCTCCGCCGCCCCATGGCATCGGTAGCCTCCGCCGCATCGTGACCTCTGCTTTCACTCATAGCCTTCAAGGACCACGAGGCCTCCGCGCCACCCAGCGGGGCAAGCTGCACCGCGGTCCTGGCTGGGTCGACCCTAATCAGACCAGACCCTGACCCACTTCGTCCCATTTACACACTTTTGGCCATAACTTTTGCACCAACTGTTCGTTTGAAGAACCGTCTAGGGCTCCGGAAACCTTGGATCTAAACAGTACCAATGGTATACCCCAATTGAGTTTTGGATTAAGTTGAAGAATAGTCGGGTAGGATTGATAATGATTCTAACCCGGCCCTCAGGACTAAAATGCTAATAACTTAAAGACTGAGCATCCGTTTGACGCACAGTCTGTTGCATTGAGACACCAATGACATGGAAGTAATTTGGGATACTTCTTGCTGGGACTTCATGCCAGTTGGAGTATCGACCAGGGGCTTAAGGATAAGACCCTACCAGAAACGAGCAAGCCCAGTGCGGGAACCCAGTAGTTGTGTCTGACATGAAGAATGAAGATCGATCATGTGTGGGTCTGCACCGATCGATCCTGTGTTGGTCACCATGGAGCGATACTATGTGGGTCAGCACCGAGCGACCCTGTGTGGTTCAGCACCTAGCGATCATGTGGGGGTCAACACCGAGCGATCCAGTGTCTATCAGCACCGAGCGATCTTTTGGGGGTCAGCACTTAGGGATCCTTTGTGGGTCTACCTTCTAACAGAGTTAGATGATTCAGTATTACATCTAATCATATTTATTACTATACCATATAAATACCTGGTGTGAGCTGATTTCGTACATGTGTGGTACTTTCAATCATGGTAATACCTTGAGGTTTTCTTCTATGTGGCGTACCAATGTAGTACTTTCCTTCATGGTATTTCTTATTTTGTGGAATAGTTGAGCTTTGGTCTTTGTGTTGGACTCTGTGTATTCCTCATGATTGAGATGGGTATACTTGAAAACTTAGGTATATGTATGGGAATATACATAAGTCAGTTTTTAGTTGATTTCATGTTGGGTGGTTTATCCTTGGTGGATTTTGTGAGACCTTGAGGGTCTCAGGGTCCCTAGTGAGTATTGTTATACTCACCCCTACACGGGCTATGCCCACACCCTGCTGTGTTTGGTGCAGACAACGGACAATGCTGACCGAGGAAGAGAGTACCAGGACTGGAGGTAGCTTGATGGTAGGCCTTAGATGAGTCGTACCACAGAGACGACCATTCGAGAAAAGTTCTTATTCTTCAGGTAGGATCCTTGGCGGGTGATCACTGAAGATGTTCCAGTTTACTTGTAAATTAAGTTTGTTGTACTTTCAAGTTGGGATTGTATTCTGTACCTGTTTACTTACTGTACTCACTCTGTTTACTATCTAGTTTACATGAGTTCATATCTTTCTTAGGGATATTTTGTGTGTTTTTACTGGTTATAATTGAAATTTCTTCCCAGTTTTAGGGAATACGCCTTTAGTGCTAGTCACTAGCCCCTAGCCTATGGAAGGCGGGCTTGGGGTTTTCATGGCATGGGCCCCGGGGGACAGGTCAGGACAATCCTTCTTTCATGTGGTGTATATTTTGTATGTTACCAAATTGTGAAGGGAACCTATCACCCTCCTATTTTTAAAAGACTTATTTTGGTTATGTCTTTTAGTTTACATAATATTATTTTGGAATATGATCTTTTATACTCTAATTATTGTAAATTTAATTTCCAAGTGATGGGATACCTTTTTCTCTAACATAAACTCGTGTTTTTAATTTTAAAGTGACGTCTTTAAGATGTCAAATTTTAATAAGGGGAACTCTTAACCCAATTACAATTCTTTGAGGTTAAACTTCTACATGATGATTATGATGTGATATGAATATGTGTGAATGATATATGATTGATTTAAAATGAATATCCAATCGTATTGGGTGTATTTATATTTTTCACACATAATTATCTAATTGATTTATCCTTATTCTAAGGATACTATCTTTAAAAGCGGTTTTGTCTCAATTTACACTCCATTGAGTCTTCATCATTATTATACTTGAATTAACTCTAATATGGTGTATTTAATATCCTTTGGCATATTATATCAAGAATCACATTATTCTCATGATATAATATCGTTCTGATTCAATTTCACTCATCAACTGTTTTCATTCAAGAGTCTCCCATTTTTTTAAGTACTCATTATCTAAAATATAATTTTAAATGTTTTAATGATTTAGTCTTATAAATATTTTTCATTAATGACCATGTTTTCAAAATAGTTTTTAGGATTTATTTATATGGAACAAAATGTTTTCAAATGATAATTCATTTAAAAGCATCAAATTGGTATGGGACACATTGATTCAAAAATATCTTTATAAAATGTTTTAAATGGTTTTGAAAATGGTTTGATAAAGCATTGTTTATTTCAATATCCTGATTTGATATATTGTGATTATAATTTGTAAATGTTATGCTTCATTTATTCATATGTTATTTGTTATTATTATGTTATGGTTATTGGACATTGTTTATGTATATGGTTGGTTCCATGATAAACCTTGGGCGGGTGAGCCCTAGATAGCTCTCTAATGAATTAGGTAACATGAAAGAGGTAAACGTTAATATTTCTCATATGAGATTTATATAATATACTATTATGGGTATTTCAAATGTAACTACCTATGTAGTTGTGATAGATACTATGTATGTATGTTATGAATGCCATAAGGTACCTTTTTGATTTTTGATTTCTGTATGTTATTAATAAATCTTATGATTTAATGAGGTATGTTATGATTGAAAAGTATAGTTTCATTGATTTTTGTATTTTGAGGGGCTAATGTTTCATTTCATTATTTTTTAACCCTTACTGAGCTCGTTATTCGCATCCCATGTTTTAAAATGTTTTTTCATAAGAAATAATGATGAATAGGTTCAAGGATGAGATCAAGTAAAAGTCATGATGTCTAAAACATGGACCGAGACATGTCTCTTTTATTCAAGGGTTTTTATTTTATGAAAAATGGATAAAGGTTAGTAGTGTATACATGAAATATTTAAGTTCTTATGTAATAGTTATGGCCTAATTCTCTAAAACTCTTAACCTGAAAAGATACTCAATGTGAATTCTTGACATAATTCAAGGTTATGTAATGATTAAGGATGGGTCCTTATACTAAATGACTTATTTTAGAGAAAACATAATTGAAAATGTATTATATATTCATTTTATAGACTAGTGTCTTTTAAATCATCATGTTTTAATTTATCTATATTATATATATTTAATTATAGACTTGAATTTTTTCTGAAGGTGTGTTTTTTAGAAAATAATTTTTTTCTATTTTGGTAATAAATGGGGATAGGAAGAAAAATGTATTCTCTTTGTTTACATTTACAATAAAATATAATTTATTTTTCTAAATGTGGTTTTCATTTTAACCATTAGAGATATTTATTTTAACTTGTAATGTAGAAAATAAACATTGTAGTTTTAAGTTGTTTTCTGGCTGTTATTCCATAATCAGTTTCAAAATTTGTAATCACATTCATTTCAAAATAGAAAATTTTCATTTTCTGATTTTATAGTAGTAATTTTAAATAAAAAATTATATATTAAGGATGGATTATGTTTTCATGGGTGTCCAATTTTTTAATGATGTATAGGTCTGATTAGAATTTTGTTTTATGATTTGATTCATTTATAATTGAAAATTATTTTGGATAAGTTTTCATTAGTTGAGTTATAATTTTTTGAGATATATATTTATGTATTTATTTTAGATATTATTTTGATGATGTTTGGATTTAGAGTACTGGAAAATATTTTTTGGTTTTTGAGGAACCTTCCATTGAATGAATTTTAATAAAAATATTTATAATATGAGGAAAATATTTTTAGTTTGTGAAGTGTTCCTTTTATTATGTATGTAATTTTCTCCTAAGGAGTCTTATGAGAATTTCTAGCATCATCTCATTTTTTAGTGGGAACACTGAAAAAATAAAATTTGGTGTTGGTTATTATGTTAGGGGAATGTTGATTTTTTTATTACAGTCAATGAGAAAGGGTTTTTACTATATTTTAAATGGTTTTTGGGATGTTTTAGGATTTTTTAAATGGTGGATGAAATATTGAAGTGAATCCTCTTACATTTTTTATTGAAATTGTTCTATAGTAAAATAGTATATCTTTGACAAATGTAATTTTTTCCATGATATTTTCTTCTACAAAATTAAGCCCTCTTCCAAGGTGTGGTCACGTCCTGATCTATCTAGGTGAGTGTTTGTCATGAATACTCTGTCATAGTCACACTACTACCAAATTACAAATATGATTTTTAGCAAGGGGATTTTAATAATTTCCCTAGGGGAAAAACCGGGACCCCGTAGATTCCTTTGATATGGGTTGATCAAATTATACGAGAGATCCCAATTTTTCACTCCACTATATCCTTCTCTCCCCAATAAACTCGGTGGTTGGAGAGGGATTCATTTATTGGATTTGAAGTATGTATTTTACCCTCTTCACAATTTTATTCATACTACGTTTTCTTTTTAATTTATGTTGAATAAGTTATGGTTTTGGGGGAAAAATTCCATTATGGAATGGTGGAATCTTCCTAATTCTTGGTATAATATTATGTATCATGTTAGATATCTCGAGAGTTATGTTCATGTGTTCAATCAACGTTCATCATAATAAATTTTTTTCAGTTATTTTTATTGGGTTTTGGGTTGAATTTTGTTTTAATTAGTCACTTTATATTGTGAATTAATAGTCAATTTATTGAAACATATGTCTAGGTGTGTGTTAGTGGTAGACTACACCCTGGTTATGCATTGTCCAAATACATGTTGTATCTTAATGAGTTTCTAAATGATTATGATTTTTTATGATTTCTGTTTTTTAATTTTTAGTTATTTAAATTAATAATTTTTGGTAGGGTTAGGTTATCCTAGACCCACATGAGGTTTCTAGGAGCTTGGGATAGACATTAGGATCATCAGTTGAGTATGTTTCTTAATTTACAACTATTTAAATTTATATTCATCATCAATTCAATATATTTTTTTTAATTCCTGGAATTTATTAATTAAAAATGATATAATGTGAACTTATTAGTGTTTATTAATATTACTTTAGGTATATTTATTGAGATATTATTTTGAAAAATATGGTTATTTGTTTTTAATACTTTTAACGGGAAGAATCTCATTTATAAAATGGTTCAATAAATAAAAAATACTGGGATATTTTTATGCTTTCATGTATTTGAATTATTTTAGAAGTGTTTTGTTGATTTTTTATTCATATTTTGAATTCAAGGATTTCATGTGATGTTTTAAAAAATAGTATAATTTCTTGAAAAAAAAATTTATGGCATTGTTACATTATATGGTTTTCTAGATATGCATTCATTAAATTTTTTTTCAAAAATATGTTCTCAAATGCCTTGTTAGAACTTCATAAATGGGTTTCCTTAAAAAGAATTTAAAAGGGGGATTCATTATATATTTTTTAAAAATTAAAGGATATATTTTCATATATTTTTATTTTATGGGATTATCCAAATATAGAGAATGAATTTCAAATATTTTTATTCTTTATGATCAATGAGATTTTTTTTAAAAGTTTTTCATATATGAGATGTAGTGATAATTCTAAATCAATATATTATTTTTTTGATAATAATATTTATTAAGATTGATTTTATGATTTATTTATTAAAATATGATTAATTGATCATTAGAGACCATGTATCTTAATTATATAAAACTATGGCATGTACTACTAGAAATTGAACTACCTACCCATCCCTTGGTATACGCAATAACACTAGCTAAATTATACGATGATATCGAAAAAAATATCATTGGGACATTAGGTATTTATTATAAGATACTAGTATAAGAATATATATATATATATATATATATATATATATTAATGGGTAGATATTATTGGTTAAATAACATGATAGTATGATCATCCTTGATTTCATTATCCTATGGTCACTAGATAAAAAATTATGTGACATCTCCTTGTGAAATTTTTTATTAAAATTGAATGACTAATTTTATAATGTTATTTTAAAATTTTATAAAATGGTTTTACTTTTAATTGTTATGCATGGGATGTAATTAGAATATATATAATACTTTATTCTCATGATTATATATTTCATGTTTTTCTTTTGTTCTTCTTAGATGTAACAATTGTTCAAGGGTTTTTTGGGGTATAGTTGTGATTCTATAATGAAGGGAATTTTTAATGACACACTAAGATAGTTTATCACATATTTAGTTAATTGGGATGTTATGGTTATGTTGGTTGGGTCTTATTCTTGGTATATGAGTTATTTAAGATTCTTATGTTCTGTTTGGTTTCAATTATTGATTGAAACATTTTATTTTATATTTATCTTCATCTGAATAAGGAAATATATATATATATAGATTTCATTAGGAGACACATGTAATTATTTTTTCATCTTGTGAAGTTATTTTCAATTGTAAAAATTTTGTAATTAAGAACTTGTTTCTAGGTCATGTGGTATAAGAATTGGCTTTGGATGATGTCATAGCCCATCATGGGAACCTATATTGAAGATAGAACAAATTTTTTACTAATTTTAGATGATTTGTGTACCATGTGAAACTCCAAGGCATCACTTTTAAGGTAATAATGTTGTGTTTTATTTTCCACTGGGTACCTGGTGATTCAATATTATGTTTTTAAGTTGTTTAGAGTTTTATGGGGCTGATTAATTAAATTACATGTGTTGGAAGACACTCACTCTTACATTAGTGGATAGAGAATAACACATGGTTCATACACAATTAAGGGAATTGTGTGAGATAAAAGAGTTACCTATAGGTGTTGGTAGGATTTTATTTTCAAGGATTAAGCATGAATTAAAAAATTCATATGAGACTTTAGTATTAATCATGTGGTGTTGGGATGGGGAAACGGTAGATCTCACATGGATGGGACATGATTGACCCAACAATTTTTTCTTTCATGTTCATTAAAATTTTGGAAAATTTCCATTTTCCCTTGAAAAAACTAACTCCTCTTGGCCCATAAAGTCTCCCAATATGAATGAAGACTCATTATTTTGTTTTTGATCTCCTTTTATAGGCTCTTTAGAGGACCACTTTCTTACCATGGTAATACCTCTTAATGTAAGAGTAATTACATCTTAGTTTCCCTTTTTTTACCACAATATTTATTTTTTCATCATATTCAATTGATTAAGTAAACCATTGAACTCCATATAAAGGAATCTAGTTTTTTTCATGAGGGTTTTTCTTTGTTTCCAAAGGTATTAGGTGTGTGAGGACACCCTATTTCTCATGTGTAGTTTTTTTGAAGGTGACGTGATTCCCTCACATAAGGTTAGTGTATCAATTTTACTTTCTCTAATTAAAGTTTTACTTAAATTCATAATTCTATAAAAGTATTTATGAATTAATTTGATGATATATATGATATCTAGTTTGTGTATTTCAATGATTTCCATGATTGGGTAGGTTAGTTTTAAGGAAAAAATAGTTTAATTCTTTAATTCAAGAGAACATGTTTTTCAAATGGTATATTATGCATTGTAAATGCTTGATAAAATTCAAAATACAGTTTCCATTGTGAAGAACTATTGTTCATTATGTATTAAATCAAAATAGGATTTTGTTATGGGTTTACCTTTTTTGGTTTATGCAGTTTTCTAGATCCAAAAATGATAATGTTGTTTTAGAAACTAAAATTGAGTTTCCTTTAATTTTATTAGTTATGATAATTGGTGAAAATTGTTTCATATTGATTTTTTTTGGATTACAATTTTTTTTAAAAGGATTTGAAAATTACATGCTATATATGATTTGATAAATTTATAATTGGATATTTTAGATGTGTTCATTGATGTTGTTCCCTTATAAATACCTTTTTTATTATATATGATGTTATTTTAATTCATATGAAGGATGTATTTGATGTTATTCATGATGAAATAATGTAACGGATTTCATTATAAGGGACATTAGTGAGGTGTGAAGGATAATATTATTTTGTTAGCCCATGGATCATTATTTTTTTCCATAGATGACATTTTTTTGATTTTCACCACCTTATTTTGTTAATTCCATGTGGATGATAATGTTATAATGTGGGAAATAGTGGGAAATATCAATGAATGTTGAGATTTATTCACTTTTTATCCTCTAGTCCTATAAAAATAAAATACAGTGGGATGGTCACCAAGGAGACTAGTTAATGTGATTCAATTGATTGATTTCTGATAGTTAACCGATAAAATTAGTTCCATTTTAGGTTTCATGGGTTTTCTTTTTAGTCCTCCGGTGTTTCATCATTATATGTGTCATATGTTATACCTTTATATATATATATATATAGCTAAGATGATTATGGTTTTATGGACTAGATTGATATGTTAATTCTCTTTTGATTTATTGATTATGTTTAAATGTTTGGTTCCAACCAATTATTGGACTTGATTATGAACTCTAATAGTGGGGATTTCATTATTTTTTCCAATGTTTCCTTGTTTACAATTTTATTGGGAGTGTAAAATATTTTAAATTAAAAATGGGAAATTGATTTTAAATCTTTATTTTATATTCTAATAATGTTGAAATGTTTTAAAACATGCATGGGTTTGCTTTCAAAATATTATAATTTTTAATAGAAATGATTGGCCTTACAATTGTAATAGTTCTGGATAAACTATTTCATGATATTACAATAAAATAGATTTATTTGAGAAACAATATATTCCATATTTGGTTTGATACTATAATATTTATATTGGAAATGAAAACCTATTTGTTTACTTTATATTCAAATTAATAAACTAGTATTATTTTATAAAGTGATTGAAATGGACTTGCGGTGGGTTCATACTTTCTTAGGACCACACACTACATACTAATATTGGTGGGTATGTAGTCTTCATGTCTTGTATTGGTTTCCTAAGTTCATTACTCCTAGTATTGATACATTTCTATATTCCTTGGTAATAGTATGGTTGTTGGAATTGTGGATGTGACATTTGAGTCAAATGGTGATGGTGATCAAACAATTGGTTTCAGGAAATTTATTGGTTCAAGTGTAGTTTCATATATTTACTTTTCATTTCATTTTTATTCATTATCAATTTTTGTTTGGTAATCATTTTATTAGATGTTTTTTTAATTGAGATGTATTTCATCATATATCATTATCTATTTATTAGTATTCATATTTGGGATTTTATACATGGTTTCTTGAGGGTGAAACCATATAAAATATTTATTCTATTAAATACATGATGTAGGTCATCATTATGGAGGATCTAGGGTGCTCCTATGGTATATTCTTGGCAAGAATGATGAATTATTTTTTAAAATCACAATGGTGTGACCATCCAATCTGAAAACCACAATAGGGTCCTCTGTTATGATTCCAAACCTCAATGGTCTCCCTACTATTGAGTTTAAATATCATATAAATACATTTAGAATCAGATTTTTGTCCCTCTATAACCTTCTAAACCAAATCAAGATAAAAAAACCATAAATAAAACCACAACACATCCATGGTCTTTAAAATCCATGGCCATGTCATCTATCACTGATATTAACATCTATTGATCATAAACCTATTTTTCGAAATGACTATATGACTTCCAACTTAATGGAACTACAATAAAATTTCTATTTATTAGAGTATACATTATGTTAATGTAATCCATTTGAATATACATCATGCATCTACTTTAACCCAAATTCAATTCTCTTTGTGAGAAAATTTGATTCATTCTTTTATGATCCACAAACACTGTAACATTCTCACCAAGAAAGTCATAATAAAATGTCTTCAAAACAAGTAATAAAATATAATGATCCAGATCATTTGTTGGGTAGTTCTTCTAATGAAACTATATCTATTCTGATCCACAAGAAAAAAAAATTCTACCTTCATGTGAACACATTCCAAACTAGATCCTAATGAATAGTAATAAACAACATAACATTGTATTGAATAAAAAAATATCAAGATTTGGGAAGATGTAAGGGAAAATTATGCTCATTTAAAGACATAGGAAATTCAGTTTTCCTTTGGAATGGAATAAATTTCCTTATAAAATATATTATTGGTGAATCTATTCATGAAAAATTCTAAAGAAAACAGTGGCACAAACCAGAAAAACGAAGGAATATGCATGTCTCAATGATTTTCATCAAAAGTTAACATGATATCACAACCTCTATCCTATCTGAATCCATATAAACACTTTTTTAAAATATAACATGTCCACAATGTGTATTAATTCAATCCAAAAGTCACACTTTGAAATTTTTTCATAGAAACAATGATCTCACAATATACCTACCACCATCACTAAGTGTTTTTCATGCTCATCCATTATCCCTAAATAAACCAATATGTCTTCCAAATGCACCATCACAAAATATTACATTTAATATTAAAATATATTATTGATAAATTCAATAATGAATTATGATGCTTTCATTAGGCTAAAATTAATAACCACATACACATAATATCTATATTTACTTTTGAATTATGTTTTCAGAATATCCACCTTCCAAGCCTACAATTGGTGTTATCCCTATCACAAGTCAATTTTAGAGAACTTTTGGGATCCCCTTAATTGATCAAATAGTTCATCAATGTGTGGAAGAGGATTACTATTCATTATTGTAACTTGGTTAAGCTTACAATAATTTACACATATCTAAAAAGGTCAATTCTCCTTTTCCAAAATCAAAACTAGTGCTACCTCTTGAGATTTACTAGGATGAATGAAGCCTTTGTTTCCCATATCTTCCAACTAGAATTTCATTTACTCAAATTTTATTAGTCCCGCCCAATAATATAGAAGTGATATTGGATTTTTCCTTAATAAGAGATATATATTCAAGTCTACTTCCTTTATGGGTGTAAAACCTGAGAAATGTTCTTTAAAAACATTAAAAAACTATTACACTACAGTTGTAAAATCTCTACTATCTATCTCATCCTCTAATAAAAATGTAAATGATGATAACAATTAGGATTTGGTTCCATATTCTTATTATGATGAGATTATTTCACCTATCTTTACATTTCGGTATCATCTAAAGTGATTCTTGGTGATATCAAAAGTTATAAATGTAACCCTTCAAGTATAATTGTCATTGTGATCTTTAAAAATACTCCACCAGTTCATAATTAGGATTATTCCATAGAAATAAATTTCAAGTATTGAGAAATTACAAATCAATTCAACCTCAGAAATTGTTATAGAACACATGTTTCACATAAAGTATCAACATTATCTTTGGTTAGGGGGGGTTTGATATTTTAAAATAGAAGGCTTAGTCTCAATAAGATAACCCAAAAGGAAGAAATAAAAAGAATAATAAACCAAATGGGGTTCCCCCATATTAATTAAATTTTACAAAATTTTATAATTCAAATGAATTTTTCCTCTCACCATTGATGGTCTAGATTAATCATAAATAATCAACTTCTCAACTCTATACAACTCCAATGATTCTTCACGTTGATCATTATTATCATATAGAGATTTCATTTTTTTATTTATGGTATTCCTAGAATCACTCTAGACTCATCAGTTCTATTGATGATAATTATTTTGAGTACCTTGTCCCGTCAAAACATTCAATGTCTGGAAAACATGAAACATGTCCCAAGAACCCAATATTAGAACACTATGAAAATAGAACTAAAGAATTCCCATATATATTTAATTGGGGCATGATATTGGAATATTCATACAATATCTCTTCATGTGAATGAAATATCCACATTTAAAACATATCAAAATAGCCTTTAGATTAGGAGAATGTTTCTCTATTCCCCCAATCTGATTTTTTTTTCATACTACCACATTGGAGATTGGTGTCCTTATTATTCATGTTCCCAACATTATATTTCCCAAAAATTCCCATAGGTATTATCATGATTCATCCCACCATATTTCTCTAGATGTGTCATTCTTCCATTGTCCCTCTATTTATATCTCCATATAATCTGTTATAAAAGTCATGAAAATAATTTAGTTAATCTTCTTCCTCAATCTCGATTCAAAAATGTGTGACATCATGGAAGTTCATGAAAAAACTTCTAGTGCATAGCAGAATAAATTTATAAATTTATCTACATGATCTATCAATGTGATACTCTACTACATAAATATGAAAATTATATTATTCTATAAATTTTTAATGTTTTAAGATATAATTTTTTGTCAAAGAATTTTTCAAAATCCTCCCTTGCATTGTCATTCTCTAATTTATGTTGAACTGTTGAATCACACCACTATAATGAAAAATCCTCAAACATGTATATAAAAAAATTTAATTTCAACTCATTTTTGTGTGCCAATGAAATTGAACATTTGATTATTCTTATATAACAACACCAATAATTTTTCTAGTTCTGAGTCACCCAAAATATATGTGTATTTTTATTTTGGAACTGAATCGAATGATCCACTTTCCTAGGTTCATCCTTTCTGTTTCACCAATAAACATAATGAAATTCCTATAAAACTCTAAACCAGCTATTGGTTCACATGTGGCTCTTGTACAACCACATTCTCATCATACTCATCCAGTAGGTTTCTGTGACACTTATGGGGGTCCATTTTCTATAACAAAATAAATCAATTTAGTCTCACTATTTATAATCTGAATGCTTATAAATTTCAAATATACACAATTAAAAAAATCACCAAAAAATTTAATAATTTTAATAATTTTTTCAGTTCATTTTTGTTAAATTCTATCTTTTCAATTTTCAAAAAGTATTGAAAATATATGAATCATGCCATTGAAAATCAATCATTTTTCAAATATTTTTTAAAACCATAAATTTTTATGAAATCAAAAATAATTACTAAAAATCATATTTGAACACCAAGTGGGATGTTATTTTTTATAATTATATTCCATGATTTTATGTGTTGATAAACCTATGAAAATGAGGTTACAACTCCAATGAGTGTGACGAACACTCATGTACACACACACCTTGGGAACTTGAATTTTAGAATAAATAGGTTATCAATGCCATTTTATTCTCTACAGTTTAGGTTATGATAATTTTATATCCTTGAAACATACTAAAATAAATGATTAAACATGAATTATTTTTCGTCTTGATGAATGAAAAAATTGATACCATTCTTTCCAAAAATAATTTTGGATAGAAAAAGAATGGTACAAATGATGACATCCCACCCCTCACCCATTATCATGGAATGAGGAGAAGTGTGGTACTGGGCCTTTTGGTGATAGCCACAAGACCCCAAAGGCGATAAACAAATTACATGGGATTTATGGACTTTTGGGGGATGATTTTCACTTTTTGAATAAAACAACAAAACAAAGATATTTGTAACCAAAAAAACTAGTATATGATGAATTATTGCCTAATAGAACACAATGAAAATCACAACAAACCAAACTTTTATCGAATATATAGTGTTAACCAAAACCAACAAAACTAAATGACATTAGATACATAATTAATTAACTCCCAACTAGATGCATGATTCACCTTAACCATCCCTGCCAAAGGTATCACGATGCATTACTATATAACATTGATACCTTTCTTTAACCTATTTACCAATAATTCACATCATTAAATGCACCAAATTTCCCAGGTAAGGAGTGAGCATATATGTTTTTAGGATTTCTCCTATGACTTACCAACTCACACCACTGGGATAGATCATGTTAGAAAATTTATATAAAATAGTCTAAAACCATTTTCATTGATATTAATATCAAATCATAAAATACTTTTCTAAAACAAAACTATTTCCATAGGAAGCAACAAAACATATCTTTAAACCATTTCAAATTTCCTTATTTAAAACCCATTCTATGATTCACACACAAACAGACATGCATTCTATTGTGATAATTCCTTAATAATATAAAATATCTCTTTAATCTACTAATTCATCTCCAGGTTACCAATATTTAGTGCCCCAATGACACTCACCTGTTATATAGGGTCATGTTATTGTACCCCAGGATGTATGATCCTTATCCAACATCACATCTACGAAATGAACTCACAAGAAACCCATATTCCTAATACAATCCAAAACAAAAAATTCAATTCCATTCCAATAAAATAATTCCATTGTTGAAAAAAATTACAAAAAAATAAATAAAACCAAACCAAATTAAAAAATTTAAAAACAATCACTAAATATGGTTTCCATCATGAATCACACTAAAATTTCAAAATTCAATTCAAGGAATCAAGTCAATTTGAAATCAAATCATCATTTTCTTACAAGAGGAATTGAGATAAAATCATCCTAAATCACATAATTTGATAAAAATTAGTGATATAACAAAACTCAAAATAATATACTTGAAATAAAAAAAATAAGAATTATAAATTAATTTACTTCTATGGAAATTCATATGTAAACAATCCCATTAAAATGAGATTTTGAAATAAACCCTTTCCATGATCATGACATTGATGTGAGAATTAACCTATGAATAAATTATATGTATGAAATTTAAATCCAAATTAAATATTTGGATACATAACATAATTTATTCTAATGAAAATACACACGTAATCAATGAATTTAAAATACAACACATTAATAATATAACCAAATGAAAATAAATTGTGTTATGAAATTAATTACTTCATGTTAATTCTCATATCAAATCACATTGGATGAAATTATTCAAATTGAAACACAAAATACCCTAAAGAATTATGTATTCATTAAACTACATGTTAAATAGTATTTATATGCAACTTATAAAATAAATTATACATCTACCTTTATAATATTCCTCAATGAATATAAATTGAGTTGAAGTCTCTTACCGCATGCTTCCTTTTAGTTGAATTTTTTATAACATACTATATAATGGTTTTTAGATTATTGTATAATTATAATAGAATTATATTCATATTTATAATATCATAAATGATCATTTTATAATATCTTATCACTCTTTCATAAATTGTCGTTCATTATTTTCTTTAATTCAGGTGTTAATTTCTTGTTTTCTCATACTTCTTTTTTCATGAATGATCTGGTTCTTATAAATATTATATAATTTAATCATATTTATAATAATAATAATTAAATAATTATCATATTTTTACATCCATTTTAAATATAAAAACAATAATGAATTATTGTTTTGAAAAATTGAGCATGTCACAATCATGTAGATTGTATGTTATATCAATGAATGAGTATTGATTCAATTTTTCATTGATCTATTTATAAAAAGGATATATAATATTTATTATTTATGAAATGTTCATAATAAAATATTTTCCAATTATTTCATTAAATATACTTATATATATCATCCATGTGATGTGGTGAGGAAAATATATCCACATCACTTCGTGAAGGTGGTAGTCCACTAGTACACAAACAATGTTATCATCATTAGGTGAGTAAAAAGGTAACAATTAAAATATTATTTTCTTATAAGGATAAATATTTCATGAATATAATATTTATTAAATTTATATCACATATAATAATTGAATTTATCTTTATTACATTCTATGTAAATCATTAGTCAAAAATGAATCACATCTCATCGTGGTGAAATAGTCTTCTATAAAAACATGCAATGTTATTAAATCCCCTAATGAATGAAAAATAAAATTTAATATTTGATATATTGAATACATACTTATAATAATGTTATAAATATCATAATTATAATTTATATCTATAATCATACCCAACTGTGAGAGGTGGTAATGGAAACAAACAACATCAGTTCGTGAGGTTGTAGTCTGTCGTACCCATAAATTGATGAATTCATAAAATATTTTATTGAAGTTGATATTATTTTAGGTCATTAAATTAAAATATAAACATATAATTTTATGTATGATCCTAATAATTTTACATCACCATACATTAATAATAATTAAATAAATTGCTAGAAGAAATAAAATAAAGTCACTCGTTGAATAATGTTACATCTTTTTTAGGTAACCTTTATAGGTTTGGTCTAAAATCATTCAAAGGATGGATTTCATCCGAAAAAAGTAATATATTATAATATTACCTATTTTTAATATTATTTGAACAAGTATTTTATAATCCAATGGGGTTTTTATTTTGTAAATAACAGTAGAGAGTGGGTAGAATTTTTAGGTGAGGTGAGTGGCATATTTGTAATTTTTTTCAATGAAAAAGGTAAAACTAAATATTTCACATTCTAAAAGGGTACAAATAGATTATTATTGAGACTTAAACATTATAAGATCATTATATTTCCATAAAAGGGATTTTATAACTGTTTCTATATCATTTTAACTGATATATTTTTAGTTTGGCCCATTGGTAAATCAATTTTTACCTTAACCATGGTAAATCAAGTTTTAATGTTTTTACTATCAATGTTGGTAAATATTATATTGACCTTATCAGATAATATTATTTTTTTAATTCGAAATATCTAATCCATTTTGAAAATTCCCATTCATAAAATTTGGTGAATTTTAATTCAAAATTTATTCGACAAACATAATGAGAAAGTTAGTTTTCCAAGAGAAGATGATTGACTGTATGAAAAAAATTAATTCAAAACTAAATATGAAAACTATTATTATGAAATAAATTTTGTTAATAGATATATATTTTAACTAACTTTACTTTAAAAACAATTCCAAAAATAACTTAATTTTATAATTTATTTAAACAAAAATGAAGTCTTCAATTAAAATTCAACATTTTTTACTCTTTATAAAAAATAGAATAACTGAGAGAAAATAAATAAAATATTCCCTAAGCTAATTTTGATATGTAAAATTCAAAATTAATTCTTTTATCAAATAAACTGTCTAAAAATAATAAAATGTAATTTTAAAATTTGTAAGCAAAGGGAAACCAAACTATATTTAAAAAATTACAATTTTTCATAAAACATATCTTCTTCCTTTAAACCATTATTATTTTACTTACTATAAATATATAAACAAATATTCAATAATATTTTACGCATATTCAAACATAAAAAATTATCTATTAAGTAATTACGGTATTCAATATTGCAGTTCATATAGATTTGGGGTTGTATGTTCCACATACAATCGAAGTGATTTAATTTAAATAAATATATTTAGTTGTTTTTTTAAGCTCAATAGGGTATGTCTCATATGATATCGAATAAAATGTTATATTTTTTAAACCATGGGGTGTTACAAAAAAAAGTAGATAATATCATTTCATAATAATTTCGTAATATATAAGAAAAATCAAAAAATAATGATGACTTATTCAAAAAAATTAAATCAACTATTGAATAATTTAAATAGTATGCATAATAATTATTAAAGTAATGATCTCATACAAATCACATGTCTGAATTTGAAATAAAAACTTAAAAAACATTTAATTTAACATAATGATTAATTACGTAGATAATTTAAAAACATAATTAAATGACATTAAAGATAATAAAATAAGTTTTAATGAATTTAATATCAATTAATATTAATATATAAAAAACAATCAAAGAAAACAACACAAAATAGTAATAATAATTTGGGTTCTTTATGTTTCATGTTTCATGTGAGAATATAGGACACACAGTGATCTTCATAAAAAAATTCATTACCGATGGGAAACACTTCTCACAAGTTAAACTTAATTAATATAGATTTATAATTTATTTTAACAATTTAAACCATTGAAACAAACATAAAATAAAATATATGTAAGAATTAAAATCTAAAATAGATAATTTAATGGGATTTTTGAATACCATGCATAAATTCACTAAACGTCATTGCAAAATTCTAATAGGGGGGTTTCCACATATGCATTTTTTATTACGTATGAAAATTTTAAAAATTAGTGAATCCATGTAATAAAATTGACGTAGATGATTCAGTTATGGGATTCACATATAATATTCTATAATGAATTTTTTGTAATAAAATTCACCACATAAAAAATTCATGTATCTTAATTACTGAAATAATTTATGAATAATAGAAAAAATTTTATATTAAACTAAAAAAATATGACCAAAAAGATACAACTTATAACCTAATTTCAGTCATTATAGAGAGTTATTAAGAAGATCATTACTTATAATGATATATACATAATATTATTATTTCACCAAAAAAAAGATCTCAATTTGGAGTTATTTATAATAATATATGGTTGGAATTAATATTTTAACCAATTCATGAAAATAGTCTATGGGGATATAAAAATGCCAACGTGCTTCAGAAATCGACTACATGGTGTACAATAATTTTTCCGTATTGGAATAGTACAGAACAAGACTACATGATATTTTAAGGTCCTAAATAACTTATTTAGAAACTTAGGACTTCATGGAACTTGTTAAACATTTTATAAAAAATTGAAACTTGAAGTATAATGATATTTTAATTAAATAAATATTATTATATGACCATGATTCAACATTATTTAATAAATATAAATTTAAATAAATACTATATTTAAAGGAAATAAAAAAATATTTTTAATTGTCAAAAAATAAAGTGGTAAAAATATCCACACAACATTCTCCCCCATTTTACAATTAAAAACCCTTTGTATGGTTTAAAAAACACCTCTCCCTTTTATACATTATAGAAAACATACAGTTTCAATGAAAAAGTAATTTCTTTAAATATAATGTAAATATAGTATAGAGTGTTTCTAAACATTCATGATTCAAAAAATATGGCATGTATCCATGATAAATACATTTCTTAGATAAGTATCAAAGATACAAGAAAAATTCATCAACTATTAAAACATATAATTCAATATATTGATCAATTTTTTTAATACTATTTGTGAAAATATAAGGAAGGATATTTTAAAAACTATATATTCATGAAAAATTAATCATTAGAAAATAATTTATCATTATAAAGTATGTATTATAACTTTTAAAAATTTTATATCAAAATCAAATGGGTATAAAAATTAGAAATAAAATTCTGATAAAAAGATTCCAAATTTTAGAGATATAATGTAAAAGAGATTATTTCTACCTATTAACATACTCAAACTCCATTCCAAACTAATTAAATCATAAATCTATTAATATTACAACATCCCACACTCAAATTTAATATTTGTCATATTATTAAGGTCTTAATAAATAGTAACTATATCTTTTTGTTTATTTTATTTTTTGGATCAATTCAAAAATATATCCCTTAATAATATGATCTCCAATAAAATGAAATCTAAAATTGATATGAATTGTTCTAAAATGTTGTAATGGATTATTATAAATAAGAATTATAAATTATATATCACATAAAATAGTTAATTTATCAAGAATAATACAAAAATCGCATATTCTATTCTCTATCCTTGTCTTTAGAGAATAACTACTAGCAGTAGAAATATAATAATATTTTTTAGAAGATAATAAAATAGCTAATTTATGTTTAAAATGATAATAAATTAATAAAAATAACCAATAAAATGAAACATACATAATATGATTTTTTTCAATTATTTTTTAGCCTCTATAATTATATTTATTACATGATATTAATTGAAATAAGTTATATTAATAATAAAATGAACTAGAGTTGATATTTACATTAGCATATCAAATTACTCTTTCCCCAAATTTAATTTTACACATTTTGGTAACTCGTTAGTTCATGTACATAAGTGAACTCTATACATGATATTGGGTCTATATGTAGTTAAATCAAGCAAACTACCAATCATGTATCCATAACATTATTATCAACAGATTTTCTAGATGCAAAACATCTAATTATCAACTAGTACTCATAATAGTTTCTATAAGTTTAGAAGAATTGATAATATACCATTTAAAAAACATTTTATCATAAATATATTGATTACAAAATATCCCAACATACCTTAGTGAAATTTAATTTCCATGAAACAAATTTAATTGTCCCTTTAAGATCAGTTTAAAATAAAATAAATATCATAATAGAAAAATAATTATAAATAAATTCACTAAAGGAACTAAAATCCTTATTGTCACCATATATTTATGAAAATTAATGTAACAAAAAGGAATTTTTTTTAGTTAAATTTTTTTGATTAAAATATCATTTATTAAAAAAATTATTTAATATAAAAATACATTTCATACTAGTCATGAAGTTGTTGTTTGAGACATAATTTATTAATATTTTAAAAACATAATTTTGAAATTTATATTTTTCAAAAACAAGGGATTAAATAACATAAAATATAAAATTATTATAAAATTTGATAATGAACATTAAAAATAAATTTGATACAAAATAATTCCATTGAAACATGAAAAAACTAATAGGTGTTTAATATCCTCTAGCTTTGAAACTGATGAAAATTAATCTTCAAATACTATACCATTTTCTAGTGAATATCCTTAGGTAAGAAGTCAAGATTTATTTATTAAAAAAAATATAAATTCATCATGAAAAAACGTAATTTTTGTTCATAAGATTTAAATTAATTATAAATTAATGTGAAAATATCCTTTATCTTGGATCTTCAAAATTCATTTATCAAAATTCATTAATAAAATCATTTTCTATGGTGTTTAGAAAATGTACATTGTGAATGATCTAAGGAATCTAAAATAATATGATCTTTCCGTATACCCATTAGGGTCTTCCGCTATACTAATAACAATCATTATTGACCTTGGGTGTCAACTTAGAACCTATGTATTCACGGGGTTTATTTTATCGTGCCTATAAACTTTATTTTTTAATTATGATCATATGACATTAAGTCTACACTACATACCAATTACCCTACGAAAGAAATTTGTGTTTTCATACTAATTTTTATTTAATCCTTTCACAGGTTTCCATGGAAAATTAGTACATAATTAAACAACATGGCCATAGGTTTAGTAAGAGTAGAGGAATATTTTTGGGTAATTTAGAATGAATAGATTGATGGGGATTTGGATACAGTTAAGAGGTGAGGCCTAGGGTGGTAGTAGAAAAACCTTTTATTTTATACATTGAATCATTTATTTTCTAAATGGAATTTGACTGTTTTTGATCAATTAGAGTATAATATTATATTCACGCCTATTATTTTGTTATATCAGGGATATGTAAATTTTATTCTAAACGCTATGATTATTTTAATATTTGGTGTTTGGTTGTTTAGGTTATTATTTTACTCAGATATTTGGGTATAGTCTCCCCATGGTAACACCCTACACCATAACTACTACTTGATAGCCTCTTCTATAGGGGGATGTAGACCTAAGTTAATATAACACTCTTGTCATGAAACTGGTGGATTATATTAGTCTATGGGTGTTATGGTGCCTCTGGAACAACTCCTCCCACAATATTAAATTATTATTAGAGTCCTATTAAAATTCATGTGCACAAACATTCCTGACATAATTGATGTGTAACATTCTCCAATTATCTCTAATAGATATGTTCTTCCAAATTATATAAATTAGATCAATAAATTGACTAATATTTTTCTATATTTGGAATATATTTATCACTAATAATGTAGGATAATTTCCTATGATGATGTTTTTTCTATGACATAATTATATAGTTATAGTTAGCCTTAAAAATTAGTTCAAATTAAAATAGAATAGGTTGTGAAATAATTTATTTTTTTATTTTATACAATATATGATATCCATTTTTTATTATAGTGGGAATATGGTCATGTGTTGAGGCAATTATTTTTAAATCTTGTTTAAAGTCATTTATGAAATATTTCCAATACTTATAATTCTTATTAATGACTCTCCTATTATTAATATCATCACTCTACTGTGTATAAAATAATGTGATTTTTTAAATAAATACACATTCTATTTTAATGGTAGATTAATACATTTTTAAGATATTATTTTGATCACCAAGATGATACATTACTTTATCATTCAAAAATCATATACTCTATATGAAATTTACATTCACTGATTATCTAAAATATATATACTCAATCTTCGGATCTACCTAATAGGGGACTGCTAAATCAGGGTGTCAAATTTTTATTTGAATAAAATATATTTTCATCACCATGATAGGAACTTGTGTAATCGGTCTAAAGAAATTGTGAAATCACCCAAAACATATATATAGAAAATGAAACAAAACACAGTATGTTTACATGATTAAATACTAAAGGTGATTCCATATAGAAAAAACTATCATTCTATCCATCGTATCAAATTTCACTAAGATTCACTATATTTTGTGGATTAATTTTTTTAATCATGGTCACTTAATTCTAGGATCTATATCATTATAATATTGTTAGGTACTACACAATACCTCTTTCATACATCCTATGTCAACACATGACCTCCCATGATTATATCCATATATGATATTATTATAATGATGTTTCTCATCACTATAGATCAAATATGATTCTTCAATGTAATCCAACGAACATTCTATCCTCTATTTTTTAAAAAATATATTTTTTTCTGAAAATACTAACTCTCATGCAATTTTAATCATTCATGAAACTTGTTCTACTATAAATATGCATCGGTGGATAGGTGTCCATGATGTTTGGTATAACATTCCCTTTATCAAGAAACATTTACATTCATGATACATTAATATTTTGTTAATATAACTTTTTTTGAGCCCCCTGAAGTTTCTTTCTTTGGGTAATTAATTAAAGAATTACTTCATTGGGTATGAAATAACTTCTTGTAACTCTATTTCTCATAAATAATTATCATAGAAGTGCTGCCCGATCATCATTTAGAGTGTCTATATAAAATAACATGGTTGAAATTTTATATATATGTGGGATTTTAACTTCTCATAACATCCTTGTGGACCACAAACCTTTCACATAGTTTTCTTTGCTAAATAATCATCAACGATTTGATTCCAACTTTTTTATAAAACTCACCACCACCATCTAAATATATCTGTATTTCATGGCTTCATGCAAATATTATGTTCATGAAACATCAATACTTTCATTAGACACTTTTCTTATTCAAATTTCAATGTGGTATCCCTGAAACATCACTTAGTTTCAAATTAAATAAACATCTTCACCATTTTATGTAGTAATTTGATTCTCATAAAAAATAACTTTATCAAAAAATAATTTTGTTTTTCTATATTCTAAATATTTTACCCCAAAAAATTGGAAATCACTAAAGAACTTTTCTACCTTCGACGCTAGTGTGAATTAATAGAAAAAAAAATAAAACAATTATTCTATGTTTTGATTAAACTTGGTTCTAACAATCTCCCAGTTTAGAAGAGAAAGAAATATTACTAAATATTTTATAAAGAATAAAGATCAAACAAATACTTGGAATAAGAGAATTTACTCATCTATCTCTCTATGTCTACATTAGAAAATCTTAATATATAAAATAATATTTTAAGGTACAGTTTTATTCGATGAGATACTGTTCATCCAAAAAATGACTCAACACACACCTCCATACCTACATAAGATATTTGATATAATTTCACTACACATATATTCACATTTTAAAAGAAACCCTAAGTAATTGAATTTATTCCCCAAGCTCTAAAATATACCCCCAAGACCATATCTCCCCCAAAATCCCACAATAATTAAAAAATGATTTGATATTAAAAACATGGGGTGGGGTTTTAAATATTAACCTCCTGAATTTTTTTTGGTTTTTTAATATCAAGGTTCAACCAATGTTTCGATAACATTTTATCGGCCAATGACTAAGTCATGATGTATGAAACTTGATCATCTTTTCCAACATGCTCTACTTTAGCAACTTGTTTTTTAAATTTTCATAGATATATAGATATCTGATCATGATATATTTGGAATGAGAATGTTGAATCATATTATTCAAGAGATATATATCAATATCAGTGTTATAAAATATCACCATCATTTGGTTCACCGTAACATCTATATTAGTTAGTGGTTTTTTATACACAACAACTGAGTATATTCATTTGTTAATGAGATGTTTGATTATTCATTCATACAAAGAGAAGTGATTTATCATTTTTTCTCAATAAACCCAAACTAGTTTTTCAAATTAACTTGTCACTACAAAATTTGATCTTTTGATCCACCACTTCACTATCCCAGTCAACATCATGAACTGAATAAAAATTACGATTGCTTCCAACTTTAAATATAAGCCAAAAATCAGAGTTCATTGAATGTATATCATGATTCTTTTAACTAAAAAAAGTATATTCCTTAGGATTACATTGGATGTGAGCTTCTATACATGTGAAAATGTGATATAAGGGCATGTTTCTTGTCAAATACCAGAAGATTTCAATTATCCTATTGTATAAGGTTTGAGCTACATATTTCTTATCAATATACTTTCAATGTTTTTCCCAATAGAATGTATAGTTAATATATGTTTGGAATAATTCTTTTTGAACTTATTAATTATCTATAATTCATACATTACCTGAGAAATCAATTTATATTCCTCTTTAGAATCAACTATAGTCCAATAATATATGAGATTTAATAAATCATAGACAATTTAATTTTTTATTTCAGGTGATATAAAATTTATACATTGATCTATAATTTCTTTTTATTCCAAATAAGATATCATCCATATAGACAAGAACTATAAATTTATCATAATCCATCCCAATGAGGCCTCTATATCTAGTAATATGTTTACTTTCATAACCCCAATCCCACCATTTATAGGCTGGTTAAATTGACTTTTACTAAGAAGTAATATCGTAAACTTGGGAGGCCTTAGACTAAGGTAAGTATACGCATAAAAAATATCTAAAACCATAAAATATTTAATGTAACAAACAACTGATACTAATGAATTCATATGCATATGAACCACAATAAGAGTAATAAAGGGTACTAGAAAGAATGTATGAAAAATATAGGACCAATAAAAATGGGAATAAAGTCCAACATGCTCTTAATGTGGAGACTACTATCAAATTCCACAATAGTATGTACCTTGGTTGGTCTTCTCCAAATCCATGATAATTCTGATTTGGATCCTTCTAAGATGCTGATAAATGTTCATTCTTCAATATAAGACATGTTATGTGTGGACATATCCCATACATGGGTGAGTATAAAAATACCCATTACGACACTCTAAAATCAATAATCATAAATCTTTAAGTCTTTTATGATATTCAATAAATAGTTATGTCAAACGAGATATAATACATAATGATTATAAACCCAATTTATAGTCATTGAAAACACAAAATCTCATGTATCTTCAACATCATCAGACCATTTGATTGTGTTTGAGTCATTATTGTAAGGCTCTTCTAGGAGAATCTTCTCAATGAGACATGATGTATCTCTAATGATGTCCATCTCATAGGTTGTTCTTATAGAAATACTTAATGTTTGTACTCACTAGATCTCCACTAATCTCAAAACAAAAGTACGAGATCATACATGGGACAAATATGAGACATCGTGAACCCTAACTGTAATATCAAATATCATAGTACATATAAAGGGATCACACCTAGAACAATTTATTGATTCCAAAAAACCAATCAAAAATAACTGTTTTTATAGGGGATCAACGAATGTTTAATTTCGTCATGTTGATGCCCCAAACACCACCTACTGAAGTAGAAGGAATGATATATCATCCAACCATAGTCTCATAAAGGGATACCATTAACTCCATATAAGAGTAAAGATATAAAGTTGAACAAAATCATATACTTAGGACATAATTCCACATTGTACGCTCATAGATATGGATTAAGGGAACACACTCCACTACTATCAACATACAATAAAAATAATCAATAGAAACACCCAATTATATACCATACCAAGAAATGAGAATAATAATGGATCTAACATGACACTAATGGATTACATGGTGTATCTCATATGGGTAAATGAAATGAATCACTGTAAATAGCACTACCTCTACCTCATTCTCTCACAACATTAATTTTCCCAAAATACATGTTCGGTCACATAGGGGTAAAATATGTGAAAATATATATTTGGAACTCCTAATATATTTTTTTATATCTATTACACCTTAATGATTACACATTGAGGGCCCCACAATACATGGTATATATGAAAACATGAGAACCATGGTGTGTGAACCCTATACATGTGTATCCATTCAATATGGTTTATATGGTATGTGACTTGGAACACCAGATGGGTAGAACCATGGGGATTATAATGTGTGCACTCCCTATACACACAGAGTTATCAAAAAATGTGTCACATTGTGTGTCGGCCCATCACAAGGTGTGGGATATTTATCATCATGTGGAAACCCTTGCTTTAAAACATAGAGAACTGCAATGAATATGTCCCTATAGACTAAACAATGTGTAGTTTAGCATTTCTCTAAAATTATAGAACACTCATGTGTTATCTACCTACATTTTCTGAGTCAAAAAATATACTAAAAGACCTATATATAAGATGAGATCTTTTAGACTATGCCTGGACATTATGGGTGCCAAAATTCATCCATATGATTTACTCAAAAAATGTTTCTCGTCACAAACATCATGGAAACCCACAACCAAAGAAAATTCAATCAAATCCCAATCTATCATTATTCATCCATCATTGACATAAAATCTTGATAGAACCCTCAATCATAAATTGACGCATGTGGTATCGATCGGTTACTCAAAATAATGGTCATGCAATGAACTAATAATTGAAACTCGTAGAACCAATATACATGAGAATATTGATGATGAATCTTATGATGAAAGTGGGGTGAAGTCCATGAAACAAAAAAGAATAAAAAAACATGATAGTTGTTTGTTTTGGTGTTGATCCATTTTCATTATAAATACTAATAAAGTGTAATGATTAAATCAATAAATAAATCATTTCCTAAACTATATGAAGATAAATCATCAAATGAAATAAACCATCAATACACCAAAATAATCTTTTTATATGAATTGCTTCACATTTGATGTGGGATTTCAAAATGGGACAAATCAAAATAATTAAAATTTTCTACCTCAAGTAGTATAAATTATTGATAACTAATATTACAGCATCATCTTAGTTAATGAGATCCATGAACTCCATAGTCATTAGTGATCCGCACTGTACATAGTCAATCATAGGTGATCCAGAAATCCACCAAGACTTCTCCACACAATCTTAAAAATCCAATGGTTTATTTATATATCTCAGGGATTTTCACATGATTATGATTAAATAGTGGAAGTTTAGTTCATGAAATCATAAATAAACGAATTGATTAATTAATTTATGATTCCTCTCATGAATATTTTTAACTAATCGTCTTATACTAAGAGATTTTAAGACCTGCCTATGGTAAAACCCATGAATCGAATTCAATACTGTTCTTGGATTTCCCATACAGGTCCCCATTTGGGATTTATTCAATCATATTACAAGAAAGAGAACATGCAATATAATATATTTCATTTTAGTGATATATATACCCTGAAGATAACCAAACCTCAAAATATTTCACCACCTCACCACATCGTGGAAGAAATATTCAATAATGTATTTCAAAATCTTGGGAGGAAAAAATATACACATTACATTCTCCCCATCATCAAGGTTTTCTTCTTAGAAAAACTGAAACCTACACATATGGGAGGATAATTAGTTCACATCCAGGTCTCCTTATAACATGTTCTCTATTAAAGGATTCTAGGTTGTTAACAAACACACTCATAATGAAAACACCTTTTGATAATGGGACATCTCATACTAGTTCTCAAACACCACTGGGAACAAAAAAATAGTAGTTACACTCTAATATTCTATCTCATCATAGTTTAAATCATGAAATGATCTGATCAAATGTATCTTTAGCTATAACACATTTAAAATACAAAGCACCTTGTCCAACTCCAATAAAATGGCTAATCATTACACCACCTCACTACCCAACACCATAACTAGAAAAAGGGACAATGTACCTATGAGGTGGTCTATCACTATAGTTAAACATCCATAATCTATATAAATGAGTGATATCTTAAAACTCAATATCACTTAATAACAATCTGAATACTATAATCTTCATCCCAAAAGTGATCCCATGTGTTTTGGGTAGCCCTCATCCTCCCCAATAACAAATTCACCTTCCACAACCATTTCTAACACCCAATTTTGGAACATAAGAATTGTTTGCCACAAAATCTCACCAATAAATCAACAACTTATTGGGTATCCCATTCATTGATAATGAAAATGATAAACTTATGTATTAGTGGTAGATATTATGATTGGAAATCAGTACCGATGGTAGATAAACCTCCAAGATAGGGCCACAAGCTTACATTTCATCTCGAATCAAGTTATAAAAAACCTAAACTATCTTCTTTACATAGAAATATTAATTGTGTAGAAAAACTTTTCGATATACAATAATTACAAATTCCTCCCAATTCATCTCCTTGATCATGAAGTGTAGTTGTCAAAACATTCGGTAATGATCTTCAAGGGAGTTCTATGAAGCCAAAAAAACTCTTGCATGAGGATGCATCCCAAAATCTCTAATAATTACCACCCTCTAATAGTAAAGATTTGGTTGAACAAGATTTACTTAAATGAACTATTAGATATTGAAATGTCCTTACATTTATTTTGGAATCCTAATCACGAATATCACAATGATTCCATCCCATTTCCACTTCCATATGACCACCTCAACCTTCTCATATTGATAGGAAAGACATTAAGAGTTAAACTCAACAACACAATGCAACATCTTAGGCCACCAATCCAAATTCCAATGTATCATGTCACATAAATGAATAATATGGGTGTAATAATAATGGAATGAAACCTCCTCATCACTTCATTTCGCTACAATACTAGTGTCATCGCGTGTTGTTGATCAATGATAACATTATCCTAACCATTAAAAAAATAATAAAAGAACATGTCTACTGGATATTTATGTATTAATTATCCCACAATCGATATCCCAATTCAATTCCTACTTGAATCTATGAAGAAGCGTAGGGGTAAGAATCATCGACTTGAGGTATGTTTCACTATCCTTACCCTCAATGGTCACCTACTAGGAGGTTGAAGGTTATACCACCTTGCTCCAAAATAGAAAAATTAAAAAATCATTTTTTCTATCATTTATCATGGACACAATGTCACGTGTCTTTTAATATCACACTATATAGACTTTTAATTGGTGAAATAGAACTTTCATCTCTAGGGATACAATCCCTGTGAATTGAAACTCCTAAATCTAGAACTGATGCATTGAGAGATTCATATAAATTTAGTAATCTAAAAGTATTTCTAGAACCATTCTCAAATTTCTCACATCAAACTAAAAGGATGATAATCATACAAGGATGTCATCAATGGATATTACTGTGAACATATCGGAAAATGGTTTAAGAACATGGTTCATAAGTCTCATAAGATCTTATTTAGTGTCTGGCGTTCTGAAAGTTGTCACCGTAATCTTTATTCATCCATAGTTTAATTAGTTGGATTCCATTGTTATGTTCTCGTCTCAATCCTATAGATTGTGATAACATTTATTATGTTCAAGCACTAAGAACCACATCTCCTCTAACCACATGATGAAGAACTCATTGGTTCAAGGGGTGGATACTTCTCCCAGAATGACACCTATTTTTTTATTCCAATCCATACATTAAATATAGTTCTCCCCCACATCATAGGTTGACATCAATATACTTCTTAGGAAGAAACATTGGTAATTATGAATCCCTACATATATTTATCTACTAACCACACCTTCAACTCTAGTAGATCAATATGTTTATCTGATATACCGGTACAAATATCATACCCTCTTAATTGTATGTCTATGAATAGAAAACCTTTTTGTTGGGATTTAGGAATGGTAGATCATTATAGATGGCCTTGACATAGTCCTTCAAATCTTTATGGAATTAAATGCCCTAATAATTTTCTTTTTCAATGGCCATACTATCAATATAATTATAAATTGGTTGTATCCACTATCATATGATATCATCCAAATGTTCCAAGTATTCCTTCTCACCAAAAAGAAAATTTTTCCCGAATCTATTTAAAACCACAACCATAACTAGCAACACTAAATTGGTTAATCAGAATAAGAAACTAGTCTATACCGAGGAATATATCATTCATACCCACTTTCTCTATTGAAATATTCCACTACAGGCTCCCTCTCTACTAATAGAGTCTTGTCACATTGTCTATAAAATTATGTGTCTATTGATCTTCTTTGAAAGTTCATACAAAAAAAGGGTCTATCTAAAAAGTTTTCCACTAATATAATTTTATATATAACAGGGGATATGTCTGATTTTAAAATGGGTCTTACTAATCACTTCAAAAAATGGATCAGATGAAGTGAAAAAAATTCATACGTAAAACCATAACTGATGATACTATCCACCAACTCTAGTGACCTAAATCAATCCACTGCTTTGAAACATGTTCACCAAAACCAAGAATCACTTTGAAACATTATCATTCCAAACATCATCAAACACATAAGTCAATGGAACTTTTTTTATACACCTTTTCTTTATCCACATAGGGTATAACTGACTCACCCACATTGTTTTTGTTGGCATCATAGGAAAGAATCGTAGTGGGGGAATTTTCCCACTTCATTATGTTCCTTATTTATTTCCAACACCACTATCATAGGTTGATATTAATTCCTATCATCAACCTAGTTGTTTCTCCCCACTAGTTCTACCATTAAGAGGGTTCCCACAAAAGTATAATATTAACAAGACAACATCATGATAACTCTGAATAACCATATAGGATATTCTAGCTCACTATGAATCTAACATGATCTCTAACTCTGGAAACCATGATGTGAAATTCATATGGCTATTCCGTCTTTTGGTACCACCTAAACCAATTGTTACTCCATGATGAAGAAAAGTTATGAGTGAAACCATTTGGTCAGTCAAGGGTCCATAGAACCTAAAAATCATGGACCATCTCCTTGAGAAAATCATAAATAAACTGAGGTTCTAGATCATAGAAAAATATAGTTTCTCTATGATGTTTCAACTTGTGATATATTCTAAGAATCCTAAAAAACTATACTTATCTAATTGAAAACATCAAATACTCAACATGTGGATGTTCATCCAGCTGGTCCACTAACGGTGTGTCCATGCACTATTCAATAGATTGTAAAATTTCCCATTTACTTCCTAGAGGAAATACCTTAAGAAAAGTGTCCAAGATTTGAGGCCTCAGTGCTCAATTAGTAATCCTTATGAAACTATCTGGAATCCCTAACATCATTTCATCATAGATTTTTCTATAAAAAAATTAATACATTCCATGTTCATGAATTATAACTGGTTAGCTAAGTCATGAAGGACATGGAATCCAAAAAATATTCTTGTATGATGTATGTTATAATGTTTCCCTACAATCTACACAAACTTGTTCAAATAAAAAAAGTTTCTAGTTAGTTTCTTGGTGAATAGATATGTCGGGAGCCACCCCAACACTAGAGTCCATATCTTTTGAGATAAAATCGATACATGTTTAAAATATTACATAAATCCTGATAAAATAATTATATCTATAAAATATCTAATAATTATTCCAATGATATATCTGACTACATTGATACCACGCAATCATGACCTAGACCACTAGGGCCCTCTTGGATAATGGTAAGACCAGTGTAGAAATCTCAATCCCCACACCAATTGGCGAGGGGATAGTGACCAGTTCTGATAATGGATTTCACACACATGGGTGGAAGGGGTATATGGTACCTATAAACACCTGATTCTCTAAACCCATACAATGCTAAATGTAAATAAAACTCATACCAATTCTTGTATAAATCTATATCCCACAATTAGATAACAAAAAAACTATAAATAATAAGGGCCAAATAATATACTGCCAATAATTGGAATAAATTTCCACATACTCATAAGGAGGGGTCTTCTTTAAAATGTCCTACATATTTAAACCCAATTTTTAAAACCACGAAAAATTATCCTCCCACTCATAGTCCTCCTAGAACACCATTTTAAGTCCCTTAATATACATAATACAAGACACATGTGGGGAGATCCAATGTAGGGGTGAGTATAATAGTACCATGTAAGACACCCTAAAATCACTAAACATAATGGATGAAGATTGGTCATATTATTAATACATTGGAATATAAATCATGTTATTAGACATATTGATAAATAAATCCCATGTATGCCCATATCAGCCACTATGTTTTGTGTTCTATCAGACACAACCATCCATCAGATTCAACTCAAGGATCCATGGTAATGCTTTTCCAAGAGAATATACTACACAATATATTCTATTGATGACCAAATCCATCCTAGAGGTTGTTCTCATCGGGTCTCCCTATGGATGTACTCACAGTATATCCTTTGATTTTAAAAAATAGGAAGGGGTCATACCCAGGAACATTACGAGACACCAAAAACGCTAACTAGAAGTATGATGACCTTGATATGCATATATGGGATAACACCAAGGACCACTGGGGGATCTCACATACCCAGTATTGAATAATCCTTCATGTAAGGGATCAATTCTAGTATAATTCGGTCATTTCAATTCCACAAACCCCACTTAACGAAACAAGAGGGGAAAGAGAGGATCCAAAAATCATCTCATGAAGGGGTATTATGGAATATATCTATGTCTAAATCCATAATTTTTGTCACAATTAATTGTTGAGGATTTAATTCAACATTGTAATCTCATAAGGATATACCAAGGGAACACTTTCAACAAATACTTGTTTACACTAAAACTGATGGAGCAAAACAAACATGCTCTTAGAATAGTTGAACAAAAAAAATAGGCGGCCTAACATGCCCCACAAGGGTTATACATAATTTCCTATATAGGTACATGGTGTGTCTTACTAATCCTAAAATATCCCATTTTTTACACTGACTGTAAATACCCAAAGTTTCATTAATGGAAATTCCCTCTTGATCCAGTTAAATGTCTCTTTATGAAATTTTTTTATAAGATGTCAATTTCTTTGGTTTTATGTTAAGAATTGTGACCATTGTTAATATAGTCACTGAATAGTGATCACTTGATTAGTATAAATATAAGGCTTTAAAGAGCCCAATTTTACTCAGACAAAGGAAGCGATGGCCTCATCCAGTAGAATTTCTCCATACGAAGCCCATTTGTCGGAGCTCGGAAAAGAGGTGGCATCCTTGGGCTTCGCCCTTGACCAATCCCAAGCTGAGCTTCACTGTGTCAAGCTAGAACGGGACTGTCTACGGGAAATGTGGAAGTTGATTGAAATTACCACTCGGGCGATGTTATCCGAGTCACCCCAAGAGTCTGTCACCATCGCACACCTTACCCTTAGGTCTTACACGGTTGTTTTAATGGGTTCTGTAAAAAATAAGTAGTACTATTTTCATGTACATTATTTTTTGTATATAATAATTAATATAATTTCTAGTCATTTTTGATACATTATAAATAGTTTTTAAAGTAAAAATGGTCTGTCTAGTTATTGTTTAATTAAGAAATCTATTTTATTAAATTAAGGGATTTTTGAATAAAGTAATATTTGAATAAAATAATAATATTATTATTAAATTAATTTTTATTAAATATAAATGATCTTATAATTTTATGAATGCAATTAAAATATTTACTAATGTTTGAAATCCATTTTTGTCAAAACCCGTGAATTTTCGATAAATATTGGTTTTTTTAAAAGTGAAATTTAACATATTTAGAATTTTTTTAGATAAAATAAATGTCATTTCTGGAATCAGGACGTCGAAATTATTCAACGGTGAATTTTTCATAACTTTCTGAGACAGTCAAATTTTTGGGTAAAAAATAAATACCGTTTAAATATATAATGTGTTTTATGACATCATAATGACCCAATGGTGATGTAATAAAATACTAGAATCCTTATGTTCGCCCAATATACGTTTTATCATTAAAATAATGTTATTTTGGGTTTTTTTTGACTTATTTTTCAAAGCATTAATGAACCCCTCAAGACTTATTCAACACTTTTCCTTTTTAAATTAATTTCCATGGGAGTGTGACTCACCTCCACATAAGCAACCTTATTATTTTAAGAATTTAGGACTTGGGCCTTTTTCTTCTTCCCTTTGTCCAAAACCATGGGCAAAAACCATGGGATGGTTTGTGGTTTGGATTAATTTAATGTATAAGGTGACCCAAACCTAAATAATAAAGAATTCCCTCACCTTTCCTATATAAACCCACCCAAGCTCCCACTTCCTCCTCACTAAAATCCCTTGGAGTTCGTCCAACCTCTGCCCTACTCTCTCTAGAATCCTCCCAAGGTTCTCGAAGCTCCCATGAAGCCTCTCACAAGCCTCTCTCTAGCCTTTTGAAGCACACTTCCAAGTAAGGGTTTTTTTCTTCCTTTCTCATTTTTGTCAATTTTCATTAAATTGTATTGCCCTTTTAATTTCAATTATGAATGTTGGGGTATGGTTTCACACCTCCCCCATACTTCCCTCTTATTGTTTGAATTATGGGAGACCCCTTTCTTTCTCATTAAATTCCTCCCATGTACACCCATTACTATGCCGAAATTCCGGAAGGAACTTCTCTCTCTTCTTTTACATTCAGGCAATACTTTTGTATCATGAATCTAAATTCCATTACAATTGTTGGGACATGTATATATATGACCTCCTTACTTTCCATTAAATATAAATATTATGAGGAACCACTTTAACTCTCATCAACCTTTTTTTATGAATTCTTATGTCACGCCGTTACGCTGCCGAAATCACACTGATTTTCTATGCCAATGTCATTGTGTAGTGAATACCATGCCGATTTCTCCATCAAGGGTATTAAACTTTATGCACATTTACATATTGATTGTAATTTTTCATGTATGAATTCCAAATTCCTTTATCATGGAATAAATTATTATGTTTTATGAATCCATGTTTTATGATCCATGTGGCACACTTATGCATGAAATGAAATGTTTAAGAAGGGTGCGCCCTTATAGCGCTCCAATGCATTGGGTAAAGTATAGTATCATGATAAGTCATGTGCAATGAGTGTTGACTCATTCTAATTCAAGTTAAACAAGGGTTTACTCTTTCTTCATGTTCAATGAGGTTTTACTCATGCTTTATGTGCAATGAGCCTTGGCTCATGCTAATTCCATGTTAAGTGATGTTGCCACATTTCAATGTTATGATTATCATGCCTTAACATGCCTTTATGTTCATGTTTCTTTTATTATATATTGATATGCCTATTGTATAACATGTATTTTACTCCTCATTTTATTCCATGTGTAATCCCTTACTGGGCTTTATAGCTCACCCTTTTCTTATGCATGTCCTCAGGTTATCCCATGCAATGCTAAGTACGAGGGAATGTAGTGGTCATGTAAAGGAAGATTTCAATAAAGATGCTTTATTTCATGCTTTAAGTATTTATGTAATGATCCTAAGCCCCAAAGACACTAAACCTCTCGATCTTCTTTGTTGTATCAAGTGATGTTTTATGTAATAAAGCACGTTTAAGTTGTAATAAAATGCAGGGTTGTCATACTGACAATAAATGTATTTCCCTGAAATACATGGTGTGTTATATAGTAGTGCATGGAATGAAGTGATTTTTTACAAACTATAAATTTTATCATAACTATCCCATATACCATTCAAATTACATGATATGTATCCCTCCACATACATAATTTGGGTCCACGTGGGCTTCATGGATTTTAATCCTAATTCATGTTATGCCATATTCATAGGGTTATATGGAATGTGAATTTAAAAAAAGGTTTGTATAACCAACAATATTCATGGGAATATACTACCTATAAACACCAAAATATATTCCATGTGTCATAAAAAAATGAATTTATAACACATCCTTAGATATTGAACAACACAGTGAAACCATTGTCACCACACAGAGAAGACAACATATCGCGTGCCCTTATGGACATCATGGTGTATAGTTAATAGTTTATAATATATTATAGAATGGTAATGTGCATTCATATTACAACATTACAGCCTACTAAAAATCCTTATGACCAAGTAGAATGGATAGATTTGGTTGATTGAGCCTCACTATAATTAGTGTCTGCATTCTGTCTATCTGTTTTACTCAAGAAATGGTTCCCATTGCACCATGAAACATCTAGCATGAAAAACCACAACCATTGAAATCTGATCTAATCTCGATATAAATTTTATCATATGATTTTGTAATATAATATCAATCACACCATAAATCAAGAATTCACGCTCTTTATATTAATTTGTTTTGTTGAATATTGGTCATGAGATGATCTAATACTTATTATTGGTCAAACCACTTTCCAAGGAAGTGCCGGTGATAATTCATGAAAATAATATGGATAAAAATACTAGAAACAAGATATAGTAATGAAACTAAAGAGTTTTTTGTCTTAACATTGATTATTTTATATTATATAAAGAAGTTATCGTAATACTTAAACAGTGAAATAATTCAACTCCTAAACTGTATAATGATAAATAATTAACTGAAATAAACCATCGACCGATGAACAAATTTTATAGATGATTAGGTTCATGGTACACATGGGATATCACAACATGATAAATCAATAAAGTAACATTTACTATTGTAAGATGGATAGATCACTAAAAAATAATGGTACACTATCATCATCATTGGTGAGATCAATGAACTTCATTTTTATTGGTGATCCTTACCTCACATGATCATTGATATAGATCATGATATCTTCTATCACCTATCTACACTCTCACATAAAAACCCTATTGTTACGTAGATAATCTAAAGATATTCTCATAACTAGGATTAAATAGTCGAGGGTCAGGTCATGGAAAAATAAATAGTTAATTTATCATTTCCCCATGGTAAAATTTTAACCCATAACTCAAGGCAGATAAAGGATAAATCATGTCAATCGTAAAATCCATTTTTTTAATTCAACATTTTACTCAAATATCATATCTACGTCCCTATTCAAGAGTTGGGAAATTATTTTATAAATACCATTCACATTGTATATAATTTTTTATTTTTTTAATTATATGAACCTAGAATATTGTTGGAATTTAGAGTCTCGTGCCATCATTTTTTTTGGATCCAGAAATATTCTTTACAATAATTCAGAATCATATGATGAAAAAATTAATATGATACAAAATTGATCGCCCTAGGATTCTTTCACATAGACATTATGATTGAAACCCCACCTACTAAATTGTCTCCTCTTGAGACAATCCTAAAGGTAATCATTAAATGATCAATGTTCCTTATTTTGACCATATAAAGACTTATTCAAACTAAAAATCATTGTTTCTTGATTTACAATTATAAATCACACTATTATACCAATTTAATATTATTTTTATAGAATTTTATTTAATAATGTATTTTTAATATCCTTCTGATAAACATCGTACCCTCTTTTAATTTTCCAAACTGAGAAGATCCAAATGGAATCTATTTGATATGTAAAATTAAAGTATACTTCATCATCAATTATATAAATCAGTTCACAACTTATATACACAAAACATTATTTATTTCATTTCGCACGTCCTTATAAAAAAAATTTCTAAAAGATCCACTTTTTTCAATAAAATTTATAATTTTGGCCTGATAATAATGATACCAGGATTTGTTATTATAAATTGGATCATGTTTATCATTAATGGCCTTATCCCAGCATCAATCATTCACCACATTTTCAAATGCGGTTTTTTCTAAAATTAATTACATATAATAATGAGCTATGATCTCTATTCTCAGAGAATGTTTAGTTCTTTCCAATCTTCTATAATATTATATGGATAAACTTATTCTCTTATACTTATCTATTTAGGTTCTAATTGAGTTTCTTCAGCAATGGTTTCCTATTATAATTCATAATAAAAATCATCATCAATTGTAGAACCTGGAATGATATGGAGGATTTTATTTATTACAATATTTGAACATATAAATTATTGATCTTCTTCTTTATCTTCAAACATATCAACATATAAGTTCCATCAGTTCTGATTAATTTTATCTACAATGATCGTGAAATCAATTCCATCCATAATTTTCTGAACCGAATTATTTTATCATACATAAGTTCCAAATTTCATTCAATGTCAAAGGAATATTACATCATTATTACCATCACCGTACATTATAAGAATATATTATTTGTTTTGGATGAAACCATTACTTGTGAAAATGTGGATATTATTTACCGAGGGATTACATCCTTATTATAATTTTTTATTTGTCATTTTCTCTCTTGGGATCATCGTTTCCATATTTTTTCAACATTTTTACATGAGAACTATATTCCAATTATAATGAGAAAAAATAATCTCACTCATAATAGTTGGGGATATATTATTTCCTTTTTGAATTGGTTTTTCAATGACCCCATTTTGGTGATTGGTTCTCAGTCACGACACTTCATACTCGATTAAAATACATTTCTGGTACTTTTTAATTTCAATTGATGTGGCTCATATTCAATTGTTAGAACATAAAATCATGATTGTGTGGCCTATATCATTCTAAACTTATCTCACATATATTTTCATGTATTTAATCTCTTCTCATTTACTCGGTATTAATATCACACGTTCCATTATTCATTAATCATTTCTAATAATTACAATTTTCTCTATCTATATTCACCACACATATTCATTAGACCACAAAAATATATGTTGGAAAGATAAAGATTATATGTATTTTTACTATTTGTTAGATATGAATTTTGAACCATTCTTTCTCACATGGAATCATTAAATGTCTTTTCTTAATCACTTTTCATATTGGGGATGTCCACTGCAGCCTTCATCTTAGATAAGTTTTCCATTCTATACTTATTAATTTTACCTAACCACTAGTTCTAGAAGTTATATTCCTCTTCAATTATTATGAAGAAGTTATTGTGTTTAAATTCAACATAATATAAATTATAATTAATCCTCTAACCATTCGTGTGATAATTTCATTTCTTTCCCTTGATAGTGCATCCAATATTATTAAGTTTCCTCAGTAGTCCTGAATAACATAATTAAATCACACCCAAGAGGTTATGATAGTGATCATCCATATAATGAACATACATTTTCTTCATATCATAACCTACTAATTAGGTATTTTCATTACATTTCATCTTTAAGAAATTATTATTTCCGATCCACACTATCCCAACAACCCATTCCTTAGATTTTTTTCAAAAAATTATTTTTTCTTATTATATGGGATTAAAATAGAATGTCATGAATCTATCTATGAATATTATTTCTATCATTGAGTGAAATATATTCTATGTTTCGTTTCTCAATAATATTCTTTTATTTCTATCAGTTACCAATTTTTTGAATCCTAAGATCGCCATTATTCTCTTATCAACATGTGTGGTTTAATTAAAAATGTATTATTAATCCAAATGAGATTACCTTTTTTCAAATGTTATTTTTCTTGGTTATCCTGTATATAGATTTCTCTATGATCTATATTTAATGTTTCCACTTTACCTTTTTCTATAATGAATGTATTATTCCCAAATATAAAATAATGAAAACAATACCCATATAAATTATTTATTATATATATTGAATAATGTGATCTCATTATTTATTGTTAATTTCCATGTGATTCACTAATCAGATAACTCATTTTCCTCTTCATATTATGTCATGGTGTAGTCTAAATATCCACATATTTTACATTTCATGATAGAAAAGACATACATTAATATCAAAACTGATAAACAAAAAACATCTAACTTTGGGAAAACAAGGAATTGAAAATATCCCCATTTGGGTTTTTTGGAAATACATATAGATATTTAATTAAAAAAATTTAAATTAATATCCTGATTGTTTTGAAATAGCTCATTCATCACTAAAAGTATATGTTTCAAATCCAAATTTAGAAAATAGGATTTTAGAAGATAATTATATTTAATGAGATGGTGGTCAACAACAAAACTCCTCGAAACTCACATCATTACCTGTATACAAGGCTGAATAATATTTCACCAAATATGTGTCCCCTTTGGTAATAAGAACAATGTAATATATTTTATACCTTATTAATCAAAACACCCCATGGATCATATATCACTTGTAATCCTACACCACATTCAGCACAAGAGACAAAACTCGTTAAAATAATCTGGGATGGGTTAAATCTGAACCTCCTTGTGAAATAAATGGTGGATGAACTCCAAGGTTAAACTAATGATTCTATAGCATAATAATCAATAATAGATTGGTCACAATGTCTTCTACATTATATTTAGTTCCAAAATGATCTATTTTAATCATATCATGTACAAACTTTTCATGGATGAAGAGATATATGGTCTTAATTATTAGGGGATGAGAGTGTTGAAATGGTTTACTAAGGTCTTGATCACACAATTGTTGTCACAAAATAACACCATCATCTATTTACTGTCAACGCCAATATTGGTGAGTAGTTTATTCATCCACAATAGATGAGTGAATTCCTTTTTCATAGAGATACACAAGCATAAAAAGATATGGTCTTCCATGTTTCATACTAAACCTTCCAAGATAATTGTTTCTGATGAGGAATAAACCACCACATTTTGAATTTTGAGCCACCACATCATTGGTACTATTAGTATCGAATGATGTTTAAAATTCATGATCCATTACTACTTTAAATCATAAGTTAAAATAGATATTATCTTTAATTTATCTCATCATTATTTTATCCACATTTACATTTGATTTATCTTGTTACCTTTGAAGAGAAATACTATACTTATTGGATAGATGATATCTAGGTTTTTTCCAAGAAATGCATTCAGATTCAATATCCTCATAAACTGGGTTGTTTATAAAGGTTTATCATCATAAAGTTACCATATTTTTTAACTAGATATTGAAGTCAACATTGTTGTGGAATCATACATATTTAAATGCTTAAATGACACTCTTATGTAATTTCCAGGAGAAATGATATATTTTTCCTTGTTCTAAATAACCAGATTCCTATAAATGTATGTGAGTTCACAAAGTATAGGCATTTAAAATTCATATTTCATATTATTAAAAAAAATTCCACTTTCCCATTCATGTTTTCCCAAAATATGATATCATAAATATCCACAAGAACCACAAATTGATATCACTAGGATGTGTCCACATTGATTATATGGTAAATCCCTCCCCAGATAAATTATAGATTCATCATATATGAATCTAATTGAGCTTACCATTCTCATGGTGTTTACATTATACTATATAGAGTCTCTTAAAATCTACTGACCTTTGTGGGGTTATTTATAGTTAGAAATCCCACTAGATGATCAATGTTAAATTCTTATTCCATAATTCCATTTAAAATTATATTTTGAAATGCATTTAAAAAACTAAGTTCCATCATTGAATTTTTATGGTTGAAAAGAGTCTACATGACTGTATTAGAACTGCCATAATAAATGATTCATCAATATTAAAGATCTATATCTATTCATATACATTACCCTCCAATCATCCCATTATTCTAATCATAGGTAAATTATCATCGAATTTATAATTTCAAAATCCACTTTATTCCAATAACATTGTGATATTATATACTCTAAACTACATACTATGTTTTTAATGTAATTTTATCTAGTGATTCATTGATGGGATTAACCCATGAGTAATTAATTATCTCTTGTTTAAATGTCATTATTTTCACCATTGATACGAGAGAAGAATATGCTACATTAATTATTCTCCTTGTCTATGTAGGTACTTTCCAATCCCCAATAATTCGAGATTGATCAACTTATTTCCTTATTATTGTCACGTATAGTTCAAACTGAGTTCCTTCAAAAAGGGTTTCCTCTTATTCTTCCACATATGAATCACCAACATTTATAAAACCTTCAATGTGTGAAATCCCTCCTTGATTTTTTATTTGAACTTCTTCCTTTTTAACCTTCTTCATCTTATATAAAAATATCATCATATAATCTCATAAAGTTCATCACAATTTCATCTTTAATGATCTTGCAATCATTTCATTCATAATTATTTTAATATTATTACTATAACATTTAAGGGATCTAAATATTATTGAATATACAAAAATTATTCATCCATCAGTAGTATCTCCATATGTTCCTTGATTAAATTATTTGATAAAATGAATCATTTCATTCTAAATATGTTAAAATACATTAGTAAGGGCTTCCTTATATTCCATATTTCAAATTATGTGATTTATTCTCCTAGAATCATATCAATTTTATTTTAATGGTACACCAAGACATGAACAACTGCATCCTCATACTAAAGATAAACACTAATATCAATTAGTGTAGTTATGTATATATTATTCACATATAGATGTAGTCATTAAATGAACAAATTTTGTTAAATTTTTATCACTAATTACACTACATTCTTGATTCCATGTATTAATAGAATCTTTAATTACAACTGATGTGTATTATTTTCTATAGTGTTATCCTCATATAATTATTATGTGACCAGATTCGTTCTCTCAATTCTTAAAACCTATCTTTTTTGTTATTCAATCACTTCTCATTTACATTATATAAAAATAACACATGTAATTTTGGTATAATCCTTATTAAAAATAATGCAAAACCTCACTACATATGTTTGATCCATAAACATTAGACCACACACTTTTATATGAAATAGATAAAAGTGATTTGACGACATTTTTATCCATATATAATAATAATTTGAAACTATTTTTTCACATATCTAAGCATCACATGTGTTTTTTAAATCATGCTCCATATTGTGAATTTCAACTATATCAATCATCGTGGATAATTACCATGCTCTATTAATTAATGTGATCAAACATTTAGGGCCAAAAATTATTTTCTTGTAAAATTTATAGGAATTTGGGTTTGTATGTAATATTCACATAGTATAAATTACCATTCATCATATATCCTTTATTCATATAATTTTTTGGTACTTAAAATAATTGTTAATAATTTTTTATAAAATGTCCCAACTAGAATTGTCTTCCATAGTTAACTCACACTTAAGAGATTGTGATATATATTTTCCACAAATAAGACTTCTATTTTATTTGTCTCAACACATTACAATTTTATTTCTTATTTTCTGAATATCATTATTTATCTATCATTGGTGAGTCTCACCAGTACATTAACTCATTTTATAACATTTTCCAACAAATTAAAATTTCATTTCATTTGGGATGATAATCAAATGTCAAGAATCCATGTGCTTAGATTATTTGTATCTTTGAGTGAAATCTCTTCCCTATTGTATTTTTAAATATTATTAATTTATTTCAATGAGTTACCTATTTGATTTCACAGATAAGTTTGTTTCCCCAATATATTATGAACATGCATGATTGAATAGACAAATTAATATTATTCTTCCAAATGAGAGTTTTTTTCTTATTGATGCTTCATGGTTGACCAATATTCACTTTCTCTAATTTATATAGTTAATATTTCCATATTCCCCTTTCTAAAAATGAATGACTTTGTGAATAAATGTAGAATAAAAAAACTACATTTTTTTAAATTTTTTTATGTGATGAAAGATATGTTATCATTCTACATTGATGAATTTTATGGAATTTCTCATTAATATAGGTAATTTTATCTTTATTGAAGTCATGGTATGCACTATAATTATAAATATTAACATTTCATAATAGGAAATTTCATCCAACTTAAATTAATCTAAATCTATATTTCTTTCATATAGGTATTTGGTCTATGACTATACCTTTATTATTGTGAATTATTTTTAACCCACTACAATATTTGGTTCGAATATTTTTTTCTGTTAGAACATTTTTCCCTTTGATATGTCATTTATTTGGACAGTGTTTTGCATTAATTTTTTTGAATAATCATATTTGATGAATTTTATATTACTGTATCATAAAAAATTCAATTTTTATCTACAAATTGTGTTCAATGATAATTTGAAGCATTATCATCTCCATCATATTTATTTTTTAATTTTTCTATAATATATTTATATGAGAACCTTCAAAATGAATTTTCATATTTGTTTCCCATAAATTTGTATTAGTTTCGATTTTACTTGTTTATGAAAAAAAATTATTTTTCATGGAACTCAAATATTTAAATTAATCCTTCATCATTGAATTATAGAAATTGAAAACATTTTCTTAATATTCATGCAATTTTTTATTGAAATCAATATCCTCTATCAACCATTATTTACTAGTAAATTATTCTTCTAACTCTCCTTGTAGTTTGTCACTTTATTCTTCAAGTTGATCCATAATATAATATAATTAATTAATCAAAAATAAAATCATTCAGTTTTTATTTATATAAATTTTATGTTCATCAAGTGCAACCACATGTTCCATGATGAGATCGACAACACTGTATGGATAATTTATTTCATCTTTCATATATTATACCTTTTAAACAATATAAATCATAGAATCATTAACAAATTATTTATACATTGTTTCTTATTGCATCAAAAATTCAATATCATAATGTTTTTATTTTTAAATGATTACCTTTCTATGTAATGTTTATCTGGATTTGATGTCATCTTTTTTAGGAACCTTCTCGGTGACCTCTATATGATTTATATTTCAATTTATTCATCATAAAATTTTCATGATCTCTAATATAAAATGTTTCCAACATTACCACACTAAAAAAATACAAAGGAAACATTCCTCTGAATCTCTATTTTTTATCATGAATTTTCTAGAAACAGTATAACAGATTTCATCAACAACATCATATCCATTAACAATATCATTATAAATGTAATGTATATTCATGTAATTTAGTGGAATGTTTTTAAATTATTGAATTTGTGTCTCTAATGGTTTGGATATCATTTATTAATCCACCATACTACTTATAAGATCAAAAGGACAAATCCTAGAATAATGTATTTCCTCAAGATTAGAATCATATGGATTGTACAGAGGTGGAAGCCTTATCCAATATTTATTTACAATGTGAATAGACATAATTAATTCACCATGACCAATAATTTGACTATCAACATTAGTAAATTTATTGATGAAACTATTCTTATTTTAATCAAGATTCATTTTCATATTATAAAACAAATTCTGTTGAAATTTTAGTTTTTCATACCTCTAGTTTTTATCACCTTCATATATATATTATAGTTTCTCCTAAATAAAGTTTTCTATATTTAAATTAATAACCTTTAAATATATATTGAAAAGTATAATTTAATTAAAAACATTTATATAATTCGAATTTGAAACGTGTATTTTCATTTTTGATTCCTTGTAGGATAGTCCTATAGAATCACTATCTGGAATATCATATAATTTGGTAAAGATAAATTTCATCATAAGATATAAAAAAGGATATCTCATTTTATTCATACAAATATGAGTCATACATTAATAAAAAACTTCATCTCTGATTAAATTCACTTAATTCACTTCTACAACCAGTCTAGAAGATAGATATTACACCTATAACATTATTTGATTCCACTTTTTATATCCTATATTTACCTTAGAGGGGATGGGTAAATCAAGGTGTCAAAATTTTATTTAAATAAATTGGATATTATCCCCATATTGGTAGGGACTTGTGGAACTTGGATAATGGAATTATGAAATCACCGACCACACATATAAAAAAATAAACACTAAATAGAAATCATTATTGGTTCAACATTAATGTTTAATCAATTAGGGATACACAAAAAATGTGTCTGGAAACCATTATACACTAATATACAATAGTGTTTTTTTCTTATAATTGTTTTTTCTTGGTCTCTCTAATCCACGATCACTACATTTATAATATTTTTATGGGTAACAAACATACTACCATTTACCACTTCCATCAATACCAAATTTCTCATATCTTTTCATTAATACTTTTACATTTTATCAACATAAATGTATCTTCTATATCTATGTAGATTATAGTGATTTTTGGAAATACTATTGACAAAATATGATGCTCAAATGAATTCCACTAACCCTTTTCAAAGTATTTTACCAAAAAAATATTTTCCACACAACTAATAAATTTCATGAAACCTAAATATTTCATGAAACATTCACTCTTTGAATCACATACCAACATACATATGTCTTTTCATATTCACACAAAATTCAATCTAAAATGAAACATCAACATTCAATAAAATTAAAATTTTCTTGAATCTCACATCGTCTGAGCCGACTCACATTACATTACTCTTTAATATTATTAAAGTATTACTTTTTCAATGTAAAATTTAACTTCGTACAACTCATTCATAAATCGGATCTACTAGCTCTCCATAGAGAGAGGTTTTGAAAATTGATTTGGTGGATTCCAATAAAGAGAGTTTTCTTTCCCTTCATGAAATATCCTCACATGCCACCTACTTTGAAAGAATCCTTACTACTTTATCGAACATCATATATTATAGGTATTACATATCTTGATACTCACATTCATTGTGAAAATTTATTTATATTTCATCGGATTACATATCTCCAATTTTCATGCAATATAAAATAATTCATGAAAATCATTGATTAGAATTATTTTAGTGAGGTAGTCAAAAAACATCACTTATAATCAAATTCATGAAACCCCATCACCATTTAATAGAATAATTGTATTTTCATGTAAATAAATTCCATCACTATAAACTATGTTTTCCATCCTCCAAATTTTAGATCCACAATTTTTTGAAAACACTAGAGAACTATGACACCATCAAAACTAGTAAATATTCATAGAAATAATAAATAACCAATAATTTCTAGAATGTATTAACATGTTTACACAAAATTATATGGATTAAATTAATTAACATATATATTTCACTTATAATAAATCAAACATGTCTTGATGAACAAATTAAAAAATACTTGTTTCATTATCACATTTTAATTTAAAAGGTTTTCTTTGTCTCAGAAATGTATAACTAATAACATCAAATATATGTTATTTTATCTCAAATGAGTATAAAATATGTTCTAGGTATATGATTGAGATTTACTTATTCTTTTACTAGAAAAAGATTTACCATTCCCAGTTGAGCTATTATTTGAGTCTTGTATTTTTTATTCAAAAATTATTAAAAATAATGGGAATATATTATCCAAGAAGGATTATTTAACTAAATAGTTTTTTTATACCATAAAATATTGATTTTAAACAAGGAATGTTCTCTCATTATCTTTAAAATGGTAAACTATGATAAATGTTTTTAAAACCCCCAATTCAAGAAAATATCTATCGAATAGAAGAAAATTTCCACCTAGAAATATGGGGTTTTGGTCTTCATATAGCTATATATTGAATCGATATCCATGAAATAATTGAAGGATCACCTTGAATCTATCAGTCTTTATAAACATCCTTTGTTCCTATGTTGTTATACAAGTTTTCAGTCCCCTATTATATTTAATAACAAATAATTTAAAAATAAATATAATATAAAATAATGAATATATCTAAATAATAATATTATAATTACTAGATGTAAAATTAAATTCAACTCTTATTTTAGATACATTTCCTTCCACATCTACATAAAATATCCTCATGTTCATTTCTCCCATCCTTATTTTTTTTAATGAATGTTAAAAAAAACCATTTTAATTAAAATTTAAATAGTATTTTATACATTTTCATTCAATTTATTTACCATAATCACTAAAGAACTAAATTATAAACAATACATATCAACTTAGAAAATAAAATCTAAATAATTCTAGAGATAATTTCTCATATTGTTGATTTTATAATTTTTAATGAAAATGGATAATCTTGGTTGTAATTATTGAAGAATGATATTTGTGGATAATTTATTATCAGTATGAAAGTAAAACATTTCATTTTGATTGATATACTTTAAAATCCCAAGTGTGTGATATCTATTAATTATTTATCTTCTATTTTTCAATTTAATAGTTTATTGATAATCTCATTTAAATTTTTCCACTCTCTATCCTTTTAATTTTTATAGAGGTGATTCATCATGGTGTATGCATCCATGTCCATGTGTTGTATCTTCACCCACCTCGAAATTATTGATAACATGATGTAATAAACATGTGATTCAACTTCCATGTAACTCTTATATTCATTATTTTCTCCCACTCTCACTCTATGATGTGGATGATCAGGAATATAGAACTATAACACATAAACACATTTTCTTATATTAGTATAATAGGACTCTTCCAATGATAATCATATAAATTTTTGGTAATGATTAAATTATCTCTATCCAAAAACATATCATTGTGACTTCTTTTTTTTCATTACCATTTTTTTGATAACTAATATGAATCCACTTAATCAAAATATTTTTATTTACATTTATTAAATAATTAAATTATAATTTTTTTATCTAGATATTTTTTAAATCCAAAAATCATGCACTATTAGATTCCTAATATCTAATAACTCAAAATAAAAAGGGGAAAATGATCCAAATTTATCATTAAATTAATCATTAAAATGCCTTATCGAATTACTTCACAGTATTTAGGTAGAATTTAAGATTTCTATAATTTATGTATAGATCCTTGATGTTTATAGTGGACTCCTTAATCTTGAAAATTTATACTAATATTTCCTCAAAACATGCCTCTAAATTACACAAATTCTTTTAATAAAAAATCATTCATTGATTACAACTAGGTTAATTTAATCCATGATATTTCTTTGAACTCAAATAATTTTATATACCATATTCAGGGAAAGAAAGGAACTTTGAACCCTAGTTGTATTCTTAATGATGTGATATAATGTGTTTTATAATTTGGAACATCATTTCATGGTTTTTGTTTACTTATACATAAATATCATTTATTTTAGATTTCACATTTTTGTACATTAATGTCCAAGATATAAAAATAATTTAACATGCATATATTTTCTCCATATTATATTAATTTGAATTAGATATTTTTTTCCTTTATATATTTTTTGATTACTTCATATGGAAACATATATATGTAAATAAATATAAATAATAAAATTTATTTTATATATTTTATTCATTCTGACCAATATTTTTAATTAATTATTAATTTTATCATGATTAATCATAGAAATTTAACTTTCATCATATAAAATATTAAAAAACCAAGAAACAATTAAATAAAATTAAGATTGGAAATCCTCATGATGATTAATTTACTGTTGGTTTATTGAGTGATCCAAAGTCAACCATTATCCTATGGTAAAAAACTCATCTGTACATAGCTGTGATCATTTTTTAGAATTATCTATTCTTTATTCTATCACCTTAATTGAATTTATCAATTCTTGGGTCTTAAAATGCCTCCTCATGATGTGATCACAATTCATTAAAAATTATTATTCAGATGAATGTTAGGGGATATAGGGATTCTGTTTTACATTAAAAATTCATTTAATATATAGGATTACATATAATGTACTTTAAAGGTGTAACATCCCAACATGTGGTCAACATAATCTATGCCCCATGTCGGTGGGTCGCATAGCCTCAAGAGTTCCTATACACACACTAGATGATGCCTAATAGATATGAGAGTATAAAGGTGTTATTGTGGTGATACAATACTATAATGACCCATACATTACATAAATTATTATTACTTCAGAATTTAATTAAATGCATTACAACCTATAAAAAAATCATGACAGGACCATATAGGTATAGTGTCTTAAGAAACTGGGAAACATAAACAACTGGTTCAAAAAGTATCTATATTGTCTCCCATTTATTTCTTTATAACTGAACACTTTTTGGGAATATCTTACATAATTCTCATCTTCATGACATAGAGAAAAGAAACATATGAAAGTGTGATCTCTAATGCTCAATATGGGTATTAAAAGTAAATATCAATCATATCATATTCATAAGAACATAACATTTGAAAATCTTATCCTGCATATAAAGATCATAATATCATGTCATGGGATAAATCAAAGAAGTGAAATGTAATTCCAATAGTCATAAGAGAAGAAATGAATTTTTTTTCATAGGAAAATAAGAATATAAAATAATTTCTTATTATTCAATACTCATTTCCAAGACCATTATAGCAGACAAATTCCATTACTGAACTTAGTTCTCCCCTTATTCCATCCTAGTATTATTGAACTAGATTAACTTGTCGTTCCAATCAAATTAATCTCATGAGATAAGAAATATTTACCCATTTAATTAGAGTGAGATATATGTCCTACACATATCCTAATGAAACTATTCTTACATGTGCCAAAAAAATATAAAAACATTCACCATAGAAAACCCAATGAAATAATATAGTTTTCTTAAACATCATTCCATCGTAAAATAATCCATATAAATGATCATTACATTGTTGACACATAAAAATTATAATATTATTAATAGTGATATTAACATATCCCTATTTCAGAGTGTCATATTATATGAAAAGTTATTTTGGTAAAACACTTGAACTTAATTTCTGAAGAATATATCTCTTCTTTTTCAAAAATGATTTCTTTTCTCAAAATGATATTAACTTCTAAAAGAAAAGAATTTAAATAATAATAAACATGAAATAGTGTAGAGGAATCTTCGTGGAAATAAGATTTCATGAAACTGTAAAAAAATTCATTCATGTCATATTACTTAAAAGATCATTCATCTCGTTCTTTTTTCAGAAAAGTCACAAATTACCTCGTGCTGAGAATGAAAAAATATTCCTTTCATTCCATTTTGTAAAAATTCACCAATAGGTAAATTTAAAATTAATCAATTATAAAACGATATATAGAATATTTTGAAATATATATTTATGAAACATGGATGTGGATGACAAATATACCCAAGAAAATACTTACGAATAAACAATCTTAGATAATAATGAAATTTACAAAGTTATCCTCTATCATATGTCTGATATGCTTCATATGTTTCTGAACTTCATGTATACTGATTTAAATAATGTTAATTATTTATCTCAGAATCATAATAATTTTTATGATAACATTTGTTATTATATTTTCATTTTTTTTGTTAATATCATTTCATTGGGACTTGTTATTCGGTTATTAAATGGTTTGTGTTCTTATGTATGTCAATTCAGTTACGTTCTTATTCATATTTTTAGGTTATAGTTATATCATTTAAAATATGTTATTAGTATCATATATATAATTTTTATTCATTCAATTCATTTATATAATCATGTTTTATTGGTGATTACATAGAATGAATCACATCTCACCATTGAGATGGTTAGTCATACGTACGCACGAGCACCGATATCGTTCCCATAATTGATGAATCATATTGAATTAGATGGTTTAAATAATCTCAAAATTGTTATCATGTTGTATTAATCATATATAATTATAATTTTTACCATTATACACATCCATGTAAGGTGATGGTGAAAAAATTATTACACCACGGCGTGGAGAATGTAAGTTGTACGCACCCATGGGCGTTGATTTCATTTTTCATAGGATAGATAGAAGGTGAAAAAGGGTTTTTTCATATTTATAATAACATATCAGTATATTAGTGATACTTATATTATTAAATTATAATGGAACATCTAAATAATAGTAAGTAGAATAAGAAAGAAAGTTAATGAATCGGTAGAATAGATTACGTCTTCCTCGACATGCCACATTTAAATTTTCTCTTAGGGCACTAGAGTTATTCTTTTAAGAAGAAAACCACATATAGAATGTAACTAGTTATGTTTATAAAAGAAATGGTCAGGTTTTTTCTGATCATGAAGGCTCAAAATTGATTAAAGTGGAGAATAAATCGGATCTATTTTATAAGAGAGGAGAGATGCACTTTTGGAAACTATCAAAATATTAATTTATTATAAATTAAATCCGCACATAAAAACCTCCAAAATGTCTCAAATATGAATAATAGATGAGATAGAGCTTTAATCTTATCAACCAATAAATTTTATGAAATTTTTTCTGTCAATCTATGAAATAAGATTTTCATTAACACTTTATTATTCTATTAAATTTTAAATACGGTAATAACATTCTAAATTTTTAATATTTACATATATATTGTTAATTGATCATAAATGGTTATTTTTTTACATTTTATACTTTATAGTTATAACATTTAAATTTTAAAATATTTTCCTAATTTTGAAATAATTTAACAACATGTATTTTATAGAATGACCATAGTGTGAATTTTTACACTATTCATTTATTTGGTTTTAAATAAAATTAAAATAGAATATAAATTAGAAAAAAAAATATATTTAATAAACATATAACATGTCATATTCACTTATAAAATACTTTTATAACTTTATTTAGTTCATATGATATTTATTTTAATATTTTTACAAACATTTATATGAAATTTATATTAAAAAAATAATTTTTACATCACTAATGAGTCATCCTTAATAGTAATTTTTTAATCACTAAAAATTATAAATAAATTTATATGATATATTAAATTATTTTATATTTATAGAGACTACTTATTTTCTATTTTATCTCTTAGTTAACCGTATATTAAAATTATTATACTTATATAAAATGACATTGTGACATTTTGTAACATTTATTAGTTTTTATTATATTCATGTCATATTCATAGGTAATTGGCCTTAATGTGATTTTATTTCAATAAAATGATGATATTATTGTAATTTAAAAATAAAATAGGATTTTTACATGTGTTATGGTAATTTTATAACATTATTTTTACATATAATTACCTGATTTACCATTAACCATGGTAATAAAATAATTACCAAAGTTATTATTCAAAATGCCCAAAAATAAAAGTAGCATATTAAAATAATTTAGAAGTAAAAATTACCAATATATAATCCAATTTTTAAAATTGAAAACACATATGTTTCATTAATTTATTTAAAATTAATACTGTTTTTGTGAAAATGTTTTTTAAAAGATAAAACATTGTAAAAGATTGAAATGTTTTTAACTTTGAATTAAATGTAAAATTAATTATAATTACCTACATTATATTAAATTGTAAAAATATATTCTATTTAAAATTTAAATCCATTCAATATTATTATTTAACCTTATAAACTATCTTGATGAAAAAATTTGATTTTAATTAAAATTTATTATATTTTTACTATTCATCAAAACATGAAAGTAATCTGAAAAATATCAAAAATTTTTCAACATTAAATTTTCATAGGCCACCTCAAAATAACATGTTTATGTTATCATATATAAATTATTAATGTATCAAAATCATAATTTAAAATGGGTTCTCTACTTAAAGGTGTAAAATTAGCCTTTTAAAAAATAGGTTATTACACATAACATGGGGTTTTATTCATACTCTATAACTAAAATATCCATTGGATGAATATAAAAACTATTTTACTAATTATATAACAAATATATATCTCATTACCTTCATTACCAAAATTAATGAACTCTAAAATAGAAATATGTAATTGATTTATATTTTTTCATAAATAATTAATAGCTAATGAATTCAACATTCATTTTCATAAGTTAGTTATTATTATTTATGATAAACTAATGGCTAAGCTATTATGGTAATTTTATATTAAGGTAATCTCATGGTTCTTTTAAACTCAAGATTGTGTGCAAAGTAAGCTACTAAAGAATAAAAATTATTTTCAGAAAATATTTCTTATAAAAAACTGGGTGTTACATTCAACCCCCATTAAACAGAATTTGTCCCTCGAAATTCGTCACATGGAAAAAACAGATTAGAATACATCCACATCATCATATCCTAAATTTCACATGTATATTCTTAATATTGGAGGTTTCTCCATTAAACCTTAACCAAGTTAGTGGCTCTGTTTCATAGAACAATTTTGCTATGATCCAAAATCAATATCAGTTGTTCTTCAAAAGAAATGTCTTGCTCCAGCATTATGACTTATGAGATTAGTACATGTGAATGATTCAGTATGTACTTTATCATGAGAGATATATGAAACATATCATGAACCTGTTGGAGATTTTGTGGAAGCACCAATAGGTAAGCTATGTTCCCAACACGAATCTGTATTTCAAAAGACTGATATACCTAGGGCATAGCTTGCGCTTCTTTCCAAATATCATTAATCTCTTCTAGGGTGATATTTGTAAGTACACATTATCACCAGCTTCAAACTCAATGTCTTTTATTCAGTTTTCAGTGTAACATTTTTTTCAAATCTGATCTTCTCTTATCGGTTTTTGAATATATCTAACCTTTTCTTCTATTTCATCTACAAAATCATGTCCTAATATATTTTTTCCTCAACATCATCCAATAATGTTGGTGATATCCACTTCATTACATAGAGGTATTCATTTGGAGACATGAGAATACTGGTGGGAAAGCTATTATTGAATTAAAATTAGACCAATGGTATGTATTGATCACAAGCACTTATGAAATTCATAGAAAAAGCACTCAAAATGTCTTCCAGTGTTTGAATTGTCATCCCAAACTGACCGTCTATCTTAGGATGATAAGCAGTGCTGAAACTTGACTCTGTATCCAGATCTTGCTGAAGAATTCTCTAGAACATCAAGTTAAACATCAGATCCCAATCAGATACAAGGGAATGTGGTACTCCATGAAATCTTATGACTTCCATTACATATATCCTAGAAAGTTTATCAAGATAAAAATCTACTCTAATATAAATGAATTGTGTTATCATCGTAAGACGATCAACTATATCCCAGACACCATTATTTCCTTTGGATATTTTGGGAAGTCTGATTAAAAAGCCTTTATTGATTTTTTCCCATTTCTATTCTAGTATGGGTAATGGTTGTAACATCTCTTTAGAATTATATATCAAATCCTTACCTTTCTTACAACCTAATCATCGAGAGACATATTCGACGACATAACATTTCATTACATCCCACTAAAAGTACTCTTTCAGGTCCATATACATCATTGTGCTTCCAAGGTGAATAGAGAATGAAAGACTATGAGACTCATAAAATAAATCCTCTTTAATTTTGGTATGGGAGGACTACAAACCCAATTCTTAAACCATATACTTTCATCACAATCAATATTGAATTCAGGAACATTTCTCACCTTCATTTTTTGACAATACATATTCCTCCTGTGATTATTTAATCTTCACATGTATAGATGGCTGATCATTTATTCGAGAAAGATAATATTTCTCACCTTCCCTTAAAACCTGATGATTCACCCATTTAAAATCAATAAATATTGGATCTTTTGTGATCCTCATCATGGATAAGCTATCATGGTCTTTTTGACTCAAATCATATGTCACCATGTTCACATTCCAAGGGTTGAAATGTATTGAGTCGTCATAATATTTAATCAACACCAACCATCTTCTTTAGTGAATATTCAGATCCTTTTGTGGGGAAATATATTTTAACGTTTATTATTAGTATAAATATCACACCTTTCACCAAAAATATAATGCCTCCATATTTTTAAAGCAAAAATTACTGCTGCTAACTCCAAATCATGAGTTGTGTAATTTTTCTCATAAATTTTATACTATCATGAGGAATAAGCTTTCACCGTATCATTTTTCATGAGAACACACCCCAACACATTCTTGAATTTATCATTGTAGATCAGAACCCTTTATCTTCAACAAGGTATTGTGAGCATAGGTGCACTGGCTAACATTTTTTTAGCTCTTGGTAATTGTCTTTGCATTCCTCCATCCAAACAAAATTAGCTCCTTTTTAAGTAAACATGGTGAGTGGATTAGATAATAATGGATAACCTTCCACAAAATGTCTATAATATCTATCCAATCCAGTCAAACTTTAGATATTAGTTTCTTTTGTTGGTCTCTGCCATCTTTCAATAACCTCTATTTTTATTGGATCCACAGATATCCCCTCTATTGAGATTATGCGACCCAAAAATGAATCTTTCTGAATAAAAAATTAACACATGGTAAATTTTTCATGGGGATTTTCCATTCATAGAGACATCAGTAAAATTATCAAGTGATCTTCATGTTCTTCCTAGATCTTTCAATAGACATGAATATCATCTATAAAGACTGTAAAAAGATGATCAATATAGTCTCAATATACTATATTCATTAGATCCATAAATATAGTCGGTGCATTAGTGAGTCCAAAAATCATGACTATATATTCATTATGTCCATACCTTGTACGGTATGGCATCTTTGGTATATCCTTGTTTTTGAAACATAATTAGTGATTTCGTTAAGGAAGATCAATCTTGGAAAAATATTGATTTGCACATAGTTGGTCAAATAAGTCATCAATACGGGGAATAGTTATGTGTTCTTGATAGAGGTCTTGTCATGTTCTTGATAAACAATATAGTGACAAATTGATCCATATTTATTCCTAAAAAACATAACAGGTGCATCCCATGGTGACTCACTAGGGTGTATGAATCTTGAATCAAGATTCTCTTGGAATTTCATGTTCAATTCCTTCAAATCAATTGGGGCCATTTTATAAGGTGACATTAAATAGGCAAAGCACTTTGTATGAGTTCTATTGAAATCTCAACATCACAATTTGGTGAAATACCTAGGAATTATTCTATAAAGAAATAACAAAACTCACATACATTGGTTTTATTCTTAATATCATGTTTATCCCCAACCATTTGAGATAAATAACTTACATTTATTAAATTCAAGACCCGTAATAAGGATGAAATTTCTACTGGGAAGATATATTCATCATTGCATTGATAGATGATCATAGACTGATCTCAAATATGAAATGTGACTTAATTTCTTGGAAATTGATATGTTATCCAAATAAATAATGTCAATCCATTCCAATAATTACATCAAATTCCACTATAGGAAGGATTACAAGATTTTTAGGAAGCACATTCCCACAAACTTTAATTAGAGAAGAATTGTATTCTTATGATGCGACTGTGGTTCCATTAGTACTTGTCACAGCTAACTCAACATCTTATTGTTTAGGTAATATGGTTGTACACTTATATAATTATTTATAAATAAATAAGTGGGTAGATCTAGAATAAAATAAATCATTTTCTTCTTTATATTGGATGGTATTTGTAGTTTTCACCCATTCATTATCATACTCTATGTCACCGATAGTAATTGTATGTGACATTCCTTTTTCATTGGACCTTATGGTTTGTTGATTCTGATCACCAATAATAACCCTCTGATTAGGGAATTGATTTGCATAATTCCCCATTTCCTGGAACTAGTAACATTGAAGTGTTAGAGGTGAATTTTGTGTATCCTTTTATTTTTTTCATCATTAAACATATTTTTTCCCATCACCTCAGCATTCAATTGCTTGATGCCCTTATTTTCCACAATTAAAACATTTACTAGCCCATTAATGGAAATTCCATGTTTGTTTCCTTCAACGCATTGCGAATGAGGAAAAAATCATCTTATTTTCAGTGCGGTATTTATATTTTCCTTTTAATTACATTTTCATCTTCTTATAGAACCCATATGACTAATGGGTTACTCCAATATTCATCTCATCCTTGAGATAACATCGAACAATTTCCTCTTATATATTGATGTCCCTTATAGATAATACCCTTAAGAGACATGGTTTTAAACCACTAAATAATTGAGTGATATTATTATCAGGTTAGATAATAATTCCAAAAGATTACCTTTAAAGTCTTGTAATAGTTTCTTTGTAAGTACCAATAGATTAATCAAACATTTGCTTCAGTTCAAGAGACCCATTCTACATATTTTTTCGAAGAATACAAGAGAATGACGTATTGAAAAATATTTTCTTGAACATGTCCCATTCTATGGTCTAAATTTCATCTCTTTACCTAAAATTTGTGATAATATTCCACCATTGATCAGAATCCCTTCCAAAAAAATATACTACTAAGATGACCATATCTTGTTTAGAACATTGTAGAACTAAAAATATATTTTCAGCAGTACTGATCCATTGTTTATCCATAAATGGATCAGAAGACCCATAAAATGAAGGTGTACACTGCCTCATGAAGGATTTAATTGAATGTTTCTCCCTCATTTACTGTTTTCTAAGTACGACATGAATCATAGGTTGCGATATTTTTTCATGCTTGGGTACAATAATTTTCATTCCATCTCCCATAACATACGGTTTCTCTAGGGGACAATCATTGCATTGCCCATCGAATTTAGCACTAATGCAGTTCCTTTGGGTTATATCCATGGACTATAACCAAGAATCATAGCGTGAGAAACACTAATCATAACAATAAAACCACATAATCTAGAATAAACTTTTAATTTAGTACACATGAGATTTTATCCTAGTTTATTCAAGATAATTTCTAGTATAGTAGGATCGTATCCTTTATATAAACATATCCTTAGGGTTCTTACAAAGGATTTCACATCCTATTTTACAATGGATATTTATACCATTCCTCTATTACCATCTATAATGACCAATACATTACATACATTAATATTATTTCAGTGTTGAATTAAATTCATTACAACATATAACAAAACCATGACAGGATTGTATAGGTATAGTGTCTTCAGAAACTCAGAAACATATATAACCGGTGAATAAAACATCTACATTGTCACTCATTTATTTCTTACAAACTAGACTCTTTTTCGGAATATCTTAATTAATACACTTCATCCATACATGGGAAAATGAAACATTATGAATCCCGGGGTCAAATGATAAGTATGTGTAAAAAAATAAATATCAATCATATCATATTCATAAGAACATTGCACATGAAAATCTTATCTTGTATATAATAGATCATCATATCATGATATGGGAAAATCATAAAAGTGCACTGTAAATCCAATAGTCATAAAAAATGACATGAGTATTTTTGGAATACACAAATAATCATAGAAAATCATTTCATAGTATTCAAGACTCATTTCAAAGATCATCATAGTGGGAAAATTCCATTACTGAACTGAGTTGACTCCTTATTCCAACGATATATTACTGAACCAGATTCACTTTCCATTTGAGTCATGTCTATCTTATTAGATATGAAATACTTACCCAATTAATTAGAGAGAGATAGGTCCATACCATCACATAATGAAACCATTATTATGTGTTCCACAAAAACATAAAAACATTCACCGTTATATAACCAATGAAATAAAATGGGTTTCTTAAACATTATTCCATCATAAAATAATATGTATGAATGAAAATTTCATCATTAATATAATAAAATTATATTAATAATAGGGATTTTAAAATCACCTTATTTATGTGTGTCATCTTACATGGAAAATAATTTTGGTAAAACACATGAACTTAATTCCTGAGGAAAATATTCATTCTTCTTCAAAAATGTTTTCTTTTCTCAAAATGACATGAAAATTTAACAAAAAAGAATTTAGTTGATTGTAAAAATGAAATACATTAGAGGATGTTTTGTGTAAATATGGCATCCTGAAACCATAAAAATTCCATTCATGCTTTATAAGTTAAAATAACATTATTCTTATACTTTTTCTAGAAAAGTCAAAAAGTACCTCGTACAAAGAACGACAAATGATTCTCTTCATAGCGTGTAGTAAAAATTCTCCAATGGGTAAAAATGACATTAAAAATTTTTAGAAGGATATAATGATAATTTTGAAATAAATATTTTGCAATCATGGATTTGGATGATAAATATACACTAATAATACTTACAAATAAACAATATTGGAGAATGCTGAGATTTTCAAAGATATCCTTTACCATAGGCCATATATGCTTCATATGTATATGAACCTCTAGTATAATTATTTAAATAATGTTACTAAATTATTCCAAAGTAATAATTATTTTTATGATAACATTTATGATTATATTTTCATTCATTTGTTAGTAACATTTCATTATTACTCGTTATTCCGGTATTAACATGTTTTTTTACATATTTATGTTTTTTCAGATATGTTATTACTCCCCTATTTCGGATATATTCATATCATTTAAACAATGTTATTCTTATAAAATTAATTATACGTATCAATTTAATTCATTTATATAATCATTTTTTAATGATTATATAGTATAACGAATCAGATCACATCGTTGAGACGATAAGACGTACGTATTCATGACCGACGATATCATTCCCATAATTGTTGATTGGTAATGAATTGGATGGTATATAGTACCTTAGACTTATTATCATGTTATATTAATCATATATTTATATCATTTCCAACATTATACCCATCCATGCAAGGTGATGGTGAAAAAAATATTACACCACAACTTCAATACCGTAAGTCGTTCCAACGCATGCATGGTGATTTCTATTTTTGTAGGATAGATATAAGGTGAAATAGGTTTGTTTCATATTTATAATAAAATATCACTATATTATCGATAATGATGTTATTAATTTATAATGAAACAACTAATTAATGGGAAGTAAAAGATAAAATAAACTGGAAATAATTGGCAGAAGAGATTACCTCTTCCTCGACATGCCTCTTTTAAATTTCCTCTAAGGGAAATATAGGTAGACTTTTGAGAAGACCAGCACCTCTAGAATGTAACTAGGGAAGTTTATAAGGGAAATTATTAGGTTTTGGCTGAGATTTAAGGCTCAAAATATAGAGTTGAAGAGATAGAGGAGGTTCCCTTTTATTAGATAGGAGAGGATCACTTTTGGAAACACCTAAAATATAAATTTATTTTAAAGTCAAACCCCACGTAAAAACCTCCAAAATGTCTCAAATTCAAAGACGAGATGATATAGGGTTTTCATATCATCATCCAATAAATTTATGAAATTTATTTATGTCAATTTAAGAATTATCATTTTCATTAACACTTTGTTATTTTATTTAATTTAAATTATGGTAATAACATTTTAAATATTTAATAGTTATAAATATTTAATTATATAGTTTAAAATGACCATAAATGGATATTTTATGAAATTTTCAACATTATAATGATTAATTTTTAATGTTTAAATAATTTTCTGATCGTTAAATAATATAATAAATTTTTAATTTTATAGAATTCCAATAGAGTCAATTTTGTCACTATTCATTTATTTGATTTTAAATAAAATTAAAATATAAGATAAATTAAAAAAAATATTTAATAAATGTTCAACATGGTATATGAACCTATAAAATTCGTTTATTACTTTAATTATTTCATATTATATTTCTTTTAATATTTTTAAAATAATTTATTAGATATTTGTATTAATAAAATAATTTTTACATCAGTAATGTGTAATCATTAATGGGACAGTTTTAATCATTAATAATTATAAATAAATTTTTTGGATGTAGGTAATTCTTATTGATTTTTAGATACTATATATAGTCTATTTTATCTCCTATTTATAGATATATTAAAATAAATATTCTTATATAAAATGAGATCGACACATTTTGTCACATTCGTTAGTTTTTATTACCTTCATTTCTTATTCATAGGTAAGTTTCCATAAAGTGATTCCATTTCATGAAAACGATGATAAATGTCAAATATAGTCATCCAATAAGATTTTTACAGGTTTTAAGATAATTTTATAATATTATTATTACCCTTAACGACTTGATTTAGTATTAACCATGGTAAAAAAATAATTTCCAAAGCTATTACTAATAATGCCCAAAAATAAATTTAGCCTATTAAAATAATTGGGACACACTAATTCCAAATATGGAATTCATTTTTCAATATTTAAGACATATAATTTTTAGTAATTATTTTAAAATTAATCCCATTATTGAGAAAACGGGTTTAAAAAGTTAAAACATTACAAAAGATTGAAATGTTTTTATGTATGAATTAAATGAAAAATTAATGATATAAATTATATTAAATGGTAAACATATATTCTATTTATACTTTAATACCATTAAATATTATAATTTAACCATATAAATTATCTTGATGAAAAAAATTAATAAAAAATTACCATATATTTACTATTCATCAAAACGTGAATGTTATTAGAAAAATACCATAAATTTACCAAAAAGTAAATTTTTATATCCCTATTGCAAATAAAATTTTTATGTTTTCATATAGAAATTATTAATGTGTAAAAATATTAATTTAAAATGTGTTCTCCATTCAATGGTGTAAAATTAACATTTTTAAAAATAGCTTCTAATACATAAAATAGGGTTTTATTCAAACCCTTTGACTAAAATATCCATTGGATGAGTATAAAATATATTTTATTATGTACATAACAAATATATATCTCATAAAATTGTGTACCAAAATTAACTCACTCAAAAATAAAAATATCTGGTTGATTTATATTTTTCATAAATAATTAATAGCCAATTAATTCATAATTCATTTTCATAAGTTATTATTATTATTCCCCATAACCTAATGGCTAGGTTTTATCAGATATTTTATATTAAAGCAATCCCTGGGATGGTTTAAACTCACGATTGCATGCAATGTAAGCTACTAAAGAAGTAAAAAACCCTAAAAAAAGTATTTCATAAAAACATTTGGGTGTTACAAATACTATCATATCAGAGTATCACATATGCTAAGAAAAGAAACAATCAAAATCCCAAGTTTAACATAAGTAGAAAGAATAAATAAACTATAAAATTGAAAAAAAAATTCTGAATAACATTGTAATGGAAGATGATAAACAACTCATAATGATAAAAAATCATCAAAAATAGTTTTAAATACATGAAGAATGACATGTTGTAATACAAAAAAAACATAAATATATGAGTATCTTTTCTTCTAATAAAAATATAAAATAATAAAAAAAGGTTACTCTATAATAATTTTGATCCTAGGCCTTATCATTTTTGTAACACCCCGAGATTTTATGAAATATATTCTTTTAATTTCATTAATGTCTTGTGTTTTATGCTACACCAAGATTGCCTTGCACTATACACAACACCGTATTAGCTTGCAGTATACACAACACTATTCTTGGATCATGTTACACAAAATTTTGATAATAGTTATTCTACGCAACATTGTGTATATATATATATGTATATATTCAATGTAAAAATGAAATATGGTTGGATTACGTTATACGAAACAATGAAGGATTCTCTCACGACACGCAACCCCGACTTGGCTTGCATTACACGCAATCGTGACCTTCCTCGATAGCGTGTGTTGTACGCAATACCGGGTTTTACTAAACAACAATATATTATTATAATATTATTATGAACTCGCCATTATGAATAGTATTAACTAAATTTTGAATTTTATAACATTATTATTCATCTTACACATTTTCTAGAACATGGTATAAGAACAAAATAAATTTTTTGGGTAAAATAAGTATTTTTCAAAAAATGCAGTTTTGCCGCCTTTTGATGGCGTACCCACATTAAATATAGTTTTTGAGATGTTTATAAGTTCAATTTTAAAACATAAAATTCTTCTTTGGAATCAAGAAATAAAACTTTACTTTTGATAAATTTTTCATATTATTCTGGTAACTTTCATATTGTGATGAATAGTAAAAACACGCTATATTTTAATGAAAAACTACTTTTTTCATCGTAATAATTTATATGGTTAAATTATAATATTTATGGGTTTTAAAGTATAAATTGAATATATTTTTACCATTTAATATAATGTATGTCATTATAATTGATTTTACATTGAATTCGTAGGTTAAATCAATTCAATCTTTTGCAATTTTTTAAACAAAAACCCATTTTCATTCGACAACGGGATTAATTTTAATTTAATTTCTGAATCTTCTGTGTATTGAATTTGAAAAAATGGATTCCATATTTGGAATTAGTGGGTCCAAATTATGTTAATAGGATACTTTTTATTTTTGGGAATTATGAATAGTAACTACGGTAAATTTTATTTACCATAGTTAAAGGTAAATCAGGTAATTAAGGGTAAATATAATATCATAAAATTACCCTAACACATTCCAAAATTCTATTGGATGGATAAAAGTAAACCGATATCAACTAATGGTTGTATTATATTCATTTTATGGACTTTTGACCATGAAAATAATTTATTTATTATTAAAACCAAAGAAAGTGACAACATGTCACTCTCTTAAATATTATAAGTATAATAATTTTAATTTAGTGATAAACATAATAAAACTTCAAACATGAATAGTATAAAAAATCATAATAAAATTATCTACATCATGATAATTTATTTAGAAATTTTAGGGATTAAATAACTGTCATTAATGGTGATACATTAATGATACAGAAATTATTTATTAAGTGGAAAATAAGTAATATAATTTTTATTGAAATAATAATACCCATTAAAAGCACACAAACCTGACCAAAATATATTGGTAGTGTATATATCTACACCTTAATCATCCAATGACCTAATATATAACCGTTTGGATCCTTATAAAAGTGATAATGACACTTATATTATTTAATTTTAAATGATGCCAAATTTGTCACCTTCAGAATTTAATAAATATAACAATTTAAATATTTTGATTTTAAGATTATAAATTCAAGTAAAAGTATTATTGTGAAAGGTAATATATTTATCTTCATCATAGGATTTTATTTTAAGTTTTTATGCAACAAATCAGTATATTAAATAATTGTACAAAAATGTTGTCGTAATTATTTTATTAAGAGATAAACCAAATAAATGGTATTAAAGATAATAAAATAAATATTATATGAACTATTTAATTTGATAGAGTAATTTTATATATACATGTGACCTTTTATTATTCTATTAAAGCTTTTAGTTCGAACATATTTTCTGTATATATTTTATTTAAATTCAAATAAATGAATAGTGTCAAAATTGACACTATTGTTATTTCATAAAAATAACATATTATAAAATTGTTTAAAAATCACAAAAATATTTAAAATTTATAAATTAAAATATAATGGTATATAATGTTATAAAGTAAACAATTATTGAAAATTCACAAAAAATAAGTAATTATTTGTTATAATTTAAAATTTAGAATTTTATTACCACAAATAAACATAAATAGATTAAATAAGGATAAATCAAAATGATAAGGTTTAAAATAAGATCTAAATATGTCTAAATTTTATTGGATGATGAGATTACAACTCTATCTCATCTAATATTCGAATATGTGTCAATTTTGGAGGTTTTTAAGTGGGGTTATATTTATTATAAATTAATATTTTTAAGAATTCCAAAGGTGCCCCTCTCCTCCCTTATAAAAGGGCACCTCCTCCCTCTTCTCCTCACACCAATTTGAGCCTTCATGCTCGGAAAAAACCTCTCAAATTAACTTCTCCACTTTCCTAGAAACATCCTAGAGGTTCTGGTCTACTTTAAAGACCAATCTTAGTGCCCTAAGAGGAGGTTTCAAAGAGGTGTATCGAAGAAGAGGTAATTTCTTCTCCCGATTCTTTCAAGATTCTTTCTTCTTCAACTTCTTCTTCTTATTTAGTTGTTTCATTATAAAGTAATAACATCAGTATCACTAATATACTGATTTGAAACAACCCCATTTCACCTTCTATCCATCCTACGGAAAACAAAATCATCGCGCGTGTGTACGTACGGAATACAGTCTCCACACTGTGGTGTAATCTGTTTTTCCACCAACACCTTACATGGATGGGTATAATGGTGTAAAGAATAACTATACATTGTTATTATAACATCATACTGATTCTTATATATTGTATCATCTACTCCAATTCAATTCAATTATTATGGAAACAATATCATCACTCGTGCGTACGTACGGACTACCGTCTCCACGATGCGATGGGATTCATTCTCCATGTTAACCATTTAAGAATGATTATAAAGTATATATAAGCAATAATAATGAAATATATGACATTATAAAGATACGGTATTTATATATATATGTATTTCATCTACTTAATTCCATTCAACTGAATAAGGAAACAAAAACAGCGTTCATGCGTACGTATGGCCTACCGTCTCCATGAACGGTGTATTTATTTCCATTTGTCGATATATTATATATATGTATATTCTGAATATATATTATATATAAATAATGTTTTATATTCTGGAATTATGTAATCATGATATAATTAATCATATGAATAATTACAAGTCAAAACACGGATGACAAATGAAGCGATTTTACCCAAAACACTCTTTAACATGGAATTTACAAAAGAACGGGTAATGTAAAGTCATAAGGGAACCATATATGATATCATAACAATGAATATGATTCTGTAAGAAGTAAATGACATTATTTAAATCATTATACTGGAGGTTCAGATACATACAAAGCATATCGGACATAAGGTAAGGGATAATTTTTCAAATCTCATTTTTATCCGAGATTGCTTATTCGTAAGTATTTACTGGGGCTATTGTTATCATCCATGTCCATGTTTTCTAAAAGTGTTTTTATGTATGTTTAATGTCCTTTTTACCCATTTTTACTTTTACCCAATGGTATGGAAGGAATCTTTCTTTTATTTACCCTACAAGGAACTTCTGAATTTTTCGACAAAAGTATGAGAAGAATGTTTTTTAACGTATACGGCATGAAAGGATTTTTACGGTTTTATAAAGCCTTGTTTTCAGGAATCTTCCTCCAAAAAATTTCATGACTATTTTAAAGAAAATTATTTTCTTTTAAAATTACATGACATTTTGTGAAAAGAAAATGATTTTGAAGAAGAAAGGATATTTTCCTCAAGAATTCATTTTATGTATTTTATCAAAACCATTTTTCATCTAAGATGAAATTATTTCATATGTGTATGTTTCAATTATCATGTCTCTATGATTTAAATGGTTTCACATTTCTTTTTATGAAATGATATCCATTTCTTTTATATGGATTATGTGATGATGGAATGATGTTTATTAAAACCATTTTGTTTATTGGGTTATTATGAATGATGTATGTTTTTTTGTGGCACAAGTAAGAATGATTTCATTATGAGATGGGTGGGACCTATATCTCCCTCCAATGCATTAGGTAAAGATTTTATATCTCATGAGATAGACATGTCTGGAATGGTAAGTTAACCTGGTTCAGTGTTACAGGACTGAAACAAGGAGTGAACTCAATTCAGAATGGGACTTTTTCCACTTAGATGGTCTTGGCAGCAATTCCTTGGCTACTATGGAAATCATTACATGTGCTTAATGGATTCCACAATTACATGTTTTATTCCCATCCTATTTTATCATGGATTATGTTCCATTATGATCTATGCCTTATGTACTTCCATGTTTTATGTTGTTGCTCAAGATTTTAATGTTTAAACATTATTTTCATGTTTTTTAGTTCCAATGTATATGATATGTTTTATTTTATCCATGCTTACCCTTACTGAGCATTTGAGCTCACCCTTTTTAAGTTTTATTTCCCCCAGGATCAAAAGAAAGGTTTTAGGTCAAGAAACAAAATGTGGAAGATCTTTATGGGAGATGTTGAAGATCTTTCACCACGATTAGAAGATTACGTTCCAAGTTTCCAAAGACACTAAACTATTACGGTCCTTGTGTGTCTGTTTTTGTTATTTATTAAGTATTCCGAAAAAGTAATGTAATTTCCATGTACGTCAAGCTTAGGATCTCTACAGTTGGTATCAGAGGAAAGGTTTAGTCAACCTTTGGAAACTAGGATGCGAGAACATTAGTGAGATCCCTAGAGATATTTCTAAGGTATGTCCAGGGATGTCCCTAAGGAAAGGTATACGTATAGTATATAGTTTTAGAAATATGGTAACGATATTAGATTAAACCAAAGATGTTAGATATTGAAGTTACTCCCCCTTTATTATGATTTTTTCCTCTCACACTATTCTTTTTGGGTTTTAGAAAATGGCTGGAAACAAGATGATTCACGATAAAAGAGGATATGATGGACAATGGAATGATATTATTCATGAGAAACCAAATGAAATGGGATTTGGAAGTCCAAACATCATTATTATGCTGAATCAGCAATATCATAATATGATCAATAAACTCAAATTTGGTAAGTTTCCAGACTCGTCTAATAAGAGAAATATGGAGTTTTATGATGATCATAGAGGAAAGAAAGTTCAATTTCCCCTATGTAAATCATGTGGGAAGCGGCATCAAGGAGAATGTTTCAAAGGAACTGGAAAATGCTTTGGGTGTGGAAAAGAAGGACACAATGCCAGTAAGTGAAAAGGAAAAGGTTCAGTTAACACTAGGGATGAGGATAATGGTATTTCTATGACATCAACAATGGTTAAATGTTTTAAATGTGGAATTTAAGGGCATTATGCAAACCAATGCCCTAAGGGAAAGTCTCATGAAGAGAATCAGTATGGCCGTATGGGTACTATTTATCTTGATGATGATGAAGAGACAACAAATGATATGTGAGATGAACGAATTGTTGAAGCTCTGTCAATGGTTTAAGAAGGTAGTGTAATGATTACATTTTTATCAAGTGTAGTGTTGTATAAGTAATCTCATGGTACTATGGAATAAAGAGACATCTAAGGATTGTTACATTGTTGTCTTTCCTTGTGTTTTGAAAGTGTATGATTAATGCTACCAGTATCCATGGAAGGTTATTTAGATATTTTTGGAATGAAGATGATATGCACATAATGAAGGGATAAGGAGAAAATTAAATGTTTGATAGTATTCATGAGCTCGTGACTGATATAAGGAGAAGGTTATATCATGGTTTGAGTATATAGAATATTTGGATTTTGGTATGTGGTAAGAGTTAACTTTTGACAGAATTCATGTTTTCACTATGGTTTAATGGGTATTCATTTTTCAAGAGAATACATGATTAAGGTATTCACATGATTGGAATGTGACCAACAAGATATATGGGGGATAAATGATGGTATTCACATGCTTGGTTGATGACATTTCAAGTAATCATTTTATTTATACTATGAGCTTGGACCGAAGTATTTTAGATAAGCCTAAAGATTGGAATGGATTATGTTGGACATAAGTTAGTATTGTTTAAGGATAGAACTTTTTTTGATTTTATTTATGGGATGTTATAGTAATGTAGTTTTCGAAAAAGGACAACCTGCAGGACGGGCGACAGCCCATCGCATCGGACAAGGCTGTGAGAATAGAACCCACAACTGAATTGTGACTAGCCTTTATCGCCTACCAATGACCTACAAGAAGTCCCTAGTTATTAGAAACTATTTTTATTTTATTAAGTGACGTGATAGATGAAGTATAAGTTCATTTTTTCATATACGATTAACCTCACCAAAGATGGACTTATGTATATTTGATAACTTTTTCTATCCTTTTGTTGAAAGAGATGGAATGACCAATCATTCTATCACATGATCTTCTAACACATCACGAATAAAAAATTCAACTGCATTTCTTTAAGGGATGAAGTGGAAATTGTTCAATTCACGAACAACAGTGAGATTCTACCAAAATCATGAAAGTATTTCTTTTAATTCATCAACTTTAGGGAAATGATCTTGAAAAACAAAAATGTTGTCCTTGTTCCCTTATATCCGATGAATCATATGGTACCTTAGATCATCAAAAATAAATAGCTTTTTGATTGTTGGATTTTTCATAGCCATGTTCTCTACCACTCTCCATCAGAACTTGATGGTTAGATTTTTCTTCCATATCTATATTTTCACCTATGTTCTCCTACGTGGAAACCCAGTGATGAGTTAATTTGGGTAACTGTTACAATTCATACTTTAGTTTTTAAAGCCATGTTTTGGTATTCCTTTTTATGATGTGGGTTTCTATTAAACAAACATTCGAGTAGTAAATCATTTATAACCCCGACGAATTTCATGGGAAAAATTCATTTTAAGGGGTGTAGAATGTAACACCCTGAGATTTTATGTAACATAAAAAGTAAGTAATGAATAATAGATATTTTTATCTATGTCTATTAATGATTAAGATAATGTTTTAGATGCTTAAAATGAAAAAAAATACAATCTTATGCACTGAATACACTAATATTCTTAAAAGATTGTTTTAATGCATTTTGATGGCAAACCCTTTTTAAATCTATATTTTGGAAATTTTATAAGATATTTTTGTCAAAATAAACTTATTATTTATGATTGGGACATCAAAGTTTACTTTTTGTGAATTTTTGGTATTTTTCCGACAAAGTTCATTTTTTAATGAATAGTGAGAAATGTTGTATTTTAATTCAAAACCTCTTTTTAATCTAATTTATTCATATTATTAGATTATCTTTTGAATTGGTTTTGAAGTGAAATTAGAATATATTTTTACCGTTATATCCAATGGTGGTCATTGGAATCAATTTCACTTTGATATTGGACTTAAACTAGTGTCAATCTTTTGATACTTATTGCTTCATAAAAACACGCTATTTGTCATGACAGCGGGAATTAGTTATTAAATTAATTAATGCAACATACATGTTTTTAATTTTGTAAAATAGACATCATTTTTGAATTCGGAATATCAAATATAGCTTAGGGTGATGTTTTGGTATCTTTCTGGAAAACTTCAATTTTTGATGAATAGTGAAACCATTAAATGGTAGTTAAAGAAACTGATTTTTCGTTTAAATAAAACATTGCCACTTCTGTGTTTTGATTTTCAAAAATCCGACATACATGGTTGTAATTGAGAAGTAAAATGTGGTTCAATGAGATTAAAATAATTTATTGGTGAATAGTAACTTTTAAGTTCTTAATCGCGATTAGTTGTAACTAGTGTAGTTTAAGGTAAAAATAATGTTTTAATAATATGAGATGAGCTTGAAACATGTCATACCCTCATTTAATGTGTCATGGCCGACCAAGACAATCCATGGGTCAACTTGGGGACCCCATGGAGCCACTTTGGTTGGGAAATGACATAAATAATTTTTTTTAAAGTCAAAATGACACAAACATGAAATGTTTTACTAAAACAATTTTTCCATGGGGTTAAACAAGACAGATTTTTTATTATAAATAGTCATTGAAAATCTAAAAATATTTCCTACATAATATTATATGTTTTATAATTTTTAGACTTTAAATAAATTAAATTATTTATGACATCATGATGATGCAGCGATTAACTCATTAATAAAGGATTTAAATAAAATGAAATGATAAAGTAAAATCTATGAACTAAACATGTCCAAAACCTATTTGATGGGTGGATTTAGAACCCTTATCACCTTAACCTCGAATTATATCAATGTGGGACCTTTTGAATCCGAAACTCATTTTAAAATAATGTAACATTACTTTACTTTCCAAGAGTGCCCCTCCTCTCTTCTTATAAAAGGCCCCCACCTCTACCCCCTTACACACACTCCAAAAGCCTTTGGCTCGGCCAAACCCTGCCCATTTTGTCTCTCCACATCCCTCTCTTACTCCTTGAAGCCTCACTTTGTGCATTAGACTTTCCAAAGAAGCCTTTGAGATCAATCCAAAGGGAGTTACCCGATTTTAAGGTAATGTCTTCACTTGAGTCCTTTTGTTTTATTTTGCTTCTCCAACCCCCTAAACTCTTTTTATTCATTTATTTTGTAACAAATATAGTATCCTAAATATAATAGAATGTTTTTATAAGAAGGATTCGAGCTACACTTACACACACCTACATCTAATGGTTAAATAACATATTTTTTCCGTGGATGGTGAATTTATGCCTCCCGAAACGATGATTGTTCAACATTCTTTTAACACCTTCAAAGGTGGCCATTAAGATGTAACTATATTTATATATGATATATAATATGTTTATGTTTTCCTTAAGCTTCTGTATTTTTCATTTTGGGCATACCTTTATGGTTTCCATTATGGGTAAACGCGATATCTTCATTTAAGGAAGTGAGGACTACCGCACCCTCAAAGTGATTTGATTCATTAAATACCATATGTGGGGCATATAAAGGATGGAGTTATGATATTAAATATGATATTATAATGAAATTATAATATTATTTTATATCATTACGATTCCATTCTATAACATACGAAATAGAAATGAAAGTAGCGTTCATGCGTACGTACGGCTTACCGTCTCCATGAACGGTGCATTTCATTTCTTACCTCTAAATGATTATGTAATATAATAAATGCATGCATGTACTAGATATATATGAAATATATGATATCTACATCATGAATACCATTCTGGATATAATGGATACATGAACAACTTGTAATAATAAAGGGTTTATTTTTGACTCAAGTACCAATGATCGATAAAACGACCGTTATTAACTTAAATAATTACATAGTGTTCATGACATGGTAATAAGGGATATAAAAGGAATAATGAACTTGAAAAAGGTTCTTAAACAAGTAAGAAATTAACTCAAGTTTATTATTCAGGATATTAAAGAATGACCGAGTCAAGTCGGACCCGAGGTATGGGACTTCGTCTCAATCTCCTTTCATTGAGCCATATTTTGTTTTATACACAACCTTATTTTATACGGTGTATAAACCCATTTAACTTTTACGTTTATTCAAAAGGAATATTTTTTTATATGAAGCGTTTACTAAATGACAAAGGGGAATGTTTTTGTCGTATGTATGCGGCGACAACGACTTCTCTGCCGCCGTGACCATTATTTGAGTTTCGGCTTCCTCTACAAGCCATACTTTTTTTAAAAAAAGAAAAATAAATACCATGTTTTACCTTTCTTTTATTTTGGTATTGATAATTGTTTTCATAATGTTTTTATATCAATGTGTTGTATTGATATCTTGTGATTGAAAGGTGGAAATGTTATGTTTCCTTTATACATGTTTTATGTGATACGATTATGTTGATGTTCTTGGGCATTATTATGAAGACGGGTGGTTCCGTGATAGACTAAGGGCGGGTGAGCCCGATATAGCTCTCCAATGCATTGGGTAACGCGAAGGAGTGAAACGTTAAAGTTTCTCCAAAGAGATTTAGGGAATATACTGTGATGGGTATTCCAAACGTAACGAAGAGGGTTACTCCCTACGTAAGAATGTTATGAATGCCTCAAGTTACCTTTATGTCTTATGATTTCTATGATTTATTCATGATTTGATGAGGTATGTTAAAGTTATTATGTTTTATGGGTAAAGTATGATTTCATTCTTATGTATATATGTACCCATGTTTCCTTTCCATATTTTTTATCCCTTACTGAGCTTTTTATGCTCATCCCAAGTTTTTTTTGAAATGTTTTTCACAGGTCAAGGGAAAGGTACATGATATGATGATAGTGTCAAGGAAGTGTCAAGAAAGAATCCATGTTTTATTTTAAATATGTCTCCATTGATGGGAAAGAATAATACTATCTTTATGTAACCACTTTTTTTATATGTGGAATGTAATGCAAGTTTTGTGATCTAATTCTCTAAAAATCTAAACCCAAAAAGATCCTCAATGTGTAATATTGTAATAACTCAAGATTAAGTAAGGCTTAAGGCTGGGGCCTTATAGTTGGTATCAGAGGTCGGTTTAGATAACATTAGGAGTTAGAATTATATTAAATGATTATCCAAAAATATTTTTTTATGGTCATATTGAAGTGATATAGTATTTGAAGATTACCATGTTGCTTCATCTAAGACATGTTTGTTCAGAATTGTTTTCCGCAGAGGAAACAGAGAAGCACTGCTAGAAAGGCATGAAGAAGTAAATAACCTTCCGAATCAGCATCCTGAGATGGTCGGAATTGGAACTGAACATTTTGTTGCAGTAATGGCGCAGTTGACTCAAGCGAAAAATGGCGGTGGTATCCACACACGAGTTCAGCCAGATCAACCGCAGAGGGACATGTCAGTGGTGGAACATTTCATGAGGCAACATCCCCCATCATTCAGAGGATCATCTGACCCTGTGTTAGACGAAGGGTGGATTAAGGCACTGGAGAAGATTTTTGATGTCATCGGGTGTTCATACAATCGAAAGGTTAGTCTTGCTATTTACAGTTTGGAGGGTGAGGCAGATCAGTGGTGGTCTATGGTTAAAAATATCAGGGACGTCGATGAGACTGATTCTCTTGACTGGGATGAATTCAAAGGTATGTTTCTTGAGAAGTATTTTCCTAAGGTTGTTCGACTTAGGATAGAAAAGAAATTCTTGGAATTGAGGCAAGAGTAAGACTCAGTGGCTACCTATGAAGAAAGGTTCACTCGATTGGCAAGGTATGCTCCAAATTTTATCCGAGTCCTTGATAGTAAAATCAATCATTTTTACTCAGGATTAAAGCCAAAATATCGAAGGGAATTAGCTTCTCGTGATTTTAAAAGTTATGAAAAGCTTGTTCGATGTGCTGAAAAGGTGGAAATGGAGTTTTCCGATGATCAAGTTTTTTATAACAACCAACAGAAGAAGAGACCGAGGTGGCAGGAGAAAGGTAAGAATTATTCAAAAAGGTCTGCTGGTAAGAAAACTAAGTTTCCAGTTTGTGATAAATGTTGCAAAAGGAATGCCGGGGAATGACTTCTGAATTCTGGAAAGTGCTACCGATGTGGTAAGATGGGACATAGGGCTCGTGATTGCACTGAAAAGGATCAAGGTTAAGGTAAGACCAAATTTGATTTATAGTTGTTGAAATGTTATAAGTGCAATGAGATGGGTCACTATGCAAACAAGTGTCCGACAAAGAGCTTGAGTGATGGGAAGCAGTTAGACTACAAGCAGAAAGGGGTGGTGAAATCCTTTGCAACTACTTCAGTAGATGTCGGGCCATCAAATGAAGTTGTATCAGGTACTTTGTTTGTTTTCTCAGATTATGCCAGTGTGTTGTTTGATTCGGGGTCTACACATTCTTTCATCTCTGAAAACGTTTCTAGTAAAATGGGAATACCATCTCAAGAAATGACTCTTGAACTTTTGGTAAAAACACCTGGGGGAAATGTTGAGGCAAAAAGAATTTATAAGAATATTCTTATCCTTATCTGTGGAAAGAACCTACTTGCAAACCTTATTGTTCTACCTCTAGTAGAGTTTGATGTTATCCTGGGTATGGATTGGCTCTCTATTTACCATGCTATGATTGACTGTAGAGCTAAAGAAGTTTCTTTTCAGAAAGACTGTCAGTTTGTGTACAAGAATGAACCCTTACATTTGATAACTTATCAAGAGGCCGAGAAACTTGTAAAAGAGGGAAATGAATGTTACCGTGCACACATCATTGAAAATAAATGAACTGTTCAGATTAATGATGTGCCAGTGGTAAATGAGTATCCTGATGTTTTTCCAAATGAGTTGCCTGGAATAATACCAGATCGGGAAGTTGATTTTACCGATGACTTTGTTCCTGATGCTAAGACAATTTCAAAACCCCCTTATCGAATGGCTCAAATTGAACTTTTAGAGTTGAAGGAGAAATTGAAAGATTTATTAGATAAAGGTTTCATTCGACCTAGCACATCACCATGGGGTGCTCCTGTTTTATTTGTTAAAAAGAAATATGGTTCAATGAGACTTTGTATTGATTATAGATCCTTGAATAACATCACTGTTAAGAACAAATATCATGTGCCTCATATCGATGATTTGTTTGATCAGCTCTAGGGAGCTCAGTATTTTTCAAAGATTGACTTGAGATCGGGGTACCATCATTTGAAGGTAAAGGAAGCAGACATTCCGAAGACTGCGTTTCGTACAAGATATGGCCATTATGAATTTGTAGTAATGCCTTTTGGGATAACCAATGCACCTGATGTATTCATGGACTTAATGAATAGAATTTTCCATGAGTTCTTGGATAAGTTTGTGGTGGTTTTCATTGATGATATTTTGGTGTTTTCTAAAAGTAAAGAGGAGAATGAAAGACATTTAAGGTTTATCTTGCAAACCTTAAAAGAAAAGAAACTGTATGGGAAATTCAGCAATTGTGAGTTTTGGTTGCAACAAATTTCTTTCCTTGGTCAAATTGATTCTAAAGATGGGATAACTGTTGATCCTGCAAAAACAAAATTTCTGTATGACTGGCCAATAACCACAAATGTAACTGAGATTCATAGCTTCCTTGGTTTGGCAGGCTATTACCGAAGGTTTGTTAGAAATTTTTCACGGCTATCTAGTCCAATGACTAAGCTAACTCGGAAGGTTGTTATGTTTATCTGGACAAAAGAATGTGATGATTGTTTTGAGGAATTGAAAAGAATATTGGTGAAAGCTCCAGTTTTGGAACTACCTTCTAGGAATGGGGAGTTTGTTATATACAGTGATGCTTCATTGAAAGGACTTGGTTGCGTCCTAATACAGAATGATCAGTTAATTGCTTATGCTTCACGACAGTTGAAAACTCATGAGGTAAATTACCCTACACATGATTTGGAATTAGCTGCTGTTGTTTTCTCTTTAAAAATTTGGAGGCATCATTTGTATGGAGTAAAGTGTGAAATGTATACTGATCACAAACGTTTAAATTATATATTCACTCAGAAAGAGTTAAACATGAGACAGAGGAGATGGCTGGAATTAATCAAGGATTATTATTGTACAATTCATTACCAACCGGGAAAAGAAAATAAAGTGGCTGATGTTTTGAGTCGAAAAAGTAATGCTTCATTAGCAATGTTGCATTTGGAACGTGATCCTTTGGTTAAGGATTTGATGAACTTTGTCATAGAAGTTGTTGGTGCAGGATGTTCTTCTGTTTTGTTTCAGGTATCAGTGAGATCATCTCTATCAGATAGAATCAAGCAAGCAAAGAAGCAAGACAGTGAGTTGCAGAAAAAGGTAGATCTGGTCCAGAAAGGTAAGTTGCCTGAATTCAACATTGATAATGATTACGTTTTGAGATTTGGGAAGAGATTGTGTGTGACTTGTGATTCACAGTTGAAGAGAGAGTTGTTATGTGAAGCTCGTAGTTCCCCGTTTTGAGTTCATCCTGGCAGTACTAAGATGTACAGAGATCTGTGGGAGTATTACTGGTGGGATGGATTGAAAAGAGATATTGCTGATTTTACTGTGAAGTGTTTGACTTGTCAACATGTTAAAGCAGAGCGGTAGTTACTGAAATGGATGCTTCAGCCTTTACCAGTTCCAGAGTGGAAATGGGATAATATATCCACGGACTTTGTTGTGGGATTACCGAAGACATCTCGAGGTAATAATGCAATATGGGTTTTGATCGCTTGACTAAATCTGCTCATTTCCTTGCTATATGAGATACTTTTTCCCAAGATCAACTTTCCCGTTTGTATCTTAAAGAGATAGTCAGGTTACATGGAGTTCCCCTCTCCATTGTATCTGATCGTGATCCCAGGTTCACTTCTAACCTTTGGAAAGGCCTTCAGAAGTCATTGGGTACTGAATTAAATTTTAGTACATCTTTTCATCCTCAATCAGATGGGAAGTCAGAACGAACAATTCAGACCTTGGAGGATATGCTACGAGCTTGTTCGATGGATTATCAGGGAAGTTGGGACCAACATCTTTCTTTGTTTGAATTTTTATATAATAACAGTTTTCATTCTAGTATAGAGATGGAACCATTTCAGGAATTATATGGGAAGTAGTGTCGAACTCCAGCTTTAGGGGACGAAGTGGGTGAAAGGATGTTGATGGGACCAGAATTGGTAGAAGAGTTGGCAGAAAAAGTTCAGCTGATTCAGAAACACATGAGAACAACTCAGAGTAGGCAGAAGAGTTATGCGGACAACAGGAGGAAGGATCTCTCTTTTGAGTTAGGTGATCATGTTTTTCTCAAAGTATCACCATGGAAAAGTGTGATGCGATTTGGTAAGAAAGGAAAGCTGAGTCCAAAGTTCATTAGACCATATGAAATTCTGGAGATATTTGGATCAGCTACTTACCGAGTGGCTTTACCTCCGAGTTTATCTCAGGTACACAATGTATTTCACGTTTCGATGTTGAGAAAGTACATGCCAGATCCATTTCATGTTTTGAGTCCAGAGGTAGTTCAGCTGGAAGAGGACCTATCATATGAGGATCAACCGGTCCAGATTCTTGACCACAGGGAGAAAGTGTTACATAATAAGGTGATTAATCAGGTAAAGGTTGTGTGGAAAAACCACATGATGGAAGAGGCAACATGGGAATCTGAAAATGCAATGAGGGATAAGTACCCCCCATTTATTCGATAAGTAAATAAATTGCGGGGATGCAATTTTCTAAAGGGGGGAAGGATGTAACATCCCATGTAAGTAATGAATAATAGATATTTTTATCTATGTCTATTAATGATTAAGATAGTGTTTTAGAGGCTTAAAATGAAAATAAATACAATCTTATGCATGGAATACACTAATATTCTTAAAAGATTGTTTTACTGCCTTTTGATGGAAAACCATTTTTAAATCTATATTATGACAATTTTATAAATATGTTTGTCAAAATAATCCTATTATTTATTATTGGGACATCAAAATTTACTTTGTGTGAATTTTTGGTATTTTTCAGATAAAGTTCATTTTTTAATGAATAGTGAAAAATGTTGTATTTTAATTCAAAGCCACTTTTTAATCTAATTTATTTATATGATTAGATTATCTTTTGAATTTGTTTTGAAGTGAAATTAGAATATATTTTTACCATTCTATCCAATGGTGGTCATTGGAATCAATTTCACTTTGAAATTAGACTTAAACTAGTGTCAATCTTTTGATACTTATTGTTTCATAAAAACACGCTCTTTGTCATGACAGCGGGAATTAGTTATTAAATTAATTAATGAAACTTACATGTTTTGAATTTTGTAAAATATACATCATTTTTGAATTCGGAATATCAAATATAGCTTAGGGTGATGTTTTGGTATCTTTCTGAAAAACTTCAATTTTTGATGAATAGTGAAACCACTAAGTGGTAGTTAAAGAAACTGATTTTTCGTTTAAATGAAACTTTTCCACTTCTGTGTTTTGATTTTCAAAAATCCTACATACATGGTTGTCATTAAGAAGTAAAATGAGGTTCAATGAGATTAAAATAATTTTTTGGTGAATAGTAACTTTTAAGTTCTTAATCGCGATTAGTGGTAATTAGTGTAGTTTAAGGTAAAAATAATGTTTTAATAATATTAGATGAGCTTGACACATGTATTTCCCTCATTTTATGTGTCATGTCCGTCCAAGACAATCAATGGGTCATCTTGGGGACCCCATGGAGCCACTTTGGATGGGAAATGACATAAATAATTTTTTATTAAAGTAAAAATGACACAAACATGAGATGTTTTACTAAAACAATTTTTACATGGGGTTATACAAGACATATTTTTGATTATAAATAGTCATTGGAAAGCTAAAAATATTTCCTACATCATAGTATTTTTTTTTATAATTTTTAGACTTTAAATAAATTAAATGATTTCTGACATCATGATGATGCAGCGATTACCTCATTAATAAAGGATTTAAATAAAATGAAATGATAATGTAAAATCTATGAACTACACATGTCCAAAACCTATTTTATGGGTGGACATAGAACCCTTATCACAATACCCTAGAATTATATCAATGTGGGACCTTTTGAATCCGAAACCCGTTTTAAAATAATGTAACATTACTTTACTTTCCCAAGAGTGCCCCTCCTCTCCTCTTATAAAAGGCACCCACCTCTACCCCATTACCCACACTCCCAAAGCCTTTGGCTCGGCCAACCCCTGCCCATTTTGTCTCTCCACATCCCTATCTTACTCCTTGAAGCCTCACTTTGGGCAGAAGTCTCCCCAAAGAAGCCTTTGAGCTCAATGCAAAGGGAGTTAACTGATTTTAAGGTAATGTCTTCACTTGAGTCATTTTGTTTTATTTTGCTTCTCCAACCCCCTAAAATCTTTTTATTCATTTCTTTTGTAACAAATCCAGTATCATAAATATACTAGGATTTTTTTATAAAAATTATTCTAGCTACACTTACACACACCTACATCTAATGGTTAAAGAACATATTTTTTCCGTGGATGGTGAATTCATGCCTCCCTAAACCATGATTGTTCAACATTATTTTAACACCTTCAAAGGTGGCCATTAATATGTAACTATATTTATATATGATATATAATATGTTTATGTTTTCCATAAGCTTCTGTATTTTTCATTTTCGGTATACCTTTATTGTTTCCATTATGGGTAAACGTGATATCTTCATTTACGGAAGTGCGGACTACCGCCCCCTCAAAGTGATTCGATTCGTTAAATACCATATTTGGGACGTATAAAGGATGGAATTATGATATTATATATGATATTATACTAAAAGTATAATATTACTTTATATAATTACGATTCCATTCTATAAAATACGAAATAGAAATGAAAGTAGCGTTCATGCGTACGTACGGCTTACCATCTCCATGAACGGTGCATTTCATTTCTTACCTCTAAATGATTATGTAATATTATAAATGCATGCATGTACTGGATATATATGAAATATATGATATCTACATCATGAATACCATTCTGGATATAATGCATACATGAACAACTTTTAATTATAAAGGGTTTATTTTTGACTCAAGTACCAATGATCGATAAAACGGCCGTTATTAACTTAAATAATTACATAGTGTTCATGACATGGCAATAAGTGAAATAAAAGGAATAATGAACTTGAAAAAGGTTCATAAACAAGTAGAAATTAACTCAAGTTTATTATTCAGGAGATTAAAGAACGACCGAGTCAAGTCGGACCCAAGGTATGGGAATTCGTCTCAATCTCCTTTCATTGAGGCATATTTTGTTTTATACACAACCTTCTTTTATACGGTGTATAAACCCCTTTGAATTTTATGTTTATTCAAAAGGAATCTTTTTTTATACGAAGCATTTACTAAATTACAAAAGGGAATGCTTTGTCGTATGTATGCGGCGACAATGACTTCTCTGCCGCCGTGACCATTATTTGAGTTTCGGCTTCCTCTACAAGCCATAATTTTTTAAAAAAAAGAAAAATAAATACAATGTTTTACTTTTCTTTTATTTTGGTATTGAAATTTCTTTTCATAATGTTTTTATATCAATGTGTTGTATTTATATCTTGTGATTAAAAGGTGGAAATTTTATGTTTCCTTTATACATGTTTTATGTGATACGATTATGTTGAGGTTCTTGGGAATTATTATGAAGACGGGTGGTTCCATGATAGACTAAGGACGGGTGAGCCCGATATAGACCTCCAATGCATTGGGTAATGCGAAGGAGTGAAACGTTAAGGTTTCTACGAAGAGATTTAGGCAATATATTGTGATGGGTATTCCAAACGTAACCAAGAAGGTTACTCCCTATGTAAGAATGTTATTAATGCCTAAAGTTACCTTTATGTCTTATGATTTCTATAATTTGTTCATGATTTGATGAAGTATGATAAAGTGCTTATGTTTTATGGGTAAAGTATGATTTCATTCTTATGTATACATGTACCCATGTTTCCTTTCCATATTTTTATATCCCTTACTGAGCTTTTTATGCTCATCCCATGTTTTTTTTAAATGTTTTTCACAGGTCAAGGGAAAGGTACATGATATGATAACAGTGTCAAGAAGGAATCCATGTTTTATTTTAAATATGCTTCCATTGATGGGAAAGAAGAATACTATCTTTATGTAACCACTTTGTTTATATGTGGAATGTAATGCATGTTTTATGAACTAATTCTCTAAAACTCTAAACCCGAAAAGATCATCAATGTGTAATCTTGTAATAACTCAAGATTAAGTAAGGTTTAAGGCTGGGGCCTTATAGTTGGTATCAGAGGTCGGTTTAGATAACTTTAGGAGTTAGAATTCTATTAAATGATTATCCAAAAATATTATTTTTATGGTCAAATTGAAGTGATATAGTATTTGAAGATTACCATGTTTCTTCATCTAAGACATTTTTTTCAGAATGGTTTTCCGCAGAGGAAACAGGGAAGCAGTTCTAGGAAGGCATGCAGAAGGAAATAACCTTCCGAATCAGCATCCTGAGATGGTCGGAATTGGAACTGAACAGTTTGATGTAGTAATGGCGTAGTTGACTCAAGCGATAAATGGTGGTGGTATCCATACACGAGATCAGCCAGATCAACCATAGAAGAACATGTCAGTGGTGGAACATTTCATGAGGAAACATCCCCCATCATTCAGAGGATCATCTGACCCTGTGTTAGCTTAAGGGTGGATTAAGGCAATGGAGAATATTTTCGATGTCATGGAGTGTTCAGACAATCAAAAGGTTAGTCTTTCTATTTACCGTTTGGAGGGTGAGGCATATCAGTGGTGGTCTATGGTTAAAAATATCAGGGATGCCGATGAGATTGATGCTCTTGACTGGGATGAATTCAAAGGTATGTTTCTTGAGAAGTATTTTCCTAAGGCTGTTTGACTTAGGATTGGAATGCAATTCCTGGAATTGAGGAAAGAGGAAGACTCAATGGCTACCTATAAAGAAAGGTTCACTCGATTGGCAAGGTATGCTCCAAATTTTATCTGACACCTTGATAGTAAAATCAATAGTTTTTACACAGGATTAAAGCCAAAATATCGAAGGGCATTAGCTTCTCATGAGTTTAAAAGTTATGAAAAGCTTGTTCGATGTGCTGAGAAGGTGGAAATGGAGTTTTCCCACGATCAAGGGTTCTATAACAACCAACAGAAGAAGTGACCGAGGTGGCAGGAGAAAGGTAAGAATTCTTCAAAAAGGTCTGATGGTAAGAAAACTAAGTTTCCAGTTTGTGATAAATGTGGAAAAAGGCATGCTGGGGAATGTCTTCTGAATTCTGGAAAGTGCTACTGATGTGGTAAGATGGGACATAGGGCTCGTGATTGCACTGAAAAGGATCAAGGTGATGGTAAGACCAAATTTGATTTACAGTAAGTGAAATGTTATAAGTTCAATGAGATGGGTCACTATGAAAACGAGTGTCCGACAAAGAGCTTGAGTGATGGTAAGCAGTTAGACTATAAGAAGAAAGGGGTGGTGAAATCCTTTGAAACTACTTCAGCAGATGTCAAGACATCAAATGAAGTTGTATCAGGTACATTGTTTGTTTTTTCAGATTATGCCAGTGTGTTGTTTGATTCGGGGTCTACACATTCTTTCATCTCTGAAAACGTTTCTAGCAAAATGGGAATACCATATCAAGAAATGAATCCTGAACTTTTGGTAAAAACACCTGGGGGAAATTTTGAGGCAAAAAAAAATTATAAGAATATTCTTATCCTTATCTGTGGAAAGAACCTACATGCAAACCTTATTGTTCAACCTCTAGTAGATTTTGATGTTATCCTGGGTATGGATTGGCTCTCTATTTACCATGATAAGATTGATTGTAGATCTAAAGAAGTTTCTTTTCAGAAAGACTTTCAGTTTGTGTACAAGAATGAACCCTTACTGTTGATAACTTATCAAGACGCCGAGGAACTTGTAAAAGATGGAAATGAATGTTACCTTGCACACACCATTGAAAATAAAGGAACTATTCAGATTAATGATGTGTCAGTGGTAAATGAGTATCCTGATGTTTTTCCTAATGAGTTGCCTGGAATAATACCAGATCGGGAAGTTGAGTTTACCGTTGACTTAGTTCCTGATGCTAAGCCAATTTCAAAACCCCCTTATCGAATGGCTCAAATTGAACTTTTAGAGTTGAAGGAGCAATTGCAAGATTTTTTAGAGAAAGGTTTCATTCATCCTAGCACATCACCATGGGGTGCTCTTGTTTTATTTGTTAAAAAGAAAGATGGTTCAATGAGACTTTTCATTGATTATAGAGCCTTGAATAACATCACTGTTAAGAACAAATATCCTTTTCCTTATATCGATGATTTGTTTGATCAGCTCCAGGGAGCTCAGTATTTTTCAAAGATTGACTTGAGATCGGGGTACCATCAGCTGAAGGTAAAGGAAGCAGACGTTCCAAAGATTGTGTTTTGTACAAGATATGGCCATTATGAATGTGTAGTAATGCCTTTTGGGCTAACCAATGCACCTGCTGTATTCATGGACTTAATGAATAGAATTTTCTATGAGTTCTGGGATAAGTTTGTGGTGGTTTTCATTGATTATATTTTGGTGTTTTATAAAAGTAAATAGGATCATGAAAGACATTTAAGGGTTATCTTGCAAACCTTAAAAGAAAAGAAATTGTATGGGAAATTCAGAAAGTGTGAGTTTTGGTTGCAACAAATTTCTTTCCTTGGTCACATTGTTTCTAAAGATGGGATAACTGTTGATCCTGCAAAAACAAAAGTTGTGGAAGACTGGCCAATACCGACAAATGTGACTGAGATTCGTAGCTTCCTTGGTTTGGCAGGCTATTACCGAAGGTTTGTTATAAATTTTTCACGGTTATCTAGTCCAATGACTAAGCTAACTCGGAAGGGTGTTAAGTTTATCTAGACAAAAGAATGTGATGATTGTTTTCAGGAATTGAAAAGAAGATTGGTGAAAGCTCCAGTTTTGGCACTACCTTCCAGGAATGGGGATTTTGTTATATATAGTGATGCTTCATTGAAAGGACTTGGTTGCGTCCTAATGCAGAATGATCAGGTAATTGCTTATGCTTCACGACAGTTGAAAACTCATGAGATAAATTACCCTACACATGATTTGGAATTAGCTGCTGTTGTTTTCACTTTAAAAATTTGGAGGCATCATTTGTATGGAGTAAAGTGTGAAATATATACTGATCACAAAATTTTAAAGTATATATTCACTCAGAAAGAGTTAAACATGAGACAGAGGAGATGGCTGGAATTAATCAAGGATTATGATTGTACAATTCATTACCATCTGGGAAAATCAAATAAAGTGGATGATGCTTTGAGTCGAAAAAGTAATGTTTCATTAGCAATATTGCGTTTGGAACGTGATCCTTTGGTTAAAGATTTGATAAACTTTGGCATAGAAGTTGTTGGTGAAGGAGGTTCTTCTGTTTTGTTTCAGGTATCAGTGAGATCATCTCTATCAGATAGAATCAAGCAAGCACAGAAGCAAGACAGTGAGTTGCAGAAAAAGGTAGAGCTGGTTCAGAAAGGTAAGTTGCGTGAATTCAACATTGATAATGATTGCATTTTGAGATTTGGGAAGAGATTGTGTGTGCCTTGTGATTCACATTTGAAGAGAGAGTTGTTATGTGAAGCTCATAGTTCTCCTTTTTCAGTTCATCCTGGCAGTACTAAGATGTACAGAGATCTGAGGGAGTATTACTAGTGGGATGGAATGAAAAGAGATATTTCTGATTTTACTGTGAAGTGTTTGACTTTTCAACATGTTAAAGTAGAGCAGCAGTTACCGAAAGGGATTCTTCAGCCTTTACCAGTGCCAGAGTGGAAATGGGAGAATATATCCATGGACTTTGTTGTGGGATTACCGAAGACATCTCGAGGTAATAATGCAATCTTGGTTATTGTTGATCGCTTGACTAAATCTGCTCATTTCCTTGCTATACGAGATACTTTTTCCCTAGATCAACATTCCCATTTGTATATTAAAGAGATAGTCAGGTTACATGGAGTTCCTCTCTCCATTGTATCTAATCGTGATCCCAGGTTCACTTTTAACTTTTGGAAGGGCCTTCAGAAGTCGTTGGGTACTGAATTAAATTTTAGTACATCTTTTCATCCTCAATCAGATGGGAGTCAGAACAAACAATTCAGACCTTGGACGATATTCTACGAGCTTGTTCGATGGATTATCAGGGAAGTTGGGACCAACATCTTTCTTTGGTTGAATTTACATATAATAATAGTTTTCATTCTAGTATACAGATGGCACCATTTCAGGCATTATATGGGAAGCAGTGTCGAACTCTAGCTTTCTGGGATGAAGTGGGTGAAAGGAAGTTGATGGGACCAGAATTGGTATAAGAGTTGGCAGAAAAAGTTCAGCTGATTCAGAAAAACATGAGAACAGCTCAGAGTAGGCAGAAGATTTATGCGGACAACAGGAGGAAGGATCTCTCGTTTGAGGTAGGTGATCATGTTTTTCTCATGGTATCACCATGGAAAAGTGTGATGCGATTTGGTAAGAAAGGAAAGCTGAGTCCAAGGTTCATTGGACCATAAAAAATTCTGGAGAGAGTTGGATCAGTTGCTTACCGAGTGGCTCTACCTCCGAGTTTATCTCAGGTACACAATGTTTTTCACGTTTCGATGTTGAGAATGTACATGCCAGATCCATTTCATGTTTTGAGTTCAGAGGTAGTTCAGCTGGAAGAGAACCTATCTTATGAGGAACAACCGGTCCAGATTCTTGACCACATGGAGCAAGTGTTTCGGAATAAGGTGATTAATCAAGTTAAGGTTTTGTGAAAAAACCACATGATGGAAGAGGCAACATGGGAATCTGAAAATGCAATGAGGGATAAGTACCCCCATTTATTTGATAAGTAAATAAATTGCGGGGACGCAATTTTCTAAAGGGGGGAAGGATGTAACATCCCAAGTAAGTAATAAATAATAGATATTTTTATCTATGTCTATTAATGATTAAGATAGTGTTTTAGAGGCTTAAAATGAAAATAAATACAATCTTATGCATGGAATACACTAATATTCTTAAAAGATTGTTTTACTGCCTTTTGATGGGAATCCCTTTTTAAATATATCTTTTGAAAATTTTATAAGCTATTTTTATCAAAATAAACTTATTATTTATGATTCGGACATCGAAATTTACTTTGTGTGAATTTTTGGTATTTTTTCGATAAAGTTCATTTTTAATGAATAGTGAAAAATGTTGTATTTTAATTCAAAACCACTTTTTAATATAATTTATTTATATGATTAGATTATATTTTGAATTGGTTTTGAAGTGAAATTAGAATATATTTTTACCATTCTATCCAATGGTGGTCATTGGAATCAATTTCACTTTGAAATTGGACTTAAACTAGTGTCAATCTTTTGATACTTATTGTTTCATAAAAACACGCTATTTGTCATGACAACGGGAATTAGTTATTAAATTAATTAATGCAACTTACATGTTTTTAATTTTTTAAAATAGACATCATTTTTGAATTCGGAATATCAAATATAGCTTAGGGTGAAGTTTTGGTATCTTTCTGAAAAACTTCAATTTTTGATGAATAGTGAAACCACTAAGTGGTAGTTAAAGAAACTGATTTTTCATTTAAATGAAACTTTTCCACTTCTGTGTTTTTATTTTCAAAAATCCTACATACATGGTTTTCATTAAGAAGTAAAATTTGGTTCAATGAGATTAAAATAATTTTTTGGTGAATAGAAACTTTTAAGTTCTTAATCGCGATTACTGGTAATTAGTGTAGTTTAAGGTAAAAATAATGTTTTAATAATATGAGATGAGCATGACACGTGTCCTACCCTCATTGGATTTGTCATGGCCGACCAAGACAATCCATGGGTCAACTTGGGGACCCCATGGAGCCACTTTGGTTGGGAAATGACATAAATAAGTTTCTACTAAAGTAAAAATGACACAAACATGAGATGTTTTACTAAAACAAAATTTACATGGGGTTATACAAGAAAAAGTTTTGATTATAAATAGTCAATGGAAATATAAAAATATTTCCTACATCATAGAATTTTTTGTATAATTTTCAGACTTTAAATAAATTAAATTATTTATGACATCATGATGATGGAGCGATTACCTCATTAATAAAGGATTTAAATAAAATGAAATAATAATGTAAAATCTATGAACTACACATGTCCAAAACCTATTTGATGGGTGTATTTCGAACCCTTATCACCATACCCTCTAATTATATCAATGTGGGACCTTTTTAATCTGAAACTAATTTTAAAATAACGTAACATTACTTTACTTTCCAAGAGTGCCCCTCCTCTCCTCTTATAAAAGGCCCCCACCTCTACCCCCTTACCCACACTCCCAAAGCCATTGGCTTGGCCAAACCCTGCCCATTTTGTCTCTCCGTATACATATCTTACTCCTTGAAGCCTCAACTTGGGCAGAAGTCTTCCCAAAGAAGCCTTTGATCTCAATCCAATAAGAGTTACCCGATTTTAAGGTAATGTCTTCACATGAGTCCTTTTGTTTTATTTTGCTTCTCCAACCCCCTAAAATCTTTTTATTCGTTTCTTTTGTAACAACTCCAGTATCATCAATATACTAGGATGTTGTTATAAGAAGTATTCGAGCACCACTTACACACACCTACATCTAATAGTTAAAGAACATACTGTTTCCGTGGATGGTGAATTTATGCCTCCCGAAACGATGATTGTTCAACATTCTTTTAACACCTTCATAGGTGGCCACTAAGATGTCACTATATTTATATATGATATATAATATGTTTATGTTTCCCTTAAGCTTATTTATTTTTCATTTTGGGCATACCTTTATGGTTTCCATTATGGGTAAACGCGATATCTTCATTTAAGGAAGTGCGGACTACCGCCCCCTGAAAGTGATTTGATTCATTAAATACCATATGTGGGACATATAAAGGATGGAGTTATGATATTATATATGATATTATACTGAAATTATAATATTCATTTATATAATTACAATTCCATTCTATAAAATACGAAATAGAAATGAAAGTAGCGTTAATGCGTACGTACGGCTTACCATCTCCATGAATGGTACATTTCATTTCTTACCTCTAAATGATTATGTAATATTATAAATGCATGAATGTACTGGATATATATGACATATATGATATCTACATCATGAATACCATTCTGGATATAATGGATACATGAACAAATTGTAATTATAAAGGGTTTATTTTTTACTCAAGTTCCAATGATCGATAAAACGACCGTTATTAACTTAAATAATTACATAGTGTTCATGACATGGCAATAAGTGATATAAAAGGAATAATGAACTTGAAAAAGGTTCTTAAACAAGTATATATTAACTCTCAAGTTTATTATTCAGGAGATTAATGAACGACTGAGTCAAGTCGGACCCGAGGTATGGGACTTCGTCTCAATCTCCTTTCATTGAGCCATATTTTGTTTTATACACAACCTTCTTTTATACAGTGTATAAACCCATTTGACTTTTATGTTTATTTAAAAGGAATCTTTTTTTATACGAAGCGCTTACTAAATGAAAAAAGGGAATGTTTTTGTCGTACGTATGCGGCGACAACGGCTTCTCCGCCACCGTGACCATTATTTGAGTTTCGGCTTCCTCTATAAGCGATACTTTTTTTAAAAAAAAGAAAAATAAATACCATGTTTTACTTTTCTTTTATTTTGGTATTGAAAATTATTTTCATAATGTTTTTATATCAATGTGTTGTATTGATATCTTGTGATTGAAAGGTGGAAATGTTATATTTCTTTTATACATGTTTTACGTGATACGATTATGTTGAGTTTCTTAGGCATTATTATGAAGACAGGTGGTTTCGTGATTGACTAAGGGAGGGTGCGCCCGATATAGCTCTCCAATGCATTGGGTAACGCGAAGGAGTGAAACTTTAAGGTTTCCCCGAAGAGATTTAGGGAATATACTATGATGGGTATTCCGAACGTAACCAAGAGGGTCACTCCCTACGTAAGAAAGTTATGAATGCCTCAAGTTACCTTTATGTCTTATGATTTCTATGATTTATTCATGATTTGATGAGGTATGTTAAAGTGCTTATGTTTTATGGGTAAAGTATGATTTCATTCTTATGTATATATGTACCCATGTTTCCTTTCCATATTTTTATATATCCCTTACTGAGCTTTTTATGCTCATCCCAAGTTTTTTTTGAAATGTTTTTCACAGGTCAAGGGAAGGGTACATGATATGATGATAGTGTCAAGGAAGTGTCAAGAAAGAATCCATGTTTTATTTTAAATATGTTTCCATTGATGGGAAATAAGAATACTATATTTATGTAACCACTTTGTTTATATGTGGAATGTAATGCAAGTTTTATGATCTAATTCACTAAAACTCTAAACCTGAAAAGATCCTCAATGTGTAATCTTGTAATAACTCAAGATTAAGTAAGGTTTAAGGTTGGTGCCTTATATTTTATGAAAAATATTCTTTTAATTTCATTAATGTCTTGTTTTGTATGCTACACCAAGATTACCTTGCGCTATACAGAACACCGTATTAGCTTGCAGTATACGCAACACTATTCTTGGATCGTGTTACACACAATTTTGATAATAGTTATTCTACGCAACATTGAGTATATATCTATATATATATATTCAATGTATAAATTAAATATGGTTGGATTATGTTATACGAAACAATGAAAGATTCTTTCACAACACGCAACCCTGACTTGGCTTGCATTACACGCAATCGTGACTTTCCTCGATAGCGTGTGTTGTACGCACTACTAGGTTTTACTATACAATGATATATTATTATAATATTATTATGAAATAGACATTATGAATAGTATTAAATAAATTTTGAATTTTATAACATTATTATTCATCTTACACATTTTCTAGAACATGGTATAAGAACAAAATAAATTTTTCGGGTAAAATAAGTATTTTTCAAAAAAATGCAGTTTTGCCGCCTTTTGATGGCCCACCCACTTTAAATCTAGTTTTTGAGATGTTTATAAGTTCAATTTCACAAAATAAAATTCTTCTTTGGAATCACGAAATAAAAATTTACTTTGGATAAATATTTCGTATTATTCTGGTAACTTTCATATTTTGATGAATAGTAAAAACACGCTATATTTTATTGAAAAACAACTTTTATCATCATAATAGTTTATATGGTTAAATTATAATATTTAAGGGTTTTAAAGTATAAATAGAATATATTTTTACCATTTAATATAATGTATGTCATTAGAATTGATTGTACATTTAATTCGTAGATGAAATCAATTCAATCTTTTGCAATGTTTTAAACAAAAACCTGTTTTCATTCGACAACGGGATTAATTTTAATTTAATTTCTGCAACTTCTGTGTATTAAATTTGAAAAAATGGATTCCATATTTGGAATCAGTGGGTACAAATTATGTTAATAGGATACTTTTTATTTTTGGGAATTATGAATAGTAACTACGGTAAATATTATTTACCATAGTTAAAGGTAAATCGGGTAATTAAGGGTAAATATAATATTATAAAATTACCCTAACACATGCCAAAATTCTATTGGATGGATAAAAGTAAACTCATATCAACTAAGGCTCGGATTAGATTCATTTTATGGACTTTTGACCATGAAAATAATTTATTTATTATTAAAACCAAAGAAAGTGACAACATGTCACTCTCTTAAATATTATAAGTATAATAATTTTACATTAGTGATAAACATCATAAAACATCGAACGTGAATAGTCTCCAGAAATCTAATTAAATTATCTACATCATGATAATTTATTTAGAATTTTTAGTAATTAAATAATTGTCATTAACTGTGATACATTAATGAGACAGAAATTATTTATTAAGTTGAAAATAAGTAATATAGTTTTTATTTAAATAATAATACCCATTAAAAGGCCCACAATCCTGACCAAAACTTATTGGTAGTGTATATATATACACCTTAATCATCCAATGAACTAATATATAACCATTTGAATCCTTATAAAAGTGATAATGACACTTATATTATTTAATTTTAAATGATGCCAAAGTTGTCACCTTCATAATTTAATAAATATAACAATTTAAATATTGTGATTTTAAGATGATAAATTCGAGTAAATGTATTATGGTTAAATATAATAGATTTATCTTCATCATAGGATTTTATTTTAAATTTTTATTCCACAAATCAGTATATTAAATAATTATACAAAAATGTTGTAGTAATTATTTTATTAAGAGATAAACAAAATAAATGGTTTTAAAAATAATAAAATAAATATTATATGAACTATTTAATGTCATCCACTGATTTTATAGAAACATATGACCTTTTATTAATATATTAAATCTTTTAGTTCGAACATATATTCTGTATATATTTTAATTAAATTCAAATAGATGAATAGTGTCAAAATTGACACTATTGTTATTTTATAAAAATAACATATTATAAAATTGTTTAAAAATCAAAAAAATATTTAAAAATTATAAATTAAAATTTATATGGTATATAATGTTATAAAGTAAATAATTATGGAAAAATCACAACAAATAAGTAATTATTTGTTATAATTTAAAATTTAGAATTTTATTACCACAAATAAACTTAAATGGATTAAATAAGGATAAATCAAAATGATAATGTTTAAAATAAGATCAAAACATGTCTAAATTTGATTGGTTGATGATATTACAACCCTATATCATCTAATCTTAGAATATGAGTAATTTTTGGTGGTTTTTATGTGGGGTTATATTTATTATAAATTATTATTTTTAAGTATTCCAAAGGTGCCCGTCTCCTCCCTTATAAAAGGGCACCTCCTCCCTCTTCTCCTCACTCAAATTTGAGCCTTCAAGCTCGGACAACCCCTGCCAAATTATCTTCTCCACTTCCCTAGAAACATCCTATAGGTTCTTTTCTACTTAAAAGACCAATCATAGTCCCCTAAGAGGAGGTTTCAAAGAGGCGTATCGAAGAAGAGGTAATTTCTTCTCCCGATTCTTTCAAGCTTATTTTTTCTTCAACTTCTTCTTATTTAGTTGTTTCATTATAAAGTAATAACATCAGTATCACTAATATACTTATTTTAAACATCCCCATGTCACCTTTTATCCATCCTACGGAAAACAAAATCACTGCGCGTGCGTACGTACGGAATACTGTCTCCACGCCGTGGTGTAATCTATTTTTCCACCAACACCTTACATGGATGGGTATAATGGTGTGAAGAATAAATATACATAGTTATTATAACATCATAGTGATTCTTATATATTGTATCATCCACTCCAATTCAATTCAATAATTATGGAAACGATATCATCGCTCGTGCGTACGTACGGACTACCGCCTCCACGACGCGATGAGATTCATTCTCCATGTTAACCATTTAAGAATGATTATAAAGTATATATAAGCAATAATAATGAAATATATGACATTATAAAGCTAATTTATTTATGTATATATGTATGTCATCTACTTAATTCCATTCAACTCAATAAGGAAACGTAAACAGCGTTCATGCGTACGTATGGCCTACCGTCCCCATGAACGGTGTATTTCTTTCCATTTATCGATCTATTATATATATGTATATTCTGAATATATATTATATATAAATCATTTTTTATATTCTGGAATTATATAATCGTGAACTAAGTAATCATATGAATAATTACAAGTCAAAACATGGACGACAAATGAAACGATTTTACCCAAAACACTCTTTAACATGGAATTTACAAAAAAAAAACGGGTAATGTAAAGTCATAAGTGAACCATATATGATATCATAACAATGAATATGATTATTTAATAAGTCAATGAAATTATTTAAATCATTATACAGGAGGATCGGATACACACGAAGCATATCAGACATAAGGTAAGGGATAATTTCGCAAATCTCATTTTTATCCGAGATTGCTTATTCATAAGTATTTACTGGGGATATTGTTATCATCCATGTCCATGTTTTATAAAAGTGTTTTTATGTATGTTTAATTTCCTTTTTACCCATTTTTACTTTTACCCAATGGTATGGAAGGAATCTTTCTTTTATTTACCCTACAAGGTACTTCTGAATTTTTCGACAAAAGTACGAGAACAATGTTTTTTTAACGTATACGGCATGAAAGGATTTTTTCGATTTTATAAAGCCTTTTTTTCATGAAGCTTACTCCAAAATATTTCATGACTATTTTCATGAAAATCATTTTCTTTTAAAATTTCATGACATTTCGTGAAAAGAAAATGGTTTTGAAGAAGAAAGAATATTTTCCTCAAGAATTCATTTCAAGTATTTTATCAAAACCATTTTTCATCTAAGATGAAATTATTTCATATGTGTATGATTCATGTATCATGTATCTATGATTTAAATGGTTTCACTTTTCTTATTATGAAATGATATCCATTTCTTTTATATGGATTATGTGATGATGGAATGATGTTTATGAAACCCATTTTGTTTATTTGGTTATTATGAATGATGTATGTTTTTTGTGGCACAAGTAATAATGATTTCATTATGAGATGGGTGGGACCTATATCTCCCTCCAATGCATTGGGTAATGATTTTATATCTCATGAGATAGACATGGATGGAACGGTAAGTTAATCTGGTTCAGTGTTACAAGACTGAAACGAGGAGTGAACTCAATTCAGAATGGGACTTTGTCCACTAAGATGGTCTTGGTAGCAATGCCTTGGATACTATGGAAATAATTGCATGTGCTTAATGGATGCCACAATTACATGTTTTATCCCATGCAATTTTTTCATTATTTATGTTCCATTATGATCTATGCCTTATGTACTTCCATGTTTTATGTCGTTGCTCAAGATTTTAATGTTTAAAAATTATGTTCATGTTTTTTAGTTCCAATGTATATGTTGTGTTTTATTTTATCCATGCTTACCCTTACTGATAATTTGAGCTCACCCTTTTTATGTTTTATTTTCACCCAGGATCAAAAGAAAGGTTTTAGGTCAGGAAACAAAAAGTGGAAGATCTTTATGGGATATGTTGAAGATCTTTCACCGCGATTAAAATATTACGTTCCAAGTTTCCAAAGACACCAAACTATTACGGTCCTTGTGTGTCTGTTTTTGTTATTTATTAAGTATTCTACAAAAGTAATGTAATGTCCATGTACATCAAGCTTAGGGTCTCTACAATTTTCACCTAATATCCAACTAGTATAGAAAATAAACAACCTACAGTAGTGTAACACCCTGAGATTTTATGAATAATATTCTTTCAATTTCATTGATGTCTTGTGTTGTACGCTACACCAAGATTACCTTGCACTATACGCAACACCGTATTAGCTTGCAGTATACGCAACACTATTCTTGGATCATGTTACACACAATTATGATAGTAGTTAATCTATGAAACATTGAGTGTGTATATAAATATATATATATATATATATTCAATGTATAAATAAAATATGGTTGGATTCTTTTATATGAAACAATGATGGAGTCTTGCATCACACGCAACCCTGACTTGGCTTGCATTACACGGAATTGCGACCTTCCTCGATAGCGTGTGTAGTACGCAATACTGGGTTTAACTAAACAACGATATATTGTTATAATATTATTAAGGACTAGCAGTTATGAATAGTATTAACTACATTTTTAATTTTATAACATTAATATTTATCTACCATATTTTCTAGAACATGGTATGAGAATAAAATAATTTTTTCGGTTAAAATAAGTATTTTTCAAAAAAAATGCAGTTTTCCCACCTTTGATGGCGCACCCACATTAAATCTAGTTTTTGACATGTTTATAATTTAAATTTGAAAAAATAAAATTATTCCTTGGAATCCAGAAATAAAAATTTAATTTGGATAAAATTTTCATATTATTCTTATAACTTCCATATTTTGATGAATAGTAAAAACATGATATATTTTAATTAAAAACAAATTTTTTCATCACAATAATTTATATAGTTAGATTATCTTTTTAATTGGTTTTAAATTGTAATTAGAATATATTTTTACCATTTAATTCAATTTTGGTCATTGGAATTAATTTCACTTTGAATTTGGACATAAACAAATGTCGATCTTTTGATAGTTATTGTTTCTTAAAACACGATATTTGTTTTGCTAACAAGAATTGATTTTTAAATTAATTAATTCCACTTATATTTTTTGAATTCGTCAAAATGGACATCATTTTTGAATTCGGAATATCAAATATAGCTTAGGATGATTTTTTGGTATTTTTATGAAAAACGTCAATTTTTGATTAATAGTGAAAACACTGAGTTTTATGTTAAATCTGACATTTTATTTAAATAATAATTTATTTGATTTAAATTTATTTTAGGTCAAAATAGATACATAATACTTATATATGTTCAATGAAATTCATTGGGGTCATTTTATAATAATTTTAGATTTATAAAAATTGTATTAAACTTTTCACCGTCTTTTACCCACCTCCTAGGAGCTTTTGCAATTGTTCATAAAACTTAATTTTACATCTTCTATGAGTTTAATTTCAAAAATCCGAGAGACGCGGTTAATATCAAGGAGTAAAATGTGGTTCAATTAGATAAAAATAATTTTTGGTGAATAATAACGTTTTACTTTTATTTACCATGGTTAAAGGTAAATAGGCTAATTCAAGGTTAAAAGAATATAATAATAAATAAAAATTACCTTAACAGTTCTCCTAACAATATTTGATGAGTATTGTCCGACCATGGGAATCCTTGGGTCGATTTTGGGACCCCATTGAGCCACTTGGGAGTGATAATGACAATTTGGATTAATTAATTTAATGTAAAGACAAAATTGGCATTAACAAATATCCTTTAGTAATTAATTTTTATAAGGGGATATATAAATTATCCTTTCAACTATAAATATTCATTGAAAATATAAATATGTTTCCTCAATTTTGGTATTTTTTTAATAATATTTAGACATCAAATAAATTAAATTATTTAGGACACAATAATGATGCATTATTTACCTCATTAATAAATGATGTAAATAAATTAGATTATAATGATTAAAATATTGTCCAAAACATGTCCAATTATGATTTGATGATTTTATTTCGCCCATTAGTCATGTTATCTTCATCTTTAATGATTTTTTGACCTTTTGAAACCGAAGATAAGTTTATAACAAAATAATTTTTTCACACTTTCCAAAAGAATCCATCCTCTCCCTTATAAAAGGAGACCACTTCTATGAAATTTCTAAAACCTCTCAAGCCTTTTGGCTCATCCAAAATCTGCCCAACTAAGATCCCTACATCCATAACCTCCCCCTAGAAGCCTTAAATTAGGCATAAGGCACTTCAAAAAGTCCTTTTGGTTCAAACCAAAGGAAGTTACCCAAATTAAAGGTAATAGTTTCTCTTAAGTTTTTTTCTTTTATTCTACTTATCCAACCCCTAAACACTTTTTAATCCGTTGTTTTGTAACAACACCATTATCCTAAAAATACTAGGATATTTTTATTAGAATTTTTAGAACTACACTTACACACACCTCCATCTAATGGATGAAGAATTAATGTTTCTGTGGATGGAAAACTAACGCCTCACGAAACGATTATTGTTCAATTTTCTTCTACCGCCTCACATGGTGGCCATTATGATGGAAATGTATTTATATATGATATATATTATTATTATGATTTCCTTATTCTTATTTACTTTCCAATTATATCATGCCTTTATGGTTTCCATTGTTGGTAAATACGATAATCTCATTTGAGGAAGTGCGGACTACCGCCCCCTCAAAGTGATGTGATTCGTTAATGCCTTATGTGTGATGTATAAAGGATGGAGTTAATGATATTATATATGATATTATACTCGAATTATAATATACCTATTCCATTAAAATAATAAATAGAGATGAATGTAGCGTTCATCCGTACGTACGGCTTACCGTCTCCATGAACGGGGCATTTTATTTCTTACCTCCATATGTTATGTACTATTATAAATCAATCTATATGTTGGATATATAATGAATATATATGATATATAAATCATGATTCACATTATGGAAGTAAGTAAATCATGATATAAGTAATACTAACATCAATAACAAAAAGTCCAAACATGTACGATAAAAAAGATGATTTTACCCAAAACATTGCTCTAACATGGGATTTACAAAAGAACGGGTAATATAAAGTCTTAAGGGTACCATATATGATATCATAACAATGAATATGATTCTGTAATAAGTCAATTACATTATTTAAATCATTATATAGGAGGTTCTGATACGTACAAAGCATATCGGACCTAAGGTAAGGGATAACTTTTCCAATCTCATTTTTATCTGAGATTGTTTATTCGTAAGTATTTACAGGGTTTATTGTTATCATCCATGTCCATGTTTTATAGAAATGTTTTCATGTATTTTTAAAGTCCTTTTTACCCATTTTTGTCTTTTACTACATGGTATGTAAGGAATATTTCTTTTGTTTACGTTACGAGGTGCTTTTTTTGACTTTTCCGGCAAAAGTACGAGAAGAACGTTTTTTTAACTTATACCAAATGAAAGGATTTTTACAATTTTATAAAGCCTTATTTTCACGAAGCTTCATATGAAATATTTCATGAATATTTTTAAAAAAATATCTTTCTTTTGAAATTGAATGACGTTTTGTGAAATGAGATTGATTTTGATGAAGAAATGATATTTTCCTCAAGAATTCATTTCAAGTGTTTTATCAAAACCATTTTTCCATCTAAGATGACATTATTTCATATGTTTATGTTTCAAGTATAATGTTTCTATGATTTATGTGGTTTCACTGTTCTTATGATGAAATGATATCTATCAGTTTTATATGGATTATGTTATGATGGGATGATGTTTATGATACCCATTTTATTCTTTGGGTTATGATGAATGATTTGTGTTTATCTTGTGGCACAAATAAGAATGATTTCATTACGAGTTGGTAGGGACCTATATCTCCCTCCAATGTATTGGGTAAAGATTTATATCTCATGAGATAGACAGGGCTGGAATGGTAAGTTAATCTGTTCCAGTGTTACAGGACTTAAATGAGGAGTGAACTCGATTCAGAAAGGGACTTTGTCCACTAAGATGGTCTTGGCAGCAATGCCTTGGCTACTATGGAAATAATATCATATGATTAATGTTTTTCCACATTTAAATGTTTTATTCCCACGCTATTTTATCATGATTAATGTTTCTTTATGATCAATTCTTTATGTACTGCAATGTTTTTTGTTATTGCTCATGATTTTGATGTTTAAACATTATGTTCATGTTTTTAAGTTCAAATGTATATGATTTGTTTTATTTTATTCATGCTTACCCTAACTGAGCATTTTAGATCACCCATTATATGTTTTCTTTTCCCCGGGATATAAAGAAAGTTTTTAGGTAAGAAAACAAAAGGGGAAGATCTTTATGGGAGATGTTGAAGATCTTTCACCATGATTAGCAGATTATTTTCTGAGTTTCCAAAGACACTAAACTATTACGGTCATTGTGTGTTAGTTTTTGTTATGTATTAAGTATTCCGAAAAAGTAATGTAATGACCATGTACGTCATGCTTTGGGTCTCTACATTTGGTATCAGAGTAAAGGTTTAGTTAACCTTTGGAAACTAGGATGTGAAAACTTTTGTGAGATCCCTAGAGATTTTTCTAAGGTATGTCTAGGGATGTCCCTAAGGTTAAGTATAAGTATATGTTATAGTCCTAGAATTATAGTAATGATCTTAGAATTGAACCAAAGATGTTAGATATTGAAGTTACTCCCCCTTTATTATGTTGTTTTACCTATCATGATTTTTTCCTCTCACACTTTTCTTTTTTGGGTTTTAGACGATGGATGGAACCTGAAGGAACCGTGTTGATCAATGTAATGGACAATGCAATGATTGTCCTTTTGAAAAAACCAATGTTATGGGAGATGGAGTGCAGAATCTTATTGCTGTACTTACTCATTCTATGAATCATTCTGGACTTCCGAATGAGCAGAGAAGGGAACAATATTATATTGAGTCCTGCATGAGGCAATGTCCCCCTTATTTTAGTGGGTCTTTTAATCCACTTGTTGCTGAAAAATGGATCAGTACCATTGAAAAGATATTTTCCGTACTTCGTTGTTCGGAACATTAAAAAGTAATTCTGGCTATTTACTGATTAGAAGGCGAAGCAGATCAATGGTGGACTCTAATTAAGAATACAAGGCCCCAAGGTGAAATTGACTCCATGGAAAGGGATGTGTTCAAGAACTTATTTTTCAATCAGTACTTCCCTCGTATTCTTCGAACAAAGATGGAAAAGGAGTTCCTTGAGCTTAAGCAAAAGGATGATGAATCTGTTAGTATATAAGAAGTGAATTTTACAAGGAATTCAAGGTATGCATCTGGGTTTATCATCCAACCTTAAAGTAAAGTTGATCGGTTCTTCAGTGGCTTAAAACCAAGTCTTAGAAGGTCATTAGCTATAAGAGACTTCAGTAGCTATGAATAAATTGTACGTTGTGCTATCAAGGTAGAAATTGAAGTCGGTGTTACATATCCATCTCATAGTTTTGAAAAGAAACAAAAGATGGAGTTCATGGAGAATTCTTAGAACAATTCTGAAATGAAGATGAATGTTTCTTTATGCTCAAAGTGTGGAAAGAAACATGGTGTAGATTTCCTAAAAGGTACTAGAAAATGTTTTAAGTGTGGAAAAGAAGTTCATTGAGTAGTTGATTGTCAAAGTAATGGGAAAAAGGTTTCTAATGATGTGAATAGAGAAAAGACAACAGAGAATTCTCCACCAACACTTCAATGCTTCAAGTTCAAGGAAATGGTGAATTATGATAATAAATGCCCTAATCCAAGGGTTAATGATGATCAACATGAGCAACCACTTAAGGAAAAGTACAAAGGGAAGTCACATGCAATCACTATTGGAAATGTTGAATATGAAAACGATGTGGTGGAATGATTTAGTGTTCATGTAATGGGATTCTAAAATAATGTTGTATATAGTACTGTGGAATATTGGAATATTTCTGTACTGGTCTATTGTGGTTTCCAATAATTTTATGGTACTTGTAACCATGAAACATTTATTGAAATATTTTTGGAAAGTAGATGAAATGCGCATAGTGAAGGAATAAGGAGAAAATAATATGATATTAATCATGAGCTCGTGACTAAAATAAGGACAAAGTGATATCATGGTTTGAGTATATAGAAATTTTTGGATTTTGGTATGTGGAAAGAGTTTACTTTTGACAGCACTCATGTTTTCACTAAGGTTCAATGGGTATTCATTTTTCAAGAGAATACATGATTAAGGCCTTCGAATGTTTGGAATGTGACCAACAAGACATATCTTATGATATATGGGGATCAATGATTGTATTAACATGCTTGTTATATGAACTCTCTGGTAATAGTTTTCACTATAATATGAGATTGGGTAGCAGTATTTTGGATAAGCCTAAAGATTTGAAATGGATTATGTTGGACATAAGTTAGTATTGTTTAAAGCTATAACTGTTTTCTATATTATTGATGGAATGCCATAATGATGTAATTTTAGAAAAAGGACAACCTACAGGATGGGCGACAACCCGTCGCGTCGGACAGGGCTGTGGGAATCGAACCCACAATCGAAGTGTGACAGGCCTTTATATCCTACCATCGGCCTATTGGAAGTCCCTGTTTAGTAGAAATTAGTTTTATTTTATTAAGCAGTATGATAATTGAAGTATAAGTCCATTTTTGAAATCATATATGATTAACCTCACCATAGAAGAACTTATGTATCTTTGATAACTTTTTCTAACCATTTGTTTGAAACAGATGGAATGGCATATCATTCTATCGCATGATCTGCTAACAGTTCACGAAAGACCAATTCAACTTCATTTCTTTAAGTGATGAAGCAGAAATTATTCAAGGCACAAACAACAGTGAGATTGTACCAAAATCAAGTAAATATTTCTTATAATTCAAAATTTTCAACTTTAGGGAAATGATATTGAAAACCGAAAATGTTGTCCTAGTGCTCTTATATCTGATGAATAAGATGTTACCTTAGATCATCACAAATTTATGGTTTTGTGATTGTTGGCTTTTCCATAGCCATGTTCTCTACCACTCTCCATCAGAACATGATGGTTAGATTTTTCTTCCATATCCATATTTTCACCTATGTTCTCATATATGGAAACCCAATGATGAGTTACTTTGGCTAATTGTTGTGTTTCATACTTTAGTTTTTAAAATCAAGTTTTAGTATTCCTTTTTACATTGTGGGTTTCTATGAATAGTAAACGATTTATAACCCCGAAGAATTTCGGGGGGAAAATCATTTTAAGTTGGGTAGAATGCAACACCCCGAGATTTTATGAAAAATATTCTTTCAATTTCATTGATGTCTTGTGTTGTACTCTACATCAAGATTACCTTGCGCTATACGCAACATCGTATTAGCTTACAGTATACGCAACACTATTCTTGGATCATGTTACACACAATTTTGATAGTAGTTATTCTATGCAACATTGAGTGTGTATATATATACATATATATATTCAATATATAAATGAAATATGGTTGGATTATGTTATACGAAACAATAAAGGAGTCTTGCATCACACGCAACCCTGACTTGGCTTGCATTACACACAATCGTGACCTTCCTCGATAGCGTGTGTAGTACGCAATACTGGGTTTCACTGAAAAACGATATATTGTTATAATATTATTATGGACTAGCCTTTATTAATAGTATTAAATCAATTTTTAATTTTATAACATTATTATTCATCTTAAATATTTTCTAGAACATGGTATGAGAATAAAATAAATTTTTTGGGTAAAATAAGTATTTTTCAAAAAAAAATGCAGTTTTGCCGCCTTTTAATGGTGCACCCACATTAAATATAGTTTTTGAAATGTTTATAAGTTCAATTTGACAAAATAAAATTATTCCTTGGAATCAAGATATAAAATTTTAATTTGGATAAATTTTTCATATTATTCTAATAACTTTCATATTTTGATGAATAGTAAAAACACGGTATATTTTAATTAAAAACAAATTTTTTCATCGCAATAATTTATATGGTTAGATTATCTTTTTAATTGTTTTTAAAGTTTAATTATAATATATTTTTACCATTTAATTCAGTGTTGGTCATTGGAATTAATTTCACTTTGAATTTGGACATAAACAAATGTCGATCTTTTGATAGTTATTGTTTATTAAAAACACACTATTTGTTTTGATAACGGGAATTTATTTTAAAATTAATTAATTCCACTTATATGTTTTGAATTTGTAAAACTGGTCATTATTTTTGAATTTGGAATATCAAATATATCTTAGGCTGATTGTTTGGTATTTTTCTGAAAAACATCAATTTTTTAATGAATATTGAAAACAGTGAGTTTTTGGTTAAAACCGACTTTTTATTTAAACAATAATTTATTTGATTTCATTTTATTTTAGGTAATAATAGATACATAATAATTATATATTTTCAATTAAATTCATTGGATTCATTTTATAATAATTTTATATTTATAAATATTGTATTGAACTTTTCACCGTCTTTTACCCAACTCCTAGGAGCTTTTGTAATTGTTCATAAAACTTAAATTTACCGCTTCTGTGAGTTAAATTTCGAAAATCCGAGGGACACAGTTTATATCAAGGAGTAAAATGTGGTTAAATTAGATAAAAATAATTTTCAGTGAATAGTAACTTTTTACTTTTATTTACCACGATTAAAGGTAAATAGAGTTATTCAAGGTTAAAAATATTATAATAAATCCAAATTACCTTAACACTCATCCTAACCATATGGGATGAGTAGTGGCTGACCATAGGCATCCTTGGGTCGTTTTTGGGACCCCATTGAGTTACTTGGGAGTGATAGTGACAATTTGGATTAATTAATTTAATGTAAAGACAAAATTGGTATTAACAAAAATCTTTTAGTAATTAATTTTTATAACGGGCTATATAAATTACCTTTTCGAACTATAAATATTCATTGGAAATATAAACAGATTTCCGACAAATGGGTATTTTTTTATATAATTTTTAGACATCAAATAAATTAAATTATTCATGACACAATAATGATGCAATATTTACCTCATTAATAAATGATTTAAATAAATTAGATTATAATGATTAAAATATTATCCAAAACATGTACAATTATGATTGGATTATTTTATTTCGACAATGAGTCATCTAATATTTATCTTTAATTATTTTTTGACCTTTTGAAACCGAAGATAAGTTTTTAATAAAATAATATTTTCACACATTCCAAAAGAGACCATCCTCTCCCTTATAAAAGGAGACCACTTCGATGCAATTACTCACACCTCTAAAGCCTTTTGGATCATCCAAAATCTGACCAACTAATCTCCCTACATCTCTCTCCTCTCCCTAGAAGCCTTACATTAGGCAGAAGGCACTTCAAGAAGTCCTTTTGGTTCAAACCAAAGGATGTTACCCAAATTGAAGGTAATAGTTTCTCTTAAGTTGTTTTCTTTTATTCTACTTCTCCAACCCCTAAAATCTTTTTAATCCTTTCTTTTGTAACGACACCAGTATCCTAAAAATACTAGTATGTTGTTATGAGAAGTATTATAACTACACTTACACAAACCTCTATCTAATGGATGAAGAACATAATGTTTCTTTGGATGGCAAACTAACGCCTCACGAAATGATGATTGTTCAATTTTCTCCTACCTCCTCTCATGGTGGCCATTATAATTACACTATATTTATATATGATATATATTATGTCTATTATTTCCTTATGCTTATTTACTTCCCAATTATATCAAGATTTTATGGTTTCCATAGTTGGTAAATACGATAATCTCATTTGAGGAAGTGTGGACTACCGCCCCCTCAAAGTGATGTGATTCATGAATGCCTTATGTAGGATATATAAAGGATGGAGTAAATGATATTATAAATGATATTATAATTGAATTATAATATACCTATTCCATTAAAATAATAAATAGAAATGAAAGTATTGTTCATGCGTACGTACGGCTTACCGTCTCCATGAACGGTGCATTTTATTTCTTACCTCCATATGTTATGTACTATTAAAAATACATGTATATGTTTGATATATAATGAATATATATGATATATAAATCATTATTTACATTATGGATGTAATTAAAATATGATATAAGTAATACTAACATCAAGAACAACATGTCCAATCACGTACGATAAATAAGATGATTTTACCCAAAATGTTTCTTTAACATGGGATTTATAAAAGAACTGGTAATATAAAGTCATAAGTGAAGCATATATGATATCATAACAATGAATATGATTCTGTAATAAGTCAATGACATTATTGAAGTCATTATACAGGAGGTTCGGATACGTATGGAGCATATCGGACCTAAGGTAAGGGATAACTTTTCCAATCTCGTTTTTATCCGAGATTGTTTATTTGTAAGTATTTACTGGGGTTATTGTTTTCATCCATGTCCATGTTTTCTATAAATGTTTCCAAGTATGTTTAAAGTTCTTTTTTCCAATTTCTGACTTTTACTACATGGTATGTAAGGAATCTTTTTTTTGTTTACGTTTTGAGGTACTTTTTTTGACTTTTCCGGCAAAAGTACGAGAAGAATATTTTTTTAACTTATACGGCATGAAAGGATTTTTATGGTTTTATAAATCCTCTTTTTCATGAAGCTTCCTCCAAAATAATTCATTACTATTTTCAAAAAAATCTCATTCTTCTGAAATTGCATGACGTTTTGTGAAAAGAAAATGATTTTGAAGACTAAATGAAATTTTCCTCAAGAATTCATTTCAAGTGTTTTATCAAAACCATTTTCCCATCTAAGATGACATTATTTCATATGAGTATGTTTCAAGTATAATTTCTCTATCATTTATGTACTTTCAAAGTTCTTATGATGAAATGATATCCATCTATTTTATATGGATTATGTTATTATGGGATGATGTTTACAATACCCATTTTATTCTTTGGGTTATGATGAATGATTTATGTTTATGTTGTGGAACAAGTAAGAATGATTTCATTATGATATGGGTGGGACATATATCTCATTCCAATGCATTGGGTAAAGATTTCTATCTCATGAGATAGACATGGATGGAATGTTTTGTTAATCTGGTTCAGTGTTACAGGACTCAAACGAGGAGTGAACTCGATTCAGAAAGGGACATTGTCCACTAAGATGGTCTTGGCAGCAATGCCTTGGCTACTATGGAAATCATATCATGTTATTAATGTTTTTCCACAATTAAATGTTTTATTCCCATTCTATATTATCATGATTAATGTTTCTTTATGATCTACCCCTTATATACTTCCATGTTTTATGTCATTTCTCAAGATTTTGATGTTTAAACATTATGTTCATGTTTTTATGTTAAAATGTATATGATTTGTTTTATTTTATCCATGCTTAACCTTAATGAGAATTTGAGCTCACCCTTTATATGTTTTCTTTTCCCCAGGATATAAAGAAAGGTTTTAGGTAAGAAAACAAAAGGGGAAGATCTTTATGGGAGATGTTGAAGATCTTTCACCACGATTAGAAGATTATTTTCTGAGTTTCCAAAGACACTAAACTATTACGGTCCTTGTGTTTCTGTTTTTGTTATGTTTTAGGTATTCTGAAAAAGTAATTTAATACCCACGTATGTCATGCTTTGGGTCTCTATAAGCAGGGAATTTTTCTTTGTCAATTACTACCGAAATATGGACATCTAGGGTACTAAGTGTAGCCCGAGTGTGGTATATGAAAAAATCTCTGTAGGACACCCCAATCGTTGTCTTCATGGAATCTTACTAGTTCTAATACCAAAATAGTGTGTAGGTATGATCATAATAGACCAAATACTGAAAAAATTAACCAGCCCACTCAGGTTCTTATATGACGCCTAGAAGGTCCACCCGCTGCTTCTCATGGATGGGAAGAAGTATAAATAGTCACTATATATATAGTAGTAATATGGATATAAATATATATATTCTAGTTATATATTACATCCACATATACTAAATAAGTGTGTGTAGACACCTAATAGCCATATACATGTAAAAATAGTGATGGATTGACTCTGGAATAACTCACATATCCATACCAATCTAACGAACCTAAAAGCTCGTGAAATAGGGTACATTCCCTACATCCAAATAGAGTGATATACACCATTCTACAACACTCGGGATGAAAAGTGGGTTGCCTTGAAAACACACTAATCATGTACTGAGGCACATCATCCCAACATCAATACAATATATCGGGTGTGAGATTCCATGCACAACTCTCAATTTAAGGGATAATAATGACGATCCATTATCATCACTTCTTACCACCACACACATCTTGTACTAAGACATATGATCTATAATATAATGCATGAGAAAATAATACCTCCCATGTGACTTCTTTATTGAACCCGTATATATATAATAGGAATATTGATTTATGATTTAATACATAAGGAAAATACTTCCTATTCATGTCAATTAATTGATAAAAATGCATGATCATATATATATTTGTCAATACATGAGTAAATAGCATCTCATGCATGTCATGATCCATGTCCATATCCACATAAACATTATAATTCATAGAAATAAGGCCAAAAAATTCATATTGATCAACTATCTATTTAAAGGTTTCGTGGTTAGTACATTTAGAGGACTCCACCATCTCATATAAACCACCCTTTACAATCCATTCACCCTAACCAATTTTTTTTATTAATTAAGATATATTGAGACCCTTTCTAAGGCTCATGTGTCAAGGTAAGGTGACATAACCCATAATGCAACACCTTACTGAATAAATTCCACGTCTAAGGGGTCCAAATAGCTAATATGTGCTTTGGGTCACATGGAATTATTATATAATAATGGAAATTTAATTTTAAACCCAAGACAAAATCTTAATGGGGATTCATTCATTTTGAACCTAAACACCCAAATGGACATTTTTAAGCTTCACACACATGGGGTGGACATATGTATAGTGTAAAAGTTATAACCCACTAAAAATACCCAATAAACATGTATCTAGTAAAATGTACAATTAAAAAAAATGATTTAATATCATAGAGGTGCTGGGAAATTTATTATATATGGAACGGTGGAATAATTACTAAACAACTAAAACATGATGGGAAAACTATGTGACCGTCTACCTCAAGGATATAGAAATCTTCTAACCCAGTATTGGTATTAAATTCAAATTATGTTTGAACTGATCTGAGTAACATTCTAATGCCCTAAAAATATGGAATGTTGTCCTGCATCTAAATATCAATATAGATGGCAAGAAAACCCTAAACAGGATTTGAGAGATCATGATATCTTACCATGATATATTTATAGGTTCTAACAGATTGAATATCAGAAATTGAATGGGATAACTACTAAAATTTCACGATTGATGTGTTCATGATATCAAAAAGTGAGAAGGTTGTTTGAAAATCTAGTGGAGGACAAGGGAAAATAAAAAAAACAGTTTTTCTTAAAAATAAGGGAAAATCGTCATTTCACCCTAAAAACATCAAGGTGTATAGTTTTTCCACATGGTTTCTCTAAATCATATGCCAATATTTCATATTTCACTCCATTTCTAGGGAGCACTGCATGGTCAGGTGTATGGTCTGATTAACCATGCATAGACCATGCAAATGGTATCTGTCCCATGTCTCCAAAAGGAAACATTGTCATGTTCCCTAGGTCACATAGTGAAAGAAAAAATGTGTGGCCCTATCTATATTCTACCTTTCTAATCTCAATGCTCTGAATTATACCAAAATTCATCCATGACCTCCTTGGGTTTATTAGATATTATAATTTGGTCAATTTAATGCATTCAAATTCTTTAATTTCAAATCTCTACCTTTGTTGATAATATGGCTCATTACTACCTCCCCTCATGAAAATTACTAGTTCTCAAGTTAGTCATATGAGGGTAAAGAGTAGTTATCAGTAAAGTGATATAGCTATTGAAAAGATTTATTAGCTTCTCTCTCCTAGTTCTCATCCTGAACTCAGTCATGCTACTATAAAACTCATACCAAAGGAACAGACCTGGATTAGATTTTCTTCATATGCCAATCCACTCTATGCACTAGATACTCATAAATGAATGCATTTGTATCAAATTAAACCTTTTCATGATGAAATAAAAAAATTTGGGATGGGATATTATCAGTGAAGCTATGATACATGAAATACATCATGGGTAGACTAGTATTTTTTAGGAAGTTCAAAAAAGTACGCTACAAGTCTGATCTGTTTTAAAACCTCGAATTGTACAATGAACCTCAGTGAGAGATAAACCTTGTTATAAATTCCTTTTTTATTTATCATGGGTTAAACTCGAATGAAGACATGGTATCCGAATTTTAACTCAAGAGGTTATTGGTTTTTGTTGTCATATGACTGCTATTTGGTCTAAACATTCAACATGTGCTTCCGAGTTACCGAAACATACACTATAGTATTCTGGATGAGATATAGTCTAAGACCAATTTCATTCCCTGCCTCTATTCATCACATAGGTGAGTGTCATGTACTACTATATAATGACTCAGAGGAGCTATATCGATGGTATCATTAATGATATTGATATAAGAATACTCATAGAGGGGAGTTTGTTTCTCCCAAGAGCTTCAAAATTCTTTGATTCGTGAACAGAGCATGTTATCCAAAAAATAAATAGTAATCTCCATCTATCCATTAGTATTCAGTTTATAGGTTTTGTTCATATATACCGGCGTACCCAAGGCCTGATGTAATCCCTTCTAGAACCGTGATGTGAAAAGATATTCTCTCTCATAAATGATAGATTGAGGTGCACCATGAATACGTACAACTTATCTGATATACATCCTTCCAAGTTTTTCTGCCATTAATGTAACTCACAAATTTAATAGTTGTATGAGCTTCATAAAAAATTCAATGAAATCCCATATCTTATCACTACCACATGGAGATCAGGGTAGACCGGTCAAACAAATCCATCAAAACCAAATCACATTTCAACCCAAGAATGGACAATGACTGTAAAATATATGTTGTTCATTGATGTTCTACGATCACTTGGCATTCATATACTTCTATGTAAAGATGTATCAAAGGTTTTTATGATTATTAAATACCATAAAACACTATCCTAGAAGATATTGTCTATAACAACATAAGTCAGGAATGACAACTGTAAGCTCAAGGAAATGTGTTATGTAAATATAGTCGTGAGGCATCAACAGACGAGACCTGTATGTGAAAACTCACTCATACTACATCATAACATCTCTAAAACAGATACCTAATGTGTCATAGTATATAATATATCTTTTTTTCTGGTGCTAGATGAATCAGTATTTCTGAAAATTTTAGTCATCCCTTCAACTCTTTAAAGGACGCATCATAAAATTTGGACCAAACTAATTTCACACTATTCTTCCTCAAACCCATAAGCTACTCTATAAAGTGTGAAAAATCCTAGATGAAGCACATTTTATATCCAAAAATCCCAAATAATCACCATATGTCAAAGTGTTCTTGGGTTCCCCCCAAGAATCCATAGCTCTCACTTTCATTGGATCTAATAAAACTCTGGAATCCAATATGATCTTACCAAGGAAGTTGACATTGTTGATCCAAAGGTGGAATTTACTATTCTTAGCATAGATATGAATTTATCTCAATGTATTAAGAATGACCTTAAGATGAATTTCATGGTCATGTCTGTAGAATAAATACAATAAGATATATTCAATGAATATAACCATAAATGAATCCAGATACAGTTGAAAGACCTTATTTACAAGATCTAGGAAGACTGTATGAGCATTCATGGATATGAACATTGTGACCATTTAGTCAAATAGACCATACCTACTCCTAAAATCTATGTGAGGTATTTTTTATGTTTTGACATGAACCTGATGGTTGAACAACCATAGATCTATCATAGAAAAAATATTCTCCCCATAAAGTTGATAAAATATGTTGTATATTATATTCAATGGATATCAATTCATGATTGTGAGCGGATTCAACAGATGATAATCCACAAAATTTCTAAGCTTATTTTCCGCCTTTTTGGAATCAATCATTTGGAAATGTATTGAGATGTGAGGTGGTATATACAAAAATAATTCTGTAGATCCCACAACTATTTCATGAGCTCTATAAGATCATTGGGTTCCATCCTGTTAGTAAGAATGCTCACTAGTTCTTTTCATAGTATGATAACAATGCTAAACTCTAAAAATCATGACTTAGTTAGATGAGATAAGACTTTGGGAAATATATCTTTATAATGATCCACTATAGGGGATATAGGTTATAACCCCTTGTCATTGAGGAAAAGGCTAACAATTTGATCTATCACAAAACCCTACCTCTGTTGCTCTGTTCTTGATTGTGATGCTTGTATATCCCATTCACCCTTATGAACATGTGTACCACCCTACAGGCATGTAAAAAATTTTGTACAATGATAATAGTCAATTTGAGATCATTAGGGAATTAACAAGTCCATCCTAGTGATTACATCATAGCTCTCCATGTTGAGGACACATTGATTCCTCATGAAATGGTACCCTCCCATCTCAAGGGCGTAATCCTTATAATAGTCAATCCCTTCAGAACAGATACCTAACAGTGTGTCAGGAATAATAAATCTATGAATGTATTCGATATAAATGCATACACATTCCATAATATCATCATTTATAATTTATTGGGATGTTATTGTGTCAAATAAAAAAAAATTCAAAGCAGTGGAAACTGAAATAGTACCTCCAATGGTAGAAGTTTTGGAACCCTACTACTACTGTGTAGGTTGAACTACATGTAACTGGCCAGTATCATGGTCCTATGTCACATCTTGAACTCCCTGTGAAGGCTCCTCTCTTCAGGAACTATGAATAATAATTCCCACTACCTCTACCTCGACCACAACCTCGGCGTAATCAGTCAGAGGTGTTCTTATTACCTACCTGGAAAGATCCTAATAGCCTCATTCATGTCTTAGAGGTAAATGAAGAGCACTAAACACTTGATAATGGATGGAATTTCCAATATAATTCCCTAGAGATAGTACATCCTACCATATGAGCTACACTTTACTAGATCCCATAAGTACTGACGATTCGTGTGTCCCTTCTTCCTGCACAAGTGGAAGATAATAAAACTGTCTAAAAATGATCCTAACCATTTATACCTCAATGAGTAGTCTCAAAATTCCACTTTTTAAATAATAATATCCATTGGAAGTCATAGAAATGAAACCACCATAACTCGCACCATCATTATCTCTCAAGTTGTTCTATGTAATTAAGCCATGCATGATGAATTTTGAAATGGTAGTTCACCTAAAATCCTTGAATTGTGACTGGATAGAATAAACCATACCATCATAAAATATCTTGGTCATCATAAGACCAGCAACAGCTAATGAAGAAGGTAACAACGTCATCTTATTAAAATAGGTAGAATATTTCATAACTGACATGATCCCATGATTCAGGATTATAAATTCTCAATCATTGTAAGTCCTTAGAGCTCATATAATAAATAAGTCATAGAAGATGGTCTAAAATCTTTCCAAACACAGTCATGATGTCGTTCCTCATTGTTGATGACAAACCACCACCTATTCAATGAATCACAAAGTATAAAATCTCTTTTCATGACCCTTAGCTCTAGAGTCATGTCAATATGCAGGAATATAGAAAAGATTTCTTAAAGAAAATACATCCCAACAGGTGTTCATCCATCCCATGAAAAGGATGGATGTTTATGGTGCTGAAACTCATGATTCAACTCTTCCATGATCGATTCAGTTCTACAAAAACCTTACATTATCTAAAGAATATACAAAAAAGCCTTTATGAACATGGTCTAATTGATATTATCTATAATAGGATAAGGTTTTTTAAAAGGATATATAGGTGGAATAATAGGAGGATCACAGATCACCACATCAAGTATGTGTTCATCACAACCATCAGGGTCTATGACATGAGGAAGAAATGGTGCCATGACACTACAATTACCTACACATTATTCAGAAGAGATTTAAACAAGTATAGAAACTACAGAGAGGAAGTTAAGAAAGGAGAAAATCCTTCATATCAGAAAAAACTATGTCTATCTATCCACTTCAAAATCTAGGTCTAGATTTTTGAAGAGACCATAACAAACCATAAAAACACAAGAGATACCGACTCCTCACTACAAATTTTGGGATTGGGACTATGACTTTGGGTTAGAAATATATATGTTGGTTGTTTTGAATTCAGTATTCATATTCAATTTGAAATTCTGCTTTTCTAATAATTAATCAATTTATATGGTTGAATTAAATGGATTTCCATTTCCAAACCATAAGTCCCCACACCAGTTATGAACCAAATATGGAATCCACTTAACCCACACCATAACATGTTCTAGATTTTTCGGTCGATGGTCCATATCTAACCATTCCATAATTGAATGCCTAAGGTGTCTCATTTAACCTATTACAGAAAACACAATTTGTGTAAGGTTAGAACATTAGGTATCATTTATGTTTTCCATTACCTATAAGATGTGTTATCAAAATTCAATATATATATATATATGGAACAATAAATATGTGATTGAAAAATGCACATCAAAATTATGCATGGCTTGAAAAATTGTATGGCCTATTAGCCATATTGTTCATGTGTTTATGCATGATCTAATGAAATTACCTCCTTCCATTGGGCCATTATAATGAAATTATTGTTTCAAAAAATGAATATATGTCATGACCCGTCCCCTGGGGCCCGTATCGTGATGACCCCAAGCCTGCCTTCCATAGTCCAGGGGCTGGAGACTAGCACTAAAGGCAATGTCTTCCCTATATTTCATGACCCATCCCCCGAGGCCCGTATCGTGACTACCTCAAGCCCGACTTCCATAGGCCAGGGGCTAGGGACTAGCACCAAAGGTGTAATTCCCTAAAACTGGGAAGGAATAGCCTTTATTAATCGTAAACATACACAACCAGAGTACAAGCAGAAGCAAACACTAATTAAAAGATGAATAAATAGTGTACTAAAAAGTAAAATGGGCCGGACATACAAGCCCAACTATAAAGTACAAGGAAAAGAAAAAATAGGTACGACTAAAAGACAAATAGCTAGAATGTGACTAGCAGCTCCTAGATCATCCTCTAGGGCTCCTAGATAAAGGGTAGATACATATGGCCTTCACATCACTCCTCATCCGTCAGACTCCACCGTGTACCAATACGTTGTAAGGTCCTCTTTCGGGCACTGTTCAGTCCTAGTGCTCTCGGCCTCTGTCAGCATTGTCCGTCTTCTGCATCCAACACAACGAGGTCTGGCTATAGCCCATGCAGGGGTGAGTATAACGATACTCCGTAGAGACCCCAAGACCCTCAAGGTCTCACAAAATCCAACAAGGATAATCCACAAAGTAATATTTCAACAGATAACCATTACTTGGGTATATGGCCATACATATACATAAATTATCAAGTAACCCATCTCAATGATGAGGAAAACAAAAAGGTCACAACTCATCTCAAACCAGGATTTTCATTATACAAACCATGGCTACTGCAGAACTCCTCCTCTGTCGAGTACAGTGGCCCTGTCTCAACTCTGAGGCAATTCTCACAAACCTTAGACTACTGAGGTACTCCTCCTGTCGAGTACTGCAGGTCTACTGCCAACTACCAGGTGCTCCGTCTGCTATGGGTATACTTCCAAACCGGGCACTCCCCTAATAGCCATCAGAGGTACTCCTCTTGTCAAGTACCATGGGTTTATAGACAACTACTAGGCGCTGCGTCTGTCATGGGTCTGCCTCCAAACCGGGCGCTCCGTCCAATGGGTTAATTGTATCACTCCGAGTTGAATCGGTCAAGTAGTCATCAGGTCTACAGCTACTAGGTCTCAACAATCTGTATGCTCGTCTCTGGGAGGATCTTCTCCATGAGCTACTGGTCGATACTCCAAGTGTCACAAAGTCTCACGTGGAAGTATCTCAAAGGACCGCCACGTCCTAGGGGTCTCAACGCAACAGAAGGTGCGTCAATCAGACACCTGGTCTGTGGGTTATTATCCTTTTAGTCGTGGGGGCCCCGTTGATTTCGTGAACGAACCAACCTGACCACATCTCAACTATACCCCAAACTCCCGTATGGTATTCTCAAAGGGACGGTTATTCCCCAAGAAAAACCGACGCCGCTGACGGTTCGTCAAACGGACGTCTGGTGCCAAAGATATGGCCCAAGAAGGTAATGGGTCAATAATGGGCTCGGGTCTGGTCCGACCCGATCGAACTGACTCGGCCCAACAAAGTGTATGCCGACCCGGTCTTGGTTGACCCAAGCAGACTCACTGGGTCTGACCCAGCCCATTGGGCAGGTCAGCCTGCTAGGTTTCGACTTGGTCCGATGGGCCCGGCTCAGCGGACCGCAAGGGAGGTTTGGCCTGATAGTCGCCATGTAGGCGGCTCGGTAACTCGGCATGGGAGACCGGGCCGGTTCGTCCAGCGACACCGCGGGGGGCGCTGCGGGCCGGCTCGGGAGGTTGCTGGCCAAGAGGCCAGCATGCAGGCGGTGCGGGACGCGGGCTGGCTGGCTGGACACTGGGCAGGCCGCGGGGGCACCGGGCAGGGCGCGGCGGAACGCAAGGTGCCGAGCAGGATGCTAGGGAACCAGGAAGCATGAGGGGGTGCGCTGGGGAGTGCGGCAGGGCACCAGGGGAAGATGGGAAAGGTGGCAGGGCACCATGGGGTGTGCGTAGCAGCGCGGCAGAGCACCGGGGGGTGGGGGTGCCGGGAAGGGCGGTTGGGTGCTGTGGTGTGCGCCAGGCAGGGCGGCAGGGCACCACGGGGTGCGGGCAGGCCACCGAAAGGGCTGGGCAGAGTGACGGGGTCGCAGGAAGCGTGCCGTAAGGGTGGGGGTAGCGCGCCGTCGGCAGGGCCACGAAGCAATATGTGGGGCGTAGGTCGAGCGCCGCTTGGCCGGCGGTGCCGTTCGTGGAGTCCGCAGGTGGCGCATCCCTTGTTCTCTATCTTCGTCGTCATCACCTCTTTGCCATGCCTTGTTTCTGCTCGAAGAATATCACAAGAAAAATTCGACGGAGGGTTTCGGGCCAGGTGAGGTCAGGCCGAACCCTCCATGTTTAGGAGGATAACAAAATGCTCAACATAATTAGAAACTGATCATAAAAAACATCTACATCAATCCCGTTATATCCTTTGGAGAAGGTAAAAAAATTGTACAATATCAACACAAAAATAAACCCCCCTACCTTGCTCGCTTGACATCAGTGGCGCAAGAAGGAAGGAGGTGATGTTTTCAATGTTCATCTTGTCTGCCACACACCTCCAATTCTGGTCTCGTGCATCGGTTCTATATAATCGAAGATGCGGACATCCCATGTTGGAAAACTTCCCAATGAATAAGGTCAAAGGAGGCCGGCAATCTTCGTCGGTGGGGCATTTTTCATTGGAGAGTGTAATCCTCCATGTGTTGGGTGTCACGGGACTTTACCAGCGCTTCGTCGCTTGGTAAAGCTGTCCCAAATCCTCCTTCCAAGCACCATATATATAAGAGGGTTGGTAGGTAACGATCGTTGGAATTTATGACTGTTCATTTATTAGGAACCTTCCTAAATTCCAACGACATTGTTACTTAATTTACAAAAAGGCAAGAGGATTAATTTATGCTGGCACAATAATGCAGTGTGTTGGCAAGATTAATTGTAAGTGTGTTGGCACAATTATGGTGGAGGAGGTCAAGAGGCTCTCCCTCATTTATGAGGGAGTTGAGAGGTTTCTTCCAATTAACGGGAGGTTTCAAGAAGGTTTTAACTTGGGGGGTCCCCACCACCATAACCTCTCATGGGAGTTTATGGTTCGGGTGGTCCCCACCACGATAACCTCTCATGGGAGGTTAAGGTGTGGTGTTCCCCACTTCCAACCTCCATAACGAGTGGTTATAACAGATAAAATAAAATAAAACCTATGTTTATTTTATGTTATTATTTCCACGAAAACCCCAAAAACTAACTTTCACCCTCGACCAACTACCATTGAGGTGAAAGTATTTTTAAGCGAATATCGGTGCTGCGAGTTCAATGATGTCCTCGGATTTCAATTCTAAGCACCGGTTAAAAAGGTACAAAACGCCGCTCGCGCGTTTACTAAACGTACTCGAACAAAAGTTCTGAAAATTTTTCTCAGTCACCCTCGACTCATTGCAGTCAAGTTTAGGCTCTACCTAGGGGAAACACACCACAAGGAACACAATGGTACTCTTGGAATTTCAATCCGATTTAACGTTTAGAAGTTATGAATTTTACAATAAAATAATTATCACTTAATTATTTTATTTGCATTCCAAAATTAACTTTTTATGGTGACCCACATCAGCCAATGTTAGTATATTCTTAAATAAAGCATTCCCTCACAACTTCAGTGGTGGTCTCAGATTTTTAATCCAAGATACCATTTGTGAGTTATAAACACTTGTAAAATAAAATAATTTATTTAATTATTTTATTTACTATTATTCCATTTTAGGGATTTCAAACAGGAGGCCCGCGCCAACTAAACTTAAGTCACGACTAGGGTAAACATTCCATCCTATGTGCAACGGTGCCCTCAGATTTCTGTTCCGAGTTACAGTTTAAATGATATTCCACTTTCTCAGGAAAACTTCTTACGCACGTTAACTTAAGCTTAACAGAAATGTCAAAAATTGATTCCGGGCACATCGGGTCTCGGAATCATGCGCCGTCAGAAATTGCGAACTCGTAACATTCTTGTGTATTTAAGAAGAAGAAAAATTTCCACAAAATTTTGTGTTCTTTACATTCTCCTCACCTCAGGGTTTTACATCCTCGTAAGCTACAACTCAAACTAAGGGAACAAATGGGGAGTACTGAGCATGCATATGAGCCTCCCGCTCCCATGTTCTCTCCTGGAGGATCTCGTGCTTCCAATAAACCGGAACCATAGGTATCAACCGTCCACACAGGACCCACTCTTGTCGATCCTCAATCTCCATTGGAACTTCTGTGAAAGTCTCCTTGTCATCGATGTCCAGCTCCCCATTGTCGATGATGTGGGAAGGGTCGTGCATGTATCTCCTCATCTGAGATACGTGGAAGATTTCGTGCACCCGGTGCAACTGATGTGGAAGAGATAAGCGGTATGCCACCTCGAAAACTCTGTTGAGGACCTGAAAAGTTCTGAAGAATCTCTGAGATAACTTGCCTCCTTGCCCAAATCTCCGTATACCTCATCGAGGTGAGACCTATAGAAAGACGTGGTCATCATCTTAGAACTCCATAGGCCTCCGTCTCTTCTAAGCATATGATTTGTGTCTTCTCTGTATAGTCTTTATCTGCTCCTGGATGACATACACCTTCTCTTTGGTAGCTCATACCATCTCTGGTCAGAAGGAAGTGGGCTGATGATCACCCAAATAGAGTCATGTCCCCTAGACATACGTGGATGACCCATCACGAAGTCCATGGATAACTCATCCCTCTTCCACTTTGGGACCTCTAAAGGCTGAACCACGCCCGTTGGTACCTAATGCTCCTCCTTTACATGCTGACATGTGAGGTATCGTGAGACAAATTCAACTACTTCTTTCTTCATACCTGGCCCCCAGTGCTGTCGTCTGAGTTTATGATAAATCTTCACCACTCCTGGATGTACCGCTAGAGGGTAATTGTGGAAATCCCTGAACACTTCCTCCTAAAGTTCAAATGGTACCATGGTACGTCCTCTAAAAAGGACGTTGTGCTCCCCACCTTCAGAAAATCCATCATGTGTCTACCCTATGGATATCTGAGCACGTCGCGTCTCACAGTCAGCGTCTCCATGTTGTGCCTCCCTGACTCGCTGAAGAAGGGGTGGAATGATAGTAAGAGACTGTAGAAAGGCAGCTCCATCCCTATCCACGAAGGATATCTGTAAGGAAGCTAGCTGCTCTATCACCTCTCCTAGCAGCTGAATCCCTTATCTCCTGCTGAGAGAATCTCCTACAACGTTCCCCTTCCGAGGAGTATAGACTATCTCGAAGTCATAGTCTTGGAGGAACTCGAGCCATCGCCACTATCTCAGGTTCAGGTCCATCTGAGAGAAGATATACCTTAGACTCTTGTGATAAGATTACACGATAAAACATTCACACATAAGGTAGTGCCACTACAAATTCAAGGCGAAGACGACTGCTTCTAATTATAAGTCATGGTTAGCGTAGTTCTTCTCGTGATGTCTCAGCTACCGAGAACCATATGTGATCACTGCTCGCTCCTACATGAGGACACATCTAAGTTTTTTCCCGGATGTGTCGCAAAAAACTATGTACCTTATGCCTTCATTTGGAAGCTTCAAGATGGGGGCACTTGTCCACCTCTGCCTCAGTTCTTGAAATCTCTGCCGGAATCTCTCCGACCACACAAAGGGTTTCCCCTTATTCATCATGGCTAATAGTGGTTCTGCAACTCTAGAGAAGTCTGGCACAAAGTAAAGTCTAGCCGAATCAAGAGTGATCGACTGCACCCTCTTATGCATGAGTCCATCCTGTGCTGCCTGGGTTTTCCTTTTCATCAACCAAGGAAAACCCCATCCCAACATTGTAGATAAACCACAACATTTTTTCCTAATACAATCAATCTATGTATGAACTATAGTTTCCCAATCCATACTCTAACTAACGTCGTAAGGCCTCGATGCTGCCACCAAGAGGTTCCAACCGAAACTCGCACATTAAGGGTCATATCACACCATCAGTGTAAGTGTGATTATCGAGTCTCCTCCCAAAGGTATCTCTAGACGTGAGGGTCAAGTCAACAGTTTAACCGGAAACTCTAGGTCTGGGACAAGATTTGTGGAAGGAAGGAATGATTGGTACCTATGTATATTTATACGATAGCTAGTAGTAGACATAGTCCGTATCTCTAATAATTCCTAGATCCCATGGGTCTCACTCCTTGACCACATGAAGTTACCCTCTTTCCCCGCCCTCCAGGTCCTTGAGCCTAGTGGGATCCACAAAAGGGGTAGTTGTAACATGTCGTAATGTACACCACCTAATGTTGCTCCCCTGGATCTGCTTCCATGTCTTCTGCTCTGCAGATTCATCTGTCCTTAATACTTCCTCTTTCCGAAACAGTTTACATGCCCAATTCTCTAAGACTGGTGCTAGTTTCCGGCTTTCCAACTACTACCATTCACTGTCTTTATTCGCTCATCCAAAGAACATTCAACCGCAAAGGTTCTCTCTATCATCCTAACATTGGTAGGAATGTACATAGGAAAAATTGATGGCTCAGATGTCCCACAACACACCTCACTCGGTGGTCCAAGATCCGAAGCACAGATCATATCATATTCATTGATTACCAGGAACGATCTGTACTCCTCGATGAATACTCAACTACCGACATATCATCCTACTGAAACTGTACAAGCTGAAGGAAACTCTCAACCACCTCTTCAAGCCATTCCTCAGCATCTTGTGAGTCAAGCTCGCCTCGGAACTTGAGGGATACTTGATGCTGAAACACATGTAAGGAACTAAGCCTACAAGTGTCCTCTACCGGTACTGTTGGTAGTGTCTGCTGACCAACGGGTAGTTATGTAGTTGGCACACTCCCTGAAGGTACCATCTTGGAAAATGGTCCAAGTATCAAAACCTCATCACTATGTGGACCATCCTCATGGTCACTCGCTGAAAAAGACCAGTAGCTAAGATCAATATCTGCTCTACTAGTGTCTCAACTAGGTGGAAAACTCCAGTAATCGCCTCTATCCAGTCCTCTGCTGCCTGGGAATCTATCTCACCTCGTAACCTTGGAGGCCTCTACCACTAGAACTCGTGCAACACACTCAGTTGGCATGCACCATCTTCCAGTGTGGCTGGTGGAATATGCTACCCAATGGGTGGTGGTACTGCTGGTACACCACCTGAATGTGCCAACAGAGTAAGAGGGCCCTACACCAGGGCCTCGTCGCTCAGTGGGTTGTCATCGTGTACTCTCGCGGAACTCAAACTAGTTTTCTTCATGGAGGCATCCTAAACAGATGTGGCACGATCAAAATATTATACCAAGTGAGCTGACCTGGTTTGAGATGACTTAAAGAAAACTATTTAAAACACACATGCAATTAGTGTTTTCATGTACTAAGTCAGAAATCAGTAGTCAGGGTCCTACTGTATGGATACGTTGGCCGCCACACCAACACTGGACCCCCTAAACTAAAAACCACACTCAGTACCCTTAACATTATTTCTTCACAGAAAAGAAATATCAGAGTCCTTTGTTCTGCAGTAGAATCAACTCCTCTGATACCAATTTGTCATAACCCACCCCCCCGGGCACATATCATGACTACCCCAAGCCCGCCTTCTATAGGCCAGGGGCTGGAGACTATCACCAAAGGTATAATTCCCTAAAACTGGGAAGGCATTGCCTTTATAAATCATAAACACGCACAACTAGTGTACAATCAGAAGCAAACACTAAGTAAATGATGAATAAAAAGTGTACTGAAAAGTAAAAGGGGACGAAAATACAATCCCAACTGTAAATTACAAGGAAAAGAAAAAACATGTAAAACTAAAAGACAAACACTGGTAATGTGTCTAGTAGCTCTTGGATCATGCTACGAGGCCCCTACATGAAGGGTAGGCACATATGGCCTCCACAGTAACTGCCGTCCATCAGACTCCACCGTGTACCGATACATCGTAAGGTACTTCTCCGGGCACCATCAAGTCCTGGGGATCTCGGCCTCTACCAACGTTGTCCGTCGTCAACATCCAATACAATGAGTTGCGGGTATAGCCCATGTAGGGGTAAGTATAACGATACTCAGTAGGGACCTTGAGACCCACAAGGTCTCACAAAATCCCACAAGGATAAACCACAAAGTAAGATTTCAACGGATATCCATTACATATGTATATTCCCATACATATACCTAAGTTATCATGTAACTCATCTCAATCATGAGTACAACACGAAGGTCACGACTTGCTCAAACCAGGATTTTCATTATCGAAACCACGACTGCTGAGAACTCATACTTTGTCAAGTACAGTGGCCCGGTCACGACTTCGAGGCCCTTCTCCCTAACCTTAGACTACTGAGGTACTAATGATTTCGAGTACTGCAGGTCTGCTGCCAACTACCAGGCACTCCGTCCGCTTGGGTCTACCACCAAACTGGTCACTCCCCCAAATACCAGTCAGACGTACTCCTCTTGTCGAGTACAACAGGTCTGCTGCCAACTACCTGGCACTCTGTTCTCCATGGCTCTTTTGCCAAACCGGGCGCTCCATCCACTAGTCTAATTGAATCACTCCAAGTTGAATCGGTTAAGCAGTCGCCAGGTCTACAACTACTAGGTCCTTGCACTCTGTACGCTTGTCTCTAGGAGGATCTGCTCCACGAGCTACTGGTGGATACTCCATGTTTCACAAATCCTCACTTGGAAGTATCTGAAAGGACCTCCATGTCCTAGGGGTCTCAACGCAATAGATGGCGCATCAATAGAACGCCTGGTCTATGATTTATTATCCTTTTAGTCCCCGGGGGCTGGTTGATTTCATGTATGAACCAACCTGACCACATCTCAACTATACCCCGAACTCCCGTGGGGTATTCTCAAAGGGAAGACTATAGTCCATGAAAAACTAGAGCCGCTGATGGTTCGTCAAACGGACGTCCGGTGCCAATGATATGCCCTAAGAAGGTAATGGGTCAGTAATGGGCTTGGGTCCGGTCTGACCTCGTCTGGGTCGACCCGGTCAGACTCGCGGGGTCTAACCCGACCCGTTGGACGGTCAACCAACTATGTTTTGACCCAGTTCGGCCTGATAGTCGCCACGTAGGTGGCTTGGTTACTCGGCCCGGGAGACCAGGTCAGTTTGGCCAGCGACCCCACGGGGGGCGCCACAAGTTGTCTCGGGAGGCAGGTGACCAGGAGGCAAGCGGGAGGCTACTTGGGTTGCGGAAAGGCCAGCTAGACACCGGGTATCCCCTGGTGTACCGGGCAGGGTGCGGCAAGCCGTGGGGGTGCCGATCAGGATGCTGGGATGCTGGGCATCACGGGGGGCGCTCCGGGGAGTGTGCCTGGGCGCCGGGGGCGCCGGGGGGGGGGGGGGGGGGGGGGTAGGGCGGCAGGGTGCCATGGGGTGCATCGGGCAGGGTAGCAGGACCCCGTGGGGTGCGCGTAGGCTTCCGGCAGGGCCATGCATTGTGCCGGTGAGGCACGGGCAGCGCACTTTCGGCAGGACCGCGGAGCAGCGTGTGTTGTATGGGTTGGGCTCCGCTTGGACGGCGGTGAGGTTCACGGAGGCCGTGGGTGGCATAGCCCTTATTCCCCATCTTTTTCATCGTCTCCACTTTTCCATGTCGTGTTTCCACTCAAATAACATCACAATGAAAAATTCGAGGGAGGGTGTCGGGCCGTGTGAGGACAGCCTGAACCCTCCGCGTTTAGGAGGATAACAGAAGGCTCAACATAAGTAGAAAATGATCATCATAAATGTCCGCATCGATCCCTTTATATCCTTTAGAGATGGTAATAAAAGGGTACAATATAAACAAAAACATTAACACCCTGCCTTGCTCGCTTAACGTCGCTGGCGCAAGAAGGAAGGAGTTGAATTTGTCGACGTTCAACTCGTCCACCACACACCTCCAATTCCGCACTCGTGTGTCGGTTCTTCATAGTCGAAGATGATAACGTCCCACATCGAAAGAAGCCCCAAGGAAGAAGGTCGAAGGAGGTCGGTGTTCTTCGTCGGTGGGGCATTCTTCATTGGAGAGCGTAATCCTCCAAGTGTTGGGCATCGTGGAACTTTACCAGTGCTTCGTCATTTGGTGAAGTCATCCAAAATCCTCCTCCCAAGCTCCATATATATAGGATAGGGGGGAGGTAGGTAACGATCGTTGGAATTTATGACTTTTCATTTATTAGTAACCTTCCTAAATTCCAATGACACTGTTACTTAATTTAAAAAAAGGGAAATCCAATAAATTTACGCTTGCACAACGATGCGGTGTGTTGGAAAAATTAAATGAATGTCTGTTGGCACAATTAGGGTGGAGGAGGTCAACAGGCTCTCCCTCATTTATGAGAGAGTTGAGAGGTTTATCCCAATTAATGAGAGGTTTCAAGGGGGTTTTAACCCGGGTAGTCCCCACCACCATAACCTCTCATAGGATGTTTTGGTTCAGGTGGTACCCACCACCATAACCTCTCATATGAGGTTAAGGTGTGGTGGTCCCCACTTCCAACCTCCATAAAGAGTTTTTATAAGAGATAAAATAAAATAAAACATGTATTTATTTTATTTTATTTTATTATTTCCTCAAAAAACTCAAAAAATAACATTCACCCTCGACTAACTGTCGTCGAGGTGAAAGTCTTTTTAAGCAAATACTAGTGTTGTAAGTTCAACGGTGTCCTCAGATTTCAATTCTGAGCACCGGTTCAAAAGTTACATAATTCCGCTCGCGCGTTTAGTGAACGTACTGAAAAAAAGTTTGGAAAATTTTTATCGGTCACCCTCGACTCACTACGGTAAAGGTTATGCTCTACCTAGGTGAAACACGCCCCAATAAACCCACAGTACTCTCGGATTTTCAATCCGAGTTACCTTTGAGAAGTTATGAATTTTAGAATAAAATAATTTTCACTTAATTATTTTATTTGCGGCCAAAAACTAACTTTTTCTGGTGGCATGTTCTAGCCAAAGTTTATTTCTTCTTAAATAAATCATACCCTCATGAGTTCAGCAGTGGTCCCAAATTTTTATTCCGAGCTACTGTTTGTGAGTTATAAGAATTTGAAAAATATAATAATTTATTTAATTATTTTATTTACGGTTATTCCATTTTTGGGATTTCACACAAGAGGCCCGCGCTGAATAAAATTTAGTCGCGCCTAGGGTAAACTCGCTATCTTGAGCGCAACAGTTACCTTGGATTTCTGATCGGAGTTACCATTTCAGAGTTATTCCAAATTTTCATGAAAACTTCTTACGCGTGTTAACTTAAGATTAACAAAAACTTTAAAAATATATTCCAAGCACATCGGGCCTCGGGATCATGCGTCGTCAGAAACTGCAGACTCGTAAAATTCCTATGTATTTAAGAAAAAAACATTTCTACAGAATATCCGGGTCATTAAAATATCAATAATGTTGTAATTCATGTTCATCACCCAATGGTGAAATGATGTCAATAGTAATAGTTGATAACAAAACAAAAATTATAATTAAATAAACAAGGACTTTACCATAAACATGGGATTGTGACACCCAATCATAGCTTATGAAGAAGTTCCTAGTAGTCCCAATATTCAATCTATTTTCTCCAAATAGTATGTTAAGAAACTAAATTATCTTATACCACATATTATTGTCCAAAACTAAGGTTCACATAACAGATGCCCCGAGCTGGTTGATTACATAGCCACATGCATGGCTCCTCTGAGGCCATAGGATTTAAACTATTTGTGAAGGTGTTAAGGTTTTACAGTGGAGATACTATACCTTATTATTAGAGTTGCATAGTGGATACAAATATATAAAATCACTAATAAAATCAAAATATAAGAAGACATAATTAATAAGCTATAGAATCATAAACAAATAACTAAATATCTAAGCAGCAGAAGATGATAAAAAACTAATAGTAGTAAAAAATACTCAATTGCTATGTTAGATGCATAATTAATGGAATTCCTTAATAAAATTATAAACAAGAATATACAATCAATATGTAATGTAATAAAAAAGTCACAAGAAAAAAAATATTCTCCATAACCATCATATGCCTATGCCCAATCCGCTGATCTTATGCTCTAACTAGGTATGCAAATCAACAACCTATAATATGGAATTTCCATTAAAACTTATAGGAGAAGCATATTCTTACTGTATACCAATGTTATCCCAAGTATGATGTGTGATAAAAATATCAAAATTCCTCCACCAATAGTGTATCCATGCAATCTGAGTAGTTCTTGTAACTAAATAGTGTACACGTATAACATCAATAGTGAAACAATAATGAAATAAATATCCATCCCACTCAGGATCCTATAGGTCACATGGATTTAAACCTACTTTATCTAATGGATGTAAAGAAGTCCGAAGAGTTACTATATATAAAATATAATTATATATTTCTTCCACCTATATGAACCAATATTGTGAGAATGCCTAAATTCCATATACCTACAATACAAGTGATTACTGGACCAGGATATAACTCACATATCTATATAAGTTTAATGATCATATAAGATCATGTAATGTTGTACATCCCCTATATTCCAATATATGGAGATACACCATGCTAAAACACTCAGTTGATGAGTGGGTTTCCATGTAATCACACTAATCATGGATCACAATGCCTCATCCCAACGTCTATATAGTATCACTAGTGTTATATTCTATACTCAACACCCAATGTTAGAGATCATAATGATTCTCCATGAACAACACTTCTTACCATCAAATTAATCAATTATAAAGGCATGAAATTTATAATATATGGCATGATGAAAATAAAAATCTCATGATATTTATTCATAGATACGATATATATAAGATGAATTTTAATTTATGATTCAATACATAAGGAAAATAATTCTAATTCATGCCTAATGACCATTAACTAGGAATGGTCAGATATATAAATATGTCAATAAATTAGGTACAGACCTCTCTTGCTTGTCATGAGCCATGTTCATTTCTATTTAAACCATATTATTCATTTAAATATGGAAAACATGTCATATAGATAACATGTCTATTGGATCGTTTCATAGTCAATACATTTAAAGGATTCTCTAATCTCTCATAATCAATCTAATACAATCCATTCACCCTAAAACATTAATTTAGTTCATTAATAAATGGTTTAACTATTTCTATGGCTCAAGTGTCTAGGGAAAGTGGCCCAATAAGGCAATTTCCTACTTGGGAAATTCTATGTTTGAGTAGAAAAAGCACATAAGATGTGCTTTGGATCAGAGGTAAATCTAATAAAACAAGTAATATTATATTTAGAAACCAATTTTAAAGCTAAAAGATGTTTCAGAAATTTTGAACCAATTTTCCAAAATTGTTAATTCTTAGTGGCAAACCCATGGGGGTGACCATATGTGATAGGAAAAAGATCTAAACTATCATAAAAGACCCAATAAAATGGTATATTGGTACAATTTTCTTTAATAAATGAAGGATTTAATATAATATAAATGCTCTAAAATAGACATCATATGGAACGAATATATAATATTGGAATTACTAAAACTCAATGGGAAAACAACATGACCACCTACCTCAAGGTCATACATGACTCCTAACTCAGTATCAGCCTCATATTCAGGTTATGTGGAAAGAAAATTGAAAAATATAAAAATTATTTGAAAATGGGGCATATGATCCTACATCTAAATAGTTTAATAGATTGTAAGATAATCCTTCTTAAGAGTTGAGAGTCTGAGGGATCTAACCTAGGTAGATTAGTTGATTGTAATGGATAAAAGATCAAACAACGTGTGGAGGAACAACATCGATTCCTAGGATGATGTTTTCATAAGATAAAATTGGTTGCAAGAGCCTTGGTTTTCCACTAGATGAAAAATTAGAATTTAATTATGGCAATAACTAAATGTCTGGGGAAATGGTCATTTCACCCAAAAAATAACATAGCACACTATTTTTCCAAACCAGGTCTCAACCTTTCTTAGATCACTATATGTCTAGTGCTCAACACAATGTTTAGAGTGTGATTGGACTAAATGTTTGTAGACCAAAAAAATGGGGTTTTCCCATGTCTGTAACAGGCCACAAAATTTTATAAAAATTGTGCAGCCCTATCTGTTTTCCCCATTTTGGAGGTTCATGCTCCGAATGAGCCCCAGACACTCAAGTGTCCTCTTAGGAATGATTTTAAATCATTATTTGGGTCATTTAATATATTAAAATTCCAAAACTAATGATACATACCTTAGTAGAAAGGAAATGTCATAACAACAAGGATGATTCATATATATTCATATTAATGTTAATAAAATATATCACATAAAACCATATAATAAATAACTAAACTAAATTAATATGTCCAATACGACACAATTCAGTAAATTCTCATCATAATTCAAAACATGAAATGATTAAATTCTTTAGTGGTGTTATAATTCGTTTCAAAAATGTTTATTTATGAAACATTTACATGATTTAATAATTTTATAATATAATTGACCAATTAATTATTTATCTTATATTTTCTCCATCTTACAGTACATAATAAAAAATAAGAACTTCTTAATTTATTAATTAGTTAAGTTAAATTAAATTAATTTTATTTTAAAATAGATTATGTACATTATTTGTACGTTGGATCCCACATGGAATAGTGTATGTACATCATATTAAATATTATTTTACGAATTTCCCATTTATAAGGAATTTAATATCACATTAACATATTATATGACACACGTTTTATTATATCTACATAATATACTATATATTTAAAAAACAGCTTCACCAATATGATATGATTTCATAACACCTCAACATTTATCTCTATGTTTGAAAAAATTCTCTCTTGCATGCCACACCATATGCAAGAGGCTTCTGAATAGTGGAATGGTCATAAATGAAATTGTTAGAATAATATTCCATCTATATTAAATGATTATTATAGTAACATTTAAAAATAAAATAAATAAATAAATATAAGAAAAATAAACAAATTAAACTAAAAATAAGCTCAATCAATAAATTCATTAGACAATGCTTTAACATAATGGCTTACCATGTTCATAAAAAGTTGTTAATAGGGATCCCAACATGGGGAACATCAAACAATTAATGGAAAAAATGGTCAAACTAAATAAATAGGTGAATCTATAAATGATCACGAATTCAATCTTGATATTTACTCAATCCCTAACCACCTTCACATAAACAAAAATATATCATTTCGAATATTATCTCAAATGGTTCTCTGATAATGAAGTCCCCACTGACATCGATATGAATGTGTAGGGTATATGAATAACTCATTAGGAAACCCCCAATGTAACTTATCAAAATTGCCGTAAGTTTTTAAATTTGGATGAAAAAATAAAAAACAAAAACATAATTAAACACACAAACCAATAGGTTAAAATTCCCATTCCAAGTAACTAGTAACCCTAACCGAAACTATCATATATCAGTGCCAGTATGATATTTTTTTAACAATAATAGTAATTTAAGACCCACTATACGTTCATATCCCATAGTACACAAATGTATTATCACCCCAACCCATCCCATCTTACACATAGTGGTCATCTCAACACACCGACCCATATAGAATTTTTTAGATATTGCACCTAAACAAAAAATCCATTAAATGGATTCTATTAATGTAATGTCATTCACATAGACCCATAATAAGGATTATAGGAGAGTCATATCAGATAGTATGTATAAATCAAAAATATCCACCAAAAAGAGATTTCACAAATAAGGGATGAATTACCCCATCCCATAATTCATTTATCACAACCAAACTATAACAAAATAAGTATGAATATATCCTATAGTTTCACATTAACCATTATGGGATCCTCTATTAAACTCAAAAAACAAGGCATAAAAAATCCATAGTATCGTCCCAAACATTTCACCCCTATTAAATGATATATAATATCTTTATGTACCTTCTTTAATAACATTGATATCTCATTTTTATTTCTCATAGGTATACAGACAACAACAGAAAAAATATGACATAAAACATTATCTAAATGTTGTAAAATGGAAAATATAATACCATGAGATTTAAAAATAACACTATGTTTGATAGCGCATAAAATAGGCAACACTATGAATAAATACAGAATGAAATATTACTAATCAAATATTATAGTTTTCACCTATATGTTAAATTTGGTGAATATAAATAAGATTAACTTCATTATATGATATATAATTTTCCTACTCAATATTTTTTTTATTAATTCTTATGAAATAAGAAATTATTTTTTCATCAACGTTATTTTATTCTCCCAAATTATATATTCTTTAAAAATAGTTTTATTGATTTATTTGAGAAAATGTTATAAATAATTTCTAGTAAATTTATAAATAATATATTATATAAAAAATATATTTTTTGAAATCATCATATTAAAATTTACTTCGAAAGATTTTTTTGTTTTTTTAATATTGATTTTCCATTTAATTATGAAAAATTCATTTTTATTGAAACTTATATTTTTATTTCATGAATTTATAATGTAATAATTTTTTATAAAATGTTTTCAATGTAAAATTATTTCTATTATGTTACTAATAGTCTAATTATATTATTAGAATCTATTTTGTTGTTGAGTTTTATATAAAAACAATATTATATTAAAGAGGTCATTTTCCTGACTAAATATTTTTTGTTATGTATTTTATTTTTATATTTAACTAATTTTTAAAACATATAGAATATGAATCAATAAATTATAATTCTATATATTAAATCTTGTAGTAATTTTTTTTAAACATGTTCCATTAATATGAACATGAACAATAAACGCTGTTCATTTTTGATGCCACAGTAAATGTAAAATTGGTCAGTTAGGGTCATAACGATTATGATAGGGCATTTAATTAATTAAAATACCATAATTTATTTCATTTCATGAGTTTTTTCATCCATAATCATTTAAATTTTAAAACATTAATTGTTTTATTTAGCTAGGATTTTTTCTTTTGTAAATTTTAAGTAAAAGGTAAAGTCAAAATTTCAATTTCTTAATATTAATATCTATAATAAGTGGCTAATTTCAATAACATTAAATTATTTTCTGATGTTAATTTTCTTATATATTTAATTTATGAAATAAATCCTTTAACTTCTTACCCAACACTAAAATAGTGTTTGTAAAAGCATTTAAAAATCAAGTAAATTATTTTTTTAAAGGTAATACTTTAAGGATTATTTATTCTTCATGAAAAATTATATTGATCACAATAACCTATAAGTTATTTTTTTGGAATAATTATATTTTAATTCCCTCAATATCATGATAAAAAAATTAAAAATTAAAATAAATGTGGTGAAGATGACAAGAATAATATTTTATGTTGAATAATATTTTATTTACTTATTTTAGAATCATAAAACTCATAAAAATGGAATATTAGGATGATTAATGGTTTATAACATCATAAATTTCTCATTTATGATCCAATTATCACTTAATATATAAAATTATAACCCTTTAATATTTAAAATTTCTTTAACATGGTTATGGTTAAAACTTGTAAATCAAATGGTTAAACAAAAATATATGTTTTTTAATAATCTAAAGACCTGTATAAATTTTACTGGTTTATTTTATTAAGACCATATCCAAATTATATTCGAATAAATGTCATTTTGGACCAATTTTACATGAGTTACACACATATTATATTATAATATTATAGGTACGTCAAATAATTACATTAAAAATCTTTTATAATAAAAAATATTTTATTAAATGATTTAAAATTATTAAAATATTATCTTTTGAAATGTAAATGTTAGGTTGTTTAATATATAATCTATTTTATATTTATGGGTAACTTTTTTAATAGAAACTCTCTAGACCCATAAAGTGTTTAAACCATTAATATCGTGGTATTTGTCAAAAAGGTTAATAAGCGTTACTACTAAGAGATAACGTTGAATACATTACAAAAACATTTCAGAATTTTATTTTATGTTATTATTTCTACTAATATTCATCTTATCTTATAATTATATTAATTTGGATTCAATTTCAACTATGATTATTTACATTAATGTAATACATTTTGAAATTCTGAAAGATCCCTTCCATTAACAAACAAAAGGGAACCTCTTATCCTATTATCCTCACACATTTTTATCCTTATATATTGGGAAAAATCACTTATATTATCCTCTATTCAATCAACGCAACATTCAGTTTTTTTTCTTTCAAAAAGAACACATTTTCAAGGCTTAAGGTGTAAACCAAAACTGTTTTCTAATTAATGGGATGTTACTCTTGACCATGAATTTAAAATATTATTTATTCTTATAAATTAAAATAATTTTATTTATTAAATTAATATAATGAGTAAAATATCTCTAAAATACATAACATTTATTATTATGATTTGACAAAAATTATTCTCCTACTAATCCTATCAAAAATGATAATGTTGCTTGTGTGTATATACAGACTACCACCTCCATGAAACAATGTAGTATTTTTTGAATTTATTGTGAAAAATGATAGTAATTATGGTATATTAAATTAATATATATTAAATATGTGATATAATAATTATTCTGGAAAAATAAATTATTTTTTACCTTCCTATCGCTCTATTCATCAAAATCATATGTCTATTTTCATGATACACACGACCTACTATATCCATGAATGATGTAATTTATTTTTTAATCTATACCAATTATCAATGAATTTAAATTTACATTTAATTAATATTTATGATATTTATATCATTTTTAAAAAATTAATAATTATTGAACCATGATTAATATACAAGTTTCATAACTATGTAATTGAAATCCGAATGAAAAATTAAAAAGTTATCACCTTGAAACAATTATTTTAATAATTAATTATTAAAATAGGATTTTAAATATTATAATTGGATAATATATGATACTATAAGTATATAAATGACTCTGGAATAGAATAATGAAAATATTAAATTTATTTTTCATTAGGATATAGTGATTTTGAACCAATTCTGACATGAAGCAAGAGATTCACATCTCAGTATGTTCTCATGATATATACGACATACTCACCACATGTTTATTTATTATGTTGTATATACTAACCATTTAATATGATATATTATGAATACTATTATTTAAATATTATTTAATATTTTATTTGAAGTTATTACTTTTACGGGGCATTTGATACAAATTTTATCAACATCGGTTAGCATTTGATTTACTATCTTATAGTATATTATGATTATTTATAATTATGTTTTTTGAGGTTATATTTTATGAAATATTTCTTAATAACCACATTAATTTATTTTTCTATGTTAATTTTTTTAAAATACATTTTTTCTTATCATATTACTCCGATTAGGTACTCAAGTGACCGAAAGAAATTTTTTTTATAAAACCTAATTTATTTCTCTCTATGGTCAAAAATATATTTTATACTATATCCATGTTTTATATAAAAATTTTAAAGAATGTATTTAATATACTAAAATGATTTTTTTAATTCATTTATACACCAAAATGAATTTTTAATATGTTATTTAAAATGAATCTCATTGTAATATTCTAAAAAAAATTATGAGTTTTTACAAAAAAATATAAAACTAATATGTGTTTAAATATATAAAACACGAATGCAATTTTTTTGATATCATAAATTTCCAATTATTTAATGATTACATAAAAATTTTCCATGAAAATTTTCATTTAAAATTCTTTTTTAATATTTGGGATTTATTTTGAATTAAAATTTTTATTTCAATGTGAACAAGGTATTTTCCTCATGAAATGTTCCAAATAATCATTTGATGGAATTATTAATTTATAATAACATCCTTTGATGTTAAATATGATTTAAATGGGATATAAATTACTGATACCATCCCTATTCATTCTATATGAGGTTTATTATTATAATGGATATTTTTTTTAATCCCTTTTATTTTCCAGGTATTACTTCTGTATGAAATGTTGGAATATTTATGAAACCCATTTATTATTCTATCAGTTATACTATGATGAAAATTTATGAATTTAGTCCCCACACCACCACAAATACACACACACACACACATATATATATATATATATATATTATTTTCATTATTTGATGGGTGGGTCCAGAATTATATATCCCCTCAATGAATTGGGTAAATATAGATTTATCATTAAATAATAATGGTTGGGTTGGGGAGTGAACCTATATTAGTAAGGGAATATATCCACTATGATAGTATTTGGACTGAACCCTCAATAATGATATAATGGACTAGGATGTGAACCCAATCAAATATTATTTTATTGGAGCTGATCCTTGATAAATGGAATGAATTTATATGATTATTTTGGTGCCAAAAATATATATAATATTCATTTGTTATGATCTCATAGCTCATGATATTTGATTCATCTGTGATTCACTTCTTATGAACTATGAATAATTATGACATGATTGAATATTATTATATAATATTTGATGGTTTTGTCTCATAAAATGTTAATATAAAGTCAACATATAGTTATTCCCATTTTATTCTTAAATTTTTTTTGATATATTTATTATTTACTATTATTGATCATCTAAGATCATTCATTATTTGGTTTACTTTCCCCATTTTATAAAGACTTGTTTTATCTATTTCTTGTTTAATATAAGTTATGGTTATGAATAATTTAGTGGGAGATAATGTAGGTTTCTCATGAGTGTGTTTTTTATGTATTCAAATTTTATGTAAACGTAAACATTTATCATTATATTATGGATCATAATGTTTTCTAAGGAAAATTAATCTAATAAAGAGTAATATGTACCTATGAAAATTATAGGTTTATAAATTTGGTATCAATTTATATTTTCATTTATATTTTGAGATTTATATGATTAAAATTTAGTGACAATCCTATTGATGATACAAATATAGGATAACATCATATTGGTTTATTTAGATATAAATGATGTGGTTTTGATAGAAATAAAACCATGTTTGAATACTATATTTAGAAGTGGTTTTGGAATAAATATGTATTGAAGTAACAACCCAGAAAATAGTAGGATGAGTATATCTCAGCCATTATTTAGGGTCAAGGTAAATGTTCCCTTACTGTAAAATTGGTTTGACACTCCCAAGTAATATTATTGGGTCAATTCACATTTTTATTTATAATCTATTAGGATAAATTGGAAGAGACAAGAACCATTGATATCATATGTTATGTGTATGTCCACATAGATTATAAATAAATTTTTAGGATCTATAAATCCCATGATTGATTTTTTATAATATATGATCTCCCATAATGATTATTGTATCATAATTCTTAGACATAAGTTTTTTTTTAATGATTAAAACTATGAGTATTTTTTCATAGTGATTTTATAGAAAATTAAATGATTGGACTCATTAGAAACAAAATTAAATAAGATCTAGAATGTGAAACCATGTAATTCTATCTAATAATTTATTTAATTATATTATTAACAAACTCAACTTGGGATAGTTTCTTGACACACCCAGTAAGTCAATGATGGTGTTCTATTAAGACCTTTTGATATAATAATTTTTAGCTTCCTAATTTTTGATAATATGTGAAGAAGTACTCAGGGGAGTATCTTAATGGAACGAGGTGATGCTTTCAATGAAGAAAAGAAAGGAATTAAATAAGTAATTAAAGAGTGAAATTAAATGATTGATAGAGGTAAATGAATTTACTTTTAAGGTAAAAATTATAGTTTATTGTATAATGTGTGTGGATCATTTGCATTATTTGTGTCAATTCCTTAATCCTAGAGTTATGTCATAGTCCAATGGTTTAGTTATGTTATTCCAATCATTAAAACGATATAATTGAAGTGTTCGGTTTTTAAATGTGGATCCTTAGTCAAAAGAAAAAATCACTTTTATTGAATTAAACAAGTAAGGTTACATAAGTCTAAAATGAGGGATTCTTTTACAATCCTTTTCGTGCAGGGGACTAAAATATATATGGAGATCATCCAAACAAGTGGTGTCATTTTTGACCCCCTTATTATAAAGACCATATAAAATGGTGTTTTCTTCAAGAAATGCATGTGTAATTATATGATTAATCTCTACGAGAGAGTGTGAAAATCTATCCACCGAATTTAGAGTGTCCATGAATGATGCACCACAATATTCCAGAAATCTTACACGATTGTGTTTGAATTGCCTTAAATCTAGATATTTTTCTATCCATTTTGTATTATGATGGTTATATCATGAATAAAATTTAGCATTTTTTATTCCAATGATGAGGCAAAGAAACGTGATACATAGAAGCAACCAAGTAGTAGCCCAAGGTAGTCCTTTTATACAGAACCACATCATGAGGGCCTCGGGATACCTTTAGAGTCCTCGTAAACATTTATATTAATCCAAACTTGTAGAGGAAACTACAAAAAGGATTCAAATATGTGATGATTTTTCCTATTTTTCCCTTCAACATTGAGGCACTGCAAGATGTTGAAATCAAAAAAAGAGTTGATGTAGTGCCCCAGCTGAATTATGGGAGATTCATGTGTGGAAGAAAAAATTCTCATACATCCCGCACGATGACTAAATAAGCCATTTTTATGTAATTAATAATTTTTATCATACCAAATCACATGAAAAATCGTAGAAACCACATCCAGGAGAAGGTGATGGATCTGAAGAGAGGCGTCAGAAGTAGAACAACACAAAATTTGATAGAATATTTAATAGAAAAGTAACCATCTATAATCAAATAGATCAATATCATATTCAAAAAGAACAGATATAGTAGATTATGAAAGAAAAATATAGATAGTTTCTCCACTATACAGATTTCAAAAACTGCATTTGGAGAAATGAGGGATCCTAAAAGATTGGAGACATGTATCAGTAGGGACCCTGTTGTGGTAAATAACCAATAAATAATAAATATTAAAGGTTTTATCAAAGTATTATTATAAAACATTAACCAAGAAAAATTATTTTCAATATTTCTAAAATAGTGGTTGTAAATGGATTTGGAGTCAGCCATGCCATTTTGAGTTGCTTCACAAATTAAAAAATCAATATTGTTTCCTATTGGATAATTATTAATGACTTGTTTAACATTATAAGAATATCAATTCTAGGAGATGTCACGAAATATTTAAAAGAGAAAGTAGTTTTCTAAGGTAAATGATTGGGTTCATCCATAAAAATCAGAGGAGCACAAGACTAGTTATCTAATAAAAAGATCATAGTTATTTCCTTTTTGACCATCCATCTAGAATTTGACATAATATTGGTGAAGGCATGTTTAATGGATAGCAATATAGAGTTCATCATGTGATTCAGGTTGAATTTCATCATCTTGTTAAGGAATATATTTTTAAGGAAAATAAGAGGAAGGGAGTCATTATAAAGTAAATTCCAAGTGTGTATATCTTGTAAGACATAGTTGAAAATTTTAATGTTTTTTATTCCAAAACCACCCTTAGTTATAGATTTTCAAAATTTGAACCAAGGGAAAATCACTGATTTTATTTCAAGAGTTCTCCCATTCTATACAATTTTTTTAGGGTTATTAATTTTTATAAGAAGGCCCATGAGCCATTTGAAAACCATCAAAGAATAAACAATTTTTTAGACAATCATAGTTTTTACAAGGAAAATTCTACCTATCATATATAGTAATTTTCCATTCCAATCAGATAATTCATATTGAATTTGGTCAACAATCATAGAGAATTAACTACCTTTTGGTATGCCACAAAATATTTGGACACCAAGGTAGATTAAGGGAATGAACCTTCAATTAGACCTAGATTTTTAGTAATGTTGGTGTTTTTATTAGCTTGGAACCATTTTCTAATGAAAATAAAGGATTTATCACAATTGATGGATTGACCAGAGATTTCATCATAATGAGAAAGATCAGCCTTAAGAGTTTGAATATTTATTTTACATATTTATAATAAAAGAATTATATGATCCCTATAGAGGAGGTTCTTGAGCGTAGTCAGATTCTTAGTGGCATGGATATGAATAATTTTACCTAACTCGACTAGAAAATTGAGCATTATTATTAAGTAGTCTTCTAAAATAGAGAAAATAATGACATATAGGGGATTACTTGTCTAACACATTTGGTGCAATTAAAGTATCCCTTCAGAGATCAATTAATCAGAATAGAGATGTGGGACAAGTTAAAAAGTGTTCTAATTCAGCTAATAAAGAGATCATTAAAACCAATGATTTATAAGACCTTGTAAATAAATATCTAATCAATGGTATCAAAAGCATTTATGATGTCATTTTTTATGGAAATACATCCTCTTCAATTTTTTTATATATTAGAGCATTCATAGGCAAGGTAGTTACTGTCTTGAATGGTTCAACCCTTACAAAAAACCAAATTGATTAAATGAGACAAATTTGTTCGAGATTGTGGAATGTATATTTTGAAGAAGCATAGTAATGATTTTATAAACGGTGTTGATAAGTGAAAAAAGTATGAAGCGATTGATCTCATTGGAATTATCAAAATTAGGGATCAATTTATGGAATTGGTAATTAAAACTATGATGAAGAATACCCATGAAAAATAATTTTTAACCAAACTACAAACATCCAACTATAAAACACCCCATTAGGGTTGAAGAAAATATGCTAAATCTATCGGGCCCAAGAGAACTATCGGAATTTAAATTGAAGATGGTATCCTTAATCTTAAGATCCAAAATAGTGCTAGGGAGGACCGAGTAATCCTTTTCGTTAACAATAATATTAATAACATCATGAAGAATATTTTAATATATTTTATGACCATTGAAAATATTGGTAATGTAAGAAACGAAATGATTAGTAATACTACATTTATATAAATGATGTTTTCCCCATATTTATAAAAAGAGAGGGGCCTAAAATATTTTTTATTATTTGGAGAAAATTGTTAAACATAGTTTTCTTATCTCTGTATTATACCTATTTAGCTCTAAATATATTCTTCTGAATGTGATCCTTGTGGAAATGTTTTTGAAGCGCTATTTTAGAATTATATTTTAGAAGTGTTATATCAATGATATTATGAATCTGAAAACATATAATCATTATTCTATATAGTTATTTAATTAATAATATTATTTAATATATTGAATGATATTAATAAAATATAAATGGGATTTAATGATAATGTAATATTTTATTAAAATAACATCATTTTGGTATAAATAACCATTTAGGTGATGAAAATTTAGAAAATAATGTTTTTTTAGATAAAGAGATGACTGATATAGAAAAAATAAATTGGATTTTATTTAAGAAAATAAATTTATTTCTAATTAAATGAAAATGTAATTTATGTAATAATTGATGATGTTTACATCATTTTTGGATTTATGAACCTTATTCAATATTTTATCATATTATTTAAGAACTAAGGATTTTTTTTATATATGGAAGATTATATAATTTTATGTGAGGTTAACTTATGAGTTATGGATACCATCAGGGGTTTATAATTTAAAATATAATAATATGTTTAAAGTTATAGATAGCCATTTTGGTTTTACGTGATGGTAATTTAAGTGGATTAATAGTATTTTAGGACACATTTATTAAAAAAAACCCTTGGGTTTAGTATATGTATTAAGAATAAAGAATTTATATTTTATAGATAGTTCATGGTATCCTTTAAGGATTATGTGATATTTGAGGTTAAGTTATTTGTGGTTTATTATAATTTATTTACATATGTTTTATTATAAAGTTAATTTGGGTATTTAAAATTGATTTAATGATTAAGTGATTAATTTTATTTTTGAAATTTATTTCCATATTTTTTAGGAATATTATATGATTAGTTTAAATATAATTTTATTAGATAATATGGGATTTAATTTATGAATTTTGGATTAATTGTTTTTTCAAATATATATGATTTTATTGTGCCTTTATTCTTCACATTGGTTCCCTAGAACCAACATATATATTTCTTTTTTAGATGTTTTATTATTAAATATTTTTTTGATCACATCTAGATTATTATTCTTGATTATATTTGTATGTGATAAATTCCTTAGTATATATGTCTCACAGAAAGGTCTTAGTCATTCCAGACTATAATGAAAAGCTAGTAGTTGCAATAAATTATTCATGACCCATGTTCTATGTCTGATGATATGATATGATGGGTGATATATAATAAAATATATGAGGGTAGGATTCTTATATGAAATTGATACACCCTCTCTTTATGTTCACCCTTGGTAATATATAAGATAATAGATTATGAAAATAGAATCATTAAAAGGAAATCAGAATTTTGATGTGTCATTTGATGTTCTTATATATTGATTTTTGTATTGATCTTTATACATTATTATTATCATTAATGGATATCATGAATAATTTTATTTGATGTATTTATGAAAAGAATTATGTTATATATTTATAGTGAATTGTGTTATGTTTTTTACTTCATAAATGATATAACATTAATGGATAATGTGAGAATGGATTTAACCATATTTTTCATTGATTTTTTGTCAATATCACAACCATTTTGACGGGAATGCAACCACATGAGTAAATTCATTCCATGATGTTATATGGGTGAGTTTATTTCAAGATATTAAAATAATGATACATTAATCATATATATTGATATAACCAACATCAATCCTACTTTATTTGTAATATTTTGATAGAAGGATTATATATCATATAAAAGTTTTGTAGGAGGTAAGAATTATTTGTGATGATTAATTATTTTTCTATGGATTTCTATTTATGTTTCTAGATGAATCTTGTGTCTCTTAAGTGGTTATGCCTAATAACACTGAGAAATAATCATAGAGGGACAGACACTGAGTGCATCAACAACCTCAGTTAAATTATAGTTTTTCAATTTAGAATGTTGGAATAAAGAAGGAATTTTCTTTTTTTTTGAACATCTTAATTAAATAATAAGTAATTAGATATAATAAGTGAGTTAAATAAATAATAATAAATATTTTTTCATTTTTTGGTGACAATAATTTTTATTATATTCATTGAAGTATACTTTCAGTAAGTATTTTTGTTAAATAAGTTGTTATTAGTCATGGATCGATATATTTGGATGGGGGAATGTGGACTGAGTTTAAGGGTATAATTGGAAATCATATAAAATATATTTATTAATATTATATATGAATTTGATATTAATTTTTTTTACTATTAATAATTATATTATTGTGAGTCATAGGGTAACCTAAGAATTATAGAGGTGGAAATAAGATTGTGTTTTATTTAGCACCCAAAACCTACACAAATAAATATCTAATTATCTCTCCTTCCAAAAACTTTGTGAACAACTAAAAGAGTGAAAATATATCATTCCCCGCTGAGAGACCAATATATATAGAGCACGCATCCCCCTTAAATCCCTCGAGGTAAATAGAGATCATTATGAGTTCATCCTTTCTTGAGAAAAATGCAGCTATGATCAACCATAAACAACACAGGTGATCAAGGTCGTTGGTGATTGAACCTGGAATTTATATGGTGTCATTTTGAGATTTTTATATACATTTGGATGACATATATAGGGATTATACACTTGGTTCCTATATCTTAGTTATGGTGAAATGATATTTTTCTATTCTGAATCATCAACAACATAAAAATTACCTATTAGATATTATTCATTATCCTCTCAAAAATGAAATATAAATTATACACAATGATCATTCATTTTTTGTTTCAATGTATAATTGTACTCATGTAATATATATTATTTATTGGATTGGATGCTTTGATCATCTGAAGAAACCATTACATGTGATTCGAGACTAAAATATGAGTAGGTCATACAAGAAAATGACATATCTGCTATACCCCAAACCATTAGGTTCTATCAAAGAGGTGACCTGATGAATTTTTATTTATTGAATTTTATGGTATTGGGTACATGTTTTTTTTTACTTCAAAAATTTATTTTAATATCTGTAATCTTCATTTATTATCTTTCTTCTTTGTAAATAACATAACCATTAATTAGTTAATGATTAATAATGATGAAGTATTTGGTATACACTATATAGAGGTGACAATAATTCTACCAGTAGAAAATAATAGTACAAGGAATATAAATCAAATATACTTGTCATTAAATTTTTTCACATGTGTGTCTCATGAAAATGAAAGACATATTTTACCCAATTAGGTATAATATCTGACAGATGTGGGTTAGCGTTTGGATCCAAACAGATTAGAACACAACGTGTATAACTGCACTCCATCTGATTTCCTTATATGTTGTTTAGCCCCAATATTATACTGATACAGAATACATGGGTCTCTTATCAGTTTATGTATCAGATACACGACATAGGGACTGACATGTCCTGAAGCACATATTTCACAACTTGTGTATTCCCCATAATTTCTGTCTTGTTATCTAAATTATACAATGATTCAATGTACCAAATAAAATGATTGAAATTGTATTTTTGTTTATTAATGTGTGGATGATCAGAATTTTAGACCATCCCAGGTGTGTGATTTGTTTATTTTGATTTGATATTTTAATATAGACATATTATTATTATTTATGGTGTGATATCTCAAAATTTATTTATAATTTTTTTAATTATGTGAAATTATTTCGAGATCGTGAAATCTAAAGAGACTTGATTTTGAGGTCTGGAGTTCCTGGAATGATCCATCGAAAAAGATTTTATGCTTTAAATAGTGTGTGTGAGTGGTTTTCCTAAAAAAGTGGAATAAATATTATATGGGTGCCTAGATTAGAAATCTGAGGGAACCATTGCGTTTCTGAAGGATACTTTACCCTTGGTGTGACTTATGATCAGTCGGAGCATGCATCTCGTGAGAAAACACAAAAATGGAATAACCGTAAATAAAATAATTAAATAAAATTAAATTACTGTTCAAATGATTTTAACTCACGAATGGTGACTCATATTAAAAATCTAAGACCACCACTGAGCTCATGAGGGTATGCTTTCCTTAGGTAGATACTATCATTGGTTGGTGGGGGCCACCAGTGGATATTAGTTATTGGCCATAAATAAATTTATTAAGTGAGAATTATTTTATAGTAATATTTGTAACATCTAAACGGTAACTAGGATTGAAAATTCGAGAGTATCATTGAGATAGTGACATAATTTTCCCTTTTTGGAGAGACTATCCTTGACCAGCATGTGTTGAGGGTGACCCTTTATAATTTTTGAACTTTTTAAATGTTCATTCAGTAAACTTGAAGGTGGCATTTTCTAACTTTTGAACTCGTGACCAGAATTTAAATCTAAATAAACCGTTGAATTCGAAGCACAAATATTCGCATAAGAGAGGCTTTACTTCAACCTTAGTGGGTTGGGGGGAAAATCTAGTTTTTATACTTTAAATAGAAAAATAAAATTACCTGTAATTGTTATTTTATTTTTCTCTAATGGTTGAGCAGTGATGGTGGGACCACTGAATTGTCAATCTATTGAATGGATTGACCCTTTTTTTGGAATATAATTTGTTGAGAGATGGGAGGTGCATTAATTAACTTATTAATGAACCTCATTAAATCTACGTTGCATTAAAATCTCACCCTATATCTATTTAAATTGATCTCTGGATGGGTTTTTTACACGGCTTCATCATGCGAGGATCCTCTGGTGAAGTATTGTGACATATTCCATTTACGAGGAACAAAAGCATGGATGAAATTGGAGGGATTGATCCAGAATCGACGAAAGCTATCAAATTCAAAATGTGATGACTCTTCACCATCCACAATTTCGACCTCATCCAATAGTTCTTGATGTTGGGGGATTATTATTAATGTTATATTTTATGAATAAAATATAGTTTTCCCTAGCTATAATGTTAGCCCGGAGGGCGTGGGCCAAACAAACAAGACCCAGACCCTCCTCCATTTCATTTCTTGATTTGTTCTTCTTGGGGACGATTTTCAACTCAATAGAATGTGGAAAATGGGAGGCATGCAATGAAGGTGGCATCCCAGTAGGTCTATAGGCGCATCTGAAAGGACGAATGGACCACTAGAGCTCACATGGTGGCCTGCAGAAGATAAGCCGGTGTGGCATCGGTGCTGCGGCATCGGTGATCAGTGTTAGCGGAGAAGGTGGCGACTGGTTCTCACCAGTTGCAGATGATGTTTGTGCCGCTTGTCACACTTGAAGATGGATGCATGGTCGACATATGGTCGGTCGCAGTGTAGGGAGGTGGCACGCTTTTACGTGCCACAGTGATACAGGACACAACTTTAAAGTCATGGAAAAAAAGAGGGGATACACTCCCTATAGGTCTCGTGGACAACCTTGTAGCGCCACCTAGAACTGCCAATCAAAGAGTCGAACGACTCTTTGAGCCATCAGGGAGATGGAATGCACGACCCCCATGTGTGTCATGTCAGCCTGTGGGACAAGCCACTATGCCCCAGTGGGACGAGCTTGCCAGAGCCCAGCCCAATAGGGTCGGGCCGGTTTGGCCCAGACTGAGTGGGTCCGACTAGGTAGGACCGGACCCGAACCCCTCTGGGGCCCATATATTCTTAAATGGCCATATATAGAAAACTATATGGTCATTATATGAACCATCTACGACACTAATATATTTAGAGGGATATTGTCCATTTGAGATACTCAACTAGAGTTTTGGATAAAATTAGAGTGCGTCCAGGTTGGATTGACCGAGAATCCAACCAGGCCCTTGGCACTGAAGTGACCATAAAATACAGACTAAGTATTCGGTTGACGCACTGTCTATTGTGTTGGAACCCTTATTAAATTACAGATCATTGGGTAATTTCCATGTGGGACATCAAGCTAATTGAAATACGATCGATGACGTGAGATGTGGTTTCTCCCCTAAAAACAACTGTACTATGATCGGGAATCCTATGGTTGGATAAGATGTGAAGAATGAAGAGTGATTATATGTGAATCAGCACTGAGGGGTTATTTTTGAATCAAGTCCAAGGGATTCTTTGTGAATCAGCACCCAGTGATATCATGTGAATCAGCACCGAGTGATTCTGTGTCAATTAGCACTAGGCGATTTTGTGTGAATAAACACCCAACGATTCGGTATTAATCAACACCCAATGATTTTGTGTGAATCATTATGGACTTATTATATGTGAATCATCACCCATGGATTCTTTGTGAATGAGAACCCATTAATTCCATATGAATCAACACCCCGTGATTCTATGTGAATCAGCACCGGGTGATTCAGTGTGAATCATCACTGAGGGATTCTATGTGAATCAGCACCGAGTGAATCTATGTGAATCAAAAAACAGCAATTCTATGTGAATTAACACCTAGAAATTCTGTTTGAATCAGTACTGAGCAATTATGTGTGAATCATCACCCAGCGATTCGGTGAATCAGCACCTATCAATCTGTCGTGGGTCTTGCAGGGGTTAGTACCTATCGATCCAATTTCGGTATTTACGGGCTTAAAACCTATCAAACCAGTCTGGGTATTACAGTGATTAGTACCTATAGAGTAAAGGAGGTTCAGATCATGTGTGAGTCAGTGGGGGTTAGTACCTATCAATCATTTGTGCATAAGATACTGTACAGTCAGTAGTAGTGCCTCATGACAGAATAATATGATCTTGATTTACGAAAAATCATTTGTACATCTATATTATAGTTATACTTGGTTTTGACATAAGTCATTACCTTTGTTCATTTTTATTGATATCATGTTTTGTGGTTTTTTCATTGTGGAATTCTGAGATACCTTCGAGGGCCTCGGTTTCCCTACTAGGTATTGTTATATGCACCCTTTCCCGGGCACAACCCGCACCTTGTGGTATCTTTTGTAGAGGTTGAGTAGCTTAGATTAGAATATTGTAGCCAGGACTAGGTGGTTCATGGAGGATACTAGTTGACATGGATAGCTATGGAGACAAGTTGTACCTACCCTTCAGGCTGGATCCCCGATGGACGATCTCAAGATATTTTTTCTATTTTCGGTTATTGTTATATCTTTTCAGTTTGGCTTATATTCCAGACCATTTAATTGCAGTACTTATTATTTCACATAGCTGTTTTTTGACCTTACTCTTTAATTTTTTGTTTACTTTTGCGTAGTGTACCCTGCTTCTGTGGGTACATTTTTTAAGGCAATGCCTTCCCTTCTTTAGGAAATTCTTTTCTGATGCTAGTCGCCAACAACTGGCCAATGGAAGAAGGGCATGGTGTAGTCCTGGAATGATCGCCAGGGATTGTGGTGTGACAAAGAGGTATCAAAGGTTGCAGGTTCTACCATAACAATAAAGAGTTTATGTTTTCAATGGAGCAATAGTGTTAAGTTTCATGAGATCGGGTTTTAGTTCTGTGAGTCTAGAGTTGGTGCGGTGACAGACATATGCATACACTAGGACCCTGAATTCTGATTTTTGACTCGATACAGTAAAACAATAGTTACATGTGTTTTGAAAATGATGTTTTCTATTTTATCTATTTGAGTTAGCTCACCATGAAGAACTTATTAATTGTGGTTCATCTTCATTCTCTTTTAAGATTCCTCTACTAAGACAGCCTGTCAGGATTCCAATCTGTTACCATGATGATGGCCCATAGTGTGATGAGTCCTTGGTACAAGTAGTGTTTCCTAAGATGGTAACATTGGGAGGTGTACCATCAACACCACTTCCTGTTGGTCAGTAGTTACTACCAGAGCTACTGGTACAGGAAACATATAGGCTCAATTCCATACACGAGTTTTAGTGATAGACACACATTAGGTTCTGATGTGAGCCTGATGCATATGTGACTAAAGACTGGCCTGATGTGGATACCGAGTTTCCGTCTAGCCAAGGAACCATTAGATTAGGTGGTGGTCCTAGCAGTTAGCATTATACATGTCTTTGTAGTGAGATGGCAGGGTTCTGATTAGCCCTAACTTACGATGAGGTGACCTTTCTATGGACAGATCATGAGAACCTTCTTACGTGAAGGGGTATATTTCCATAAAAATATAAGGGGTATGTGTTCCAAAGAGCTTATATAGCTTCGTCAATATGAATTTTCAGTAGGTAAGTATTCATCAAGGCCTACTAACCATTTCAAGTACTCGGGGAATACGATTCAAACAATGTTTTAGGGATCGGACCTCCGAGCGATATGTGTTTATGGACATCTGAGTAGAAATTATTTCTCTATGCATTCCTACTTATATTAGGGTTCTAGAGAGTAACTATGTGGTTGAATGTTCTTTTACTGAGAAGCAATTTTCAGTCAATGTCAGCAGTAGGAAAGAAGGAAACTGATGTCGGTCTCAGAAACGTAGGTGTGTAAAAAAATTCGGGAAGAGGATGTGATGGGAATAGATGAATCTATGGCAAAGAAGACGTGGAAGAAAATCTATGGGAGTAACATGAGGTGGTATATATTTGAAATGTTACAACCACTAGTCCAAAGTGGTCCACACCTGGCTTAGGGAGCTGGAGGATGCAAGAAGAGAGTAGCTGCATGCGGTCAAAGAGTGTGGCACAAGCGCTCCATTAATGATTCAAGGTAGGGTCTGTGTCTACTACTAGTAGCCATAATAAATAGACATAGGTACTAACCAATCCTTCTTGTCATGAATAATGTTAAAGACATATTGTTTCTGGTTAAACCATTGACTTGACCCTTATGTCTGGAGATACCTATGAATAGAGACTTGATAATCACACTTTTGCCGACTGTGTGATCTCACCCTTGAGGTGTTAGTATCAGTTGGAACCTCTTGGTGGCAGCATATGGCCTTACGACATTTGTTTAGGAATGGACTGGTCATCCATAGTTCATGCTCAGATTGGCTGTTTTAGGAAAAAAGGTTCTTGTATATCTACATTGTTGGAGTGAGGTTTTCCATAGTAGGATAAAAGGAAACCTAGATAGCATGGGAAAAAATATTTCATAGGAGGGTGCAACTGATCACTCTTGAGTGGGCCAGCCTTATCCTCATAGTAGTAGGTTTTTTTATTTTTCAGTTCCTAGTAGTAGTGGTGGAGTGTGGGAAAATCCTTTCAAAAAATGTTTCCAATATTACTTCCTTTTAGGGATACACACATATACATTGACATGTACCCAGGTATGGAACCAATATCTACAACTTCATATCGGATGGATTTCATTGATCTCTGTGATCATAGAGTATATTTGGTTGAATGGTTTATTGTTTACTCCAATAAAAAGAGTCCTATGTATATATTCATACAGAATGACCGGAACCTGAGATGGAATCTAAGGCTGTAGTTCCACTAGAACTACGACTTTGAGATAGTCTACACTCCTGGGAAGGGGAATGTCATGGAAGATGCACTCAGTAGGTGGTATGGGTTATAGTTGCTGACTGAGTAGACCGAGCAGCTAGCCACTTTGTAGTTATCCTCCATGAATAGTGATGGAGCAACTTACCTCCATTATATGACTATCACTCCATGAATCCTTCAGAGAGTTCAGTAGACCTAGATTTGGGATGTTGACGGCGCGGCCTGATGTGCTCAAATAGCTTCAGGGAAGTCTACTGAAGGATTTTCTGAGGGTAGAGAGCATGTCTATAACGACCCATACTTTACATATATTGTTAATACTTCAAAATTGAAGCTTACTTATTACAACATATGAAAAAAACCACAAAGGACCGTATAGGTATAGTGTCTTTAGAAACTGGGAAACATAAACAACTGGTTCATAAATCTTCTACAGTGTCTCCCATTTATTTCATCATATCTAGGGTCCCTTTTATCATATTCTACTTAATATCCATCTTCCTGCCCTGGGGAAAAGAAAACATAAAAGGGTGAGCTCAGATGCTCAGCAAAGGAAAATAAAGGAAATAAAAATCATATCATATCTTTTTGAAAATCATAACCTGCAAAAGAGATCATAAAATCTTAACATGGAATAAATCATAGAATTGAAAATGAGATCCCCATAATCATAAAATGAAACTTGAAACTTTGTGTCATGCACACATAATCATGGAAAATCATTTCTTGTTAGTCATGACTCATTTCCAAGACTATCTTAGTGGACAAAGTCCCTTTCTAAACCGAGTCACCCTCGTTCCAGTCTTGTTTCACTGAACCGGTATAACCTACCGTTCCAGCCATGTCTATCTCATGATATATAAAACCTTTACCCAATGCATTGGAGGGAGATATAGGTCCCACCCATCTTATAATGAATCCTTTCTTATGTGTGCCACATAATCATAAACCATACATCATAGTGTAATCCACGTAATAAAAATGGGATTCTTAAACAACATGACATCATAAAACAATTCATATAAGATAAAGGAATTCATAAAAATGTTTCCATCACAAAATAATCAAATCCATGTATTAATAGGGATAAAAACAGAACCCTTTTATTGTCTTAGATGGAAAATAATTTTGATAAAATACTTGAACTCCATTCTTGAGGAAAATATCCTTTCTACTTCAAAAACATTTATCCTTTCATAACATGTCATACAACTTTAAAATAAAAGAAGTTGATTAAAAAAAACTTGAAATCTTTTAAAGGAAGATTCTTGTAAAAAATGTTTTAAAAATCCATTCATGCCGTATAAGTTAAAAAAAACATTCTTCGTACTTTTGTCGGAAAAGTCAAAAAGTACCTCGTACGAAAAACGACAAAAGATTCCTTTCATATCTTTTACTAAAAACTCACCGAAGGGTAAAATTGGATATAAACTATTGTATAAGGATGGAAATAATATTACATATTGAGGGAACATGGATTTGGATGATAAAATACACCCCAGTAATTACCAAAGTAAAAACAATCTCGGATAAAAGTGAGATTGTGATATTTCCCTTACCTTAGGTCCGGTTTTCTTTGTACGTGTCCGAAGCTCCTGTATAATGGTTTAAATAATGTTATTGACTTATTCCAGAATCATACATATTGATATGATATCATATATGGTCATATTGTTAGCTTCTTGTTAGTAATATTTCATTGTTACTTGTTACTCGGGTCTTTATTGCCTTTTGTTCTTATGCGTGTTTTGCCGAATACATTCTTATTCTTCTTTTAAGGTTATAGATACCTTATATACAGAATGGTATTAGTGTAACATATATCATATTTATTCATTCAATTCATTTATATAATTACTATGTAATGATGATCATGTAGAACGAGTCGCATCACAACGTGGAGACGGTATTCCGTACGTACGCACGAGTGATGATATCGTTCCTATGATCGTGGAACTGTATTGGAGTATATATATATTATTTCAGTATCAATATTACTTTATAATAATCATAAATAGTTACTTATTACACCATTATACCCATCCTTGTAAAGTGTTGGTGGAAAAATAGATTACACCACGGCGTGGAGACGGTATTCCGTACGTACGCACGCACGGTGATTTCAATTTTCCGTGGGATGGATAGAAGGTGAATTAGGGTTGTTTCATATTTATAATAACATATCAGTATGTAAGTAATACTGATGTTATTACTTTATCATGAAACAACTAAATAAGAAGAAGTTGAAGAAGAAAGAAATTGAAAAGATCGGTAATGGATATTACCTCTTCTTTGGAACGCCTCTTTGAATCCTCCACTTAGGGAACTAAGATTGGTCTTTGAAGAAGACCAGGACCTCTAGAATTATTCTAGGGAAGTGGAGGGGAGAAAATGGCAGGGGTTTGCCGAGCTTGAGTTCTCAAATTGGTGTGAGGAGGAGGGGGAGGAGGTGCCCTTTTATAAGGGAGGAGAGGGGCACCTTAGGAATATCTCAAAATATTATTTTATATTAAAGTCAAAATCGGTTTATAATGGTTCCAAAGGGTCTTATTTCGAAGCAAAAGTGGGGATGGGTCGAAATCCTATCAACCAATAGGATTTAGTCAAGTTTAGGGTATTATTTTAACCTTATCAATTAGATTTAACTCTAAGTTAAATAATTTAACTTTTACCGTGTCTTTTTGTTTTCTTTCACTATATGGTTAATACACTTACTATAACATGCCAAACGAACCCCAAATTGTTTATTATTAATATATATATCCTTATCTAAGTCATTTGGCCGAACCTTAGATTTTTAGTAATAAAATAACAATTAATAATATAATATTGGATTTAAAAACTATTTTGTGTCAATTTTGACACTATTTGATATATGATTTTTTTGAAAGTCATAACAGAATTATATGTTCAAACCAAGTTGATTACATCAACATTGATATATCATAGTAACCTAGAAAATTAGTGGAATTCATAAAAAGTCTCAAATTACATTTATTTTGGTGTTTATAACATCAATTATGTCCATATTTCATTAATAAGATAATTACTGCATCATCATTGTGTCATAAATAAATTAAATTATTTAATGTCTAAAAATTACTAATAAAATACCATTACGTAGGAAATATTTTTAGCTTTCTAATTAATATTCATAGTCGAATTTATCATATGTATAACCCCATATTAAAAATGATTTACTTATTAAACTTTGATTTTAACTATTTTAACCCTTCTTTAAATAAATTAATAATAAATGTCCTAATCTAATCCAAGTGGGCCTAAATGGTAATTTTTTTATTCCTAAGTTTGTTTTTGGTCGAATTACACTTGTCCAATAGAATTAGGACATGCGTTAGGGTAATATTAATATCATATTTACCCTTAGTTACCCTATTTACTATTAACTGCGGTAAAAAAAGTAAAAAGTTACTATTCACCAAAAAATTATTTTTATCTCATTGAACCACATTTTACTTACTGATATCAACCGTGTCTCTCGGATTTTTGAAATTCCATTCACAGAAGCGGTAAAATTATGTTTTATGCAAAATTCAGTTTTTAACCTACCACTTAGTGGTTTCACTATTCATCAAAAATTGAAAGTTTTCAGAAAAATACCAAAATTTCACCCTAGGCTAATTTCGATATTCTGAGTCCAAAAATGAAGTCCATTTTGAAAAATAAAATTTATAAAATTTCAAAAAGTGGTTATTACTATTCATAACGGCTAGTTTTAATAGCATATTGTTGTTTAGTGAAACTCGGTATTGCGTACGACGCAAGCTATCGAGGAAGGTCGCGATTGCGTGTAAAGTAAGCCAAGCAAGTGTGTAGTGAAAGATTCCTTTGCTGATATATAAAAACAAAATATTACTCATAAAAATCTCAGGTGTTACATTCTACCCCCCTTAAAAAGAATTTCGCCCTCGAAATTCGTCACTTTGTAACAAACAGATGAGGATACTTCTCTCTCATCATATCCTCAATCTCCCATGTAGCTTCTTCTAATTGGTGGTTCCTCCATAAAACTTTCACCAAGAGAGTGGTCTTGTTTCGTAGGACTTTTTCGCTACGATCCAGAATCTCTATCGGCTGTTCTTCATAAGAAAGATCTTGCTCTAGTGGTACAACTTCTGAGCTGAGTACATGTGAAGGATCTGGTATGTACTTTCTCAGGAGAGATACATGGAACACATCATGAACTTGAGAGAGATTCGGTGGAAGCGCCAATTGGTAAGCTAACTTTCCAACACGATCCAGTATTTCAAAAGGACCAATATATCTAGGGCTCAACTTCCCCTTCTTTCCAAATCTCATAACCCTCTTCCAGGGAGATATTCGTAAGAACGCTTTATCACCCACTTCAAACTCTAGGTCTTTTCTTCGGTTGTCGGCATAACTTTTCTATCGACTCTGAGCTGCTCTTATGTGTTGTTGAATAGATCTGACCTTTTCTGCCATTTCATCAATGAGATCAGGTCCTAATAGCTTTCTTTCCCCAACTTCATCCCAGCAAGTTGGAGTCCTGCATTTCTTTCCATAGAGAGCTTCATAAGGATCCATCTGAATACTGGAGTGAAAGCTATTATTATAAGAAAATTCCACCAAAGGTAGGTGTTGATCCCAACCTCCTTTGGAATCCATAGAGCAAGCTCTCAACATATCTTCTAGGGTTTGAATTTGTCTTTCAGACTGACCGTCTGTCTGGGGATGAAAAGCAGTGCTGAAACTCAACTCTGTATCCAGAGTATGCTGAAGACTTCGCCAGAACTTCGAGGTAAATCACGGATCCCGATCAGATATAATAGAAAGTGGTACTCCATGTAATCTTACCACTTCCTTTACATATATCCTGGCAAGCTGATCTAGAGAGAAATCCTCTCTAATAGCAATGAAGTGTACAGACTTTGTAAGACGATCAACTATGACCCAGATAGCATTATTGCCTTTGGATGTTTTAGGAAGTCCTGTGACAAAGTCCATAGTGATGTTTTCCCATTTCCATTCGGGTATGGGTAATGGTTGTAACATCCCCTTAGACTTTTGTCTCTCAGCTTTAACTTGTTGACAAACCAAGCATCGAGAGACATATTCAGCAACATCTCTTTTCATGCCATCCCACCAGAAGTACTCTTTCAGGTCTCTATACATCTTCGTGCTTCCAGGATGAATAGAGAATGATGAACTATGAGCCTCATCCAGAAGCTCCTTCTTTAATTCGGGGATGGGAGGAACACAAACCCGATTCCTGAACTTTATTATCCCATCAAAATCAAGGTTGAATTCAGGAACATTTCTCACCTTCTTTTGTAACTCGTCATCTTCTTTCTGTGCCTCTTTAATCTTCACATGTATAGATGGTTGAACATTCATTTGAGAAAGATAAGATTTTTCCCCTTCCATTATAATTCCAAGATCCATCCTTTGTAAATACATAAATATTGGATCTTTTGTGATCCTCATCATGGATAAAATAGCATGGTCTTGTCGACTTAATGCATCTGCCACCTTGTTTTCTTTCCCAGGGTGGTAATGAATTGAGCAGTCATAATCCTTAATCAGCTCCAACCATCTTCTTTGGCGCATATTCAGCTCCTTTTGTGTGAAAATATACTTTAAACTTTTATGACCAGTATAAATATCACACCTTTCACCATAAAGGTAATGCCTCCAAATCTTTAATGCAAAGATTACCGCAGCCAACTCCAAATCATGTGTTGGGTAATTTTGCTCATGGATTTTCAACTGTCGTGAGGCATAAGCTATCACCATATCATTTCGCATAAGAACACACCCCAATCCCTTCTTGGATGCATCACTGTAGATCACAAACCTTTCTCCACTACAAGGCAGTGTGAGCACAGGCGCACTGGATAACCTTCTATTCAACTCCTTGAAATTCTCTTCACATTACACTGTCCAGACAAACTTAACTCCTTTCCGAGTCAACATGGTGAGTGGATTAGATAATCGTGAAAAATCTTTTACAAAACATCAATAATATCCAGCCAAACCAAAAAAACTTCGAATCTCAGTTACTGTTTTTGGTCTCGACCATCTTTCGATAACCTCTGTTTTTGCTGGATCCACGGATATCCCCTCTTTTGAGATTATGTGACCCAAAAATGCAACTTTTTGAAGCCAAAATTCACACTTGGTAAATTTGGCATAAAGCTTCTCCTTTCTCAGGGTCTTCAATATAATTCTCAAGTGATCTTCATGCTCTTCCTTGCTCTTTGAATAGACAATAATATCGTCTATAAAGACTACCACAAATTGATCAAGATAGTATCTAAAGACTCTATTCATTATATCCATGAAGATAGCAGGGGCATTAGTAAGACCAAATGGCATCACTATAAATTCATAGTGTCCATACCTTGTACGGAAAGCCGTCTTTGGTATATCCTCCCTTTTGACCCTTAATTGATGATACCCTGAACGAAGATCAATCTTGGAAAAGTATTGAGCTCCGCGTAGTTGGTCAAATAAGTCATCAATGCATGGGAGAGGATATTTGTTCTTGATAGTGATCTTGTTAAGTTCTCGATAATCAATGCAGAGTCTCATTGATCCATCTTTCTTCTTAACAAATAGAACAGGTGCTCCCCAAGGTGACGCACTAGGGCGTATGAATCCCTTATCAAGATTCTCTTGGAGTTGCTTCTTCAATTCCTGCAACTCAATTGGGGCCATTCTATAAGGTGTCTTTGAAATAGGCAATGCACCCGGTATGAGTTCTATTGAAAACTCAACTTCACGATTTGGTGGAAGACCCGGTAATTCCTCCGGAAAGACATCATCAAACTCTCGTACAATGGGCATATTATTAATCGTGAGTTTCTCACCAACCATTTGAGATAAATAACCTTCATTTAGTGGAATCAAGACCCATAAGATGGAAGGAATTTCCACTGGAAGGTTATGTTCATCCTTACATTGATAGACGATCGTAGATTGATCTGGAATATGAAATGTGACTTCCCTTCTTTGGAAATTGATATGAGCTCCATGTAGAGAAATCCAATCCATGACAAGAATCACATCAAATTCCACTAAAGGAAGGATCACAAGATTTGCAGGAAGCACTTTCCCACAAACTTCGATCGGAGAAGAATTATAAACATTTGATGCGACTGTTGTGCCATTAGGTGTTGTCACAGCTAACTCAAAATCTAATTGTTGAGGTAATACGGTGATACCCTTAGAAAATTCATTAGAAATAAAAGAGTGGGTGGATCCAGAATCAAATAAAACATTTGCTACTTTAGAGTGGATGGTATGTGTACCTTTCACCACTTCGTTATCGTACTCCACATCGCTGATAGAAATTGCATGTGACTTTCCTTTGCCTTTAGCCTTAAGATTTTGTTGACGTCGACCATCATCATCAACCCTTGGATTTGGGCATTGATTGGCATAATTCCCCATCTCCTTGCACTTGAAACATTGAAGTGTAGTAGGTTCATTCTGTGTATCCCTTCCTTTTTTTGCATCATTAGACATCTTCTTCCCATTATCGCGGCATTCAAATGCCCGATGACCTTCCTTTCCACATTTAAAACATTTACTTGTCCCTTTAAGACAACTCCCTCCATGTTTCTTTCCACACATTGAGCATAAGGGAAAGTTCATCTTCTTTTTAGTGTGCTCTTTAGATTTTCCTTTGAATTCCATCTTCCTCTTCTTATCAAACCCATGTGACTGATGGGTTACTCCAATCTCCATCTTGACTTTGAGAGCACATCGAACGATTTCCTCGTAGCTATTGAAGTCCCTTATGGCTAACGCCCTTCGAAGACTTGGTTTTAAGCCACTAACGAATCGATCGATCTTACTCTCAGGTTGGATAATAATACCAGAAGCGTACCTTGCAAGTCTTGTAAAATTTGCTTCATAGGTACCAACAGATTCATCATCCCTTTGCTTCAGTTCAAGGAACTCTTTCTCCATCTTTGTTCGGAGAATACGAGGGAAGTACTTATTGAAAAATAAGTTCTTGAACTCGTCCCATTCCATAGACTCAATTTCACCCCTTTGCCTCGTATTCTTAATAAGATTCCACAATTGATCAGCATCTCCTTCCAAACGATACACTACGAGGATGACTTTATCTTGCTCAGAACATTGAAGAACTGAAAATATCTTTTCAATAGTACTAATCCATTGTTCAGCAACTAATGGATCAGTAGACACGCTGAAAGAAGGTGGACGCTGCCTCATGAAGGATTCAACAGAATGTTGCTCCTTCCTTTGCTCGTTTGGAAGTCCTGCATGATTCATAGCTTGAGAAAGTTGTGTTAGCATGGCTACAAGATTTTTCATTCCAGCTCCCATATCGTTTGGTTGCTCAGGGGGACAATCATTGCATTGCCCATCGCATTCTGCATTAACATGGTTCCTTCGGGTTCCAGCCATTGATGAAAACCAAGAAGAATAGTGTGAGCAACACTAATTATAATAGGAAAAATAAAATTTCATGCTTAAGGTCTTATCCTAGGTTATTCAAGGCCATTTCTAAAACACTAAGATTGTGTTCTATGCTTAGACTTATCCTTAGGGTTCTTACTAAGGCTTTCACATCCTAGTTTCCAAAGGTTGACTATACCTTTCCTTTGATACCAACTATAACGACCCATACTTTACATAAATTGTTAATACTTCAAAATTGAAGCACACTTATTACAACATATGAAAAAAACCACAAAGGACCGTATAGGTATAGTGTCTTTAGAAACTGGGAATCATAAACAACTGGTTCATAAATCTTCTACAGTGTATCCCATTTATTTCATCATATCTAGGGTCCCTTTTAGCATATTCTACTTAATATCCATCTTCCTGAACTGGGGAAAAGAAAACATAAAAGGGTGAGCTCAAATGCTCAGCAAGGGCAAATAAAGGAAATAAAAATCATATCATATCTTTTTGAAAATCATAACCTGCAAAAGAGATCATAAAATCTTAACATGGAATAAATCATAGAAGTGAAAATGAGATCCCCATAATCATAACATGAAACTTGAAACTTTGTGGCATGCACACATAATCATGGAAAATCATTTCTTGTTAGTCATGACTCATTGCCAAGACTATCTTAGTGGACAAAGTCTCTTTCTGAACCGAGTCACCCTCGTTCCAGTCCTGTTTCACTGAACCGGTATAACCTACCGTTCCAGCCATGTCTATCTCATGGGATATAAAACCTTTACCCAATGCATTGGAGGGAGATATAGGTCCCACCCATCTTATAATGAATCCTTTCTTATGTGTGCCACATAATCATAAACCATACATCATAGCGTAATCCACGTAATAAAAATGGGATTCTTAAACAACATGACATCATAAAACAATTCATATAAGATAAAGGAATTCATAAAAATGTTTCCATCACAACATAATCAAATCCATGTAATAATAGGGATAAAAACAGAACCCTTTTATTGTCTTAGATGGAAAATAATTTTGATAAAATACTTAAACTCCATCCTTGAGGAAAATATCCTTTCTACTTCAAAAACATTTATCCTTTCATAACATGTCATACGACTTTAAAATAAAAGAAGTTGATTAAAAATAAACTTGAAAACTTGTAAAGTAAGCTTCTTGGAAATAATGTTTTAAAAATCCATTCATGCTGTATAAGTTAAAAAAACATTCTTCGTACTTTTGTCGGAAAAGTCAAAAAGTACCTCATACGAAAAACGACAAAAGATTCCTTTCATATCTTTTACTAAAAACTCACCGAAGGGTAAAATTGGATATAAACTATTGTAGAAGGATATAAATAATATTTCATATTGAGGGAACATGGATTTGGATGATAAAATACACCCCAGTAATTACCAAAGTAAAAACAATCTCGGATAAAAGTGAGATTGTGGTATTTCCCTTACCTTAAGTCTGGTTTGCTTTGTACGTGTCTGAAGCTCCTATATAATGGTTTAAATAATGATATTTACTTATTCCAGAATCATAAATATTGATATGATATCATATATGGTCATATTCTTAGCTTCTTGTTAGTAATATTTCATTGTTACTTGTTACTCGGGTCTTTATTGCCTTTTGTTCCTATGCGTGTTTTGCCGAATACATTATTATTCTTCTTTTAAGGTTATAGATACCTTATATCAAGAATGGTATTAGTGTAACATATATCATAATTATTCATTCAATTCATTTATCTAATAACTATGTAATGATGATCATGTAGAACGAGTCGCATCACATCGTGGAGACGGTATTCCGTACGTACGCACGAGTGATGATATCGTTCCTATGATCGTGGAACTGTATTGGAGTATATATATATTATTTCAGTATCAATATTACTTTATAATAATCATATATAGTTACTTATTACACCATTATACCCATCCTTGTAAAGTGATGGTGGAAAAATAGATTACACCACGGCGTGGAGACGGTATTCCGTACGTACGCACGCGCGGTGATTTCATTTTTCCGTGGGATGGATAGAAGGTGAATTAGGGTGGTTTCATATTTATAATAACATATCAGTATGTAAGTAATACTGATGTTATTACTTTATCATGAAACAACTAAAGAAGAAGAAGTTGAAGAAGAAAGAAATTGAAAAGATCGGTAATGGATATTACCTCTTCTTTGGAACGCCTCTTTGAATCCTCCACTTAGGGAACTAAGATTGGTCTTTGAAGAAGACCAGGACCTCTAGGATTATTCTAGGGAAGTGGAGAGGAGAAAATGGCAGGGGTTGGCCGAGCTTGAGTGCTCAAATTGGTGTGAGGAGGAGGGGGAGGAGGTGCCCTTTTATAAGGGAGGAGAGGGGCACCTTAGGAATATCTCAAAATATTATTTTATATTAAAGTCAAAATCGGTTTATAATTGTTAAAAAGGGTCTTATTTCGAAGCTAATGTGGGGATGGGTCGAAAGCCTATCAACCAATAGGATTTAGTCAAGTTTAGGGTATTATTTTAACCTTATCAATTAGATTTAACTCTAAGTTAAATAATTTAACTTTTACTGTGTCTTTTTGTTTTCTTTCACTATATGGTTAATACACTTACTATAACATGCCAAAAGAACCCCAAATTGTTTATTATTAATATATATATCCTTATCTAAGTCATTTTGCCGAACCTTAGATTTTTAGGAATAAAATAACAATTAATAATATAATATTTGATTTAAAAACTATTTTGTGTCAATTTTGACACTATTTGATATATGATTTTTGTGAAAGTCATAACAGAATTATATATTCGAACAAAGTTGATTAAATCAACATTAATATATAATAGTAACCTAGAAAATTAGTGGAATTCATAAAAAGTCTCAAATTACATTTATTTTGGTGTTTATAACATCAATTATGTCCATATTTCATTAATAAGATAATTACTGCATCATCATTGTGTCATAAATAAATTAAATTATTTAATGTCTAAAAATTACAAATATAATACCATTATGTAGGAAATCTTTTTATATTTCTAATGAATATTTATAGTCGAATTTATATTATGTATAACCCCATATTAAAAATGATTTACTTATTAAACTTTGATTTTAACTATTTTAACCCTTCTTTAAATAAATTAATAATAAATGTCCTAATCTAATCCAAGTGGGCCTAAATGGTCATATGTTTATTCCTAAGTTTGTTTTTGGTCGAATTACACTTGTCCAATAGAATTAGGCCATGTGTTAGGGTAATATTAATATCATATTTACCCTTAGTTACCCTATTTACTATTAACCGCGGTAAAAAAAGTAAAAAGTTACTATTCACCAAAAAATTATTTTTATCTCATTGAACCACATTTTACTTAATGAAATCAACCGTGTCTGTCGGATTTTTGAAATTCCATTCACAGAAGCGGTAAAATTAAGTTTTATGCAAAATTCAGTTTTTAACCTACCACTTAGTGGTTTCACTATTCATCAAAAATTGAAAGTTTTCAGAAAAATACCAAAATTTCACCCTAGGATAATTTTGATATTCTGAGTCCAAAAATGAAGTCCATTTTGAAAAATAAAATTTATAAAATTTCAAAAAGTGGTTATTACTATTCATAACAGCTAGTTTTAATAGCATATTGTTGTTTAGTGAAACTCGGTATTGCGTACGACGCAAGCCATCGAGGAAGGTCGCGATTGTGTGTAATGTAAGCCAAGCAAGTGTGTAGTGAAAGATTCCTTTGATGATATATAAAAACAAAATATTACTCATAAAAATCTCGGGTGTTACAATGTCACCCTATATTAAGGATTCACAATGGTACCAGTGACACTACGATTGGATGTGTTGAAGGAGTTTCTCGCATCCCCTTTAGCGGTACATCCGAGTGTGGCTAAGAAGTACCAGGACCTCTGGCGTCAGTAATGGTGGTAAGAGATGAAAAAGAGGTGGTAGTGTTTGTGTCAAGATGCCTCACATGACAGTAAGTGAAAGTTGAGCACCATGTTCCATCACTCTTGAGTACAACATTTTAGCCCCAGTCAAATGTTCAGATGAAGAGAACCATACAGACAATGGAGGACTTTCTTCATGCTTGTGTCCTCGATTTTGGTGAAAGTTGTAAATACAACCTACCACTAGTGGAGTTCACATATATCAAGAGTTATCACTACACCATCGGTATTGCTCCATTTGGGTCCATGTACAGGCAACCTTGTAGGTCGCCCCTATGCTGGACAGACCATAGAATGTCATCACATATCAGTCTATAGTGGGTACGAGCTACCACTAAGAATGATCAGATCATGCATGAGAGGATGAAGGCTGCACCGAGCAGGCATAAGTTTTATACTGACAGAAGATAGAGACCCTTATAGTTTAAGGAGGGAGAAATGTCTTCCAACGGGTCTCACCCAGACAATGATTGTGTAGATTCAGATGGGGCGCCATGCTCTCTCCGAGGTTTATCATACCTTTCAAGATTTTCATTAATGTTGACGAGGTGGAGTACCGCCTAGCTCTTCCCCCATAAATTCACTGGGTGTATAATGTTTTCCATGTGTCTATGCTGAGTATATGAATGCATGATCCATCTCACATTATCGACTAGGGTGAGTTGGAATTTGACGATTGGGATACTTTTAAGGAGTTGTTGGTGTGGATAGAGGATCGACAAGAGTGACTCCTTTGTGGACATTCGATCACTCCGGTGTATGTTTGTTGGCAACATGGGAACCTCCAAGAGATCACATGGGAGCATGAGGTTCAGATTTGTGCTCAGTACCCCCATTTGTTTGATTTACCTTTGTTTGGGATTTTGGGGATGTAAAACCTTATTGTGGGTAGAATGTAGAATCCTGGAATATTCATGTAATTGTTTTAATTATATCGGATTATTTCGAGGCTGTGAATTTTGATAGCACATGATTTCGAGGCTCAATGTTTATAGAATGTTTCATTGAAAAAAAATGTCAAGATTTAAATAACACAGGTGAGTGGTTTTCCTGGAAATGTGTATAACTATTAAATGGTTTCTCGAATTTGAAATAAGAGGTCACCATTGTGTTATAGATGGTGGTTTTACACTAGGTGCATCATATGTTTTGTTGGTGCAGCCCTATAGTGAGAAAATCCCAAAAAGGGCATAATCGTAAATAAAATAATAAAGTAAAATCATTTTATTTTTCAACTACTTATAAGTCATGAATGGTGACTCATATTAAAAATCAGAGACCACCACTGAGCTAGTGAGGGTATACTTTCCAAGAAAAATACTAACTTTTGCTAGCACGGGTCACCAGTGGAAGTTAGTTTTTGGCCGTAAATAAAATAATTAAGTGAAAATTATTTTATTGTAAAATCCATAACATCAAAATGGTAACTCGGATTGAAAATACATGATTATCATTGATATCTTGAGGGAATTATATTCTTAGTTAGATCCTAACTTTGACTGACATGGGTCGAGGGAGACTATTAATAATTTTTGAACTTTTTTTAAGATACGTTTAGTAAAAGTACGAACAATGTTTCTTACTTTTGAACTGGTGCTCGGAATTGAAACTTGAGGGCACCATTGAATTCACAAGGCCAACATTTTCTTATGGGAGGATTAATTTTTATTTTAGTGGGTCAGAAGAAAAAGATAGTTTTCATATGTTTAAAATAATAATAAAATAACATGTAATTGGTGTTTTATTTTTCTTTAACGGTTGAGCAGTGGTGGAGGGACTGCTGAGTTGTCAATCCATTTAATATTTGGACCCTTTATTTTTTCATAACCACTACATCAAGAGATGGGAGGTTCATTAATTAACTTATTAATAATCCTAATTAAATATATGTTTCATTAAAATCACATTTTCCATCTATTTTGATGGAGCTCAAGATGGTTTTTTTGACACGAATTCATCCAGCAAGGAATCTCTGGTAATGTACTATGACGTCTTCCACCAATGAAGAATGGAAGATTGGATGTTTTTGGAGGTATTGATCTAATATTGACGAGTTTTGTTGACTTCCACAAGCAAGGGATCTTCACTATCCTCAACTGTGACCTCATCCAATAGTTAATGAGGTGGATGGTTTATTATTAAAGTTATCTTTGATGAATTAAATATTAATTTCTCTTGATATGTTGTTAACATATAGGGCATGAGATAAAAAAATGGCCCGGACCCACTTCCACTACGTTTCCTGTGGAATTATTCATGGATATGATTTAATCTCTATAGAAAGCTGAAACCGAGAGGCACGCAATGACGACGGCATCCCAGGAGGGTCGTAGGAATATCTGGTAGAAGAATGGACTAGCGAGCTCACCTGGTGGCTCATGGAAGATCCAATAACACGGCAGAACCAGAGACCTGCTCTAGTAGTGTAGATGGAGGCTGGTTCGAACCAGTTACGGATGAGGGCGGCACTGCCCAGGACCAAGGAGGATAGATGTGTGGCCAGATGATGACCAGTCATGAAAGAGGGAGGTGGTGCGGTCACGCGCTATGGTGATCCAGGTAGCAACATTGAAGTCACGGTGAAGGGAGGGCACCAACATTCTACCGGTCCCATTGAAAACCAGGTGGCGCCACCTAGCACTGCCAATCAAAATGATGAATAGCTCTTTGATACATCCGGGAGGCAGCCCACGCGATGACCACATAGGTCACGCCTACTAAAAGACTGAGCCCACCGTAGCCTAGCCCAACTGTGCCTGGTCAAATCTAGAATAGGTTGAACCCATGCCAGGTCGAGTCGGCCTAAACTGGGTTAGCCCCAGACCGGGTCGGGTCAGCCCAGATCATATAGCATAGGGTCAAACAGGGCTCTGACCTCTCTCAGACACAGATACACTTAAAAGGTTGTATCTTGCGAACTAGACATCTATTTGGAAAACTTTCTTTGGCACTGGGATCCATGAAGTGAAAAGGTTGTTTTGAAATACTTCATGAGAGTTTTGGAGAAAATTATTGTATTGTCGGGTTGTATTGTCCCCGAATCCAATTGGGCCTTCGGTACTAATGTAGATATAACATACCAAACAGGCATCTAGTTGACGAGCCGTATGTTGGGTTAGAACCCTTATGGTATGAAATATCATTTGGTAACATCCACATGGGACTTCATGCCAGTTGAAATACAGTTAATGGATTGAGAAGCTATTTCTCCCAGAAACATGAATACTATGAGCGAGAATCATATGGATGGCTGAGACGTGAAGAATAAAGAGATATTCTGTGAAAATCAATACCTAGTGATTATAGGAAAATTAGAACCCAATGATTCTGTGCGAATTAGCACCCTACTATTATGTGTGAATAAGCACCCAGTGATTCTGTGTGAATGAGCTCCGAGCAATTCTGTGTGAATCAACACCCAATGATCCTGTGTGAATCAGCACCCATCAATTCTGTGTGAATAAAAGCTGAGAAATTCTTTGTGAATTACCACCCGGTGATTATGTGTGAATCATCATCCATCTATTCTGTGTGAATTAGCACCCAATTATTCTATGTGAATCAGCCCCCAGCGATTCTGTGTCAATCCGCACTGAGCGATTCTGTGTGAATTAGTACCCAGCGATCCTGTGTGAATTATCATCCAGTAATTCTATGTAAAACCAATCATGGTAATTCATATGAGCCAAGGTGGTATACTATTACACAATGAAAATATATGATTTAATTTATTTTTACCTAAGTATGATGGTTATTTTAATATCCTCTTCATAATCTAAACCTTTGTGGGAATCTGATAATCATGCTACTTATATTTTATTTCTATTATTTTCATGTTTAATTGATTATGATTTTCAATAAAATTTGGTCACAAAATAAATTACTTAGTAATTGTGGAAGATTGAATAAAATATATTTAGATAATGTATGAAGTTTTTACAGGACACGGGGATTCGCATATGTAAATTCAACAAAATATTAAAAAACATATAAAAGATTAAAACTGTATTTACAGATAAGGATAAAAATACCATAATTAAAAAAAATCAGTTTGGATCTCCACTACATAATCTAGAATTAGCCATGTATTTTAATGTGACTGATCAACCCAAGTAGGTGTGTTTTCAATTATCATGGAAACTTTAGCATGATTTTTTTGGGTTGAAAAAACTTATTTTACAACAAAATTTAACGTACCAATAATGAATTCATGTACTTAAGTGTAAAAGGTTAATTAAATCTTAAAAAAATGATTTCCGGATTGGGGAACCTAATCAGTAAATCAAGGAATTATGAGTTAATGTAGTTGGAATGTTATTCCTACCTAAAACCCTTATTACAACTTGTCCTACCCAAGTGTGAGTTATGATAAGGGAATACAAGCCATATCAACTTAAATATATAAGAATCAAGATATTAAAAAACTACAACTGAGGGATATTAGGATTTTAATATTATGTAGATATTAATATAATTAAATAAAATTTAAATTTTTTAATATCTTTTTGTAATTAAAAATGTACTATTTATATACTATTAATTTATAGAAAATATAAAATAAAACAACATTTAAAATTAAAATGTGATATATACTAGAAAAGGAAAACCATTACACTAGCCGGAATTTCATGGAATGATATATGTTATTGCGCATTATACTACACCATGAATAGAAAACATATATTCTGGAAACCCCACATCAAAACCAACATGAAAATGTGTCTACTGAAGATGAAGTTCCTATTTGTATAAAACATTTCGATGATGTAACAGATGTAAAATATTTTTTGTTATCGTCCATTACCAATGTGATTTTAAAGATATGAGGACATATATGTTTATAAGATAGATTTTTACCTTCCTGGTCATTATCAAGAAAAGGACTGATTCTCGAGATATGATTTCTCCAATGTTCTTTTCACATGAAATCTTCAAGATCCATTACAATATGAGCTATATGTATTCAAATTTATTGTTTAAATTCATCTCCAATACATATTGAGTTTTAACATCCCTGATGATTTTTGTAAATACTTTATTTTTTCACACTACACATAATCTTTACCGGTTTTATACTGAATTATAATGTGATAAATATACAGAAAACACTATCAAAACATAATACTCTAATAATCCATGAACATGAATGCATGGTCCATGAAAACTATTTATCCTTATGGAGAATAAAAAAGGGGAATAATGAAAATTCTTCAATGACTCATTATATGTCTAAGGATCTTAAGCACTATACTTCTATGAATAATAAGATCTATAGGAAAGGAAATGAATAGGATGTGGTTTATTTTTCATGTTAATAGTAGGGCCAGTACAAGATGAATTTTATCGATCTGAATAAACAATGGAAACCTTTAGATTAATTTCTTAATGATTTTAATATTTTCATATCTTTAATTAAGATATTAAAAAATTATAATTATTCAAAAATGTGTATTAAAATATAGGAACCACGTATATTTCTGAATATTACCATATAAGAGGTGGATATTTAGGTTGACAATGGAGTAAGAATGGATACTCTAGCCATTTATGACTATCATCTCTCATATACACAAAAATATTGAATTTTTTAATGAACTTTCATAATGTAGCTAAAAAACCAAGAACATCATTTTTTATTATTTCGTAGAAATGGATGGGTTTATTTTTATATTTGAAAATAGGGGTTTCCAATTTTACAAGGATAACATATGTTAAGGTGGGTAATAGTTTTATAATATTATTTATGTATTAATTTATTGAAACCAAAAATTGGAAATTGTTATGAAAACTAATATATGTGACTCAAATGAAACCCAGTTGAAAATCACTATTTTTCTATTGAAAAGGAATAGTTCATGACAAATATATATCAAGATGGTTACTTAGAAACTTTTGAGTTAAAACCAATTAAATTATTACATACATTCTTAGAATGAAAATTTTCCAAACCACCATTCATAGGTCATGGTAAAAGGGACATAAGACATCTAGAATTGGTGCACACTGAGGTGTGTTAATATTTTCGAGAATAAAATATTGTTGAATACCCATTCATTATTAATTTTGATAATGGAAGGAGTATATATGGTTATATATAATTAAAGAGTTACATGTATTAATTATTTAAGAAGATTAATGAGTTTAAGAATGTGGTTGAAAATCTTCACGGTATGAAGATAAAGAAACATTGATCGGATTGAGGTGATGTATATCATAACCAATACATTATCAAATTTCAATGGGAGTATGGGGGGTTTATCATAACTCAATCCACCTTATATAACATAGTATAACAATGTTATTGAAATGTGGAGACATGTGTTATTGAACATCACAAGGTCACTGATGAGTCATGAAATCATTTCATTATCTATTTTATGGATATGAATTTTATACATCTTTATACCTACTAATCTCAATATCAACCAAATTGAAAAAAAGTATTCCCTTTCGAGTTATGTAGTGTAAAGAAGTCTATTTTTTCATATGTTCATCCAAGGGGTTTTGAAGAGTTTTTTAAAGCTATATCAAGAAAAAAAACATGCAACCCAAGTCAATATGTTTATATTTATATAGTATCCAGTGGAAAGAATCATATACAAACTATAAAATCCTTCATAATAGAATGTTACTATTGCAAGTCATGCCTTCATTCCTATGAGATAAATTATCCTCAAGGAGGATAGTGAGAGAAAAATTGAATTTAATGATATTGATGCTCATGATACTCAAGAGTTAGTATAAGAACTAATTCCACATGTCTGTATGTAATATTTTTTTTCCTGAAACAATGGTGTCTAGTAAGAGTTTTATAAAGGTAGGAGAATAAGTGATATTTGTTTATGGTCACGGATGTTGGAGACTAATTATTATCTAACATTTATGATCCTATTTATTATAATGTGGTATTAGAGACTATAGAATCTATAATTTGGAATTAATGTATGAATTCTACGATGGGTTCCATGTATCAAAACCATGATTGGGTTTTGATCGATCCACCAGTTCATGTAAAACCAATTATTAAGAAATGTGTATTTGGGATAAATTTGGACATAAGAGGAAAATTAAATACATTTAAAACATGGATAGTGGATATAGGGTTTAAAATACAACATAAAATTTAATAATAATAAATATTTACTCCATTTTAAATGTTTAAATTCATCGTAATTTTGTTTTTTATAGTAGCTAATCAATTCTATGAAATTTACAAAAGGGACATTAAAAAACCATTACATTACATGAAATTTTATATTGATACTTGCATGAAAAAAAAATTGTATGTGACTCTATGAAATTTCATATATATATATATATGAATGTTGCAGTGTTCCATTTATTGATTAAAATAATCTACATTTCATGGAACATATGATTCAATTAATCTATAAAAGAATTTTATTTTATTATGATTTAATGTGAATCATTTTTATTCAAATAGTTTATTGGGGGTACAATTTTATTCATAGTTGTATATGTTGGTGACATATTATAAGTTGGAAATGATATACTTATTTTATAAGAGGTTAACACATGGTTGAGAATGTGATTCTTCGTGATGGAAATAGGTGAAATAGACTATATTCTAGGGATCAAGATCATGGGTGATAGATACATCAAAATACACATAAAATTTCAAGGAATATATATTGACTAGAAATTGAAAATATTAAATATAGAACAATCAAATAGATGATCAGTTCCAATGTCACATGGTGTACATAATTGTAAGAAAATGTTTTGACAAACACAATTAAAATGCATATAATTATTAAGATCCCATAAGCTTCTGAAAAAACGATTGATCAAGTATGTCATGTTATATATGAGGTATAATGATCCCCAGAAATTGATCATGATTGGAAGATATCATGAATATCTATATGAGTGTCATTTGATTTATGTTATTGTTATTCCTATGTATCTTAGGTATATTAAAATATGTTCATACTATATAAGTATGATAAAGAACTAGTTTTTAGGGGTTAAATATATTATAGTTTTTTAGATAGATAAAAATGATTCAAAATCATGGCATGAATATGTTTTTATCTCAATAGAGGATATGTGAACTGAAAGATTTTAAGGAATTTAGTTATTACTAATTGAATATATATGTCTGAGTGTAATGTAGCTTCTAATGAATCTATGAATGTAGTTTGGATTTGAAACATTGTCCAAGATCATGATATTTTAACTAGAAATAAAGATTATATCATTGTTTACTATGATTACACTACAACGGTGGCTCTATTAAAAGAGGGATGAAACCACTAAAGTACATATTAATTTATTTTGAAGTTTCATTTATTGATATATTTTTTACAAAGAGGTGAAGTTTCAATGAGAAATTTATTAATGATGTAAAATGTGGTGGACCCTGTGACCAATGATTTATCTTATCAGAAGCATCAATATATAGTGAGAGAAATTTGATTAAATGATTTTTTCAGTTTGAACTAGTGAAGTGGGAGTATATTGGTGTTGGTTCACTAGCACAAACATAAAACGTTCAAGATTACATGTTCTTATTATTAAATAATTTTTCTTATCGTAGAATTAGTAGTCTTATGCATGATATTTTAATGTGATAATTTCTTTAGAATGTATTTTTCACTAAAAATTTATATGAGTTTCTAATTATGATGAGAACATAGAGGTTCCAAGTAATTATTATTGAACATTGTTCTGTAGAAATATGTGTTGTATAAAGTGACATAGGAAATATACGATATTAAGGATTAGAGTTTCATAACACATTGAGAGACCTTCTCAAGGTGTTTACCTTGGTAATCACTAATATAGGATGATCTGAGAGAAATCCAATCCCTATGAAACACACATTTCTATGTGTCAATGAATTTAACAATCTTTCGATGTTTATATTTATTATTAGACTTGATAATTATCATTAATAGATGTATTTTCTTAGATACATTCATTTATTGATGAAAACAAATGAAAATATATGATCTCGTGAATGTCGGATACAATGGGTGTGTCGTGAATGATTTATCTTTAATGTATAATGTGAGAAATGATTTTCCACTTTTTTCCCTTGATGAAAGTTATTATCTAAGGACATTTAATGGAATGGAAACACCTGAATAAATAAATTTCCATGGTATTATATGGGGAAGATAATTCCTAAAGCATTAATGAAATATAAATCAAGAATATTAGATGATGAAACTGGTATGTAACCTATTTGGTTTCAAATATTAATATAAAAGGATTTTAATATAGGGTAAAGAATTATAACAGGTATAACATCATTTTTATAATAATATAGTCTTAACATACATAAGAATAAAATCCCCTTTTTATAATACTTAAAATATTATACAAACATATGCTCAAAGGAAATATTATTTTAGTGCCTTTTGAAATATGGAAACATAAAAATTTCTACACAAGTGAGTTACATTATCCCCCACTAGGTTATTCTTGACTGTAAACCTTCTTAGATGCATCATACATAAATAATACCTTCATAAACTATATAATAAAACATAAAAGTTGTGATACCATATTCTCAATAAGTTTAACCAAGGGAGACGTGTAATCATAAACATTTTCATATGGGTAAGAGAATGTGATCATGACATCAGAAGATCATATACTGCATATCAATGATTATAAACATGAATAATGGAAAAAATCAAGCTAGTTCATAATTTATAAACAGTAAGGAAATAAAGAACAAAATCCAAAAAATAATATTATCGGAATAAGACCTAGAATTGGGGAATACATAAACGCGTGATATCATTCCCTATAAGGAAAGATGCATTGCTTGAACATATCCTGGTACTTTATGGGAACTACACCTATTGAGTGGGACACAAAACCATACTAATAATAGTCCTTTATTTATAATTTATGGGGTTCCCCATCTTACATCTTCTTGGTGACTATAAGTACTGGGAAAGAAACACAAACATCCCCAGTCGTAGTCCTTTCTTTGTAAGGGGATAAGTTTCCCCATCATACAAAAGTGTATCAATCCCGCCACCATTATTCCAATCATTATCTCTTTAGATATTAATCATTACTTAATTCATTGGAGGGAGATGTAGGTCGCACCAATCTTCTTATAAAATAATTCATATATGTTCTACAGGATAATAAAAATTTTATCATATCATGGACCATAAAAGTTAATAAGTTTTATAAATATCTTATCACAATCCCATGAAATGAAATGGTTGTCATAAAAATGTAATAATATATTAACCTATGAATGAATTAGAGGATTCATAATAATTTAATCAAATCAAAAACCCTTAATAAAAGAAGGTTTCATTAGAATAAAACCTATAGAATAGGAATGGGTTTCATAAACAACATGATATTAAAGAAAAACCCATTTAGAGAGTGAATATAAATGGAATATTGTGATCATTTCCAAGAAAGGAATGATTCACATAAATGGATTTCATATTATATTGAAATTAATTTTAAAAGATTATTTAACACCATTTCATGAAGAAAATATCATTTCTTATTTGAAATATTATTTTTAATACATTAAACCTTTAGAAAACAATTTCCTTGGAAAATACATTGAAAACTAAGAAAGGTAGTTTGATAGTATTTTGAAAAACTATTTCATTGAAAACTTAGAGAATAAACATGAAAACATTTATAAAACATTTTTCCTTGAAAACATATAAAATAATATTCAAAACATTTTAAAAACAATTTTCATCGAAAATATCTTGAAAACATATAAAGAATGATTGAAAACGTTTTGAAAACAATTTCATTGAAAATACATTGAATTCATAGAGAGAAGGAATGAAAATATTTTAATATACATTTAAGTCAATTATGTTGAAAATTTATAAATAAATCTTGAATTTTTTATCCCATTTCCTTTAAAATACTTTTAAATGTTATAAAATAATCTTTTAAATCCTGGAATACAATTTTTAAACATAAAAAACATTTAAAAAACATTTTCATTTAAAATATATTTCAAACATATAAAGTAATATTTTCAAAACGCTAAAAACATTTTAAAATCCATTTTCCATTAAAATTAGTTTCACTGATCATTTAAAAACATTTTTTAAAATATTTCAAAAAACACGGTTTATGGAAACAAATTCAAAACAAAGAGTGATATATGGTAAGATTTTTCATAAAAACATTTTCATAAAAATATTAATTAGAAAATACAAGGGAAAAGGTACTAATATAGGGAGTTATCATGAATAAATAAAGGATTAAAAAACTCATGAGTGGTCTTGATAGATGGATGATAATATTTTATCTATTGAAACATAATCATAAAAATTTTCAATAAACGGTGATATTGTTTCAAAAAACTTCTACCGAGTTGTAACATGGGATACTACTCTCTATGTGTGAAAATTATATTAAATTATGTTTAATGTATCATTAAAAATTAGACACATTCTATAACATGTCAAATACACCTCAAAAATTAATGTTGCTGCATAACAAAACATGTCTGTCAAATAATGAAAATAGAGAAAAAATTATCTTACCAATTTGGTATCTTTTGATACATAAATACCATTAAAAAAATATCATACAATGGATATCTAAGTGTACATAAATTGAAGATTTTTATTCATATAATATATTCATGGGATGTATAATCACCATGAAAAATAAATTGGAGTTGTACATGGAATGTATCTCATGAATATAAAAAGTGAGATTATGTCTTGGATGTCATCATACACATAAATACCACAAGTATAATAGTTATAATTTTAATATAAATCTATAAAAGAACCATATTATTTTATATAATTCCATATATTATTTTATTAGAACTCTATGTTACCTTCTTGTTATCAATTCTATGTTCAGGTATCACTTTGGGTAATATCCACTTGGTTCTTCGCATGTATCTTATTTTGTTATAACTTTGGTCCATATACTTAAACAATGATTTAGAAAATTTAAACCATTGTATTAATATCATTTATAATAATTATATGTTTATTATAATAATCTATAGAATTTAGAATTATGAAATGAAATACACCATTCATAGAGATAGTTGGTTGTACGTACGCATTAACGTTGTTTCTGTTTTATTGTGATACTGAAAGAAAGAAATAAAATTACATATATGTATATATGTATAAATTTAATTAAAATATAATTAATATGTCATATATATCATTTAATTTTACTAATTTTTTTAATACATTCAATGTAGTGTGTGAATGAATCAAATTTCATTGAGGGGCCGTAGACCACATTCTCTAAAACCAAATTATTGTATTTACACATAATAGAAAGAATAAACACATGTGTTATAAAATAATTAATGAAGCATAAATACATAAGAATTATATCATATATGTTACATATAAACAAATTTTCAATCATAATTCTAACCATGTGATGCAATAAAGGATTAAAATGAACAATAATCATTTCAGGAAGTTGTAGTTCACAAAACACATAAACAGTATGTATGTTTCCCATTAGATGGAAGTGTGTGTTATTGAAGAAGAAAACATAGTATAACAATATATCAATATATGTTTATATTGTTTTTTATAATAATTTAATTATAAGAGTTAAGGGGGTAGATAACAAAAACAAAGGAGCTTGAGGGAGGGTGTCGCCTCTTAACTGGGTAAATCCTTTTAGTTTTAACCAAAGGGATTATTGGGAAGGATTTCTGACCAATTTAGTGCTTTAATTATGATATTAGTGTTTTTGGAAAGTGGATTTGTCAAATCCTGACTGAACAGAAGTTTTTTAATGTTTTTATAATAGGGAGAGGTGGGGGCCTTTTATATGTAATAGAAAGGACACAGTTGGCATTATCGAAAACATATTAGGTGTACCCACATTTTTACCTATAATATGTAATTACAATAAATAAATAAATAATGGAATGTGTTTGGATAAAATATTTAACACCAATGGGTTTTGGATAAGTTTATAGTTCATTTGGTACCATAAGTTTAAGGTTTGTTCCCTTGCTAGGATTAATTTTACCTTCACCACTGTAAATAACTTTACCTACATTCACTAATATTTTTGGTCAAAAATTAATTTGACCTTATTAGACATAATACATTATTTTAATTTTAAATTTTGAATCATTTGATCTAAATTACAATTACATAATTGGCAGAAATTAGTATAAATTTAATCTCATAGATCGGACGATAATAAAGGGTTTTAAAGTAAAAATGATCAAAAGCTTGCTATGTTTTTATATCCAATTTGAATGGGAAATTAGTTCCAATGAACTATATTGGATAAATTACTAAATATTTTATCTAATTAATCATTTAATTCAATTTCAAATATAATGTATTCTTACAAATAATTTATATTAAAATGTTGTTTTTAATTAAAATTAAGTATTTTCATTATTTATTAAAAATGAAACATCATAGAAAAATAACTAAATTCACTATATGATAATTTTTATGGCTATATTTCCAATATTAAGTTTATATTGATATATAAGATTGATAAAAGCTGAAAATAGTTTATATAAAAATTTTTCTTCATTAAAAGGCTGTAATAGTTCCTTAATAAAAATATTGCATTTTTTCATATAATTGAGTTTTCTTTAATCTTAAGACAATAAACTATATTGGATGAATATAATAAATATTTTGTTGATTATAATATATATATATATATATTACATTAATATCACTTCATAATTGTATTTACATTAATAAATTAGAATAAAATAGCTTTGGGAGTATAAAAATACTAATATTTTCCTCTGTATTCAATCAGTTTCCATATTCATTTATAATAAATTTTTAACCAATGAATTCATTTTATATTTTTATAAAACATATATCTTAATAATATTGAAAACCATTTTAATAAAAACTAATTTAATTTCTAGTATTTATCTAATTATATTAAATAATATTTAAAAAATATATCATTATTCGGTAAAACTTGGTTTTATTTTTACACAGGCCAATGGGGATAGTTAGTATTTCATGTAATGTACCCTAACCTCGTTGATAAATGTATATCATGATAAACCTTATGTTACGAGTAGTAAAAAATTAACTCAGTGCTTCTTATATCTCAATCCAAATGATTTGAGTAAACATATAAAAAAGAACTATTTTCAGTGTGGTGTGAAATTAAAAATATGAAAATATTAAATTAATTAGAAAACAAAATTGAAAAAATATAGGGGTGTTACATTATACCACTGTAAAAATGAAGATAACCCTCAAAATAAATTTATGTTACCACAGTCTTAATAATAGATAGATCCATTCAAATAAACCCATATTGTAAAAATAAAGTCTAAAACATCCTTTATAAAAAAGATGGAAACATAACAGTTACCAAGTGTAACACATAGTTGGGATTCCACGTAAGAGAACATTGGTGTAAATTAAAAGAATGGACATGGAAGAGAAATATAACTACTATTTTTTAGAGGAGAGTGATAGAGAACATGTTCATAAGAAAGATAACAACCACAAATCCATAAATATGTTATTATTTAAATAACTATTCAATTCATTGGAAAAGGAGTTATAGGATCACATTTTTGATTTCAAGATTATTTTTTTAATGTTGAATAATTTTTTTGAGAAGTTATACTTTTTTCCTTTTATGCTCTTTCATGATTAAAATATCACCCTTTGGTAGTGTCTTGAACAACTTCCAGATCACCTATTACTTCAAAAAGGAAGGTGAATTTCTCATTCCTGAATCACTAACTGACCATGAAACCCATAATCAGTCATCACATTTGTACTCAGTTATTATCAACCCAGTTTTGTTAGAAGTGGTTATCCAATATGCATAAATACTAATGTGGTGATGTAGTATTTTAATAATGAAATCACAATATGAAGTGTGAGATAATATTTCTATACATGGTTATCCTTATAACCATTTTGAAATTTGAAAATCCAAAACAATATAAATAATGTCATTAATTCAATATAACAATGATTTTAAAAATATCCAAAATTAACTCTATTTTTTTCAAATTCCAAACATTGGATTGCCTTCATCAATATTCTATTGAAACATTGTAATTTCTTAAATTACTATAAATACTTAATGAAAACTTGCAGGTTTCTTAATTCCAAAAAATATTTGATATAATACATAAATCCAAGAGTTTTAAACATCAAACATGATAACATAGACTAATTTTTCAAAAAATAATATATCAATTTTATGGTAATCAAAATCATCCAATTTATTTTTACATATCCAACATATCTTTATACAATTATAATTATTACATTATCAGTGATAAAAACAGTTTTCTCAATATCAAGATCACAGTAAGGGTTACATTCCCTTAATCAAAACACCATTTCTCTAAGTCTTAATCACCATTCAACATATAATTTTTAATAATTAATGAAAATAAAAACTTAAAATACTAATATATTTCTTAATTCATAATCTTTAAATTCAGATACATAAATATATAATTCATCAAATATTATTATTAAAACATTACTGAAGATTCATCAATATATTCCTTAATACCACTTCACTATAATATGAATTATGAAACATGTATTAAGGTTCCTCGATCTAAATAAAATCATGCTTTTTATGCTTAAAGTACATAATGCTGGAAGAACATTACCTACCTTTCACATGTCATTTTCAGTCTCTGTATCTTCAGATGTATAACCATTACATATACCACCTTCTTGATTCACTTTATAATATTTCTACTTGAAAAATAAAATCTCATAATAGCCATAAATTTGATATCCAAAACATTCAATGTTAACCATATTAATTCTAGTTGTAACCATTTAAATAAACTAGAAAGTACAGGGTGAGAAACACATATCATAAAATAAAACCAATTAATCATGAAAAATTACTTATAGTATGTCTAAATCCTGATGAAAACTTTTTAATAATTAACACATTAGGTTTATTCTAGATTATTTATATTCATCTTCTATTCAAATAATTCATGATATATTGTAATGTTTTTATTAATTTCTAATGAATATCCCCTGGGAGTGAAAAATCAGGTGTACATCAAGGAGTTTTTTTCATGTATTGAGTTACTATGAGTGAGGATCAATACACCATGTTAGATTTATAACCCATAAGTATATTTATGACAATTCCACATCTACTAATTTTACCCAAACAGGGATCTATTCCTAAGAAGCCACTAATTCTATCCTTTACCAAAATTCCATGACATTTTCCAAATCATTAACTCATTCATATAATTACAATTTGAGACATACCTATACATATCCTTAGAAATATCCCTAGGGATATCATTATTGTTTTCTCAACCTAGACTCAAATGGTTGGATAAAACTTCTCTCTAATATAAACTATAATAACCAAGTCTTAATGTGCATCTAAATTACATCACATTTACAAAATATTTCAAAAATTAAAGAAACATATGTCCAGAATCTTTTTTATATTATTGCCTTTATAAACATGGAAGCCTAAACACTAATACATAAGCGAGCTAAAGTATCTTCCACTATGCGCGTCTTGACCAGTACTCTTCTTAGATATATCAAACATAATTCATAACTTCATAACCTAGATAAGGAATCACAATAAGGGGTGAGATCATATATTCATTAAGGGTAAACAATGCAATCATGTATGAAAAAACATGAACATATGGGTATGATAATGTGATCATAACATAAAAAAGATCATACCTGTCATATCAGAGATCATAACCAATAATCACATATAAATATTTTCACTTCATAAAACATTAATAAAAAAAATACAGAACATATTTCATGTATGGATATCATAATAATAAGACTAGGATTTATGGCATACAAAAACATATGATATCATTCTCTATAAGTCTGATGAATTGCTAAAACACATCAAGGAACATCATGGGAACTGAACCATCTAGGTGGGACACACCACCAACCCCAATTGTATCCCTTTCCTAATAAGGTATCTTTTTTACCAATCTTCACATGTTGTATAAATTTTCCCCAACATCCATCATTATGGTGACAACACCTACTGGGCCATACATACCACCATCCCCATTCGTATTCAGATCCTTATAAGAGATCGAGTTTCCACATCATCCCATAGTGGATCATGCCCATAAACATGATTCCCTTCATTATATCATGATATATAAATAATTACCCATTTAATTTAAGAGAGAAATATGTCCTGAACATATCTTAATAAAATAATTTATACATGTTCCACATGATAACAAAATATTAATTATATCATGTACCCTTAAAAGATATTGGTTTCAAAAACATCATATCACACCCCCAAGAAATTAAATGGTTGTCATAAAAATGTAATCATATATTAATATTTAGATAAAAATGCTTTATAATCATTTCATCAAATCCTAACCAGTGAAAATAAGTCGGTTTCACATGTATCAAAAATTTAGAAGAGGAATAGGTTTCATAAAAATCAGGTCATCAAAATATAATCCATTTAGAGAAATAATTGCAATGGATCCTTCAGATAATTTCCCATAAAACAATGAGTAACATCATTTAATTTCATATTAGATGTAAAATATTATTTAAAGATACTTTAAACCATTTCATGAGGAAAATATAAATTCTTCTTTGAAAAAATATTATTAAAAAATTAAATTTTTTTAAACCATTTCCCTTGAAAGTACATTTAAAGATAAAAAAAAGTCTTCAAATAATTTTTTAAAACATTTTCCTTGAAAAAATATTTTATACACATAAAAGTTTAGATATTTTTTCTAGTATAACTTAATAAATAAGCTTCAAAACATTTTAAAAGCATTTTCGTTTAAAAATATTTTGAAAAATTATAATGAATACAAGAAAATGTTTTGAAAACCATTTAATTGAAAATTATTTAAAAACTTATAAAGAAATTTGGAATTTTTTTAGAAAATAATTTATTTGAAAATATATCGAATACCCAAAAATAAATCTTGAAATTGTTTTGAAAACCATTTTATTGAAAATACATTGGAAAAATATAAATGAAAATTTAAAAATAATTTAAAATAATTTTTAAACATAAAATAATATTCCCAAATTTTCATTGAATATTTCATTGAGAAATTATAAAAGACAATTTAAAAACAATTAAATTGTTTAAAATTATTTTTTACTAGAGAATCATCTTTATGTATAATTTTTAAAATAAATTAAAATATTTTCGAAAATATTGTTTTTTAAATAAAACAAATATCCAACCAAAGAGAGAAATAATGTTAGATATTTTTAAAAAAAATTATAATTTTATTAAGTACCAAATAATTGGAAAATTTAACTAGAACATGGAGGTATGTTGAATTAAAAATAAGAAGGGAAATCATGAGTGGTCTTAATAGATGGATCATAATTTTTCATCAATGGAAGCATAATCATAAACAATGTCGATAAATGATGTGATTGTTTCAATAAACACCCACCACATGGTAAATTGGAATCATATTCTCACTATAAGAAAATTAAATTAAATTAAGATTAAAATATCATTAATATAAATATATTTATGATATATCATTTCAAATACAACTTGTAATATAATGTAGGTGCATAAAAACATTTCTCTCAAATGAGGTAAATTGAGACAAAAAAATCATACTGAATTGTTAACTTTGGAAACATAAACCCTATGAAATAATGATCACGGAATGGAAATCTAAATACCCATAAATTTAATATTAATATTCATATAATACATTAATGTTCATTATATACACCATGAAAATTAAAATAGTGGTTAACATTGTATCTATCTCACAGATATAAAAACGGAGATGAAATTTCCAAACTGTGTGCCTTGAATCTTGTCGTACTCATAAAAACAATGTTTATAAAAAATAATAATTTTATTATAAATCCATAATAGAACAATATTCTTATATATAATACCATATTTTTTATTTTGACTTTATATTTCTCACCTGGTAACATTTCTATTTTAAGGATTCTTTTTGGGTAATATCTGCTTTATTCTCCACAGGTGTCTTAATTTGTTATATTTTTTTTCCTTATAATTATATAATGATTTATAGAATGTAAAAAATGATTTAAATATAATTTATATAATATAGATGTATAAAATTTAACACATAATTCATAGAGATAGTTTTCCATACATACGCATAAACGTAGTTTCAATTTTATTTTCATATTGAAAGAGTGAAATAAAATGAAATATATTTATATAGAATATTTGAAGTAGAATTATTATTTCATATATAACATATAATTTTACTAAACACATCCTTAATACAATCATTTCAGTTTGATAAATAATCACATCGTTTTGAGGTGGCGGTAGTCCACACTTCCTCAAACGAAGTTATCATAATTACATAATAGAAAGTATAATGATATGTATTATAAACTAATTATATAATATTATATACATAATAAATATCATATGTATTACATATCTATTAATTTTCCATCATAATTTCCATTATTATAGGCGATAAAGGAAAAATAAATAATCATCATTTCATGAGGTAGTAGTTTGTTGAAAACATATACAGTATGTCTCTTACCCATTAGATGGATGTGTGTGTATATTTAGGTATAACCATTATTATAATAACATATTAGTCTATTTAGGTTACTTTTTTGTTGTATAATAATGGAATATGTATATTTTAAGTGGTGGAGAATGAAAATAAAATAATAGAGATTGAGGGAGGTTGTTACCTCTTAATCAGATAAATCCTTTTGGTTTGAACCAAAGGGGTTCCGTGGAAGTACTTCTACCCAGATGGATAATTCAAAGAGTAAGGGAGGTTGTTTGGTGTGTTTAATGGGTTTATCTTGGCTAAAATTATTTTTTTTATAGGTGTGAAGAATATGTAGATGTGGTGTCCCTTTATATGGATGGTAATTGAAAAACAAGTTTGATGTACCCATTTTTTACCAAAAAAGTCATAAAAAACAAAAAAAATAAATAATATATAGTTTTTGGATTATATATGTCCATAAAATGGGGTTTTTACAAGTTTCTATGTCATTTTGGAACTTATGTTTAAGGTTTAATCCTTTGTTAAGTTTAATTTTACCCTAATATCTGTAATTATTATAAATATCATTCGCTAATATTTTTGGTCAAAAAATATTTTGGACTCATTATAAATTATAAATTATTCATATTCCAAGTATGTAATCCATTTCTCCAAATTCAAATTAAATAAGTGGTAGAAATTAATTAAAATTTGATCTTGAAAATTAGAATACAACATGGGTTTTTAAATTAAAAATGATTAAAAGATAACTATGTTTTTATATCAAACATCCACGTCAAATTGGTTGTAATTACCAAAATTGGATTAATTTATGTATATTTAATATAATTAATCAATTAAACCATTTTTAAAAATAATAAATCCGTACAAATAAATTAGAAGAAAATGATTATAGAATTAAAGTTTTGTATTTTTCATTATTCATTAAAAAATAAAAATAACAAAAAAATATGAAAATTCACTGTAAGTTAATATTTATCTATATAATTCAATTAATAAGTTTATTTTTATATATAATATTTAAAAATGTTTCAAATTTGTATTTAAAATAGATACTCATTTTTAAGGTGGCGAGAGTGCCTTAATAAAAATATTATATTTTATGTATAAAATTGGGTTCGTTTTTATCTTAATCCTATCAATTATATTAGATGTTTTTCAAAAGTATTTGATTTAATATAATATATATATATATATATATTACAGTAATATAACGTACTAATTTTAATTAATTTAATCAATTAGTATAAAACATCTTTGTGTGCATAAAAATACTAATATATTTCAAATATATTCAATCGATTTTCAAATTTAATTATAATAAATTTGAAAGAAGTAAATTTTTTACATATTTTTTTAAACCCTATATTTTTATAATTTATATAACCCATTTAATAACTAAATAGTTAATATCATGGTTATATATTATCATATTAAATAATATTTTAATAATATATCATTGTTGAGTAAAACTCAGTTTTAAATGATATGTATGCCATCGAGGAATGTCAGTCTTGAATGCAATGTACGCTAACCATAATATTATATGAAGAGAATGGTAATATTTTTTTACTATAGTGTATGATTAACATTCTGTTTCATATAAATTATGGAAATTTTTTTGTTCTTATATATAAAAAAGAACTATTATTAGTGTTGTGTGAAATGGAAAATATAAAAAAGATTAAATTAAAAAAAAATTACTTCACACAATTTCTAGGAGTTATATTTCGGAAATTAAATCAATTTTATATAGATTCATTATAATACTTCAAGATAATATCCTCATACATTATCTAGTTATGCCAAATTCCTTTGAGAATGAGCCCTAGAGGGCCACAGAGTATGTAAATTTTCAGTATCAATAAATTTCTAGTATTGTTTTTTTAAAATGGAATTAATAAGATTTATCCATTTTGGTTGATCACCATAACATATTCCGAAGTTCTTTGATAGAATATGTGAGATAAATAAAAAACTATGTTTTTGATATATTGGTGAATGTAATATTTATTATATTTATCAATGAATAATTCTGTGATATTTATATATTGAATAGATAGGAATTATTCTAGGATCTGTAAATATAGATGAGTTGAAGTAGATCGAGTGTAATGAAATGATTGTAAATGGTTTAAAGTAATTTTTTATATTATTTATGTGTTTCACATATCAATAGAAAAATAAAAATATATATTATAATTATTGTTTTTCCTGAGATCAATTATGAATTATAAAATTGAGATAGGACTTATCTATAGTTTTCAAACCCTCAAACTGCAAAAATAAATATTTAATTATATAGATTTCCAAAATAGAATAGGCATACATAAAGTATGGAGTGGGAATATATCTATATATTTGGATTGATCAAGTGATATATAGTACTCTCCACCATCCTCTCACAGGAAAATAATAGATCATTATGAGTTTCTTCTATTTAGAGAAGAATTATTCTCTAATCAACCACAAAAAATTCATTCATTCAGGATCAAAAATTCTGGAACCTGAATGTTCTTCAACATTAATCAGATATTTTGGTGAATCTACCAATCATATCTATAGGGACTATATACTTGTATCCTATTTTTCAAAAATGGTGTAGTGATATTTATTTTTATCAGGTTATCAACGAATTAATAATATCAAGTTGGAGATACTTCCAATAATTCTCATAAATTAATTATGAATTACATATTTATATAAATTTTTTTCAGTTATGATGTTTTATTATAGTCAAATAATCTATTTTTTCTATTTTTGGAATATTTAATGGTGTGAAGCAATGATTATAGGACATTTGAGATTAAAATATCAGTTATTAATTCCATAAAAGGATGCTTTGTCTACTCTAGAAACCTTCATTTATTATAATTCATGTTATACATTGAAATCAATAAACATTAAGATATTATATGATTATGGAATATAAATTTTGGATTATATGACTTTATGAGTGACTAATTTTTATTGGGAATAAATTTTTAAATATTCTCGAAAGATCATATGATCAAATACTTTTAATTTTTGGGCTTTGAACATAAACAAAACGTTTTTGAAGAATTAATATATTTTCTTTTTGTATCAACTAAATTGAAATTTGGGTATTTTTATTGAATCATTGAGAATAACTATTCTATTTAATAATATGATGTTTTATTCATTTTGGGAATTATTGTACCAAGTACTAACCATTACAGTTTTCATTAATGTACATAATCTTAATGAATACCATTTAATTTATTTATGCAATAATTTTATTCATTATATGTTTATTTTAGTGGTTCGTGAATTTGAAATTCATATTAAATACTAACTTTTTAGGGAAAATGATAACATTGTGGGTGATGTTAATTAATGGATGAAAATATACTTTTCATGTAATTATATTTTATTATTATTTATTCTACCTATTAAATCAAATTATCAAATCTAGGAAAAATATATTTTAAAAAATGTTACCAATTATTTCTATTTCTGGTGAATCAATGGTCTTTTTTCATTACATTTAATTTTGTTTTTTAAACATGTTGGGTTCAAATCCACTACTATTAATGAAAAATGAAAGAAAGATAGGGCACATGGATAACGTTTTTTAGACATATCATTTCCTACCCCAATGAAAAACTATTTTTTATAGTGATTCAATGAAATGAGTAACTAAATTTCATATTTAAAATGATATTCATCTATATATTTTACTACTTAGAGTCATCACTTATTGATACAAAGATGTTTGATTACTCTACATTATTTGTTACTGAAGGAGTGTTCAAAGTTTATCATTTGACTAAGATTGGAGTATTACCTTCTAGGTGTATTATCCTTCCAAAAAGTATAGAATACTACATTTTCATTCATATTAGTTCCTATGATCAAATATTTTTGGTTTAAAATAATTCTCCCTTTATTATTTTCATCATTAAATAGGTTTATATATTGTAATCTTCTAGTGTGTCCTGAGGAATTGTATGACTCTATGATGTATTGGTTGAAATCATTTTTATGCTTCTCCAACACATCATTGAAATCAACTCCAATGAGATCATAAAAATTGAACCACTAATTTGTTTCACACTTATGATTTCCCTTAGTATATATCATAAAATACCAGACTAAATGTAGGATAGACTCACATGCATCCACAAATATAGGAACATGTTGAAGGAAATACTAACTAGTAACTATAAGTACATACAAATATTTACCATTATCCACCAACCATCTTTATTTATGGTTGAGATTATAATTATGGATATAACATTATCAAAAAAAGTATCATCAAATACATGAGAATAAGGTTCATGTTTTTCAGTTCTAGAAAAACCATCCTTTAATAAAATTACACTGTTATGCAGTTCATGATCTCGAGAGCACTCAAAATCACTTAGAATATTTTTAGAATAAGATCCATTCCCCTTGGAAGGATTTATATAAATTACTTTTTAGTAAATATATATATGATCCAATTATTTATGTACACAAAAAATCTTCTTTTGAGAATCCTTATCATCACTATCACTAGAAGAGGGGCCAAAAATGTTCTTAATATGACAAGGCTAAATTGATTAATCAATATTATTATCATGATTAGAAAATGTATTCATACACATTTAGTAAGAATGATCATTATTAATGTTTGTATGGTAGGTTATGTATTTCCTACACAAACTCCTAGTGTTCCAATTTCCTTGAATGAAATCATAATAGATGGAGATTCTCATAATAAACCCATGTGCTCAATTCATTTTATTATGTGGACATAACCATCTTCTTAATTTTGATTGATCTAAAATCAATTTCTACTAAAATTGAAGAAAATTATTTGAAACTATACTACTCGGTTTTCCTAACCTTTTTTATTATAAATATAATTTAATAATCCTAGTTATGTGTTATTCGTGATAAGCATTCATTTTTCTCTTTCTCCTTTTTCAGTAGGCTGTTTTATTAACACATTTTACAACGTGTATTTAAAAAAAGGGGATTTTTAAATGTAAAGACCATGGTTACCCAACCCACATTAAAATCTCAAGAATTTAATTTATTAATGGGTGGATAATTTGACAACCTGGTATTGTTTTATAAAAATCTTATATTATAATATATAATACGCTACAACAAGATTACACAAACCATAAACAAGTAAATTCTAAATGAATTATTTATAAAATGGTTGATAAACATAGGACACATGAAAATTATTAGAAACATTTTAAAACATATAATGATATTACTAAATAAAAATATATTGATTAATTCATATAAAATAGTCACTAATTTTTTTAGTATATTTAAATTATGCTTCAAAAATTTGTTTTATTTAAAAATAGTTTATATTTATATCTATGAGAAAATATTATAAAAAATTTGTAAAAATTTTATGAATTTTTAAAGATAAATTGAATATAATTTTTTAATTCATCATTTCAAAATTATCTTATCATTAATTTTCTGTATCTTTTTAAAATGATTTATTTTCTAGTGAATTGTGAAAAATGATGAATTTTATTGAAAATGGTATTTTTATGTCAAGAATTTAAAAAGATAAATACTTTTTTAAAATGTTTAAAAATTAATATTATTTTTATTATTTTTTTAATAATCCTATTAAGTTCATTATAATCAATTTTATGATTAATATTACCATAAAAACGTTTTTATACATTAAATTATTTTTAAAAAACCCATTTCCCTTGCATTATGAAATTTTACCTTAATATTATTTATTCCAATAATAGAAATTAAATGTTATATTATGGATTCCATATTTCAAATATTGAGTTATATTTTTGTTTATAAATTTTTTTGTTTTATTTTTTGATGATATGAATGAAAAACATAGTAAATTTTTATTACCACAGTAAGGGTAAAATTGGTTTATTTTAGTTCAAAATAATGTGATAAGGAATTAAATTTATTAAAACCCTTGAATTTATTTAAATGTATTGTTATATTTTTTATAGTCATATAAACTTTTAAAATATGATTTCCCCCTTAATCATGAATTCTAATATTTATAATATTTAACTAAATAATAATGTCTGAAATGTCTCTTTCTAACTTTTAATATCTATAATATTTTTTGATTTGAATAAAAAAATATGATTTGTAAAAAATATATTTTAATTGTAATTTAATTATTTTTATAATTTTAAGGATTTATAATTTTTTATTATGAAATAATTTCTTTTAATACATATACAACACTAACACATTGTATATATAAATAGTATAAAAATCTAGTAAATGATTTAAAAAAAATAAAAGTTATATTTTTTGTGGAGTTATATTTTTTGTTAATTTTATAAATTAATAAAAACGATTAAGGGTGTTTTAAAAGATTTTCATATTAATTGAATTACTATCTGGAGGTCTTTAAATTCAAATTAAAAGAATAGTATCAAAAATGACATTAATGATATTTTATATAAAATAATATTTAATTAAATTAATTACACAAAATGCATAAAGATGACAATTAGGATGATAAGTGGTCTAAAATTACATATATTTCTCATTTATTTTATAATTTACACATTATATATAAAATTATAACCCTTTATTATTGAATAATTTATTACTACAGTAATGTTTTATACTAGTTAATCGTTTTATTAAACCAAAAGATATTGTTTAAAATTATATATAAACAAGTGTAAATTTAATTAGGTGATTATATTAATACCATATACTCATAAAATGTTAATATATTTCAATTTGGGACTATTTCACATGATTTAGAAACATAATATATTATAATATTTCATTTTTTTCCAAAAGGGATATTAATGATATTTTATAATAAAATATATTTTATTAAATGATTTAAATTTAATAAAAATTTGATAATATTCCAATGAAAGAGATATATTTTATAATATCAACTATTTTCTATTTATTGGTCACTTTTCCTTCTTTAATAACATTATTGACCAATAAACTATAAAATAAATTGATATCACCGAAATTGTCAAAATGGTTAATGTGAGGTCTAAAACTAAGAGATAAGGGTTAAAAATAAACTAAACTTGTCTAAATTTAGTTTTACGAGATAATTTCAACCCATAAATATATTATATTATAATAATATATATTTTAATGATTTTTTCGATCAATTTTATATATATTAATTTAATAATTGTATTTATTCCCCAAGTTCCCCTACCCTCAAATATATAAGGTCACCTTCTATTATCTCTTCCTCAAACATTTTCACCTTATAGATCTAAAAATATCTAAATTAATATCCTAATATATTCCATAAAAATATCATATATGTTATGTTCCATATAATAAATCATCCTTTTAATGATTAATATTTTTGTAAAAAGAGGTATCTTAATGAAGAGGTATAACACTTACCTAAGCATTTTCAATTTTATTTACTCTCATACATCATTTAAATTTATTGTATTAATTATAAATAAAGAAATATATATCTAAAAAATACATAATTGTTATTATTATTATGTGGTAACAATTACGCACCTTCATCCAAATAATTTGAAAATGACAGCATCGCCCGTGTGTACGTGTTGACTACCACGTCGACGAAGAGATGTGATTCATTTTTCATTTACAAATTTGATGGATGGTAAAGAGAATTTATTTCCCTAATATATGGGATGTATAAAATATAATAATAATTTTTTAATGATTATTTATTATTTACTGTTGTATTTTTCCATTCGTTATAATAATGAATGCAACGTTCATTCGTATATATTGCATGTCATCTCAATGAACGGTGTAATTCATTTTTATATATATTATTTTTATGGATGAATATAAGTATATATTCAGTAAAAATATATGATATTTATATAAGGATTAAAATTTTTTATATTATGGAAACATTATCATAGTAAAAGGATCAAACTATAGAATAGAAATATTTAATATAAATGAAAATGTTAACACCCAGAAACAATGATTTTTATAAGAAATTATAGTAAACTTTTTCATAAATGTTATGATTAGATCATTATGATTTTAAAATTATGTATGTGACTATTTTATAGAATTATAATTTATTTAAATTTATCATAATTTATTTTATATCCCTTATGAATTAAGTTGGACTTGAGTTATGGTATGTATATTAAAATATCAATGTTTGTATGGATTTTTTATAATTAACTTTCTAATGATGAAATTTTGTGACCAAACTCTCAAGAATCCTAATAACATAATTATACTATATTTATTTGTGGAGATAACTTTTTTCCTTTATTTCCACTATTTATTCGCTCAATAAGATAAAATAAATTTTTTCTTAAGGAAAACTGACATTATTTGTCTCTTCGACCAAAAATATTTTTTCTTACATGTCCATGCTTTTTTAAAATGTTTTCAAAAATGTTTTTAATATTATGCTATAAGAGTTTATTTTCATTTTTACCCATTATTTAAAAATGTGTTATTGTTTACTTTTTCCCATGAATTGATAAATAATCATTATTTTAACTTACACGGCATGAAAAAAATTTCTCACTATCATACCCACACAATTATTTAATTCTTACATTAAAATTTTCCAATGTTATTTTCCACAATATCAGATTCTATAATTTCCACTAAATATGTATATTTAAAAAATATCAAAGTAAAAAAATTGTATTTTCATTAAGAAATTACCCCATGTAATCTTGTAAATTATTTCTTCATCTATTATAACATCTATTGATGTTACATAATATTTAATAGGGATGTGATTTAATGATATCATCATTTACCTTTATCTATATTTTTATTATTATGAATAAAATTTGTTTATAAAAACCCATTTTTTATGGGATATCTTATGAAGAATTTTTTTAGTATTTATGAAACTCAATTCTTTTTAATCGCTTGTTCTATGTAGATAGATTTGTGACCCTATAACATGCTTATGTATAATTTTCATTAAGTTATAGTGGGATATAAATTATAATTATCTCAAATAAATTGGATAATACTACATATCTCATGATATAATAAGGACTGGAAGGGGGGAACCCACTTCAGTAATCATCTCTTTCCAATATGATCATCTTGGGAGAGAACCTTAACTGTGGATAAGACGAAATGTGGAGTGAATCAAATCAAATATTATTGTATTGGTAATAACTCTTTACTATAAAAACTGATTTATATGATTATATGTAATCAAAAATATTATACATTTTTTCCAATGGTATTACCTAATACTCATAAGCTTGGATTCTATTATGATTCATGAATTATTATTATTATTTAAGAGGTGATAAAAGGTTATGATATATTATTTTATGGGTATGGATTTAAAAAATTTAGGCGCACATTATTATTACCATATTACCACATTAATCTTAATTAATTATTGTTATATCACAATTTTCCCTTACTCAATTGTTGGGATCACCATTTCTTATGTTTCCTTTTTCCATGTTATGGAAAATGGTTATAATTATTATATGTCTAAGAAGATTTTTAATTAATAATAACATATTGACAGGTGATGTATACGTCTTATGAATATGTTTTTAATGTACCCATGATTTCATAGAAACAAAATCATTATAGTTATGGAATGGATCATGATGTTATGTAACAAATTTTAATCTTAAAATTTATAAATTCTCTGAATTAAATTTGAGGGTCACTACAGTAAGGGACATACTACAATATAAATGATTATTGTATAACACTAAGAATCATGACAAGAATTAAGTCCATACCTCCGAATATGTAATATCCCAGATAAAATCAATAATTATTCATCTAATTAATGGGGTTACTATGAAAATAAATGAAAAATATGTATATATGTCCTAAATAGATATATCCCAAGTTGAAGTCACAAAAAACAACAAGACACTCTTGAAATGGTGATCTAACATGGTATAAGATGTGAATTTATTCATGTAGAATATCATAATGAATGAAAAAAGGTCAACGTGTTGAGTTAGGAAGGTAGAAGGGTTCAATGGTGTTCCAAGGTGAAAAGAAAATAATAAAATTGTAAACCCTGCCCAAATTACCATTCATGGAAATGATTGATGTTTATTGTTTTAATGAAATTAGACACCCACAAGGTTCTATCAATAGAATTTATGGTGTGAACCTTGCATTGATGCTATTAATTCCTACATACCGTTGTTTTCTAGTTCCAGGTCTTGGATATTAATCATAAACTATGACCTAAGACATCATGACGACCCAAAAACCTAAAACATGTAAATGATATATGATAATGATAAATTAAATATAAATACACCAAAAATATTAGGTTTATTATTATCTCCCCCCCTAAGGACTTCTTATCCTCAAATAGCATATCTAAGGGTCTCTTCAAAGAGAATCCGGCCAACATAGTTGTATATCTGATCGGCATTTCTAGGAATCCACCAAAACCCTCATTTTTCCCACAAAACATGACCAAGAGTTATTTTATTATCATCTAACACCATCTAATTTTAGTCCACAATCAAAACTACCCTCTCCCCAAAATAAGTATCATACTCCAAATAAACATATTCGATTTAAATCATGAATATGGGGTCTTTTTCGTACGTCTCGAGCTAGGAACCATGAAAAATATTATTAATGACACGATGTTATTATGGAATGTCCAATCGGTAATCAAATATCTCAATACACTCTACTATTTTGATCATATTAACAAAAAATAATGGTATTTTTCCCTTTTAACGTCAAGTGTGGAATCCCTAACATAGGTGAGACCTAATATAACAAAAGGTTTCCCCTGATGATCTGTAAGGGTCTTTAACTCTATTATTTATTATAATTATTCCTAATATGATAATTAATTTTCAAATTATAATTCAACTACACCTACTATAAATTTTCCTATACTAGGATCAATTAGGCCACTACTGACTCACCCGCCTCAATCCAACATACCCATGAATGACACAAATGAACATGGAGAGCCTTAAATGATTATCTGAAATAATACATGAATGATTTTATTATATTAAAACTCATAAAAACTATAGTCTCATCTTATTCCCCACAAAAATCATGTACACAATATATGATAATATATTTCACAATCATGATCATCCACTATAACTATCCTTCAAAGGTTGGTATTACATACTCATCTACATATGTGTTCCCATCCCCTTATAAAGAACATTCCATGTCTGTGACCTAACTCCAAAATCATGATCTGATATAAAACTTATAGAAATTGCATGAAACTACGATACTTCCCCCAGATATAGTCATCCTAACTTATATATAGACTGAGTGTCCTAAATTTTTAAGAATTGTGAATCATTCATCAAGTGATCAACCACCGACCATATAACATCTTGACCCCTATGAGTAATGGGTTGTCTCATAAAAAATTCTTTTATCACATCATTAAAATTATAAAATATAAATTTATGTGGATAAGTTAACCCCCTTGGTCACTAGTTTTATATATTCAACCTCTGAGATGTAAACAAATTATTAATAAACCTCATATCATCCTCATTCACTCCCATCCACCAGAAATACTATTTCATATCATGATACATTTTGTTAGATATAATATGTACCAGCCATTATGACATGTTTGATTCTCTAATCAACTATTCTCCTATATATATTATAACCACAAAACATTAATTCACGTTAAGGGTGTCAATCCAATCCGTGGAACATATTCTAATAAGATTGTATCCAATCAATGGCCCTCACATCATAATGAAATATGAATCATATTTCTCGATATCCTTTACGAAATTCATTTTTAAAGAATTGAAAACCATAGGAGCACAATTCACCACCCCATGGATCTTTAATACACCACTCTAATAGGATACTATAAATATCATAACCTTACACTCTTTGATTAATTTATGAGACCCTATACTATATAATTTTTTATTAAATGATTCTACAACTACATCCCATTCCTTATTGAATATTCCATGTTGATGTTAAATGTTAAAAAATACTAAACCCATCATCTATATCATATATTCAATTATTGTCGAGAAAAATGATCATTTTCTTTGGAGGATAGTGGGATGAAAAATCTCTCCCATAAGAGAAAATGGCACTAACACCAAAAAGAAGGAACCACAACTACTAACTCAAGATCATGAGTAGGGTAGTTCCACTCCTGGGTTTACAGTTAACTGTAAAAAAAGACTACCTAGACATACTATATTAAAACATCCTCCAATTTTTTATTTAGGCACTGAAGTTGACTGTTGAAACACTCTCATGGTTTGGAATAAAAACAATATTAGTATACATCAACATCTTACATGACAATTAAAAATCCTTCTCATACAGATCCATCCAATGAACATCAGCCCAATCCTTGTCCCCCTTATTATAGGTGATACTGTGTGAGAAAAGTCCTGAATGAATTACATATAAAACCAATCCAACAAGATGAAACTCTAGATTTTGAACACATCATAAGGTTGATCCCCGGACCTAACTATTAAAACCATTTCTAGACCAATGATGATCGCAGCCTTAGAAACCAAGTTCCCAAAGAATAATATATTCTAGATCCTAAAATAAAATTTTGATTACATGTAATAAATATTTTAACTTATAGTGTTATCATAATTATTTAAATATTCCTCAAATATAACTCTAAGGTCTAAAAATGCAACGAATTACATAATGAGATACTCATGCATCCCAAACATACTTTTCAATTCCACCTTCAGTAAATCATTTATCATGACCCATAGTTGATGTTAGGCTGATCATATATCAAACTTGGATAACAATTAGTCTCTGTTAATCTTGTCAAATAATTCATTGATTATTATCATGGATAATTTACTTCATTCCGTGCTTAGTTCAAAATAATATAATCTACGCATTGTCAAAGGATCTCAACCAAATTTTTAGAAACAAATAATGGATCGCTTGAAGGATAATTGGTCAGGTAAATAAATCCTTTTAGCTTATTATGTTGTAACTTGATCTATCTCTTCTCATTAAGTCTCATTTGATGTGATAAAATCAAGATAAGATATTCATTAATAAAAATATCAAAACCCATTCCCCTCTCATGAGGGGGACCCCTAAAAAATGTCAAAAAAAATTCATTGGATGTGATCCACCCCTTGAGAAAAAATGAATGAAATTGTCATTTGGTATACTATGAGAACCTTACCAACCAACTTTGTTGTAATGCCCCAAATCATACTAAGGTATGGCCCAAATCTTCCAGAATACATTTTGAAATATCTAGTATGAATTTACTCCTCTCACATTGGTGATGTAATATCCACCTATCTCTTATAAAAATTATTATGATCATGAAAATATAAAGACCAACATTTTAAAAAATGGAATCAAAAGTCTTTATCTCTATAATATATAAATCACATTTTTTAGTACAAAATATCTAAATAATACATTGGGTAATTCAGAATATGGTTGACCCACATCTTGAGATGTGTATCAGAGGATAAAAAATTGAATAAAATCATCCTCACAAACTCTAAACATGTGACAACTTGGCTAAAAAATATTGGTATGACTCTATGTCATAGAAATATATATAGACTATTGACATAATCAATACTGTACCTATAAATATCAATGGTACCTATCAAAAATCATATATAAGTTATATTATTCATAAAAAAATTGTAGTATTAGATCCATTCCTCCCTGATCTTTGGATTACAATAAGAAATAAACCCTAAATTGCATGTATCTTCTACAATTGAATACCCAAAACTGTGTAATATACAGAACTCACTGAAAAATTCTAACTATTAGTATCATGTCCTCCTAACAAGGCCCTAAAGTATAATTTCTTTCTTAACCTATAACCACACCATACTAGAAGAATATTGAACATAAATTTCATATATGTCTTATCCTAAAATAAGAATATCACTCCCTTGATTGACTTGTACATTCAAATTGGTAATACCTTTGTTTCCCCCATTAATATACTCAAGGAGGAGTTCATCAAAAATTTTTAAGATATGAACGCCAAATCATTCCCAATGACCAATTTTGTCTCAGGTGAATCTCCTCTGACATCATCATCCATCACCTAGAATAAGCCCCCATAACACCACTTGGAAGGCCACTACAAATATAAGGTGGAACCCTTATGGAACAATCCTCACATAGGATCTTCAAAAATGTAAGATCCTTTAAAACCACATCCAAAAAAGTGGTTAGGTAGAAATTTAATACATAATATTACACTATCAAAAGATGATGGATATCAATATTCGTATCATTATGAGCCACATTACTCAAAAATAATACAGAAAAAACAAATTTTTTCTACGAAAAGAATTTCACAGTCAACCACCATTGTAATTACATAAATGAGTTTCATACGCATCTTACATATATCTAGAATTTACACTAGAATAGAATTATTCAAAATTGTAATCCCAAAAATGTGACCCATGTCATATCCTCAGGTTTGTGTGCCTTTACCATCATTCCCCACCACCTCTGTGAATGTATCCATAAGTTAAGTGATATCAATGTCACTTAATAATATATAGGTGTCTCTAATGGTTCAAAAATCATTTTAAGGATCTAAATTCAGTATTAAATATGTTAATGACCACCCATACCTTGGAATGATGGAGGGTGTTGTATCTTGAAATCCCCTAAAAATTTCATTATCCTCAACCCTCCCTTATGGTTATCTCTTTCTCTAACTGGAAATAAAATGTAAATACTCTTCTATTGAGGGTATTATACCTAATATATATACCCATAAAATCACTAACCCATCATTATGAGTTTCATTTAATGAATGTTTTTTTCATAATTTCCATTGAACATTTTTTTTGATTATTAGATAATTAGAAAAAACTCTTACATATGAAATCCAAACATTGAAAATTGGACAAATCCACTTAAAATAATTCTCAAAAATATGATTTAAACATTTAAACACATGTTTTTATTTATTAATTTGAATCCTCATTGTAGAAAAATAGAACTTTTTATATCCTCTATTCACCATTTCCAGTATGAAAATAAAATAAAATTGTGGTATGTGCTCAAAAAACATGTAGGGGAAATTAAAAAACAAACCCAAAATTAAATGTTTAAACATAGAAATTCCATAAGAAAATATAAAATTTCATAATAAAAATTTTACTCCAATATCCATTTATTGGTCCATAGAAAACAACTTAATTGGTCTATAGGTTTCCAAAAGAAAACTCTTCAGAATAACTCATAAATGTAAAATAATAATCAAATGAATTTTATGGGAAATATAAAAAATAATGAATACAATTGGAATAAATGTTTTCACATTTTATATATTTCAAAAGCATTATAAAAATTCTCATGTTATTACCTTTTTAAAATATAATGATTTCTTTTAAAAACCATTGAAAACATATCATGTTGGTACTATAACGCTGAAATATATTAATTGAACACTATTTTTGGTATCATGTACTGAAAACAACATCAAACTAAAATGAACCATGATACACTGGTTGAAATAAATTATTACAATGAAATATAAATATTTATACATTATGAAGATAAAATATAAAACAACATAATTATAAGTAAAAGTGTGGTAAAGTAAAATATATAAAAACTAAAAACATAAAATCATTATCCTCATAGACCTCCATGAATTATATGACCCCAATAATAACTATCAACCCATGGTAAATAATTATTAATGAAATATATATGATTAGAGTGAAGTAAATGAAAACAATTTTGTGAAGCAGGTAAGGAAGATATCAGATGTAATATGACTATTATATATAAATATATATATTAATTAGATACATAAACATATTATATATAGTCATTATATATATTTATATATATTCACATTTTATATTTAAATTTTACTTTTTTAAAATTAAGATAAAAATATTTGGAGGTAAAAGTGATATTTACAATAAAAGTACTTTTTGTGTGCAACTTATTTTTAAACTAATATAACAAATAAAAAACTATATAAATAATAAATTAGTGAAACTATTCATGATATATTAAATGGAAAAAATTATCTTTCATTTAATTATGGATTATGATGGAAATGGTAATATGTTCGTTTAATGCTTCAATTGCACATTTTCATAAAAAATGTTTTTTTATTTAGGGAAAAATAATATAATTTCATCCAAATTTATAAAATTTATGTGAAAAAATTAAAATTTATTTTATAAATCATCATAATAAATATTTTGGTAATATTTTGGTATTTTTATAAAAATATTGATTTTCTAGTTAATAGTGAAAAATAATGGTTTTATTAAAAAATGTATTTATATTTCAATAATTTAAAAAGTTAAATACTTTTTTTAAAATGAATTAGAAATATAATAAGATATATTTTTTAATAATAATCCAATTAATTACATTAGAATAAATTTTATAGTTGAATTTTGAATAAAAATATTTTATTCCAAGAAATACTTTTTTTTTAAAAAAAATATTTTTTAGTTAAATTAATAATTTTTCCATTAAATTTATTTCATCTACTTCTGATAATTCAATTTTTTCAAATGGATTTTTTTATTGAATCATACGGTATAAATTTCTTAAATAGTTACCTTATATTATTTTTCCAATATGAACAGTTTCAATAGGATACTTTAGTTATCACACTAATATAAAAATAGTGTTTAAAATCATTTTATTTAGTTTTAATGTTAGTTAAAACCCAACATTGAAAACACTGATGTAAAAAAATATGATTTTTTATGTTGGGTTTTGTAAAATTACTCCAAAAAATATTCACAACTATTTTTCTTCATTGTTTTTTTATATATTCAATGCCAAAAATATCTATCGTTATCATTTTTTCCATTGGTTTTTAAATAAGCTGATGCCAAAATATTTAAATATATATTTTTTCGACAATATAAAAAGATGAGAAGAATTAAAAACACTTGGATCGGTTTTTAGAAAACTGACTCCAATAATGTATTTTATTACTATGCTTTTGAACATATACTTTTCTTCAATTTGAGTGGTCATAAAGATAAAATAAAGTTACATATCAAAAGATATGACCATCATATGATGAACAATTTCAAATTTTTGATAGATACAACTTTTTTTAATGAAAACATGAAAAACATGAAAGAAAATAATATACACAAAAATAAATAAAATAAACTTAAAGATTCAAACATATTTCAAATACTTTAGGTGTTTTTTTCAAAATGATATGTTTTTTCCTCATATCTATCAGTTTTAAGGTTTGACTAAAATAGAAATGAAAATGGGGATCCATAATGAATTATTAACCACATTTAGTGAATGTCGTTCGGATTTTTTATAGTTTTAACTCAATCATATGAATAAATCATCATTATAAACAAAATTACTAAGATGTTTAATAGTGTAGGTAAATAAAAATAAAGAAATTAAATGATTAGAATTGATACCATGTTTAAATCATCGATTAAAGCCACATTGAAAACTTCATTGAATCAAAGAGGTCGAAAATGATGAACATAAGAGAAAATAGATTTATATATAGTAAAATAAAATATATAAAATAGATTTGAATAAAAATTTAGAATATATTTTAAAAACTAAATCTTTCATTATTAAAAAAATTAAAATACAGATCCTATATATTTTCGGATACTTTTTAGCATCGATTTTCGTTAAAACCAATGAAAAAGAGAATATATATTGGTTTTTTGTTATCATTTTTTACAAAATCGAAACAAAAAATTCCCATATATATATCTATATATATATATATATTTGTGTTTGTTTTTTACAAAACATAAGAAAAAAATAAAAGAACTATTAGTTTTTTAAAAACACCCATCCCCAAAATTAAATATATATATATATTTAAAGTTTTATGTCCTTTGTTGTGAATCAATTTGACCCGTCCTGGAGCTAAAAATGAGCAACAGATTAAAATTCAGGGCCTTCAAATTTTGGACTTTTTTAAAAAGTATATTAGAGTATTTCACCACCTGATATCCATAAATTTTAATAAATAATTCTGTTTTAGGTATACTACCAATCAAATATAATTTTAGGAAATTTTTAAAAACATAGTTAAGAAAATAATTATTGGAATGGTTTTTTCTAAAAATTATCGCCAAATTTTTTTAAAAAAATAAATTGGCACCATATTTTTTTAAAATTGTTGCAAAAAATATTTTTTTATCATCAATTTTTAAACAAATTTGTTCCAAAAATGATGTTTATTGGTATTTTTTTCCTTTTTTTAAAAAAAACAGATGTGAAAATGTATCTAAAATCATATTTTACATCAGTTTATAATAAACTGACATTATATTTTTGACATTAATGACCATTTTTTCTATAATAATTCAGTAAAGGTAAAATTGGATAATTAAATATAAAACTAATGGGATAAGGCACAAAATTCACACAAAAACCTTATTTATTTTATTATTTTTGTCTATTTGCTCCATAAACATTCAAAATTATAAAATAAGAATTTTTCCACATAAATTTTATTTTGACCTTTATAATATTGAAGTAACAAATAAAGTCCAAAATTCCAATTTCTTATTTTTAATATCAATAATATATTGTGATATATATTAAAAATATTTTCAGTTAAAAATGTTTTTTAAATTATGAATTATTATCCTTATCAGGGTAATTCATTTTTTATTTTCTATGATAAGATTATTACCTAAATTATTTATGTAACATTGATACAGTGTTTGTGAAGGTAGTAGAAAAATCAAGTAAATGTATTTAAAAACTAAAAAAGAATTATTTTATGGGTTGGTTATTGTGTACCATGAATTTTATACATCAACATAAAATATTTGGGATGTTTTAAAATATTATATTCTAATTAAATTACTATTCTCATGACTTCAATTATAAATTAAATTTATAGTTCGAAAAATTACATTTATGATATTTTAGTAAAATAATATATTATTAGTTTTTTTATAAATAATCAAAAATAATCAAATAAGAAAATCACGATGATAAATGGTCTAAAATTTTATTTTTTCACCATTTATAATCTAATTTTATAATTATAATTAAAATTATAAAACCATAATAATGAAAAGTCATTATCTTAGTTAAGGATAAAACTAGATAACAATGAGTCTAAAATAATTGGTATGGTTTGAAATTATATCTAAAAATATATAAATTCTATTGGGTGGTTATATTATGAAAATATAATCCTTATATTCAAATAAATGTAACTTTTTAAACATTATATTTGTGTTATTCGATTATAATGATATAATATTTCATGAATTCCCAAAAATGACAGTAATTATATTCTATTATATAAATTAATTTATTAAGTGATTTAAAATTATAAAAAAAATTATAATATTTTGAATAAAAGTGATAAAGTTTAAAATATCAACCATGGTCCATTTATGTGTCAATTTTCATTGTTCAGTAAATTTCTTGAACCTTAAAATAAAAAAAACGTTGATATCATGATAATTGTCAAAGGGATTAAAAATTGGTAAAATAAAGAGGAAAAATATAAAAATTTAAAAATCAGGAAAACATTTATTGTGTGATTGAATATATAAAAATAATTATATTATATTCTCATTATATGAATTTGGATTCATTTTCTCATTAAAATAATTTATATTGATGTAATACATTATGTAATTCAAGGAATACCGCTCAACTAAGTTATGAAAGGGAATTTATTCTTCTCTATTATCCAAAAAAATTCTTTATATCTCACAAAATCATTAAAAATATTTTTAAATGTTACATAAAAAAATCCATGATCTTCTGTTCTTTCCAAAATACCATTTTTTTTAGGGTTAAGTTGTAATCATAATGAGGGTTCCCAACGAAGAGGTATAACTCATAACTAAGCATTTCTAATTTAATTTCTTTTTTTACATCCTCTAAATTTATGGTATCAATTGTCAATAATGAATTTTTATATTTAATTTACATTATAATTAACATGATGATGACCAAAACATTATCCACTATCTTCCCATCTGTTAGAAAATGATAATTTTTCTCATGTGTACATGTGGACTATCACATCTATGAAGTGAAATGATAAATTTATAACGTCGGCATTACATTAATGGTAATAAGGATATATTTTGTGAATATTTCAGATATATTAATTTTTGTGTAATTTATAAATATAATTTACCTTAATTTCATTAATTTCATTAATTTCATCAAAAAGTTAAAAAAAATTATGTTCATCTGTATATATATCTTATCATCTCTAAAAATGGTGTAATTAAGGTTTCTGACACTAATTTTTATGGATGAATCCAAATATATATATATATATATATATATAGTTAATATATATGATATTTATATAATTAATATAATTATGTATATGATGTAACTTTGATCAGAATAATTGTCCAGAACTTCCAAATAAAAACACTCAGGTAATATTAAAAAGTTAACACCCAAAAATGAAGATTTTAATGCATAATTATTAATAAATGGGTAATAATTATATATTAATTTATCACATGTAATATAATAATCATATAAATTACTCATTTATATAAGAATAATATATTTTATATTTATATACATGAGGTTATAGTACATTCAATGTTAGTCAAATGTGAGTAATGGATTTCTCACCACACTTTTATGTTTATATAGTAAAATTTATAATCCTTATGTGTTTCAATCATGTGGTGTATATACTATGAATTAAATTTTAAATATCATTAATCCCTTTCTATATATGGTATTAATGTTTCATTTTATTTTATTTCATTAATGAGTATTTTTATCCAATAGTTACTAATGTAGAAAATGATTTGTGTTGTTATCCAATTATTTGTCATGATTTTTTATGACTATGTTTCCAATGATGATATTTAATGAACTATATATCAACAATACCATGAATTTTATAAATCTCAAGTTATTTATAAAAATTGATTATTTCATTTCCTTTTCATCTCTTTATTCACTCAAGAGATTGTAATACAATTTTTTCCGGTAAACAATAAATATTTCTCTCTTCAGTTGGAAATATTTTTTCTCCTATATTTTTTCCTTCTAAAATGATTTTGAATAATTGTTTTACTATTACCCTATAATTTTTTAATTCATTATTAACTATGATTTTATTTTTTAATAATTGATTAAAATGAACATTCTATTTATTTTCAAAATAAGCTATTATTGAATTTCTACTGAAAATGAGAATGAAATCATTATTTTAACATAAACATCGTGAATGTAATTTCTTAGAGCCATAAACACTCAATTATTTGAAGAATTATTTTATATTTTTTAACGTTATTTTGAAATAAAATTGTCAAATTAATATTTGGACAACAATATATTTTAAGTAATCAATTTTAAATAGAAAATGATATTATCATCAAAATAAATTTCAATTAATCATTTTATGGAATATTACATCTATGATAACATACTATGATTTTACTTATACATTAATAGGAATAAAATTCAAACATTTTATCATTATTATTTATATATATGGTATATGGTTATGATTAAGATATGTTTATGAAACTCATTTATTTTCCACAGGTTATGTTATGATGAAATATTGAAAAATTTATGAATCCCATATAATTTCATTGGATTATTCTAGGATTAAATTTTTATGAACTTATGGAATACATATTTATTATTTTAAATTTATGATTAGTGATATTGGAATTAAATATCCTAGAAATTTATAGAAAAAAATCTATATCTCAAGATATAATAAAGACTGTAATTGAGAGTAAAGCCGGCTCGGTTAGTGACAATGTATACTGTGATAGTCTTGGGAGTGAAACTTAACTAAGGATACAATGGAATAGAGAGTGAACCTTTTCCACTATGATATTATTTTTAGTTATCTTTGAATAATTAAGTTGTTTTATATGATTATTTTTATTTTAAAAACTTTTCTTTTATGTTGATTTTTTTATAAACTAGCCCATATTCTTTGATTAATTTTTGATTCATGTCTAATAAAATGTGAAGATTTATTCCTTGGATAAAATTGTTGATCTAGTATATAATGGGTGTGTTTTTCAAATATTTAATATCACGTTCTCATTCCCTTATCATCACATAATTCTTATGTGATCATTGATATCTCCATTATTTACCATTACTAAGAATTTAAGCTCACCCTTTCTTGTTTTCATTTCCATTGGTTAAAATGAATGGTTATATGTTGGGTATGTCAAGAGGGGTACAATGTGAGAAACGTTTTACATGATAAAATTCAGAATGTATATAAATAATTTGTTTATGCATCTATTATCTAAAGAAAATAAACCATTAGAGTTATACAATGGATAAAAATGTTATGTAATGAATAATCATCAATTATATATAAAATAAATGTGTAAAATGATTTTTTTCAATATAGTTTGTATAATAGAGGAGTTTGGTTAATATTTAAACATTTATATGAGAAAAATTTAGTAATAATCATTTGTATAATCCTATTTAACACAAATAATCTTAATTTTTTGGTAAGATATAGATTATGTGTATTTCCTATCAAACACCCATTTTTGGATGCAAAAAGTAAATGTGGTTTTGTAAAAAATTAACGAAGATGTAAAAATACTTTAATGATTTTGGTAAGTATATATTTACTATTATCCAGGCACGGTGAATAATCCCTAACTATAAACCTCATTTAAAATTCTAAAGGGATATAATTAGGTGAAATAAAATTTCTTTATGAAAATATATAAAAGATTTAAATATATGAGGATCATGGATGACCGAGGAAGAAGCCTATATTTTCATAGATTAGAAAGTAGGTTCCATTATTAAACATCATATTAATTATTTTTAATGAATACCTGATTTTTGACTATGATAAAAATTTATCATACTATAATATTTGGTTTTATTCAATGGATTGAATCTAGATGATTCATGTTAAAACATAATATTACAAACAATGGAATAAATTTCATCGTGAAAAAAAATTAAATAGGTGTTAGAATTAGAATCCCTCTAATTATTCATAATTACCTATCACATAATATGCTTAGCAATCACATATTTGGTGAGTTTTGTAACACACCTAATAAAAGGAAAATGTAGTTTTTTAAGGGCATGGATGGAAGAAGATTCATTTTATAAAATTTTATTAATGTGGACAGAATCACATTGAGAGATTTATTATTGGAATGAGAATATTTTTTCCTTCTGGAAAAAAGTTCATATAGAAGTAATTAACATAAAAAATGAAGTGTTCAAATGATGGATATAAAGACCATCATAAAGAACCATTGATAGTTCACAATCTTATATGTGTGTAACTTAGTCATTGTCTGAGTCAATTCCCGAATCCAAAGGTTAATTATTAGACCATGGAAGGACTAAAGTTAAGACAATAATTAAAATTAAAGGATTAAAATGCATATATATAAGATTTCAAAAAATTTATTCTATAATATGTGTATCATTGATATTATTGAAAAAATAAGCACGAAACATCAAATTATTATTCCATGTTCGATAATAAATAAGGATTTGAAGGCGTATTTAGAATGGTATTGATATCAAAGAAACATGATTTAGTGGTAATGTGATATTTTTTTGAAAACACACGATTAAGGGAAATATAATCGTTAATATGTGTATGATGTTGAGTAAATACTGTTTAGTAGGGATAAATAGATTATTTACATTGATAAAGTAATTTGGATTGTATTTATGACCTTGAAATTTATTAATTATTTGATGATAGTGTTTTTAATACATGGAATATATTAAATACATTGTGATTTTTTGATAAATAAGGTTGATTTTCACTTTTTAGATGAATTTATGATTTAATTCCGATTTAATATTGTTTCTTTTAAATATTAGAGATAATTTTCATGTTTTAATAGAATATATGATCATGGAATACATATGTTTGGTTTGTGACTTTATGGGCTAAATTTTTTTCTGAATAAATGGTGAACATGGTCATAGAAAAAACTATGTTATCAAATCATTCTGTTTTTAGGGTTTTGTTCAGAGATTTTTTTTTGATTTTCAAGTTAAAATTTTTTGGAATTGAATATGTAGACCTGTTAGTTTTATTCTATAGGGTTTCGAATATCTATGTAACTTATTTATCTACACTGGATAACTTTTCCTAAACATTTGGGTTTTCTATACATTAAGAGGTAGATATAATGACTTTAAGATATTATTGTTTGATAAATGTTAATTTTAGAAATTCATTTTAAAAAATTCATTTTTAATATTCATTTCATATATTAATACAAAATATATAATAGGGATTTTTCAAAAAGAAACTAAAGCATATAATTTTACTTAAGAAATGGAATGAAATCAAGAATGTAAATTTTATCATGTATCCTATATTAATAGTAAATTAATATATAATCATTAAGAAAATAATCATGAAATAAAAATTTTACCCTTTACCCTTTATTTTTGATATATTTTTTGTCTTTTAGAAGTACTATAATTTATGGATTTGTTGTCATCCATGATATAATGACCATGTTTTCTATCACTCCCTATTATTCCATGGATGTTAAAAATATTCATCATATATATTACTTACGTTTCACCAATGATATCCAATTATTGGAATCCAATTATGTATTATTTTGATTAACCTTTATATTTATCACTTCCACATTTCATGATAAATTTTTATTAACCCTTTTAACAATATGGGTTTTAAATAATTGTATTTTTTAATTCTAAACACTTAATTAAAAAACTCATGTTAAAATTTTGAGGATAAAATTTATTAAATTGGTAGAATTAATAAACTCAATATTTTAAATTGACACTATATTTTAAATATTTTGATTCATATGACATAAAACTGAAATAAAATATTATAATTTAGTTGAAAAAAAATTATTAAAATGGAAGATAAACATTAATATATAATGATATTGCAATATGAAACAATATGAAGAAAAGTACAACTACAGTAAATACCAATAAATATAAATAACTCAAACATAAAATATTTATACTCATGGATCCCCATGAATACATACACACCAACTACAAATATAAAAACAATGAAAATAATAAGTAACTTAATATAAACATTGAGAGAGAAATATTTGAATAAATTTTAGTGAAGTATGTACAGAATTATATAGGATTGTAATATAACCATTATATGTACGGTCATTGGATACATATTATATATATATATATATATTATTTAGATATATATCCTTTAGGAATATTTAAATTTTTTTTTCCAAATTTAATATAAAATAATTTAACGGTAAAAGATATATTTTAAATAAAACTAATTATATATGTGCAATATAATTTTAACAAAATAAATTAACTTAATCAATATTAATAAATTAGTTAAATTTAATAAGTATATTATATATTTATTTGAATATATAAACCCTCATTTAATTATGTTTATTAGGAACGAAATGACATTATGATCATTCTATGCTTCAATTGAACATTTAAAAAAAATTGATTTTATTACCCTTATGATAATATATAATAATTTCCAAAATGTGAAAAAAAAATTTAAAATTTAAATTCATTTTGAAAATAATAATAAAATTATCATTTCAATTAAAAATTTTGTGATTTTTCTAAAGATATATATTTTCTATTGACTATTTAATAATTTTAATTTTGATCAATAAAATGTTTTTTTTATCATTTACAAAGATCAATTTTTATTAAACTTGATTCAATGCTTCACTAGATCTATTATATTTTTATTAACAAAATTTCATTGATTTTTATCAATTGTATGGTCAAATATGGTACAAAAACATGTTCATTCATAAAAAGTAATATTTCATTAAAAAATAAGATAAATGTGTGTTGAATTTTTGTGATAAATTAATTTCCACCACATCGATGAATTCAATCATTAAAAAATTATTCCATATTAGGAATCATTTGATATTAATTCATTAAATAGGACCCTTTGTATTTTTTCAATATGAATAGTATCTATTATATCTTGTTATAACCATGGTAAAGAAAAAATGAGTTTATTAGGGTCAAAACTAATCTAATAAGGATTAAAATTCATTCAAATTTTCCAATTTATTTCACTATTTGGATCTATTTGATCTATAATAATATAAAATAATAAAAAATGACCTTTTTTATTTATCTTTGATTTTGATAATTATAAGAATTATTTAAGTTAAAAATGATAAAATACCAATTTATTACTTTTAATGTATATAATATTTTGTGATGGATAAAAAAATTATAATTTCTTATTGGAAATATGAATTGATTTTTTATTTTTTTAATTTATTTTTTATTTTTAGTGGGAAAATAATTACATTAAATGCTTACGCAATGCTGACACAATGCTTCTCCACACAGAAGAAGAATCAAGTAAATGTGTTTTAAAACACTATAAATAATATTTTTTTATGAATTAGTGTCCCAAAAATTTTATAGTCTAATATAACGTATTAGGTATGTATTAAAGGTTTATATTCTGATGAAATTATTATATATTTTACTTTAAATAAAAATTTAATGATTATTTTGAAAAATGATATCAATGATATTTTATGTTAAATAATATTTTATTATATTACATAAAAATCATAAAAATCTAGAGAGATCAAAATTATCATTATAAATTGTTAAAATTAAACTCTTTTTCCATATTTTATCCAATTTTAACTTTATAATATAAACTATAACCCATTGATATTAAAAAAATCATTTCAATGGTTATTATTAACACTTGTTAACAAAGGGGTTAAACCAAATTATATGGTTCAAAATTATATCTAAATATGTATAACTTTTATAGGGTTATTATAATAAAAATATATCATAATTATAAATTAATAAATGAAATTTGTAAATCTATTTTACATTATTTAGACACATATTATAGTAGAATATTTTATGTATTTCTAGAAATAACATTAATGATATTTTATAATAAATAAAATTTTATTTTATTATTAAAAATTAAAAAAACATATTTCATCCATGGTAATGATTTACGATTCAGAAATTCAACTACATTCAATTTATGGGTCACTTTTCATTTTATGGTATCTTTCATGATCTATAAATTGCAAAAAATCTAGATCTCATATTAATTGTCAAAAGGTTTAACGTGAAATAAAACTAGAAGATTGAGGTCAAAAAATTTCAAAACCAAATAAAAAATTTATTTTATTATATTATTAAGCCTTATAATCATATTTTATTTTAATTATATAAATTTTGATCAATTTTCTAGGAAAATTAATTTATATTAAGTTAAAATATTATATATGTCTAGTAGTTAGCCTCCCCTCACTTATAAAAGGGAACCTATTATCCTATCATCCCTGTATATTTTGAGAATTATATAAAATCAAATATCATCACCAATATTATCCTAGATTCATTAAAAAAATCCTATAGACTATTTTCTTTCCAAAATACCATCATTTTAGGGCATACTGTGTATCCCAAAACATGTTTCTCAACAAAGAGGTATAACTCTTAATAGATAATTTTAATTTTTTGTTTATTATTATACGGCCGATAAATTTATGGTATCCATTATAAAAAATAATTAACTATATAATATATACTTTATTTTTATTTTTATGATGGAGGTACAATTATCCACCTTCTTCCCATCTGTTGGAAAATGATAACGTCACACATGCTTAGATATGAAATACCATCTCCAAGAAGTGATATGATTTGTTTTCACTTCCTATTAAATGGGTTGTAATAAGAATAAATTTATAAATACATAGGATATATATTTTATAATAATTATTATTAAAAGAAGAATTTTTATTTTTCATTCATTCCTTCCTTCCGTTGAAAAGATAAAGAATCGTTCATGAAAATGTACGTCATACTGTCTGCATGAAAAGAATAATTCATTTTTCTATCTCTAATTTTTCTTTATGAATATAAATATATATATATATATAATGAATATATATTATATTTATATAATTATTAAAATTATTGGTATTATGGAACCATGATCAAGTACATGTACTGAAAAAAAAACCCCAATTTCTCAAGAATATTATTATAGTTGACACTCATAAATTGTAATTTTATTAATAAATTATTAATAAATGGGAATATAAATTTTATAAATTGGTTACATATGATATAAAAATTATGTACATGATTGTAATACCTACTTATAATAAATTTAATATTATTTTACTGGATTTCATTGTGAGTTCAAATAAAATTGATCATTAGGTAACTATTTTCTATCTAACTTTTTTCATACTAAAAAACTGTTTCTTTCATGTGGTTTATATATTGATACTTTGATATGATATATAATAAATATATTTATATCAATTTTTTTGAATATTTATCTTATGATATTTATTTCAATTGGATTATTAATAAAATGTTTCAAAAGAGGTATGGGATTTGTGTTACAGTCTCATTTTTATAGGGATTGTTAATGATTTGGTTTTGGAAGAAGCATTTTTATGAACTATCACTTAATAAAATAATTTATTTTATTATCCTATGATTATTCCCTGACATTTCATATTTTTCTGTCCTTTTCATCTATATAATTAAATAAGAGACTAAAAACATATTTTTATGTAAAACCAACATTATTTCTCTTTTAAAGGGGAAATGTTTTTTAATATCAATGTTTTATAAAAATATTTTAAAGAATTTTTTCTATTTTTATAAATTTATTTTTAAATTTATTTTTACAAATTTATTTTTTTTACAAATAAAAAATTAAAAGAAATATTATATTTGATTTTTCTAATAAGGACCTTTATAATTGTTATAGAAAATGTTAAAAGAATAATTTTATTAATGCACCTTAAATGGATATAATTCACCAGCACCATGACCACTCCATGATTTTATGTTTCCTTTATAATAATTAATTTTAATTTCTATAGAATAAAATTCTTAAATTTTTGTTCAGTTTTTTGGATTTTTTATAAGTGATTACAAAATGAAATGTGTATTTTCTTAAAAAAAATATCCTATATAATATTTTAAAGGAATTTTACATCTATGATAACATCTCTTGAAAAAAAAAATGATTTAATAGGGATATAATTCAATGATAACATCATTTTTTTCAATATGTGGTATAATATGACTAAGATATGTTTATGAAACCTATTTTTTCATGGGTTATGTTATGATGAAATATTTAAATCTTTTAAACCCATTTCACTTCATTATGTTATGATATAATGATTGTGTTATGATCTACCATCACACACACACACACACATATATATATATATATATATATTATTTTCATTATGTGGTTGGTGCTCCTATAATTTTATATATATATAATTCATTACATAAATATCGATATATCATTAGAAAATAAGGATTGGAATGGGATATAAACCCCATTTAGTAAGGGATATTGTCCATTATAATAGTCTATATCGTGAAACATTACTAAGGATAAGATAGATTGTGGAGTAAACCTAATCCATTATGACCTTATTGTTTGCGATCCTTCGCTGTGGAAACTAATATATTTACTTATGTGTGTGAAACAATCTTATATTTTATTCAAATGTTACGGTATCAGGGATCGTGTTCTATGATTCCTTTATGATTCATGTATTATGGTCTCTCAAAATTTATATCAGCACTCAATAATATTAACTTTTATATAATTGGTATGGATTTTTATTGTTAATAATGCCTTCTCTTACCCCTGTAATGATTTAATTGTTAATTGATCATTAGTATCTTCATTTATTACGCTTAATGTAAATATGTTATGACAATTTTTAGGCTTTCTTTTTACCTATTCATGAAGAATGGTGTTAAGTAAGAATTTAAAGAAAGGTACAAAGTGAGATAACAATTATGAGGTATGATAAATTATATACCTAAATAATTTGTATATATTTCTATTATCCAATGAAAATAAACATTTATTATTTCATTATGGATTATAATTCCGTAATATGACCATTCTTCTATCAATATGTAACATACATGTTTGATAATATTTGGTCCCTATAGGTAAATTTATATCTTTTTCACATGTTTATGACTATAATGACCCTTATAGAGGAATCACCATACTAGACAATTTAAACATCTCTTAGGAGTAAACAATCACTAGTAAAATTTATCACCTTATCCAATGAATTGAATATATATACTATGATAACCCTCTATCAAGGTAATGTCATCATTAACCATCATTCATAAAAAAATTACAACAAATATAGTAATAATAAAAAAGAGATATCTTTAAATTTTAAATTAAAAAGTTTTTAATATTCTATTCAATCCCATAATAAATAAAACTTTAAATTATCTCATTAAAATGAGAAGAAATTTATTTTTCCCTCAAAAATATATAAAAATGAAAATATCTAGTGTATTGGGAAAAAATTTCTTTATAAAAACAATCTTCGAAAATTTTACATAAATCACGATGACAAATAAGGGATCTGACGAAGATAAATGGTGGTCAAGATATATGTGTTAAAAACATCATCTTAGACCTTCATAAAATGTGTCAAATAACATGTATGGAATATTTTGAAACGTTTTTTCTTATAAATGTGTAAATATAGTAAAAGATAATTGAAATTGGACTTTATAATAATTAGATTCTTAATTGATAACATTCCTGAATAATTTAAAATGACCTCTACATGGAGTAAAATGATTTGTAAGTATATAATTAAAATAATATTTTTAAAATAAAGTCCCTTAACTTAGGTCTAACCCACTGTGTACCTTACATAGCTATAATATAATTAATTATATTAATTATCTCAATACTCAAGAATATTTAAAAGATTTAATAACATATTACAATCCAATTTATTTTATTTATTTTTCTACCATATAAAATTACATAGTCAGTTAAGTTCATGTCATGTGTTTTGAGGATATTTTGTTCATAATCCCAAAACAACCTCAATAGGTTGAACATGTTCATAGGATACATTATTCTATAATATTATAAACATTGATAAAGAAATATTTATCATTATTATACACTAAATAAAATGTAATAACTATTAATGAAAAGAATACATCAAAAATGATTCAAATCACTTGGTGGAGTTGGTAGACCACACATACGCATGTGATATGTTTCTATTTTATAAAATATGGAATAGTAGTGTAGTGAACATAATTATTTTAATAGTCATAAAACATGATTGTTTTTTCTAATGAATCAAATTTATTATCATATTATGATATTTTCTATCTAAAATTTCAAAAGTATATAATTTATATTATTTATAAAGATCTCTATTTAGTTAAGGAAAGATACTTTTCTAAGCTACTATTAGTTTAATTAGTTACTAAAAGATAAATTCTATGAACTCCATGGCATAATGTAATGTTCTGATATCATCTATTAGAGATACCACCACTATTATCATGATTTTATTGTTTGTACATATATTATATTTCTAGTCTAACAGATCTATCACTTAGTATATCAACTATGACATAGTATATCTACCAGACTTAACTACTATCATATAGAAAAAATTCTAGTTAAATTGTGTTATTCTCAGATAAATATACCACTAGATTGAAACTGTAACTGTAAAAATTTAATTTATATATTTATTCTACGAAACCTAGTTTTAGAATTTAATTGTAAATTAATATAGTTGTATTTAAAAATAATTATTCATAAATATCTCCATTACTGTCAAGAATAAAAATTCATACCATCCTTTTTTGTTTATTTGTATAAAGATAATTTTCTTATTATCTTATAATATATAAATGATCCTAGAGAACTATGAATTCTTATTTAGCTTCCCCATTCTAGAACCAGATTGTTATGTAGTTTCTTGATCACTGAATCATTAATTTTCCCACACCCAAACCAAATGAATAAGAAGTACATGTATGTGGAATATATAAATATAATCACTGGGTATGGGGTTTCATGTTAGATACAATAATAATGTATTGAAATTTTCACTAGTTTATAATGTTAGTAGGTTCATATTGTTGTTAAAAATGGAACTATGTTTCATTATGCACTAGTAAACCTAATTAAAAAATTGTAGGTTGTTGGTGTAAATAGATTATGGGGATAAAACACAATTTAATAGTAAATCAATATCAATTTCAACATTTCCCCATAAATTTTGATAATATAAGTACAATTAAAATTTCCCAAAATCCTGTTTCTTTGTCTAGGACAATACATATTGCTAAAAATTCACTTTTTGGCTAACTATTTTCATAAGAGTTATATAATATTCAGTTCATATGTAATGAACATTATCTCGATAACATATTATCAAAGACTTTGAATTTTTAGAGATTCTATTATATCATATTTGAACATGGAATGATAAGTTTTTGTTTGTCTTTTATTCTTTGAATTATTTTTCTTCTAATAGAGAAAAATAACATTACTAGATCTACCATTTATAATCTATAATTTGTCTACCATTAGTGATCTATCAGTGTAACTAAAATTCATATAGAACATGGTGATCAACCATTGTATACTACACTAATTAAGTTATCATTTGGATACTACCATAAGATTGTACCATACGAAGACTATCAATGAAACCTACCGTTAAGATTAAATATTTATAGACATACTATTTCTATAATATTCTATTAAAACATTTATTCAATTTGTATATTTATTTAATTTTATTATTCATATTTTCAATAATTTTCAATTACAAATCACAAAATGAGAAACTAGACTTAATGTTGTAGTTATCAACACTCTCTCTCATGCTTCATATTTAAACCACAATTTCTCCTTTCTCTCCCGAACCACATCCTTCCAACATTTTTCTTCATCCCTAGATTGACTGATTGAATGGTGAGAGTCATACATCCTATTTTTTCACCTTCTAATTAATAACATAACTCTTATAAATAGAGAGTTTAATCAAGTTTTCCCATAGTATAACTAATTAACCGTCAACTCTAGCCCTATTCAATTGTTTTATTAAAATTGATAGATGGTGTAAGGCTAGATTTAGGAAGTCACTTGTGTGGAATGTGATCTTAAAAAATGGTCATGTAGAATTATAACACCATAATAATTTACGAGATTTATTTTTTTATTTTCTTAGATATCTTGTGTTGTATTCTACACCAGTATTAGTTTGTGCGATACAAAACATCGTCTTAGCATGTAGTGTACGCAAAACTATTCTTCGCTTGTGTTACACACAATTTAAAGTTTGTTTGATTGAATTTATATAATGAAACATTGAATATAGATTTTTTTCAATGTATAAAAGAAATATGATTTAATTATGTTATATTCAACACTAAAATAAGCTTTCACTACATACAATATTGACTGGGCTTGCGTTACACACAAGAGAGGCCCGCCTCGATAGCCTGTGTTGTACTCAATACCGAGTTTCACTAAATAATGATATATTATTAAAATATTAGTATTTAATGGGATATAAACTATCCATTACTAATTCTATTGACTACATATAAATTTATTATAACATTATCTTTCATCTTAAACATTTTCTGGAACAAGATATGATAGAAAAATCAATTTTTTCAGATAAAAGAAGAATTTTTCAAAACAAAATGCAGTTTTTCCACCTTTTGATGGAACACCCATTTAAAATCATGTTTTTGGAACCTTTATAATTTAAATTTGAAAAAATGAACTACTTATTTAGAACAGTGACATGAAAATTTACTTTTGCTGAATTTTTGGTATTTTTCTTAAAAAATTAATTTTAATGAAAAGAAAAAAATCATGAATTTTAATTCAAAACTTATTTTTTATCTAATTTATTCATATAGATATATTATCTATGTAATTGGTTATAAAGTGTAATTGGATTATATTTTTATCATTTAATAAAATATTGGTCATTTTAAGTAATTTCTCTTTAAAGTTGGACATAAACACTTGTCCATCTTTGGATTGTTATTACTTCTTAAAAACTCACTTTTTGTTTTTAACAACAAGAATTAATATTAAATTAATTATAGAAACATTTGTGATCTTAATTTGAAAAAATGGATTCAATATTTGAAATTATTGGGTTCCAATTGGGTAAATATATACATTTTATTTTGGGACATTATGTATAATAACTTCAGTAATTATTTTATTTATCATGGTTAGAGGGAAAATATGGTAAATATGGATAAAAAATTATATTATAATAATATTAAATTAGCATAACACCTGTATTAATACCATTTTACTAGATATTTCCAACCATTGGAATTCTTGTGTCTATTTTGGGACCCCATGGAATCACTTGAATGTGAAAATGTCATTTTTGAGAATTAATTTAAAGTAAAGATAATTATAACATAAACATATATATTTTAATATGTAGGTTTTAATTTTAGGTTATATAAATGATAAATATGTATATAAATTATAATTTGAAATATAAATATAATATCTACATCATGGTATTTTATATTTAATTTTTAGATAAAATTTAAATATATTTATTTATGACACAATTATGATGTAGTGATTATATCATTGATGAATGATTCAAATAAATGAATTTATAAATATTAAAATAAATCTAATTTTAACATTTTTATGCCACCAACAAATTTTATGGAAGGAATTGAAATATTAGGGACGAGATAATTACTTTTTGTCAAAGGAATCATGTTGTTATGAATTTTTAAAAATGTAAAGTATGAACAGTGTCCAAAATTGACATAATACATAACTTAATACATAAAATCGTTTATTAAATGATAATAAATTCATAAAAGTATTAAATTCTGAAAAATGTTTAATAAAAGTCCAAATATATCATAAATAAATTTTTTTATTTGTTTTATAGGATATTTTAATTACATTAACCCACAATGTATAAGTAACACGATATCATGGTAAGATTAAAAAGGGTAAAATAAGTGTTAAACAAAAATGATAAGGATAAAAAAAATGTTCAAAAAAATCGAAAAAAATTATTGGATGATGGGTATTCAGAAAAAAATCATCTTATATTTGAATTAAAAATATTTTGTACCATTATTAAATTGAAATTTATTTTATAATAACTTAATATTTTAGGACTTTTGTAAATTTACCCTCTCCGATCATATAAAAAATCATCATCCCTCTCCACTTCATTCAATTTTTTTCCTTAAATATCGTACAAACATTTCCCATTTCCCTTATCAACATTACTAGTTTCATTATAGAGTTTTTGGGATTCTCAAAAGGCCAAATCTAGTTCCCTAAGTGTAAATTTAAAAGAGACATGTTAGTGAAGAGGTAATCTCATCTACTGATTGTTTCAAATTTATTTCTTATTATACTAAATCTTCTTTAGTTATATAATTATAAAGTCATAAAATCAGTATAAATAATATATTAATATGTTATTATAAATATTAAACAAATCTATTTCACATTATATCTAACTTACAAAAAAAATAAATCACTCCACAGGCGTATGTACGGCATATCATCTCTATGCTATGGTGTAAACTATTTTTCACCACCGACTTACATAGAAGGGTATAATGGTGGAAATAATAACTATATATGATTATTATAACTTGATTCTAATTCATATATATTATAAAAAATCCAATTAAATACCATTCAAAAATTATGGGAATAATATTTTCGCTCATGCGTATGTACGACATACTATATTTATGACGCGATGAGATTCATTCTCAACATTAACCATTAAAGAATAATTATAAAGTATATATAATAAATAATCACTAAATATATGACATAATAATACTACCTGATTTAGATATATATATGTGGGTGTCATTTTCATACTTTTATTCAATTTCATAAGTAAATGATAATAATGGTCTTGCGTACATACGTCCTATGATATCCATGAACTATTTTTTCCATTTCTTTTATATATATATTATAAATTTATTCAAATAATTAATATAAAATATATAAACCATGTTTTACATTATAAATGTAAGTAAGTCATGATAAAAGTAATAATACTAAGAATAACAATTCAATAGATGTACGATAAATAAAATAATTTTTATCAAAAAAAATTGTTTTAAAATTAAATTGACAAATGAATGGATAATATAAAGGTATAATTGAATCATATGTTAATTGATAAATATTATTATGGTTTTTTAACAAGTTAAAAATACATTTAAACCCACTATACCGAAGTTTTGGACACGTATAGAAGAAATCAGATCTACTGTACGGGATAATTTTGTAATCTCCTTTTTATCCGAGATTGTTTATACGTAAGTATTTACTAGGCATATATTTATCTTCCATGTCCTTGTTTTATAAAAATATTCCCATAAAATTATTATTATTGTTTTTATATGTTTAGAGTCTTTTACCCATTTTTTACTTTAACTATGTGGTTTGGAAGTAATCATTCATACGTTTACCATATAATGAAATTTTTTTCTTTTCCGACAAAAGAATGAGGAGGTTTTTTTAAACTTGTACAAAATGAATGGATTTTTACGGTTTCACAATGTCCTATTTCCATTAATCATTATATACACTATTTTATGATTATTTTAAAATAAATTAATTTATTTTAAAATTGCACAAAATTTTGAGAAAAGAAAATGTTTTTGAAGAAGAAATGATATTTTTCTCAAGAACAATGTTCAAGTGTTTTATAAAAAAATCCATATAAGATGATGCTATTAAATAGGGTAATTATTTTTCCTCAATTGCTACAATGACTTGGATTCATTAATGATTTAATGTTCTTTTATATGTATTATGTTATGATAAAATGACATTTTAGAAACCCATATTATTTCTTCGATTATGCAATGATGAATGATTTAAGTTTGTTTACACATGTAAGAATAATTTCATTATGAGATTGGAGGGACCTATATATTCATCCAATGCATTGGATAAATATTTGTATCTAATGAGATATACTATATTGAATGACATGTAAATCAGGCTCAGTGATACATGGATGGAACAACATGTCTACCCAGTTCAGTAATGGAATTTTTCCACTATGGTGGTCATGGAATCAATGCCTTAGCTAATATGGAAATCATATTTTGTGCTTAATTATTTTCAAAAATTACTTGTTTCATTGAAATTATATTTTATTATGATTAATGTTACATTATGATATATGCCTTACGAACTGCCAGGATTTATTTCAGGACTCGTGATTTTGATGTATAACCATAATGTTCATTTTTTACATTCAAATGTATATGGTCTGTTTTATTTTCTCCATGTTAACCAATACTGAGCATTCGAGCTCACCCTTTTTACATTTTATTTTCCCAAGGATATAAAAAATGGTTTTAGGTAGGAAAAAATGGATATCTTTATGGGATATGTTGATGATCTTTCACCATGATTATAAGATTATGTTCAGAGTTTCCAAAGACACTAAACTAATATAGAATTCTAGAATCAGTTTTTGTAATGTGTTCAGTATTCTGTAAAAGAAATGTATTTTCCATGTACGTCATGATTGGGTCTCTGCAGTTTATTTTAGAGAAAAGTTTTTGTTAACCATTAAAACTTGAATTTGAAATATTTAGTGATACCCAGAGAGATATACCTACGGTATGACAAGGGTTGTCCCTAAGGATAAGTCTAACTATAAATTAAATTCTATGAATTATGGTAATTATAATGAATAACCTTGGATTAAAGCTGATATTTTAGTGATTTAAAGTACTCCCCCTTTATTATTTTGTCTTCCTAGTAATATTTTTCCTCTCAAACTATTCTGTTTGAGTTCTAGAAAAATCGCCAGAAAAAGGAGGATTCATGTTAATGAAGAATATTATGGACAATTGAATGGTATACTTTAGGACAATCCAAATTAAATGGGTGTTAGAAGGAGAATCCCCATTATAATTTTGGATCATAAATATCGTAATATGATCAATACTCTCAATGTTAGTGAGTTTTATAAAGCAACTAATAAGAGATAGATTGAGTTTCATGGTGATCATAGAGGAAATAAAGTTTAATTTTCCTCATGTAAATCATGTGGGAAGAGGCATCAAGTAGAATGTTTCAAAGGAACTGGAAGATGGTTTGGGTGTGGAAAAGAAGGAAACAAATCCAGTAATTGAAAAGGAAAAGGTTTCGATAACACAGTGGACAAATATACTGGTATTACTAAGACATCAAGAACGGTTAAATGTTTTAAATGTGTAATATACGGGAATTATGTAAATCGATTCCCTATGGGAAAACCTTATAAAGATTATTATTTTGGTCGTATGGATAGTATTTATGTTGATGATAATGAAGAGACATAAAATTATATATGAGAAGAAAGAATTGATGGGGAATAAAATGATAAAGCTTGATCAATGGTTTAAGTAGGTAGTGGAATGATTTCATGTTTTTCAAGAGTAATGTTGTAAAAATAATTTAATGGTTCTATGGAATAATAAAACATATAAGGATTGTTACACTATTGTTGTTCCATAAGTATTTGAATGTATATGTTGAATGGTTCTGGTAACCATGAATGGTTATTCATATATTTTTGGAAATCATGTGGTATGCACATAATGAAGGGATAGAAAGGTAATGAGATGTTTGATAGTATTAATGAGATCATGAATTATATACAAAAAAGTGATATCTTGGTTTGATTATATAAAATTTTAAGGATTTTCTTATATGGAAAGAGTTATCTTTTGACATCATCAATGTTTTCACTATGGTTATATGGTAATTCATGCTTCAATAGAGTACATGATTAGGGTATTCACATGTTTGGGATGAGACATCCAAGAACTACCTTTTGAGAGGTGGGAGAAAAATGTTAAATAAATTTAGTTCACCAACTTCTTTATTTTTTATATTTATTTTTTGGAAGGATTGTAATGTTATCCATTTATTAATATTATAAGTTATTTTCTATTTAAATTTTGATAGATTAATGCATTATCTCACTATATGTGGACTTATACTTATTTGATAACATATCTTATCCTTTTTATTGAGACAGATGGAATGGCCTATCATTCTATCGCATGATCTACTGACACTTCATGAATGAAAAATTAAACTTCAATTCTTTAAGATATGAAGTGGAAATTGATCATGGAATGAAAAACGGTGAGATTTTACCAAAAACAAGTAAGTTTTTATTCTCATGTAAAATTTTTCATCTTTAGGAAGAGGATATGGAAACCAAAAAATATTATCCTAGTAAATTATTATCCAATAAATCATATTTTCCATTAAATAATTGCAAATTTATTGATTTCTAGTAGTTATTTTTCTCCAAACCTTATTCTCTATCAATATCCATCAGAACATGATGGTTAAATTTCTCTTCCATAACCATGTTTTCACTTATTACCTATGTTATCATATGTGAAAACCCAATGAATATATACTTTTGATAACCTTTATGTTACTCACCATCCTTTTTTAAATGAAATTTTAGTGTTCCTTTTTACAATGTGGGTTTCATTGAAAGAAACATTCATGTTGTAAACCATTTTTTACCCCCAATGAATTATGATGGCGAAATTAATTTTAAGGGTGGTAAAATGTAACACCCTGAGAATTTATAAGATAGATTCATTTTATTTTATTTAAAGTCATGTGTTGTATGCTACACCAAGATTAACTTGTGAAATATGGAAAATATTATTATCTTGCAGTATACACAACACTATTCTTAGATTATGTTACATTAAATTTCATGTTTGTTTGATAGTATTTATTTTACACAATGTTGAGTATAGATTTTGTTCAATATATAAAATAAATATCATTGTATTATATTATTTCCAACACCAAAGAAAGCTTTAAATACATGAAATATTGAATTGGGTTGAGTTATGCTTAAGAGAGTCCTTCGTCGATAGCTTGCTTTGTACGCAATACCAATTTTCACTAAACAATGATATATTATTAAAATATAATTATTTAATAGGATATAAACTTGCCATTATGAATATTATGAACCAAATATTAATTTTTTTACAAAATTAGAATTTATCTTACACATTTTCTAGAACATGATATGATAAAAAATCAATTTTTTCTAACAAAAGAATCATTTTTCAATAAATGTATTTTTACCGCCTTTTGAAGGCGCTCTTATTTTAAATATAGTATTTCACACATTTATAAGTTAAATTTTTCAAAGTAAAATTCTTCTTTGGTTTAGAGACATAAAAATTTATTTTTTATGATTTTTTGGTATTTTTCTAAAACAAATTGAAATATTTATGAATAGTGATAATACTGCATTTTATTTCAAAACTGCCTTTTTATCTAATTAATTTATATAGTTTTATTATCTTTTTAATTTATTTTAAAATGTAATTAGATTATATTATTATAATTTAATCCAATTTTGGTCATAATAAGTAATTTTACTTATAAATTTGACATAAACACATGTAAATCTTTTGATAGTTACTACTTCTTAAAAACTCACTTTTAGGTTTTGACAATAGAAATTAATTTTAAATTATTTATAGCATCATTTGTAATTTTAATTTGGAAAAATGGAATCAATATTTAAGAATCATAAGGTTAAAATTTTGTAAATAGGTACCTTTTATTTTTGGACATTATGAATAGTAACTTTTGTAATTAATTTATTTACCATGGATAAAGGTTTAATATGGTAAATAAGGGTAGAAAATAATGTTATAATAATATTAAAATACCCTAAAACATGTCCTGATCCTATTTGATGAGATATTTCTAACCATGGGCATACTTGGGAAGATTTGGAGACCCCATGGATTCACATTGATGTTAAAATGACATTTTATGAGAATTAATTTATTGTAAAGCTAATTATAACGTAAACATATATATTTTACTAATAATATTTTAATATAGGGTTATTTAACTAATCTTTATTTCTATAAATATCCCTTATAAATATAAAAATATTTTCTACATCATTTTATTTTATTTTTAATTTTTAGATATTCGATAAATATATTTATTTATGACACAATTAATATATAGTCATTACATCAATAATGAATGATTCAAATAAATAAATTGATAAATATTAAAATAAACTAAATATGAATATTTTGATGCCATTCACATGTTTTCCAGATGGCAGTGACATATTAGGGATGTGTTAATTTTTTTGGTTTGAAGGAATCATGCTTTTATGAATTTTTTTAAAAGTCAACTATGAATAGTGTCCAAAATTGACATAATTCATAACTTAAAACATAAAAAAGTTTATTAAATGATAATAAATTTTTAAAAATCTATTATTTTTCAAAATGGATAATAGACATCAAAATATGTCATAAATAACCTTTTTTGAATCTTTTTACATAATATGGTAATAAAATTAATCCACAATGCGTAAAGAACGTGATATCACTATTAGTTTAAAAAGGAAAAAATAAAGATTAAACCAAAATGATAAGGATAAAAAAATTCAAAACTTGTATAATTTTTTTATGAGGGATTTTTACACCAACGTCATATTTTATTAATATTAAATAATTTTTGTACCCTTTTTAAAACGAAATTGAATTTATAATAAATTAATATTTTTAGGACTTTTCTAAAATACCCCTCTCCTCTCATATAAAAGGGAACCTCTCCATTGTATTATTCCCTCCATTTTGAGACTTTAATCTTGTCCAATGCCTAAACATTTCTCTTACCAACTTTACTAGTTACATTCAAGAGTGTTTTTTCTTTTCAAAAGACTAACTCTAGTGCCCTATGAGGAAATTAAAAGGAGGCATGTTGCGGAAGAGATAATCTCTTATACTAATTCTTTCAAATTTATTTCTTCTTCAACATCCTCTTCATTAGTTTTTTCATTATAAAGTAATAAAATAAGTATCACCCAAATACTTAAATTTTATTATAAATATTAAACAATGCTATTTCACCTTTTATCTATCCTACGAATAACAAAATCACTACGTGTGTGTATGTACAACTTATCATCTCCACGTTGTGGTGTAATATGTTTTTCACCACCGACTTACATGGATGGATATAATTGTGGAAATAATAAAAATATATAATTATTATAACATTATACTAATTATGAGATATTATACACCATCCACTTCAATACCATTCAATAATAATACGAACAATATAGTTGCTCATGCATACGTATGGCTTACTGCATCCACGACGTGATGAGAATCATTCTCCATGTCAACCATTCAAGAATGATTATAAAGTATATATAATAAATAATAGTTAAATTTATTACATAATAATTCTATTATATTTAATTATTTATATATATATATGTCATTCACTTACTTCCATTCAATTTAAAATGGAAAGGAAAATCGTTTTCATGCGTACTTACGGCCAACCATCTCCAAGAACGGTGTATTCCATTTATTTTATCTATCTATTATATATATTAATATATTGAATATATAAAGTATAAATCATGTTTTAAATTCTAGAAGTAAGTAATTGATTATATAACTAATAATATCAAGAATAACAATTCAAAACACATACGATTAATAAAACGATTATCTCCAAAAACGTTGTGTTACCATGAAATTGACAAATGCACTGGTAATAAAAATATTCTCATATCTAAGGTATGGTATAATTTTTCAATCTCATTTTTATTTGAGATTATTTTTACATAATTATTTTCTGGGGATATATTTATCATCCTTGTCCAAGTTTTATAAAAATATTCTCATAAAATGTTTACTAATCTTCTATGTATGTCTAAATTCATTTTATCCATTTTGTCATCAACTACATGGTTTTAAAGGAATCATTATTATGTTTACCATAGAAGGTACATTTTTACACTTCTAGAAAAAGTATGGGGATAATTTTTTTTAACTTATATGAAATGAAAGTATTTTTATGGTTTCACATTACTTTATTTCCATGAAGATTCCTATACAATATTTTAGGTTTATTTTAAACAATATTATTTTCTTTTAAAATTGCTCAACATTTTGAGAAAAGAAATTTATTTTGAAGAAGAATAGATATTATCCTCAAGAACTAAGTTCAAGTGTTTTATTAAAATTATTTTCCATCTAAGATTATTCTCTTAAATATGGTTATGTTTATATCCAATTATTACTATGTTTGGACTTCAATAATGATGGAATGAACTTTTATATGAATTGTGTTATGATGGAATGATATTTAAAAAACCCATTTTATTTCATGGGTTGTACTATGAAGAATGATTTATATTTTGTGGCACATGAAAGAATGATTTAATTATGAGATGGGTGGGACCCATATCTTTTTCCAATGGATTGGGTAATTATTTATAACTTACGAGATAAACATGACTAGAACGAAAAGAAAAATCATTTTAGTAATACATGGCTAGAGTGACTAGTAAACCTAGTTCAGTAATGGACTTTGTCCACTATGATGGTATTAGCATCAATTTTTTTATAATATTGATATTATATTATGTACTTAATGGTTTTACACAATTTCATGTTTTATTACCATGCTATTTAATCATGATTATGTGCCTATATGTTCAATTCCATACGTACTACAAAGATTTATTTAAGGACTCATGATTTTGTTATTTAAACTCTATGTTCATGTTTTTACATTAAAATGTATATGGTTTGTTTTATTTTCTCTATGTTAACCCTAAATGAGCATTTGAGCTCACCATTTTAATGTATTTTTCCCCAGGATAAAAAATAATGGGTTTAGGTTGGAAAAAAGGGAGATCATTATGGGAGATGTTGAAGATCTTTAACCATGATTAGAATTTTATGTTCTGAGTTTCCAAAGACACTAAAATAATTCAGTCTTTGGGAATATATTTGTGTCATGTATTAAGTATTACTCAAAAGAAATGTATTTTACATGTATTTTATGCTTGGGTCTCTACATGAATGGTTCTCAATCAGTGATTTACAATTCTTCCCTATGATGGCTGACATGTTTTATCAATTTTCATAGTAAAATGTTTGTGATAAATACGAATAATCATGACAATTATTGATGGAAATGAATGTGCCTTTTCATCAAAACATTGGAAAATATGTTTGGACATTCCACACAAAGGTATTTTTAAATAATATGAAGGATAAATACCGATTATCCGAGATAAAATTATATTTGAGAATTATTTCTTAGAGTTAACTATTAATGTTAATTTGAAAATGAATAAAACTATTGAACATAATAAAAAATTAATTTTATTTTTCAAGATTACACATCTCATTATTTTTACAAGGGGTACATTTTTGTAATGAGGTATGAAAATTTATTTTTATTATTTCTTATTAAAATAGAAGATAATTTTAATATTTATAGATATCAAATGTTTTATATGATGGATTATTTCATGCCTTCCTCTTGGTAAAACTCATTAGCATACCACAAATTGATTTTAGCTATGGGAAAATATATAGGCATTGTTATTGAATTAAAATATATATTAAACATGTGTTGTGGTTTCTTCTTATTTCAAGTGACATGCAAATGTATGGTGGCCAATTAAAACACTTGGCTAAAAAATGGGTGGTTTATAATACAAAAATCAATGAGAATATAAACCCCTTACAGTTCCCTACAAAACCCATGGACTTGGTTGACCCTAGATTGGATCCACATGAGGTTTTTTATTCCTATGATGAGAAAATTTATAAATCTAAAGAAGAAAATGACAAAACATATCTAAGGAAAAATGATTAGTGTCTACTATAGTAGAATAGGTTAGTGACCATAATTTGGGTTAAATCACAGTTATTTATTATAAATTAGCTAGTTCTCCACTTTCTATTAAAAAAAATTATCTTTGATATGGGAATATGTTGTGTACGAAGATAATGAAATCTCTAATGTATATCATACTGGTAGAATTTCTCATGATACAAATGAGTATGTGGGGGTGATTTCTTCTGTCTTTGATTTTATTGATGATAGAGGGGATGAGGATGAGCGGTTTCATTCAACTTTTATAGGAAATGAATCCATGTGGTAGAAATGATTTATATTCAAAGGCTTCAAGAATCCATACAAACCTAGTTTCCCATATAAAGATGTGGAATGAGAATCTTCTTATACGGGAGAAATCATTTAGATCTGATATACTTAGAATAGTGTATTCATAGTTTCTTGGTGTTGATGGTTACTATGATCAGATTCATACACCAAATCAAGTTAGACCTACCATTTCAATTTACAGAGCGATTCTAAGGGATCATTACTAGAGGGGAATAATGATGAATTCAATATGGAACCTTTTGAATCAGATGTACTTATTATGGATAATTCAGCTAAGGATGTTGTTTTATTCATGTAAGAGGAGAATCTTCCTAACCTTTATAGTATCGTCTTCATTCCATCTATATGACTAAGGATGATTTGGATTCCTTTAAGGAATGTCTATTATCTATTCTAGGTGGGATACATAATTATTCCACAATTCAAGAGACCATGTTCAGTGAAGTGGATTCTAGGATTATATTGACCTTGGGTATTTATCATATCCATCCTATGATATTATTAAAGATGAAATAGCTTGACATTGAATAAAATAGGTTTCCATGACATATGTCTATTTTTCATGAACCATTCAAGTAGGGTCTTTGTCGCATCTCCCCAATCCCACCTTCAATAGGATAGGGGCTGGTGACTAGCATCGAGTATGTGTTTCACAAATATGGGAGACATTTCCTAATTTCATATAGCTATGAATAAATCTCCAATGCCACAAAATATGGAACAATAAAAATAATTGAACAACCAATGCATGAATACATCTCTATCCCACAACTAGAGTATGATAGGAAGTAAATAAAGTAAATAGGTCCATATATAGTCCCACCATAAAGAAGGATGTAACACAAATGTAACCTAAATTTAAGGTACTATAAGTAATATCTGAAACCCTCTGGAATAAATCCTATTATTCATAGTCTCACAAATCTCCATCTCTTCCTAGTATTTTTATGGATCTATCCAAAGTACGACTTCTACACAGGACACGACACTTACAATCCAAAACAATGCATGATTTAGTATAAAAATACTATATTGGACACCCCAAAACCACAAAGCATGGTACAAGGAAAGATTCAGTCTTCTCTACAAATGTATATCTCAACAGCACATATAGAATGAATATGTAGATACGCTCAAAAAGTAACACAATATTGAGGTAATTAAAAATTGTAGTATACCTTTCAAGGATTCTATCTCGATGATTTCATTAAGAAATCATCTGAGAGATCACACTTCCAAGTCTAATAGAACTAATGATGTCCATTCGATAGGTACTCCTCATCAAGTCTCATAATGATAGAGAACACATAATCAAATATCTAGAGAGAATATGAAACATCAATGAGGATCACAGCTACGGATATATGGTGATTCCAACAACTGATTCTGGATTAACTCTCTATGTAATGGATCGGTTCCAGGTTGTATTTTTCATGTCAATACCGAGAACTCTACCTAGATAGATAATTTGAATAGAGGATCCCACACTGGACCTCTTGGGGAGATTCCAACATCTCAATCCATGAATATCTACTGAAGGTTTCATAGTCATGGGTGAAGAAAATTAATCATACTGACCATTAGGTAAAATATAAGGGGATGAATACTTAGGAAAACATATCCAAAATACATAGGACAATATATCAATTCCATGTATGAAAGATTACACGGTATGTAGATGGGTTACGCATCATGTCCCTTCACCCTGGGTTATACCTATGTAAACAACCCATGTCACCTAACCATATCATTTTAGTGTAGGATATTACATTTCATGTAGAAGAGATACACACCACGTCCAGGTTCATCGGGTCTCATTTTTATACTTCGGTCGTGTGGAAGCACATGCTGTTAGACCGTGTACCCATGCCTATGTACGAGCACAAAGGGTAGCCCATGTACATTTTATAAGCCTTTTCTAGTGGGGGATTAGATTCCTTTTAGGTAACCTGTGTACTAAAACTTATGTCCATGTACTTCTTCATGTGCACACCAAGTCATTCAAAGGGGCTACACACTGTATGGAAAAAGACTACAAACCATGTGTATCAATTTTTTCAAGAAAACTTTATTCTTCTTGTCGCTCGAGCCAATGCCATCAACACCATTATATCTGACTCCAATCATGCCAAAAACCTAGATCTATCTCATCCAAACTGAATCATCAATGATAAATTCATTGTGGACATCGAATCATCTTAGAATATATAATCGCTCGTACGAATAATAATCCACACATTTTAATCAGAAATTGGGGGTTTCCTAAAGGTTCCAATATGTTCTCTACTATCGTTGCCCACCTTTATTTCATCATACTAAGTCCAGATCTCAAATATCATATTTTTGCACCCAGAAATGTGTGTAAAAACATTGATTCATAAATAAAGAATTAAATAGTTGTAAAAATGAAGAATGCCTACAATTAATAGAGACAAATGGGGGAAAATCATGAAATAGGAAAAAATAGGAATAAGCCTTGTTAGTGTTCAATAATTTGCGATTCATTTCTATTAGAATGAAAAATAAATAAATTGAAAATTAAAAAACATAAAAAGTAATATACCTGAAAAATAAAACCATTCTACATAATGATCAAACCAAAGACCAATATATTTGTTGATTAGTCCACCTTCATCATAGAAATAATTAATGGAGAAGAAATACAAAAAAACATACACTACCTTGATTCGATTTGAATGCTGATGAATAATGATGTATAGCCATAGTCGTCATCAATATCTGAAAAAATCTATGGTTCATTGAAATTTTATTCATAAATCTATCATTGTTATCCTGATAGGATTTACCAAGTCTCTCTCCAATTATCCTACAAATGATTTAGGGTTATGTGACTAACCATGGAAATTTTCAATAATCATCTATTTAAAAACAAAACAAATATCTATGTTAATATATTAAAATAAAATAATATTATTTTATTATTTTATTTGCTTCCATGCATGAAATTACATTTCCACCAAAAACCGTGCCGAAAAATTTGAAGTCGCAAATAATTTAAACCTCACATGTTTGGTTTAATGGTTTAATTTATATCTGATATAGGAACCCCTTTATATGTTATTCTACTTTTTCATGAAAACTGTGTGCATGTTTATGAAATATAACTAATATATTGTAAACATTTATTCTAGGAACATCGGGCCTCATAATTTCATGTCATCTCAGCATCTAGTCTCAAGAATATTTTATATATTTTTTTAAAAATAAAACCTGTAAAAAATGGGTAGTTAAATTCTTCACACCATGGGGATTTACAACCTGAAAAGACAAAACAATGTTTACTCAAAATGATTTGGGTACTAATAATGAATCTAAACCCCTTGATCACATGTTCTCACATAGTGATTCCTATGATTCCCCAACAAATGAACCAAATGAATCAATCTCCCCCAGGGATCATCTCCTATAGATCCTTGATCTCTACTGTGTACTCAACAAATTTCGTTATATCCTCAAAGTCCAAATCACCCCATTCGATAACATGTGATAGGTCATCCACATAGATCCTCAAATAGGACATGTGTAAGATGTCATATACCCGGTATAACTATATAGGTAGATATAATCGGTACGCCACCTCATCTACTCTACGCAGTTTGTAGAAAGGATCGATGAACCTCTTATATATCTTTCCACCCCATAAAAATCTATGTAAACCATGTCATGGTGAAACACATAGGAATACAAAGTCTCTTTCCATGAACATAACAGTCCTTCATCACCTGTCAGGAAAAGACTTTTGAAGGCTTTGTGTAGTCTTCATCCACTCTGGGATGATTTGAATCATCTCTGTTTTAGCTCATACCAACATCAATCACATGATTGCAGACTCTCTAAAGTCATTACATCACTTTGGTGACATGATGGGTCACCTGTAAAAATCCAAAAATGGTTCTATACTAATGTTGGAATGGTATATTTTGTTTTACGCAATCTACACCAGTGGGAGGTTATCCCCCCAACTATGGCCAAAATTCAATATGCAAGCTTGCATCATGTCTTCCATAACATGAATAGTTCACTCCATCTCATAATCATTTTGGGGTGTAATGTAGTGATAATGCATAACTGAGTCCCAAACACCTCCTATAATCCCTTCCGCAACCGATATCTAAAGAGAGAATCGTAATATGAAACAATTGTTGATGGGACTCCATGGAGATTGACTATCTCTTACACATAAAGGCATCATAGGCTCTCTACTAAACTCTACACTCATATAGCTAGAAAGTGGTCCAACTTGGTCAGTCGGTCTACAATCACCCAGATAGAATCATTTCCCCAAAATTATTGTCATAATACTCTCATGATATCCATAGATATCCCATCAAACATCTATTGGGTCACCTATAGGCCATGGGTCAAAGTCACGGGAACATGGTGCTTACCCTTCACTTGCTAATAGTAAGGCATCAAGAAACAAATTTTGCAACTCCTTTCTTCATCCCTATCCCCCATAACTGATTTTTGAGGTCCTGGTTCATCTTTATCACACCAAGATATACCACCCAATGATATGTGTGAAACTCTCTCTGGACCACTTCCAGAAATTCCCTTGTTACCATCATGTGTCCTTTGACAAGAATGATGTCTAGAATACTTTTAAAAATAAACCAGGATCATTTTCTATAGATATATGGTCATGCAGGATTTTTTTTGTCGGTATCCCCTAGTTGTATCTACCAAACTCACAATAAGAGTGGTGGGGTGATAGCCATCAACTGAGGGTAAACTGCTCAATCTGCTTCCAAAAATTATAAACGTAATGAAGCCAAATTCTGAAATTCCTCATTTAAAAACCAAAAATAGAATAAAATAATAAGATATTCTTTTACCACATTTCCATTCCTAGGAGTATAGACAATCATAAAGTTATAGTCCTAGAGAAAATCTATCCATCATATTTATCTCATGTTGTGATCCTTCTGAGAGAATATATAATTGAGACTCTTGTGATGAGAGTATACTATAAACTTCCCACCCATTAGGTAGTGTCTCCATTTCTTCAAATAAATAATTACTGATACTAACATAAATATATGGTTTTCATAGTTCTGATCATGTTTTCTCAACTAGAGTGATCCAATAGAAATCTCTTCATTCCTCTACATCAGAACACACCCAATCCTGGTTCCCGATGCATCGTAGAACAATACATACTCAACACCCTCCTTCAACAATTTCATGATGGGAGTGATAATCAAAATATACCTCAACTGCTAGAAATCCTTTTATCAATTCTATGTCTATATGAAAGGCTTCTCCTTTTGAGACAATGTTGTCATGGATGATGATAGTCTGGATAAATCAGGTATGAGTATCTTATAACATCCTACCAACCCAAGTAATTTCTATACCTCTATTACATTCTTAGTTGGATACCATGCAAACATTATCTCGACCTTACATGGTTCCAAAACCACTCTGTCTTATGAGGTAATGTGTCCCAGAAAATGGAATTTAAGTATATAGAACATACACTTTGAGATATTTATGGAATGATGCTTCTATTAGAGTATGTCTAGAACTATCCTTTTTTCCATCGAGTACTCCTCCTTAGACACTATGTAGACAATGATATCATTGATGAAAACTACCAAGAAATGGTCTAAGTATGTCTAAAATATCCATTTCATGAATCCCATGAACACTACTAGAGTATTTCTTATGGAAAATGGGATCACCATGTACTCATATTGATTGTGCTGACATATGAATGTTATCTTTAATGTATCTACATCCCGTACTCTCAACTACGGATATCCTAATCTAAGATCAAACATAGAGAACCATTGTGACCCTATCAACTGATTGAAGAAGCCATCAATCCTCAGTGGTGAATATACGTTCTTCACAGTCACATGGTTCAAACATCGATATTCAACAAACAACCTCAACATTAAGTCTTTGTTCTTGTAAAAAAATATTGAGATTTCCTAGGATGAAACACTATGTCAAAAAAATACCTTCTTTTTCATGTCCTGCAACCGCACCCTTTGCTTGAGAAGAACTGTCGGAGCAATAGGACACACTAGCATATTTATCAGTGTCATCCCATTTCGTAGATCATGGAATAAATTAATATATTAGTGGTGATGTAATCCTAGAACATCATCAAGGAAGAATTCTTTATACTCTTCCACTACTACAAAATATTGGAAAATCATAACATCCATCTCACTAAGAGTCAGGCTTGTCAATTAATCCATTACACCCCCTATGCACTAGTATATACTACACTATATGGAATTCCTTTTCACTAATAAAAAAACATGGTTCCATCACCGTGGAAACACCCCACCAATATCCTAGAATATATTATCTGGTAATGAAATATAGTAATCCAATCCATACCAAGAATGACATCGTAAGGCTGTGAAATTTCTGTGAAAAGATTCTAACTGATAATCTCACCTCCAAGGGTCATGTCACACTATTTCCATAAGTGTGTTATCATAAAGTATTTTACAGTATGAGTCACCAATAGGAAGGGTCAAGTCAACAGTTCAATTGTAATATCTATTTCTTTAACAAGATATGTGTAGAGAAAGGAATGACTTGAACCTCTGTCTAATAGTACTCTATCTAAAGTATAAAATATATGGATCATACCTCAAATCATTCTTGGATATCCTAGGTAATATTCCTCAACCACCTACTATGTCTTATTCCCTAATCCTCCAACTCCCTAAGACAATTATGGACTACATGGGGGTGGTGGGGGTAACATGCCAAATCATTGACCACATCCTACTACTCTCTCAACTCCTTTTCCATGTCAGTTACCCTGTGGACATACCTATTTATTACATTTTCTCTACCTTTTTGTCCACCCATTTTCTCACTTTTAGCTATACGGTAGGTGAGGAAATCTCAAGTGATATGTCTATTTCCATCACATGATTAGTACCGCCTCTATCTGGGATAATTAAACCTAAAATTTGATTCATGTTATATAGGTCATATGTCCTAATACCTCCTCCTAAAACAAACCCCATGACCAAGTATCAGAGACTTACATCATATCACAACCATTGATGACCCTCCTCATGATTTCTTGCTACTGAAAACCACTTGATATATATGCTCATCCATGAATCTCTCAACCACCAAATTTCTGTGTAGAACCCCATAATATCTAGGAATTCAAAGTGGGATAATTTTGGATCGTATTTCCATATGTAAACCATATTTGAATGTCTAAAACCTGAAGAACTGATATTTACCCATATATATCGAGTACCTGGAGATGTTGTTAAACCTCTATAAATACCCAGCTATTATCATATTGTCCAGCTAGCATAGAAGAATATTCTGAATGCATACATGCCTCATCATATCATAGGATAAATCTTCTCTAATGTGGGCATGAAACTTTATCCATGAAATAATCACCACAACATGAAATAGGGTAACTAAACCTCAATAGGAACCTACTTCCCAATAATAATGCATACTGCCAGGACCACCATCTGATCTGCTGGTGTCATAACATGGTGGAAAACTCAGGCCACCACCTCAAGCTAGTCCTTGCCTTTGGTTTTGTATTGCCTCAAAACCTAAGGGGTTGCTATAGCTGAAACTCATGAAGCATTCACAGCCTACACTCCTCATGTTCTAGTACTATTAGTACCACGTGCAGATCTATTGATGGTGGTATGGTTGGTGCACCACCTGGAGGTAACATCATAGGAACTTCTCAATATATCGAAGCCCAATCACTGAGGGGATCATCCTCATGATCATCATGGTGAATCCTAGATGGTATATGTCATGTAGAAATCTTGAACTAAACAAGATCTACTATGGTAAATGATTATATTTGGATAGATTAATCAAGATGTACATGGAACCATAACTCGTTCCTATATGATTCATATACCATTCCCCAAAAAAAAAGTGTTCTCATATACTGAGTCAAAAATCGGGTTATTAATGCCATAGTGTATGGATACATCGTCCATCACACTAACATTGGAGTCCTTGACCACAAAATTCTAACTCAAAATACTTAACAATGATTCCCCAAACCATTCTCATAGACTCCAAGTCCTAAAGTAGATTGATCATGCCTTTGATAAAACACTAGCAAGACCCTTCCCAATAGGGCCCATTCCAGGACTCCACAAGAACAACTCTAATAGGTCAGGGGATGGTGACTTGCACTTACAAGTCATATCACTAACATGAAAGGAATCTCATAAGTACATTTACAAACACAACCAGCTCAATGACCACAAAATGTTGAAATATTAAAATAAATAAAAAACAAAGGCATTTTTACATCTATATCCCACATAGATAGTATGATATGAATTATTGAAAGTAAACAAGTCCAAATACGATCCCACCATATAGAAGTATATATCTAAATTCCATCCTCAGAGTAATAGTACTATGACTACTATCTTAATGTCACAGGAACAGAGCCTGGTATGTCTAGTCTCACTAAACGTTGTCTTGTTCTAGTCTACCAAGGGCTCTATTTAAAGGGCAATCATCTTCTCAAGACACGACATGTGTTGAAAAAATACTTATAGGGGTGATTATAAAAATACATAGTATGAAACCTCAAAAACAAAAATCATACAACTAGGAAATATATCTTCATCTCTACATTGGTATATTTCTATAACATATATATCATGAATTTCACGATATATTCAATAAGAAATATAGTATATAGGTAAGTCAAAAAAATAGTATACCCACCAAGGATTCAAGCTCGAAGATTCCATGAAGCACTTATCCAGGAGAAATAACTCCCAAGTCTGATAGAAATGATGAATTATCTTCGACATGTACTGCTCGTTAGGTCTCATCATGAGAGAGAATACACGTTGAAGTATCTGGAGAGAATACAATACAACTATGAGGATCACCGCCAAGGCCATGGGGAGATACCAAAAACTCAAACTGAATTAACCTGCTAACTAGGGGATCGGAACCCCATAGAATTTGTCTCATCGATACCCATAACTCTACCTAGGGAATGAAGATTAATATAGAATTCCATATTAGGCCTCTTATTTGGTTTCCAATGACTCTTTCCATGAATTCCTAATGAAAGGCTCATAGTCCTAGGAGTAGTGATGATTCATACCATCCTTTAGGGAATGGATAAGGGGAACAAACCCTTATGAAACTTGTCTATGATATGAATTACAAGTGATCTAAGCTACATATGTATGTTTACATGGAATGTATATAGGTTACACACAATGTCCCGTGACCTCAGGTTTTTACCATGTAAATAGCCTATGTCTTATAACTGTGTTTATAATTTATAAGAGAGTATACTGAGTGTAAAGGTGTTAATATCCATGTCCTCATACACTAGGTCTCGTCTGTGTACTCCAGTCATGTGCTAATACAGGTTGTCAGACCATATACCCATGATCATGTACTAGTACATGGAGTAGCCTATGTACAAAGTCTATTCCTTTTCATGTGGGGGAATAGACTATGTAGGAATTCCATTTAATCCACCCCATGTCTTTTAACTCTTTTAGGAACATGTTGAGTCATTCAAATGGGATACATGTTGTGTAGTCAAGGACTACACTCCTTGTGTATCTGGTTTTTCTTAAACTCTTATTCTTCCCCCCACTGACACCCAAGCCATCGCCACCTTGAAATATATCTCCAATCCAACCGAAAAACATGGATCTACCTAGGATGAAACTCTCCATCGACGTGAAATGTTATTCTTCCATTAAATCTACACATAAAATGGAATCATTAACTTGAATCATATTCCATGCTTCTTGCTCAAATAATAGGGGTTTGCAAACTATTCTGATCTGCTCACCGCCAACGTTGTTGCACCACTGTTTCATCGTATATAGTAGAAATATAAAATCATTGATCATTTCACCATGAAATGTGTGTTCAATGATTAATTATTCAGTAAATTTTTGACCCATTGGTCAAAAGAAGAATGCATGTGATGAATAGAGAAATACAGGACAAAATCATGAAACATGAAAAAATAGGAACGAACCTTGGACATATACAGTTAACCTCAATCTGTTGTCATTATAATGTGGAATGAATAAACTAATAATTAAACCAACCCCAATGTAAAATCCCCACAAAATAACCCCATACAACATAACGATGGAACAGTGGATCAAATATTTTTGGATTGGTCGGTCTTTCATCATATAAATCAAGAATACGGATGAAATCCAAATAATACTCATGCACTAACTCAATTTGGTTTGACCACTGTATTTGAACGACATGTTTGTATCATAATTAGAAATATCTATCAAATTTTAGGTTCATCAATCATTGATTTGAAAATATGTTATGGATCGCCTGAGAGGGTTCTTTAAGGCTTTCTCTAATGATTCATCTAAAGGCTCCAAGGTTATATGGATAAACATGCGGATTCTCCATAATCATCTATTTAATGTAATAACAATTCATTGTGTCAAAATATTCAAAAATAATTCTATTTTATTATTTTATTCATTTTTGTGCTCATGATGAATTTTTCACAAACAAACCACACCTACCTATGTTAAGTCATGCCTAGGTTAAACCATGCATTTTATGTTGAGTGGTTCCCTCAGATATCTGATTCAGAAAAATAGTGATAATTTATTAATATTTTTCAAGAAAACAACAAATATTTTATATTTAATATATTAATATATTTTAATCATTTATTACGAGAACACAAGGCCTCTAAATTTCTTGATGTCTCTGTATATAGTCTCAAAAATAGTCCACATAATATTGAAAAATTAAACATTGATAATCCGAGTCATTAAAATGATATTCAAAGATCTATGGAGGATGTGGGAGCTAGATTTACAAAGAGGGAGATATCTCTTTTGGATTGAATAAATAGTTTCTATACTCCAATGGAATCTTCTTCAAGAGGCCATCCAACTTTTTCTCCTTATTCAGTGGATACATATTAAATCATATTTGTACTCATAGAATAGGTTAATGCTATAATTTATAGTTTTCTACCTCTCACCAAGATGATTATAACCAAATCAGGTGATAAGGTGATCATTTTTATATGTTGGAAAAGATAATAAATAAATTAGTATAATATTTATAGAGATACCATCACTAAAGTTTTTAAATACAATCTCTTGATGGTTTATTTGAAGAATTATCTCAATACCCATTTCATATTCCTAGCGGAAAAACTGAGACTGGCTCATATGAATAGGGCCTTCAAAGATCAGCTAACCCAGTAGAATACCATTTCATTTCTACTTAATATCTGCATGTATGTTAAATATAATTTCCAGGAAGATACAAGGAATGGTGGTCGAGCCCTCAATAAATTTTTAAAGGTTATAGAACATTTTATATACACCACCCGGATAGTAGTGATAACTCCAACAGAACCAAATTATTCCACTAATATTAATGGATCTATTTAATAATCTATATTTACCCCTTTAGATAACACATCTCATATATATAGTCTATTTGGAATTAGTACTTATAAGGCTATGACATATATTCAACTCTTGGAATATATAATTTATTTCAGCCTCTATCACCTTCTACTCCTCCTACACCTTCTCTTCATGTTGTTAGAAAATGAAAGGCTCTAGTGTATCATTCTTATAGTCAATATGAAAATGATTTTTTAAAATTTTAATTATCTTTTGATATAATTTTTTATATTGTATTTCCACCCCATTTGAACTCCATTTTTTACATTAATATTTTAAAACCCTTCTATTTTATACATCATTATGACACTTATTTATTTCATTTCATATTATTTCTTATAATACCAAAATGCAGAGTATAATTTATTAGAATTTCATATTGATAATTATATGGAATCTCTCCCAAGTACATATATGGATTCAATGCATAATTGCATCATTATCATATTTTTTAGACAATTTTAGAAGAATATTAATCCAAATCAGTTTTTTTAATTTTTAAAATTTCTTTTTTATTTTTATATGTTATATGATTTGTGAACATAAAAAATGGGAAGAGTTTTGAGAAGATTATTTTTTTAGTGATCATGAAACATGTTTATTTATTTCTAATTAATTAGTTGTTTTATGATAGTAATATATTTTATATATAAACTGTGAAAATTCTATATGTGTGGATCTACCATTTTTATAATGAGGTACAATTGGTTTAATTAATTTATCACCCAAATATATCATTAGAACATGTATCTATCTCATAGTGTAATCATATGACTACCAAGATCAACAATTAGGTTGTGCTACCATTAAGTGGAGTATCCACTACTGTAAGCTCGATGCTACCATTACCAAATCTATCCAACTGAAATTATCATGATGTTTGTGTTGAGAATATCTTCTATTAGATGATACTTCCTCTTGACTAATAAACCATCAGATATTCTGACCAACAATTTTGAAATTCTATCACCTGATGAATCTACTGCCATAATTCTACTATCCCTATCCATAAATAATTTCAAAATAAATTATCCATTGTATATTTTACGAATTTAATAACGAATAGAATCACATGGATTTATGAATAATTAATCACAAAAAACTATACTCTTGTGTTAATGGAAAATTTATAGCATCATTTATTGTTTCACAGTATGAGTTTTATTCTATTATTATCCTGTAAAATATTTTTAGACATGGTGCCTTAAAAATTAATTATAATCTTCCTTGAGTTCATACATGACATAGAGGCACATGATTGGACATATAGTCACTAATTATGTCATTTTTTTAAAAAAAATGATAATAAAAAAATGTAGGTTGAATATTCCTATACATTTTTGGATACTGGTAACGGAAGGTCATTCCAGACATCAATGACCCCTAGTTTTACGGCATGATCTCTACAACTAGTTTGAGTTATAAAACATTATTGAGAAACAGCATTTGGATTATACCTTCATTCTACTATGATGACCTCAATGAAAAAGGGTGGAAGATTTTGAATGGGTTTTTTAGATATTGGTTAAGCTAAATGGCTCAAGATATGTGATAAAACCAGGATAAAATATTCTATTTTATAAGTGAGGTTGGTGGAATCTATCTCCTATAAAATAGTCCCAAAATTTCATATATCAAGTTATAATAAGAATAAGGTTGAAATATAATCAAAAATAATAATTTATACATGTTTAGGTTTCATTTTAAACCTTATCTTTTAGATTAACCACCTTATTATTCTTCATTCACCATAACCACTATAATAACTTCTATAATATTTAAGGAACAAAAAATTAAATCATGAAATGTATTTTGAAATATAAATTGTCTATTCCTGATTGTATCTAAAAATTACACATCCAAATGATTTATTATTGTAGTTTTATGATTTCCCAATTATTTAAAACTCATTATAAAAATTAAATAACATTTAATTTTATTTTCATGAATATTCAAAAAAATTACATAAAAGGTCTCAGATAAAACATTAAATCTATATAAAATCATATATAATAAATTCAACTTCATAATTATATTTTGAATTAATTTAATTATATAAATCTACTAAATATTATCACTTTAAATATTTTTTAAACCATTTATTTTATTTTTTCTTTGCTTACACCGATGTTTTATCGACACTACATCAGTCCTTTAAATAATTATACTATAAAAAAATTGAAGTAAATTTTTTAATTGAAACAATATTATTGAAAATTATTAGAGACTTATTAGGTCTTTCATAATTAATATTTCTAATCATGGAAACATATTTAAGATATAAAATTAATGAAAATGACATTTTATAGAATATAACACCTGTTTATCTTGGAAGATAACAATGATTACAATGGAATTCCCGAAAATAATATATGGATATTAGGTCACACCACCTCTCATACAAAATATAATGAATATTTTTTAAGGTATTTGTTTCTTTTTCAACTTAATTTTGATTTTTACCTTATATATCTATTACAATGATAAATAATTTTTTAACTAATTAACTTATTCTTGTGATGAAAAATTAAATTTACCTTATAATATTGTTCTTAATTAGAAAAGAAAAATTTTCATTTAAAAATATACTCATTTTATTCATAAAAATATTATTATATCAAAATAAAATATAATACTGATTTTAATAGAATTATTATGATTATTTTAAATAAAATGGATATTATTTAACATTAAAAGTTGAATTTATAAAGGCAATATTTATTTTTAATAACTCGATTTAAGGGAAATAAATGACTATTTTTAAAAAATGGCATGTTTCATTATTGAATCAATATTTAATTACTAAGAAAATTCCCAAAAATTCAACATAAAGAAATTATAAAAATATTATTTAAAAATAATAGTCACTTTTTCAAATATAATTTTTAAAATTTCCAATAATTATTTATAATATCAATTTAAAAAATTAAAAAAAAACTATTTTTGAATAAAATGTAATTTTGAAGCATAAAATAACTATATTCACATTCATATCCTAATAAAAATAATTAAGTGAATGTAATTTTGATAAATTGGATATATTATATAAATATATAATCATATTTATATACTAATAGTTCATACTTCTTTCGATTAAGACAAAACTATATTGAGCAGTCCTATATTATAAAAAATATCTCTTTTACCTTCGATGGATTATATATTTATTTCCAAAAAAATTAATAATAAATTTATTATAGATTATTAATTTAATTCAGGAAAACATTTCTATATATATTTCAAAATAATAGTTTTCAGATTAAACCATCTAAAACAATTGTTAGGATATAAAAGGAATATTTTAATAATTATATATCTTAGTTTTTTTTTCTTAGTGTCACACATACCACATCCTATAGAATATATTATTTATATGAAAATAAATTCAATACTCATGATTAGTTTCACTATACCTGACATAAATAAACCACTTCCAAAAATATATATCTAATATCTATAAATAAATATTAATTTTTTTAAAAAATAATTCTATGGAGGAGAAAAAAATAGACACCCTAGAAGGGGAAACAAATTTAATACATAAAAACACCTTTATATAAAACTCATATAATTAAAAGGTATAAAAATTTATTTTAAAAATAAGAAAGGGTAAATAATATGATCCCTAGAAAAACACATAATCAGGTTCTTAAATATATTCATCATTGGAAGAAAGGGAAAATACCTATGTGGAAATATGTTTCGTTTAATATACAATGTTATAATTTTTTGATAATATTATAGGTCATAAGTCCATTAAAACATTTCCATAAGAGGAGAGCATTTTAATTTTAAACCTTATTTTCTAGAGTTTCAAGATTATTTTAAAATCAAGATAAAGAATCATGGAAAATATATGTTATTTACTTCCATTACTTTAACAAAATTAAAACCATTAATTGTAATTAAATAATATTATCCACTTATATGTTATATGATACTCCAAAAAATATTTTTTGATGGATAATTTTTCATTCCTGGTGAACTAAAATAATCTTTTAATAGATCAACAAATATAAAAATATTGAAATGTTATTTGTCATTATTCTATAAATTACTAAAAAACCAAAAAATAACATAAATTAATAAAATATTCAATATGAATAAACCTTGATATAAAGAACTAATACATTAATCTCTAAAAACTTGATAGAAACACCCAAATATCAACTTAAATCATTCAATAAATAACTAATATTTTTATCATTCAAAATATGAAAACAAAATATTGAAGCCCTAATATTAAAATCCTTTCTTCCCAAAAAATTTCAATATAAAAATAAAATTTAACTAAAATTAAAATCAATTTTAATAAATTCATGTACCTAAAATATATATTCCCTAATCATATAATCCCTAAAGTATTATTGTATTTTTCATAAATACCCTAATTCATATATTCTTCCAAAAGGTCACTCAAATATTGTCCATCTAATAAAATATCATTTTAGAAGAAAAAAAATTATATTTAACTTAATAGTAAAATGTTTCCAATGTAGTTATCATCTTAAAAAACATTAACAACTTAGTTACCAAACTAGTTTTTAATACCACGGTTGTCTATAAGATAAATAATCTTTTGAAAAAATGTAATAACATTTTTATCCTAAAAAACCATATTTAACTGGACATGAATGGTCGTATTTTAACCTACAGTTAATCAATATCCCAGACCATATATAAAAAAATATAAATTAATTTGATTTCAAATAACATTTTCACTAAAAAAATATACTAAACCATAGGCATGTATTACCCAAAATATCACACAAAATATCCTTAATCATATTAAACTCCCATCAGAAAAATATCTAAATGTGTATTTATGCCATTTTATTAACCTTATACTTATAAACTCATGATGATATATAAATATATTAAAATATAATTATATAAATAATTTAACAACTAAACTTATCTAAAACCTTCCTTGATACCATATATAATGATGCATACCATAATCAAACCATAATAATGAGTTTAAAATTTTAAATTTAATATATTTCCATGATCATATTTATTTAGAATTTTATATAATTAGGATAAAATATTTCATATTAAACACATACATTATAATGTTAACACTTCCACTAATAATTTATATTTTCATATAGACTACATTTTTAATTTTAAACTCTTATTTTATACCAAAAATGTTTTCTTATTTTTTTAAGAATCCCTCTATGTGAAAACTAATCCACAATATATCTCCCCCTATTCCATAATCCATGTAAAAAATTTTAAAAATGTTGGATCAAAAATTAAAATATTAATAAGGGAACTAAAAAAATTATCACATAAGTAAATTTTCATAATTGCTGTATCTATAAGAAAATATTAATTTTTGATAACCAATATTGATCTAAAATATTAACTAAATAATCCAAGAAATCCAGATAATTAATAAATTGTGTTCAAAAAACAATTCATAAGAATTCATTATTAAACTATTGTAGAAATAAGGGTTTTATGGGAAAACATAGAAACTAATTAATACTTATTGATGAAAAAACTTTAACATTTTAAAAAGACTTAAACATTCCTTTAAAAATATAACATCATTTTCTACCTTTTTAAAATCAAAATATTTTCTTTAATATCCTTTAGAAGAATATCATGTATGTACTTTAGGAAATTAACATTATATTGACCCATAAAATAACCCTCGCAATAGTATTAACTATCTTTATAATTCACAAATATATTAGGGGTAACATATCTATAATAAACTCCATCACCTTCAGTAGTACAAAACATTAACTTGTATATGTTTTTTGTATTTTTAACATCAGTGTTTCTTGAGATTTTATTATAAGGGGAGTAAAAATATAAGATTAAAAATGTTTTTAAAAATTGGTGTATTAACTTTAATTTTGAAAAAAAATATATTCATTCAATGTCAGTTATTTCTAAAACTAATGAAAAATATCACTTATAACATCGGGTTTTAACATATATATGATGTCTTATGTTAATTTTAGTGTTGGTTATAAAAGAACATACATATAAAGTGTTTGTTTTTTAAAAAATCATTATTGATCTTACTCCTAAATGAAAATACATGATTATTTAAGGTACAAAATTGTAAAAAATTAAATTAAAAACTATACACATTATTCATAATATTCAGATCTATTCCTATTGCAGTATCCATGGATTCCAAAGATTTTTTTGTTAATATGAATTTTATTTCTATGAATGAACATGTTAATAAATAAAATATGTTAATGGACAGGTTTTTAAATCAATAATAGATGAATCTCATGTGAAATGTTTATATTTAAAACATATCGAAAAGAAAATATCATCATTATAAGAAAAAATTATAAAAATATTGATTAATAAAATTCATAATACATAATTAAATAATAATATAATAAATATAAATACCATAGAAATTCAATTGAAATTATAACTAATGAATTATTATATTTATAAATATTTATTAATAAAAAAAATTGGGGATCCTGGAAACGTATATAGGGTTCATTGTAATGTGTCACATATTATTATAAATTTCAAGCATTATTTTCCAATTTGAAATTTGTTTTATGAAAAATTTTAAAAATAATCTAGGCCTGGTTTTTAATTTTAGTTTTTACGTATTTTATTAAAATAAATATTTTAAAAAAATATCTCATATGGGTGGTTTTAATTCTGGTTATCTACTAACTAATGTTAAAACTTAATTTTTAATGCCAGGTTTTTCTCAACTAATGTCAAAAAACGGGTATTAAAATAACATAGTAGATATCTAACATTAAATCTAACTGGTGGAAGTTATTTAACAACAGTTTTCTAAAACTATTTGGTTCAAAAAAATTATATCAGTTATTAAATAACCAATGTTAAATAAAATACATGAAAGATTGTTTTTCATATTACTATTTATCCAAGTAATTGGAGAGCTATAATGGGATCACTCATCATCAGAGGTATATCGATTTCAATCATCATTAAAATAAGTTTTCGAAGAACCATAGCATAAATCAAACACATATATAATTCAATTTGAACATAAAAATCATTTTAATATACATCCAAGCCTATAAACTATAAAACATTGAAATATATAATAAAAATAATAATAAATTTCCATTTCATATATAAAACATTTTAAAGTTAAAATTTTACAACATTAAGAAAATTATTTTAAATTAAAATAACAATATAAGAATATAATATAATGCTCATATTTATTAAAATCTATGATGTTTTTAAATTTCATTAAATCTATATATATATAAAATAATTATTTCATCCCTTTTTTTAAAACACAAAAATAAACCATATTCACAATGTAGAAAGGATTCATTTTCGTCATTAACAAAGTAAAAAATAATTTAAAATTAATTTTATAAAATATCGAATAATTACTGAAAATATTATTGGAATATTTAAAATAACCTCTTCATGGATGAAAATTATTTGGATAGAAATCAATCAAACAATATTTTTAAAATAATGTTCCTTACCATGCGTCTGACTTGCATCATATGTAATTTGACTACCATATGACAAAAAAAATTATTATTAACGTTATTGAATAAATTATTTAGGTTCATTAAATTATTATTATACTATTCATTTTATTTTATAACATATATTATATAGTTACTTAATCAGTTGAGTTCAAGATAGATGTGTTGGGGAAATTCTATTCAAAATATCAAAACTAACTTTGTAGGTTAACCATAAAAAATTATGTCTCTATTCTATAATATATATAATATTAATCAAAAAAAATAAAATTTTTATACATCAAAAAAAATTTATAACCTGTCATAAAAGTTTGATATTGTAAAGGAACCACATCACTTCATTGTGGTGGTAATCTACACAAAGGCATGGGTGACGTTATGATTTTCCATCGGATGGAAGCGTTAGAAGTTGGGTAATATATTATCTTTAAAAAATAATTATTTTGTCATTAATATAATATAAATTAAATAAATAAATCAAAGAAACATTCCTTATGATGTGGTGATGAAAAACGAGACATGTCACTTCATGGGGGGGTAGTCCACACATTTTCTGAAGCGATCATATCATTCCCCATATAAAGGAATATATATATATATAATCAGTTTAACATAAAAATAATAACATTTTAATTATAATTTATATAAATATATTATAATATAATCATTTTTCGAATGAATATATAAAGGTGGAATAATAAATATATAAGAAAAGACTCAATTAAGATTTATTCTTTTTCTTTCAGAAACATCTTTTGAATTACACCTTAAGACATCTAGGTTACTCTTTTGGGGATATAAAAACCTCTAAGACATGTAGAGAATGTTGTTAATGGATAATGTTAGATATGTTTGGGTCTAAATGGCTCAATTGGTGTGAAAAATATTGGATAGAAGATTCGGTTTTATAAGTGGTATGGTAGGAAATATTGAAAAAAAATGTAATATTACTATAAATTCTGTGTTAAACTCTTTTAAAATGTATCTTATGATAAATTGAATTAAATATAAGTTGTATAATGTAGAAATATAATAAAAAAATTATACCATTTTAGGTTTAATTTTAATCATGATATTTTTGGTTTAACCCCATGTTAACTATGTTTACTCTTAATGATGTAATATCTTTTTCAATATATAAGTGTCATAAAATTAAATATAAAAATTAAAAGTGGAAAATAAATCATCAATTACTAATATCATAAAATATTGACCATAAAATTGATTTATTATATGTTTTTAATGATTTCATAATTATTTTAAAAAAAATTATACATTAGATACCACTTAATTTCATTTTCATGAATATTCACATACATTTTTCTATAATGTAAAAAATATGATAATTTAATTAGAATTAAAATAATTAATAGGTCACATATCATTCATATGTATTTATCAAATTCATGGTTTATAGTAAATCATTTTAATATTATCATGTTTATTTTTTAACTATTTAATACATTTTTTTATGCTTTCACAAGAATTGTAGTGAAATTGCATAAGATTTTTAATTAATAATAAAATAATTTAAGACATGAAATAATTTATTTACAAGAAATTAAATTATTAGAAATAATTATGGTATTATATGTTCATTAATATTTTATATTTACTCTTATCATAACAATGACGATATATTTGAGCTAAAAAATTTAGAAACAGATATTTTATTAAATATTACACTTCTTTCTCCAAGATGTCAACCATGATTTCAAAGTAATCCCCAAAAAATTATATAATAATGTGTATTTTTATTTCTACCTATATTCCTCAACAATAAGAGATATGTATTGAGTTATTTTTTCTTTTTCAAATTAATTTCAATTTTTACCTTAATTGAAATTTACCACAATAAATCATATTTAACTACGTAAAATATTTTTTTACAAAAATTAAATTTTGAATTAATATAAAATTAGGAAATTATGATTAAAAATATGAAATAAATTTTATAATAATCAATATCCAAAACTGATAATGTAACATTGAATGTATGTTCACAAAACACAATAAAAAATATTTTAATAAAAATACTCATTTAAATTACAAAATTTAAATTTATCAAAAATAAAATATAATGATGATTAGATAAAATTAATTATATTAATTTTAATCACATATATAAAAGTTTTATTTGAAACAAAATATATGAAATAATTATAATTTTAAAATAAATTACTTAAAGAAATGAAATAATTCTTTTTTAGCAATATGCATTTTTCACAGCGAAATAAAAATTATTTTAAAAAAGTAAAGAAAAATTATTGGCCTATTATGTAAGGATTATTTCAAAAATTATATCCATTTTTAAAATTAATTTGTAATGTTTTGAAAATTACTTGTTATATTCATACACAAAATGTTGTAAACCCATCATAAAAGAATATGAATTATTAATGTATAAAATAAAAATATTCTAATGAAATTACAAATAAAAATAATTAGTGTAATGTTAATTAATTAAATTAGTTATATTATATACTTATTTCATTAAATTAGTTCTTTAGTAGTGATTAATTTCAACTCTTAATATAAATTTATATTTTTCACATGAAAATTGATTTATGTAAATTATAATTTTTACCTTCAAAATATTTTATCATAATTTCATCCAATCAATAATATATGTATGAATTATTATTAATTTTAATAATGAAAAAACATTATATATATATTTGGTATTATTTTTATTCAAATTCAAACCCTTAGAACCAATAGTTATGTAATCATGATCATATTTAAATAATAATATATCATGATTTTCCTTGGGTTCAATGTTTTTCATACCACATTCAATCTAATATATTATTTTTTAAAAATTACATATAAAATACTTGGGTGTGACATAAACCATAGGAAAAGTTTTTTAGGAATGCTCATTGTGGCCCTCTTGAGCATCTGGATATATAGTAGATATATTATTTCTTTCAAGGTTATTCTTGCATAGATCCCTTAGTGTCACTACGAGACGTGAATGAGGAAAAATTATTGTAAATGAAAAAAGAGATACTCAAAATAGCATATAATAAATCATATATTCAAAATAAATAAAAATAATAATTGGAGAATTTAGACCTATAATGACCCTAGTAAATACACCATATATCTACCCACAACCACTAACCATAAACCACTTATAAATTACCCATGGCCTATAAAAACATCATTATACCTATAAATTAGTCATAGCCATATATATATAACAACAGAATTATAGGCATCATTATCATTAATTAATTTAATTTCACCAAATATGTATTCTGTAAAACACCAAATATATTATTCATGGAATTAAATTAAATTAAACATATATGATTAATAATAATAAATTATATACCATGTCAAACTATGTATCAAACCATGATTCATAAATTCATAAACACTTCCAAATTTGGAAGTTATAATATCCCTCAAAATTAATCATTATAAAAATAACCAATAATAATTTGAAACTGTGACATCACCACCAATAAAACCATTCTCAATTCCCTATAAACATGACTGTTATCTATAAGAGTGATGTACATGAATATGTTTATATCTTTATATGAGTATTATGCATCATATCTCCATTAAATAGACCCACATTATGTAACACCCCAAATTGAATCTCCCTATCCAATATGGTGAAGTTTATGAAAAAATGGAGGACTCCTCATATGCATGATATTGCTAACTAGTGTTGAGGTATTAATTGGAATACTAAATATAAATACCCTATATATCATAGTTCGGATAGAGAAACAAATTTTAATAATGTTGAAAAAAATTAAGAAAAAATAAAACTATGAAATTTAATAGTATGAAGAATAAATAACATCACTATAAAATGCTATAACATAATTCAATATCATGGTCATACAAAGTTATCAAAAGATATCACCAAATTGTTTTGATCAAATTATCAACATAATAAATAATAAAATAAATAAATATTTATATCTATAAATGATACATGATTTAATATCAACTCAATCCATTTTCTTCGTAATTGACATAACAATCTATCATATAACCCTTTCCCTTTGTTAGATTCATGGTCACAATGTCTGCATATGTAAGAATATTTCATTGAAAAGTGAGACATCATACTTTGTATGACACCTTCAATGGGACCATATCCTAAGTGCACTAACTATATAATAGTTTATTCATGGATAGAGATTAGACAAATAATTAAATATAATATTATTTTTATCATCATAAATCAAACATCCTTCCACAAAACCCTAACCTAACATACTTCATCTCCATAAAGTATAGATAGTCTATAAGAACTATAATTGAAATGTACAACCCATGCCCGACTAATAGGCCACATCCTTGTGTGTACCCCAAACCATCCATTCTTACTCTGGGAGGTTATCTCAATATATCAACCAATCATCAGAATTATAGGGATGCCACCTCAAAACACAAAAATATAAAAAAGATTATAAGGACGCCACGTAATATATTAATAATAAACAATAATACACACAAATAAGATACATCACAGACATGTGAAACATCATCCATCCCCATACATTATTTATCTGGATAATACATTCACAAACTGACCCTAGATATATCGTATGATTTAACTGTATCTAGGAATAGAAAACCTAGATAAACCATAAAGTAATGTAAAAACATCACAACTAACTCACATAGATATTACCCCCCCTTTCAATGGTCTAAAATATCTCTACATACATGCCTGGTCAATTTTACACCATATTATTTAGTATCAAAAGGGACAAACACAAAACCACATGTATAAAAAGATATTAAATTTTAGAGAATTTTGATAAAATGGTAAGGGAGTTCTTACATTAGGTAAGGTGGTGGTAAAAAACCATGAATCACTATCATAATTGATCCCAACATGATGAATCCCTAAATTTATCAAAAAAATCAGAAATTGGGGTTGTGGTAAAGGGGGAAATAAAAAAAAGATATATTGGGATATAGGGATTTTATGATGTAATATGTACCCCAAGAAATAAAATGAAACCTGAACTGTAAGAGATTGTTATTAAATAAGGAAGGGAAGATAATTAATTATTGGAGAAGTCCATAGGACTAAAAAATCACTTAATGGGTGGGAGGGTGAAGAGTGTAAGGGTAAATGGGTGTTCCATACTAAAAAATAAAGGGATTATATTTTTAAAAAAGTCCCATGAAACCATTCAAATTGTGAATGTATTTTTCATGGTGTGAAGGTTCATTTCACAGCATAAATGAAATTATGAAGACCCCCCTCCCCCACTGAGGGGGGAGTAATGTCTTGAAAATTTAAATTTTTTATTGTTTTATCCCTACATGAATTCCTTCCTTCAATAGTTCTTTAGTTTTATATCTATCCAATTTACCCTGATGTCACTCTTAGTTCATCCAGACACCATGAATAACTAATATTATATAAAACATACATGTCTAGGTTGAAATTTTATAGTAATGAACTTGAAATATGTGAGGGGTAAAGTCATGATATACAATAAATTTTGTTCCATGTGTTAAAAAATCACACTCTTTATGGTGTGTATGACTATAAAATGGAACATAAATATATAGGACATATACCAGTGTCCAAGCGTATATAGTAAAAACTATATATAATCACTGTTTCACATCATGTATTGGAATACATTAAATATATTTAGTTAATACCATGTGGTAACAGACATGATATGTTGAAAATCACTTGGTGTATACCTGGTGTGGAGTTACATGTGTTACATGTCATGTAACGCTAGTTTCATGTAACTTTGTCTATACCTCTGCATGTTTCTTTACTATTTATCAATTTGTGTCATGAAATGAGGTTGCATACTAACTCACATGATGTTCCACAAATTACATGGGTTTTAATTGATATGGGATTACATAAAATGTATATGATAGATTCAACCAATATAGGCCTTATCAACCATTTTGTATCACTTTTAGTAAAAACAATACATGAAATGACACCACATGTGGACTATAATTAAGTACAATTATTTACACAACATGTGATTTTCCTCTACCAGTTTTGTAATCATTTAATGTAATAAATAACTTGAGTATAGTTTACAAAAAATATTGAAGTACATTGTGGGCCTATGGAAAACTTTTATTATGTTTAATTTATCATATCATTCCCAATGTACATGATCATGAATTACAAGAACAAAAATACTTTTTGTAAGTATATTATAAAAAAATTAATGAAACAAAAAGGATATCTGTTTTCAATGATAAATTATAATTATTTTTATATCATAATGAAATACTTTATTGTTGAATTACATCTTTATTGTATGTTTTGATCATCCAATGGTTTATTGGATATATTTTATTTATTTTGATGGGGACACAATTTAAATCCCCTCTAGTGTTAATCCATGCATTATCCATTGATATCAGAGGGTCAATGATTGTACTATAGGAACTAGCATGATGGTATAGATAATTTTACATCAATCTCATAATAAAACCACCTTTTTTTATGCTAGATGTAATCTTTATTGATCTCCCCTAATTTTGACTAATTTATGGAAGAAGGTATAATTTCTTAAGCTTGAGAGAAAATCCTAGGGTTATTCTTGGTGAGATAGAACTCTTGGGGTATGAAAAAGTTATACATAATGACCAACTACTCACAATTCACATAGTTAACTATTTTTTTACATAAATTTTGGGTTTTATATTAATTAATTAAACAAAGAAAACTAATAATATGGTAATCCCAAAAGGAACCTCATTTCATGTAAAATAATATTATTACTATTTTTACCATTGTGTATTCAAATCATTGTAATTATAAATGTTATTTACAGTATGGTAATTAAATATTTATAAATAGAATAATTTTTGGTTTAGATCATCCTTCCTGAAATTTAATTAATTCTTGAATAAATTTCCAAAATTAATATTATATTCACAGTTTATAAATTAGAATAATTTCTTTAATATTCACTAAAAAAAATTATTAATTAAACATTAGTTATTTATTATCTATTGAATAATAATAGATAAATATTATACATTCAGCTGATAAATAAAAATTACATTCAAAATATATCGAATAAAATATTTATTTTGATATTCAGGTAATTAAATAATCAATTTACTCATGAATTAATGTTTATTATTACCTTGCAAATAATAAGGGAGAAATAATTATTATATATATCCATAATTAAAAAATAACCCTGTGAATAAATATCAATTTAATATTGATTCTCATTTAATAAATAATATATAAATATTACTTTTATGTTTGGAGGATAATATTTATAATGGATTCTTAATATAATATTGACAGAGATTAAATGAATCATTTTGTGTGTTTCATTATAGGCCTCTTCCTCAGTGGAATTAGGTGTTAGTTCCAAAATTCCAATACTAATATCTAGAAACAAGTAAAGGAACCCATAGACACAAATGTATATGTGGAAATGAAAATAACCACATACATACAATCATTGTGTAATATAACCATGTTGTATAAATATCTCATCAATCAGATTTCCCACCTATTTTATTAATATCATTTCTTGATACATATTTATTTGACTATATAAAATAAAATCATTATTACAAAATGGAATTGGAATTTAATGTGATTGTTCTATTAAAATCATAGAGTTTAGATATTAACTTGTATTAATATGGAAGAGATAAATACTTTATCAAAAAATTTATTAATAACATATCATTCATGACATACCAACACACCCAAAATCACCAAGATCATATGTCATTACGGTTTATGAAAATACATGAAAGAGTTTGAGTTGGGACATGTATTAATAATAACATTAAATTTGGAGCTTCATTACAAAAACTCACAGATATGAATATCCACTTACACATAAACATGTGTATTTTTTATATGTGGATCTCATGATATCTTACCATGGAGACTACCATGAGTAAACATCATGACATTAAGTCCCATATTCTTACGCGCACTTGCACCTGTGGACCAGCATACTATGAATCCCAACAAATAATTATATCAGAACATAGAACAGTGTTTGAGAATATTATCAGGACATTTCATGGTTCACATCACTGTAGGGAACAAATTATACCTTTTTAATTAGAATGTTATTATTGGGAAATATCATTTTAATGCTATATAATATAATAATCATTATTTGGTAAGGTATTTTTAATATTTAAGCCCATGAAAATTTATATAATATAATTTATAAAGTAGTGGGTTATAAGGAACCAACTCCAATATACACCCACTAACTTTATAACCAACTAATAATGACATGTTAGTTTTGAAATTTTAAACATTCTTATGTTGAGTATACATAAATATTTTAAGATTATAGTTTTTTCATAGCCAGGATTAGTATATCCACTTGATAGTGTGGTGAATATGCTTACTACAACATCACTACCATAAGAAAATCCATAAAATAATGATATTTCAGAGTATCCGCCTCCTTTTTTTATGTAAGAAACATAACTTATTGTTTAATTACATGGTAAAATATTGTCATAATAAGGATAAAATTGTCAAATGTGGTATAAACATGTACCAGAACAAGATGATTGTAAATAGCTTCTTAAGATGGATCTTAAGCATCAATTTAATAGTTGTTTTAGAAATGAAAATTAGTGGATATAATATGTTTTTCATGCATATTTCCATAAAAATATTATGATACTGGATCAATTTGTACTAAATTAAAAAAAGGGTTCAATTCCCATTACCACAAGAAATCCATTATCTTCATAAGCTATGAAATCACATTGTTCTACTTTTTCAGGTACTATCAGATATCCCAACCTACATGCCTATGCAGTTATGTTAGATGTATTTTATATTTCATTCTATTCATAATGAATCAAAGAAAAAAGTTTTCATTATATATCAGATAATTTAAAATAAATTTTTATCACTTAATCATGTGAAATTCATTTAATCTCAATTATCTATTGTTATATCTATAAATTTTTTATTGGAAAGATTATTTTCTAATAAAATCATAGTCTTTAAATGTTTCAATTTTTTTAATACTTTTTTTAATATGTGAATTGAGACTAGATATACAATACATGTTGATCTATTTTTTAGATCATGTTCCCTAGACTATGGTTTCTAATAAAATTTATTCATGGATAATTTAATTCATTAATCTTAACAAACTATTAAAAAATAAAATTTTAACTAGAATTTAACAATATATCAATGTTGAAAACATATATTTCTCACAAAAAATGTTATATAAACATGAAAATAATTTATTTACAAAAGAGTATTCTTTAATCACTAGGCGTGATTTACTAATAAGTGGATTTATCTATTGAAGATATTAATATTATCCATCCAATCATGTAATTATATATATACATATACCATATAGAATCTTTTTTATCACTTAATATAAACATCTTCTCTAAGGTTTCCTTTATATTATTTTTCCTTGACAATCAACATCCCAATATGATAAGGATAGAAGAATAATTAAAATACTATAAATCCATAGGATTTTAGTCATAATGAGTCGTTTATATTGTTTTGATTGATTAAAACTCTAAAAAACGATTCATGATTTATTGGTACCATTATGTGCCATCCATCTTGAGTTTCTTATCAATTCTCATTAGTGTTATCATTTCATATAATCATTAAAAACAATGAGTCCCATAATTATGAAATGTAAAATATATTACATGAATACATATATAATTTTTAGTTTCTTCATGTTTCCATTTACTTATACATTGTGGGAATATTTATTCTTAAAAAAATAATATATGTACCACCTACCATGGTGAATATAATGAAAATATTTGGTTATTAATTATTACACAGTATGTGTCTCTAGAACCAGTCATCCAATTTAGAATAGTAGATTCCATAATTCCTATCCCAACTCATGTGAATCTTCTTGCATTATACATAAATACAAAAGATTTAATTTTTTAAACATAACTGGTCTTAAAATATGTTCATATAATTAGTGTGTATAGATCTATTATTTGATATGCACCTAGTTCTTCATATTCTCTTATAGTTAATGCCAACTTTTATCGAATGGTTGTCAAAAAATATATGGGTCTGTGGTAATATATTCTTATCATATCATAATTTATATGATGTCCAATATTCAATATGGTTTTTAAATGGTTAGTAATTGCACTCGTATTTTTAATACACTTCATGGATTAAATTTTTGAATAATTTCCATATATATAAGACTAATTATTGATATTACTTTTACTAATATCACAACATTGTTGCATATAAGGAAATGTCAGTTTGGGAATACCATTTACCCCACACGAGTAACAAAAATTATATTGATAAATATTCTATATCAAGGTAGCTCAAGGGTTACTTTATCTTAACTATGTGAACTCATTTACATCATAGATCATTTTTAAAAAATTTAAAGGAGTCACAGAAATTATTTACCTCTAAGTATAGAATAGTTCATGTTATCTTGTTGAACTAACTCTAAATGATTAACTCAATCCCTTTTTATTAATTTTTTTAATCTAAAACTAAATAAGTAGTAATCTACTGTACATAGTATCATAACTCAATATATACTAAATTTCATTTCAGGGTATTAATAAGTCAACAAATTTTAGTTTTTGGATAATTAATTATCATTAAATAAGTAATTATTAGTATTATATTTTATATTGATCATTTATTTAAATGTATATATGTGATTGAGGAGTTACTAAACCATTAGATTAGAATGGAGTACAATAAAAACATTTAATCAAATAATAAATAATCTATTGATGTGTCTACATGTATGGTAATGTAAATGTTCTATTAAAACTCATTAAATCCCCGAATCAATTCATTCTAGATATTTAGATATTGTGTCTTCTTACTAGATACATTGTAATCACCGTTACACATCATTTGGGAGAAATCCCCAAACATCTTATAATATTTCATAACATCCATACTCCTCATATGATAATAAATGTAAAATATATTGTATTTAATACCCAATAATTCCATTTGGAATATTATGTTTAATAAATAATGTTCTATAATTTTTTTAGTACTTCTAATTTTCTTTATTGAATTTCTTCCAATACTTTTTTTCTTCCACTTTGAATGTAGACATACACTTGTTAATTCACCCCTTCAATTTCATTTCCTATATGAATTAATTTGTATGAAAATAATTTTTTTTAATAATGAAAGTTCTTTAAACCTTATATTTTATTATTTTAATCATAAGTTGAAGGGAATTAAGTATCAACAAATCCTTCTTTCTTATCTAAATTATAGAAAAAATGGTTAAATATAAATTTTACCTATATTTTTTTGCCATGAATTAGATGAATAGGTGAACCATGATGGTATGGATGACAACATAAGTTTAATGGAAAATATTTAGTTAAAATTGAGTCTTGTATTTTAATAATATACATAATAACATGAAGACATGATTAAAATTAAAACACCCCCTTTTTAGTTTACACTAAATTAATGAAGGTAGAGTCTCATTTATCTTTAACCCTCCCATTATTCATCTGAAGAAATAGAAGATCAAATATCATAGAGGAATCAGCCTCTATAAATCCTATATAAGAATCATTTTCAACATCCTCTTGGTGGGAAAATTATTATATTTATAAAAATTTCCGACAATGTAAAAATTATATAATATTAAACCACATATTCCACTTTAGAAAAATTTGTGCATGTGACGAAAGACACTGAGTTTAGAAATGATCACTGTGTTTTCATGTTTTTTATTTATATTTTTATATGATAATTAAAACTGATGATTAATTCATTACATGACTATAAAATAAATAATAATAATAAAAATTATTAATTATATTAAGACTCAAACAATTTTTTCAAGTCTCGACAACCCTCACCATTGAATATATAATATCCCATCATATGAAAATTTTAATGAAAATGATCCCTATTCACTTCTTATAATATTGATATAGTATATAATAATTTTAATAATGTATTGGGGTTGGGATTCTTACCAAATGTAATTAGGTATCTCCATGATTCATTGAGTGGACTCCCCATTCTAGAAATCATGGCTAAAATTTCCTCAACACTCCCCTCCATATTTTTATTATAATAACTAAGTACATTAAAATCAATACAAAATTAGTTAAGTTAAGATATTATAATAGAGATGATTTAATAATAATTAAATATTCCCGAGTTATAGTATAAAATAACACATTCACTTTAGGTCCATGTATATTTTGATGATGAAAGGCTATTGAAAATATATTACCTTGATGAATTTTGATTATTATGCCTAATTTTTCTAATTTTAACTATTTATATTCCTTGTAACAGTTATGTGGATTTCACGTAATTTATTGACAACATACAAGATAAAATATTTATGCAAAATAATATTAATTTTTTTTTATCTTTTCATATTAATATATATATTTATGTAATCATGATATTTCATCCATAAAATAAATAATTTTTTAGATAGAAATAAAATAAATAAATCATGGAATGATGTTGATCCTTAATCGATATTTTTTTTAATAAATGGAAAATAGAAACCATTTAACTGAGGTTAATAACTCACTGAATTGGGGTGGGATAGAGTTTGAAACATTCCACCTATGTTCAATGCGTCCCCTTTGTTTTGTATTTCCACATACATATCTTGAACCAAATTCATGCTCTTGGTAGCTCCTTGTTCATAATTATTTTATTTCACTCATAGGATAAGGGAACGAGAAATGAGTTATACATAAAAACTACGATAATTCAGTCTTGTACATAATAAGTAGGAGGAGATGACACGTGGTTGATTAATTTATTTTAATAAAATAATTGAAACCCCCATTAAATAATTAATTTAAAAGAAAACATAAACTTATTTAGGTTAGTATAAGATTAAAATATTCCCCATGTATAGATAATATGTATTAAAAATAACATGATATTTATAACATATATATGCTTTAAATGACTACTATGTTCAATATCTTATACCATATGAAAAACCAAGCTCAAAGGAACCCCTGTATAATTTTATTTTAATATGATTATCATAACCTAGCTATTAAATTTGATGTTTTGAATATTTTTAACAGAATTATGAAATATATACAAAATTTAATTGCTCAATAAAATTTCATTAATTATTCATATAAAATAAGTACTCTATTTTAAGTAAACTTATTTTATTATTCAAAAATTTGTTATCTTAAAAATTAAATTTTGATTATTTTTTATGTATAATAATATAATTGTTTTCTAAAACAAATATAAATTATTTTGAGTAAAATAATACAATTTTTAAATAATAATATCATATATATATTAAGGTGAATTTATCATATTCTTTAGAAATGTTTTATTTCCAAGTGAATAGTGTGAAAAAAATGTTTTTTAATTAAAACTAAATTTTTTCAAGGATTTAAGATGTATTTTTTAACTATATTAAAATATAGAATTGGTACTATTATATTATTAATAATTCAATTATTTTCACTCAAATAAGATTATGGAGGATATTTTTATATAATCATTTTTATATTAAAAAATACATTTTTTGAAAAAAATAATTTACATTCCATTTTTCATTTTAATTATTAATTAAATTATTAAAATTATATATTTTTATTTCGAAAATTGGACTATATATTTTTAATCTGGAGGTAATTTTTTTTAAATAGTACCCATTTAATTTTTGGTCAACATGTATAGTAACAATTGTAATTTTTATTATCAAGGTAAAGAATAAATTGGGTAATTAATGTTAGAAATAAAATTACAAGGATTTTAATATTAGTATAAAACATTAATTATTTTTTTTATGACTATATTGCAAGAATATTAATCAAATATTCTTTTATAATTAATTTTCTTGCCCTTTGGATGATATTATGACCATTATAATACTATATTGGAGTAAAAGTTAAACATGTCAATCTGTGGTTTCTAATAACTTTAATGTGTTTAATATAGGGTTATCTAGAAGATATATTCCACTATAAATATTATATTAAATATAAAATAATTATATTCATCATGATAATTAATTCACTATTTTTATTGAATATATAATTACCATAAATGCTTCAAAATGTTAATGTAGTAATTATTCAACTAATTGAAAAATCAAATAAACGATACATAAAATATTATAAGTAATATAATTTGGTATAAATAATATGATACAAAAAAATTATGAACATAAATTTTTTGGTATCTAATAAAATAGTTTTTTTTAATTAAAAGTGTATTCATGATATTATTAATTTCAATGTAATGATCAGTTCTAAAAATTGTCATTATTTGTTTTTATAATAAATAAAATATTATTGAATAATATAAAATTTCTAAATATATTGTAATCATAAAAATTATATTTTTATGGTTACTTAAGTATACCTTGGTCTAATTAAGGGTCTTAAGAAATTTTATAGTGACATTATTGATCCATAGATAGTATATCATTTTAATAGAATGGTAATTGTCTTAGGGGTTAACATGGGTTAAAACTAAAAGATAATGCATAAAATATTACCAAAACATGTGAATATATAATTGGATATATTTATTTATACATATATTCACCTTATATTCTAATTATATATTTTTTTATCTATTTTTAAAAGATAAAAATTTTAATATTAATTTTATATTTTAATAAATTTCAAGAATTCCCACCCCTTAATTATAAATTCGAATTCGTCACATCATTTTGTTATAATATGATGATACATCTGAATTTACGAAATCCTAAAAATTACTCTTATAAATATCCAAAAAAATTAAGGTTATATACCTTCAAATATTGTATTTCTTGATCCCTTCGGAAGTGATATTTAGGTATTCCACCAAAGAATATGTAATCATCTTTACCGACTCTTTCATGTTTATTACTTCTTCAACTGAATCTTCATTTTTTTAACCATAATAAAATAATAAATCTAGTATCATAAAAATTTTGATATTTTTTATTATGGTATGACCATATTCCATATCATTCCATCCTATGAAAAGAAAATACATTGCATTGTTGTACATACAACTTTCTGTCTCCACATTGCAGTGTAAATGTTTTCCTCATCAATTTACTCAGATAGTTATAAATATGAAAACAATGAATATATATATGATTCTTCAGACATAATAATTCATCTATAAATCTCATTTTTTATTTACCTTTATTTTTTCATCTACAAAAAAATAAAAATAACATTCATGTGTACATACAATATATCATTCCATGAATTGTTAAATTTACTTTTTATCTTTATATTTAATGTATAACTCTAGTTATTTATATATTTAACATATATTATATTTAAATCATGAATAATATTATTCATATTATTGAAGCACATTAAAATTACAATTTTTGTAACTAAATATTTAAAACAAATCATGGAAAACAAAGATCTTAACACCCATAATAATAATAATAATAATAATAATAATAATATCATTAACAATATAGATATAAAATGTTTTAAATGGATAATATAAGAAATTATATGTATGGGAATATATGTATAACAACAATAAATTCATCATACATGATTTTAAAATAAAATAGTAGGCAAGTTGGACCAAGAGTAAAGAATTATCATCATGTATTTACTTCTATAATAAATATTTCATATTAACCACATATTTATATTGTGTGGTGTATATAATAACCCCATTGATATATTTTGTCATTAATATATTTTTTCATGGTAATTAATGTTTCATTTAATGTTATTTATTTCATGGGGCTTATGATTAAAAAAAACCCATGTTGTAAGGATTTATTTCATAATCTCTTAATTATTCTATATTATTTAAATTTAAGATATGGCTAAGAAAAATTTCACATAAATGATAGTTTTTTATGAAAAATTCAAAAATTATTTCTCTATTATCCAATGATTTATTAAATTCATTATTACCCTTTTATGAATTTTCAAATTAAAATTTCAAAATGAATATTCCTATCATTTTTGGAATAATGTACTCTTTGAAATTTCACATATAAGTGTGGAAGGACAAATTTTTCAACATGTAAGGAAGGAATAAGATTTCCTACCTTCAGGATTACTGAACAATTTGAATCTTACTTTAGAATTTCACAAACATACTTTAAAAATTATTTTCCTTTATAATTTTGCATCTTTTTAAAAATAATGGATTCAAACTGAAAAGAGTATATTATTCAAGAATTTTTCAATGATACTTTTAATGTATTTTCATCTATGTCAACATAATTTTTTGAATCATATTCATTACTATGGTTATTTTTTGATGATACTATCTATTATATTTTATTGGAGGTTCTGTGATCATTTTGACGTGGGATGTACTATTTTGTTATCATTCTCGATATTACTCTAAATGATTTATGACTATGATTATTGATTAGGGTAATTATTAACATTTTTATACAAGTTCAAATTAAAATTATTATATTTAACATAATTCCCCTCATTTATATGAGAAATAAAATGGACTTAGTAATCGATGGATGGGCCCAAATATTTCCCATTGATGCATCAGTGTGTCTCATGAGACAAAATAATTTCGGTTTTTTCTTAGTCCTTACCCATTTATTCATATGTAACAACACAATGTCGTTAATATATTTTTATATTTCTTGGATGTAGCCTCGACTATATTTTTTAGATGTATATAATTATGAATTCCATAATTTTTAAATCAGTCGTCGATATCTTTGTAATTATTAAATTATTTACAATATCCACATATATGTGTCATGATCATGTGATTGTTAATATAGATTATTTAATCATGTTTTATTATATTAATATTATTCACATGTTATTGTTTAAATAGAATTTATTTTTGTTATTTACCATTCTATATTTTTTATTCAAAATTATTAATGATATATTTTTTTATATGCATGCCCTTACGAAGGATCTGAGATCACCACTTTATTGGGTATTATTTTCCCTAGGATACAAGGATTCTCTTTTTGATTGATTTACTGGGATATTCTATGAGGAATTATGGCGATCTCAATGAAAATATTTTTTTATTTTATATTTTTATAATATAATGTGACTTTCATGTATGTATCTAGTTTAGAAAGGATACTAAACAATTCAATATATTGGGATGTGCTTTCTTATTTCTATTTCCAATTTAACCAATTAACCACTGACTCTGACCTACTAGGCTCAGGGTATTTAAAGTTAGTATTTGAAAAAGTATATTAGAAACTTTAAGAATTATATTTATTAAAAAATCGATTATAGAATGATACCATGTGACTTTTTTGAAAATATTACCAAATAATGAATACATATAATTTAGAGATTAGTAAAACCTAAATTTTCAAATTAATTTATGTATGTTGATAGTTTTGGTATTATTAATTATGTTTTGAATTTTAATTATGTAATATAGTGTTTGAAATTTTTTTGGGAGGGACAGGAGGTTGCGTGCCTATGGTTTCTCTACACTGCTGCGTACCTAGGGTTTGTCCATGCCACCTTCTTCTTGTTCTAGAGTTATCCTCCTCAAGTTCTTCCAATTGGTAATCCTTTCTTGGTGTGTTTTGAATTAGGTTCCCATTATTTGGAGATAGAGGATTTGAAGATTCATGATGAATTTCAACTTTTTTGGCAATGTGAGAGGAGGAACCTTGGGTCTCTGGCATTGGCATTACAGCCTACTCAACTTCTGGAGAGGTGTCAGATCTGGATGTTTGACTTTTATATTCTTTCATAAAGTTGCAGTGTCTATTCTCCAAATGAATATATTTCTGATGTTTTGGAATAAAGAGTCATGTTCTCTGGTTTATTTCATCTCAGGTCCGAAATCAGGTGATTTTATTTTCATTGTGACTATGATGCTTTTAATAATAAAATATTTTCAATGTTTGGATAAAAACCTGAGGAGAGAAAGTCCATCGATGAGAACTGTAAAGTCTCGATGAATCCAGTCAATGTATAATAGGTACAAGTGGAGTTTTCATTACTTATTGTGAACATCAAAGGATTTGAATGAGTATTGATTATTCACTAAGGATGGTTACTATTGAATAGGAAGTGGTTTTTCTAGAATAATGAAACATCTTATTATGTTTGTTTCTTCTAGTAGACTATGTTGGTTTAGGGTTAAAATTTTCTACTTGTCCCTACTACAGGGAAGGTAAACTTATGATGAAAATTGGTGTAGAGGTTCTCGACCATGAGATGTTCTCCTACACACCTCAAGAGGCCCCTATGATGCGCATATCTGGCTTCTCTAGTGTCCTCTACAATGCGCTCTTTATCTGATCTAGTCACCTATGTGATTCAAGATTTGATTTCTCTAGTTTCCACTATGATGCACTTCAGGCTTCTCTTGTGCCTTTTTCCTTTACCCCTTGATGAAATTTTTTATTTTCATTGATTTTCATGGATCTCTGATGTGCCTTACAGTTTCTCCATAGAAATATATAATGCAAATATCTAGTTTCTCCATTCACATATATGATATTCTTTTTTTTATCTTTATTCACCTTTATGATGTGTGTTTTGGTTTCTCATCATGCCTCTATGATGCGCTTCCAGTTTACCCAGTTCCATTTTCATATTTAATTCTCTCTTGATGTTTATAATCCTTCAATCCATCTCAAGGATTTCACACCACTTGATGTGTTGAGGTACCAAACATACTCTACAAGGGACATTATCAAAATGAGAATGTTGAGCTAGATCATCCACCATACAAGAGAAATTGGATTTGGATGAATGATAAGGTATGCTAATTTACATCGGTATGAGGCATGTTCATTTCATATGAATGATTTTCATTCAGTCAAGTGAAGGTGGAGAGATGAAATCATGACACTGACATTGTGGAGGTTTTGGTCCATGTAGTGATTCTCTAGGTTGTTATTTAATAATACCTTGGATTCATGTATTATGTCTCATGGTTTCTCACTTTTCCATTAAAATTGGTTGTATAATTAATATTTAATTTTTAGTCAATATGAAGTTTTTTCGAAATAAGTCATAGAAAAAGAAAATTTAACAATATTAATGTGTGAAATCTATTTATAAATTTCCCTTATATTCAAGACAATGAAGCTATAGATGGGGATATAGGTGAAGATGGAGTTGTAGTTTGAGATGACCAAATTATATCATTATTGGGAAAATCATCTAATGTTTTTAGAAACAACCTTTCCTTTTTGAATAGACTTCTAGTCAAAATAATTTATTTGAAATGTTAGACTACTTCATGTTTTAGAAACCTTTATCATTAAATGTAATGATGGTTCCATTTTTAGGAGAGTAATTGATAAATTCATCAGATAAGAGATTTCTCAAATTGGGAATTAATCAAATGGATAAGGTTTTCATAGAAACTTTTAATCTCTCTGGTTATAAAGATAAATCGTTTTAATTAATTAAAAACACTAATGGTGCATAATAAATATCATGCATGGAATCAAAGGATTTTATAGAACTATAATTAGAAAAATATTTTTAATGAGAAAAATGATAGGAAATGGAATTACTATTCTTGAGTCTGAAAGAAAATGAAGAGAAAAATGTATTAATGTATGAAGTTAACTTTAAAAGGTTATCCAGGAATTATGTTGGAAACATATTCAACATAAAGTGTAATATTGGTAATTTAATTTATGGTCTTAAATCAATGCTTCGATGGCAACTGGACTTCCCAACATTCTCATTATATGAGGATATAATATCTTGTACTATAAAAATAGAGGGAATTCTACAAGTATTATGGTTATTAAGGAAATAAATGAAGAACATGATGGAATAAAATCAAATGAATGGTGTGGAGAAAAGAAAGAAGTATTTTCACACATTTTATAATTTTGGAAATAAATACCCATGTTCTTTCTTGATGGGAATTAAGGTTCACTAATAGTGTGTAGATAAAGGCCACGAAGCTCAATATTTTAAGGGAATGAAAGAGGATTCCAATATGAAATTCTTAAACTGTATAAAAATAGATAACTATAAGAATGAATTCCTAGAACATCATGGAAATATTATTAGAATAATAAAAGTGATCAAGGTCATGTTTATGGTATTGTCACGTTCAAATTGTAATGACTAATATATATGGATTCAAGAATTATTTTTTAGAAGTATTTCATCAGTGATATTATTGATTGAAGAATCATGAAACGTGAATATCTTGTACTACAATAATTGTATTATGTTTTTTAAATAAAATATTAAATGGTATAGTATCCAAGAAATTTAATGAGAGGTATGGTAGTATAAATTTAGATAATACTTGAAAAAGGGAAAGATAACCCTAGTATGTTTCTGGTGTTGAGAGAGAAGTAAGTGGGATAGTATTAGAGAACTTGAAAACAACTAATCTTTTAATTAAAATGTAAATCAAGATAATTTTTATTTCATTTTCCTATTTATATTCAATAATATTTTATTTTATTTAAATCATAATGTGATAGTTTATATTTGGAATCATGCATCTTTTGATTTTTTTATGGTGATTCACGTAATTTCTATATTTAATGAAAATGTGTAATCATGAAATTTTCATGTGAAATTGATACATTAATTATGGGGGATTAATGATATGTTTATATAGTAATTTGAGTGACATTATTCCTATTTTTTCTTTTTTATTATAATTTTTCATATATTTTTTGAGAAGCCTTAAGATTTACTACTAATGATATAGATTAAGATGAACTTTAGAGATTACTTTATGTAGTTAAATTATGATTTTTCATATTATATAACATGCTATAACCATATTTTGTTTTGGTAAATATTTATAGGGTTAATTACAAACTTATGGATCTTATTATTCCTTAAATTTCATTCAGTGATGTAAAAAACGCCTTGAAAAATCCATTTCCTGGTGTAATTGATGAAGGTGAAATTTATTGAAGCACCACTAAAAGATGTGTTTATTCATACAAAATATATTCGGTCAAATAATTTTTTTTCTTCATTAAATTATCAAGAATGTAAATAAATTTTTCTACTTTAGGGGAAATGACATTGAAATAGAAATGTTATTTTTTTTATTTTCTTACTGATAAATAAATGTTCTTTTTAACCCATCACATATTTTTTATTTTTTACTGGTTATCTTTTTTCATGACTATGATATCTTTCACACTGTATTAAACCTTGGGTGTTATATTTCTCTTCTATGTCCCTATTTTCACTTCCCAAACATGTTTTCTTTTTCAGAAACCATGTTTTTTATAACCTTTATATTTCATTTTCTTTATTTTTTTCAAAGAATATTAATTAACCCTTTTAACAATGTCGGTTTTCCACAAATGTTTTTTCAAATTTCAAATGCATGATTACTAATCACAAGATAAAATTTTGATGTTTTAATTTTTTGAATTATGGAAGAATGTGACACAATAAAAGTTTAAAAGAACATTATGTTCAATAGAATATACAATATTCAACATCAAGCTTATAAAAATCACAAAATATTACTATTTAAATATTACCATTATAAATTAGAAGTTAATTTGGGGTGTGTTAGTAGTAATAAAAATATCATGAAATTCATATATATATTTCCTTCTAAATTAAAATTCATTGATTAATTCTTATTAAATAAGTACCCAATATTCTATAATGTAATTTTTTCTACAAAAATATTTTTTCTTATGATATTTTTTTTACTGCTTTTCTGAGAATGGATTATCATTAATTAATGGAATTTAAATAAATTTTATTTTATACATATAATATAATTTTTCAACAATAAAATCATAATTAAATTTGAGTTAAATGTTCTTATTCTTCAGAATATATATAGTTGAAGAAAAATAATAAAAACTAACACAATTTATTAAAAAATTTAAATTTAAATGATTTTAAAAGTTCTATTTTGTTTTAAAATAGTTTAATAGTAAAAAAAATTATAACACATATATTATTAATATTTAAATTAGGTTCATTATAATTAATATTGTGGTTGAATTTGTTATAAAAAAATTATACTAAAAACACATTCTTGTGAAACATTTCTTCTTATTGTGTATTGAATTTTATTTTCAAAATAATTTTTTCTAATTTTGTGTTTTTAGTATTGAAAAATTGATCACACATTTTTAATTTTTATATCCTAATTTATTAAATATATATATTTATTTTTGGTCAATATTAATGGTAACCTTGGAATGTTTTGTTACCAAAATAAAGGGTAAACAAGTAGTTTAAGATAAAAATTAAAGGATAAAGATTATAAAATCAGACTACTGCTTAGATTAATATTATTTTATGATTAGATTTCTTCCACATTCATCCAATTCTCAGTTATACATCATTTTATAGAAATTTGGAAGAGATTTTTCCCTTTAAAATATTTTATTTGGTAAAAGTCAAACATGTCACACCATTGTTTTTAATAAATGTAATATTTTTAATATTGAGATATCCATATGATCTATTCTAATATAAATATTATTTTTTATATAAAAGATATATATCATCATCATGGTATTTTTTATAATTTTTATTGATTTTTTAATTACCATAAATGCATCTATAATGGTGATGCAATAATAAATAAATTAATGGAAAAATAATATAATTGATATATAAAATTTTACTGGAATATAATTTGAGATAAATAATGTGAGCCAATAATTTTATATAAACATAAATTTTTAGTTATTTACTAAAATATTTGGTACTAATAATAAATGTTTTCCTTATAATATTATATTAAAAGTAAATAATAGTCTAACAAATTAACATTATTGATATTCTATAATAAATAATAATTTAATAAATGTTTTAAAATTCATAAAAATATTATATTTTTTCAAATGAATTTTTTTTGTTACAAATATCTAATTTGATACATTTATGGGTCTTTTATAATTTTATTGAGATTTTATTGATCCTTATTGATTTGAAATTTTTAATAGTATAGTAATTGTCAAAAGGGTTAATAGTGGTAACAAATTAAGTAGAATGGTCAAAAAATATCCAAAATATGTCAAAATTTAATTTTATGAAATTATGTCAATTTTATTCATTTTATATTAATAATAAATCAAGTGACATTTTTACCTGATAATAAAATAATTTTAATTTAATATTTTATATCTTTCCAAGAATGCCACAACTCTATATTATAAATGGGTTGCCCTAACTTTATTTATTTACCCTAATTTAATCCATAAAAAACAACAATACCCTACCCATTACTCTTATAAACCCCTTTATCCATGTTATTGAGGAACTTTTTCTTCTATAATAGAAATATTATTTCCAATAAGAAGATATCTAAAGCGATCCCTCCAAATTACTGGTAATCATCTTTACCAACTCTTTCATGTTTATTTCTTCTTTAACATCATCTTCATGTGTTGCAAAAAACAAAAAATATTAAATAAATTATCACAAATATATTTATAATATATTATTATTACGGTAAAACCATATTCCATCTCTTTTCCATTTAATGAAAATTGAAAGTGTCGCTCGTGCAAACGTATGGCTTACCATCTTCATGTTGCAGTGTAATTAATTTTTCATCGCCACATTAATTGGATTGTTATAAATATAAAACTAAATAATATATATGATATATATATAAAATATTAATGAAAATTTAATGTTTTATTATTTATGTTTCATTCTTTTCCTCCATTTAAAATTAAAACATCGTTCACGCATACGTACAACCCACTATCTCCATGAATGATGTAATTCATATTCTTGTGTCTACCTTTTATAGAAGATTCTATATAACAATATATTAAATACTATGATATTTATAACATTAATAATATTATTGATATTATGGAATCATAATATATTTATAAAGATCAGAACTTCTAAATCAAAACACACTTAGAAAACTAAGCTATTAACACTTGGAATAATGAAATTAATAATAACAATTAATAAAAGGGTAATAAAATGTTACAAATGGATCATATAAGAAGCTATGTATATTTTTATATAATTATATTAAATATAAATTCATATAAATTTGGTTAAAATAACTTATGTGTCATGTTGGAACATAGGTAAGGGTTTCTCATCTAGCTTTTCCTCCCCCCAAAATTTTTTCAAATTATCCTCTTATTTTTTTCATAGGGTATATACAACCCCTTTGATATATTATATTATATACATATTTATCTTCATGTAATTTAATTTTTTATTTTAATTTATTAATTTCATGGGGCTTATGATTCCATGTAAACTCAAGTGGTAAGGGTTTACCTCATAATCTCATTGTTATTCGAGATTATTTATTTCCAAGTCTAATGAGAGGAATATATCTCTTACATGTCCTATTTATCCAAATATGATTTTTTAAAAATAAGTTTTAAAAAATAACTGTTTAAATTCATTTTACCCTTATTTTACTATTTAAAATATTATTATAAGAAATCTTCTTATCAATTTTAAAAAGAGGTTCTTTTTTAGTTTTCTTAATAAAGTTCTAAAACAATTTTTTTTAACTTATATGGAATGAATGTAATTTCATTTCATCATATATATTATATGATTTAATGTGTAATTTAAATTTTTAAACTACTCGTTACATAGAAAATGTTTTAAATTATAATTCCACATCATTTTGAAAATAAATGATTTTAATGTGAAATGGGTATTACCATCAAAATAAAATAAATTATCTTTTTAATGTATTTTTATCTATATCAACAACATTTATTGAATATAATTATTTAATAAGTTCAATATATTTTTATTCGATATACCATATTTTGATTGGATTTTTTATGACCATGTTTACTAGGGATGTTCTATTTTGATATAAGTTTTCTATTACTCTTGATGGTTTATGTGTATGTTTATTAATTGGAGTTATTATTAGAATTTCATATACAGGTTTAAATATAAATTCTTATACTGATTATGATTCACCCCATTCATATTTGGAATTAATTATACTTATTATATGGTAGGCGTATCCTACTATATCCCCCCAAATGAATCTATTGGTCTCAATAGAGAAACTAGTTTGTGTATTGTATGAGGCCTTACAAATTTATGCAGATGTCATGGCTAAAGGCCTTGATTGTATTTTCGTATGTTTGGGTTGGGTCCTTAGTTATATGTTTTATATGTATTACATTATTCATTTTATTATTACGATATATGTTATTTATGTCCATTTGATTATTTGATTAGTTAGAATAACCAAGGAAATATTATGAGACTATGTTACTGTTTATCTGGCTTATTTGATCACCATGTATTCAATAAATATTATGATTATGTTATTATTTAAAAGGAATGTTTTTTTATTATTTATCATTACATATTTTTATTATTAGTTATTCAAGATATCTTTCATTGTATGTATACCCTTATTGAGCTTATGATCTCACACTTTCTAAGGGTTAATTCTCCCAAAGAAACGAATATATGTTTTGTGATTGAAATACATGGATATGTTAATGGTAAAAAATTAATTCTAAATGAAAATAATTTGTGTATTTTATTATTTTCTAAACATAATATTATTTTCCTATACAATCCTATTTTACTAAGACTACTAAAATATTCAATCATTTGGGATGAAATTGCATGTTTTTTGTGGAAATGTGACAATTTAACCATCGAATCTAAGATGCTAGGGTCAGGGTATTTACCAAAACATTTATTTTTTTTTGAACTTTTATTAGGATTAAATAAATTTGAAATCCAATTAATTATTTAATTAATCAATTAATCTAATTTTTCTTAATAATTAATCAATCTGTTTGGGTGATAGTCATCTGATGTAATTTAAAATAAATTATTTTTTAAATGTAATTAAGTATATAAATATTAATTTGATGAAGCACTGTGTATACCCAAATGAACTACTCAACATTTTCATTGTTGTATATAGTGAACTAATATGACATATTACGTGCACACTATGTGATGTTATTTCATAATGTGTAATATCAATAAATTACACATGGGACACATGACAATTTCATTTCATGTTCCAATTTGATGTATGTTGAATATCTACTTTGTGACGATTATACAATATATGTAGTTAGAAATTTTATGTCAAAATTATTTAATTATTTAAAATCATATTTAATTTATCATATGGTGTGTCAGGGTCAATAAACATCACAGAGAAATGATAATGATGAGGTTTATGGTGTAATAATTTTTTTCCCACGGGAATGAATTTTTATGGTGTATAACTTGGCTCCGAGTGTCTTCCATGTTAATGGGTATGAATTAATTATTCCAAATGGATTTAATTACACTATGTTTTAATTAATTAGATGGTATGAAAATTTATTACATTGTTTGTAAATTAATTATACCACATATATATTTATCACACAAAATTTGTATTAATTACCATATATAAGACTTTAAAATGTGTCATATGATTTAGTTACACCATATATAAATTGATTACAATGCACCTGAATTAATTATATGAGAAGTGAATTAAATACTCTAAAATTAAATTAATAACATAACTTGTGTATTAATTTCACCAAATGTGTATTAAATTCATTATGAGTATAAAATTTATATCATGTATTGTTTAATTAATAACATTTCAGATGTTCAGGACATATTCATCATGATTTTTAGTATTATATGACATATTTACAACTAACATGCCATGTAACCATGAAAACTCTATTCCACATTTGGATGGTTATTCATATTTTATTTTCATATTTTTAACTAAACTAGGTTATATGAGTGATAAATGATGATGGGGTGAAGGGATATCAATAATAAATTAAAAAAATTGAATTTATTGAAATACATACAGACTTTCAAATATGTAAAGGATATAAATTATTGTAAAATTTAATATGATTGACCTGATACCATTAAATGTTTCTAGTTATAACTATCATTACCCAGACCAACGTTGTTCATCGAGCTAGTTGTAAGTTCAGTGTGACACAAAAAACATCCCTCTAGTAGACCTTTGGCTTGATATAATTTTTATGCATTCATCGCACATTCATAAGAGTCCATAGCCTAAGGTACCTTTACACACACACACACATCTCCACACATTAGTATTAATCATAAATGAGTAACAATTGATACCATATATGAATGCCTATGAATTAAACTATATAAAACTAAGACACATGTATGGAAAATAAATATTAAAAAAATATCACCATAATGGTAAAATATTCCAACCTACTAATGAAAATTGTATTGTTCTCAAGAAGCAACTATGAAAACCCATATATTTAATAAAATTAATTTCATTATTTTTTTCATAAATTCAAATGTTTTATAATCATAAAATATTGTGAATTATTTGTTATTTTGGATATTAGATACATAGCATAAATATTTCTACCAAAATACATCAAATCTATTGAAAAGATCCTTTGCATGCTACTAAAATTCCATTATTGTACAAAAAATACATGAGATAACATAGGTACATATAAAATAATGGTGTGAGATATATAGACTAGTATGGTAATAATGAAATAATATCATTAGTTATCAAATTATATTTGATTCAATAGGCATATCAAGGTAACATAATATGGGTGAGAATCATAATGATGAATAATAATGCATAATATAACATGATAACATAAATGAAACATAAGAATGTACAAATTACATAATACAATATATCATAAACATAATTCAAGGATAAATACAAAAAACAAAACATATTGTTATTAAGATAAACTCACATTCACTGTACTACGTATATGATGATATAAAAACATTACCCAGTACATTGGAAGGATATATAATTTTGGGACCAGCCATTACATTCATATCATGTGCATCAATAAGTGTGCCACATAGATCATAAAATATAATTATATGTTTAATAAATTTTATCCCCACAAATAATAATTTCATGTATGTGAATTTAAATCCTAAATAAATTAATTATTTGCACTACTATGTTAATATCCTTCTTTGTAAATGGATATGGATATTCACTTGGTAAAGTATGGTGTAGAAAATCACAGGATAACCTTAGCAGCATAATGAGTATACCCAATAGATAATAGATGTGGTAAATGAGAGATAATGGGGTATATAATTTCTTGGGAGTCTTATTAATAGAAATATGGATGTATAAAAATATATTCCAACTGGAAGAATTTGAAATAAAATGCATGACATAAAAAATGTGCTTGAATAAATAGAAGGAGATAATCCCTTTCAAAAAGATGAGGCTATTAAAAGCATGATAAAATATTAATAAGAGAATGTGGGAACATTGGTAATTCTATATAGTGAGAAATGATGAATAATTTCATTGTCAATATTTTTTTACTAAACTATATTCATTATTCGGGAGGGTTTATATAGAAAATCATTAGATACTTCTTTGTTAATTTCCAGACATAAGTTCTAAACTCTATATAATAATGTAGTCAAAACCAAATTTGTAACCATGTCTTTCCCATTGTTTATACCTAAGAGGAATGGTTTTCATTTTTTTATAAATTTATAAACCTTAAACAATAAAATATATCCCTTGGTGATGTGGAAGTGAGTCAGGTTTTTGAGGAATTCATTTCAAAATATTAAAATGTTATACAGGTTTAAGAAGATTCATTAAGGGTTTAAAATGTTAATAAAATAATATAAAAAATACATTATTTTAAGTATGAAACATACCTTTTTTTATACCGTTTATAGTATTTATTAAAAATCTTTCTCTATTTTATAATGTTGAAATATATACTTCATAATTATATTATATTTAATATTTTCTCACAAATTCAATTGTATCATAAAATTATGTAGAATTCACCAATGTATAATTTAAATGTGATCATTTAAAAAAAATAATATCAAAAAAAAATTCCTAAATATGATATATTGAACTATTATATCAAAAAATATATATTTATTAAAAAATATTGTTGTTTTTTACAAAAAAAATTCTATCCCTTAAAACAATTACATATGACTTTATAAAATTATATTATCTATAAAATTTATTAAATATTATTTAATAATGATATTTAATTAAAACATAATTTATATAAAAATTTCATAAATTCATAAAAAATGTGTCTTATGTGAAACTATATATTTCCAAGAAATTCAATTTCTCAATCATCATAGTAGAATCTATTTTTTTCTAAACTTATTATTTAATAATTTAAATATTAATATTAAATATGTATAAATATAATCATTGTTTGATAAAAATAAATTGTAATCATTCATACTATTATATTCTAGATATATATACCTTTATTGCACCAGTGAAAACCCTAACTGTAAGGTGTGCTATCGTGATATTTTCATGGGATGGTTCATAAAACATTGTTTGGTATGTGATTTATATGAGCTCGTAATTCTATATTAAATGGTTTTATTTTAAATTAGTTATTTAGTCTGATATTATAATTTGTTGAGGGGAAATACTAATGTTTCTATCTACTTATAAATATCTAATAATTTGGAATTGTTTGATATAATCCTACAGGTTGAGCTCATCGGTTTAATTTTTTATATCTAGGAGACTTTATCATAACCCTTATCATAAAAATATCAATAGAGCCAATATAATATTTATATTATCAATGAATATGATTTATAATGGTATTTTAAATTTTTTATGACCATATAACGTTTTCAAATAACCAAACTATTATATGTGTTTTCTATAACAACATTTCTTAAAAAATATTTTACTCATTTAAAAATGGAAATATATTTTATAAAATTTCAAGTCTTTTTACTATTACCCCTTCAAAAATTTTAAACTCAATATATTCATTCCATACAATATGATAGATTAGGCTACTTCTATTTCATCACCTCTTCTAGTTCCCACATCATATCCCAAAACATGTTTTTTCACAATAACACTTTGACCAGATGAGTTCTTCTATTTCGTAGAACATTTTCTATTTGATATAATATCTTATCTATGTGATATTCATAAGAATTGTAAATCTCCAATGGTACCACCTATGGATTAACTACATGTGAGGGTTTTGGTATTTACTTACTCAAGATGGATATATGGAACACATAATGCAATTGATATAGGTTTAGTGGAAGTGCTGGCCGATAATCCACCACTCTAATGTGATCAAGGTTCTCAAAGGGGGTGATGTATCTAGCAATAAACATAATATTATTACCAAACAATATGAATTTATTTAACATCGATATATGATTGGGAACTATATCTCGGACCGTAATCTTCTAGTATCATTGATAATTTTCAACATATATTGTCAATAAAAATTGTGTAGATTTTATGTGACACTATATTTTTAAAACCTTCTCTATAATATCTTGGATATGATCAGTTCCCATTAACTTAACCACTCAAACTTCATCCCATTAAGTTGGGGTTAGAAACCTCTTCTGTAATGTTCTCGACCTCGATGCCACTAAATCAATTTCAAAATTCAGGTCGCCACATGACCTCATGTACATCTCCCCATATGTTAGTGGCTATCGAATATTAGCAAGTTTCTGATGGACCATGTGGAGAGACTATACCCTCTTTAACAAATTTTTACACAACATATAATATATTAAATAAAGGAATTAATAAATACTAACATATAACCATGTGTTACCAACAAAATATAAAATAGGGTACACCTGCAAACAAAACAAAATTATGGTATGGCATGCTAATAGTGCCAAAGTGGAGTAAAAAATACATCATCTAAATCACCGAAACTATTGCTTACTCCAAGTTAGGATCCTTGAACATTAGCATCCCAATCCAGAATCAACACTATACCGTTTTTCCTTTTCCCTTTTCCTGGCCTCTAACCATGAAATCATCTTAGGTACTATTTCCAAAGTTTTCTCTAGGGTGTGTGCATTCGTCTGTGTAGGACGCGTAGTTGTTTCCCCGCATTCCTGATTTCCAAAGACGGGCAATATCTATCACTTATTCAGGGATGTATTATCCTAGATCAAAACGGGATGATGGTATTTCAGTTCCTCCTTCTGTGAATTCCTCCTCGGAACTCGCTGTAGAGTTCGGGTCACCCATATAGACTTAGAAATTTTCTTTGAAACTCTTCCCATTGAAATTTCTTTATAGAGGTAGGTTAATTACATGGATTCGGTCAGAACATTCCAAGGGGTCTAGTCAGGGCAGCAACCTTCGGTCCGGGGGTAGTCACGCCGGATATCACTGGCATTTATGGATGCTGGAACACTTGCATCTATGGGTTTATTCCACTTATTATAGATCTTAGGGAGGGTGCAGAAGACCGACGCGTCCCACGTAAAATGTGTGGAATTATATAAAAAATGTATGTATTTGAGGTTTTTATCAGATTTCTATGTTTAACACAGGGTGTGTCATGGGTTTAACATCTACTAGAGATGGATTGGACTGATCAGAAAACTAACTAGAGTGGATCATATGGGTGAAACCACTAGAGGGAACACTAATATTAGGTCTAACGCGTGGTTATCTTCTCGATAGTTGTTAAATGGAATGAAGAATGAGGTGGCATGATCCCATAGTTATGTGGCATCCCGGGTAAGAATCAAGTTGGATAATGGATGGTTAAGTGGTGTTGATAGAGAATGATATGGAGTCTAATTGAGGATGATGGTGATATTGGGATTGAGCCTCGAAGATACCTTCTACGTATCCTCATGGGAACGAATAAAGTCTATGTATTTCATGATTGGGTTATAAAATTAGGGTTCACACAGGGGACAATGACTTGATGATATAATGTGTATTATGTGTGGTTAGCAGCCTGAGGTTGGTCATACCTCACTAGGACGGACAAGCGATATGGGCCCCAATAGAAGGGAGGGAAGTGGCTTACCACTGGGTTTGGGTTGACAACAGCTTACCGCTGAATGGTGTTCACAACGGCTCACCATTGGATGAGGGCCCAATGAATTACTGCTGGATGGAGGCACAATGGCTTACCATGGGATGGGGGCACAACCGCTTACCACTAGATGGGGTCACAACATCTTACCGCTGAATGGGGTTGAACCTCATAGAGGATTACAACATACCTTACCATGGAAAGGATCAAAGTCCACATAGTACGTGATGGTTGATGCGGTTTAACATTGTGTAGGACGAAAAGGGGTATGAATTTTAACGTCTTGGATGAAAAAGGTGGTCAGACATGAAGGGGGTCGGAACCAATGGTTGTTTGGCTTGAACCTCAGGGAGGCTTCATACTTACCATTCCTTTGTAAAGATCAAATACCACATAGTTCAGGTTTAGTGGGAACCAATGTGAAGGGTGTTCGAAACCAATGGATAGTGGGCTTGATCCTCACGGGGGATTCCTACATACATTTCCTTGGAAATAATAAAAGACCACATAGTTCATATTGGTGTTCAGTGTACCGTTGTGAAGATAGTCGGGAGCAATGGGTATTGGGATTAAACCTCAGGGATGCTTCCTACGTACCCTTCCTCAACAAGGATCAAAAGTAAACGTAGTTCGAGAGGGGTGTGTGGTGAGCCAACGTCAATATGGTCGGGACAAATGGGTGTTGGGGATGAACCTCGGAGAGGCTTCCTACGTACCCTACCATGGATAGGATTAATGTCCCCATAGTTTGGTAGAGGTGTCATACTTACACTCTAAGCTACCCAAAGAGGATTTTATGGTCGATGCTCACTTTAAGCCCATGTAAGTCATGCTCGGTGTGAGAAACAAGAGGTAGTAGAGACCTGGAGATCACGTCATGAAAGGTGCATCTGTGGGAAGTGGGTTGGGGATTACATGTATTTAGCATCCCAAAGAGGAAACAGGGGCTTATATGTGGTCTGTGTCCCAAGGGGATGGATATTGGGACTTACTCTAGGTTGGAGCTCGAGTGCTGACAAAGCCCAAAGGGGGGGAGATTTGGCACCAAGGAAAAGAGGAAGAGCAGGGGTGCTACCTCCTGCAAGAAAAGCTAGGGGCTTTCACCTAGGTGGTTTCCCTTTATCCACGGATGAATTCATCTCCAATAAATAGGATATCATTCCATTTGAGGAATGATCTCACTCTTGTGGAGACCAGTGGGCATAGAGAATGTTCGGGATGGGGAAACCCAAATGCGAGGAATGGGGTGAGACCGGAGTTTAAAGTCATGGGATGAGGATGATGGCATGTGGCATTTTAATATCAGGCAGCTCGGACGAGGTGGGTTCACTCCACCCACCTTAGGACTTACATAACTGATTCCTCCTTCCCCTTAGAGAATGAAACACATCAACAATGCCTTTGTGAGGGGTCATTATGGATTGATCCATTTGGGGGTCCACATTAGTGTGGCTATGCATTGAGGCTACAAAAGTTAGTGTGCCAATGTGAAGAAGCGTGAGGCGTAGCAACACAATGGGAAGCACCACCCAATGGGACCCTGAAATTTCTTCGTGCGAACCTGAAGGGACGCACAAGAGAAGGGTGTGTAATGTAGATACTTTGGGTATAATAATCGCCCAAAGATGATATCCGGAAGAGGTACATCTAACAGTAGCACATAATGGGGTAGGTTGTGTGCAAATGGAGCAGCTGTGTGGAAAAGGCCTGGGTGGGTGGTCCCATAGGTGTGCGCACAATTGGAGGGGTTTGCACACAATCAGCATGCAATTGGAAAAATTGAGTAGGAAAGACTGGGTGTGCATGAAATTTGAGGGGTTTGAGAGTAATAGGCATGTAATTCGAACAATTACACATGGAATAACGAGTGTGCCTGATATTGGAGGGGTTCTCATGCAATCAGCATACAATTGGAACAATTGTGTGGGAAAGACCTAGTGTGCATGCAATTGGAGGGGTTTGGCACGCAATTGGACTAATTATGCATGAAACACCCAGTGTGTGCGCAATTTTATGGGTTTTTACGCAATCACTATGCAATTGTAACAATTACATGGGAAATACTCAGTGTGTGCACAATTGGATGGGTTCGGTGCGCAGTAGGAACAATTGTGTGGGAAAGACAATGTGTGAGTGCAATTGGAGGGGTTTGGACGCTAAGGGGAGTATAGGATTTGCACACAAAAAGATTGGATTGCACGCCAGGATGGGCACCCAAGTTGGAGAAATTACATGCAATGACTTCCCATGGTTCTCCACATAGGAGGAAGGGTGTGCGTACAAAATCCCCAACCTTAAGGGACATTGGAGAGGGTCAAACCCGAGTGGTCCCGCCCAAAGGTGGACCCTTGTGAGACCTGTTGTGAACACTCCCATAGCTAAAAGCCATCTTGTTTTCATGGGGGAGAAGAATTGTGTGCAGGGGAGAGGTTTTGATTCTTCTTTCCTTAGAATCCAAAGGTGTAGCTTTCTATTTATAGGCACTCAGGGTCATCGGGTCTGCATAGAAGTCTGTCAGCGTGAAAGAATCCATGCACGGGGGCGGCGACGTGAAGGATGTAGCGTCGGGTGCTGGCCATGTACAAGTTTCTGAACCCGATGTCATCTTCATGGATGTTTCCTCACCAATAAAAAAACATCCTTGGATCTCACAGTTTTCTGTGTGCAAGAAAAGTTTTTCTCACACATTTTGGATATTTTGGGTGCCCCATCCATTCCATCCAGAATTTATCACCGAGTTATAATATGCCTTCACATTATCCACAAATACCCTCTTTTGGCCTTGACCACATTTTTTCGAATCATAAAATTCCTCCCCTTAGAATCGGATTGGTGAGGGAACAAAATGGTTGGATTATGAAGAAAACGTCAATATGTCTAAACTCCTAGGGTCGGTGCATGAAAAACATTGTAGTTGCACGTAAAACCGTGAATCAGTGCATAAACCTTTTTTCGCCTGGGTGAAAACCCTGGTCCACTCCAATAAAAACCCTAACTGGTCCCTCAGTCGGTATGGATTTTCTCGCGTGATATGTTCTAAGCTCTTGTGCGTGAAAACCCATCCTTTTTTGTGTGGAATCGCACATTCATTTCACATAATTCCCCAATTTTGGCCCTGATTATTCACACAAAATCGGGGTTTTCATGCCATTGCCTCCATTTTTTGTGTCGATTTCTGATATTTCATTCTATGTACAGGTATTTTTTCACAAAATCCTTTAGAACACACCGAATGAAGTTGGCTACTAAATGGAATGACACTGAGATATAGGATTCGTACACTGCTTAGAAGGACGAGATGGTTGTGAACCCTGAAGTTTACGGATCCCAGAAAGTTGTGTCTAACAACACAACTCTTTTAAACATGTTGACTCCTTCCCAGATGAAGAATGTGTTGTCTTATAACCTACCAATATGGGATTTTGGTATTCTAGAGGAGTTGTATGTGACAAGATTCAAATTCAACACCCCGTGGTCATGGGTGACTTGTGAATATAACCTTCCTCGGTATAATATAACTAACAATGGTCATCCTTCCGGAGAAACCGGACTCAAGGATGTCTACATCCTGAACCCCAGGATCAGAACCATCTTCAAAATCAACCCGGTCATGCAGGATTTTTCAGCACATTATGCAAGTACTTTCCGACAGAGCATCACTGATGACACTAAAGTCTAGATATGGGATTGGGGCATGAGGTCTGGAGGCAATTTCACAAGTTAGTTGGACTAGGTGTGTTGGTTATGTCAAACATGTGATAAGTTTGGGGTCAAACTATGGAACATTTGGTTTTTCGTGGCAGTGTGGACATCACAGTTCCATTTCTACTGCCAGCATGAACTTGGCCCTGATCTATTTACCCAGTGGTCCCCCAATACCAACACCATCCATCTATACCATGGAGAGGTTGGTATCATCCTTTGGGATGTTCATTGCATCAAGGGTATCCCTTTGGATGGGCATCAGTATGATGAATTCCTTCTGACGAGAAACATCCGGGGAGACATATCACAAACTCATGTCTTGTCATTGAATCTGTTAGAGTTGGCCAAGGATAGGATAGTGGTCAAGAACATTTTGAGATACATGACCTATAAAAAATGGTTTAGCATGTTTCTGCAAAGAGATCCAGAAGTCAAGATGTTGGGGAAAGGAAGACGAGGTCTGACCGCGGCACAGAGAAGAAAAAGTGGATCATACTATAGAATCATGGAGGTGATGGAATATCAATCATGGGGCTATAGTATAAATGAGATTTGTGACCTGAACGTTTGGTATGTCGGATTTCTTGTATCATTTTTGAGTTGGTGGCTCATGCTAATGTGGGAGACAAGGATGGGAGTTCATCTAGTGGCATTTGTGATGGTTGGAATCATGGCCTCTAATTAGAGGTTTAACATTTTGGATGCCTCCAGCAGATGCCAAAGAAAGTGTATACAAGGGTCTGGGAGGAGATGCAATAATTTTTCTTTACTAGATGTGGTTGATGTTTATGACTTTTGAATCTGGTGAAGTTATTAATTTTCCTCCCACTCGATTTTTCATTGGCCTTTCAATTAAGTACACCAAACATTGGGTTATGGAACACCCTGAAGGGATTCTTTGGAAGTAGGTCCAATAGTTCATGGAGTCCAATGTAGATCCTGGGCAGTGAGAGAGAATACAAGGAGCCCTCGGGGAGGAAAGGTCGTGGGAAAGTTGGGTGACAGTGCTAGGGCACACCAGGGATACAGCAGTGGGAACATCGCTTGGTGTGGTTGTGACCTCGACTTCTAGTGGAAGACGGAATCGTGAAAAACCTCACAGAGAAGTCAGGGAGCTTCCTGGAAAGTAGATAAGGTACCTACTTCAACCTTCCAATGTTGAATTCTACCCCGCACTGTGGTTGGCCCGGTTGACCCTGTGAAAATCGATGGGGACCGAAGCTTTCTGAAAATTGATAGTACTAGATGCAATATAGCTACTAGAGATCGAACTCAATCAGATCTAGTATAGGGTAAAAATCCATCATCGAAGTGAGTAACCAACTCTCCTGGTGAGGGTAATTCTTGGCCAGGAGCATGATCTAGAAAAGATATCGTCCGAGGATGACAATAGCGATGAGGATCCAAAGGGCAGTGAGTCAGAAGTGGAGGAAGGAGAAGGAGAGGGTTAAGGATAAGGAGATTAAGTGGAGGAAGCTTAAGAGGATCTTATAGGTGGGGGTCTCAAGGGATGACCTACCTATGGATTCTTTGGGAGAGTTGTGTGATTGTTGGCTCTGATGTAGACATAACCGATCTACTTGAGGTATGACTCATCCCTTATCCATCCTTCCAGCCCCCCCCCCCTCGTAATCTTCAATCAGATTTCATTATTCTGCTCATGTGTATATTGGAGCCGACCAACAATCTTTATCTGGAGGGGGAGGAGGATGAACCGAATAAGGTAGAGAGCCAAAACCCATTATTGAGATAATGAGTGCTAAGGGATCCCTAACAATGACATCTCCTGTAGCAACTGGAACACCGGAGGCTGATTCGTTGGGATCTTGTAAGTTCATCACTTAGACATAGATATTTATCATTGGAGAGCTTATCTGATCAGGGTGTTCATTTTTTGTAGTAATAAAACCTTGGAGGCTCTTTAGGCCGATAAATCCTGGTCATCTGCAGATGCCTTGATGGTGAGCGCATTGACCCACTCGGGACCCACTCTTTGAGTCGAGCCGAGCCGGCCCGAGCACTCGATGAGAAAGGAGCAGTGGATACTGATGATATCGATGTCATATTGATGTTCAATGTTGGTGGGGGTGAAGCTACCGGGGCTAAGGATAGAGAGGAAGGCCTCCCACATGTCTAGGAGCCTAATCTCTCAGGAGTACTAGAAGAAGACCATGTCACTGATCTCTTGGATGCTTTTCCAAACTATCAACCTGCAGACCCCAATGAGATGGATGACTCTGATTCAGAAGTAGCTGATGAGATCTGGATGACAAGGTGTATGAGTTGAAAGTGCATCAAATTCTTCCTCAATCATCCCAAGGTATAATGGATAAAGAGTATGGGATCACTCCGCACCTGGTTGTGCTTCCTCTGTGCTGGAGGGGTTGATGCTCAATCTCTACATTTAACAATCTGTGACTAAATGGCCGATAAGATATGTGAGATCATCCAATGCTCTAACATCACTCAGTGCCAAAAGGAATCAGAGAATACCCAAGCATTCCTGAAAGTAGTGGAGGTGGTCTGATGCCTTGAAGAGTAGACAAAGGAAAGGGATGCATTCATTTCAAACTGCACTGAGCTCATTGAGCAATGAGGGCCCATCTAGTGGATGCTCAAGAGAAGATAGTGGAAGCTGGTCACCAAATGACTTAACATCAAACTAAACAGGTGCAAGAATATGATTGGGTTGATATGCTATTCTCAACGGCCGCTAATGAAGAGAGGTTTCTTAGGGGATGGACATATATGTTGGAGGACGCAAACCAAAATTTTGAATCATTGGAGAAATCCATCAAAAATTATGATCCTTAAGATTCATGTCTTGGTCAAACACATAAACTTATTTCTCTTTTATGCCACATATTCTGAATAGAATGTATGAATATATTATTTACTTGATTTTTTGGTTTAATTCATTCAACCACAATCCTTAAAAAAATAGCAATTCATTCCTAAAATCACATGGGTCATACCCGATGTGAAAAACAAGAAATGCTCACACTATTACTTCATGTGAATGTGGGAGTTCCAACCAAGTTTTGGGTGTCCAAGGTTTGAAAAACCAATCCATATTCTCAGGAAGAAAAGGGAGAGCCCGGATTAGAAGATGAGTACCTTAGAATAATTGATGTTCCATCTTCCCTATGTGATATAGTTCAAAAGCGGGATAATTCTAGAGGTGTTTGAAATTAATATGAACATAGTAGAGTGGAAGGTGTGGATCACGATACCTAAAATTCGGAAAATTGTAGGGATGGTGTGATAATGATGAATAACTATTGACTATGTTCGAAACACAGTATCCTTTTTGCGTTATCCAGAAATGGGGAAAACAAATGAGGGCTGACCGCTGACCATGTTCAAATCATGGGGCTTGACTAGAAATGTTATCCATTAGTCTTCCATAATATTGGACAAGACAGTAGAAAAGCCATAGGCTGAACATCAATACTATTAGTGGGTTTATTTAGATGTGAAAAAAGTAGAGGTTCCGCATAATGGGAACACAAATCTTGGAGTGTGGCATGATGGGTTGTTCAAATGGAGTCCAATGATCTTGAAATTATACCATCGTGGTGAAGGCGCATTAGGTGGGTGCATCAGTCTAATCAGGGATCATACCTACTTCCGAACATGACATCTCTGTTAAGTACCTATAATGACACTTAGTTTTACATTATACAGTGAAGATGATACACATAGCTTAAAAGTCATACTTCATGTACCATGATCGGGGATGAGGGGCCAGAAGTGTTAATGGACATGGGTCTGGTCCCAAGGTGAAATTACTGGGCATCTCAACATATCCCATATGGATGAGAATCATTCCATACATAGTTCGGGAAGAATGGCGTAGTCAGAGACTGACACGGGTAGGGAGAACACTGTCTCGAATGGAAACAGATACATCCAATGATTATCATATGGCATCCTAAACTTGTTAAGGGAATTACTGCAGTTTAATTTCATGCATTGAGGACATGTCTTCTCATACAGTTTAATGTCAAGATATAGGATGAAGAGTGACAGGGAATATCCCAGGAAGGGAGACTGTGGTGAATTAGTTGTAAACTCGACATGAATGAGGACATATAGAGTCTGCACCACACCACATATCCCCAAAGGATGTTGTTTAGGTCAATGGACCAAAATTGAATGTTAGGATAGCCCTGAGGAAAATTTACTAGGAATTCCTACATACCCCACAATGATGGAAATCAAGCCATATGTAGTTCTGAGGGTGCAGTTTAACGTCATGTGGTGAGGATTTAGAGATTGATCTTAGTTTAAGGTCTTAGAGCTCGGACCATGGATAAGCGAGACTCTTCCAAACAGACACAAACCTCATCTAAATCCTTAAACTCACATGAGAAATTCTTGATGTGGGAAATAATGGAGGATAATGTATTTGCAACATCTAGAATACCCATGATGGGGAAATCGTTGCAGATACCTGAATGACGCCTCACTACAGCTTTGTCCTCCTAACATGAAAATACACACTAAGGGATAGTACCACGAGTGTTGAAATTCTACTTGAACATGATGGAGTGGAAAATGAGGAGAATCATGCAAACAATAATTAATTCTTGAGGGGGTTGGTGTGGTGATGGAAGGTAACTATTAACCATGTTCGAAACATTGCATCCATATCGTGTGACCTGAAATGGGAACAACGAATGAGTGTCGACCACTGACCATATTCGCAATGCAATACTCATATTAATTTTCCATTCTTGATCCTATAGGGCATTGAACTATGATGATAGGAGATCCCTTAGTATGAGTATCCATACCATTCAGAGGACCTTTTGGATGTGAAAGATTATGGGAACCCAAATAAAGGGGAACATGAAGCCTGAGGATGGGTGATAACATGTCCATGCAGGATTCAACACCTTAGGTGCTGAACCAGAGTTCTCCTAGTCACATTGATAGACTACCAAAAAGGGTCGAGGGGCTCAGCTTAAGAGAATCTGACTCGAAAAGATAGGTATATAATAGGTTGATGAAGATCTCTCATTATAAATAGGTATGTGGCATTATTGTTACAAACCTGACAGAAATGAGCATACAAGCCCATACCACACCACGTTCCCTCCCATATAGAGGACTTAGGCCAGGGGGTAGGAAAATAAAGAGGTTTCCATGAAACCTGGTTGGACGTGGAGAAAAATTTTCTTGGTAGTCCTACATATCCCATGGAAATGGGAATCATTATAAACGTAGTTCTAGAAGATTTTTTTCAGTTTTACATCATGAAAAAATGACATAGTAGATCTTAGTATATGGTCATAGATCTTAGACCATGTTGGGAAAAGGCATGGGAGGCACATGGTGTAGCTGTTGAAAAACCTGACGTGGATGAGGACCAAAGAGGTTCTCGCCACACCATATGCTGTCAAAACCGTTTGTTCCTAGGGGCCAAAAGAGAGAGGGCAATATTTTAGATTCATGTGGTTAGACCCGGAAATAATGTGTCTAGGCATTCCTACATATCCCATAAGGATAGAAATCGATTCGTACATAGTTTAGGAGGATGTCATGCATTTTAACGTCTTCTGTCATAGATGCAGAGTTGTCTTGGTTTATGGTCATAGAGCTCGGACCAGAGATGGTAGGGAATGAGGGAGACACATGGTGAATGAGGACCTAGAGTCCAGATCACCATGTGTTCCTTGGGGATGTTTTAGGTTGAGAGATTGAATACGAATGTTAAGCTGGGTCTTAGACAAAGTGCATGGGAATTCTTATGTATCCCATGAGAATAATAATCAAGCCATGCATAGTTCTAAGGATGTCATGGTAAGATACCAGTTCAAGAGATAATAAGGTTGCGTGGGTCTGGTCCTTGCACCAAAAGAAGTGGTATTTGATAGATTTTGTTTGTCCTTTAGGAGGAGTGAATGTGTTTTTTGTGAGGTGATGGACCTAGGATAGAAAGTATAGACATCTTCACAAGAATCAAGCCATGTGCAGGAGTGGACAAATGGTATGGTTTATGATTGAGACCAAACATGATTTCCCCTCGAATGAGGACACCATGATGTAGTATCATTTTTTTTTCATACGTCCAGGACAATAATGTCATAGTTTAGGGTCATGTGATGGGACCAACCATGAATTTAACATCGTTTAGTATAGATGAAACATTTTAAAGTCATGTGGGACTAAGAAATATAGTTTAAATTCATATGGCTCAGAAATATAAATGAAAGATAAGGTTCCAAAGGGAATGGGCATGGCATGATAAAACATACCCAACGTGAATGAGGATGTGGTCCACATCACATTGTGCACAATTCTGAGAGAGACACCTCATTCTGAAGAGGCCGTAAAAGGTTAGAGAATATGGGGTAGGAGAAAGGAGGGACAATCTCTTTGAAGGGAATTACATGATGTAGAAATTGTAAAATGGATGTGAATGAAGGCGTAAGCCCACACATGCGACATCACGCGGTCTTATAAAATATGGGGCCTAAAAGGTAAGACCTAAGATATAAATTAGTGTAACTCAAGGTATACCCCAAGATGAGATGTTTTTTCTTTCCTACATATAATATAGGAATGGGAATCAAGTTGTATGTAGTTCTAATTGAGATATTTGTTTAAGGTCTTAGATCTCGGACATAGAGAAGATGTACTCTTCCAAGTAGGCACAGACCTCAATCCAATTTTTAAGCCCACGTGAAACAATCTAGGAGTGGGAAATAAGGGAGGATGAGTTTTTTCTTTACCTGGAATGCACACCAATGTGAAGTTGGTGTGGAGCCTTAAATGGCTTCTTACCTTGGTTTTGTCCTCCTAACGTGCAAATGGAGGCTGAGGGATAATGCTAGGAGTGTCAAAATTCTTTTTGGACATTATGGGGTGGAAAATAATGTGAATCATGTATCCAAAATTCAAGGATTGAATGTGTTGTCATGAAAATGGAGGATCACTATTGACCGGGTTAGAAACACATCATCTATATCATGTGGCCTGAAATGGGAACAAAAAATGAGCTTCGACCACTGACCACATTTTCAACACTGGAATTGAATCAATTTGTTATACTATAACCCTTGGAAACATTGGACCGTAATGGTTGGAGAGCCCATAGGCTTCACTTTCTCACCATTTGGGGGTCCCTTTGGATGTGAATGATAATTGAATCCCAAAGAAAGGGGAACACGATACTAAAAAAATGGGGGGAAGAATGTCCATGTTAATTCTGACACTCCAGGTTCTGAACTAGAGTACTCTTAGGCACATTAGTGAATCACCGAATAGGGTCGACGAACCTGACTTAGGGGAAGCCGACTCAAAGAGATGTGCGAAGACCGCTCCGAAGAGAGAGGTATGTGGTATGGTTTTTATAAACCCACCATGAATGGGGACATAAATAGTTTGCACCACACCATATACCCCTCTTCTGGAAGAACGTTGGACTAGGGGCCAAAATGATTTGAAGGTTTTAAAGAGATGGGGCTGGAACTGAATACTAGACATTCAGGAATTCCTATGTATCCCATGAAGATGTGAATCAAGCCATACGTAGTTCTAATTAAGATGATGTGCAGTTTATCATCATGCAGAAAGGACACAGATATGGGAAATATATCTGAATGAGATATTTACATGGAACAAAGGGAAATCTGACATGAATGAGGAAATAATCACCTACCATACCATACAATACTAAGTGAGGGCTTGGGATTGGGGCTCAAAAGTCCAAGGCACCTGAGGCTGGGCCACTGTCCAAGTGTAACAACCGAATTACAATTTAACATCTTGCAGTGAAGAAGATGATGATCTTATTTTAAAGCCACAGAGCTCGGACTGTAGATGCCTAGTTTAATGTCATATGTGTGGGATAGAGAGGGAAATCATCGTGCCTATGGGAGACCACAAAGCGGAAATGATGACAGAGGACAACTGTTGACCAGGTCCACAACATAGTATCCACCCTTGAGTGACAGGAGTTTGTGGCCAACAATTTAGCGTCAATCATTGAATATATTCACAACACGGGACTTGTATCAGTTTGTTGCTCAAAGTACTCAAGGACGATGGCCTGTAATGGTAGGAGAGCCCTTGGTCCTAGCATTTATGCCATCTGGTGGTGATTTTGGATATAAAAGATGATGAAAACCCAAATAATGGGGCTCGCGAAGTATGGTGGGGCCTGAACTAGTGGAAAGGGTGATAAATGAAGGGATGTGTTAAGGGGATATGTGCGGTGTGGCAGAATATCCTGACGTGAATGAGGTAATGAGTCCATACCACACCTCACAATCTTAATTGAAAACTTGGACCTGGGGGCCAAAAATGCTAAGGGACTTGAGGCTCCGCGTCCCTACTAGTTGTAGCCATATGGCCACTCATGCAGGTATTGCCTTATCATAGCTCTTATGCCCAAAAGAACAATTCTCGGTGCAGGAAACATAGAGTAGGATTAGGCTCTCCCTATCACATATGGACCACCAGCTAGAATCACACTCTTTCTCAAGGAAGACCGCGGTTTGGAGTGATGACAGAGTAGAATAAACCATTACACTCCATGTTTGAGACATATGGTGGTGTGACAACGATAAAGGATTGCTATTGACCTAATTCAAAATGCAACATCAATACCGCATGACCTGAAATGGAACAAAAAATTCTCGTCGACAGTTGACCATATTCGCAATGTTGGAATAATATCAATTTGTCATTCAAAATCCTTAAGGTAATTGGGCCAAACCGATAGGATAGCCCTTAGGCTATGTATCCATATCATTCGAGGGCCCTTTCGTATGTGAAAGATAATGGAAACCAAAAATAGATGGGATGTATTAGGCATTAATCTGCCTATGTGGGATGAGACTCGAGGGGAGATGTCAGATTTTGGGGTTGGGCCTACAGACAAAATGGCATGGTGGTCTTACGTATCCCATGAGGATGGGAATCATGCTGTACGTAATTCTGAAAGATCCATGCAGTTTAATGGCATGCTGTAAGAACATGGGAGGAGAGAAGAACAAGGGAGGGCAGATGGTGCAATCATCGTAACCCTGACATGAGGGGGCAAAAGAATCCTATATGACACTATGTGGAATCCTAAAATAGAACGATGGCCAGGAGGGGATAGTGAAAGAGGAAATTGAGGATAAACTCAAGATGAAGCGTCTGAGCATTCCTATGTATCCCATGAGAATGTTAATCAAGCCATACCTAGTTCTTGAGAAGCGGTTTAACGTCTTGTAAGATGACGTATAGTTTAAATTCTTGTAAGACTATACAATTTAAGGTCATGGAGGTCCTTAATGCAGTTTAGGGTTATGCGGGACCAGCACATTGAGGTCATGTAGGGATCTACATATGATGGTTACGGTAGACCATATGTCTCAGAAAATGTATTTCTTGAGGAACTTTCCATTGTTGAGAGACGTTATACGCTCACCATCCATGGTAACAAGATAGTATGCTCTATTGGAGTAATCCTATTGAACAATTTAAGGTCCTTCCCATTTGGTCTCCAACTTGGGCGGTTTCTTACCAGGTATCATTTGTGTCTTTATAGCCAATACCAAGTCTCCTTGCAAGAAGAAACATAACAAAACCTTTTTTGTTGAAAGATCTAGATTTATTATTCTGTTACCTTTCGAGGTTGTGCAGGGCACGATGCCTATTCTCTTAAAGCGCTTCTAACTCATCCAGATAGATTTCATCCACTTTATCTGGTGCTTGCAGGTCATATACAACTGTGCACAATGATGGAAACTAAATAATGATGGACAAGACGGTCTATATCTCATACACAAGGGAATATAGGGTCACCTGGGTGGAATTACTAGTCGTCATCTAATAAGCCCAGAGGGCATTGGGGAGCTTGTCTGGCCAACTCTTCTTATTCTAACCAACCATTTTCAACATAATGTTAGAGAGGGATTTGTTGAATACCTCGATCTATCCATTTTCATGCGCATGATAGCGGGAGGTATGGTTAGAATGGATATTGTACGTAGCATAGAGTTTCTTTAGCTCAGCTTCCTAGAATATTGTGTCGTTGTCAGTGAGGATGGAGTGAGGGACTCCAAATTTGTAGATGATGTTGGAGCTCACAAAGTCAATGATGGAACATGCCTTGACCTCATATAGTAGAACTGCCTCTACCCATTTGGTGAAGAAATCAGTAGCAATCAGAATGAATCTACATTGGTGAGTTTTCATCATTGGATCTGGTCCCACGACAACGAGTCCACATACCGAAAATGGCCAAGTGTAATTGATGGAGTGGAGAGGCTCTGGGAGCTGATGCAAGATGTTAGCAGGAATTTGGAATGCATGGCACCTTTTGGAAAACCTGATGTAGTCAGGGATCATAGAGATCCAAAAGTACCCAAGTCTTTGGATGTGGTGAGATAGTTTTGGCAATTCTGATGGGATCTATAGTAATCGGCATGAACCTCTTACATAACTTGGGAAATATGGACTCCATGAAAGCAATTGAGGAGAACCCCATCAAACTCAAACATGTAGAGGATCTACTCATGACCAGGACCGTCCTGGAGGGTAAACTCTAATGCGCAGCATCGGATTCACTCGTACTCGGCCCAATCTGTCAGAAGATTATGGCTTTGGACGTACTCGACAAAAAAGGTTCTTCATTCAATAGTCACTTCAACCATTGTATCTAGGGGACCTGATGGTCCGGATATAGAGGTGTTGGCGGTAAGGTGTCATACCTATGGGTTGTCATCATCATCTAGAGTTATGGGAGCAATGAATCTCTATTGTTCCATGTGGATAATGATATCATCCTACTCAGGCTCCATAAGTGATGTAGCATGGCTGGCCAGGGTGTCATCCCTACCGTTTTGGGACTGAGGGACATGAGTATCCTCCAGCCAAGATGGGGACTGGGCCATTAGCCGTAGAGTGTTCTCCAACAATAGTTTCAACTATGGCTTTTATGACGATATAGTATTCTATTATCTTCATTATGACTAGATTGGAATTCCCTATCAAATGAAAATGGGCAACATCAATCTCAAAGGCCAGCTCGAGGCCAGTGATGAGAGCCTGATACTTTGCCACATTGTTGGTGCAGCCTTCTGACAACAGGAATAAATATAGAAGAATGGATTGTTCTGGGGTAATGATGATGATATAAAGGCCTACTCTGTTGAGTTTGGGATCATTGAGCCTCCTACCGGTGGGGCTCCAAGAAGCTCCATCGAAGTGAATTTTCCATCATGACATGGCCTAGTCCACCGAGAGAATCTCTTCATCAGGGAAATCGAGGTCCAGGGACTGGTCTACAAAAGTTGGATGAGTGGAAAAGAAGTTTTCCAGTGTCTTCCCTTTGAGAGCCTACTATTGGAAGAACCTGATATCGAACTGCTAGAGGATTACCACCCACTGAGCTAGTCATCCTGTCAACATGGGGCAGTTTTGGATATACTTCAAGGGATCTACCTGGGACACCATCTGTACCTCATGATGTTAGAGGTAATGCCGCAAATTCTATACTATGAACACTATCTCGATGTATCTCTTCTCGATAGGGGAGTATTTGGTCTCCATATCAAGGATATTGCGGTTAAGAAAGTAGAGGCAGTTCTTTGTCCCCTCATTGTTCATCTGGGTAAGAAGGGTACCCAGAGATCATTCCAGGTTGGTCACATAAAAGACCAGTGGATTTCTGAAGATGGGTGGAATTAAGAATGGAGGCTGGATCTGATACAACTTGATTTCCTAAAAAACTGTCTGGTACTCCTTATCCCACTCATAGACGTTGTCTTTCTTCATGATCTGAGAAAAGTGCATACACTTGCCCTCCAAATTCGTGATGAACTGGCGTATGTAGGCTAAGTGGCCTTGGAAGCATGGAACCTCCCAAATATTACTCAGGGGAGACATCTGACTAATGGCCTTAATATTCTCTGGGTTGAACTCAATTCCCCAATATCTAACAATGAATCTGATAATCATTCCATATGTGACCCTGATGGCACACTTCAATGGGATCATCTTCAGCTTGCAAGAATGGAGGAAGCCAAAAACTTTCATAAGGTATTTGAGATGGTCTTAATGATGGAAATATTTTACCACTAGGGCATTCACATAACATTTTGCCAATGTTCTAAGTATCGACTTAAATATGCGATGCATAGCCCACTAATAGGTGGTACCTTCATTATTTGAATAGAAGGGAATGACTCGGTAGCAGAAAGTACCTTGTGGTGCCCAAAAGGTTGTAGAACCCTCATACTTAGGGGACATTCGGATCTGGTTATATCCGGAGTACCCATCCATGAAGGATAGGGCTTGGAACCCAGTTTTAGAGTGGATCAACAATTTCATCACATGAAGGAGAAAATCATCCTTCAAATAGTGATGATTGAGATCCCAAAAGTCGACGCAGACTTTGATCTGTCCATTCTTCTTCTTGACTGGTACAATGTTGGCTATCCATTTGGGATAATGGACCTCCTTAACAAAATTGGCTCTGATGATCTTGTCAACTCTGGGCTCAACCATGGGACTGGGGGATGGGTGTATCTTCCTGTGAGGTTGCTTGAACCCGCAGTGGTTTACTGAGAGACCAAGGCGGTGGATAGATACATGAGGATCTAGTCTTGGAATCTCTTCATAACTACTAAAGAATACATCAAGGTTTAGTTTAAGAGGTCTATGTACTACTGTTTCTCCTTGAGGGGAATTTCGATAATGTTCAGTGTGGGTTTCGGGTATTCCTTGTTACTAAGGATCACCTATACCAATTAATTGACTATGGTAGATATTCCATCTTCAAAGTCCGGGGGGGTCATCCTTTAAATCATCTTCTTAACTTATGGAGGAGGGATCCATGGCAGGAGGAGTTGTTTCTGAGACGACAGATCCTGATATGAGGTCGGTACCAGCCTAAGTGGTAGTGTACCCTGCATTGGGGGACTCCTGTGTTGCTGCTACCTTAACGATGAAGGATTTCAGTCCAATACCATTTGGTTTTCGGCCCAAGGGGGAACACTTGATGATATCCAAGAAATAGTGGTGTTTCGGCTTGATCTGGTTAATTCAATCCAAGAGAAATTAGAAAGTATGACGTATTTTTGTCTCCATGGGGTGGACATCCTGATACCTTATAGGATTAGGGGGCTCAGGGATCATCGAGGCTTGATTCTTAAAAGAATACAAGGTGATCTTATAGCGTCTCTTAGACTTGGGAATGTGTTCCCCCCTCATTCCAGAAACAACAAATCATTGTCCCATGTCTAGGGTTGTAGCCTCCAAATAGTGGATTGGAATAATGTAGGCGTCATCTAGATCTATCCATGGGTTGGTCGTAGCTGTGGCATTCTCACCCTCATTAGATGGAATCTACTTCTCTTTGCTCTTGTAGTAGTTGGAATCCATATAGTAGGCTTAAAAAGAGGTAAAGTGAGACACATCACCTTGAATCACACCCATTCGAGTATTAGAGGAGTACATGAGGTACTAGTGATATGAAGAGGGAATCATCGCATGCAGGTGGAGCCATGGCCTTCCCATCAATGCATTGTAGGAAGTTTCTTGGGAGACAACCATAATTTTAATGCTGGCATGTAGGCCACCAAACTGGGTCTTCAAGAATATATTGTGGACCAGTGTATGTTCCTTCCAGTCATAACCTTGGATTCTTAGGTCAGAGAGACTTATATCATCCTCATACAACCCAAGTTTTTGCAGTGTCTGAGTCGGAATTAGGTTGATCCTAGAGCATGTGTCAACAAGAAATCAGAAAAACTCCACACCATTGAACAGGCCAGTGATGTACAGTGTGAGAATGTTCCCCAGTATGGGAGAGCCTTCATCTACTCTAGATAATGAGTTGATGGCCTGGAATTCATTATTCTCGACTGCCTCAGCATGAAAGGCATCTGTGGCTCCTACCTTCATCTCAAACTGGAGGGGGATTCTTTATAGGCTCAGCGAGGGACTCGCGCATATCTAATGACTGGAGAAGGGCCTGAAGGATGGAGAGGTTTGATGAAAATCTAGAAAGATGTTTGAGAACATCGTACATTCATTCCAGGTGTGAACTTCTGCTTAAGGCGGTCTCTCTATGACAGGAGGTAATGAGGGTCCTGCCGACATAACCAGTGACTGATAGGTACTGGATATATCCCACTTCTCACTAGTCAATGCCAGTAGAGTGACTATCGAATAAGGGCCAAACGACTGAGACTAGCCTATTGCAGGGTGTGGCTGGTCACGGTGTGTTCGAGGTGGCTATACCTAATCCAACAATATGAACGTCGGATAAAGAGGGGTTGATGTAACCAGGTGAGATGGATGCATGTGTTAAGCTCTACGATGGTCCTACTGCCTGGTTTCGGTAGCATGCAAAGTCTGGCTAGATGTGCTGACCAATGCTCTTACACAGCCAATATAGCCATAGATCCTTCGATGATGATGATGGTTTTGGATGTTTAGAGGTTCATCCTGGGGATTCTCATCTTCATGAACCATGTAGGGATTTACCAGCTCTATGGTATTAACAGAGGCATACCCTTGACCATCACTCGAAGAGTCATCAACTACCGTACGGATTCTGGGAGGAACCATCATATCCAAGGGCATGAATTCACTGAGCGTACTGGATGATGGTGGAATTGGTGGGGGACTTTTTTCCATTACGCTTCCAGTGTTTGGTATTATGGGAAAAGGGTGGTTGAGACGACGTTGCAGAAGTAGTAAATGAGTCTTCTGAATGCTATTTCAGATTCAATCATGCCTGGATAACACAATGGGTGCGGGAAACTATTTTACGTTCCATCTGGTGTTTATACTTCTGGGACCTGGTATTAGAAGCCTGAGGTCACCCACCTTCACTGTCATTGTTGCGGTCTAGCCTCACGAAGACGCATGCCACATGTGTCAGAGCTGGCCCCAACCATACTATGTTTTTATCCACCTGGTATTGAATCCAGTCATTAAACACATAGCACTCTTTGAGAGTGTTCCCCAAGACCCGGTGATAGGGGCAGTAATATAGGTGATCATTGAGGTTTACCTATTCTGGCCTTCTACACTCAACAAAACTTATAGTCCACTACCTAAGTCTCATTGAACAAGTAGGCCTGGTCTCTCCTGTCCAAGAATTGGTCCCTTTGATCTTCACATTGATGAGAAGCAAAAGTATCTTGTCGAGGTGGTGGAGCCTAGTTATATTGCCTAGGTGGATGCGACACATTACGTGATGGCGCTTGCTGATTCTGATGTTGGCGCTGCTAGGCCGGAGGCTGCGCCGAAGTTGGAGGGCCTATGCGAGTCTACAGAGGTGGATCCACCGGTAACAATTCTTGGTTTTTTGGGACCTTTATTTGGGCCACTGTGGCGGTCTTGGCCTTTGCGGCCCATCTCGTGGGGATTGCATGAGACAACATACATGCAACTTAGCCTACTATAAGGCTTCCTCTAGGCACTAGTCCTTATCAGAGAAGTCTCGGAATCCCTCAGGGTAAATGGTGGTGATCAAAGAGGGTACCAGTTCTATTTTGAAATTCTCTATGCACATCATCAGAAATTTCTCCTGAGTCATTTGAATTTCAAGAGATTATGTGATCCCTTTCCCCTGGGCGACAAAGTCTGCAACATGCCCATTAGGGCTCTACATTTAGTTGAAGAGATATGTGATACTCATCTTCTGTGTGGTGGAACTGAACTGGTAGAGAAATTTCCTTCAGAGGTCTTCTCAACTGACTACTGATCCAATAGGGTGGTGGTCGTACCAAATGAACTTCTACCCTTCCACTATCTGTAAAAAACATAGAATCATGGCAGCTTCCCGCTGCACCAGAGCTCCGAACATGGGTCCACACCTTGAGATGAAGTGGTATCAGTAATGAGGCGGGTCACCTATCCCATTGAAAGAGAAAAAGGTGGGATTAACAAACATGGGGGTGTTGGTATATCATCCACCCACGTTTGATATGGCTTTCCATCAGGCAGAATTTCCACCTTTCGTGTCTCTAATGCCTCGAGATGGGCTATGAGTTCCACCATTGGATCATCTGGGTGGGGGTCCCTGTCTTGACGGGGATCCCTAACCACAAGGGCATTGGTGGGTTCGTCAACATGGTAAACAGTCCAAGCGACTCATGGAGAGGCTAGTGGAATGACCTATGGGGATTTTGGGTGAACTTGAGTTGGGTCCCAAAGATTTTCACACCATTCTAGAGGATTTTGAAAGACATAACGCGCCCTCTTGTCGTAAGTTCCGACTTCAACCTTGTCTGTGTGGGCAGGATGGTAAGGGTCTCCTAGAGGCAATTCATCGAGGGGATGTTGTGCCTACCCCTGCTACCCCGGCCAATTATCACCATAGTCTAGTAGTCACTATTCAATGCATTCAACAAGGAGTTCATAGACCATCTTCTTGTTTTCGGTCAGTTGATAGCACGACACGACTTTTTCAGAATCGTCTTTCGTCTTTTGTATTGATCCAGACGGGTTGGTGGGTTTGACAGCTCCAATTTTTTCCATTCCTTTTTTGGGATTCCGGTGGAGGTCAAGTGCCTTGGTGGGTATAGGAAGACCCATTAGATTCCTCTATTGACGAGTAATCATTACTAACAGATCCAAGAAGTTTGAAACTCTATCAGGGGGTAGGTCCTCTCCAAGAAACACTATCTCATTCTCACCCTATGGTAGGTTGGCCATGTTAACTCCCACCATTCTTAGAGGTATATTTTCTATGGTGCCCAGAAAATTAGGCTGACACAGGATAGGACTGAAGAGGAGGGAAACATTCTACCCCCATCCACAAATCTATACATGGGGAGAAGCCACTTTGATAATCTTGTAGAGTATCTTGAAACTCTAAATGAACTGCCGTATGAGGGACCTATGGAGACCTGGTGACTCAGGGCACTATCCTATAGGGAGTGCATCCAAATTAACTTAACTTCATTGATCACCAATGTCCTTGAAATGCGCTTGGCTCTCAGGGTAAGCCTCTTGCTGATGACGAAGATGAAAATGAGTCACCCAAAGGGTCTGGTGGAAACACTCAACTTCTTCTTGGCTGAGGGATTCTAGAGCACAAAAAGTCATCACTATAACAGGCCAAAACATCTCAGAAAGTTAATCTGTTGTGAGAATATCACATAAGCTTTTGGGCTTGGATTTAGGGTATTGCCCTTCATTTCCCCACTCGTAAACCAGAGACGGTTGAGGAACCGTTAGAGGTTCTAATGCAGACCGATGAGACAGTAGGTCGGATGGTGTGGAATACGATGAGAGAGCTGAAAAACTGCCGCATCTCAGGCTATCCTTTGATGATTGTAATGACTTAGCCACTTCATCATGGTAAGACAGGACTATGACTGTAGTTTCCAGTGGGGGGGGACTATGACTGCTGGTGGTGGACCATGGACCACGTTGATGCTCTTCCACCATTAGTCCACAGAATAGCTCTCTATGATCTCTAGTCATGGTAGAGAGTGCTTCAAGTGTGTATGATGGTGATTCATTGGACGTAACTTATGGAGTTTCCAAATTTTCATCCTATTAGATATACCTGTGGAGGGAGGTGGGAATATGTTGGACCTCCCATTCTGGAAGTATTAGGATGATTTTTCATTATTCCTAACCCAACCCTTGGCACTAAGTATCTAGGTGAGGGCTCCAATGCTGAGTCATATTCTGCTTCGGAATATAAGAAGAAAACCGGTTTAATCTGAGTCTAAATCTTCTCAGCATTATGTTTATAGTGGTGACGACCCACCATTCTGCCCTGGGATGGGTCTTTGGTATAGGGTAGATTTCTAGCATGAGAAGGACCTTCAGTTATACTGGTGTTGGGGAAGAGAGGATTCCCACCTGAGTATGCCGGTGTGTGATGAGAAACAAGATAGATATAGAAGGGGACAAGGGTACGACCTTCGTGGGAAGTGTTGGAGAGGGTAGGAACTCTTCTGTAGCCGATAAGAGCATGGGTAGGACCTCTATGCTTGTTTCCCTTGGAGACATCAGTGAGGGGAGGGTCATCGTACTGTTCAAGCTGAACATGGGTAGGACCTCAGTGCTGGGTGCTGGTAAAGAGAAACTGGACTTTACTCCTATGATTGATAGGGCAAGGAGGACCTTCACCAATTGCTGTGAGAACATGGGGAGGTCCCCAATACTAAATACTGGCCAAATGTGTAACATCCCCACACTGACGAACTTCGACAGGAAGAACAACTCCATACCCAATGTAGCGAGCATGGGAGAGGCTCCTTATACTGAGTGTTGCTTCTGTGTGGGAGACCCTCATTCGGATTATAGGTGGCATGGGGAGGACCTACCTGCCAAGCTTGGTTGGGGGGATGGACCGTGTTCTCCGTGGTGGTGGTACGAGGAGGACCTTCATACTGGGGGCGACCACTATATGTGTCGGTGTCCGAGAGAGTCGAACCATCCTACTTGTGAGGCGGTTGGGGAATCGATCTGGGTCGGGTATACAATTCCCCCTGCTTATCATACACAAGGGGTGATGATATACATCAGTGGTTAACCTAGTTATAGTATTTGTTAATGTTGACACCCCTTAGCGAGCATTATCCTTAGCCTATGCCTGATGCTGGCGTCGGGTCATCCGAATTGGGGCCACTAGTGCAGGTGCAATGCTTACCTGCTCCTCGACTCGTGAGACTGGATAGCGGCACTAGTGCGGGATTTTGTAAGCCCTACATGGGGCCCCCTTAAATGAGATCCTAACCAGGATGTCCCAAAACATCCCCTACCTCGTCGGTGTAGGGGAGAGAGTCATCAAGGCATTCTAGGGAGAGGCTCTTGAAACGATTGTATGTTGGAGTGGGGAGTAGTGGCTCCCTCGGCTCCTTTTGGGGGGTGATGAGGCATAGACCCCTCTAGATCCTGGCGGTCCATATCCTGATTCGCTATAAACCACTCCTCCTCGTATCGAAAAATGAGGTCATTTATCACCCTCTACTGAATGAATTCATATAGGGAGATGTGGCATGGGCGTTCGTCGTTTGTAGATGTGGATATTGTCGCAAAAGTGGTGGATCTACATGGGACTGCCACATTGGCACTACCCCTTCCCCTGCATCAGTGGATGGGCATTGATCGAATTGATATTTTAGATTGGTTCCTGAAAATAAGAGAGATTAATAAATTAGTGCTGAAAAAAAAGGAACTGACAACCAGTGCCCAAATGCCATTTTTTCTTCCATGGATAGTAAGATGGATCCACGCTGACAATGTCGCAGATCAAGATGTCCAGTGTTTTGGTTGCCCCATATTCTGGTGGGTTTCACACTAGGCCCACTATTTTCTTGGAGGGACATGGAACCAGATAACTGGATCTGGTAACATGTTAATCTACCGATGCTTCTAATGCTAATAATCTCCACATTGAGGAGAACACTGACTAGAGTGGATCAGATGCATGCAACCACTGAAGGGAAAACAAATATTGGGGAAAAACGTGGTTAGCTACCAGATTGTAGTTAAATGGAATGGGGTATGAGGTGGCATGATCCCACCGGGTTGTGGGGCCCATGATAGAATCAATATGGATAATGGATAGATAAGTGGAGTCAATATAGAATGAGATAGAGTTGACTTGAGGATGACGGTGATGTTGGTATTGAGCCTTGAAGAGACCTTCTGTGTATCCTCGTGGTAGGGAACCATAGTCCACATAGTTTAGGATGGGGGGTATAGAATCGTCGTGCATGCAGGGGACATTGACCTGGTGATATACTGGGGCTTACGTGTGTTTAGCAGCCCGAGGTTGGTCTTATGCCACTATGAAGGACCAGCGATATGGGGCCCAGCATAAGGGACGTTAGCGGCTTACCATTGGGTTTGTGTTGACAACTACTTAACACTAAATGGGGTTCAAAACATCTCATCGATGGATTATGGTGCAATGGATTACCATTTGATTGATGCACAACGTCTTACCACTGGATTGGCACACAATGGCTTACCACTGGATGGGGTCACAATGACTTACTGCTGGATGGGGTTGAAACTCATAGAGTCCTCATATTTACCTTACCATGGCAAGGATCAATGTACACATAGTTCGGGATGGTGGATGCAATTTAACATCATGCAGGACGAAAAGGGGCACGCAGTTTAACATCAGGCGGGATGAAGGTGGTCCGACATGAATGGGGTTGGAACCAATGGTTGTTGGGATTCAACCTCAGGGAGGCTTCCTATATACCTTTCCTTGGAATGGATCAAAGACCGCGTAATTCAGGTGGAGTGGGAATTATCGTTAAGGGTGGTCGAAACCAATGGATGGTGGTCTTGAACCTCATGGAGGATTCCTATGTACCTTGCCTTGGAAAGGATCGAAGACCATGTTGTTCAGATGGGTGTTGGGTGAACCGGCATGATGATGGTAGGGACCAGTGGGTTTTGGGATTGATCCTTAGGGAGGCTACCTACATACCTTGCTTGGGAATGGATCAAAGTCCACGTAGTTCGAGAGGTGTGTGTGGTGAGTTGACGGGAAGATGGTCGGCACCAATGGGTGTTATGTAGAACCTCAGAGAGGCTTTCAACATACACTACCTATGTAAGGATCAAAGTCCATGTAGTTCATGATAGTTGTAGGACATACACTCTAGGTGGCCCAGAGAGGATTTCATAGTCGATGCTCACTCTAAAACCATGTGAGTCATGCTCGGTGTGAGAAACAAGAGGTAGCAGCGGCCTGATGATAACATCGTGAATGGTGCATTCGTGGGAAGTGGGGTGGCGCTTACACATATTTAGCAGTCCAAAGAGGAAATAGGGGCTTACGTGTGGTACGCAGCTCGGGGGTGGAGATTGGGACTTACTCCAGGGTCAAGGCCAAGGTGGTGAAAAAGCCAAAAGGGGGAGAGATTTGGCACTGAGGAATAGAATAGGATATGGGGTTCTACCTCCTGTAAGAAAATTTGGGGTCTTACACCAAGGTGGTTCCCTTTCCCCATGGATGAACGCCACTCCAATAAAGAGGGTTTAATTCCATGTGAGGAATGATCTCACTCTAGTGGACACTAGTGATCATTGAGAATGTCTGGGACAAGGAACCCCTCATGTGAGGCATGGGGAGAGGCCGCAGTTTAACATCATGTGCTAACGAATATGGTACTTACCGGTTTAACGTCATGCAGCTCGGACGAGTTGGGTTCACTCTGCACCCCTTAGGACATATAAAACTAATACCTCCTACACATTGGGGAAGGGAAGGAATAAACAATGTCATGGTGAGGTGAAGTTATGGAGTGATTCATTTGGGGTCTATGTTAGAGTAGATATGTGATGATGCAATAGCTGTTAGCATGCATATGCAAAAAATTATGAGGCGAAGCAACACAATGGGAAGCACCGCCCAATGGGACCTTGAAATTGCTTTGTGCTACCATGAAGGGTCTCATGATAGAACTGTGTGTAATGTAGATGATTTTGGGTTAATATGAATATAAAGATGATGTACATAAGATCGACATCAAACATGTACGCACAAGGAAGGTAACCTATGTACAAATGGAGCAGCTGTGAGGAAAAGGTTGTTGTGGTTTGACCTAGAGGTCTGCATGTAGTTGGAGGGGTTTGCGTGCAATCGACATGCAATCGGAACAATTGTTTTGGAAAGACGAGGTGTGCATGAAATTGGTGGGATTATCATGCAATCAGCATTCAATTAGAGCAATTGTGTGAGAATGACTGGGTGTGCATGCGGTTGGAGGGGTTTGCGAGCAATCGACGTGAAATTGGAACAATTGCATGGGAAAGATCAGGTGTGCGTGCAATTGGATGAGTTCGGCACGAAATGGGAATAATTGTGTGGGAAAGACCAGATGTGTAGGAAATTGGGTGGGATTGGAATGAAATTGGAACAATTGCACGTGAAAGACCAGGTGTGTGTGAAATTGGAGGGGTTTGCGCGTCAAGGGGAGCAGAGGTTTTGCCCAAAAATAGAAGGGATTGCGTGCAAGGATGGGCACGCAAGTCAGAGTCGTTGTGCTCAAAGACTGCCTGAGGTTTTTTGCGCATGAGTATGGTCTTACACGCAAAATCCCCGACCTTAATTGACTTGGGATAGGGTTATGCCCGAGTGGTCCCACGCGAAGACAGACCCATGGGTGACCTATCGCGAAGACTCTCGTACTTGAAAGCCATCATTTTCCCGTGGGGGATATGAATTATGAATAGGGGAGGTAGTTACGATTCATTTTCCCTTGAAATACTATATAGAATCCATCTATTTATAGGTGCTCGAGACCATCGGGTCTGCGTAGAAGTTGGTCAGCACAAATGATTCTTCCCACGGGGGCTACGGCGCGAAGGATTCAGCACCGGGTGTTGGCCGCGCATAGGTTTCCATGCCATGTTTCGGCTACACGGATTTTTTCATGCTTGCGCAAAAAACTCCCTCGGATCCCATGGTTTTCCGTGCGTAAGAAAATGTTTCTCACGCACCTTTTGGATATTTCACGTGCCCCATCCCTTCTTTCCAGAATTGATCGCCGAGTCGGAATATGCCTTCGTTTTATACTCAAATACCCTATTTCATCCTTGAACACATTTTTAGGCTTCTACAGGTACCCAACGGCAACCCAAACAGTGTGTGACTACAACATGGTAAGGCACCAACAATGGTGTCTAAAAAATATCTAGTCTAAACACATAGTGTTTTCTGGTCTTTAATTAATTACATGATATATAAAAATAAAATCATTCACCATTAGTTAAAAATATTTTGTTAAAACATTTCAATAATTTGTTCCATTTTCATCACATATGACATACATATTAATAAAATCATATTGAACTCCTGTTCTATGGGTTAGTCATTTACATCATTTACCCAATATCCTAATCTAATCAATTATCACACATAAGGGTATAAATAAAGTTCTATATCTCACATAGGATAACAATTTCACAAAAGAAAAATATAGTTACCTTGGAGACTCAATCCATGTATTTTCATAAAATAAAACTATTAGTGGTGTAGATCTTTAGTACCCTTCCCTAAACCATGCATCATGGGTTGGGGTTTAGAACCTCGGTCTAAACAGACCCATTGGCATAGAACCTCATGTCTAACCCCATAACTACCAATCCTTCTACAAATTCATATTTAACCATTAAACACATATACCATATCAAAAACAAAACATATTCAACACACATAACATACAAAATTCATATCCATTAATAAATAACACAATATAAACCCTTAACCCATTGGAAAATTTACCATTTATATATCATACCTCATTTAACCGATTTCTCTTTTTATATCTTAACCCATTTACCATATTTCATAATATTAAACATTAATTAATTTTACATAATTCATCAATTCTCATGCATTAGCCCATTTATTAAAATCATGTACTAACTCATAAGTCATTTAACACATTCAATTTATTCCATTTAACCCTTTTCACATTTCCCCAAACAATCCCTTATATCATTTCCAACAATATGGCACAATTACTGTTCGAGACTTTAATAATCCAAACTTGCTTGTCAACACGTATATCATGGGATCTATTTCAATTGAAATGAAATTTAGACATAACATTACATTTTTCTATATTCGATAATATTTCAATACACCATGGGTGGCCCTAACAAGTATAACTATCCTCGATGCATCTGGTAGGGACCTTGAGGTGTTCAATTTACCATTTAGCCTACCATTTTAACAAATATTACTAATGGAATTAAATTTACCATAGAAGGTAAGAAAAAACACTACCATTAAAGAAAAAATAAATCTAAAGACTATGGTATATAATTGTTAGCCCACATACCTCAAATATGATGATGAATACACCCTTAACCTTATCCTTAGATCCAGATTCAAGAACCATTTGAAGACCCAACCTCAGATCCATCGAAAAAGGAGGTTTTAACAGATTTAATAGGAGAAAAAAACAATCCAAAATCCTGAAAAGAGAAGCAAGGGGACCATTAGACTTACCGACAGCTTCGTTCAGCAATAAACGGCACACTAAATGGCCTAGAAATGGAAAATCTAGACCCTTTTTAAATAATGGGGGATTTTGGTTTGTCCCTGGTGATGTAAGTGGAATTATGGGGAGAAAATAAAGTAAGGAACTTAAAATATCGATAGGTAAATTTAGTAATGTTTAAATTTTTAATGGGGAGAATGGTTTGGCTACAAATTTTTCAAAACCATGCACGAACCATGTGACAACCATGTGAAGTTCCTTTATCCAAGGATTCATAATTTGGATCCCCCCAGCACAGTTTATTCTAATCCAAATCCAAACATGAAACATGAACCAGATGGCCCAAATTCCCTTGATTTCATGTCCTGAACACACATTACACCACCATGATTTATTATTCACTAGGTAAACAATTAATTGGACGAAATAAGGTATTCAAACTAATATTTGAACATGAACATACCTCTAGGAAGTATGAGATCTTAAATATTCCCATACAAAGCCTTGTAAGGTTCCATTTGACTGTTATAATAGAAAATATATTTATATGAGAACTTTAATACAGAAAGGTGTTGGTCCCAACATCCATGGAATTCCATTCAACAAGATCTCAATATATCCCCCATAATTTTTATGACTTTTGGGACTTACTATCTTTTTTAGGGTGATAATAAGTGTTGCAGATTAGTTTTCTATCCAACTCATAATCAATAATTCTTAAAAACCTGAATATAAACCATAGATCTTGATTAGATACAAAGGAGAGTTGAACTCCATATTGTCTTACCACTTCCCTTATATATATATCAAGGTGGGTAGGTCTTTTAGGTATGAATATACAAAGTAACATGAGAGGGGTGAATTGTGTCTTTTCAAAAACATCAACAATTCTAGATTTTGACACCCACTGTGATTTATGTGGAAGTGGACTGTTATTCTTCAGTATGAAAATGTGCAACAGATAAAAAAAAATAAAGAACATATATTTTTATTGTGGTTCTGGGAACAACGATCCACTAGTCCACTATACCAACCACTCTCTCTGTGATCGTAGTAAATTACCCTAGTATGGTCCACTTCCCACAAGTATAAGAATCCATAGCCGTGTACAGGCAGTGGTCACCTTAAAAATAAGAAAAGTTAAAAATATATTTAGTTATACAATAGAAAACTAGTTATCCACATCATAGATCGAGAAGTTGATACTTCATCATGTCTGAGTATGAGTTGTTGAAATGCCAATAAATCAAAAGAGGCTGATTTAAGTGGTTCAAATTGATCTTTATAGTTATAGCAACAAGAATATGAATGTAGATGGGCCATCCTATTCAAAATAGAATATCGTCAAGAATGAAGAAGTATGAAGTGATCCTTGTTGAAAAGTGATCTAAAATAGGATAGAAACTAATATAGCAATAAGAGGCTTATAATAGAAAGATGAATTAAATGTATGTCATCAATGTATAGTCCTCTTACAGAGTCATTTGATCTTCTAGACACTATAAAGGATTTTCAATATTGAAGTCGTTTATGTATATATCTATTATCTTTCTCCCTCTCTCTCACACACACAGATATATATATAACAGATTAATTTCTTCGATATTCTAGATCCAAAATAATAGCCTGATTGATCATAGAAATTAAAATTCCAATTGACCAGGAGAGTAATATCTTCCCACGGAGATATGAGATATTTTATCTGATAGACACGGTTATTTGAAACGATGAAAATGATCCTTGAATCAGTATTTAATTTTGATTTGATTATTGTACCAATCTAGAATTTAAAATTCTTCTAAAAAAATTCATCGTTGAGAGCACAAGGTAGGGTTGATATGTATTACGTAGGGTTCCATTGAATGGAATAGGGTTCCTTTTCAAAGGGTAGGGTTTCTCTGTATAACATAGGGTTCCATTGTGTAGTGTGGGGTTCTATTGTATAGTGTAGGGTTCTATTGCATAGCGTAGGGTTCCTTTGCATAGTGTAGGGTTCCATTACATAGTGTAGGGTTCCATTGTATAGATTATGGTTCCATTGCAGAGCATAGGGTTCCTTTGTGTAGCATACTAAGAATAATCCATAATTGTATCCTTATCATCATAAAATCCCAAACATCGTAATGGTTAACCATACGTTCTAATTTACCAAATGTAGGATGTAGAGAGTAAATCCAGAACCCAATTTAGGTTTTTTGATCCATACGTTTGATGATTCTATAAATGTAAGGATGTTTATACATATACAAACTATTTTAGCATGAGGTAGGGTTGATACCATACACAAGCATTTTACTTCATAGTGTAATGTTGGTTTGAAAGACATGTTTTAAGACTCAGTCCCATAATGCTAAATTTCAAAAGATAAAATATAAATTTATATTTAACTGACTCAAAAAGACATTATTAGAAAAAAAAAATAAGAGTATTTCTAAACATCAGAATGATCATAAAATATAGTTTTTTTTTGAGATAATAAATTTCCAAAAATAAGCCCCTTTTGATGATCAAAAAAATCATAACATAATCCATAATAAAATTTAAAGAAAATATATGATTTTTTAGAATAGGAAAAAGTTATTTCGATTTCAAAGTATTATATAGATAAATAAAATATTCAATTGAAATATTTGTGGCTTGAAAATAATCTCCCCCGTAAACATTATTATAACTCTCTTCAATAAGGTTTTATTCCCCTTTTTAGGACACTAATAAGATGGTTATAAAAGAATAAATGTTATCAACCACATTTAATATAGCACAAAATATATAAATGAATAGTTATAAATAATTATATAATAAAAATAAATGTGTCATTGGAAGTGAAGTGTTGAACTCAAATAATGAAAATAAAAATAATTTTAAATAAAAAATTAAAATTAAAATGAATAATAACCCAATAAGTTTGTAAATTTAAATTAAAACATATTTAAATGTTTAGAAAATATTATGTATAATAAATGGTTAATGTTATTCAAAATTAATTATTTATAGTTCTATTTTGGTGAGGACATAGGGTTCTTCAAGATGAGGAATTTCTTAGACTGCACTACTAAGATCAATAAGTTTCAGCAAAAAGCTCTGGAAATTTTTGTTTAATACTTCTGACTAGTGATAAATTATCTTTTTTGAATAATTTCAAACTATCAAATTTTCAACCATATTGATCTTAAAAAACACATTCATGGCCTCTTCTGAATGAATTAATGAAGTCAACTTATCATTGACTTGATGAAGCACTAATCCTAACTGGGATTCAATTAATATAAGTTGGATCAATTGATATCATTTATTGTCAAATATAATGCTGAAAGGAATTATATCACACTGAATAGTTTCTATCAACTCATTTAACTTAGCCAGTATAGTAGTGAAAGCTTCAAATTTATAAGCAGTTATGAAGATATCTATGGAGAAGAGGTGGATGGTCTATTTATTTCCTTGAGAGATGAAAATTATATCCCAATAATTATCATAAATTCATCCAACTCTATCTTCCTGATAGACTCATCCTTTAACATATAAAATTCTCTTGGCATATTATCTATAATCTCTTCAATATCTTCAATGGAAATGATGTTGTCTTTGAATTATTTTAACTAAATCTTTTGAACATAAAACTATGATCTTGGCACTGAAGAAACCATGTATTTTTCATATTTTTTCTTATCAGCCTCCAATTGTTCTTTTAGAAATAAGTTTTTTTCCTCAAATAATTGAATTTTTTGTGTTTGGGAATCAATAGGGGATTCATAAGATTTTAGATATTGAGCTCCTACATGATCAACTCTAACAATAGCATGTCTTGGCTCACCACCACCCTATGGTTTGTTTCTCAAAAAAGATCCTCCCAAAAAATCATGATTAAGAGCAATTTGAGCTCCAGGATTTGGAAAATCTTTTCGATGATGTTCTTCACTTTGCGCCTCCATCTTAGTATGATCGTCTACTTGATTCTCACATCCCTCTACACCTGGTGCTCCATCTACTATGTCTGGAAAAAATCATTATAACTCTTCTTTTTGAAACAAACAATCCTTTTTCCCTCGAACTATGTTCTTCATTAAAACTCTGATGAACTAAACTGAGTGATGGTATAATTTTCAGCTCCCCCTGAGCATCTTCTAAAAACTTCAGTTGTTGTTCTTCACCAACTGCAAGTAAATGTTGCATGAATTTATCTAAACAAAACCATGCTTTTTACCAATCCCAACATTTCATGTGTTTATGTGGATGACAATATCTACCAAAAAAACATGTTGAAACTACTTTTTATTCTTTGAAACATAAAATAAATAATTCTTCCATAGGTATAACATCCCATCTTTTCAACAGCATGGCAGTAATGGTTTAGATAACTTATTTTAAACCAAAAAAAATAAAAATTTATGTGATTCATAAAAAAACATGATATACATGTATGGTAAAAGTAATTTCTCAATCTCAGCAATCCTAAGAAAATTCCCATATTGAATAAATTTTACTATCACTCGATGGTCTGGAGAAAGTTCTTATGGTAATACCTTCGTGACAATTCATTTTCAAAACACAGGAAAGATAATATCCTCAGATAAATTTCATCAATAACCCAAACTTCTTAAATAAAATTGATATTACCCTTCATGGGTACAAATAATAATCTCATCTATTTCCACATCTGATAAATAAAATGTAGAATCGTTAATCTTAGAGACAATGGTTTCTTCTTTGAATCCATAATTGTACAAAACTTTTTCTTCAAAATTACTTTACTTCTATTTCATATTCCATCATCATTTTATCATCTCCAAAAGCATAAATTAAACCTTGAAATTCATTTTTTCCTTAAGAAAAATATTTTTAGAGTTTATATAACCAAAATACATTAACTTTATCTATAACACCTTGTGATATTTCCCTAAATCATTTAAATTAATTTACAACACAAAATCCATAGTTCATTATGGGGTTCAAATCTCTAATAATTTTGAGACTGGAGGTATTCAATTTTTAGGGTTTTAGCACACAAGAATAAAAATAGAGTTATACTCTATAAGATGAGGGGATGTGTGGGATAATGGAAAGAGAGTGATAGATGGAAATCAATTTTATCACGCTAATTGAGGTTGTACTCATTGTGTTTTTTAATTTTGAACATAAAAATAGAATTATATCGAAATGAAATTATAAATTATAATTTAATCAAATAAAAGATATTTAATAATGCTTACTGGAATAAAAACAGAGATACTCGAAAGAAATTAATAAAAAATCATTTAAACTCAAATATTAAATACTCCCCAATAATAAAATAAAAAATAGCACTAGGGAGTGGTTTAGTAAGTATATCTGTTTATTGATATTTGGTATTAAAAAATAAAAAGAAATATCCTTTTGAGGACATGGTCTATTAGAAAATGATGTTGAATGTCAATGTGATTAGTCCTGTGACTTATTTTGTATTTCATGAAATATTTATTCTGCTTGTATTATAACATAAAATAGGTATACTATTTAATATTATTCCAATGTCCAGTATAGTGCTTTTCATCCATAGTACTTGTTCATAGAAACTACCAATAGACACATATTCTACCTTTGTAGTTGCTAGAGAAAAATAGTGTTGTTTTTTAATAGACCATGAAACTAATGATTTTACTAAAAATTAATAGGTTTCATAGGTACTTTTTCTATCTAATATACAACCTATAAATTTAAAATCTGAATATGATATTAAATTAAAATCATATGTTTTGGGGTAAAAAAAGTATTTTCTTTGAGAACATAGTTATCTTCCGAGCATAACCAATCATATCCATTATAATAAACTTCATGGAATCTTGGGGAAAAATAAAACACAAGAAAGGGGTAAAATAAAATGCTCATTAAGGCTAATGTACATTAGTGTCTAATACAAATTAATTGTAAATAATAAATATAAAAATAATAAAATATGATCAAATTATTCAATATAAATAATCACATGATCTTAAAACTTGACCATTAATATTATAATTAATCTAAAAAATTACATATAACAATAATAATAATTATAGGATGAATAATGTTATACATATTAACAATTATGTTATATCCACAATATAGTTACTATCATGAACTATCTTTATGATATTTTAGGTAATTGGATAGAAACTTGTTTGATTTGTTTCAAGATCTATCGTCCAGATAATTTGAAATGGTTTCGAAAAAACATGACATTTTTGTTTCCGACTAATTTCATCTCAAGAGACTGTCGATGAATTTAGTGGATTATATATATATAATCCCCACCCACTCATTCATGTCAAATTAATTCCTCACATGAATAAATAATTAAACTGAATCAATACGTCTTAACAAATTCAATAACTTGTCATAACCTATATAAACACTTCCCTAGTAAAACAGACCATATTGCATTTCCTATTGTACAGAACATGGTATCATAAGATACAAACCTTAATGATGTACAATATTACACAATGGATTTAGAAATTGATAAAAATACATTAAATTATATCTTTGGAAATTTATTGAGGAGAAACTCTTATTAAACCCTTATGAAAAACACATTTGTAATAAAATACTATTTTCTGTTGAAAGCACAATTTCATTACTAAAACATCCATTTCAGTGAAAAAAATTCAATTGAAAAATACCCGTGAATTTAAAGATTTTTTTTTCATTTAATGAAACATGAAATCATGAATATGAAGATAAAACAATGTCCACAATGGTGGACACATCATTATCACCATACACATTAAGAATAGAACGTTCCTTTTGTTATTTGTCAAAATGTTCCGTATATAACAGGTAAAAAGATTCTTTTTAAAAAACATTAAGTGAAATTAAATGTAGAAATAATATTTCCTTTATAATACATTAATATATATATATATATATATAATAGTATCATGAATATTGAAATGAAGAAAAATGTTTGATAATAAAATCTTTAAACCTTCACGGTGTCATATACCACATTGGGCATTTACATAATAATTCCCACAAAAGAATAACATATAAAAACATTAAATATCTAGAATGTAAAAAAATTACTGACATTATAATTCAATGGGGGTGTATATACAACTCATAAAATTAGTTAGGTGCATAACATCATACTATGTCTCAGTTATAGGTGATTGAGATGAAGTCCCTTACCCTTTGCATCCTTTTGTCTAACATGTCTTAACCTAGTGTATAATGGTTTTATGAATTTTATTCCCTTATATAAGAAACATATTAATAATTATTATATCATATACGATCTTATTATATTATTTCATCACCCTTTGGTTGATTATATTTCATTATTACCCTTGTTTTTTGTGTTAACTCATTCCTTTTACAATGCATGATTTCTTGGTTATTTTTCATAATATTTAAATCCAACATATCCTAAATGATATTAACGTTCTATATACTCTATAAAATAATTAAAAAAATTATATCCAATTTTTTAATTTTTAATTTTTAAAATTAATCACATAACGTCGTAGAGACGATACACCGTACAAACACATGAGCGATGGTATTATTTCATTATTGGTGAAAGAGTAACTAAATGGATGTTATATTAATTATAAAAAATTAATATCGTATAATAATTATTATATATACCCATAATTTAAATCATTATACCAATACATGTATATTGGTGATGAAAAATTGATTACATCACGGTATAGATATGGTACTCTATATAAACGCACGTGTGGTGCTTTAATTTTTTATAGGATAGATAAGAGGTGGAATATGGTTGTACCAAAAACATAATAACATCTCATAATATAGAATAAATTTTATTTATTACATTATAATAAAAACAACACATAAAGAGGAAGTATAATAGCAAATGAACTTGATTGAGTTAGTAAATATGAATACATATTCTTTGTTGGAACTCCTTTAGATCTCTTCTCAAGGGATCTAGAGATTTCCATTACCAAATAACATGACCTCAAAATCATTGATAAGGATGTTTTCAGTATACATGGCCAGGACTTGGATGATCAATAAGGCTCAAACATATCTGAGGAAGTGAGGTAGGTAGTGGCCTTTTATAATTGAGGGGAGGGGCACATTTGCGAATCCTCAAAATATTAAAATTTAATAAGGCTATTATGGTTCCAAAGTCATCCAAATGTGCTATAAATGAATAGGGTAATACATTTTAGACCATATATTATCCAATTTGTTACTATTTAAAAATATTTATAAATAATTAAATAATATATAAATTCAATAACATATCGTTATTTTCAAATTTGATACAATTCATTTAATTGGACTTCCAATACATCAAGAAAAACTGGGAATTAGAATAAAATTATTTAAAAAATATCTAATATATTTTATTATTCCTATAAAATTAATTGTACACACTAAATCATCTCAAATATATCAAAAGTAATACTTTTAAAATCAATTATTTTATTTTTCATTTGATTAAATAAATATTGTATTAGCATTCATAGGAATTTAAGGAAATTAGATAATATCTAAAAATTAAATATAAAATTAAAAAATGAAAAAAAATATTAAATTGGATCAAAATTTGCATTTATTTTCAATCATATTTTAAATTTTTCACTCTCTGGACACATGAATTATATTAAATACAATGGGAATGGTATTTTATAACTATATTTGATTTGAATAATATATAAGTTAATTTTATAAAAAAGTGTCAATTAAACAAATCCAATTATATATTAAGGTGATAAGGTTCTAATATACTTCATAAAATAATTTTTATACAGGTTTAGGTCACATTATTACCCTTATCTTTTGGATATAACCCTTATTTAAACCCTTTAACTCTTACCGTGACAACATGGATTTTTTACACTTTAAGGGTTAATATAATTACTATAAAATTAAAGAACCATAAATGATTCATGGATGATAACATAAGAATTATAACAATAATTTATTTTAATTTTATATACTTATGAATTTTACACCATTTAATAAAATATTATTTACATTAAAATATTATTAATATCAATTTTGACATTAATAATTGCTTGACTTTCAAAAAAATATCAATACAATAGATAACTATTAACCAAATATATTAATGAATTACTAATATATCATCTTCATCCAATGAAATAATTGGTTACATTAATTAAGCCATATTATGTTTATTTTAATATTTTTATTATCATTTATTTCATATTTACATTAATTAAACAATTACTACAACATCATTGTGTATGCCTGTAATATAATATCTTATTTCTGAACACATAATAATTTAATAACATGATTATTAGAAACTTTTTATCTTAAAAATAAATATTTATACATGAATATAACTTTAGATTATGCACATATTAAAAATGTAATACTCATTAAAAACAAGAGTACAACATATTTGACTTTCCTTAGAATAAAATACTATAAAATCTTTAATGACACCCAAGTAGCTCTAACAGGCCCTAAAATAGGCCAAAATATAATTTTGGTTAAAGTTAAATCATCCAATAAAATTAGGAAATGTTTTAGGATAATGTTATAGTATTTTTATTATTTTTTTACCCTTAATGACCTGATTTACCTTTAACCATGTTAATAAAAAATAACTAAATATTATATTCATAATTTCTAAAAATAAAAGGAAGAAATTTATGTATTATATACCAAATAATTAAAAATATATAATCAATTTTTTAAAATAAAAAAAACAAAATTTTATTTAATTAAATTAAAATTAATATCATTGAAAAACGAGAAAACATGTTTTTAAAGTGAAAACATTAACAATATTGAAATGTTTTTTATCCAAAATAAATATGAAACTGAATAAAATGAACTAAATTATATTAAATTATAAAATATTAATACAATTATAATTTGATACCAATTAAAAATACAATTTACCATTATAAATTATTAATAAAAATCAATTAAATTACCGTATTTTTATCACTATTCATAAAAACATGAATCTTATCATAAAAATACCAAAAATTCAACCAAAGTAAATATTTATAAAAGTATTTAATATAAAAAGTTTATTTATTTCTAAAATAATTTCTAAAGGTTTCAAAAATATATTTATAATATGTACGCCCTCGAAATGTGGAAAACTGCTTTTTTTTAAAATTCTTCTTTTATGCATAAAATTGGATTGGTTATTATCTTATTTTTTAAAAATAATTTGGATGAGTGAAAATTCGTTAGAATATATATAAATTTAATATTTTGGTTAATACAATAAATTTTTACTTATTTAACAGCTAAGTTATAGTAATATTTCATTCTACGGTTAAGTTAGGTGTTTCATGTAACAAAAGCTTTCAAAAAGATTAACATTAAAAAGAGAAATATGATAAAATATTTGGGTGTTACATTCCATATATTTAAAATATAATATTTCAGGATTTATGAAATTATGTTACATATTATACAGTCCCTATTGATAATGAGGCGTAGTTTCTTTTGAAAATTAAGCACATATAATAAAAAAACATTAAATACAAATATGACAACATTATAGAAATATTCATTATTATTCTCAGAAAAATCAATCCTTATTATAAAACTGAATGGGAATAATTTGGGATGTAAATAAGAGTGGGTGAGCTATAAAGTCTAGTATGGGAATAATCAGAGCCTAGAATGTGAGAATTCATTATGTGTGGTTCAAGAAGCATATCAAGGTAACATAATTGGGGTGATAATCATAATAATGAATATTTTAGAACAATGTAACAAGATATCATAAATGAAACATAGTAATATAGAAACATCATAAAGAATTAAAACAAAAACATAATTCAAGGATAAGATCTAATAAAACATAACCTAGTGTTCTTAGGATTGCCTATAATTCACTATACGTGGCCTGTAAATGAGATAAAAAATTTACCCAATGCATTATAGGGATATATAATTCCAGGTCCACTTGTCCCTTTTGTATTATGTACATTCATAATTTATCCATATAGATAAAAAATCATAAAGAAGTATTTCATCAATTTTAACATATTGATTAAAGAGTATGGGTTGCATACATATAAATACATAATAAATAAAGGATATGTAAAACAAGTCATATATCTTTTTGTGGAAATTGATATAGTTATTCACTACAAAATGGTTTGTCATGGACAATCACCGGATAATTTAGAATCATAACGGTTGTACATACTAGCTTATTGAATGGGTGAATTAGAGATAATGTGGTATCTTATTACTTCTGAATGATAATGATAGAAAGAAAGATGTATGAAAACATATAGCAACTTGAATAGTCTGAAATAAAAAGACCCGACATAAAGAAGGTCCTCAAAGAAATAGGATATGGGAGAAGATCTTTTATCATGAAAGGACGCTTCTATATCATTTGCAAGAGCTTCTTCAGAGATTGGGGAACTATAGGAGGACTAAAGATATGGAAATGACGATTAATTTCTTATTCCAAATGTTTTTTGTGAAGTGGATTGGTATTTTGGGAGGTTTTCTATAGCAAAAGAGAGGACAATTATTTATTAATTTCTAAACATGGTTTTTTGACTCTATATGATAAAGTAATTAAAACCAAAAATCATACCATGGTTTTTACCAATGGTTATTGAAAAAGAATTTCTTTTTATTATTTTATATATTTATGTCTCAATCATATTAAAATAATTTCTTTTTGTGATGTGAAAATTATTCATTCTTATAAATAATTGATTTAAAATCCATACAATATAATATAGGATTGATAGGATTCATTAAGGGACTATAAAATTAAAAAAATTAAATTAAAAAAAATTATTTTAAATTTTAAAATTATTTTATTAGTGGATACCCATTATTATATTTATTACAAACTTTTGAGCTTTTATGATGTCATGATTATGACCATATAATTATTTCGTATTTAATTTTTATCTAATAATACAACTATCTCAGAATATAATTTAAAATTCACTATTGGATAATTTCAACATTATAATTTCAAAAAATAATATTTGTTTTATCAAAATAACCTCTTTAACACGAGAAATTAAACTGTTAAATTGAAAATCCCAATTTATTGAGAAATAATGGTTTCTTATATAATAACATATTTCTGGCCCTTATGAAATCAACATTTGACATTGTAAAATTATAATATCATTTAAATTTAATTAATATATTTTAAAATTAATATTTTATAAAAATATAATTTATTTTTATAAAACTATAAAATTAATCTAAAATACCATCTTGATTGAAAATATATATTTCATAAAAATACAATTTCGGTTTCATCATATCAAAATATAATTTTTAACAAACATATTAATTTATAATTTTAAAATTAATATAAAAAGGGTATAAATATAATAATTTTTTTCAAATGAAAATATAAAAATTTATACTCATAAGGTATATATAAATAGCCATTTAGTACACCACTGAATTCTATAATGGTAATATGTGTGATTTTGATATTTTCATTGGTGGTTCAGTGAATACTATTTTGGTCAAGATGATGGTGAGCTTAAACTTATCTCATAAATAGTTTCATTCAAGAATTAGTTGTGGAATATTAGCTTTGTATTAGTCAATTAAAGGCGTTAGTGATTTTATCTCCATGATAATCTTTAATAAATGGGATTAATTGGGTATGATCCTTCTGGTTGAGGCCATTGTTTCCTTTGAATGTGTCAAATTGGATTTTTTACAACCCTTAATATAATAATTTTAATGGTCATTGAACAATGATTATAAAACCAACAGTTTTGATAATTAATATTCTATTAAATTATTAAGACCATCTAATAATAAAAAATAAAAAAATACTTCTTGTGTTATTGATAACATCATTTCTTAATAATGAATTTAATCATTTAAAAGGGAAATTTTCATTTATAAAATTTTTAGTCCTTACAAAAACTCAAGTGACCATTAGTAGTTCATCAAAAATAACTAATCACCTCTAACACCATTTCCTCATGCGGCTCCATCAAAATGTCTTTCGCATGTATAAGACATAAAATGTGTGGGAATAGACCACGAAGAAGTGACTATAAGCATACCCAATAGAATAATCAAAAATCACCAAACATAAAACATCAAGAGAGGGAGATGGATCAATATAAAAAGGTGATTCAATGAAAAGGAAAAAAATACGAACCCAGATACTCATAGATATAAACAATTTATCAATGTAAGTCCAAATATTCATTACTATCCTAGTAATAAATATGAGTATCCTACTTCACATTCATCTGAGATAACACTTATCAAGTCTCACTTATACTGATGACACTCATTTGATAGTTCACACTCATTAGGACTTTCCATTCTCAGTAGTTAATATATTTCACTAGATACTAATACAGGGCTTAGGGAACATACCCAAGTCCAATAGAGACACCTAATATTTTCTATAAGAACCCGCTATGAATGGAATCACCCACAATAGAGTATCCAATTTAACAGTCTAAAATTATAAAAGAAAACATTTTATTAAATATTGTATGGAATAAGAAACACCTAGCGTATAATAGATTATAAAACCCCAAAAAATTAAATATTTCTTTTAGAATTAAATTTTTTTCATGTAAATATTATGATATATGTAACAAAGAGATTCTTTGATAGCTTGGGTTACACGAATATTCAAGTTTTACCGAAAAAATATAATATAATTATAATTTTTTAATATGATATTTATTACTTAAAATTGTAATTATAAATAATAAAATGATTAACTAAATGATAAAGATATATAATTTAAAAATGTTAATTATTAATCTATTAATTATAAATAAAATAATAATCATTTAAAATAAGAATATATTTTCTGAAAAAATATATTTTTTCTAAAATATGATTTAGTCATGCTTGGAACCAAAATTTTAAATTTAATTTATAAATATTTTATAAAATTTATAGAAAATGTTTAAATTCATTTTTCAAATTTTTATATCTATGTTAACTTTGGGTGAAATTTTATTATTTTTCTAGGAAGTTTTGTTTTTTGATTAATATTGAAAAATATAGAATTTTAATTGCAAACTGTCATTTTGTTTAAATAATTTAAATTGTTTAATTATATTTATAATTGGTTTTAAGGAAAAATTAGTTAAATTTTAAATCAATTAATCTAAATTTTTTTCTTGGAATAATTTATATATTGAATTTATATATATATAATTTGTCAACTTTTGAGCATTTTTACATTAAAAACCATGTTTTTTCATCACGTATGGAAGATTTGTTTTAAATTAACAATTTAAAAAAATGTGATTTTAATTTGTAAAAAAATTTATTCAATATTTTTAATTATCATAATTAATTTTTTATGATATGGTCAACTTAATTTTTGACAAAACTGAATTGTGAAAGATGTAAATATATTATTGTAGTTAATTTAAAAATAGGTATATCAAGAGTTATAATAAAATATAAGGGTATAAATGGCCATTACACTTGTATGATAAATATTTTATATAATTTTTGAAAAAATTCACCTATAAGGTTTGATAATTGTCCGTTTTTACCATTTTTATATATATAAAAACATGGGATCACTCAATTATTTTCAATAATAACATGTATATCCTCTTCTCCACTTTTAAAAGGCCATTATCTCTTCTCTCCCCTTCACATATTCAAACAACATTAGTTCGGACAATACATGGAAAAATAACTTCTAAAATTCCCTTATGTAATCCTATAATCCTTATTTTTTTCATATTATGGACCTAATATGTCTATAGTGAATACCTAATGTGGATACCTGAAGAATAGGTAATGTTTTTCAACAGGCATCTTTATTTTACTTCTTTATCCAACTCATTATGTTTTTAAAAAACATGATTGTATAATAACCGAATATTATTAAATACATTAGTTTTTTTAAAATAATTATGTAAACTATAACCAACTCCCATTCCATCAAATAGGTTACGTGAACTTTGTTCCACAGTATGGCTGACTATCGCCCCACAAACCGATGTCGTTTATTTTTCCATTTCCATCTCTCCTGGTTTCACTTGATGACAGATATAAAGTATATTTATGATAGTTATAAAATATATATACTCATTGGTCCTTATAATATATATATATATATATATACATTCCATTCCATATTAGATACAGTAACATTCCTTGTGTTTACAAAGGACTACTAGCTCACAAAGAGATGTGATTCGTCCTTCACTAATGCTTCACATGGATGGTGATAAATATTATTTTAATGAATATATCTGATATAAATGAAGTGATTAAAATATTCAAGACATATTTATCATTATTTAAAGATAATATATATCATTTTATTTATTTATCTTTCTCCCATTCAATGATGATAACATCATTCGTGTGCATGTGGACCACCACATTCATTAAGAGATGTGACTTTCTTTCCATCTCCCCACCATATAGATGCAATTTATAAGAATATAATAGGTTATATATTATCTTATGATTATTATGGAAGGATTATATATTTATTATGTTATTTTTGAAGTGATTATTGAAAAATGGAAGCGTTACTCATGCATACATATGCCCCACTGTCTCCATGTTCGTAACATACTTTATTTTTCATAAAAACATTCATGGTTGGTATCGAAATTATTGATTATTTACAAATACGACAATTATTTAGTTATTATTATTTTTTATATGATATAACTATATAATATGTGCAATAACTGGTTCTTTCATGACAAAACACACATGGGAAAACAATGCAATTAACACCCGAAGAAATGAAAATATTAAATGATTATTAGTGAACATGTAATAAGATTTTATAAAAGGAACATATAGGATTTTATAAAGATTATTATGGTGATGTAATTATGAAAAAAAGTTTTTAAAACCATTATACATTATTTTAAATCACATTCATCCATATGGGAGGGTATGGTAAGGGTTTTTATCTCAATTTCATTTCATTGGGGAATATTTTAATGTTACACACCAAATTTATTTTGTATGGTGTTTATAATGACGTTTTGAAATTTATATCATAAATAATTCATTATTAATGGTATATTATGTTTTAATTTCTAATTATTTCTTCTAAGTGGATTTGACTTAAGAGTAACTAAGTGATAAAGAATATCATAACTCAATTTATTTTCATTGGGTAATATTACTTCTTCATTATCCTTAACATTAAAATATTATGTGTTTAATTGATTTTTATTATATTATAAAGCATTTAAAATTATGTTATTTAGATATGAATTCGATTCACATAGCCTAATCATTGGATGATTTTCACTTCAACGTTAAGATATTTGAAAGCGTTTACTTCACAATCTCATTTTAATAGAGAAAGTGTATTATTGAATTTCAATTGAATGAAATTATTTTATCACTATTTAATAAACACTTTAATTTTAGTCTACTTATGTTATTCTTGATATTTTTAAGAAATAGTTCCATTTTTATCACTTTTTTACTTAATATAATTTATAAAATGTTTTTAGTAAAATCCAAATTCATTTATCTCTTCAGTCATAAATCTATTTTCTTCCAAAACCATGTTTACTTTAAATATTATAAAAAGAATTTTTAACCTTTTAAAAATGATTCAATAGTTACATTTTTACTCATTTTAACTATTTGAAAAATAATTTCAACGGAATATAATGTTGTTTTCAAAAAAATCTATCTTTCTTTTATCAAAAATGTGAAAGGAATATTTTTTCAATTCTCCCAAAAATGCACTTTATAAAAACCTATGTATTTATGACACATAAAATCATGATTTATTACATATGAATAAAAAATCCCTATTATCAATATTTATTTTTCATTTAGTTAATTAGGTATATTACATAACAACTTAAAATAGTTGGTTCATCTCCATTGTTGAAAACATCCTTAATATTATAATAATATTACATCATACTTAAAACAATATGTGATAAACTGGGGACATGTATAAGAAATGTATGACCTATACATCCCTTTAATGTCAAAAATAGGACTAAAATGAATAATGTATTAAATTATAGAGAATAGGCATTTCAATGGGACATTAAGTGGTTGAGAATCATGAACATGAATAAAGGGAAATGATATAGAATGATATCATAAATGAAACAGGGGAAACTGTTAATATCTTTAACCATGAAATTATAAACATAGGTTAATGCTAGCTTCCAAGACATAATAAAATGGTGGAATAATTCTTATTATATATTAGGTTCACTATATAATCAATTTAATTACATATCATGAGACTATATCATTACCCAGAGCATTGGGTAGATATAAAATTCTAGGAACAAATATCACATTCATATTTAGTACATACATAAGTGTGCCACATGGATCATTAAACATGGGATCATATTTCATTATATTTAACTCCACGTTCAAATAGTATGGAATAAATAAATTTATTTTCCCAATAAATACAGTATATGTATCTATAGATGAAACCCCAAATGTTTATATAGTGATAGTATATACAATAAAAAGGTTTGTCATGGAAAAATCACAGTGAAAATTTTTCATTATAACAATGGTGCATAAAGATTTATAAATTTTTTTATGAGAGAAAATAGGTATCTCATCATTTATAAATCAAATTTATATTAATAGGGTCATGGGATTAAATATCATAACATTAGTAATTGGAAATAAATGAAATAAAATGAAGAATATCTTTGAATAAATAGGAGAAGGAAAGGATCCCTTTTCTTAAGGGGGTGATTTCAAAAGCTTGGAAGAAGATTATTATGATATTTGGGGAACCCTGGAAGGATTATAGAGATGGGAGGTCAAAATATGTATGTGATAAAATATTTTTTAGTAAATAAAAATTTTAGAATGGGTGGGTTTTTGTAGGAAAATAGAGGGGAGTTCTCTATTAGTTCCTAAACAAATGTTTGGGACTCTATATAATAAAATAATCAAAACAAAAAATATATACATGGATTATTCCATGGTTTCTATGAAAAAAATATTGGGATTAATTATTTTCTAAATAAAATGGCCTAAATTTTTAAAATATTACCTTTGGTGATGTGGATGTGAGTCATGTTCTTAAAGAAATGATTTCAAAACCTTTAAATATAATATAGGTTTCTGAGGATTCGTAAAGGATTTATAAAATTAATAAAATAACCTCAAAAACCCTATTTTAATGGGTAAAAATATATTTGGTCATGGATAACTTCAATTAATTTTATTATATCAAATTTTTGTCATTATAACATCATAATAAACTTAGTATATATATACCACATATAATTTTTACAGTAAAATTCAATTTTCTTAGAAAATTATATAAATTTTACTATTGGATAATTATGAAATAATGTATCCAAAAATAATATTTATTTAATCATAATAATTTTATAAATATTTTAATTTTTATATTTAATACAGAATCAACATTTATTGATAAATGTTTTATATTTTTACAATAATAGATTTCAAACCCTTATTAAAATTACATTTGAAATCATCAAAATTATATTTCCATTTAAATTCGAAAATAATTATTTAGTAACAATATTTTGTTAAAATAATATTTATTACTAAATTACATTAATTTATCAAAATAAATGTCTTAATTCGAATTTCATATCACCCCAAAATACATTTTGGGTTTTATAGTATCAAAATAAAAAGCATGTTTAAAGTAACAAAATTAAGAACAAAATATATTAATCACACTATATATGTAATGTATTTATATTATTATGTTATGGATACATAACACTTTATTATAGTAGAAAACCCTCTAAGGGTATGGTGTGAAACGATGATATTTCCATGGGGTGGTTCAGCGTAAATGGTTTTGGTGGTGATCTTAATAATCTTGAACTTCTCCTATAAACAGTATCACACATGATATAATTATTGTATATTTTCCTGCTCATGGTCAATGGGAAATACCAGTGATTCCACATCCCAAGACAAATCAAATAAATGTGCTTTATAGAGTAATATTATATTATTCAAGACCACCACTTCAATTATCAATGCCAATTGGATTTATCATAACATTATATTTACTCTAATCATATGATCACTATTAAATGGATATATTATCAATGGTTATTATTTAAAAAGTATATAAAATATGATATCATATAATAATACAAAATAAGTTCATTTATTTTATATAACCATAATACCATATAATTTATTTAATTCAACCACAAAGAGAATTTTATTTATAGTAGTTCAGGTCATTAAAATATTCTTCCCATCGTAAATTTCCCCCAAGATGATTTCATTTCACATATTACAAAATATATGGGTAACTATGTTTCAACACCTCCTTGAGTACCCACATCACTTCCACGAACATGTGGTTTCTCTGCCATATTTTGACCTAGTTAATTGTCTTATTTCATAAAAATATATTAATACGATTAAGTTCGTCATTGGTTTCTCCTCGTAAAAAATATCATTATCTTAAGATTATACATTTAGATTGAGTATATGTGAGGATTCTCATAAATACTTCTTCAACAGTGATACACTTAACACATAATGTACTGAAGATATGTAAGGTGGGAGTGTTGGGTGATAGGACACCACTCTAATGTGACCAAGGATCTCAAAGGGACAAATTTATCTTAGACTCTGCTTTCCCATATTCCAGAATCTCGTTACATTATTCCATGAAGATATGTATATGAATACCATATCTCTGACCTCAAACTCTCTATTTGGTCGATGATTGTCAGCATAGCTATTTTTTCAACTCTGGTTAGCCTATATGTACTATGGGATGGTCTTGAAAATTTCAACCATTTTTTCGACCATATCAAGAACAAGCAGTTTATGTTCCCCAACATCATCCCATCATGTACGTGTTCTTTACCTATTCCCATAAAGGGCATCATAGGGATCCATTTGGATGCTTGAGTGGAAACTTTTATTCTAAAATAACTCTACTGGAAGAATATATTGATTCCATCCTACTATAAATTCAATTTTCTATACTCTAAATATTTTTTCCATCCTTGGGATAGTCTCATAAAATTGGTCATCAGTTTAAGGTGATAATCCATACTGAAGTTCAACTCAGTATTTAAAAACTATTAGATACTCTTGTGTAACATGGAGGTAAATCATGGATCATAAACATATTAAATAGAAAATATTGTTCCATAAAGCCTCCCCACTTCTCTAATGTATATTTTAGCAATCTAGTCGAGTTAGAAGTCCTCTAGAATTATAATGAAGTGAGCATTTTTTGTAAAAATATCCACCCAAACCCATATATCCATACATCTTGTTGATGTCTTTATAAGACCCATGAAAAATTCCATGATGATGTTTTCCCATTTCTATATTTTTATTGGTAAGGCTTGCATAATCCCATTACATTTATACCTTTCAGCCTTCGCATAATGAAATACAAGACACCGTGATGTATATTTCATCATCTCATTCTTCATATTGTCCCACCGATAGTGATATAAAATATCTAGATACATCTTTATGATCTTTAGGTATATGGATAAACTTAATCAATTTTAATCATCTAATATATCCTTTTTTGATATAGGATATGAGGTTTCATGTAGTTGTGATCCAAATTATATAACTCTTTTTCATCAATTTTGAACTCTAAGGATTTCATTTTTCATATATCATTCAAATTCTTTTTCATTCCAATATTATGTATTTAATATTCCTTTATCATCTATATAACGTATGGGTGAGATATAATTTGTGACATTATTGATTATGTTACTTCCTTTATGATTCCCATGTCCATCCTTCTCATGTCTAAGATGATCCAATCCTTCTCCATTCTGATCAATGAAAAAATTGATGGATCCTATCTACATAAAGTATCTTTTATTTTATTTACATTCCCATTATGGTAGTGTATTTATCCATCATAATATTTATTCATCCCTCACCATAATTATTGGCACATATTTAGTTCTTTCTATCTGAATATATACATAAGGATCTTATGATCGAATTATATTTCACACTTCCCCCAAATGAGATAATACCGCTAGATATTCAAAATTAAGATTACTATAACCAACTACTAATCATGTGTTGGATAGTTATATTCACTAACATTAAATTTCCTTTAGGTATAATCTATCATTTTTTATTCTGCATTTTTTAAACAGCACAATTCTTTCTTTGAAGTATTCTGGTATACCACAGAAAGCTCCCAACTTATGGGTAGATTAAGTAAAACTTCATTTATAAGTCTTTTTTTCAACTCCTCGAAGCTCAATTCACATTCATTATTACTTGAAAACATGACTCCCTTACTCGTCATCATGGTTAGATGATTTTGAAATCATTAGTAATTTTTCACAAATTGAACATTGTACCAAACTAATCCATGGAATCTAGGAATTTATATTACTAATGTAGGACTCATCCATCCCCCAATTGAATTTATCATTAAAGGGTCAATATATGTCCTATTATATTAATAACATTCCCCAATAATGATACTTCATCCATGACTCACATTTTATATGCATTGAATAAATCAAATTTTTTTTATAAGGTATTTGGCTCAATTCTCAAATACTCTTCATAATCCTCCTTACATTTAGTGTATATTAAAATATCACTTGTATAGACTACCAAAAAAATCGAGGTAATAACTAAAGACTCTACTCATCAAGTCCTTGCAGATTTTTGGAACATTAGTGAGTCCAAATGTAATTACTATAAACTCATAGTTCTAGTACCATGTGTGGATAGTTTCCTTAGGGATATCCCCCTCCATATTTACTTGATAATACCCTAACTAAAGCTCCACATTAGTGAAGTATTGGGTTCCACATAGCGAACCGAACATGCCATAAATCTGTTGAATGGGATACATTATATTTATCATGATCTTTTTCAGCTCATGATAATCAACAAAAAGGTGCATTAATCCATCCTTATTTTGATAAAGTGTGATTTTTCATACCAAGGTGAAGAACATGGGATTATGAACCATTTATCTACATTCTCCAATAGTTGTTTTTTAATCTCCTCAAGTTCCAAAACATCTATTATATATGAATCTTTGTATAATGGTAACACCCCTGGTATATTATCTATTGAAAATTAAACCACTTGTCTAGGAGTAAGACTAGTGAATTCTCTGTGCAACACATAAAAATATTATCTTATAGTGGGAATATATTCATGAATGATATTTTCTTTATACTAAATCATTTAAGTAAGATATGTGTGCTAGTATTGAAACAAAATCCATTCTTATGTTATTTATGTGGAATAAGATTCATCATTCTCCAATCACATATACAAATTTATAGAACAATTCATGATATGGAGAGTGATTTCCATCTCAAAGAAATTTATGTTTGATCTATATAATAATAGCCAATACATACCTATAATTTAGTCAAATTATAAAAAAAAGCGGTGTATTATGGGGTTTTTGTGGAATTTCATCCCATATATGTTGAATGGGGAGTAGTTATATACATGGAATGAAAAAATTGCTCCATTTTATGTTTTCATCGGTAGCTCTACTTCCAAGATTGGTGGTAGAGTTTTAATAGTTTTACTAAACTTTAACTATAGGAAGGAATGTGTATGACATGAATAAAAAAGTGTGTTCTCTATTTTTAAATTAATAACTAGCATACATGTCACCAATTTGTTTTTGGGATCCACCTAGATAGATATAATGGCATAAGCTCCCCCTTTTCCTTAGAGAATACTGGATCTGATTGTTTCAGACAACCCTTGTCTTAGGGTATTTGGTTTGGAATGTTCCATTGATCCTTACCATTGAAATAATGGATAGAAGGATGAGGGTTTACTAGATCATTCCTCTCTTCCATTACATTTTTCAGTTTCTTTCATTAGAAATTACTAGCTAGGTTCCCTCCATTCTCACACCAAAATAATTTATTTATCCCCTTTAGGAACATTGCAGGGTGCTTCTTTATACATTTTTGTCAAGGGGGTGTTTAAATTTCTTACCACCATTATATTTATCCATTATAGCTCAAGAATAAAACTCTAATTTCTGATTCTTATCTTTTTGAGGCCCTTGTGATTCACTAATCTACATTTAGATTTTTATAGAACATCATAAAATTTCCTCATATCCATTAATGTATCAGATTTCCTAGGATTTTTATAGTCTTAATTTTATCCCACTAAAGAACCAATCAACTTTTCATTTGGGGGTAATTAAAAAGATGGAGGCATATCATGAAATTCTTATAAATACATCCTACTAATACCTTTATGGATTCAATTCCTTTTATATTTAGAGAATAGAAATATTTTTTAATTTTAATTTATAAAGTGTGATGAAAGTATATAACAAAAAATATTTACTGGAATTCTTTCTAACTCTTCACTTTGATCTCTTCTTTAGGGTTTGTATTCATGATCAATGACCACCACTGATTATCTTCTACCTCTATATGAGAAACAGATAGTATAACCATCTCTTTCATGGATCATTGAAATATGTAGAATATATTTTAAGTGGATTAGATACATTATACTGATATTAAGCGATAAAATGATCCATTGAAATTCTTAGGCCTTTTCCACATAAATGTCTCAATTTTAACTTGTTCTTTCTTAGGTGGATTTGGTTCCTCCTCAAGATTCATGTTCCTATTCAGAACCTGATTCAACTAAGATAGGATCATCCCAAAGATTATAATTCTATCCTATATCTAGATGGGAAGCACATATTGGTAGTCATCACTTGACTTTCACATTGGTGTAGGATCAAAATACGATGTAGATGTTCAATATACAAGAGGGGGAGAATTGTATCCTTTAAAAATTTGTTTTTAACTTTTAGAGTTGATATAAAACTTAATATCGTTTAACAGAGTTAAAAAAAGTAAATCCCCAAGACCTCTCAGTCTTACAAACTTGCTAGATTCCAGAAATATGGTTCCATAAATGAGACTCAAGAAAATTTTACATGGAAAAGATTCTACTGTAAATTATATAGAATCATACTAATCAGAGTACAAGTATAAGAAATTTTAAGATAGTTATACTTGATTTATTAATCTAAAAGTGGCGAAAAATAAACTTGAAACAACACAAGTAACAAGTATAGAATCTTTTTTCCTAATGAGTAGGGTATCCAACAACCTTGGATAAAGGCCCCTTGATTTATACTTTCCAGAAATTCTATCTTACCCACACTAGGGTAAGACCTCTATTCGAATATTGGATTCTATCTTGCTATCCCCGATAGCCCATGAACTTCAAGGTAGTCGGAACCTTTGTCATCCTTATCAAAGATGTCCTCAAACTTTAAGGTAGTTGACACCTCTATCTTCCTATCCCAGGAAGCCCTCAATTGTACACAGCAACAATCAGACTCGCACGAAGCAATCTGAACAAGATGTTCAGCAAAAACTAAGCATGAGAGTATTTCTATCTAGAAATCACTTCAACAACATGTAATTTCTAGAGTTGTATAACAATGTATCATATCTCCAGATCATTCAAATGAGCTCATATTTATAGACATTTCATCATCGGTCAGCTCCCTCCTCCAATGGTCATATTTTTCATTTAATTTTAGAGGGACCTATACATGTGTCACTTAAACAACGGTTAGTTAGAAACAGAATTCATGACATCGATTCATTACTATAACAAGGGTAAGTAAAATATAGTTTCTCGAAAAAATTTATATTTTTGTGTCTAAAGAAAAATAATGTTAGGAGTCTAAGAGGAAATAAACATTAAAGGTATATATTATAAGGATATTCAGATTCAGTTTTTCAATGTATTTGTAATAATAATTCTATAGACTATGGAGTGTAAATTCTAAGGAAGTCAGAACTTGAATTATAAAGAATTCGGAACATCAATTCTAAAGAATCCAGATTCTAAATTCTATTGAATTTGGAATTTGAATTCTAAGAAATTTAGAGTCTAAATTCTAATGAATTCCTTGTCTGAAATATATGGAATTTGGAACATGAATTTTAGAGAATTCAGAATCTGAATATTAGAGAATTTAAAATCTGAATTTCAGATAATTCGGAATCTAAATTTCAGAGAATTCATAATCTGAATTTCAGATTATTCGGAATTTGAATTTCAGAGAATTCAGAATCTGAATTTCGAATAATTTATAATCTCAATTTCAGAAAACTCAGAATCTAAATTTCAGAGAATTAAGAATATGAATTTCCGAGAATTAAGAATCTGAATTTCATAGAATTTGTAATATGAATTCAGAACCTAAAAATAGAATACATTATATCTACGTATTTATAAGATGTTAAGGTTTTTGAAATGAAACCGAATTTTACACTTAAAAATAAAAAAAGTTAGGTTTAGTGAAACTAAATCATGAACAATGAAAAAAAATATAAGATAAAATTTCCTTGGGGAAGGTAAAATTTATTTATTAAGAAAAATATTTAGGTAAATAAAATTTCCCTTGAGATAGAGTGTTTGTGATTTTCAAAACATAAAGGAAAGGAAAATTCATATGGAAACTATATTGACACAACAATCTCCCCCATTTTAGAATGCACAAACATCCTTACTAAAAATAATATAAGGACTTAGAAATGTTATGGACATCAAAATAAAAACATATCTCCCATTAATTATAGATCATAGTGAATACGATTGACTCCCACTTAGGCTTTAGAAACACTAAAGATCATATTCTTGATTTCTTGAATGTGATTTTTTATTTTCTTGCATTTGAAAAATATCATTGATAAGAAACGTACTCTATATGAAATCCCCCTTACCAAGATAATTCACTTCTTTACATTGAATTATTTTTAGCAGTACATTCACCCCCTTTGTGATTTTCAAAAAAATAGAGGGAATGGAAATATTTGTACCTGAAACATTATTGCTATGAAACCAGAAAATAGAGAACATCAAAAATTTCATTAAGATTGGAAGTATTTGATCAAAGAGTAAAATACAAATAAATATTGGATTATAATTAAATGATCCCACTTTCTCTTTTTCCATCAGCTTCTTCACAGTAGTTTTTAGCTTCTTGAACTCTTTGTAATCCTCTCCTGCTCGCTTATGCAACTGATCCTGGCCTAAAATTTTCTTCTCCAAGGCTTGAATTTTCTCTTCCCGAGACTTAGGAATGTCTGCCTGAGCTTTGAAGAGTTATTATTTCTTAACAAGGTTTTTCTTTTATATCTATTCTAAGATCTCATTCACTTTTCCAATTCATGGAAATAATGGTTTTGATTTCTCTTCTGACTCCTTATAATTTCTCTTCTTTCCACCTTCTTTAGTGGTTTCATCTACTTCCGGATTCTTTGAAAATGATTCTAATTCATCTTCGGAAAGATCATATAATTTTACTAATTCACTGTAAAATTTAATTTTCATTCTCCTTAAGGTGTCATCAATCAGAAACATAACATTGTAATTTTTCATCTTGTAACTGCATGGGATTTGAATGAATAAATGAAAAAAACAATAATCTTTGTATTAATGGACGGATACATAATAATCTGAGACTTCATATTTCCATTCTTTTTTTTATTCAAATCAGAATATCTTTGGATTCTTGTCTCATGCTGAAGAAGATTTCTATAAAGCTTATAAAGAGTAATCTGTGATAATTTCATATTCTCATCAATATATGTTCTCTTAGATTCCCACTCATTAGGCATGATTTCTATAATATTTTCCACAAGAGCTTCATTATCTAATCCTTTTTCACTCATGAATTGTAAACTATTAAAAATGGTCATAAACCGCAGTTCTACCGTACACACTAGTTCCCCATAAAGAAATAGAAATCCATGATATTCTTCTCTAAGAATAGATTTTCTAGTTTCTATTACCTTGGATGTACCAAAATGAGTAACCTCTAATTTCTTACAGATACAATTTGCAGATTCGCAAGAAGAACTCTGTCTACATATATTCATGGTAATGGAACACAAAGAAGAATTGTGTACCTTGTATTTTAGCTGATATTATGAATTTTATTGATTAGTAATAGTGCTAACATTCTTATCAAGAATACTGTAATATCCGGTAGGCATAACAAAGTTTTCTACTCTAGTGTTAATAAAAAAATTCATCATATGATCTCTCTAATATTCATAATCATTTCCATAAAATATATGTGGTCTAGTAGGATTAATATTGTCAATCAAACCAACATTTATTCCTATCTTCAAAAAGAAAATATCTTTCCACAAAAACTGCGGAGTAATGAATGTTTTTAAACTAGGATAAAAATCATAATAAGGAAAATATAGAACAATGAAAACTGATCAAGAAAACTTATATGTAAATATAAGTATTTCAGAGACCTCCTCTGATACCAATTTTAGGATTTAAATATGATGTAGATTCTCAATATACATGAGGGGGGTTAATTGTATCCTTTAAAAAATTATTTTGTAACAAATAAATATGATATAAAACATTCAATTTTTAAACAAAGATAAAAAAGGTAAATTCACAATACCTTATAGTTCTTCAAATATTATAGATTCTGTAAATATGGTTTTGGTAATGAAACCCAAGAAAATATTACAAGGAAAATATTCTACCTCAATGTGTATAGAATTTTAATAATCAGAGTACAAGTAAAAGAAATTATAATATAGTAATACACTCCAAAAGAATCAAAATTTAGTGGAAAATAAACTTGAAACAACACAAGTAACAAGTATAGAATCATTTAACCCAAAGATTATGATTTCCAAAAACCTTGGATAAAGGTCCCTTGATTTATTCATTCAAGAATGTATGTCTTACCCAGACTAGGGTAAGCCCTCGATATGAATATTTGAGTCTTTCTTGCAATCCCTGAAATCCCTCAAACATCAAGGTAGGCATCACCTCTATCTTCTTTATCATTGAAGTCCTCAAACTTTAAGGTAGTCATCACCTCTGTCTTCCTATCCTTGGAAGCCCTCGATTGTAGACAGCAAAAATTGGAGTTGCATGAAGAAATATGAACAAGATGTTCAGTATGAACAATGCATGAGTCTTTATCTCTAGAAATCACTTCAACAACATGTAATCTCTAGTGTTGTAGAGTAGTGTCTCTTATCCTGAGACTGTTCTAATGAGCACCTATTTATAGGAATTTCTTCAGCAGTTGGCTCCTTCCTTCAACGGTCATATTTTTTCCATGAATTTCGGAAGGACCTATACGCATTTCACAGAAACAATGGTTAGTTATAAAAAGAATGCACGACATCATTTCATAACTATAACAAGGGTATGTAAAATATGGTTGCTCAACCAAATTTATTTTTTGGAGTCTAAGAAAAAATAATTATCAGAGTCAAAGAGGAAATAAACATTCGGGGTCTATATTAAAAGGATATTCGGATTCTATTTTTCATGGAATTAAAATTCACAATTCTATAGACAGTGGAGTCTGATTTATAAGGAATTCGGAACCAAAATTATAAGGAATTCGGAGTATGAAATCTAAGGAATTCGGAGTTATAATTCTAAGGAATTTAGAACCAAAATTTCAGAGAATTTGAAATCTAAATTTCAAAGAATTCGGAATCTGAATTTCCACGAATTCGGAATTTGAATTTAAGAGTATTCAGAATCTGAATTTTATGGAATTCAGAATCTCAATTTCAAAGAATTTGAAATCTAAATTTCAAAGAATTCATATTCTGAATTTCAGTAAATTCGTAATTTGAATTTCAAAGAATTTGGAATTTGAATTTTAGAGAATTCAGAATCTGAATTCAGAACCTAAAAAAGAATAAATTATATCTAACTATTTATAGGATTCTAAGATTTTAGAAATGAAACCTAATTTTACACATAGAAATAATAATAGTTAGGTTTAGTAAAACTAAATCATGAACAATGAAAACAAAGATAGGAGAAAATTTCCATGGGGAATGAAAAAAAAATTATGATGAAAAATATACAGGGAAATAAAGTTTCTCTTGAGATAGGGTGTTTGTGATTTTCAAAGAATAAAATAATGGAAATGTCATAAGGAAACCTTAATGACTCAAAAATTTTTTGTTTGCTTGTTAGTTATATTTATAGTCATTGAATAGATTGAATATAAAATTAAAATTGAGTAATTTTAATATATTAAACCCATAAACAAGAATCACATAAAGTTGGTAATGTGTAATTAGGAGGATAATATATTTGTAAGGGTTGATTAAGAAACTTCTCCGTGATTCATTTGTGAAGAGGAAAGGGATATTTCATGGGTTTATATAGGAAAATAAATGGGGGATCTTTATTATTTTCCACACATTAGTTTTTTAAGATATATAATAAAATTATCAATACCAAAAACATTACACTGATGTTTTTTATTTTTTATTCTAAATAAGAGTGTTTATAGTTATATAATAATCAAATTTTCTGAATTATTTAGAATATTTCTCTTAGTTAAGTGGAAGTGGGTAATGTTCTTAAAGAAATTATTTTAAAACCAAGAAATGTAATATAGGTTTTTGAGGATTCATAATGCCTTTATAAATTAAATCAAAAAACCTAAAAAAACAAAAAATTATAATTGGATAACATTGATTTGGTTTTAGATGCATTTAATATAATTAATTATAACACATTTGGGTAATTATTAGGTTATAATACACACCATATATTTATATTGTATTTAATTCTTACCCAAAAAATTGAATATATGAGAAAATTATAGAAAATTAAATATCGAATAATTTCATTTTTATGACTAAAAATATTAAATTTATTTAATCAAAATAATTTTTAAAATATATACAATTTAAAATTTTTACCAATATCATCATTTTGAGACAAATGTTCGGTTTTTTTATAATAAAAGTTTCTAAAAACTTATAAGAAGTAAATTTGACATCGTGAAAATTATATTATAATTTTAATTTAATCATTATTATTTAATAAAAATATTTTCATAAAACATTATTTAGTTCAAAAAACTATAAATTAATCAAAATAAATTCGTTAATCAAAATTGTATATTACCCATAATAACTATTCATATTTTTTCATATCAAAATAAAAGTCATTTATAAATTAACAGTAATAAGATGAGAGTATAGCCATTATTTAATATGATATAAATATTCATATTATTATGTTCTTGACAAATATTAATTTTATACACCAAAAAATTCCTGAAGGGTAAGGTGTGTGATAATGAAATATTCATTGGGTGGTTCGGGGTACATGCTTTAGGTCATGATCTTGATGGGCTTGAACTTCTCTCATATCTGGTTTTTTGTGAAATTTATTTAATGGATCTCATATTGGGAGTAGACAAGGGAAAACCCTATATTACTATGTCCCTTGTAAACTCTAATAAATGGGCTTCATAGGGTATGATCCTACTGGTCAAGGTCATCACTTCCATTGTACATGTCAATTGTATTTATCAAAACCATATATTTATTCTAATAGTATTACCACTATTCAATGAGTATATTATTAATCGTTATGATTCTTAATGATATTGTACATCTTGTATCATACAATAAAACCAAATAATTTAATGTGTTCTATATAACCATAATACATAATATGTAATTTAATTCAACTAAAAAGGAAATTTTCTTTATAAAAATTTGGGTAGTTACACACATTCCTAAAAACATTAGTGAAAAAGGAAATCACTTTTTATCTTTTACAGTATGTATGTAATTACTGTGTGTAATTAAAATCATTTAATTGGTTCCTCCTTTACATGTTTATGATAATATTTTTAAAAAAAATATTAATTATGATTTTCAATGGAAGGTATTTTTGAAAAAAAAAATTAAAATGAAAATAATATTTTATTCAAGAATGTTTTAACAAATATTTTTATGGTATTTTGTTCATCAATGAAAACATAACATTATTCTTACACTAATGGTTATATGTTGATAAAATCCATATTATTTCTTAGGATGGTTTATGGTTAATTCTCACAAAGATTACATTGACATTCACTTTCTTGTTTCATTTTGTAGTCATTAACTTCCCCTTGAAATATTCGCTTTAATGTGATCATCATAAATAAAATTTCCCCTAAATATCTATATTATTTATCAAGGATATATTTATTTCGTAATTAATATCTCATTTATATATATGGGTTTTTACATTGAATTTTATTTTTTAGAAATAGAAATTTTGATAAAAAGTTATCATTTACACAATTTGGATATCTGATGTTAAGGAATATTAATTCAAAGAATAAACTAATTATTCAATATTTTATCAATGATTAGGACATATGGTTTTGTATGGGTCCTAACATTATATATCCCCTCAACTCATTGTTATGTATCATTAGTCAATTCAGTTAAGATATTATTTGACATGTTTTTACCTATAGGTTAATCTATCCTATCAAATGTCAAGAAGGTGGAGTTATGATGTTAATAATACATGATTTCTTGTAATAAATCATTTATTTAATTAAGAGTTTAGTTATTAGTATAAAATATATTTTCACTATTATAGTATCTCTAAAATAATTTAATATTTTTGTTTATCGATTAAATAGGAATTCTTTTAGTTTTTTACCATACCATATTTATTATGCATTATCTAGATATTTATATTCCATATGTGTTCAATTATTTACCTTTATATTTTTATTATTCTTTATCCAAATATTTTAATGGAATTTTTGATAATTTATTTGCATTTCCATGTTTATTATTCTTACTAATTAACGATTCCTTTCTTTATACTTAACAATTATTGAGAATTTGAGCTCATCATTATTTATATGCATTTACTAAGTAATCCATGAAGTGTACTTTGATTGATATATGGGGATATGTTAGATGTAATAAAGTTATTCTTGAAAAAAATATATTTTAATTTATTTTTTCAAATGTAATATAAGACTCAAGTATGTATCTAGTTTACCAAGACTGCTAATCTATTCTGTCATTTAGGATGTCATTCCATGTGTGTTATGGAAATGTAAATGATCATAATCCATCTTTGGGTTAATAGGGTTTTGGTTGTTTTAGATGGTATTATCTTATTTTTAGTATAAACCTTTTGGAACTAGATTTAGGAATTATAGATTAGAAAACATAACCATTTGATAAAAATTGAGGATATGTGTTGAAGAACATCTTAATGTTTTGGTAAGGCATAGATTGTGTTGTTTTCATAGAAATAAACCCCTATTGATATACTAAAAGTGGATTTGGTTCTAGTATTGATGTGTATAGGGGTAATTACTCTGAAAAGGTTGCATTGGGATTGACCCAACTATCATTTCGTGCATGATTATGGGCCTTACCATACACCTAGTCTATCACTCCGAGGGATAACCTTAGGATAATTCACATTTTATTTACATACCATTATAAAGGAATTTCATAGATGATGATAATGAATGTCCTAGGTTAAACCTATGTTGTCATAGATTAAAAATTTAGTGTCTCAAAGGAACATAAATTTTTTTCATGTGTTAAAAAAGTATGTTATAATGAAATTAATTACAGAGAAAAAATGAAGAGTATAGTGGAAGGAGATAAACCATATCATGCATGTCCATTTATAGTGTAATTTCATAATTTGGGGGATCTTATGAATTAACCCAGTTATTTCCATCTTATAAAGTGTAATCCCTAGGACAAATAAGTTCCTATGATAAAATAAAATGGATGATGTTACTTTGTATTTTGATTCAAGAATTAAATTTTATTTCACTAATGGTATTTTGGTTATAAGAATCTTGAAACATCTAAAGAGTTTTTAAAATTAGTATGCACATGTGTATTCATTAACATAATATTTATAGATACCATCATATTTTATGATTTTATGAGTAATAATAAGATAAAAATCATAAAAACCTCTTTTGGGTTTTATGTAATTTAAATATTTATAGATTAATTATATTTGGGATAAATTTATTTGAATACATCACATTGGTTTAGTATATATGTTTTAGGGATAAAGTCATTCTATAAATAATTATTTTAAAATTTATAGACATAAATAAATAGTTATTGGTAGAATTTATAGTTATTATGGTCAATAATAACATTGATTTAATTATCACATGTTATTAATAATATCTGTTAAAAAAGTGTACTTAAAACCATAGTAAAAAAGGTTATTTAATGATTAATTTTATTTCAAGAATGACCATCATATTTCTTTGGAAATGTTATAGGAATTATATTTATATAGCTTAGAAAAAGGACAACCTGCATTTTGGGTGGAAACCCATCATGATTGTAAAGGCCATGGGGCTTGAACCAAGGACTGAATAATGATAAGGATTTATAACTTTCAACTAGCATATGAAATTTTCAAGTAAATTTGTCAATTTTTAGGTAAAATATTTGAAATAATTAAATATTAATGATTATCCAATCGTGTTAATTTTGAGTTTTAGAGATTAATTTTCTATATTGTATGAATTTTTTCACCTATATTGGTTTGGTAAAATATTTATATATGGATGAAAATACTTTTCACTCTTTTATGGATCCTATGATCTGAAAAAATTAAAATTTAGTTGTTTAGGGATAGAAAATTCATTTTTTGATATTTATTTCATGGAGTGAGGGATGAATTGAAAATTGGTCAATTAAAAAATAATGAAATTATATTGATAAATAAAGTATATATATTTATTATATTTACTTATATTATTATAATGTGTAATAATTCTTTATGTTTAGAAAAATGATCTTGAAATAAAAAAATATCATATTAACTTCATATTTGAATAATCAAACGGTATTTTATATTATTAAATATTTATTTTTTTGAGTCTCTTAACATTCCATTTATCATTAACATATAATGATAAATTAACTCAATAAATCTTTATATTTATTTATTATTTTCCTCTATTTCCATATCTCCACATTCCTCTAATGTTTTTCTACATGGAAACCAAGATTTGTTGTATTCCATAGGACCTTATCCCTTCCCATTATCTCTTATCCTGAGGAAATTTTATTAACTCTTATTATGATGTCAGTTTTTCAATAATGGTATTAAAATATATTAAACTATATATTTCTAGGAACATGTTTAATTTGTAAGGATTCAATTTATTTATGGTGGGAAGAGTGTAAAACACCACAATTCTAAAAGATTAATATTTTATTGAATTTAATTTATGAAACACAACACCTATAAATAAAGATAATATAACACAAAAATAATTTAAAATATATTTATCTTAAGTAATATAATTTCTTTATTAACTTATTAAAAAGGAAACTAAAATTTTATTTGATAGCTTCTGTTTCACGAATGATTGAGTTTTAATGACCAACAATATAATATGAATATTGTTATTTAATTTTATAGTTATTTACTAGATTTTAGTATTCATGGTATGAATAAGAATTAATATATTAACAAAATATTTATTTTACAAAATTTTACTAGTTATCTCTTGATTTTTAATAAATTAATTATATTTTAAATTAAAAATAGTTTTTTTTTGAAAAAATGTATTTTTTTCTAAAATATGGATTACACACGCAATTTGAAATAGTTATGATATTCTTTTTCACCAATTTTTGAAGAACTAAATGAAAAAATTAAGTTAATTTTTGAAATTTGGATATAAAATTTATATTCAGAATAAGTTTTGTGACTTTTTTTTGTTAAGATTCATTTTTTTATTAATGGCGAAAAATAAACAATATTCATGGAAAATTGTCTTTTATTTTATATAAATTATAATAATGAATTAATTATTTAATTGCATTTAAATTATAATTAGTTCAAATTTATAACAATTTATATTATTTGGGTCATTTTAATCATTTTAATATTTTATTTTCATTTGATAACTTTGTAAACGTTTAAACATTTTCACAACAAAATATATGTTTCCTCATCACATCTAAAGGACTAATTTTAAATTATATTTTTATACATATTTGACCTGAATTTTAAAAATCATGGATTTCATATTTTTAATCATCATAATTTCTAATTTTTAATAAGTTCATCTTATTTTGGACCAAAATTAATAGTGAATGAAATAAACAATAATTACTGAGATTAAGTTAAAATTGATGTCATATAGGGTTAAACTAAAAATATAATGGTATATATGACATATAAACTTGTATAAAATTATATTATAACCTTATTTAGAAAACTAATCCTATATAATTTTATGATGTTCCATTTTGGACCCTTTTTCCAATATGAAAAATAGGGTATCACTCAATTAGTTTCAAAAATACTAAGTGTGTCCTCACCCCAACTTATAAAAATCCACCCATCTCTTATCCACATCACAACTTAAAACCACATTTTTTAAGAAAATAATTACCTAAATAACTTTCCAAATTTCTTAACAGCATCCTAGAATCCTTATTTTGGTCATACATAAAATCTAGTATGGTTTTAGTGAAAACCTAAAGAGGATACTCAAAGTAGACGTAACATTCTTCAAAATGCGTCTTAATTATACTTCTATTCACACCTCCTTAAATTTTTATTAAAATATTATAATATAATATCATTATTATATTAAATATACAATTATTTTTGATAAAAAAAAACCTAAAACCATCTCCACTTCTTTAAAATGGGTCAACAATCATCGATCATTTGTACGGTGGACTACTGCCTCTTGAATTGATGTCTTCCATTTATTCATCTAAACCTCAGATGGATGGGTATAATGAAGAATATAAATTATTTATATAAATATATATTATATTTATAAAATATTTATTCATATTGAGTCACTATATCACATATATATTTTTATCATCCATTATGTAAGAGATATGATAACATCACTCATGTGTACGATGGACTTCTTCCTCGCGAAGCGATGTGATTCGTCCTTCACTAACGCTTCACATGGAAGATGATAAAGATAATTTTTTTGAATATATTTCATATAATTTACATAATTATGATTTTAATTACATATTTATCATTATTTAGGGATAATATATCAAATTTGATATCTTTCATTTTCACTCATGAAATGATCAAAACATCATCCACATACGTGCACAAAGTGATGTGACTCACTTCTCATCACCACATCATAGTGTTGAAATTTAGAATTATATAATATAATATATTGGATAATATTATAATTATTTAAATAAAATATGTTACTTTACTTTATTCTATAATGATCATTGAAAATGGATGAGTTACTCTTGCATATGTATGACCTACTGTCTCCATGATCATAACATACTTCATTTTTGATAGCCATATTTCATGATTTGTATTAAAAGTATAATTCAATTAAAAATATTATAATCATTTCATGATTATTATTCATGATATGATAAAACTATATAATATATTTAATAACTATATCTTTCATTACGAAACATGCATGAGAAAACAAGACAATTAACACCTAAAGCAAATAAAATAGAGAAATATTATCAATGAAAGGGTAATAAGATGTTATAAAAGGATCATATATTACATTAAAAGTATTAATATAGTTTTTGAATAAGTTAATAACATGTCTATACCTACTATACTGGATCTCAAATCATGTTCAACCAAAAGTTATTGAAAGGTAAGGGATATCGTCTAAATTTCATTTCAATGATCTATATTGTAATGTTATGCACATGATTTATTTTATATGACATATATATACTGCTTATTTGAAATGTAATATGATGAATAAATTATTATTCATGGTTTTTATGATTCAATTTTGAATTATTTCATCTATGGAGATTGGAATTAAGATTTACCAACTAGTAAATAAATTTATAACTCAATTTATTTTCAATAGTTTATATTTCTTCATCATTGTTGTTAATATTATATGATTGTGTGTTTAATGAATTTTGATTATTTTATGTTTTATTTTAGATTGTATTATTATTATTTTTATTTATTATAAATAATATATTTATTAATTGATTCTCACTTCAATGTTTTGAACATTAAAAGTGTTTACTTAACAATCCCATTTTAATCAAAGTTGTTTCTTTTTTAATTTTGATTGAAGAAAATTATTTTATAATTTTTTAATTAACCCTTTAATTTTTAATTCCTATTGTTATCCATGATATTTTAATGTAATAGTACCAATTTCCTACTCTTTCGTACTTCAAAAATAATTGATAAAATATTTCATTAATAAAATCTGACTTTATTTCTCTCTTCAGTAAGAAAACTGTTTTCTTCCAAACATATATTTTTAAAAAAAACTAAAAATATTTTTGACCTTTTTAAAATGATTTATTAAAAACATTTTTAAGAAATTTTAATATTTTGAAAAAAATTTCAATGCAATAAAATGTTTTTCTCAAAATAATTTATGTTGTGATTTTACTAAGAAATTAAAAGGAATCTACTTATCATTTTAAGAACAAGGAATATTCCCCAACTTTTTAGAGTGAAAAAGAGATATTATTTTTATATTTTACTTCAAATATAGAATTACATTACCTCATGATCATATATTTTTTAAAGCTTCCTTTTCTATTATGTGAGAATATTTTTAGTGAAAATATTTTTAAAAATTATTTTCAAATATGGTATTTTAAAAATAATATTCAAAATAAGAGGGGTATTTTCCTCATGAATGTTTTTAAAAATATTTTTATGGTATTTATATTCATCAATGACAACAAAAAGTTAATATTACATTAATTTTTATATGTTCATACCATCCTTATTCTTCATTAAGATAGTTTAAGATTATTTTGATCGAGGAGGGTTGTGACATTCAATTCCTTTTTTATTTTTTATTCATTAACTTACACATGAAATATTAACATTCATATGATAATTAGTAATTATATTTCCCTAATACATCCATATTATTTATCAAGTATATACTTATTTCATAAACTATATCTTATTTCTTTAAACGGTGTTTTACATTGAATGTTATTTTTTTCAGTGGTGAAATTTTATGAAATTAATATCCTTTAATTAATATAGATATATAATGTTAAGGAATATTTCTTCATGAATTAAATAAATTATTTGATATCTAGGAAATTATTTGCATCTACACAGATGGGTGGGGCCTGGAATTATATTACCCTTCAATGCACCAGAATTTCTTGTAAGACAATCAAATTGAGAAAACATTAAAATGGTTTAAACTAGTAGTTTAAATAGACTTAAGAATTTTCTTCCTAGTAGGGTTATCATTTTTCTAATACATGAAATCCAATAAATAATAATTGACTTCATTAATAGTTTTGTTATTATTGTCTAGATGATTTTTACTCTGATATAATCTATGGATGCATTACATTTTTAGTTTATTGGTTAAATTGAATGTGTTTTCAGTTATTTACATTTCCATATTGGTTATTCAATATCCATTTTTTCAAAATACTTGTGATTTTTGTTATTTACCTATCCATAATTATTATAAATTTTCAATTTATTTAAATGAAATGTTTCCTCAGTTATTTACCACTACAAGATGATTATTCTTATCGATTCATGATAGATTCCACTTTACATAACAATTATAGATTATTTGAGATCTCTGTTATTTTATTTCATTTCCTCGTGAATATATGAAGAGTACAATGATTGAAATGGAGTGATGTGATTGATGAAATAAATTTATCCTAAAAAATTGGCATTTCTTTATTCAAATGTATTTTAAGGATCAATTATGTATTTATTTTACAAAGAATACAAAACTATTTACATATTAGTTATTAAATTCCATATATCTTATGAAAACATAATAATGTAGACATCAAATATGGCTTAATGGGGTTTAGGTCACTATATAAAAAATGAGATGCATAACCCATCTTAGAGAAGAATTACATAGGATCATGCCTTAGACCACATTGAGGGAAGCACTACTTTATCCATAACTAACCCATATATAGGATTTCCCATCCTATACTCGAGATTTTATACCACACTATACCCTCAGACGGATAGAATCATGTAATACACCGATGAAAATTCCATTATGAGACTGAGGGAGAATAGGGACACACTCTATCCAGAAAGGGTTAAACAATATGTCTTGGGGCACATAAAAATTACCACTATGTCATGCCCTTCCATGTTTGTGTATGTGTACTAAAACCCATGTTCATGTACTCTGGTAATGCCCATGTACACATGCCATTTAATTGCATGTGTAACAAGGGGTACACACTGAGTGGTCATCTTTGGGTCTCAAAACATGTGAATGGGTCACACGTCCTGTGATATCTACCTTCACAAATACCTCCTTAGTCATATAAATTTTAATTCCCCAAGACCTCTCTTCTGAACTTAGTGCATAAAAACACTATGTGATTTTTTTGAGTGAATGTAACTAAACAATAACAAAAAACTAAAAACAATCTAGGACCTTTTACCAGACCAAGATCTAGAGGATTAGACAACACTTTACATTTATCCAAGTTGAAACAAAAAAGAAAACAATTATCCACTATGCTTCCAGGAGTGATAACTCCATAACTGATGGCATGTAAAATGAAACTTCTAAGATACCTGTGAAAAAACATTTAAAAATATGATGATCATTCAATTTCCCAGATAGAATTTTTTAAATTTTCTTTAGGATGAAAAAAAATACTTTTCAAAAAAACCCATTTAAAAATTTTAATTAAAATTACTAATGTATAAAATAATATATAAATTTTAAAATTACTTCTAAAGAATAATTTCATTAAAATTAGTCTAGTAATTTTTATTAAAACACTAAAAAAAGATTTTTAAAATAATACATTGAGGATTGTGGAAACTTGAAACATTGAAGGAAATATTGGGCCTACCCACTTGTTGAGGGATTGGGTTCACTCCCCAATTCCCTACCTTATTTACAACATTCAAGTATTGGATTTTCTGAAAACATTTTTATGCTTTCTTGACATATATATAATTTCACTATAGTGTGACTTTGAATCATTTCATTGTGTTAAAATACACATTAAACTTATATGTGTTTGTTTATACATAAGTATATAAATATTAATTTCATTTCACTTGCATGTTTGGTTCCGATAATAACTCTTTCCACATAGACATTTCATAAACTTCCATATACCCACACATTTTATGTAATACATGATTTCATATTTTTATAATTACAACAATTTAAAAAAATATATTGAATAAAAAATTGCAACTAATTACATGTCTCATTGATTTATTCATTAAATAATGAATCCATAAATTAATTATAGAAGTAAAAATAAAATTATTTCCTTCATAAGAAAAATCACCATAAGTAATTATTAATTATTGGCCATAGCTAATTATACATTTATATCTTTAGTGGAATTATATATACATACATAAATTTTGTAGATATCACCTCTATGAACATATATAAATATATAAACGTAAGTAGAATTCAATCTTTGAGTTGAATAAATCATTATTAATTTATATTTTTGAATTATATGTACCTATATATTATACACCCATGTATAATACATGAATTAGTCGACATGGGGGAAAAATGACTCATCAATATATATATGCGTACATATATATATTTCAACAATAAACATAAAAACTAAATATAAAAATAAACAACAATTTACATTTACACTTAATAACATAAAAAAATATAGACTAGGAAGTAAAAAACATGGAATCATAATACTTATATAATAAGAAAATATTGAAACTAACATTAATTATGTTTTTAATTAATACCCATATATATATATATATGTTAGTTTATATATATATATATGGATTTGAATATTAGAAAATAAATGATTTCAAATAATCCCTTTACGACAGAATTAATTGAAGTTTTGATAAACCTATATTTCTATATTTGAACATAAATTTAATCTTGAATTCATAAATAAAACTACGTATTTAAAATCTATCCATAAGATATAAATTATAAATACCCCTTTTATAAATAAACATTCAGTTTAATTAATATTTGAAAACAAAATAATTTTCATTTACTAATTGGAGAATCTGAAATTGTAACAGATAAAAATATATCACTTATTCCAAACCAAAAAAAATATACATTATAATATTAAAATAAATAACAAACATCCCTTACACATAACCAAAAAATTAAAATCATTTTTTTGAATAAAATAAACTAACTATATTATACTAATAATTTTGAGATAGATAAATGTGAAAATAAAATAAAACTATCCCTGGCCAATTTCTTATGCAAAACACACCCTTTGGATATCTTCCTCTTCCTACAATCATTGCTCTCCCAACAACACTCACACACTCAGAATTGGAATCAAAATAAAAGGCTACTAATATCCCTATAAGTCTTCTACCTTTCCATATTTTCTCAATAAACTGTCTTTTAAGAAACATATGCACAAAAGAAGGTCCACAAACTACAATTTCTATTTCTCCCAACCAAGGATTTTATTTCTAAATGAAGCATCACTGAAAAAAGATTGTGAAAAATAAAATTATGTGGTTCTTATTGCATTTTTCATGGAACAGTGTGATATATAATATATATACTACTTCCACTAATCAATTCAATAATATGGACCATTGTTTTTTTTAAACCCACTAAAATTTTTTATATAAAATATGACCTTACAAGTGTTAGAAATGAGGAAACATATTTAATGAAAGAAAATTATCACAATATTAAAACATCTTCAATAAAATGAATTGAAACTGATCTAGACAACAAATTGAGTATGCAAATATTAAAATAATCCTAGTTGAATTAAATTTTTTATAAAAGGTTTGGTTCAATAATTGGTTCACAATAAAAAAGGGTTAAATTGAAATCCAAGAGAGATGTATTGAAATAGACAATAAGAAAATAAATAAAATCATGAATATCAGATATGTTTCAAATATAAAAATGAAATAAACTAATCGTCCTTGAGAAACTAGATGAAATGAGGAAAAATATCAATGATCATTTTCCCAAAATAAATTTCCAATCACCTTTTGTGGTCAAGAACTATTCGGCGACACTCAAATATCTAATTTTATGGTCTCACCATGCTCATACATCCTCCTTGCAACTCTGATCCAAAGAGAGATGACCTTCTAACCACAAACCATATCTACATCTTGCTTCTACAATTGTAGCACCATTATGTTTAAATTCAAACCATCTAGAGATGAACCTGATGCCTCATGAATTGCAACCTTATCCTTGATTCCTGAAGAAGAACGACACTCAACTTTTTATGGACGTTGGTCGAAACCCAACACCTCCCCATGATTCAGCCTCCCAAACCCTAAAACTTGATTCTTCATTTCATTTTTTTTATATTTTTTCACCATTTATATATATATATTAAAACAATATTAATATCGGGATTAAATATTAATACTCATATTGTTTAATTAATTTATTAACTTTAATATTCATAAAGAGGGGTTAATTATATCATATATATATATATATTGTTTAAATTTTATAATTCATAATTTTGAATGAAAATAAATTTATGTAATTTATAAATTATCTCTTTTGTGATGAAGAATTTTTCCTATCATTTTATTGCTATATATACTCAAATTTTATTTTAAAAAATATTTTATATTATATAATTTTAATTATATTAAATAAAATTCATGACATTATTAATTTTATAAAATATTAAACCAAATTTATAATTTAAAACTTATAATTAAAATTTTATATAAATATATATATATATATATTCATAAATAAAACAAATTAATTTTTATAAAAACATAACTATTAACATATATTAAATGGGGAACATTAATTGTAAAAATATATTCATAACATAATTCAATAATTATAATAGTCAATTCATTTAGAAGAATTTATTAAATATCTTCTTGATTGAAAATATAGTCTTTCAAATCCAAGTAGATATAATAGATTCAATTAAATTAACTAAAATACATAATTTTTTGTTATTATTTTCAAATAAAATTATAATAATTCATTTTTAAATTTTTTTTAACTATAAATTTTTATTTATTGAAATATTTTTACTAGTATTGAGATTTTCTGGTCTATTCCATTATTCCCCCCTCAAAATAATTGTGTCCTCGCAATTCGTTTTGTCGGACAAAAAGAAATATGAATTTCTATCATCAGAATTAATGAATTTCAAAAGGAACTTAACTATCTATAAAAATTCAAATGCATAGTGTTTTTTTCCACAAAAAAGACATCTACTCTTAAATTTTTTGGGAAGGTTTCTCTGATACCAATTATAACACCCTGTTTCTACTCTTCCAGACTCAATGCATAAAAATATTGTATTATTGTTTTTTATAAATGTAACGAAATAATTACAGAACCCTAAACAAGGAAAAACTTTTACTTATCCATATTATGGAGCATTAGACAACACCCGAAATTTATCAGAGTGGAAATGATAATAAAACAACTATCCACTTCGCTTCCATGTGCGCTAACTCCAAAAACGATGACAACTCTAATTAAACTTTTAAGAAACATATGTAAAATAATTTCAAAACAAAGGGTGAGAATTCAATTTCCTAGTAATAATTTTTAAAATTATTTAAAGACATTTTTGAAAATATTTTTTAAAATATAACTTTTAGAAATTAACTTGAATATGATATAAACATAATATTTAAAACACCATTTGAAAAACATAATTAAAATGACATACATTTAAAATAATACACCAATTTTTAAATTACATCTGTACTAAAATTTCATTAAAATTAATTGAGTGATTTTTCTGAAAATAGTGCACAAAATTTTGAAAATAAAATATTGTGTCTTGTGGAAACTAGAAACATTGTAGGCTATCTTGAGCCAACCCATTTGTTGAGGGATTAGGTACACTCCCAAATTCCCTACCATATTTACAGCCTTCAAGTTATGGATTTTCTAAAAACATTTTTGGGATTTCTTTACTTATATATAATTTCAATGGAGATTGATTTTGAAATGTGTCACTACGTTAAAATAGAAATTAAACTTACATTAGTATGTTTATACTTAAATATATAAACATCAATTTTATTTCACTATCGTGTTTGGTTCTGAAAAAAACTCAGTCAACGTAGACTTTTCATAATCATCGATGTACCAATTCTTTTCAGAAATACTAGATTCAATATTTTTATAACATGAACCATTTTAGAAACTAAATATTGAATAAAAAAATTGCAATGACGTAGATTTTTTGTTTAATTATGTTGGAAATAATGAATTTATAAAATAATAACAGTTGAAAACATATAAATTTTTTCATCATTAAAAAAATGACCATAATCAATTGTTTATTATTTGATGTAAAAAAATTATAAATTTATCTATTTCAAGGATTTATATATACATACATAAATTTTATAGATTTTAACTCTAAGTATATATATATAATTATACACGTTATTTGAAGTCAATGTTGATATCGAATAAATCATTTTTTATGTATATATTTGAATAATATGTACCCATGTATTATAGACCCATGTATGATACATGATTTAATCGACATGTGTGAAATAAAAAACACTTCAATATATATATATATATATATCATGAATAAAAATAAGAATTATATATCAAAATAACTAACAATTTACATTATTACTAATTGAATTCATGAAATGTAATCTTCAAATTAATAAACATAGAATAATAATACATATATAATTAGAAAATATTAAAACCAACATTCTTGAAGTTTAGGATTAATACCCATATATATATATATGGATTTTAAAAATCGAAAATAAATGATTTTAAATAATCACCTTACGATGAAAGAATTATAGTTTTAAAAACATGTTATTTATTATATGAATATAAATGTAATCTTCAATTGATAAATAAAACTACATATTTAAAATATTTCTTCTTGAAATATATTATAAATATACCTTTCATAAATAAACATTCTGTTTAATAAATATTTGAAAATTAGATAATTTTATATTACTAATTGAGTAGTCTAAATTTGTAACAGATAAAAATAAATATTTTATTACAAAACATAAAATAGATATTATAATCTTCAAATAAATAACAAACATCACTTATGTATAACCAAAAAAATTTAAATAATAGTTTTAAAATAAACTAACTAATTATATCTTACTAATAATTTTGAAATAGATAAATTTGAAAGTGAAATAAAATTATCCCTTACCAAATTCTTATGAAGATGATCCCCCTGGGCATATTCTTCTTCCTACTCTCATTGCCCTCACTAAAAATCTCACACACTCAAAATTGGAATGAAAATCAAAGGCTACTATTCTACCTTAATTATTCTACCATACCATCTTTTCTAACTAGACAACCTCTCTAGAAACATATTCATAAAAGATGGTCCACAAACTAAATTGCCTATTTCTCCCAACTGAGGCTTTTATTTATAGATGCTATATCAGAGAAAAAATATTATAAAAAATCTAATTATGTGGTTCAGATTACATGCTTCATGGACAAGCGGGATATATAATATATATATATATATACAAACTCCTCAAATAAATTCATGTTGAAATACAATTTATTTGATAAAAAAATAATTAATATTATTGACAAAGAATTTGACTTTAAAATATTTAGAGACAAGGAAAAGAATTTAATGAAAGAAACTTACTGTAATCTTTAAAAAAATTCATGAAAGTGACTTGAAACTGAATTTGACAAAACATGGTGTATGAAAATTTTAAAATAATCTAGGTTGAATGAAAATGTTGACATAAGGTTCAGTTCATTAATTGTTCAAAAATAACGAAGGATGGAATTGACATCTTAGATACAGATTGAAATAGATGAAAAAAATTAAATCAAAACATGGATATCTGATATGATTCGTGTATCAAAATAAAATAAACTAATCTTAATTTTCTAACTGGATTTCATGAAAAAAAATGTAAAAGATCTTTTTTTGAATATCAATTTTGAATCACCTTTGGTGGTCAAGATCTTGTTAGTGATGCTCAATGCCTTAATTTCATTGTTTCATCGTGATCAAACTTTCTCATTGCAACTCTAATTTTAAGGGCGATGACCTTCATACATGAAATTAGATCTGGATCTGGATTCCACAATTATTGCACTGCTATTCTCGGATTCAACATCTGCCATAGAAGAACCCGACACCTCAGGACTCGCAACCTTAACCTTGATTCTTGAAAAATAATGGCGCTCAACTTCATCTGGACTTCACCCAAAACCTGATGGTTCCCCATGATTCGACCTCAAAAACCCTAAAACATGATTCTTCATTTCATTTTTTTTATATTATGTTTCACCATTTGTATATATATATATAAATATATATAGTAAAACAATATAAAAAATAGGTTTAAATATTAATACTCATATTATTTAGTTAACTTGGTAAATTTAATATTCATAAAAAGACATTAATTATAATCATATATATATATATATATATATTGTATAAATTTTTTTAATTCTAAATAATAAATTGAGATATAATTCATAATTTTTAATGAAAATAATTTTTTTTAATTTATAAATTATCACTTTTATGTTTAAGTTTTTTTTTAATTTCATTGTTATAGCTACTCATATTTTATTTGTCAAAATAGTTTGTATTATATAATATTAAATTTATTAAACAAATTTCACTATGTAAATAATATTATAAAACATTAATCAAAATTTATAATTTCAAACTCATAATTATATTTATATAAATATATATAAATAAATATATATATATATATATCATATTTTATGAAAATAAAACTATGTAAATTTTATAATAACATAATTATTAGCATATATTAAAATGTTAACATTAATAGTGAAAATATATACGTAACATAATTCAATCAATATAGTAGAAAATTAATTTAAAATATTTGATTAAATATTCTCTTTAAGAAAATATCTTCTTTCAAATGAAAAAAGATGTAACAATTTTAATTAAATTAGATAAAATACTTCATTTGTGGTTATCATTTTCCAAAAAAAAATATAATAATTACATTAATATATTGTTTTAACTACAAATTAGTCCATTTATTATTTTATTTATTCTAGTTATGAGATTTTATGGTCTCTTACAAAATGTTGGTCAATATTGAATGTGTTCTTCCACACTACCTTCTATGTATTTCATGATTTTACAAATATCAAAATTTCTCATGTTTCATCACCTATATTGATGCAGCTACTAATTCAACTACTGATTCCACCATAACACTCAGATTTAGTTTTGACTAATCTTGATCCATCATTGATGGCCATATTCTAGCCACCTATGGAAATGATATTGCCTCATGTTTCACTGAATCATCAAAAAAATGAGAAAACCCTCAACATGGAAACATAAAGTCTAACACCAATCTTCTGTCATCGACATAAATACACTATCACACCTCTTATCCCAATATTGAACCAATGGTATGATCCACCTTTTCATAGATATATTTTTCAAAAATTATTTTCTATGTATATTTATACCATTGTTAATATTTAATTATCGAAGATTAAATTTTGAAGAACAAGGCGAGATGATCCTAAAACATAAGATTGAGAAACAAATATTGGCAATTGTTTAATATGTATTTTAACTATCACTGAATAATTAATTAATAATTGTGGATAATCATGGTTAAAAAAATTATACCGTATTCAAAAAATTATCTATGAATTAATTTTTCAAATAATTAATTCACACTCTCAATGATGAAAATACAAAAGGGTATTAACTAAATAAAACAATCATCTTACCTCAATTGATGGATAATTGGTTATGAATTTTTCAAAATTGTTTTTATTTTTGGGAAGAAATAACTCTATTTTTTAACATTTTCTCACATGAGAAACCATGACTAAATTGATTTTAGTTTTTTATGGTCTCCATTAAACTCCCTGATTAAACTCGAAGATTCCCATTATGGCGTATCTCTAAATATCCTCTAGGTGTATGCATAAAAATATTTATATCTTCATAATGGGGTATTAAAATAATGTTTTATTTGATTTTTCATTAATTATATAATAAATTAATTAAACCATTTATTTCATTTATTTTATCTACTATCCACTAACGACTACTCATTAAGTAATACACATGAAAATAATAAAATCTATGTTGTGTCTAGGGTAAAACCAACATTATATATTTAAGGGTTCTCTTAATATTCTCATATATGAAATTGTTAAGATGATAAACCATTATTACTAAAATATAGTGCATTCATTATATGTAATATTTAATATTTTTTATATATTGATGTTGAGGTTTCAAAGGCCCCAAAATCCAACTTCAACTCCACACCCAACTATGAATATATTCTTTAAAATATTATAGTCTATTATATGGAAAAAATATATTCATAACAGTAATGTAAGAACATAGTGGTTGTATGACAATCTAAGATATCGTAAGAATCAATAGATCATTCCCAATATACATGATAATGAACAACATAACCAACGTTTTTTTTAATATTGATTATTATTTATCAAAGCGAAAATATATGTTATTTTTAAACATTAATTTATAATAAATTTAATAGCATGTAGACATACATCAGTATTGAGTTTTTTCACTGATATGAGTATTAATATTATGATAAAATTTTGGTTCTATTTCAATTTCTTTTATGTGAACCAAAAGTATATCCCCTGTAGTGGTGATCCACACATGCTCATTTGATAGTCAAATTTCATTGATGGAACTTTGGTTGTTGGTATGGCAGTACCGGTCATCTTGTATCACTCACGTGATCACAATATAATCCTTAATGGTTAATGGAATCTCTTTTTATCTATCTATCTTTAGATAAAATAAATGATTAAGATATAATATTTCAATGAAAATAGAACACCCAAGAGATGTAATTATTAAGATAGAAATATCTAGTGAGAATTATATTGTACACAATGATCAACCACTCATAATTCTCAAATTTATCTATTTATAGGCCCAAGTTTAGGGTTTCATATTAATAAATTATATAAAAGTCTATAATTATATGTTAATCCCAAATAAAACATCATGTCACATATAATAGTATCATTTTTTATATCATGATGTTCACTAATCCATGCAGAGATACGAATTATTTACACTCTGGTAAATAAATATTTATCACCAGACCAATTATAGGGCCCACTCTTCCTCATTTTTATTTATGGAATTCTAGAATAAATATCATAAATAAATTTTATGTCCAGTGTTTGATAAATAAAGTCTTTACTTAAACATGGTATTAATTAAATAAATTTTTAAATAATCTATAAATATTTATTGTCAACTAAATAAAAAAGAAATAAATATTATACATTCAATAAAGAAATAAATATAATATTCACAACATAGTGACTATAATATTTATTTTTCTATTCTTTAATTGAAATAATTATTTTCTAATGAAAATATAATTATTATTACCTTGGGAATAAAAAAGTGATAAATTAATATTATATATTTACATAGTTATATAATTACCATACAGCAGTTATTTATTTAATATTTGGGATCATTTAATAAATTCTAAATAAATATTAAATCTTAGTGTGGAGAGTAATAATTATTCCAACTATTAAATATAATATTTGATTGATATGAAAAAATGCAATCTTTGAGACCCTCTATGCCTCTTCCATAGTGGCATTGGGTAGAATTTCTTAAATTTGAGGATTATTATCTAGTAATTGGAAAATTCAAAATTTTAAGAAGAAGATGTGTTTTAAGGAAAAAAACCACATGCATGTGGGATTTTGTGTTCAAGAACCAATAATTTTTAATTAGGATTATATGTAAGTTAAACAATTTAAATATTCAGTTGTGAAAAGTGTTTTTTCTTGTATCTATTCTTTTTTGGTTTTTAACATCGGTTACCTCATGATTTTACTATAAGAAAAATATTAAATTTTTTTTCATGTTGTTTAATATTAAAGGAAATTTTAAATGTTACAAATTTTTATGTGTATTTTCATGTGTGTTTTGAAAAAAATGACATCAAACACTATTTATAACATCAATTATTTCATAAAATATATGTTATATATATAATCTTGGTTATCATATTAATGATGTTATATAAGCTCTACAACCCACCTTATAAACCTACACAAATGTGCATAATTGGAGTTACTTTCCTATCTATTTTCTAAAAATCAACATGAAACCCCATTTAAAACATTATTTTGTCCCCAAAACCAATGTTATAAATTATAAATTACATCAGTTTTGAGAAAAAAGAGATGATAAATATTCTCTTTAAAAATTTATTTTGATTATAATATATATATTGTAAAATATAATTTTATTTAAAAAATTAAATTATATTTTTTCCATAATACCATATGTACAACAAGAGATCATAATAAAAAAATTATGCTACTAAAACTAGAAAATAACATCACAAAAGAGAACCATATTAATTTTAAAATGTATATTAATTATAAATTAAAAAAATTGAATTGAAGAATAATATTCCCATTATCATTGTATGTTTCTTAGATCATCTTTATAAAAAGGTTAAGTGTCATAAAAATCAGAAAATTTAAATGAAATCAATGACCATGTAATTTGAATATAATGATTGAAAATGGAAAGTAAATCATTATAAAAAAATCAAACCCTCTTGAATTCTACAAGTGTCTTGGTTGTAGTTATTTCATACATAAATCATAGAACATAGTATCCAAATTAATTTACATCTTATTTGTGTGAAAATGTTTTTAAAAAACTATTTCAATTAAAAAAAAATTATGTATTTATATCCAAAATATAGTAATTATAAAAGAGAATTAACCAGTGATTTTACATATTCAATATTTATGCTATGATTTTTTTTTATATTTTTATGTAATCCCATTCTATATTTGAAAAAAGTATTTATAAAATTAATTTAAATGTAGTTAGAATATATAAAATTAGTAAAATATTCTAACGTATGTGTTCAAAAATTCTTAAAAGTATCTCTATATCCCTATGGATGGATTAATGATAGTACAATGACTTCTCCATTTGAAAAAAATAACCCAACATCCAATGGACACTAATTTAAAAAATATATAATGTCATTGGTTATTGATTTAGGGGATATTACACTTAATGAATTATATTTTCTATACCTTTGAAGATAAGGAACCATCTAACATTGAGTTTCATTATTCTCAAATAATTCAACATTATAAACTTTTCTTTCTATATCACACATTTTATTTTCTATAGGTGATATAAATTTTGTTTCCATAAATCCATATACTATTGTACTATCATGTTGTAAGAAAATTCTATGAAGATACCTAATAAAAAATAAATATAACTATTAAATTTAAAAATATTAATAAATGTGAATGATATATGATAATAAAATTTTGAGGAATATATTTTCATCTTGTTGATTCCCAACTCATACCCACTTACAAGCTCCATGGTATCAATATTTAAATGCATCATATTGACTTCATGTTCAAAAATTACATAAACTATTGGATTTCCATGAAAATCTAACAAAAAAATTTATTATGTTGATAATTTATCAAGTGTAGAATAAGTTTTATTTGAATACATAAAAACAAATAATTTTTATTATATATAAACTATGTATTTACCTTTAAATTATTCTTTTATAAAGTAGAATAATATATAAATTTTGAAATGTTAAAAAAATCAATAAAAATATGAAATAAATTATATAATATACACAAACATCAATTTTAATTTTTGGAAATAATTTGGATGAAAAATCTAAAAAAGGGTTGATACTTTGTCCAATAGTCGGTTACTCAACTATAAGAAATGGTTTTCTTTCTCACCTATTTATAATATCATGTATAGTGTCTTTAAGATTATATTTCTCAATTTGTTGATGATGAATAGTAACCCCAATACAATATATAATCCCATTATAAATAATATGGTGTTGGGGATCCTCAACATATTGATTAAAATAAATAGTAAAATGTATAAGAGGAGGAGTTGGATTTGGATAATTATGTAGAGGTAGAGGTGTGGGTACTACAAGTGAAGGTGGATGAGTGGGTTTAGTATCCTGAGAGAGTATTTTCATTTATGTAAACATCAATTTTACCAAATCTCTAATGTTTTCCATTATAGTATCACCCAAATCTTGAATGTTTTCTTCTAAAGATTATATTTTTCTTTAATATATATCTTTTAATTAAAATCATCAAAATGAAAAAAACACTTCTCTTGCCATTACACTTGATGTGCATCCTCATACACAACCTAAGTGTTCAGTATTTCCTAATTCAGTAGCTATAATATCCTTCTACCCTTAACTATATGGTCCCTTGTGTGCTTTTCTCCTAACGGGATTCTGGAATTTAATATTTTGAAAAATCAGTCATGGAAGAATTTATATAAATAATTGATCTACAATAAATATTGAAAATAAATTATATACATTCTTACAATCCTCTCTATTTATACCCTTAAATATTTTATAATATATTTTTCACATATTCCCATTTAGGACCTCTTAGAATTTTCATATTTAGTTAGGGGAATGAGGGTCAACCTCTAAAGATCTGGAAGACTCACCTATAAGATTTTGAAATATTTTAGCTGTCATTTATTCTTTTAAAAACATATATTTCTATGAGATATAGTATGAGGGTTTAAATTTTTGGATTATACGAATTGATGATATCTGTTTTTTTATTAATTTAGAATAAAATTAACACTGATATGATCAAAAATATAAATAAACTTCTAAAATATAACATTATACATACCAAAAAGGACATTTTACATCTAATTTAAATAAACCTCTTCCATTAATGTTATTCTATAAATAGATATATATAACATGGATTTTGATTTTTTTTTATTCCAAATACTGAAATTTGATGTGATGGTTGATTTAAAATCTTTGCATATCCAAGAATGAAATCCTACACATTACCTCTGAACTCCTTGTATGATCTGAACGTAGTAGAAGCATAGTGGTTGGGGGGCCCACCTTTTCTTTTTCTGTAATCAATGTCCAATTTGGGATCAATACAACAACGAATACCACTATCCACATATTAAAATCAAATATTTTTAGAAAGAGAAGAAAAGTGTAGAATTCATGAAATAGGATCTTTCACATCATGTTTATAATTAATTTATTAATTTCTGAAGACGTTAAATACATGGGTCTTTGGTAATTTCTTCATTGAGGATCGTTGATCATCCAGAATGAATCACCCTGATTTTTTCCTCAACAATTACAAGGACCCAAAGTAGAATCCCTCTAGTGGTGATCTACAGGTGCTCCAACTGTCTCCAAACAATGCAACTGGTTCTCTAGGTGCGAGTGCGGTGAAGCTAATGTCTTGTGTCGATCATTATTTATCACCCGTTCTTTAGCCTTTAAGAACATATCTCCTTCATGAGAGGGAGATATGAGACGAGTCAAGAGAGAATTTTTTTGGCTCAACAATTCACAATTCATCTAGGTATGGTACAATAGACGTACCTCTCATTTAATTGACATGGGGTTTGAGTTGTAATATTTAAAAATGAAACAGAAATTATATGCAATTATAACTATTAGAGATAACCCATGAACCATAATAACTATAACAGCACCATTATTTGTGGTGTGCGAACATGGGAAAATGGAACCATAAATGAAATCCCATGCCACATAATGATCACAATATTATTAATATTTCTTGTTCCAATCGGATAAACATTATTTAATGAATTGTAAATAATTAATTTATCAACAGACATTGCCTTCGTTCATTCGAACTCATATTTCATTTATTGAACACACATGGAAAATATTTTATTAAATTAAATAAATATTTTTATTTACAAACTAGTAAATAAATATTTATTAAATGTTAAATAAATTAAATAATAATGTTTTAAAGGTAATCTAATGAATATATATTTACCTAATTTATGTGACTAATTTTAAATGAAAAAAAAATATTCCTAGATATTGATAATAATATTAATTCCATTAATTAAATTCAAATATAATTTAATTGGGACCACTAGAAACACTTAGTGTGTGACCCTCTAGGAATCCTTATTATTAGAATTATGTGCTCTTGACTAAATTCATAGACTAGTTTCTACCAATGAGTCAAGGCACCATAGAGAAAAAAATTAAATTCCAAATGACAACATCCATATACGAGTGCTCACTGTGTAATATAATACATGTGTCACAATATATCATGGAGACTGTTTCATGATAGTGTCATTAACCTATATGATTGATACATCATTCTTTGACTACCAAAAATGAACTCATCATTACACTATGTCCAATGAATTTAGGGTGAATAATTTATATTAATCAAAGGGTCGAGATATCAAATTCAATAAATGGAAGAAAAAATCCTTCCATGACTAATCAATTAATAATATTTCATCCGTGACGCACCCAATGTACCCTACTTCCCAACAACATATGGCCTTATGTTTCTCATCAATAAATCAAAGTGTGCAAGTCATAATTCATATTAATGATAATATTAATTTATAAGGACCATTACACACACTTAGAGATAGGAAAATCAGATGATACCAAAACATGCTACATTTTTATAGGTAGGGGTATTCTCATACTCTCCCATATTATAGATTGCTAAGTGATAACATAATGAGAAGAAGTCTCGTTTTCTTATTATTACTCACACCTGATGGTATATAAAATATGTGTCTCATCATTTTAATTTATCCAGCCGTAGAACTATATTTAATAATTATTTCATATCACATAAAGGCTCTCATCATAGTGGGGAACTATTATGAGCTTATTAATGTGACAAATACTCTAGGAAATTATTAAATTATAGCTATGAAGAATAAGAAACAATATGTAATAAGATGTTTAATATTTAAATACATTAAATATTCATGTAATCAAAGTATAGACACTTGGTTATAGGACACCAACTCCAAAAAAACATAAACTTGGACTAGAGATAAGTACATATGACTTTTAGTCCACTAGACCTCACATGATGATTATGATTCTTTTGATTCAAGGCTTTAGTCATGGGGTCCACCACATTGTCTTCCCTTGAAGTACTGCTCACTACAACTTCAACTCTTAGGGAAAAGTCCCCTAAGAGATGATACTTCTAATGTATGTTCTTCATTTGCTGATGTGGCCTTGGATCTTTTGTGAAATCCACTGTTACAGTATAATCACAATAGAGTGTGATGAAATATTTACTACTAGAAAACACATCCATCTCTTAGATGAATCTCTACATCCAATATTTTTTCTTTTATCTTCCTCAAAATATTCAATATACTTGGACTCTACTTTAGAATCTATGACCACACCTTATGTTGAGCTCTTCGTGCTCACAAAACCTCCATTAAAAGTGAAGATGTATTCTGTTTGTGAATTCATGTTTTCATGATATGTCTGGAAACTTGAATCTTCATATCTAATGATTCCTTGTTCAATATCTCTTCTATAAACTAAAAAAAATCATTAGAATGCCTCAGATACTTATGGATAGTCATTAATTCTATCAAATGGTGGTCAGCTAGATCATATATATATCTTTCTACTGCGCTCAATGAAAAGGTGACTCCTAGACTAGTATATAGAATAACAAACATACCTGAACCAATCATTGATGTGTATGAAATAATTCCCATTCTCTTTCTATCATCATGCATATAATGACACAATTTTTAGGAAAAATTAATTCCATGTGACACTTGCAAAAATCCCCACGTGGATTGTTTCAATACAGAATCTCGTCAATATCATGTCAATGTATGTACTTTGAATTAGGCCCAAAAATTGCTTAGATCTATCATAATAGATTTTTATCCCAAGAATATACGCTGCCTCACCCAAGTCATTCATGGGGAAGAATTTATTCAACTATTCCTTAATAGACTTTAAGACTATTATTACATTTCCCATATGTAATATGTCATCAACAAATGCTATAAAGAAAATGACAGCACTCTCACTAACCCATTTGTAGACACAGGGATCACATGAATACTTTATAAAACCAAATTTTGTTAGGGATTCATCAAAATGAATGTTCCATGACCTGGATTCTTACTTTAATCCATAAATCTATTTTTGAAACTTTCATATCCTAATGGCATCATTTGGAGTAACAAATCCTTCTTGTTGTGTCATGTAGACATCTTCCTGAAGGTTCCCATTATGAAATTTTTTTTTGACGTCCATTTTCAAAATATCATAGTCTTGGTAAGAGGAAATGGAGAGTATAATTATAATGGATTTGAGCATTGAAACTGGTGAAAAGGTTTATTCATAGTAAATTCCTAAATTCTATTTAAACCATATTACCACTATTCATGGACTATAGGTACAGACTTATCCTTCCATGTCTAGATTCTTCTTGAATACTAATTTTCCACAAATAGGATTTACATATACTATAGGATATACCAAAATCCAGACCTGTTTTTGGTATATAGAATCCATTTCATAATTCCTAGCATCATGACACTTGTCAAAGTATATGCCATTTATTAATTCTTTATAGTTAATAGGATCATTATTATCAACTAATAATGGGTCACGATCATCAATAACTAGAAAAACATATTATTCTGGATCTCTAACCTCCCCTTATACTCCTATATAGAACTTGTGTCTCTGGAATAGATCACGCTTCCACGGGGATTTGTTGAATCTTATTCTATAAAAACTCTTGTGTACCTTGAGCCTCAACTTCATCGAAGTGTATCTCACTCCCACTATCTCTTTTGGAGATATTCTCCCTCTTAAAAAATTTGGCATGTCGTTCCACTATAAACCTTTTTTCTGAGGGTTGTATAGGTAATATCCCATTTTTTTGTGTTAGTGTATAATGGTACACCTTGTGCCTCGGGGTGAAAGATTGTTACCTGAAGAGGACTTAAAAAATGAATCACTTCCCCACACATGTAAATTTGATAACATGGAATTTATTTTTATCCAATGATTGTATGTAATACCATTTATCATTTTAGTTGGTACATGGTATAGTATTTGTGATACTATTTATAACTAATATGCCCAAAAGTATAATGGATTACTTGCATGACTCATCATTAATCTCACCACGTCCAACAGGGTGTCATTCCTCCTTTCGCATACACAATTCCACTAGGATGTGTAAAGAGGAGTGAGTAAGGATACAATCCAAAACTCCCATAAGTAATCAATAAAGTCTTGATTAAGATATTCTCCACCTCAGTATGAGAATATATTTTTATTCTTCTTTCCATAAGGGTTCACAAATTCATTCTAGTATTCTATGAACATATCAAAATAATCCGGAATATACCTCATTAAGTTGATATATCCATATGAACATAAATCATCAGTTAATGTTATGAACTATTAGTACCCACTCCTTTATTCAACTATAAATTATCCACACACATTGGTATGAACCAATTCAAGAATCTTTATGGCCCTTTCACCTTTCCCACGGTATGCGTCTTTGGTTATTTTTCATTATAAACATGTGTGACATACACCAAATTGTTTTAGTTTGAATGAATGTAAATATAAATCTTGATGTAACTTTGTTAATAATTTCTCATTTAAATGACCTAACTAGTAATGATAATGTTGGGTGTGGTTTGAGTCATCTGATGTAGCATTATTATTTATTGCCATTACATGGTTTGTGTAATGAAACACATAATGACCGTTATATAAATGTGCCTTACCAAAAACAATTCTATCTTTAAAATAGAAGAAGCATTTATTTGAGAACATGAAAATAAATCCATTTGCATCTTGTATTTATATTGAAATAATGTTTTTTGTTACATAAGGAACGTAATAACAACCTTTTAATATCAAGATCATCCCAATCAGAACCGTGAGGTAATGGTCCTTGATAGCTACAACAGCAAGTCTAGCTCTGTTTTTTACTCCTAGATCTCCATCCCCACTATCAATATTCTTGAATCAACTTGGTTCTTGTATTTGGATACATATGTAATAATCGTAGGCTTTATCTAATACCCAATTTGTAAAAAAAGATAAATTGCACTCGATAAAAAATTCACATGAAGCTTCCCCTTGGTTCTTTAACATGGTGTAGTTTTACTTACAGTGGCCCTTCTTTCCACAAGCAAAACAAATATCTTCTTTCTCCCTTCTATCCCCTTTGATCATTCTTTTCGTGGAAGGGCATGAAGAATCTTTGGGGTTAAATCTCCTTGTCTTTCATTTACTCTTATTCACCATATGGAAAGAAATATTTTCATGCTTCATGTATTTTTCCACATGGTGAAAGAGGATAGGAGTATATGTTAGTGACATATAAATGTTTTTCATATTGAAATTCACAACAAAACTAAAGAAACACAGAGGTAGTGATACGAGAATGAGATCAGTACCCAGTTATTCAGGAAGTGTAAACCCTAGTACCTCTAGGCACTCAATGTATCCAATGAGCTTGACTACTTGTGGCCCAACTAGAGAACCCTATCTAAGATTACTCTGAAAGAGTGCCATGGAGATATCAAATTGTCATTATCTTGATCTTTATTAATAAAGACCATATTGTTTCTCAAGCATGATATAAGAATCTATGTTTTAGTGAGACTTCAAGAGTTCACTAGACATTGAAGATAACATCAAAAATTGAATGTCAACTTCATCATTAATATGATTCTCGTATACTAGGAACATTTCATCACTCACCTGTTAGGGTAGTAAGATCAAGTAATGAGGACTCCAGTGTGTAATATTTATGTTCGTGGTGTAGAATAACCCAAAAGGGTCTAAACAATTCCTAGAATTTATTTTTTGTGAGGATGTTTTCTTTAACATGTATTGATCATAGTGACATTATGGTTTATGATCGTGTAATTTATAATTTACAATTAAAATAGAAGCTAATTAGTACTTTCTCTTTTACATTTATAAGAAATAATGATGTAATTTTATTAATTCTCCCACTATTTTATCAATTACCAATGTACCTCACCATTGAACTCCAATGTCTGGTTTATAATAATTTCTAAGGGAAAGGATCTATATTACCTTTAGCATAACTTTGAAGAGGGTGGGTCAGCTATTTTAAGTTATTAATGTAGGAAGGTCTTTTCCCACTGTGTGCTTGCAGCTCCTGATCCATTCAGTGGACTCCCCAATCCAAAAATCCAAACATGGATTTCCAAAACACTTACCTCCAAATTTACCCCATGTATAGCATGGGAAACTCCTATTGATATAAAATGGTTATGTCAAGCCTAAAATTTTATAAAAGATTCCCATATAAAAGTATGTGTCCCAAAAAGGGTTTGTCAAACACTTAGTTTTATTGAGTCTTTCCCTTAAAAATGTAATTGAAATCATAGTCTGACTTAATATATAATTGGGGGATTTTTATATCTTATTATTAACTTGACTTATTATCATTATCGCATTATTTTTAATATCATGTGGAACTTTCTTAATTGATAAACCATGTATGGATAATGTTTACGCATAATCCTTTTTTATTTTAGTTTCATCTTATATTCTTGTTAATTCATTAATTATGTACTTGTGAAAATACATCCATAATGAACAACCATGAAACTAATAGAAATATGATAACATAAATGGCATGATTATGAGCTCTTCTAATGGTTAGTTTATGTAGAGGTTGATAAACTAACTATTTTCCTAGGTGATAAACACTAGAAACCATTTATGGTTTGTATCTAAAACATTCAAAATGTCCACCTTTGTATCTCCTTGGATTGGTTTCACCCAAACATTATACTTGAACAGCCTTTATATGCTTTGGATATCCATCTATTAAATACAATTTTTAACTCCCATACATGTGAGGGTTAAAAAGTGGGTTTACATAAAATAAACCATGGTCACATAGGCCCAATATATTAATTAGGAGATATGGAATTCAGAACAACAATCTAATTTAAAATAAAATAAAAGGATACTAATCCCAACAATGGTCTGGTCTAGCTCGTGATCATCCATGTACATGCAATGAGTTATGTATTTAAAAAAACTAGAATTCAATTCATTATTCATTCTTATTAATATAATTCGTTCTTGAATCGATTAAATATTGTCTTTAGTTAATTAATCCTTTTATCTTAATCTTTTCTTAAATGTCCCTAAGATTCTCAACCGTAACCTTGGAGGTAACATGATGAACAACCATTAGAAACTACATGATATATGATTCTGAACATTACACGATCATTAATGTTTTATTTATATATAATTAGAAAAAGTACACCGCATGTAGCTCTAACTACACGGTGTGTACTAAATTCACTATATTATTTGAAGAACATTCCTAAGACCTATCATGTGAGGCATACATCAGAAATATCAGATTAGATGAAGTATACAATGGTCTAGATGACATGTTGTCTCTATTTACTGTTACCAGTCAGTTTAACCTTGTATGGGATACACGGTTTGTCTCCTAAACTAAAGGGACTACACTTCGTGTCTTGTGGGCCACATGTCGTGTAATATGCATGTGCACCAGTCTATCCTGGTCAACACATGGAGTAAGAGTTAACTACCCCACATGTCATTAATTCACACGGCTTGAGTAATTGACTAATTTTTTCCAATGCATTGAACACAACAACATGGTGGGTAATCCATATTACATGGCGTGTATGGAAGATTACACGGCATGTAACTCAAAATACATGGTGTGTAAAATCGTGTTACCTAGACATAATTGTTGGGGCATTCTGATGAGATCATCGATTTTATTTTAATCAAAAAATTACTTTTTTATGCTAGATCTCCGAGAAATGAAAAGGGGAATAATAGATCTGGAAATTCATATTACATGAACAATTAAACATGAATTGAAAAACATTATTATTAAATTGTAAATCATCAATGAATTATTTAAATAATTATAAATGATGATATGAACCCTCTGAAACCACATATAGGATCTGGATGTAGTGGAAGCATGGAGGTAGGGAGGGCCCCACTTTTCTTTTTCCATAATCGATGACCAATATGGGATAAAAAAGATGATGAAAGCCGGTATCAACGGATTAAAGTCAATTATTTTGAAAAGGAGAATAAAAGAACTAGATCTGAGAAAGTGTATATTTCATATCATGTTAAAAATTAATTTTTCAATTTCTAATGAAATTAAATACTTGGGTATTCGGTACTCTCTTGGTTGGTGATTGTTTATCATCCGGAATGACCCTTCTGGATTGTCTATGTTGTTCTCACAAGGGTCCAAAGTATAATCCTTATAGTGGTGATATAAACTTGATCCAATGGTCTCTAAACAGTATCCCACGTTTCTAGGTGCTAGCATGAGGAAGAGAATGTCTTGCGTCGATCATTCTTGATCACTCATCGTTTGATCTTTAATCACTTCTCTCATTCTTGAGAGAGAGATATGAGAGGATTCGAGATACAAAATGTTTTGCATATCAATTCTCAATTCACCAGGGTCTAGAACAATATATGTACCTACCTATTAATCGAAATGGGGTTTCAGTAACAATATTTAACTGAAAAAAATCAATTAAATTCAATTATAACAATTATATAAAACATATTCCACATAATAATAATAACATCACCATTATTTTTTGTGTGAAAACATTCACAAAACGAAACCATAAAATAAATCCCATTCCATATAATGGTTAAAATATTATAATTATCTTTTTCTCTAAATGGATAAATATTTTTTACTGACAGATAAATAATTAATTTATCAATGGACACTGTCATGGTCTATTAAAACTCTTCTTCTATTTATTGGACACCTGAATAAAATATTTTTCTCTCTTAAATAAATGTGTTTATTAAAAAACTAGTAAATAAATATTTATTAAATATTCATTAAAATAAATAAATATATTTTATTCAAAATTTAGTGAATATATATTTATCTAATTCATGTGATCATTTTAACATGATGAAATGTATACCTTGGTCTTGAGAATAATATATATTCCATTAACTAAATTCAAATATATTTTATTCGAGACCACCAGAAACAATTTTTTTGTGACCATATAGTATTCTTTCTCATGGTCATTAGGGGGGGATAGCCTAATTTCAAATATTACTATCTATCAATGGGTCAAGGCACCAAATAAAATGAACTTGAAGTCACAACAAAGACATCCACATACAGATGCTCACTATGTAATATAATCTCATTGTCACAACATCTCATCAAGCAGGTTTCATGATAGTATATTCAACCTATATGTTTGATACATCATTTTAGGACTACCATAAATAAAATCATCATTACACAATGGCCATTGAATTTAGGGTGATGGTTATATTTCAATAAAAGGGATGAGGCATAAACATCCATAAATAGAATGGAAAAATCCTTCATCGAACTATCCTTTAATAATATAAGGTACCTGAATAAAACCTTAAATAATCTGGAGTTAAATTGAGAATTCACATTTAGGATCTTTTCAGTTTTAGTGCTTTATAGAATTAGGTCGTAACTATTTAATTTCATCTCAAAAATTACAAATTAGACACACCTACTCTATCTAATTTTTATCACAATAATAAAACTGCTTAAATAAATTATGAGTTCTTTTCTTGATATAAATCTTATTGAATACATCCTTTATCTTTCCCTTCATTATACCCTATGAAAAACATTTCAAAAACGTGGGATAAGCATGAAATGCTTAGTAAGGGTTATAAAATAAGGAAAGAATCATTAGTCAATCAACATTTAAAAATTAATGAAATCATATTTCTCAATAATAAAACATATTCTCTTTAACATAAATCATGAAATCATAAGATTTATGAATAGCACATAATAATCATAAATCCTAAAGGTAACTTGTTGAATTCGTATCATACTAACATTTTAGAATTCACATAAATATAGGGAGTTACATTTGAAATACCAATTAGAGTATATTCCCTAAATCTATTAAAAGAAATATTAATGTTTACCTATATCTAGTTACCCAATGTATTGGAGGTATATCTCGAGCTCACCTGCCATAGTTTTATCTTAGAACTACCCATATACATAAAAAATTTCCAAGAACCCGAACATAATCATAACACCAAAAACAAGCATAAAATAAAGATAACATTTCCACATTACAATCACAATATAAACATTAAAGATATTAAAAAAGTCAATAATTTATCATAACCATTTCAATACAAAAATATATAAAAAGGGTATTTGGTATTTACATTTCCATTAAAAAACACTACTGCCTGTAGAGGAATCCAAATATCAAATAATGCTTGTTGTGGCACAATGGTTATTGTCAATGCATATGTTAAAAAGAAACATTCTATTTCTTCTTTAGTAAAACTCTATAAAAAACTATTACATTATAATGAAATTAAATGTAAAAATATTTTATACACTGTATAAAATAAATTCGTGTATAAATCAAAATATTCCGCAATGAAAGACGATTGAGACTAAGTCCATTACAATGATCAGATAAATGACTTAAGAATTAATCAATGGGGTGGTTATGTATAAAAAGAGTATATCCAAATAAAGAGAAGTATAAATTAAAAAATAAATATTTAAATAGTTATTCCACCCATATTATTGTCATAATATAAACAACTAAGTATGTGTAAAACCCAATGTGTTTAAATTGAGTTTAGAAATTCCCTTATAAAAAATTGGCACCATAACGACGTCACATAAAACTTCAGAAAATAAGTTGATGAGAGGTAAAAGGGTATCTCATAACTTGGACATAAACATTATAGTAATGAAGATATTTAATATCATATCCCAACATAATAAAATGTAAATTAAAATACATAACATAAAATAAGTCTTTAACTAAAAGAAGAGGGTGAAATGTTCCCTTACCTTGAGTCTGACTCGTCACGCATGTTCCTTGTTCTTCAATAAAATTAAGTTAATTTATAATTGATTAAAAAAATTATGATTAATTATTATTTTTATATCACTTATTACATTGATATAATAATCATATAATTATTCAACTTTATATTGTTTTTTTTCTGATGTTTGGTACTTGAGTCAAAAATGAACTTGTTATAATTACAAACGGTCCATGTGGCCAAAAGTCCATTATCTCCAGAGTTTTATTCATGATTTAGATATCATATATATCTAGTATATAAGTCTTTATATCCTACATATATGTTTTTATAATAGTTCATAACATTTGGATATAATAAATGAAATGCACCGTTTATGGAGACGGTAAGTCGTACGTATGCATGGATGAAACTTTCATTTCATTTTCATATTTAAAGGAATGAAAACATAACGATACATAGACATATTATAATTCCATTAAAATATATATGTTATATATTTTACGTAAGTTCATTAATTCCATCCATTATAAATTCCATGTGTTGCATGAGTGAGTCAAATCACTTTGAGGGGGCGGTAGTCCGCACTTCCTCGAATTAAATTATAGTATTTTCACATTATGGAAAGCATAAAGGTATAATGTAAATGAAAAAATAAAAAATTTAAAAAAAAATCTATAATATATATCATATATAAAAATAGTGTCATCGTAATGGATTTTATGAGTGGCAGTAGGAGATAATTCAACAATCATCATTTCGTGAGGCAGCAGTTAGCCGTCCACAAAAATAGTATGTTCAAAATCTATTAGATGGAGGTGTGTGTGAGTGTAGGTAAAATAATTCTCATAAAAACATAATAATATAATGATGATACTGTTTTTTTATTAAATAATGTAATAAATATATTTTATAGGGTTTGATAATGAAAATAAATTGAAGAAGCTTAAGAGAAGACGTTACCTCAAATCTGGTAACTCCTTTGGATTTAAGCTTAAAGGTCATCTTGAGTTTTTTTTCCCAAGGTAAGGCTTCTAGGAGGAATTTAGGGATGTTGGGAGCTTTTTTGAAAAGATTTTGGTGAGACAAGGGGGATTGAGAAGTGTGAGTAAGGGTTATAGGTGGTGTCCTTTTATAGGAGGGAGGATTGGTACTTTAGGAATGTTTGAAAGAATATTTTATTATGAATTAAATTTAGATTTTAAAAACGTCCATAACCCATTTAATTCAAATTTGATATGATTATTGTTAAAAATAATTTCAACTAGTATTTTTTAGACAATATTTGGTTTCATATTTAACCTTATAATTTAGCTTTATCCCTTAGTTAACTTATTTGACTCTTACCATGTCTTCTGGTATATTCATACTATATGGTTAATATAGTTGTTATAAAATGTAAATAGAACATCAAGTGGTTCATTAATTAAAATTTCAACCTCATCTAATCCCTTTTTTCAAATATTATATTTTAAATACTATAATATCATATAATAAAACAGTATTTTTTTAACTCATTTATGTCAATTTATATACTATTCATATCTGGACTAAAAAATCCATAACAACATGATTATTTCGAACAACCTTCATTAATTAAAATATAACAAGCCATAATAATCCCAAAAATTCTTGGATAACATAAAACGTTTCAAAATAAATTATTTTAATTTTTATAATCTCATTTATTTAAAACAGTCATTAATAAGGTAATCACTAAATCATCATTGTGTCATAAATAAATTTATTTATTTGATGTCTAACAATTATAAATAAAATAACATGTTGTAGGAAATATTTGTATCATTCTATTTACTAATTATAGTAGAATATATCACTTATATAACCACATACAAACATTGTTTCAGTAAAATATATATGTTTATGTTATATTTTCTGTAACTTTAAATTACAAGTAATTTAATGTCATTTTCACACACAAGTGGCTCCATGGGGTCCTAAAATATACCCAAGGATTCACATGGTTAGAAATATCTCATCAAATTGGATTATAAATTGTTTTAGGTTAATTTTATATTAATATAATATTATATTGTTGCACTAATTTACCAGATTTATCCTTTAACCATTGCAAATTAAATATTTACTGAAGTTACTATTCATAAAATCTGAAAAAGATACCAATTTTCAAAATTTAGAAAACCTATTTCTAATTATTTAATAAATTTTCCCAAATTAAAAAGATTCAAGTTTTATAAATTAATTTAAAATAAATTCTCCTTGTCAAAACCAAAAAACATGTTTTTAAGAATGAAAAACCACCAAAAGATTGACATGTGTTTATGTCCATTTTCAAAGTGAAATTACTTACAATGACCAAAATTGGATTAAAATATAAAATTATAATCCAATTCCGCTTTAAAACTAATTAAAATTACAATCTCCATATGTAAATAAATTAGATTAAAAGGTAGTTTTGAATTAAAATGCAGTATTTTTCACTATTCATTACAAAATGAACTTTATCAGAAAAACACCAAAATATCATCCAATGTAAATTTTGATGACCTTCTTCTAAAAAACTTTATTTTTTCAAATATAACATATAAAAGTGAAAAAAAACTATATTTAAAAAGGTTTCTCCAACAAAAGGCTATAAATCGACCTTTTAAATAATATTAAATATTTTCACACTTAAAATCATATTCTTTCTTATTTTAAGCATCTAAAATTTCTTGGATAATTGTAAAAATATTGAACAAACATGTGTAATCATAATTTATAGTTATTTTCATTCAAGGCAATACAATGAATATGCGTTAAATACTATTTAAAAAATTATTATTATTATTTTATTTTTTAGTGTAACTCAAAATTGTGTGAAACATAACTTTTCAAGGATACTCGTTGTTGCGTATTGAATATGCTATCGGAAAAAGTTTCATATTTAACTTAAAATTTATATATTATTCCCAAATATTAATATAAATTAATATGTATTATAATATAAATACATGGGTTGTTACATCCTTTCTCCCTTTTAGAAATTGCATCCTCGCAATTTTTAAATTGATCATGGAAACATCATTGAATGTCCCAAATCATAAAAAGAGTCAATAAAAATATCACTTTAAATGAAATAAAAAGATATAAAAAGGTCACCCAAGACAATCTGTACTGGGGTTCCAGGTAGGTAATCATGGATATGGAAGACAAAACAAACCTTCAAGTTCTTATGGTGAGTGATAGAAAAATGATTAGGAGAAAGTTAACAACCAGAAAACCACAAACATATGATGGGTTAAATGGTGTTTGATTACCTAGTACGAATAGTAAAAAAGAAAAATTATTTTTTTAAGTTTTTTTATTATTTTTGAGTAATTTATTTATTATATTGACTAAAAACATAAGAATATATACTTACATTTCATGTAGAGTTTCATCATTTAATAAATTTCTACCACAAACTCTTCTTTTCTCCAAACAATGAGTATTTAAGGTGACTTTTTCAAACATGAAGTGCTAGAATCAACTTCTATAGAATCATATAATCAAAAAAATATGAACTATATATTTCCATTATCTTTATACTTTATCAAAAACAAAAATGGTTAGTACAAGTCCAGATGATCCCCAAGATCGATAATCCTTTATAGAAAGAAATACAACTCTTAATCTCCAAAATTAAAGAAACAATACCCAATGTTCAAAAAATATAATTCAATAAACAATTATCCTTAAAATTCTTAAAATTAATCCATAATTGGTATAAAACCCTAAATTCTGAAAGATTTATCACATAGTATTCAATGATAAATCTTAACATTTATCTCCAAATAACACTGAATACTCTTAAAGTTGCATACTTAAAAGTAATTAAAGTAGTCACATATTCTCTCTAATAGGTTAATAATTTTCATAAATAACCCAAATATATATAATTCCACAATAAAAACATAGATTATTCAAAAACAAAATCCCACCATTACACCTCAAAGGAAATCCCATAGTGTTCTATTTTCCTTTGGCATATAGTGTTCCCAAAAGAGGGAACGTCTTCCAAAATAACATTTATCACTTAATAACAAAATCACTTACCTACAATAGGGATAACAATCTGATAAATAATATGATCTCAAAATCAATATATTCTTGATCCATAAAATTATTTTAAAATAAATAATTAGTCATACTAATGAGGGACTTCACCTAGTCTACTGGTGGGCGATAAATCCCAGTTACCCTTTGGTTGTGGGTACAATTCTCATAGCTTAGTCCTGTGCAACAGGTTGTCACACTGTCTATGTGTTATCCTTTTTTAAAAACTCTATATTTTTATAACATTCCCAAAAATGAGAAAATTCCTCAAAAATTAACATAACATATTTTAACCACAAATGTTATCTCAAACATCTCATGTTCATCCCAAAAAGTAATAACCTGTAATTGCCACAAATTCAAGGATCATATCAACCCAAATGGTTCTTAATAACTAAATTCATAAAAGAAAAGTCAATTCTTCTTCATTTAGAATTTTCACATAACAAACTACTGGATTACACATTCATGAGAAAAGTATTCCAATGTAACCCTGTCAACAAAGAGAATTAATACTTTTAAACATTTCATCACCCATATATCTAACATAACTCTCGAATTTATAAAATGTATACATCTTAGTCATCCAATATTGTTCTTGACCCCTTACAAATTTTTTCAACTAATTCTATAATTTTTCTTTTTCACAAACAAAATCATGAATCATATCTTAAGATTCAATAATATCAATACATCAACTATAAAATAATTCATACCTTTCATAGTCCATTACCAGTTACCTCACCCTTAATTGGAATGATATTTGGCATTGGAAAACATATATTTGTATGGTACTACTAATCCCATACATAAACCTTCATTGTAGGATATCTATTTGTGTAATAACTTTGTACACTGCATTTAAAACATTAAATTTATCCCATAGAAAGAACTTATTTTCTTTTCCTCAGTTCATCTGGATGTTTCCTTTTACCATGGAAGGTTACTGATTTATTACCTTCGTTAGCACATCTATACCATATTCCCATCCTTTTGAAGTATTTTTCGACGTGTTTATTTCCACATCCATGACACATAGGTTTTTTTAATATACATACCTTTATGATTATTACCTTAACATCCATAGGGATTCATTTCTCGCATATATGATGCCTTATAAAAATCCACATGGTTCACATGGTCAATAATGAATCTAAATAGTTGGTTAATAATAACCTCGTGATTTCTCATTACCACAGCCATTTCATTCAGTTGTTCCTTTTTAAAACCATCACATTTTTCTTCACATTCATTATTACATTGGTACCTGCAAGATCCATCCATTTACTAAATCTAAAATGGTCAGTGTGAGTATATTAGAAAAATAGACATATAATATCCTATTATGAGGGTAAAAACAATGATATACATATTCATGTTTTCTTAAACTCATTCAATATATCTAAAATAAATCTGAATATTTCTAGTATGCTAACCATTATGGTTATTTCACTTATGATTAAATTACACCCTAACGTCTAAAGTTATCTAAATAGACCTCTAATACCAACTATATGGCCCCAACCTTAAACATTACATAATCATTAGTTAATTCAAGAATTTACATTGTGGAAATTTTCAAGTTTATAACTTTTTAGAATTATGTTGTAAGTATTACATTACATCTCAAAAATAACAATCTAGACACTTCTACTCTATCCAATATTTTTCACCATGATAAAACTCTTTAAATGAAACAAGATTTATTTTCTTGAAATAAATATTCTTGGATACATCATTTCTCTTTCCCTTCCATATACCCCATGAAAAAAATTTCAAAAACATGGAATGAGCATAAAAATCACAGGAAGGGTTATAAAATAAGGAATGAAAACATTTGTTCATCAATACATGAAAATCTATGAAATCATACTTACTAGTAATAAAACATAATCTCTTTAACAAATCTCGTGAAATCACATGATTTAGGAATAATGCATAGAAATAAAAAATCATAAATGTAACTTGTGGCATCCATATCATACTTACATTTTTGCATTCACAACCACCAAGGGAGTTACGTTTAGAATGCCAATCATAGTATATTGCCTCAATCCATTACGATAATCATTAATGTTTTCCTCAAACTCGTTTACCAATGTATTAGAGATCTATCTCAGGCTCACCCAACCTAGTTTTATCATGGAACCACCTGTATATGTAAACAATTACAATGAACCATAACATAATCTTAACTCATAAAATTATCATAACAGAAAGATAACATTTCCACAATCCAATCACAATATAACAATTAAAAATATTAACATAATAAATAATTTCTCAAAACCTATTTTAATACCAAAATACATAAAAATCATATTTTTTATTTACTTTTCCTTTTAAAAAACTATTTCTTATAGAGGAATCCAAATATCAAATAATTCTCGCGACGGGGGAAAGTTCATTCTCACCGTGTACCTTAAAAAAAATAATTCATTTTATTATTTAGTAATACTCTTCATAAAACAAAATATTTCTTTTGAATGAATTAAAAGTCAAAATGGTTTATATAATATATAAAATAATGTTGTGTATCAATCAAAATGTGTCTCAATAAATAGATATTGAGACGAAGTCCCTTATAATGATCATATAAATGACGTAAGAATTTATCAATGGGATGATTATGTGTAGAAATAATAAATCAACACAAATTAAAGTTGAAATTAAATCATAAATATATAAATATTTATTTCACATATAATCATGGCATAATATAATCAATAAACTATTATTAAAATCTAATGAGTGGAAATTGAGTTTAGAAATTCCCTTACAAAAATTCTACAGCCTATCGACATTACATATAAATTCAGAAAATGAGTTGATGAGAGTCAAAGGGGTCTCTCATCACGTGAAAATAAATTTTATAGTAATTAGAATATATAATAATATATCCCAACATAATAAAATGGAAATTAAAATACATAACATAAAATAAATATTTGGCTAAAAGAGGAGGGTGAAAGGCTCCCTTACCTTGATTCTGAATCGTCCTGCATGTTCCTTGTTCTTCTGGAAAAAATAATCATTAGTTAATTTCTACTAGATTCAGAACCTTTTTCAAGTATTTTATTACATTTATATCACTTATTTCATTTCTATAACAATAATATTGTTATTTAATTTCATATCAGTCGTTTTGTCGATATTCGGTACTTGAGTCAAAAAAGAACTTATTATAATTACAAATTGTACATCTGATCAGAAGTCCATTATCTCTAAAATTGTATTCATGATATAATTTTCATATATATAAAGTATGTATGTATTTATATCCAGTATATGTTTATTTATAATAATACATAACATTTGCATATAGTAAATGAAATGCACCATTCATTAAGAGGTTAAGCCGAACATACACATAAACACTACTTTCGTTTTTTAATATGTAAAGGAATGAATACTAAATGATACATAGGTATATTATTATTATATTATAATATATATTTTATATATGTTACATATATTAAGTAATTTTATTTTTTATACATTATATGTATATCATGAATGAGTCATATCACTTTGACAGAGCTGTAGTCTGCACTTCTTCAAATGAAATTATCATATTTACGTATTATGGAAAGCATAAAGGTATGATGTAAATAAAAAATAAACAAGAATAAAGAAAATATTAATATAATATATATCATATATAAATATTGTTCCATCATAATGACCACTATGAGAGGTAGTAGGAGATAACTAAACAATCTTCATTTCATGAGAAAGTAGTTTTTCATCCACAAAAACAGTATGTTCTAAATCAATTAGAAGAAGGTGTGTGTGAAATTAGGTCTAATACATACCATTAAAACATCCTAGTAAACATATTATACTATTTTTGTTATAAATGAATGTATTATATATATATTAGGGGGTTGGAGAAGGAAAATAAATGGAAGAAGCTTGAGAGAAGACATTACCTCAAATCCAGTAACTCCTTTTGATTAAAGCTAAAAGGCCTTCTTGACTTGCCTTGTTACCAAGGTAAGGATTATATAATTAATATAGGTATGTTGGGAGCTTATTTTGGAATATGTTTGGTGATTCAAGGGGCCTTGAGAGGTGTGAGTAAGGGATAGAGTTGGTGTCCTATTATAAGAGGGTGGAAAGGTACTTTAGAAAATTTTGAAACATTATTTTATTATAAACTGACTTTCTATTTTCAAAAGGTCCAAAACACATTTAATTAGAATATTATGGGATTATAATTCTAAATCCTCTCAACCAATATTTTTTAGACAATTTTTTGTTTCAAATTTCACCATATTATTTCGCTTTAACCCTTAGTTAACTTATTGGACTCTTAATATGTCTTCTTGTATATTCATACTATATGGTTAATATAGTTAGTAAAATATTCAAATAGAACCTCAAGTGATTTATTAATGACTTTTTCAACTTTACATAAGTAATTTGGAAGAATATTTTATTTTTAAGAAAATTATATCATTTAATAAAATAATATATTTATTTAAAACTCATTTATGTCAATTTATATACTATTAATATCGTGACTTTTAAAAATCCATAAGATCTTGATTATTTCGAAAAAACTACATTAAATTAAAATATAACAAGTCATAATTATCCCTAAAATTAGTGGATATCTTAAATACTTTATGAATAAATTTATTTTAATTTTTATAATCTCATTTATGTAAAACAACCATTAATAAGGTAATCACTACATCATCATTGTGTCAAAAATAAATTTATTTATTTGATGTCTAAAAATTATAAATAAAATACCATGTTTTATAGAATATATTTATATTTATAATGAATATTTATAGTCGAATATATATTTTATATAACTATATATAAATATTTTTTACTAAAATATATATGTTTATGTGGTATTTTCCTTAACTATAAATTAAAAGTAATTAAGTGTCATTTTCACACACAAGTGGTTCCATGGGGTCCTAAAATCAACGCAAGGATTCCCATGATCTGAAATATATCATTTAATAGGATTTGTACATGTGTTACAGTAATTTAATATTGTTATAATATTATTTTTACCCTTATTTACTATATTTACCCTTTAACCATGGTAAATAAAATATTTGCTAAAGTTACTATTCATAATGTATAAAAACAAAATTTATCTATTTACACAATTCAGACCTACTGATTCAAAATATGGAATTAATTTCTCCAATTTAAAACAAATAAGTTACAAAAATTAATTTAAAATTAATTCTTGTTGTCAAAATTAATAAGCGTGTTTTTAAGAAGTAAAAAACTACCAAAAGAATGACCTGTGTTTATATCAAATTTAAAAGTGAAATTACTTAAAATGACCAACATTGTATTAAATGATAAAAATATAATTCAATTAAATTTTAAAACCAATTAAATATATAATATAACTACATAAAGAAATTAGATTAAAAGGAAGTTTTGAAATAAAATTCAGTATTTTCGCTATTCATTAAAAAATGAAATTTATCCAAAATTTCTTCAAAAGTAAATTTTGATGTCTCACTTATAAAGAATAATTTTATTTTGTTAAATAAAACATATTAATGTGACACAAACTATATTTAAAAAAGCTTCACCATCAATAGGTAGTAAATCGACCTTTTAAAGAATATTAAAGTATTTCATGCTTAAAATCAGATTCATTCTTATTTTAAGACTCTATAATTTATTGGATAAATTTAAAATATTTAACATAAAAGTTTAATAATAATTTATTTAGTTATGTTTATTCCTTGAAATACAACGGCTAAGTTTTAACTATAATTTATAATATTATTATTTTATTTTATTTTTTAGTATTACTCAAAGTTGTGTGCAACATAATATTTCAATAAAACTTGTTGTTTCCTATTGATTTTGATTTTGAAAAATGTTTCCTATTTGACATAAAATTAATATCTTATTCATAAATATTAATAGAGGTGAAAAAAGTAATATTATATACATACCTGGGCCGTTACAAATAACATGTCATTCGTTATGCACCCAATGTACCCCTACTTCCCGCCAACATATGGCCTAATAGTTTTTGTTTGTAAATAAGAGAGTTTGAGTCGTCAAAATAATATTAATGTTTAAGGACCATTATACATGTTCAAAGATAAGAATATCTAATGACACAATACAATGAGGAATTCTTACTAGCGGTTCTGTTCTCGTAATCTCCCATCTTAGTGATTACCAAGTGATAAATTAATGAGAAGAAGTCTCATCCACTTATGAGTACTATAACCTGATAGTTTGTATAATATTTTTCCCATCATATAATTTCATCCATCTGCAGAACTATATTTAAGAATATTTTCATAACACTTCATGGTTCTCATCATAGCATGGATTAGCTATAACCTTATTAATTCAAAAAATTATCATGGACATTATTACATTATAGTCTTTTAGAATATTGAACAACATGTAATAAGATGTTTAATATTTAAATACAGTAAATATTCATGTAATTAAATTACAAAAGGTTGGTTCTAGGATAAAAACATTAACAATCCTCTAGTATCATGTATATCATTTGTCTTATGATAATAAGGGGAAACACTATATTAAGGAAAAATCATGGTTAGTAAAATAAAAAAATGATATAACAAAAATTTTATCCTTAAATAGAGATAGTGTAACTTTTTCAATACTTCTCCGACATAAAATCAATATATTAACTTCTTATTTCTCTTTCACTTCAATAAAATTCATAAATTTCATTCAATTTATACCCCTATAAAAAATTTTATCATCAAATTTAATAATTATATTATTGTCATGGCTATGGGAATTAGTAATCTTGGTAAATTGTTGCTACCATATGTACCGTTTTTGAAGTTTTCTCTCCCAATTCATAAGTATATGGATTATGTGCAGAAGGATAAGGACACTCTGCAATGTGAGTATGAGTATAGTCAAATAAAAATATATTTGTATGTTCCTCCCTTAAATCTAATGGTGAATCAGATGTTTCATATTCCTGTATCCTTAAAATAAAATTAACAAAAAATTAGTAAAGAAATATAAAAATCCAACTATCACAAATAAATTTAGATAAAAATGAAAAATATTCCCTTAAAAAAGTAAATTGTACTAAAAACATATTAAATTTTTTGTTAAAGTAATTATTAAAAATGATACAACAATAATGGGAGAAGAAATGAAATAAATAAATAAATACAAATCCATTTTTTATATGAAAATTTAAATATAAATTTTAAAATGATATAATAAAAATAAAATAATACTAAATTAACCAATCTATAATAAATTTGTGAGCGATTCTCCAATGTAATACACAATTAAAGAGTAGAGTTTCAAAAAAAATACTAAACGAATATTAAAATTTCTATAATGTAATACAATACTATTTACCCGAAAACAATATTCTTAGAATATACTCTTTTATATTTTTTTATTATTAAATATATTAAATTAAAATTTATTTTTCCCTATAAATTTAAAATATATATAACCTATGTAAAGGTAAACATATGTTATGTTATAGTAATAAAAAAACTAAACTAATTTAAAATATTAATTTAAAATATTAGTTAAAATATGTGTTTAAATATAATATAAACCCACTATATTATACATTTTTTGAAATTTTCCAATCGAAACATGAAATGAATATGTGTTACATGTAATACTTGGAAATTACTGAATGATTTTATTATAAAAATACTTCCCCACCATCATTCTGTATGAAAAAATCTTGTATATAATGGGGTCATTAGGATTCTCAATAAATCACTATATGGATGTAAGGATGTCATATAAATCATCATCTTCATCAAGTGTTTTAGCACCAACATATTATTTTTTTATATAAAAATATTGATCAATGCATATCGAATTTATCAAGAACATCAAATTTTTTTTAAATTTTTTATATCATAAAGGATAAAATGTGTATTCTAATCTATTCTAATTAAGAATTATCATACTAATTTCATTGTGTCATAAAGTTTTATTACTAATTACTCGTTTTCAGTTAAACATTGGAAATTCTTATTTTATTTAATAATCTTATCATATTTATTCAATGAATCCATTAAATTCACATGATTTAATTATTGGGTTTATTTATTTATAACTCGAAAACATTCATTTCTATTGAGAACACAAATATAGTACTACTATAATCCAAAAGTCTATTATTATAATCTATTGAAGGAAATTTTCATATATTAATGTCATACTCGTACTATGTAATCTAACTAGTACATAGACCACCCACCAATCATCTTAATGTTTTTGATGTGTCTGATTTATTATGCATGGTATCTTTAAACCATGTAAATATTTTTTATGACCCTTATAAATTAACATATCTTTCTTTATTGGATAGAATTATATTAACACATTAATCATAAATGTTATATATGGAAAAGAATCATCTATAACAAAAAAATGTAAAAATATATATGCTTTATCTTTTCACCTGTCAATGATATTACATTCAAGCCATAGATTACCTTTTCCTCATTGTTTAATCTTTTATGGTGAGATATAGGCAAAATGATATCCTATAATATGTACAGGTATCTTTTACAAAACACTAAAACCTCCTTAGAAATATAATTCTCAATAATGGTGGATTTAGGTTGATATGGATTCTAAGAATACCCCTTAAATATCTTTATATAACATTCAAAGGGATACATACAACATAGACACACTTTTCCAAAAATAATTATTTATTATAGAAATTAAAAATTAAATGAAACATGGTATCAAAAAATTATGGATTAAAATACATTTCCATTTGACTGAGTTTAAAAACACCGTCTTTATCCAAATTTTTCATTGAATTCAAATCAATACCCTTAATACATATTTAATTGAAAAAAATAACAAACATTCTTTCTATTTATTCTGAAATAGAAATAAAATAGTCTAAAAATGAAATTGGTTGGAGTTGTATCAAGACATGAAAATAATTAGATTACATACCTTTGAACATTATATCTTTTAGTGACACTAAAGTATTTACATTTGACGATTAACTCTACATCATGTTTATAGCATAAAGACAATGAACAAATCTAATTTCCCCATATTAGATATTGTAAAACAAGTCGAGGGAGGGTATGTTCATCAACCATTAGGAGTGAGGGATAACTCAAAATGTATTTCCATTGAGACTAAATACAATTTTTCATTTCAATTGTCTTTTGTCTTTCATTTAATATCAATGAGATTTCAATCATTTTATCACATATTTAATTTTACACATGTATAAAATAAAATATGTGTTTGATTTCATGAAATCTCCAATATAATTGTTAAAAAAATATTTATTGTTTATTCTAAATATTTATGTATTTATCATATATTTAATTCTTCAAGAATTTTACTTCAATTTCATTCACCCTCTCAAAATACTAATCAGTAGAGAGAGGTGTTAGAGTAATATAAAATTCATGTGAGCTAATCAATTCCTTTTTAAAATTTTGATAAGTGTTATTCATGGACAAAAACCTTTGATAACCAGAGTATAAAAATTATTTCTCATGCGGAAGTAGAAAATATTAAGTATACTATTTATAAATTTTACTAATATTATGCCCATTAACACTATATCCATAAAAATTCCGATATTCTGGGAAGTCATTTTTAGTGACCATCATTATTACATGTTGTTAAAAATGTTCAATTTAATAGGAATCATACACTATATACCATTCTCCAATAAAAGTCTCAAATCATAAATTAATGGTGATAATAAGATATCATTATCATTTCGAGGCTTCTTTGTACTAGAAATCATTATACATAATATGATATATTTCCCCTTCAAAACAAAATTCACGAGATATGTTATAAACGTCCCACCAAATAAGGATTGAATAAATTTTTATACTAATTATTCAATATGAATTTGATCCCACTATCCACAGTCCATGTCTAATATTTTTAACATCATTTTTTAATTTAAAAAAGGATTCATCAAATTTCTTCCACTAAGTACAATCGGATGAATGCAATAATTTTCCATCAGGTATATTCACATCTATATGTCATCTTAAAATATTTTCATTATATGAATTGATAAAAAAAATGTTTTTAATGAATAACTATTAGAAGATAAAAAAATTATATGGAACTATTCATTATAACTAATTAATAAAACTGTGTTTTTTTCAATTTATTCATGATATACAACATTTTGGACAATATGACAGACCTTAACATTACATCCTATAAAGAAGATAGTCATTCCGGTAGGCATGTATTTTTATGAACCAAAACTCACCAGGAATACTATTTTATTTTCATTATAAAGTTAATGTAGAATATAATTGTATGTAGACGGTATGTATTTTAATATCTATAACAACTCTGAAAGCTCTTTTCACTCCATACATTTTTTATCTTTTTGTTACTCAATATTAAAATTGTTAGTAAAACCATAATTTCTTTAAAACATTGATATATTGGTTTTTTCATGACTATATATGTTCTTGTTTACTGGTTCTTTGTTAAATTCTTATACTTCAACATGTTGAATGATTTCTTCAATTTTATCAGACATACCATTATAAAAACCATTATCATCAATATATCTAGAATTCATCCCAGTTTATCCATTCCAAATCAATGTGATATAGATCAGATTAAACACATGTGAAATAAAAAGTTCATTTATTTATTTTCATTTCAAATTCTTTACATTTATTAATTTCAAGTTTTTATATAAAAAATTCATTATTTAGAACATTTTTTTAGAAAATTAAAAATAGAAAATGAATTATTCTTCATATTCAAAAAAAATTATGAATGTTGAAAAAAAAATAAATCATTATAAAGAATAATAAATAACAAGATTTTAATATAAGTTTTTATATTTTAAAATTTAATTTAAATTTTTTATTTATAAATAATAATAATAAAAAAATATTATACAATTTTTCACAAATAAACGAAATAAAACAAATTAACATAAGAATATTTAGTTTTAATATTTTATGATTTTTAAATTTATAAACTCTAAATTTATAAAAATTTGAATTAAATTTTTTTACAATAGTTATTTCTTCAATAAACTATGATCGGACTATCCTTACTGCTTAAATAAATATACAATTCAATTATTACACCTGAAGGAATCACAAAAAATAAATTATCATTGTAATAAGGGTATAAATTTTCATTTGAAAATCCCATTTTAATGTTTTTTTAGTAAAATATAACCCTTTGAAATTATTTCTATTCATAAAACACATTTCTCTAACTGAATTTCAACAAAATACAAAAAAGGAAGAAATTAGGAAGGGGTAAAAATTATAAATAAAGGGTAAAACAAGAATCAAAAAAATATCAATACACGTATTTTGGTGAAACTACCAAGGTTAATACCACCCTATAATAGCTTCAAGAGGAAATTATTCTACATAAATGATTATAAATATTATCAAAAAAACAATTGATTATAAACATTGAAACAAAATCAATACTATCCAAATGAATAAGGAAATAAAAATAACTCTAGACACATTATTTACTATTACAAGAAAAAATATTGTATGTCAATTATATATAGACCCAATTAATACATTCTTCAGAAATTAGAAATAATAATTTACATTCCATAAACTCACTATTTCAATACATATAAAAGAAAAAAATGTCATTTAAAATAATATGAACTTCCAAAGGATATATAGAAAACAATGAAAAATGAGTAACCACCACACAACATCTAAATATAAAAATGAAATCAATAGGTATTTAGTATTTATTAAGTATGTGTTCTATCATTTGGAAGAAAAAATTTCAAAAAAATAATAAAAGATAAAAAAATAGATCATTATGTTAAGGTATAAAAAGTAATTAAATATGATAATTTCTAAAAATTGTTTTTATATAATGATTTTATAAAAATTAAAAAGGGGGTTTAAAAAAATTTAATTATAAAAACAAATTTTTTAAATTATATTTTTAGTTACTCATATTTCTAAATTCTCTAGAAAATAATCATTAATATGAATTTTAGTAATGGATGAATTCATAAATAAATTTAAAATACCTCAGATTCATGAATGATCTTAATAAAAAATAAAAATAGTGATGTGTTGAAAAATATTAGTGGTATAATACATCATTCATGAAAAAATTCCAAAAACACATTGATCAATTAAAATGTACATTCAAACAAAAAAAATAGAAAAAATAAACATTAATTATAAATTTATACCTTGGATGGGAAGAATGAGAAGTCAACATTAATAGAAATATGGAACAGAGAGAGTGAATGTGTTGTTTGATTATCTTTAATGATTGATAATATTGAAATAATAAATTAATGAGATTAGAGTCCATGGATCAAAAAACAAATTGATTAGGGTTCACTATGTGAAAGAAAATAGACCATTATTGGGGGAAATAATAACTTCTAAATGATTCACCCAATATATTTCTTAAAACACTAAAAATATTATCTTGTAGGTTATTTCATAACTGATGTCAAAATATAGTTTATCACATTTTTTATATAGTAACCAATGCAATATAACTAATTTTCAACATCAGTTATCAAATAATCAATGTAAAAAACAATTTTTCCTGTTAGTTATAAATAAATTATGTGAAAGATGTGACATAATAAATTAATTTTGTACTAGAGATTAAAAAAATAAATTATAAAATCTTTTTCATTATTCTGAGTGACATTAAGATAATAATTTCATAGATTATACATTGCATTCATAAGGTTTAAAAATTTCACCATTATGATGAGAAACTCTAAATTCCTTGATAATATTAGTAAATATAGTTTTATGGTTGGATAAAATTCAATGATGGTGCATATTTTATGTTGAAGGTCCTGTGTGAGTACTCAGAATTGGATGAGACTTATTTTTATTAAATTCACACATGATAATATTCGATATAGAATATTTTGGGAATGAACATGCCAGAATAAATTCTACTTGTTTGTGTGTAATCATATTTTCTTATCTACAATCATGTTTAATTGTCCTTAGACATTAAGATTATTATTGATAGATGTCATGACTCACACACTTTGATTTACAAACCAAAACTGTGACACCATAAGTTCACTGGGAGTTGGTTATTTTTGGTATATCATGAATATCATGTTATTAATAGATAATTTGATGAATATTTAGTCACATTAAATTTTAGGGAAGTTGATATATAATCCCTCTTATTGAAATTGGACTATCAAATTAAATTTCATTCCCATGATGTAGTGATGATTTTATTTAATATAGTCAATGAAATACATATCTAGAATATAGGGTGGTGATATGGAAGTGAAAATTACATGATGAGATATTGTGAAAATGGATTATATTATACAATAAAAATTCATATTTGGTTTTGGAAATTTCAACTTTAACATCTTTATCAAGGGTTCCATGACCCATTATGAGACATTATTCTTAGAATTTATAAAACCATGCCTAATGAAAAGGATAAAGAACCCAAGAAGTTCACACAATGATCATTTCATTTTATAATGATTAAATTATATTTGAATTTAATTATTATATTAAATATTTTCCTTAATAAAAAAATAGTTTTATTCATCTTTTATTAATAAGAATATATTAAATAAATACTTATTCTACAGACTGTGAAAATAATATTTATTATATTAATTTAACGTTTAATAAATATGTATACGTTAAGCTAGGAATATGGTTTTTTTACCAATAAAATAAATTTATTTATTCATATACTCAATAAATTTTTAGGATGATTAGTCATCTAAGATCATTGCTAGCAATAAAACTTAGTTTGAAAGCCTCAAAAATAATATTTACTATTTGGCAGTTAACACACACCAAAATATAATAGTATTGTTTTTCTAGGGAATGGATTCAGATAATAATCATTATGTTATTTTACAGACATACTAAAATTAAATAATATTTTTAACCTAAACTCCACCACTATTAATATATTATTATATTTATTGTGTATGGTGAATCAACATTTTATAATCATTAGGAAAAACATATTATTCGGTCAGTTTCTCCTCCTCTCATCCATTAAAAAATGAAAATAATGATAATGTTGGGATGATTATTCAAGCCTAAATATGTCATAACAGTAATCTAAAAATAGATAATAATATTATTTATCCACTATGATAGCCATCGGAAATCCATCAGTGTAGTTTGGAGGTCAATGTAGCATGTGTAGATCACTACTAGAGGGATTCTACACATGGATCCCATATGAACAATGATAGTAAACTAAAACTATTATGATAAATATTACCATTGAATAAATATATTAATATAACTTATTATTTCATCTAATAATATTAAAAATAATTGTATATTTAACATGAAAAAAATAGTTATTAGTTCTTGGGACCTTTTTTCATTATTCAACTAGATTAAATAATTTTTCATGTCATTCATGTCTTTCACAATATTTGAATGGTCCATTGGATCTAATAATAACCATACTATTTATTCACCCACCATGAACTTACCTTTCATCTGAAACCTTCATGTAGTTTCATAATACTAATGTTTAAATGTATAATTATTTGTTTGATTATTGATCATATAGGGGTAGTAGTGGTTATAGTTTTCACTACAAAATTGTTTGATCATTAAATCCTATGTTTAATTAATTTTTTTAACATTTTAATTTTCATCTTTCAATATTCTTATTATATTAAGTCCAGAGAGTAGATAAAGAATGAATAGAAATTTTATCAAGAGGTTCCTATGTTTCTAGATGGTTGATTCAATTATGCGGTGTGTAGCTAGTTTACACATCACATACCAAATTCCACTATACCTAGATGTGATGTGGGATAAAAAATTAAAATAAGTTATTACAAATTGTGAGATTATTTTAAACAACATGTGGACTAGAGATCCCTATCATAGAGTTTTTTAATTACAAATCAAATAGCTATAGTACACATAGTGCTGTCTAAAAGAATAAATGGAAAATATCACGCAAACTATATGTTAAAATACATGACTTCTAACTACATGAGACTGAAATAGTACACAATTTATAAGAAACATGGAATGTATCTATTATTCATGGTGTTTAACTTGTTATTTATATAATCTAAATAATACACTGATTCATTCAGTAAGTTATAGAAACATATGTAAAGCGGAACACATGATGTTTAACTAGAGTACACAACATTTGGTTCCCAGTCTAAATAACATACCAGGTCATTCATAGGGTTATGTAATCAAATTAAAAGAGAAATTAATGGTGTGTGTCCCTTTAATTCATTTTATTTAATCCATCCAAGGTACACAATGAAACACTTGGTTTTTACCCTGAATACATATGAAGAGAGGAATATAGAGTGCATCACATAAGTATATGTTGTGTAGTTCATCAATAAAGTACATAATTTAATTACATTATAATAATTAATTGAATCAATAAAACACAATTACATTCTTGGAACCAATTTGGTTTGATTATATAAAAATGGTTTTTAAGAATTAAATATGCTCAATTAATTCTTTGTAACAATCTGTAATTATATTTTATGTTATTTATTTTCCGTAAATGAACTTATGATGGATTTATCCAAGATATTTTAAATCTTCATTTATGTAATGGGAATTAATAATTTAATAATAATTTAATTATTACACATATTTTATCTTAATAGTAAATAAGTAATTGAAATAATTATTATCGAGTATAGTTTTTTGTATTCGTTGAATGTGTATGACTGAATATGATCTTTGACCAGCCTTAAGTATTAGATTGTTTTATTTAATTCATGTTTATATCATGGGCTCTCTGTTACGTATAATTCAATTAAATAAATTATTTTATTCATTTCACCCCTCCCTCTTTTATTATGTTGGAAATTTTCATCTTGGGTTTTTTCTGTAGTTCCCCTTAAACAATCTTTTGGTACCCATGGCTTACAAGTTTTTTATAAACATATGTAATAAAATCAGTATCTCAAGGTGTTTGTAGGTAGTTCTAGATATAACCAAGAAAAAAATAAACCTATATTATATACATGTGGAAATGTGGAATGTTGTATCTCATTCCCAAACTAACAAAATGAGATTCCACCTGGGGTCATTGGATGATTTATTGCATTCTCAAAAAAACAACCAAGAAATAAAATCATCATTCAGTAATTTATTAATTCATTTAATTATATTATATGCAAGATTTATTTTATGGATTTAATAACATGATCACATATATAATAGTAATAATATGACATGATAGAATTTAAACAAATTGATTATTCATAAAGTTTTTACCAGAACATGGTTAATATCATAAGTAAAATCCTCATAATATTAAAAATACAAATAAATGATAAAACAAGAACATTTTGACCCATAATAAATAAAATCCTTAAAAATAATATCAATTCATACCATGCCTTCAATTACATGATTAGGAATGAAGTCTATAAACCAACGTGTTTGAACAACCCATTTTGGGAATCATACTTTATCATTGATTAATTATGAATGTTTTGGGTTGAATTACCAAATTTTCATGAAGAGGAGTGTCACATTCTTATGATTTATGTAACATTGAGGCAAGTTTCTAGGAAATATGATTCCTGGTTACTAGATTGGGGTTTCCACCCAATAGATCAAGGATATTCAAGGGAACCATTGGTAAAGATCGGTCTTCCGAAATACCTTTGAGTAATTGATTGATCCCCCACTTGGGTTATTCAAAGGTGAATATAGAACCTTTCTAATAGAATTTCCTAGAAACTAGAATTTCCAATTCTAATGGAGAGTTCTTTTCAAACTTGGTAATATAGTAGAATACATAAAGAAATTTATTTCATTATTTCTCACAAAAATTGTAATCACTGTAATTATTAATAATATACTATTTTTTATGTTAAAATAATTGAAATTTCATCATATAAACTGCTTTTGTGATTAATTTTGGATAAATTCCATCTCTTTACTAGGAGTAACTTTTATTAATGATTCTAATCACGATGGTTTGTGTTTCCAAATGAATATAAATCCTATGTTCTATAATACTCACTTCTGAATATTTATAATTAAGATGAAAGTGATGTAAAGTTCACTTTCTATAATCAATACTATATAAACAAGGGAAAAATTTAGTGTTTATTATTTCATTTATACCTATTGAACTCAGAAAGTCACATGAATAAAAGGATAATTATAACATACTCAAGCATCCCCATGGATTATATCAAGTGAGTGATAGATATATAGAAAGGCATGATCAGAGATATCAGAGGTTCTCATTTAGAGTAACCTTGTAAAAGGTGTGCCAATTGAGCATCAATTTGTAAAACACATTGGATACATTGAGAGATTAAATGTTTGTGGGATTAAATTACCTAGAGGAGACTTAACTGATCCTTTTCATGGATTACATTCTTAATTATTATTTACATTCTTATTTATTTCAAGTATGAAATTCCTAGACAAAGTCCCATATAGTTCTTTACACATTGCTTCACCATGTTGATAAAGAAATAAATAAATAAAATCATTCCCTCATTATATAGAATTAAATGAAATAACATGAAAAGATCACCATGTCAAAATATTTTTTACAACACCCTTATTAGAAGTTAATGAACAATGGGAAATAAGGGGAACATGATATTGTATATTTTATATGTGGAAAGAATGTCCCCTATAAGAGAAATGGTTCTTGGGAAAATAAAAAAAGGAATATTCAGGTGTTTTTTATCAATTAAATTTTTTTAATTTGACAAGATGGGTATTTGATACATCATGTGGAACTCCGATATGTATTAAAATGAAATAACCATGTAGTATTATGAATATTTATGGTGATATTCACATATACTCAATTATTATGGTTCTAGTCTTGTTGTTGAATCTATCAGGAACTACCAAAACATGTTTTTGAATTGAATAGTCTTGGTTATAATGGGTTATTAGTATGTCTCATATGTTAAAAAAATTAGTTCAATATCTAGACATCAAATTGATGGATTTATTTTCAAAATGTTGAATTGTTTTTTTTCTATTATAATGATAGATTTTTATATGTCATGGAAAATTTTAATAATTTTTTATATTTCTAAGTGAACATTATACAAGTAATAGAAATCGATAAAAACATTCAAATGGATTATAACACCTCAAACTATGAAATTATTGACTAGGTCATGTAAATGAAATGTTTTGGACTAAATTACACCAAGATATATTTTTTTAAATCATTTTAACTAAAACAAATAGGTTTCAATCATGAATGTCTAGAGTAATATATGATTGAATCCCAATTTAGTTTAAAATGTGAAAATTCCAGATGTATGCATGATTTCGTTCATATGGATGTGTGTAGAACATTTCTTTTTGAATCTAGGGGTGGGTTCTCAATTGTTATTAATTTTACAGAATAATTTTTTTGATAGTAATATGTATAATAAATGATAAATAAGTAGATTACATTGATATATTCAAGTAATATGATAATGATTTTGAGAACCATCTTAGTAAGAAGAAGAAGAAAACCCACTCAGGTTGTAGTGTCGAATAAAATATTCAATAAATTACTGATTATTTGTGGGATTCATAGATTTTATCTCAACACACTCCTCATAGCACACCATAATGGAATAGTTTATTTGCAATAAATAAATTAACCATGATTTATATGGTAAGACCAATGATTATTTATGTGATTTCTCCATCATCCTTTTGTGGATATACATTAAAGATAGTATAATACATACTATATCATGATCAAAAAAAAATAAAAAATGGGTATTCCATATCAACTATGGTTTGGAAATAATTATATATTGTTACATGTTTGAGTATGAAGTTACAAAGGTTTTATTAAGGATATTTCTAGAAAAAAACACGCACCCTAGGTCAAGAAGTGTATCTTTATAGGTTATCCTAAAAACCTATAGGATATCACAAAAATTACCATATTAATAAATAATGTTATTAATTTATGTTTGATTGTTCTTAAAGGGGGTATGTACCTTAATGAGATAGTGGGGTTGAGATTGAATTCCCAGAATTTTTTTTGAAGATGAAAATTAGTAGGAACATGAATATATTCAATACATCCCCATTGAATAATATGTTTTCAATCCACTTGTATCGTGTAGGAGTATGAGAGAGGGTAAAGAACTAGAATGATGTGGTTTTCAATTCATTGAGTATGGTTACATAATATTAGTTGATAATATTGATCATGTAACCAAAAAAGAAGTATAAAGTTTCAAAGAATCTTCCAAATGCAAGGAAACATTGAATTCTAAAATAGATTCTATATACTAACACCCTATCTATGTTTTTATAGATCCTATAGTGGAAGTAAACCATGTTAGTTATAAACTGGGTATTCGGAAAAAAAATAGATATGGATGTAAAATTGAGTAACTTTATATCAAGATCTATTACAAAATGGTTCAGAAAATGTCAAGGTATAGAGAATGATAAAACCTTTTCACTGGTTGTTATGAAAAAATAAATCAGAATTATATATATCATAATATCTTATAATGACTTGGGAATTTTATAAATGGATTTAAAAATAGATTTCTATAATGGGAAGGATTTGGAAAATTTATATATTAAATAAATAGAACTTTTTATGACTCAAAAGGATTCCAACAAGTTATGAATGTTTGAGATAACCATTTATGAATTAAAGAAGGTATATATGTCATTGAACATTTGATTTAATGAATCCAAAACTAATTTTTTTATAAAAAATGAATGTGATCCTTCTATATATACGTAGTATAGTGAGTGTGAAATTATTTTTCAAATATTTTATATTGATAAAATACAACTTATTTAAAATATAATAATAGTTTTATAGAAATCTAATCCATTTCTAGACATTTCATCCTTAATGACGTATATAGGAAAAGAAACATATATTCTTTGGTCCAATATCTATTCTGATACATATAATAGCTTTCTTTTACTACGTCTAATTATATACATTAAAAATATATTCAAGATATTCTATATTGAACAATAAAAGAGGGTATTATTTACAATGTCATGTGGAAATCATATTTCCAGGAATATGTGTCATCAGAAACTTGAGGAATGATAGATAATGGAATGGATTCTGTATAAGATATAAATAGGGATAGTCATATTTATTTTTGTATGCACTATAATAGATGTAGCCTAGATATTAATAATGGTAGTAAGACATCAATTTAACATATATTACAGTCGTTAGATGACAATCAATACAATCATTGAGTATCCAAGACATAGGGATGATATTATCATGGTATATGGTGGAGATGAGGAACTAGTATGTAGGGGATATACAAATTCCTATTTAAAAACCTATTAATATAATACAAAAAAACATTCATGATACATCCTCACTTTCAATATGTGTGTTTTGTGTTGTTAAATATCATACAATGTTGTGTTCAATGATTTAATAGTGGATTTTGAGTATATTGTGTATTCTCATGTATTTAAATAATTATTTCAAATATACATTTTCATCGAAGAGCTTGACACGGTGACCAGAAATAAATTCACTACCACACTCTATTGTGATAATACTACATTGGTGTATCTAATAAAGGATCAATGGTAATGTCAGGGGATGAAGCACATAATTTGGAAATTCCATCTATGGTGGAACTTTTCTCATATAGGTAACTTCATAGTGAGAGATATTCTTTGAAAGATAATGTGGTTAGCCTATTTAATAATTTCTTATCTCATCATAAAAATGATCATCATGGGACATATAAAGGATTAAAAGTAATTTACACTTGGTCTTTTCCCATGTGGGAATCAATTAGGTTTGGTGTCCTTGAACCAACTATTTGTACTTCAGATTGCATTTAAGTTCATATATGTGAATATTAATTAAATATATTTTTAAATATTTTTACATATCTAAACGAATTTATTGTAATAATTATCTAGAGTGTTGGTTCCATTAAAAAGTTCATAACAGTTCCCCATGGTGATGAGAACCTTAAAATTCCACAATGATATTCTTAAACCTTATTCTATGGTCAGATAACATTCTTAGATGGGACACATAGTATGTGTTCAATCAGGCTTGAGTAATCATAAGATGATGAGAATTCATCTCCGGAAGATCATGCTATGAAATATATAACATGGGAGACTAAGAGAAGTGACCTTCCGGTAGCAAATCCAAATGTATGCATGTCATTGTGTATTCCTATTAAAAATTGAGAGTAATGATCCTTAGTATTAGATATAAATATTTATAGATGTAATGGATCATATTATTTTATTTGTTATCGTAAACCATTATGGAATATGATTGCAGTGAATTTGGGTATATTAGGTGAATCACAAATGACAAGTCAATAATTAATATTCCAATGAAGGATTTTTCACTTCCATATTTATGGAAGTGGATTTCTATGTCCATTTATTGAAATAGAACAGTTCCAATGAATTTCATGGTCATGTATTATATACAATTTCATTTCATATAGTCAAAGAATAACATATCCATCAAATAGGTTTATGACATGGATGTCCAACCAACATTATGACATATCATGCTAATGAAATTATATTACATGGTGAGTACTTGTATGTGGTTATTGTCATCATGGAATATCATCTTCCTTTTATGGAAATATTCACCCATTTTTAGATAGTTATCATAGACATTAGAAATTACCTTCTACTGTCACATTGGAAGAGTCCAAGAGGAACACACATAATTTTTTCTTTTAATATCAATTAAATATTATTTATATTTAAAAATAGAATATAAAGAAAAAGTTAGGGCATAGCCCTTCTTATTAAAAAAGGAAAACAAGACAACATGAAGGATGACGTGGTCATACAAGCACACATGGCCTCGTACCTAAGTAGAATAAAAGATAAGAACTTGAAATTCAAATTAACATTGATAGGATGTGTCATTGTCTCCATCCCAATCAGACCCAAAGTCCAAAGGGCCATGAGACCTAGTAACCATGGTTGGCTTCAGGTATGAGTAATCCCTCCTCGGTCTCGCATTCCTTGAAGGAACAGGTTGAGATCCTTCAACATCCACCACAACATTTTTCCCTTTTAATAAAACCTAATTGTATGTTGGTTTTTTTTTTGGGAAACATCACCAAATTCATCCCATCTTCCCTTGATGTCATGTGAGTCCTTTTGTTTAAGAATTTCCATGCGAGTCCTTGAAATCTGCTCACCTTGCTCGTCCAGAATAGGGTCCATTATCTCCTGTTCCTCTCCCACAATCACTTCTAGCGTCATGTCACCTTCACCCCCAGTAGTGAACTCTTCTGTTTGATGCTCCGGATCCACATCCTTATCCACTTGATGCTCATGGGTAGACTCTTGGGGAGCAACATCTGCCGCTGGTGATGCGTTAGCCTGAATTGATTGTTTCTTCACCATCTTCCTACAAGAACTGTCATGATGTCCTTTTAATGAGAAGAAGGCGCAAGAAACATTTTTAAGAAACCTCTCTTTAGCATGTCCAATAACTTGACAGTCATGAAAAAAATCAGGAAATATCTCATACTCCACCTTGAGAGAGATATCATCATCCAAAGAAGATAATAGTATATTATGAATTAGACAAGTACTTAAATCAAAATCCACCATAACTCTAGCATAGTTACCAAATTTTTCAGCCTCGATGGTCTGGTACATTTTAATTGGAATACCAACCGTAGAGGAAATGTCAAATTGAATTTTACAATGCCATAAGATTCAGTGAAGACCAAAAATTTTGATCTAGACATGAACTCTGGTGTTTTTAATAGATAAAGGATTGAAACAGGAATCTCATTCTTGAAAGAAAACCATACCTGGTTTTAAGGATATTGACCCGAACCCCCAAGCTCTCCGCTTAATACTGTCAGATGAAAAAATAATATGAAAGAATCTACGTCCCATAGGTATGCATCACCAATCAGTAAACCCCCATAAGAGATGAGTTTCCTAACCAAATCATCAATTCTCCATGTTTTACCTCCAATAGAAAGTACAAGTCTGGATATAATTGAATGCTCACATAGCTTAAATATGTCAAGAATATCCTCCCTACTAGTAACAACACGGGCAGTTTCACCCTTCCTAACAATGCGCTTAGAAATACTATCACGCACGGATGTAAAGTGTCTTCGTTCAAGTTCTCCTGCAACTCCTGAGGGGGATTTACTAGATTTACCTGCATCTGTTAGTTTATCAAACAAAAATCCAGTCTCCACGAGGACCCTCTCCGCTACAGATCGAGCATCAACAGCGCCCAAGGCACCTTTGTAATTCAGGTTCAATTTCGAGGAATGATTTTCAATCACCCTCGCCTCTTCAGGAGCAGGGAAACCCAATAAGAAATTTCGTCAATCAGCACTGCCTTGGAACCCGTAACCTCCATAGTAGGAAAATGAGTCTTGAACACCGTCAAGACAACATGACCCGCACCGACGACATCATCTAGATGCCAGACCTTTCGTGCAACAACAACAGGAGCAATACCTACATCTACAACCACCAGGACAGGATCAGATCTGTAGGGAAAGGGAGCAGCAGCCGTCTCCAGTGAAGCCACATGAACCCCAACCTTCCTACAATCCTTCAGCATAGCACCCTCCAATGATCGAATTTCATCCCTCACATCACGCACAACCACCGGATTCAGATCCAATCTAAGTCTGTAGGAGATACGCTCAGCAGCCGAAGCCACCTGAAGACCAAGCGACGGGGCATTCTTCTCAACAGAAGAAGCCACAGCAGGGATTGAAATTATTTAGTGAAATATTTATTTAGTTACATAAATATTAAATAAATATTTATTTTCAAAAATATGAATATAATATTTATTATATATTAAATGAAAATTATTTCATTAAATAGTTATTAATGAATGAAGTAAATATTTATGAGGATGAGAAGATTATATTTTTCCTATTTATGAATATATTTTTACCAAATTATAGAATAAATATTAATCCTTTCAAGATTTCAAGAAATAAAAAAATTTAAAAAATTATTTTCATTAATTAAATTAAATGGGGTTCCTTCTAGGTTTAATATATTATTAATTTTCTTCAGAAAATTAAGTAAACGGTAACCCCAAACCTTGAGTTTATAAATATACTATTATATTAATTGGATAAAGGTTATTCATTATTTTAAACTATTTCCTATCAAGATGTAACTCATTCTCCATTTATCTCATGAAGAAAATGATTAAGAGAAAATAAATCATATAGAAAGAAACATGAATATATTAATGAGATCAATATAGAACCAACAATCAGTCACCCTATCACCTGGTGTTTCATCAGTGATATTCAGAGATCGAAGAAGCATATTTAGATCATTGTTATAGGGGATCTTTTTTGTCTCTTCGCTATGGAATGATGATACATTAATTTGGATAGAAATATTAGCACCATAAATGGAAAAGGATCTCATTATTGAGGTAATAAATTTTCTTGTGTTTTAAATTGTTTATAAATTATCATAAAAAATCACTCTCTTAGTTATGGAAAAACCATTTAGAAAATATTATTTAGAACGAAAAATTATTGGTAATGAATTTCATGACATATACACTGTGAATAATATTTTTAACCTGAAAAAAAAATTATTTTTCCAAAGGCCTTTTAGGTTCTTCCACTACACCTAGAACCATCATGTTTGACCCTATGTACCATCCTAGAACCTATGAATTGATAGTGATTATTTTATCTTTCTTGCATATTCTTTTATTCTAAGCTTATCCCACTGAGTCAACACTACATAATGGTTATTCTAGTGTAAAAATTATCAGTAGACTTCTGAGATTTATTCAAAACATTCAAATGTGGCCTTGTAACATTACTACCTAGTCAGATGTTCGGGTATAGTATATTCCTAGTGTCGGTAAATTATACTGGAGTAGCTTCATGGGGATTTGATGATTGTGATGAGGTGAGGAAATGTGATAGTAGTAGAACCACATTGTATTTTATTATTTTGTTCACATATTTTTTATATTTCATTTTCCTAGTGGTGATCAATTTTTATAAATTATTATTCTATAAAATTTATTTTTTAGAGCATGTATTTTTGTATTTTATTTATTTATCTCTTATTATTTTGATATATGTTTTATGGTAATTTTCATTTTTATTTTTCTTATATATATTGTTATAATATCCCCAAAGTAACACCTTAGACCCTTACTATAACTCAATATCATTTTTCAAACAGGAAGGTGCGGCTGAATTCATGTAACACTTCATTCATTTTAATAATGAGTGATCTTAAGCCATGGGTGTTGTAGTGTATCTCTAACAAATACTCCCACAATGCATTATGTTTTTATCTTCCTATTCGAATTCATGTACATATTGATCATTTACTTCATTAAAAAAATTATTTTTCCCACTATATCAAATAGAAATGTCATTTCCCCTTCTAAAAATATAGTTATTCAATTGACTAACAATTCCCTATATTAGGGATATTTTATCATTAATAACTTAAGATAATTATTTTTTGTTCACTTAGTGTTTTTTATGAAATACTTTCATAGCTAAAATTAGCCTTAGTAAGTGGTTCACCTAAAAAGTCATTAGTTTTTAACATAATATAATTTATTAATATTATAACGTATATGATAATCTATTTTTTATTATAGTGGTCATAAGGTTATGTATTGAGGTTTTCATTTTCAAATCATGCATAAATAGAGTAACTAATGACATGAAATGTTTATAAAAAACATCAACGATTCTCCATTTGCTAACATAGTCACCTTGATGTATTTTACATAATGTGATGTTTGGAATAATTCCACTGTATATTTTAATGATCGATGAATTCATATATATGACTTTTTTTAGATCACTATCCTCAAGCATTTATTTATCATTAATCAATCATATACTCTCATTTAATTTTACATTCCTGGAAAATATTATATTAATATCATGAATTAAATTAATTTACTTATATATTTTTCAAAACATAATTCACACATGTCTTATTGAATTAATTATAGATATTTTTGGCATTATAAAATTTTAATTTAAAGGGGATTAAATTTCTTAAAACCATAAAAGTAATAATGTTAAATATGTGAGTGTTTAACACTAAGTATTATAAAAACCCTTCTTGGTATATACAAGAAATTTTATAATCACCATTCCACATCTAGGTATTTTTTGAATATAATATTTTATATTCAACATTTAATATTGATATTCGATAGATTTTATCCACATATTATTAAATTAGTTTTTAGTTATCGTATACCATTTTAACATTAATTTTAAATATGAAATAATGCCTCATTGTTTCCCAAATTTTTCATAAATATAAATTTTTTTGTAACACCCAATATAAAACAGAAGTCAACAAATGCAAGGATGTTTTCACATGGAAGTGGGAAGATGTGATGTTCACTTGTATGTCTTATGAATCAACCTTCATTGTGTACTTCATGTAACAACTTACATTTATCCTTTTTTTAGATATTAATGTTTCTTCATACATGGATAAAAATGTGTGTGTCACATATTGTATTTCTTATCAAAAAATTTAAATAGAAATATCATATGAAATGATGAACATACCTGAATAACTGTCTTCTACGTAATTCATCATTAATTCAATTCAATTCCACTTCCAATGACCTTTCATAAAACATCTAATTAAAATAGCCTCATTTTCATTTCTCCCATCCTTGTATTTTTTAAATGGTTCTTTCAAAGGAACTAATTACTTTAAATTTTTCAAAGGATTTTCATCCTTATAAATAAATAATTTCACTATATGTACTAAATAACAAAATGGAAACCAATTCTTACAACTCAAATAATCAATGAAAAAATATTATTGAGTTTCGTGTCCATACTATTCATTATATAGTTTCTCATGAACATGGATAATTGAGGTTGTAATGATTAAAGAATGGGTTTTATAGAAAACACATTATCCATATAAAACATTGATATTTCAAGTTAATTGATATTCATTTACATTTTTAGTGTGTGATCACTATTACTGATCAATATTCTATTTCACACTTATATATTTCAATTATAATCCCACTTATCATTTTCAACTACTTCATCTTTTTATATTCTTTTATGTGATTTATTTTATTGTATTCATCCATATCCTTTTGCTAAATCATTAACTCCAAATAAATAACTAGAAACATGATACATTGAATATATGATTTATCTTCTATTTAACATCTATAAGCATTATATTCACCCTCACACGCCCTCTAAGTTGAATCATTATGAATAGGGAACAGTAACACATAAAACATATTTTATTGTTATAATATAATGTGTAAGTGCATGTTACACTCTTGGAAATTTATGTTGATGAGGTAATTCCCTCTTCACAAAAATGGTCATAGTCATTGTTTTTTATCTCCAATTTTTAACAAAAAAATATAATGAAACATTATTACATTATCATTATTTCTGTTAATAAAATAATTAATATTAAATTATTTCTCCGACAATGTTTTAAATTTCTAGAAACTCTTTCCATTGGATTTATAAAATCCAGACACATAGATATTTTAGTATAAATAATTTATAATTACCTTAAAACAAATAACATATCAGTCTTATCAAATTATTTATATTTATTCTGGTAGTATTGATTTTCCAAATACTTTTACTTGTAGAACCATAATCTATGGTGTGGCCTCAACAATCTAGAAAACCTATGCTCATATTTCTTCATCACTTATCTATAATTAACAACAATACATTATAATGATATAGACCCTTGATTCAAACTAGGATAAGAAAAATCAATGAAATTTATTATAAATCTCTTATAATTTAAGTTACCACATTAGAGGCACTCACAAGAACATTTAAATCAGTTTATATTCAAAATCATTGGATGTAAGGAATTTTACTACATGAAATTTTAGTTAAAGGTTTTTGGTTTAAATTTAAACAAATATAATTTATTTTATATTTGACAGTCATTTTAATTTTACTTAGAACTCACATAAATAAATAACCATTCCAAAAAAAATAATTTATGAATTTTAATTTTATATGAAAATGATATCCTATTTTATCCTTTATGTATTTCTTAATTTATTCATGTGAAAACATACATAATTAAATAACTACACTCAAAAATAGAAATCTTATATATTTTATTTTATTTTATCCTAGAACTATTTCCAATTTATGATTTATTTGATCATGTTTAATCATCTATATTATTTATTCATTTAAAAAATAAATAAAAAACAAAACACTAATAAAATAAAATAATTATGTGAAATCATCATTATTATTCAAGCATTGGTTTATTTATTAAGTGGTGAAAATAATCGATAACACTTAGAAAAATAACTCATTTATCCATATCTTGGATTTATTTTCTTCATTCATCGTTATTCCTTATATTAACAAAGTTAGATTTATCTCATACTGGGTCATGAAATGTCTCATCTATATTTGAGCAACATTCATTAAAAATACATTTTCAAATAACAGTGAATAGAACTAGGTTTTTAGTGTTACATTAAAAAATATTTCAACTGATATAATCATACAAAATAGTGGGGGATGGATGACTCACAATTCATCATATTAAATTTAATAATTATTATCACATTAAATTTTTAATAAATCCTTTAATTTGATAAATATATCCAACTCATACACAGGTATGTCAATTCTCATTATCAATCAAAAAATAAAATTATAAACATATAATGTAATGGTAAAATTTATTTAAACTACTTTTTAAAATAAAAATTTAACTAAACTAATAAATTAATTATTATTTAATTTAATTAGAATCATTTAATTTTATTTTAAAATAATTTTAGTACAAGATTTGTAATTTTTTAGGACACCTGGTTTAAAATATCTATATAATTTTAAATCATATTTTAGGAATTCAACATTTCATGGTGTTTAATATTTCACGATATATCACATGACACAAAGCAAATCCCCATTTAAGATAAAATGTTTAAAGGGAAATTGATCTTCTTAAATTAGTTTTCACTCATGTGAATGAGCCATTTCTTGTTGAATCAAGGGATGGAACACATACATTATAGGTTTTATTAATGAATTTATTAGATATGGATATGTAAACATAATTAGGTATAAGTCGAATTACTTTAAGGGATTCAAGGAATATAATAATGGGTTGAGAACTAGCATGGAAAGAAGATTAATTGAATCTTCTTAAAATTTGGTGGATAATATTTTAATCATGACATCATCGATTATTTAAGGGATTTTGGGAACCTATATCAACTCACCCATCCATATACATAATAATGGAAATGTGTAAGTGAATGTAGAATCCACACCTTATTATAAATTATGAGATCAATAATTATCCATGTGAGTCTTCTATATTAATTTTGGTAATATGTGTTATAAATAGAAGTATACTCGCTAATGTTATTTCCAACTAATGTGACATATGGTATTCCAAAAAAATTATGGAGTAAAAGGAAACTTGTTTTATCATTCATATATTTTTAGAATAGTGAAACATATATTAAGGCCTCTTCTAGAAAAAAACTTGGATCTAGAGGGAAAAAGTATACATTTATTGGATTACCCAATGAAAATATACGGATATTACCGATATAGACACTGCAAAAAAATTAATAGTGAAAAGAAACACTATGTTCCTTGAGAGTGATTATGTCACTAAAATAAATTGTGGGATCAAGAAATACTTTGATGAAGTCATGATATAAGGAAAAAAATATAGGAGATGAACAAATTCTATAAACCCACATGAAATAAGATGTTTTATGGATACAACTAATACATTAGTGTATAAGAGAGTTTAGAGAATCAGAATGATATTTTTTTCTATTCAAAAGGGTTGGTGACTCATTATTAGTAGATAATAATCATCTTATATCCTACAAGGATGAAGTAAGTGGAATAGATGTTACCAAGTGGCAAGAAGTTATAAATTCTAAAATGGATTCCATGTACCAAAACCAAGTCTGGATTTTGTTAAGTCCTTATATTGATGTAATTTGTGTTGGTTGTAAATGAGTATTCAAGAATAATATATACATTTATGTAATCTTTACTACTTATAATGTATGACTTTCTAAAAATGGGTTCAAACATCAAAATGTCCTAAACTCGAACAAAAACATTTGACTAGTTTCTATGTTAAAATAAAATAAAATTCTATTTTTCATTATAGCTTACCAAGACTATGAAAATTTTTAAAATGGATGAAAAAATCGATTTACTTAATTGGATAATTTAGTAAAATTTATATATGACACATCCTGAAGGGATTTTTCTCTATGGTATGTCAACAAGGTATGAAAATTGAAAATATCGATTAATGGAATAACTCCATCATCCAAGTCATGAAATTTTCAATTTTTTGAATCCATAAAGGAATTTGTCTTCATAAATAAAAATTTGAGCCATTTGTCTATAAATTATTTATTTGGATTATATTAATTTTATAAATATTTGACATTGATGATATATTATTTATTGGAAGAAAGATACTAGTCTTTTACTCATTCAATTCCTAGATGAACAAATACTTTTCTTGGAAGGACATAAGTAAAGAATAATATATTCTTAATATCATGTTTCATCACGATAGATCAATGTTATTTTTTAGACTAATTGAGAGAATATTTAATAAAAATATACTGAATATATTTAGCACTGAACAAATTAATAATGAATTATTGTTAATGATGGGTGGAATTCAACATTCCATAATAATGTGTCATAAAGAACATGAATAAATAAAATTTATGGATATGATTCCATACGCATCATAAATTGGGTTATAAATGTGTGTTATACTGTATACTAGGCATGATGTCTCTTACTCCGTAAGTGTGGTAGGAAGATATCCAGTTGACATAGGTGACATCCATGGGATTTATTTCAAGACTATACTTAATTATATAAGGAATAATATGTATATTTTCATTGTGTTTAGAGAAGATTATGAACTATTTTTTAGAGGATATACAGATTCTATTAACTAGAAATATCAAGATGATATTAAATCAAATTCGAGAAACATATTCATTTTTATGGAGTTGTTATGAGCTAAAAAAGATCAAAGAAATTTATTTTCAAAGATTCTTTAAAATATTCTAAGTATATTATAGATTCTAAGGCAATTAAATATGTATATGGATATGAAACTTCATCTACACTCATGACATGGTACATAGAAGTAAGATCCTATCACACTCTATTGTGATTATACTATAGTTTTTTCACTATCTGAATATCTATGTTCACATCCATGGATAAACCACATGTTATATAAGTATCATCTATTGATTAATTTTTATTTTAGAATAGAAGTTATAGTGAGAAGAGTATCAACAACATTCCATGTGGTGGACCCATTGACTAAATCCTTAACTCAGTGGAAAAATGATCGTCATGTGGGGTTTATAAGGATAAAAATTAATGGTAGTTGGATCTAGATGATGTGGGAGTCTGTTCGAGTTTGTTTTCTAGAATCAAAAATATTTATTTTTGTAACGTCCCAGTTCCGGAAGCCGCCCATAGGCGCCCTGTACCTGGTTGGTCACGTGGCCTCAAGCGCATTTCTCCTAATGCTAGAGTCTACCGACTATCATCGAGGGACATTGGTGTGATAGTGGGAAAACTATTTCATCAATGACAGAGTAACAAAGAAGAAGAGGAATAGATAACAATAGTGTAAACAGTAATAATGGCATATAATAGTAAAGAGCAGAAGACTGAAAGTGATAAGAAGTTGGAGCACATATATAATGATAAATGATACATATGTTTATGAAAGCAGTCAAACATATCACAATTCTGAAATATAGTACTAAAAAAGTACAAAAGGAAAGAGTAAATAACTCCTCAGCATCACAAGCCTCACCTTGGTCCCATGCTCTCCAGCTCCAAACTCTCATGTACATGAAGTAGAAGGGCGCTTTCCCTTATCTATACCTGCAGCAATATAATCTTTTTGGGCCCAAAATAATGATCCAAACAATGTGTGAGACTAAATCTATGTAGGAAACCACCAAGATATCTATGCCTAACTGTCAATGAATATATATGGCAGGCAATAAGAATAAATATGCAGAAAATAAGGAAGTACTCAACATTAAACATTCTTACAGTTTCAAAGTATTCAAACACCACATATCAAGTAAGAAGATAATCACAAATAGGTAACCCTATGGGATGTTTTCATAACCTAGTCCCCTCTGGTCTTACCTAGCAAACACAAGCTACCCTCTGAGAAGTACACACAGTCTAACACCTCTATTTCAGCTTTAACACAGACTCTCTGAGGAATAACTCACCGTCAATTCCCCCTATATTCTCATATTAGTAACTTAATGGTGCTCTGGGGAAGCACTTACATCTCATTCCCTATATGGCCCTCATTGAGGAACTACAAACAGTCTGAGGAAGCACTTACATGAATTCCCCCTATGGTATTGCATCATAACAGTAAAAAAAGAACCTTTGGAGAAGCCCTCTCATCCATTCTCCCTACACTCTACTGCACTAGGTTCTCATGGCCCTGTGTATGTCAAATGAGCATAGAAATGCATAGCGTAAAAAGTAAACCTCGAGAACTACTTGTCTAACCATCTATAGTATAAGTTCATGTCCTATAAATAATCACACCATCCTACAATACAAGGCATGTGAAAAACAAGGCAGCCTAACAGGCTAAGAAGAACCAAACGATCATAAACTATACATGCATGTGCAACACCACTACTATAAATACCCCCTTTATCAGTGCTAAAACCCTCTTTTATCAGTGCTAGAAAAGTGCTATTAAAGCCAGTGAAGATAAAGGGGTCCCCTTTATCAGCGCTCCAAAAAGCACTGATAAACGGGTCCTTTATCAGCACTTTCTTCATCAGCTCTATCTTTTTAGCACTGATAATGGACCCCATTTATCATCTGTATTAAAAAGCACTGATAAAAGTTAAAAAAATAAAAAATATTAAAAAAAATATTTCCAATTGGGTGGGATTTTATAGCGCTTGAGCCCCCCCCCCCTTACATCATTTTTTCGCCACCCTCCAATGCCCCCATGCACCCCCTCCACCCTTTATCAGTGCTAGATCTCATATTCCCCCATGCTTGCGTGCCCCTGCCTCCACCTGGTTTTGAACTCGAGAGCACCCCCCCCCCCCCATGCGCGCCTAAGCCCTTACCACTCCTCTATTTTGATTTGTTTTACATTTCATGATACCTCTATATATATATAGTTATATTTATTCGTATAGTAATATATATTTATATTAATATATATAGTTATATAGTTATATTAATATATATGTATAGTTATATTAATATATATCTCTATTTATATATATATACTTAGTTATATTTATTCGTATAGTAATATATATTTATATTTATATATGTATAGTTATATTAATATATATATTTATAGTTATATTAATATATATATTTATAGTGATATTAATATATATATTTATAGTGATATTAACATATATATTTATAGTGATATTAATATATATATTTACAGTAATATTAATATATATATGTAGTTATATTAATATATATATAGTTAGATTAATATATATATATATAGTTAGATTAATATATAGGTATATAAATATTAATATATTTTTATTTTAAATAAAATGGATATTAGTTATTATTTAGTTAAATCTAATATTTTTTTATATGTAAATATATTTTATTATTTATATTTATAATTAAATTTTTATATGTGAATATAGAAAAAATATGTATATATTGTTATATATTAGATTATAAATAGAAGTGCATTGTAAACAACGATAAAATTTCAAAGACATAATATCAATATGAATGTAATACCTTGGAATAAATTCAGTCCCCACCAAAAAAATCCAATAATTCCCCCTTAAACGAGGCTGAAAATCCACAAAATGTTAAAAAATCGGCGTACCCCGACTAAAAACTCAGTTTTAGAGGCCTTCTGGGCATGTCCTCAAAAAAACCATGATCGGGGCTTCTCTTAATCAAAATCATGTATATCTTGTCACAAGCTTCGATTTGATATGTGGTAGAGCTCAAACGGACACCCAGATCAAAAGTTATGGTCGTTTGAAGTTTGAGTTGCGTTTTCAACATATTTTGGCTCTTTTATTAATTTTTTTTATTTTTTAGTCTTCAAATTTTATTAAATGAATATTACTCCATAATAATTAGAAAATTATTAATTAAAAATAGTTTTTTAATTTTTTTATATTCCATTTTCACTCAATATCTTATATAATAAGTGTAACTGTATATTTATACTTATCTAAAATATATTTAAAATTATATTTAAAAAATATATATTATATTTATATCAATATAACTATATCAATGTATTTAAATATTAATATATATTTTTTAATTCTTTTTTGGAAGTAGACCCTTTATCAGTGCTTTTAAAAAAAGTGCTGATAAAGACCCCCGTTTATCAGCGCTAACGAAAAAGCGTTGATAAAGGGGGGGGGGGACCTTTAACAGTGCTAAAAAAAGCATTGTTAAAGGGTGTACCTTTATCAGTACTAAAAAATCACTGATAAAAGGGTACTGTTAACAGCGCTTTTTTTAGTGCTGATAAAGGTACCCCCCTTTATCAGCGCTTTTTCGTTAACGCTGATAAATGGGTGGCGCTGGGAAAACCTGTTTGTGTGGTAGTACACTTCCATATCATTGGAAAAAAATCCAATTTCCTGCATATAACCTCTATTCAATCATCCAAGTCATAGCAGGAAAACATTAGGGCTAAAAAATAAACACTCAATACCACGTTCAAGGGTATTGGGCACTTTTTCACATATAACTCAAAGAAAATCTATGGAAAGGAACAAACCAACTAACTCAGTGTTGTAGGATCATTATAAGTGAACCTCAATCCTTGAATCTCCCAAGAACACCATAGATCTACAAAAATGTCTAAAACGTTCAACCGTAGATAACATGAGGAAGAGGAGAAATCAGAAAATTAAGCTCTAGAATAAGGAAGAGCTTACTGAGGCGATCCCAATGCAATTGATGGTGGTTGAAATGAAGGACGGATGCTCTATCGGGGTCTTGGAGAAGTTTTGTGGCTGTATGGTCGCTCTTGGATGAGATAGATCGAGAAGGAGAGAGTTTTGTCCATAAGATGTGACCCCGGTCTTCTTAATGAAAAAAAAGTTCATAGAATGTACTTTATATGTACATGGTGTGTACTTGACCTTACCAGCCCCTACATTAGGTGGTCTCCAGGTCACAACACATAGTTGTGTGCACAATCGTTACACGGCCAGCACCCAGCTACCCACGGTAAATGAGTACATGACGTGTACTCATAAAGTACACGGCATGTACCTAATAAATTTTATGAAACTCCTTTTTTCCTCCAAAACACTAGAAAAAACGATAACATACCTGAAAAGAATATCGAAGTTCTAAAAAACTTCCCCCCTTACAAAAATTTGTCCTCGAATTTTCCTTGCAAGGCGTTGTAGAAGAAGATTCGTCAAAAAGCTCTAGCCACAGAGATCGTACATTGGCCTCCCCCTCCCAGGTCGCATCCTATACTCATCTGTGTGGCCATAGCACTCATACCTATGGAACAGACCGGCCAGAGAGAACCTTTATACTATGATCAACAATCTGGATTGGATGCTCCTCTAACGAGGTATCCACCTCTAACTCAACCTCCTCTGGTTGAAAAACAAGAGATGGGTCTTGAATTAATGTGAAATCTGAGAAACGTGGAAGATTTGTGCATAACCCAGTACCTATGAGGAAACTATAATCAATTGGGAATCATCCCAACTCTCTCCAACACCTCAAAAGGTCCGACGTAGCTCAGTGAAAGCATACCCAGCCTCCTAATCCTTCAGTGTCCCAACATCGTTGTGACATGCAAAAAAACCTCATCTCTGACCTCGAACTCCATAGATCATCTCCAATGATCAGCATAAGACTTATGTCGAGATTGTGAAGAATCCATCATCTTTCTAATCAACATTATATGCTCTACAGTCTCCTGGACAAGACAAGGTCCCACTATAGCGGCCTCTCCGGCTCTAGCCAACATAAGGGTGATCGGCTGGGCCTACAGTGTAAAGCCTCATAAGATGCCATCTGAATAGTTGCTTGAAAACTATTATTTTAGGCAAACTCCCCAAGAGATATGTGCTTCTCCTAAAAACCTACAAAATCTAGGATGTATTCTCGAAGCATGTCCTCATGAAACTGAATCGTACGCTCGGACTGGCCCTCTGTCTAAAGGTGGAAAGCTGTACTCAAAAGTATATGTGTACCCAGAGCCATTTGTATCCCCTACCAGACTCATGAAGTAAAATGGGAATTCCTATCTAAACCAATAGAGTGTGGAACCCCATGTAAACGTACAATCTTCCAGGATGTGAAATCATAATAGCTCATCAACAATGAATGTCTACTTGATTGGAAAGAAGTTAGAATCCTTCGTGAGTCTATCAATGACAACCCAAACTACATCATACAATCAAGATGAACTCAGTAATCCTATCACGAAATCTATCATGACATCGTTCAACTTACACTCGGGTATGGGTAACTACTACAAAATCCCTACTGGTCACTGATTCTCCACCTTCACCTACTGATAGATAGAACACCTCATCATGAAACCAGAAACATCCCTATCCATACCTGGCCACCAATACTGACACTATAGATCACAATATATCTTGGTGACACCTATATGAATTACCCAAACAAAGGAATGATTTTCCTGAATAATCTCCTCACATATGTCTGCTGACACCTATACGCACCCATGAAAATGAAAGACCTTATCCTTTCCAATGGTCCATCCAGAAATAGGGTCCTCTCCTAACACACTTTCCCATATGACTAGGCCTTCAAAATATGATAGTTTGTTTATTCGAACTAAATTACGAAGAGTACAGGTAAAAGCTAAAAAATAAAGATACGACTACCCCTACCTATCATGTACATCCAAATGAATCTCAGAGAACATAGACATAAGCTTCCACTCATTTTTGGCCTCCTGAACTTCCTATATCTAAGTCTTCCTGGTCAGTGAATCAGCCACTGCATTGCCTTTCCTAGGTGTATAGGCAAGCTCAATGTCAAAGGACTGAAGGTACTCAATCCACCTTTGCTATCTAAAATTCATGTAACACTGAGTGAAGATATACTTGAAACTTTGGTGGTCCATAAAACCCACAAAATGAACTCCCAACAAAAAATGTCTTCATTAGTGTAAGGCTTGAACAACTGCATCCAACTGAAGATCATGCGTCGGGTAATTTCTCTCATGTGGCCTCAACTGCCGAGACCTGTACACCAAAACTTTTTAATCCTACATAATAAAATCTCCCATCCTGATACCTAAAGTATCAGAGTACACAATATAGATCTTTCTCACCTCTAGAAAAACTAGTATCAGTGCTGAGGACAACCTCTCATTCAGATCCTGAAAGGCTGACGCACAAGAATCTATCCACAATTACTTCTATCCCTTCTTAATCAGGCCCATCAGTGGAACTGGTATGCATGAGAAGTCTTGTATGAAATATCTATAGTATCCATGTAGCTCTATAAATATCTGAACCTAAAATACATTCGTCATCTTCTCCCATGAAACTATAGCTCTCACTTTCTCTAGGTCTACTAATACTCCTATTTATGAGATAACATGACCCATGAATTGAATATGTTCTATCCAAAAGTGACATTTTGGGAGGATAGTGTATAACTGATGCTCTCTCAGTGTACTCAAAGTGATCTCATGAAGGGTAGCATGGTCGTCTAAAGTGTGAGAGTAAACCAAGATATCATCCACGAAAACCCCCATAAAAGAATCCAGGTATGGATGGAAAACTCAGCTAATCAGTGACATGAAGACTACAGGCGTGTTTGTGAGACTGAACGACATAACCACATATTCTTATAGACCATACATTCTTTGTAAATCTCTAAGAGATATATCAGATGGTCTAACGTGCAGCTGATGATAACCGAACCTCAAGTAAATCTTCTATAACACCCAGGCTCCTTGAAGATGATCAAATATATCATCAATCATTGGAAATAGATATCGGTTCTAGACCATCAACTGGTTCAGCATCTGATAATCCACACAAATTATGAGAGTAATATCTAACTTTTTTCGTGAACATGACATGTGAAGCCCAAGGAAAAGTACTGGTTCGGATGAACCCCTTAGCCTGCAACTCCTCCAACTGCTTCTTGAGCTCCTATAACTCTGGTGTAGCCATCCTATAAGGAGGAATGGACATTGGTGCCGCTCCTGGAACAATCTCAACAGAAACATCAACCTCTCCCTCCTGAGAAAACCTGAAAAGTCATTTGGAATAACATCCCTGAAACGATCTACCACTGGAGGAAAGTACATATGAGAAGTCCCCTAGTCATCCAGATAAAGACTAGAAATCTGGGTTGTAACTCCTCCCAACCCATGATGCTCGTGACCTACTCTGCTCACTTAGACATCCCATTCTCCCTTATGAAGAAACGATCCACCCTCTGGTGATTTGAAACTCACCCTAAGAGATAGCAACTACCAACTTACCAGAAGAGACCTAACAAGTCCATTCCAATAATGACATCATAACCTTTCATCTATAAGACATAAAGGTCCCAAAAAAAGTTACACCCAGAAACATTAATAGGGCACTCCTTGCACTGATGTCAACTAACTGTTCTTCTCCCCAACAGTGTGTCCAAAATCAATACATTTACATAAGTAAAGATATAGAGCCCAAGTTTCTCCCCAACAGAAATAGATATAATTATTTGGGAATCCCCTGTATCGAGAAGTACAAAAGCTAAAACTGAGGAAACTAGAATCGCACCTCGAACTGTAGAGGGTCTGGGATTTTGATCCGGCTGGGTCTGCTCCAATGCAAAAGTCTGACCTGCACTGCAGCCATGTGACCTTGCCTCACCACTCTGAGCTGATCTACCCTATTGTTATTGAATGCTTTGTGACTGACTACCACGGTCGCGACCTCCACCTCAGTCTAAACGGCTGAAATAAATCCACTTCCTAGACTAAGGAAAAAATGGATGTGCTGCTCTCGAATGAGGAGTCATAGAAGAAACCATGTCACTAACAACTAGTGAAAATATCTGACAGAAATGCTAAAGATGACACTTCTTTCCACAATATCAGCACTCCACTAGGTCTCTCGGGAAATGTGGCATTGAATTCCTGCTCTTACCACACTGGTATCACACCACCTAGCTACTATAAGAAGTGTCCCACCTACTTTGATCAGCATGTGAAGACCCCTGTGGAACTTCCTTCAGTCAGTATAAGGGATACTAACTCCAGATGTCGTACCACCTTGATTCACTACTTCATAATCCCTCAAATTGAGCTCTGTGATCAGTTTCTGGTTGATGATAGAAGTGATGGAAATCAACCTGAAGATGTTCACATGTGATTATATGTCTTGCCTCAGACCATATTTAAGCATCCTTTCTAGGAACAACTCATCACCTCATGGATATGGCGGGAAGTGCTACAACTAATTGAAGTGAGAATAATACTCCATAACGGAAGGAGTGCCCTGCTCTAGACTCATGAACTCTCAGGCTCGATTGGCCCTCAAAGTTTCTGGATAGAATTAATCATAAAAATCACACTAGAAGTCATCCATAGGCATAACCTACTGGCATCCCACCAATGACATCACATCCCACCATCTCATGAAGGAGTCTTGAAGCATGTACGTATCGATCTTTACCCTTCTATCTGGAGGCCTCTCTAGATACTCGAAGATAGAAATAATGAATTCTAACCATGAATCTACATCCTGAGGTCCTCCTTCCCTATTTAATGTGGTAGGATTCTACTGATGGAAAACCTATGTCAACACATCCATAGAAGTGGCAGGATGTGGTACTCCTCGGAAGGTATGCATGAACATCATGAAGCCCTCTCAAAACTGTGCATCAGCACCTGTGTCCAGAATATCAACTGGTGGCAAGACTGGCACTACTAGAGGATCTGCTGGTTGTCCCTGACCATCCATATCTGGTGTCTGATCACTACCCTGTAACTGGTGGACAATCGGAGGACGTCTCAGTGGCTTGACTCTGCAAGGTCAAGCGCTCACCTTTCATCAAAATTAATAGGGACTAAAACATAGATGTATAATAAGGGAATAAGTGAAATAAATCATTCAAGATTTCCAAAACATGGAGACACGGTGTGTATAATGCCTAAATGGCATGTTCCTTTAATCCTTCACATAGGCGTGTAATTCTGCCATCTCAGGTCGTGTAACACCCCATACTCACAGCATGTTTTCCTAACACACGGCATGTACATTAATCTTCTTTCCCTACCTGAGTTCTCTTACACTTCTAATCCACATGTATCTCCTAGAAAGAGACTACCCAACGTTTTAGTGCTAGACAGATCATGTACTAGACGAGCTTCATAGACCCATGTTGTTAGTGACACGACCGGATACACGAATCACACTACACGGCGTGTTCCAGATGGACACAGTGTGTACTAAGAAGATTTTGCCAACCCTTATTGTTAGTGACACAGCCGTATACACGTCTCACACTACCCGACGTGTTCCAGATGGACATGGCGTGTACTAGGATAATTTTTCCAACACGTGTTCTTAGTGACACGACTAGTTACATGGTTCTACAACATGACGTGTACATCTGGTACATGGAATGTCCTACCAAAGATTCCAAACCACGTGTCCCCACCCACACAATATGTGACACAGTTAGAGACTACACATCATTTACATACAGTACATGGCTTGTACTTAAGAAAAACATTTTATTCCTGAACAGAAGAACACATGGTGTGTATTCATCATTACACAGGGTGTATTCTGGGTTTTCTTGATAATAAGCCTCAGAAACTACTTCGGAGCCCAAAAAAACACTAAAACTATCATTAATGTGCTAAATTCCAATCTTTGAGGACCCATACTCCCCGCGAATAAAATATTGGTATCTTATACATGTCCCTAAAAAGGATAATAGTGCAATGATCAACCAAATTATGGTCTGTGAGGGACCATAACACCCCTAGAACCAAAGTTTGGAATTCATTCAACCAAAACATTCACAAATCAATACCCTTTAAAAAGTAGGTATTCAATAATGCAATCTATCAAAACATCCTACATATCTAGCACAACATATATCACAACAACATGATATTACCAATGCACCCTAATGGCATGGCAGGAATGCATGACAAGTGATTTTTTTAATAAGTTCCTATATGATGCATGAGATGGAATACCCTCATCTCATCAGGTTGAAACATAAATAGGACCTCAATAATTTCCAAAATATCTGTTAAAAACATGTGAATCACCCAATGGTCAAATCAAATAAACTGTAAAATCGTAAAACTAGATAAATTGCAATAAACGAGCTAGATTGGATTTTCCTTGTAGACACATTAGCTACACCTAATAACAGCATATTACCAAGTACCCATTCCTCCCTATCCTTGGATATATTCTCCAAATAGTAAGTCAAGAATAAAAGAACCCCTTTCATACCACTTTGTAAAATCTCATTTTCGGAAGATACCCAGACGCACCCCGTACCTGGTTTGTCACATGGCCACAAGCGCATTTCCCCTAACACCAAAGGCTTCTGACATGTAGTGAGGGTCTTGGGTGTGATATTTGGGAAACTATACCCTCATTGGAAGATTAACACAGTGGAAGAGAAACAAATAACAATAGAGGAAATACTAATACTGGAATACAATAGTAAATAATGGAAGACTGAAAGTAATAAGTAGCTGGAGCACGTATATAATGATGCATGATACATATTTCTAGAAATGAAACCAAACACGTCACAATTATGACATACAGTACTAAACCAAGGTACAAAAGAAAACAATAAACAACTCCTCTGCATCGCAAGCCTCAACTTGGTCTCATGCTCTCTATCTCCAAATAGTCAAGTACCTGATGTAGAAGGGTTCTTTACCTTATCTATACCTGCAGCAATATAATACTTTTGGGCCCAAAAGCATGACCCAAATAGGGTGTGAGACTATATCCCAATAGGTAAAAACCAATAGATTAGTGCCTAATAGTCAGTGAATATATATGGTAGGTAATAAGAAAAGGAAGTAATTAACAAGGAAGTACTAAACAGTAAACATTCCTACAGTTTTAAAGTATTCAAACACCACATATTAAGTAAGTATATAATCACAAATAGGTAACCCTTTGGGATGTTCTCACAGCCTAATCCCCTCGGGTCCTACCAAGCTAATACAAGAAACCCTCTAGGATGTACACACAGTCTAACCCCTCTGGTTCATCATGAGCACAAAATCATTGAGGAAGCACTCACCGTCAATTCCCCCTATATTCTCATATCGGTAACTAAAAGGTGCTATGGGGAAGCACTTACTTCTCATTCCCCCTGTGGCCCGCGTCGAGGAACTACAAACACTCCGATGAATCACTTAGGTAAATTCCCCCAATGGTCCTGCATTGTAACAGTAAAAACAGGCCCTCTAGAAAATCCCTCACATCTATACTCCCTATGGTCAACTACACCTGGTTCTCACGGCCCTGTGTAAGTCAAATGAGAACAGAAATGCATAACGGCCAAAGTAAACCTCAAGAACTAATTGCCTAACAATCTAATGAATAACAGCATGTTAGATAAATAATCACACTATCCTACAATACTAGGCATGGTAAAAACATGGCATCCTAACAGGCTTAGAAGAACCAAATTATCATAAAAAAACATGCATGGTAAACACTTCCATATCATAGCAAAAAAACCCTATTCACCATATATAACCTCTATCCAATCAACCAAGGCATATGAAGACAACATTAAGGCTAACAAATAAACATGAAATACCCCATTCAAGTTTATTGGGAACTTTTTCATATATAACTCAAATCAAAACTAAGTAAAGGCACAAAACACATACCTCAGTGTTTCAGGATCGTTATAAGTGGGCCTCAAGCCTTGAATCTCCTAATAACACTGTAGATCTACAGAAATGTATAGAAAGTTCAACTGGAGTTAACTTGAGAAAAAGGAGGAATCGGGAAACGAATCTCTAGAAGAAGGAAGATCTTACTGAGGTGATCCCAATGCAATCGACTGTGGTCGAATCAGAGGATGGATGATTGATCGGGAGCTCAGAGAAGTTCTGTGGTGTACGGTCATTCCTGGACAATATAGGTCGATAAGGATATCATTCATTCCATCAGACGTGACCCTGGTCTGTTTAATGAATGAAAGAAGGTACACTGAATGTACATTAGATGTACACGGCATGTACATTAGATGTACACAGAGTGTACTTTCCCTTATCGGCCACCGCATTAGGCGGTCTCTAGGTCACCACACACGGCCGTGTGCATGGCCATTACATGGCCAGCACCCGACTACCTACTGTAACCGAGTACATAGCATGTACTCATAAATTACACGGTTTGTTCTTTATAAATTTTCAGAAACTCCTATTTTCCTCAAAAACACCAGAAAAAGGAAAATATACCTGAAAAAAGATTTGGGATCCTACAACATTGGATGACATGTTAATATAAATATTTGAATATTAAAAAAATAGATAATATGTTTTCTATTTGCTAAATCACATTAATGTAATAATATCATCAAGTATATATCACATTCATAAAGTCATAGCAGTTCCCCACTCTAATGAGAACCTTTAAATACCATGATTATATTATCAAATATTTTTCTATGCTCATATAACGTTATAGGATGGAGAACATAGTATGTTGGCTATCAGGTGCGAGTAATTACAATTGGATGAGGCTACTTTTCAATAATTTCTTACTTGGTAATATCCAAGATAATACACTATGAGTATTGTCCTACAAGTAGGTTTTAATTAATTTTAAGCACCATTCTATTTAATGACCAAAACCAGGACACCATATGTTCTGGAGATGCAGGTTATATTGGGTGAGTCAGGAATGTCATGTTGTTAGTAGATATTTTGAGGAATGATTTTTCCCTTCAAAATTTATTGAAGTTGATATCTCAACCCTTTGATTAAAAGTGAACTCTCCCATTAAATATTATTCTTATGGTGTAATAATGGTTTTATTTCAAATACTAAAAGAAATTTGTATCAATAATATAATATAAGGACATGAATTTCATACCTTTTTGATGATATGTTGTTAAAAAAGTGAATATATTACACAGTAATAATTCATATGTGGTTATCAAGGTTTTGAAATTAAATTCATTTTATTTGGTTTTGTGACCTATTATTAGATAGTAATCATGGACATTAGGAAAGTCCCATCTAATTCTAATGAAAATCACCCTAGAGGGTGACAAAAAAAATATTTGATCTGATATCTATTAAATTCCCTTTTAATTTATATAGTTTTGTATATATATTATTCTCAGGACTGGGGAATAATTTTATTCATGTATTGTATATCATAAAATATTAAATAAATATTTATTCTCCCAACTGTGAAGAGAATATTTATTTTATTTATTTAATATTTACTAAATACGAATTCTCCAAATTGTGAGTATAATATTATTGTATCATTAAAAAATTTTATAAATATTTATTCATATGTTTGATAAATTCTATGGAGGATGAGTGCACCAAGATCATATTCGGTGATAAATATAAATTTTCAATCTAATAAAATATTATTTATCATTATTCCAATAAGCACATACCTTAAAATATTATTATTATTATTATTATTCATGGGGTTAGGAAAGACTGATTTTATTATTTAAGGGTATTTTTACAATTAAATAATATTTTAACAGTAACCCTGAATCAATAAAAAGATTATTTTTGGTACTATATAGGATTAATCAACATTTGAGAATCCTTGTGTACAATAGATTTCAATCCTTATTTCAACACGGATCATCCTCTTAGAACGAGAATAATGGGAGTGGAAGAAGGATTCATGAAGCCTGAAATATATTTCACAGTTCTCTAGAAGGAAATTGTAAGATGATTGATTCACCATGTCACCACCTATAAAAAATATAAATTTTTTAGAGTTAAATGGATCACATGAGGAACACTGATTGAGGGGTTATAAACATTGATCCTACTATTTCAATGATCTTAATCTAAAAATGGGTTATTGGGAAATCAATAATAGCATTGAAAAAAGACCATAAGACACTATATTTTTTCTTCCTATTATATTTAAATTAATTACAAATTTAATGTGGAAATGATCATCCCTTAGTTTCAGTGACCTTTATTATCAATATTTGATTAAAAAGAGTATTTTTCATGACATTAAAATCATGCACAATATGACAATAATCCATTAGATCCAACAATATCCTTATTGGTTATTCACCCACCATGTTCTACTACTGCATCTAAATCATTAAAGTGGTATCAGAGTGGTCACATTTATATTTATAATTATTTATTATATTTTTGATTATATAATATAAATATGGGAAAGAGTCTTCATTTTTATATTATTCATTTATTAAATATAAATTTTATTTTCCATTTTTTTATGGAACAATCTCTAATAGTTTCATCATGGAACAACTCCCAAGCATAGATTATTCTTCAATCAAATATTATTTCACCCAAACATAATCAATACAAAAAAATAAAACCTCATCACTATTTCATGGTCATGTCCTATACATAGAAATTAAAATTTATTAATATTAGTATAATATAAGTATTATCACATTTATTACTCACAAACACCACATTAATAATATCAATTTTCCTATGATTGTTTCTCGACCCAAAATGCATACTAAGGGTTCATCATAATTCATTAATGTAAATTAAATCATTAATTCCCCACATTTGGTAGAATCCATACTTTTTTAAATTCATTATAATCATTCTGATGATTAGGGATCCAATCGATGGTTCCATATGCATTGTGATTTCTATGAAAGACGCAAGACTTCCAACAAACACACTTACGTCCAAAAAATTGTTTAGTGATTTCATCATCTCAAGGGATCTAAATAATTCAAAATAACATATTATTTCAATTTAATAATGAAATCATGTCAATTAAATATTTTTTAAATTTTCATAGGTTGTGTCAATGAAAATTATAATGTTCCCCTTTAATGAACTATATTTTTCCTGAAAATATCAGTATCATTACCTACATAAAGAAAATAAACGTAATTGACTATTAATTTTTCAAATTTAGACAACATGAAAAAATAATATATTTTTTCCTTATATATATATAAGAGAGAATATTTGTTTGTGTGAAATAATATTAACAATAGTATTATTATTATTTGGGTTGTTTTTTGTATATTTTAAATTCTAAGAATAATAAAACATATCATTAAATTGTATGTCAAAAAAATACATTGTTTTCCAATATTCATGTATATATATATTATATTTACATGACCTAATTAAATATAGCTTTAAAATTTTTAGAAAAGGGTGGGGAGAATGGAAATGATAGTAACCTATAATTATTTTATTATAACTATTATTTTAGAAATATAATAATTAGATCATACGTATATTAGTGTATTTTATGTATTCATTTAATATGTATGAATGATATTTATATTTTACCATATATAATGATAAATTCATTAGGTATTCATTTCATGTATAGTATTTTTTAGTGAAAACAACATTAAATTCATTAGAAATATTTCTATTAGAAATAATGATATACACATAATTAAATTTAATAATTTATAAAAACGTCAAATATAATGAGGCATATTATTCTAAATAATAATCCAGAGTCCCTCAAGAGGATATAATAGATTCACACTTTTAACCAAATGTGAAAGGATTATTGTTTACCCAATCTAAGGTATCCTATGATTAATGAAATTATCTAAACATAACATGTCAAAAGGTACATATATTTCAAAACATGGAAGCCTTCAAATATATTCTTTTTATAAGGTATATCAATCTTAGTAGACTTGTAATATATAAATTTTTTAGTATTTTGATGGCATCAGTGTAGTGACCCTTGAAAATATTCTTCCTCCATAGAATCCTTTGATCTTGATGGTTTTACACATTTCAATAAACTTTATATAATCCATTAATCCAAAAAATTGGTAGTATTTCTCTTCCATAGTATAAATCTCATTATATCATAGATCAGAATTAATATTATCATTATCCTTAGAAGGCCCCAATATGGAAGGATTATAAACAAACATATATAATTAGAATAATCTGATGAATTTTACAATTAATCCTCACATAGTGATTTATTCACTAGTGGAATAAACGTTTAACACGTCGGCATTTTTCACGTCGGTTCTATATAACCGACGTGCACAAATTTAATGATCAATATATCATGTCAGTTATTTTATAACCAACGTGATATATTGATTAGTATCCATATTTTATGTTGGTTATAAAATAACCGACATAAAATATACAGAAATTAGCTTTTTCACGTCGGTTATTGTATAACCGACCTCTAAATCGAATCTGGAGCGCTTTATAACGTCGGTTATAAAATAAACAATGTGATAAAAGAAATCTCAGTTCTTTATCATGTCGGTTATAAAATAACTGACATGATAAAGGAAATCTAGGTGTTTTACCACGTCGGTTAAAAAAACTGACGTGATAAAGCCAATCTTAGCAATTTATCATGTCGGTATAAAGCGACATATATCACATCGGTTATTTTATAATCGACGTGATGAATTGTTTTATATGTATATTATTAAATAACTGACATTATAAACATAAAAAAATATTTTACCAAATTCTTTATTAAATAACCGATGTGATAAATATTTTAAATTATTTATCGCACCCCGTATTTAGTCATTCTGTTTTCTTCGATCGGGTGACCTGCGACTCGTCTCTCTCACATGGAAAATCTAGAAAAGATTTTTTGAATTCATGCCCTCAAGCCTCGATTTGAAAACATCATTATTCATATTTATTATTATCAGATCTATTAGGTCGACTCAAAACACTCAAGTAAGCCTCACACAACTCCTTTTTAGTTTTTATTTTCCGCGATGCCCTAAAATAATTTTTTGAGATGTTATTTTTCTTTGTTCTTGCTATCATGGTATGTTTCATAGTGTTAATCTATACCATAATAAATTATTTTCTAGTAAAATAAACATATGGAAGTGATATCATGAAATTTTACGATTTTTGTGTGTTCTATCATGTGACTGTATGTGTACATGGGGTTTCTAAGGGGGTGGGGGATGTGCAAGTGGGTGGGGGTGTCCAAGGTGTTGGGTGGGCAGTCTAGTGGATTGGGGGTGTTCAGGGGGTTTCAAAGGAGGTGGGGGTGGTGTCCAGGGGGGTTCGGGGGCTGTCCAAGGGGGTTGGGGTGTCCAAGGGGGTGTGAGGGATGTCAAAGGGGGTGGGAGTGGTGTCTAGGGGGGTGTAGGGGTTGTCCAAGGGGGTGGGTATTGTCTAGAGGGTTTGGGGGATGTCTAGAGGGTTTAGGGGTGTCCAGGGTGTCCATGGAGGTGGGGGTAGTCCAGGGGTGTGTGAGGGGGTCTAAGGGGGTGGGGGTGTCGAAGGGGTTGGGGGTTGTCCAAGGGGGTGGGAGCTATCCAAGGGGGTGGGGGCCAATCCAAAGGCTTTGGGGGTTGTCAGGGGGCGGTCCAGAGGTTTGGGGGTGTCCAGGGGGTGTCGAAGTGGGTAGGAGGTGGGAGTGGTGTCTAGGAGGGGTGGGGGTGTCTGGGGGGCTGTCTAGAGGGGTGGGGCTGTCTAGGGGGTGGGCGGCTATCTAGAGGGGTGGGGGGCTATCCAAGTGGGTGGTGGTGTCTAGGGGGTGTCCATGGGGTGTCCATGGGGTGGGGTGGTGTCCAGGGGGTGGGGTGGCTGTCCATGGTGGTGGGGGACTATCTAGAGGGTTCTAGGGGTTGTCTGGGGGTTGTCTAGAGGGTTGGGGGTGTCCAGGAGGGTGTCCCAGGGGGTAGGAGGTGGGGGTGGTGTCCAGGAGTGGTGGGGTGTCCAAGGGGGTGGGGGGATGCCGAGAGGGGTGGGGGTTATCTAGGGGTTGGGGCTGTCCAGAGGGGTGGGGGCTGTCCAAGGGGGTGGTGGTGTCTAGGGGGTGTCCAAGGGGGTGGGGGTGGTGTCCAGGGGGTGGGGGATGTCCAAGGGGGTGGGGCCTGACCAGAGGGTTTAGGGGGATGTCTGGGGGGCTGTCCAGAGGGGTTTCCAAGGTGGTGGTTTGGTGTCTAGGGGGTTGGGCCTATACAAGGGGGTGAGGGCCTATCCAGAGGGTTTGGGGGTTGTCTGAGGGGGTTTTCCAGAGGTTTGGGGTGACCAGGGGGTTTCTAAGGGGGTAGAAGGTGGGGGTGGTGTCCAGGAGGGGTGGGGGTGTCCAAGGGGGGGGTGTCAAGAGGGGTGGGGGCTGTCCAGGGGGGTGGGGATATCCAAAGGGGTGGGGTGGTCCAAGGGGGTGGTGGTGTTCATGGGGTGTCCAAGGGGGTGGGGGTGGCCTTCAGGGGGTGGGGGTTGTCCATGGGGGTGGGGGCATGTCGAGAGGGTTTGGGGGGTTATCCTGGGTGGGGGGTTGTCCAAAGGGTTTAGGGGTGTCCAGGGGGGTGTTCAAGGGGTATGAGGTGGGGGTGGTGTCCTGGAGGGGTGGGGTGTCCAAGGGGGTGCGAGGGGTTCCAGAGGGTTGTGGAGTCCAAGGGGGTTGGAGGGGGGTGGTCCAGAGGGTTGGGGTGTCAATCCCAACTGACACTTATACCCAAACTCCTTGTACCCCACCCCCACCCACTTTGACAACCCCTTAGACACCACCCCCACCCCCTTGGACAACCCCTTTGACACCACTTCCCCCTTGGACAGCCCCCCCACCCCCCTGGACACCACCCCCACCCCCTTGGACACCCCCTGGACACCACCCCCCCACCCCCTTAAACAACACAAATAAATTATATCCTAATATCCATGAAATAATACAATCATCATGTCATAATATCAGAAACCATGATCTTAGGATTGACTATTGCATCGTGGTTTGTGAGATTATGACATGATGATTGTATTGTTTCATGGATATTAGGCTATAATTTATAATTGTTGTGTAAGGGGGTGGGGGTGGTGTACAAGGGGTGTCCAAGGGGGTGTGGTTGGTGTCCAGGGGTGGGGGGCTATCCCAGGGAGTGGTGGTTTCCAGGGGGTTGTCCAAGGGGTGGGGGATAAGTGTCAGTTGGTATTGACTATTGCATCGTGGTTTGTGAGATTATTACATGATGATTGTATTGTTTCGTGGATATTCGGATATAATTTATTATTGTTGTTTAAGGGGGTGGGGGTGGTGTTTAGGGGGTGTCCAATGGGTTGGGGGTGGTGTCCAGGGGTGGGGGGCTGTCCAAGGGGGTGGTGGTGTCCAGGGGGTTGTCCAAGGGGGTGGGGGTGGTGTCTAAGGGGGTGGGGGATATGTGTCAGTTGGGATTGACAATTGCATCATGGTTTGTGAGATTAGGGCATGATGATTGTATTTTTTCATGTATATTAGGCTATAATTTATTAGTTTTGTTTAAGGGGGTGGGGTTGGTGTCCAAGGGGGTGGGGGTAGTGTCCAAGGGGGTCGGTACATTCTATGTTTGAGGTTTCCACTATGATTTTTAGGGATTCAATCATTATGAAAAGATGAGGGGTGTTTCAATATAATTATATTTGGTTATATATATTTTTTCTAGTCATTGACTATGATAAAATTATGGGTTATGGGGGAGACCATGTCCTGGTTTTCAAAGATGTGCAGTTATCATGACCCCATTGTGCCGGGTTGATAGGCTTTACAATGTGATTTTCTCCATCCGAGTTTTTATTTTTAATTTGATTTGATTCTCAGATTTACTCCATTTTCTCCAATTTTCTATAAACCATTGGAGGCCCCATGGTTTTCTTGGATTCCATGGAATTTCCTTAAATAAGTTACTTATTCTATTTTCATCTTCATATCTTCTTTGTTTCTTTTTTCTTCTCTGTCCACTTCTTCTTCTCCTTAATTCCTTCTATTATTAGGTATGTTTGGTCATTTTTAAATTAATGGTTTAATAGTAATTGTTGTGTTCTAGGGTTATTAGGAGGGTTGGGGGTGTCCAAGTGGGTGGGGGCTGTCTAGAGGGGTGGGGGCTGTCCAGGTGGTGGGGGGCTGTCCAGAGGGGTGGGGGCTGTCCAAGGGGGTGGTGGTGTCCAGGGGGTTTCCAAGGGGATGGGGGTGGTGTCCAAGGGGGTGAGGGTGATTTCCAGCGGTGGGGTGGTGTCTAGGGGGTGGGGGATTGTCCAGAGGGGCGGGGGAGCTATCCAGATGTTTCAAATCGTTAGGATCTGTGTAATTTTTAGTAGTGAGTGTATACATATTTTATAATTTATACTTCATATTTCTTTTTTACGGTAAGGTGAATTTGGTATCCAGTTGCACCAGGATGTATTATTTGTGAACCTTAAGAATAAAGGATCCAATATGAATTTAAAACTATTATATCTAACTATATTTTCTTTTTAAAATCATATTCAAGAATATTTTGTAAAATACGTATAGATTTGTTATATATTTCAAAAAAAAAATTCAATCAAATTATGATTTTTTTCATATAAAAATATATATTTCTTATCTTAAAAAGATGTATAATTTTGATATTTTTTATAGGTAATAATGAGTCGAATTTGTATTATGACACATTAAATGAGAAATGAATATGGGGAAGGTGTTTATGCCTTTTTGGAAATTACTAAACTAAATTTTCCAAGTAGTGACATATTTTCTGTCCATGTCTGAAATGTTTGAATATGAAGAAGTTAAAAAGTAGAGAGATAAAAGATCATATGATTTTTCATGGTTTTAATCTGAGTTACAAACCTTGGATTTGGTATGGTGAAACTGGATGGAATGTCACTGATGATGATGATTCGCAAAATGGTAACTACGATGGAATTGAAGAAATGATTTTTGATATTGCAGCAAAACAAATTGAGATATAACCGACAGTTGCGTGACTATATGGTGATGATAAAAAACCATTGTATACCGGTTGTATAGATTTTAAGGTTTTTTCGGTGGTGTTAATATTGATTAACCTGAAGGTGAAACATTGATGGAGTGACAGAAGTTTTAAAGAGGTGCTATAATTGATGAAAGACATTCTTCCAAAAGATAACGATCTTCCAGATTCACATTATAAGGCCAAGAAAATAATATGCTCTATGGGATTGGGATACAAGAAAATACATGCCTACCCAAATTACTATATGATATATAGGAAGGAATATGAATTTTTGTCGAAGTGTTCTAAATTTGGGGCATCATGGTATAAGGTGAAAGAAAAATCACAGGCTGATGTAGAGATTACAAATATCCCATCAATGGTATTTTGGTATCTTCCAATAATTCATCATTTCAAACATTTATTTACTAATTCACATTATGAAAAAAGGTTGAGATGGCATGCTGATGGGAGATTATGTGATGGAAAAATACATCATCTAGATGATTGTCTACAATGGAAGAAAATTGATGAGCAGTATCCTACATTTGGAAATGAAATTAAAATCTCAGACTAGGGTTGTGCATAGATAGATTGAATCTATACCAAACCCTTAGTAGCACACATAGTTCATGGCCTATTTTACTAGTAATTTGAAACCTCTCTCCTAATGTTTTTATGAAGTGCAAATATTTCATGTTGAGTATAATGATCTCTGGTCCGAAGCAACCTAGAAATGATATTTATGTTTTCTTATCACCATTGATTGATGATTTGAAACTTTAATGGGAGGACGGTATTAGGGTGTATGATTCTTATAAAATGGAATATTTTCAACTACATGAAATGCTTATGTTCACTATAAATGACTTCCCAGCTTATGGAAATTTGTTTGGATATAGTGTTAAATGGCATAAAGCATGTTCAATTTGCGAACAACAGACTTCATATTGTCAATTGCATCATGGGAAGAAAATAGTGTACATGGGTCATCGAAAGTTTTTGCCTATGGATAACTCTTATAGAAGAATAAAAAGGCATTAAATGGGTTACAAGAATTTGATATTTCTCGAAAACCTTTATCCCCTGATCAGTATTTTGAGAGGGTGAAAAACTTGATGTGATATTGGGAAAGGCACAGAAATTTGGTAATGATAGAAATATTTGGAAGAAAATTTCAATATTGTTTGAGCTACCAGATTAGAGATATCATAAAGTTAAACATAATATTGATGCCATGCACGTAGAGAAGAATATATTTAATAGTTTTATTGGAACATTGTTAGATATTAAAGAAAATACAAAGGATGGGTTGAATGCAAGATTAGACTTACTATCTATGGGAATAAATTTGGAGTTAGCTCCCACTCCTAATGGAAGACAAACATATCTTCCCCTGGCTTATCATACATTATTCAGGATGGAGAAAATTAGCTTTTTTCAGTGTCTTCATGATATAAAAGTTCCTCATGGTTATTCTTCAAATGTAAAAAATTTTGTCTCATTGAAGGACTTGAAGTTGATAGGTATGAAATATCATGATTGTCACGTCATGATGCAACAACTTCTACTAGTTGCATTGCGTGTAATATTTCCCATCCATGTTAGAAAGACTATATTGAAGTTGTGTTATTTTTTCAATTAAATTTGTAATAAGGTGATTTATGTGAATGATTTGAACATTTTGGGAAAGGATGTAATTTGTATACTTTTTCAATTTGAAATTTATTTCCCTCCATCTTTTTTTGATATAATGGTCCATTTAATGATTCATTTGGTTTGAGAAATAAATCTTTGTGGACTTTTATATCTTCGTTGGATGTATCCTTTTGAAAGGTATATGAAAATATTGAATGGGTATGTTAAGAATCCATATCGACTTAAAGCCTCCATTATTGAAAAGTATATTTATAAGGAGGTTACAGAGTTTTGTACGAGATACTTGGTTGTGGCACAGCACATGGGTTTGCCTCCATCTTACCATGAACAAGTTAATAATGAGGGAAAGGGGATTTGTGGAATGAAAGTCAAATCATTTTCAGTTGAATAGATGAAGAAGTTAGAATAGTACATCTTGAGTAACATAGCTGATGCTCAACTATATATCACATTACATATTAATGAGTTAAAACAATATCATCCAAAGAATAAAGAAATGAGGATTTTTAATGAGCACAACAAAACATTTTTTTCATGGTTTAAAAATACCTTTCTTGGTAGATCTGATGTATCAGAGACATTAAAATGGGTAGTGGGTGGTCCATGTTTAAATGTGATAACATGGTCTAGTTATGACATTAATGGATATACATTTCATATGAAAGCTCAGGACAACAGAAGTGCAGTTCAAAATAGTGGTGTATTGGTGTTTGTAGAAGAAATTCATTTTTCGAGTGATAAAGACAAAAAACCAATTTCTACATCAAGTGCATATTGTGGAGTGATTGAACAGATATGGGAGGTTGCTTACTTTAAAATTAATGTTCTTATTTTTAACTGTAAATGGTTTATCGGTAACAACATTGTCAGACACAATGAATTTGGAATAACAGTTGTTAATCTGAATAGATTGGAAGACACAGCTGATTCTTTTATAATGGAAACACCTGAAAAACAAATTTTCTATATAGTATATCAATCATATATGTAGTGGGATTTTATTTTACAAGGGAAAAAACAATATCTTGGTGAGGATGAACTTGATTAAGATGATGATTTATGTGAGATCCCTACTTCCATGGAATGGTTAACAGAACATAATGATGAGCATGTTGAAGACATGGTTTATTCCGTAAGGAACAATCACGATGAAGGAATTTGGGAAAACAATCCATTTGTACATTCCTAAAATTACAGGTAACATTTGTTTATTTCTTGTTTACATTTATTATTTTAATAAAATGTTAAATATTGTGAGTTTTTTCTTTATTAAAGCATGTATTAAAACAAATATGTTTTTGTTTTTGTTTTTTTTAATTTTTTTAGTTTACTTTATCATGATTAAAATTACATAAATTATATATCTATTATTTTTGTTCAATGAAAATTACTTTACCATGTTTACCATGTTTACCAGGTTTACCATGTTTACCATCTTTTCCATCTTTACCATCTTTACCATCTTTAACATTGTTTAACATGATTACCATATTAACCATGTTTACTATTACGTAACATAGTACAATTTTATATTTTATGTTTACATTAGTATTGTAATATTTGGATTTGTATATTTGTGATCTAATATTTGTTTTTTTGATTTGAAGTTTAATGACAGATCAATCATTTGATCAACCACATGATTCTGGAGATGAGCATATTGGGCATACCTCTAGGTAGGAACATTCACATGCTCCTCTTGATGTTCCACAATCTTCCTCATGTGCTCCCATTACGACAAAGATTTCAAGAGTTGGTAAACATGGGTGCACACATTTACCAAAATTATCACTTTCTCGTATGCGGGATCAAAGGATACTCGTTGATTTTGATAAGGAAAATATTCCCAGAGGTCCAAATGAAAAATATTTTAAGAGTTTTGTATCAACTAAGGGTAAGATAAAAGTAAGCATTTTGTATAATCACTGGAGAAGTGTGGACAAAGCGATAATCTCTCAGCTATGGGAGATGATTTTGGTAAGATCTTTTGCTATTGTTTGCCTATTATTTAAATTCTTCTAGTATATATAATATTTTTAAAATCTTATTTATCATATGAAATTTGATATTCCTAACACTGGAGGAGTCAGGAAGAAATGTTTATCGATGGCTTCCAGGAGATGGAGGGATTTTAAATTAACCCTCTCATCTGATTTCATTTTTGGTCATTGGAGTCAAGACAATCCTTGTAGTATATATCCTTTCATAGATGAAGACACATGGAGACATTTTGGTTAAAGTAGAAGAAAATATTCATTTTTGGTAAGCGCGACATAAACTTTTATAATATTTCTTATATAGAGGTTCTTATTAATGTTTTTTAATGATTTCATATTCTTAATTTACAGCAAACAAGGAAATATCATCAGGAAATCTTACCTAAAAATGTGTACCCTCATAGTTTATCTCAGGGAGGGTATACATTATTAGAAGAACAAATGATTGTGGAAGAATTACAACAACTAAGAGCTGATTCTTCAAGCTCTGAAAAGGTGGCCCCTCCATCCCCTCCATCTAGACATGAAAAATAGATGAGAGCTCGAATAGGAAAAAAAGGGAAATATCTTTTGGAAGATTCGAGAATCGTAGCTGAGAGGATTGTAAGATATCTATTTTATTTATTTAAGTTAACTATTTTATTAATATAATTTCAATCATTAATGAAATGTTCAATTAATTAATACAGGATTACCTTGACGAGCAGAGCTCACATAGGGTATTTACAACTGCTGGGAGGCAAGATTTCTTATCTGCAGCATTGGGAAAGCCCGAACATCCTGGTCATGTACGAGGATATCCGGCAGGTGTATCGATAAGAAAAGTGTTTCCACATTCTTAAACTTCTTACATTGAGGGTGTTTATAAAAAAATATAATCCTTAGAGGATGAAGTTCATAATTTTAATGTGACGATGGAGGAAAATATTTGAGCGTCGGTACTGTCTATGTTTGCAGACATGCAAAGACAATTTCATACTGTAGATCCCACTCCTATACCTCCCCTCCAGACCCCATTATTTATCCTCCACCTCCTCCAGTAGCTCCAACTCCCCCACCTCAGCCTACGGACCCCATTTGTTATCCTACTCCTCCGCCGCATCTTCCTACTTATTGTGAGTTATATGTTGATGATCCTTAACATCATGTAGTTTCATATGGGTTGGTATATTGTATAGGAGATACAATTCATCATCAAAAATTAAAGGTATATAATTAGAGGGTCAGTGTACATGATATTATAGATAGATCTACTCGAGTACCATTACGTACAGATGAGGTGATGACAGTTGGACATAGTATCGACCATTTTTTAATTTGTCCATCCAGACTTCTTCGAATCATTACCATAGAGGTATGTATGTTATATCTTCTATTTTATTTTTTTATTACATTTGTTTTATCATTTTAAAACTAATATATTTTTCTATTTATTTTTACAAGAATACTTCAAAGGTAAATAAATACTATATTGAAAACAACAAAGACAAATGGCTATGACATCAGATACATATTCTAGTAGTCTTGAAAGATTGTCAAGATATTCAAATTTTTTTGTGGATCATTATGAGTTTCCAATGAAATCTCATGTTTGTGGATGTGCAATAACTGTGGGGATTCTGAAAACTGATATCATGGATCTTGTTACTGAAGATAAGTTGGGTATAAATGTGGTGCAAAGGTTTTCCATATAAGTCTTGAAACCTTTTCCCTATGTTATATTTATTAAAAATTTATACTTATGTATGTTTTATATTAGGTATATTTATAAAATTTGTGAGAAGAATAAGAAGACAGATGTATATGGATTCATGGACCCGCATTTGATTTTCCCCTGAAACATGTGAATTGGATGAGGAACAAAGAATACTTTATATTTCAGAAAGTCTTGAATAGAATATAGTCACACAATGTTGGATGATGTCTTTTTGTGAAAGGTATGAAACACATCTCTCTCAAAGAGTTCATTATATTTTAACATAAAAAATAACCTTAAATTGTATTTTATCACTGATCATTGGATGTTAGGGGATTTTTTTCCAAGGGTGAAAACACTTTATTGGATATTCTCTGTCCATGGTGATGTGCGGATAAGTTCTAAGAATATTTTGGAAAAGTAAGATTCAATTTCTCAATAGTTTTATATATTATAATGAATTTTAAATTTATCTCATTCGTATTATTTTCTAATAGGGGATGGGTTGACATTTGAAAAAACACAAAGAAAAGGAGTGCGAAGATCAAATATATAAATGTAAAGGTAAATATCCATTTATAATTTTTACTTTTTGATTTATTACATAAAAATAATATATTAAATTTACACTCATTCAAACAGAATTTTCATGAACAATAAGGAGTCATCTAATGCAGATATTATATGTTAAGATTTATGTATGATATAATAACAACTAGAACAGTTGTGAACTTTGACCTGGTAATATTTCCTTTTAAACCTTTCCATAATATTTCATTTTATTTATTAATTATACACATTAACTACTATCCTTTTAATTTTTAGCTATTTGATGACCCTCAACCCTATAGTGCTCAAGACGTCAAACACATACAAGTGGAATGGTGAAATTATTTTATAGGTTTGATTGAATTTTAGTTGTTTGTAGTGTAAAATGTAATTTTAAATATTGTCATTGTAATTGTGTATTTGGTAGTCGTTTAGGTTGGATCTAGTTTTTTTTAAGATGACATTGTATGTTTTGAATGTTATATATGTGAATGTTTAATTTTTCTCTACTTCTAGTTTTGGTCTACTTATGATGGTTTTTCTGGAATGGATTCTGGTCAGGGGGGAGGGGTTCCAAGGGTGTGGGGGTGTCTAGTGGGGAGGGGGTATCCAAGGGTGTGGGAGAGTTGTCTGGTGGGGAAGGGGTGTCCTGGGTGTCTATGAGAGTGGGAAGGGGGGCAGTCCAGGGGGTGGGAGCATTTCCAGGAGGGTGGGAGGGTTTTCCATGGGATTGGGGGGCTATCTAGGGGGTGTCTAGGGGTGTGGGGGGTGTCCAATAGGGTCGGGTTTATCCAGGGGTGTGGGGGATGTCCCGTGTGTGGGGGTAGTCCAGGGGTGTGGGGGGTTTCCAGGAGGGTGGGGGTTGTCTAGGGGTGTGGGGGGTTGTCCCGAGGGTGGGGGCAGTCCAGGGGTGTGGGGGAGTCCAGGGGTGTGGTGGGGGTTTTCCAGTGTGGTGGGAGGGTTCTTGTCTGGTTTTGGTCAGGTGTTGGTCTGTTTTTGGTCTTGGGGTGTCCAGTGAGGTGGGGTGTCCAGTGAGGTGGGGGGTCCAGGGGTGTGGTGGGGGCTGTCCTGTGGGGTGGGAGGGTGTCCAGGAGGGTGGGAGTGATACTCAAGCGAGTGGGGGGATGTCTAGGGGGTTTCCAAGGGTGTGGTGGGAAGTCCAGTGGGGTGGGGGTTCTAGGGGTGTGGTAGGGTTATCCAGGGGATTGTTGTCCAGTGGGTGGGGGTGTCCAGGAGGGTGGGGGTTTTCTAGGGGTGTGGGGGGCTGTCTCGAGGGTGAGGGAAGTTCAGGGGGTGGGGTGTTCAGGAAGGTGGTGGGTTGTCCAGTGGTGTTGGGGGTAGTCCAAGGGGTGGGGGCAGTCCAGGGGTGTGGGGGGTGTCCAGGGGTGTGGTGGGGTCTGTCCAGTGTGGTGGGAGGGGGGTTATGGTCTGTTTTGGTTGGTTTTTTGGAAACTTTTTGGTCCGTTTCAGGGGCGTGGGAGGGATTTCCATGGGTGTGGGAGTGCTGTCTAGTGGGTGGGGGGTTTTCCAGGGGTGTGGGGGTTTTCCAGGGGGTGGGGGAATTCCAGGGGTGTGGGGGTGTCCAGGAGGATGGGGGGTTGTCTAGGGTTATGGGGGCTGTCCAGGGGGTGGGGGAAGTCCAGGGGTGTGGGGGTGTCCAGGATGGTGGGGGGTTTTCCAGGGGTGTGGGGGGTTGTCCAGGGGTGGGGGTAGTCCAGGGGTGTGTCCAGGGGTGTGGTGGGGGCTGTCCAGTGGGGTGGGAGGGGGGGTTCTGGTCTGTTTTGGTCAGTTATTGGTAGCTTTTTTGTCTGTTTCAGGGGTGTGGGAGGGCTGTCCAGGAGTGTGGGAGTTCTGTCCAGGGGTGGGGGTATATAGGAGGGTAGGGGTTTTCCTGGGGTGTGGGGTTGTCCAGGGGGTGGGGGGCATTCCAGGGGTGTGGGGGTGTCCAGAAGGGTGGGGGTTGTCCAGGATTGTGGGGGGTTGTCCAGGGGTGGGGGCAGTCCAGGGGTGTGGGGGGGTGTCCAGGAAGGTGGGGGTTGTCCAGGGGTGTGGGGGGCAGTCCAGGGGTGGGGGAAGTCCAGGGTTGTGTCCAGGGGTGTGGTGGGGGTTGTCCAGTGGGGTAAGAGGGGGGTTCTGGTCTGTTTTGGTCTGTTTTGGGTCTGTTTCAGGGGTGTGGGAGGGATGTCCAGGGGTGTGGGCGTGCTGTCTAGGGGGTGGGGGAGCCGAGGATAGTAGGGTTTGTCCAGGGGTGTGGGGGATGTCTCAGGTGTGGGGGGAATTCCAGGGGTGTGGGGGTGTCCATGAGGAAGGGGGTTGTCCAGGGGTGTGGGGGTGTCCAAGGGTGTGGTGGGGGTTGTCCAGTGGGTTGGGGGGAGGGGGGGTTCTGGTCTGTTTTGGTCTATTTTTGGTAACCTTTTGGTCTATTTCATGTATTTTGGTTGGGCATAGCATTAGTTATGTTTTATTAAAAAAAATGTTTTTTACGTTGGTTATTTCATAACCGACGTTAAAAATGCATCGGCATTAGTTTTAACGTTATTTATTTTGAAACCAACGTAATAAATTCACGTGAAATAGTTTTTACGTCGGTTATTTAATAACCGATGTAATAAATGGAAATTGATAGTTTTTTATGTCGGTTATAAAATAACTGATGTTGGAGATATGGTTTCACATCGGTTATTATATAACTGATGTTGGAAACTACTTGGCAGATAGATTTATCACGTCGTTTATAAAAATAACCGATGTGATAAATGCTTCGGAGGAGGTCTTTATGACATCGGTTATTCTATAACCAACATGAAAGGGTATATACCCTGTCAGTTATTAAATTACTGATGTAATAAACCATGACTCTGAAGCATTTTCCATGTCGGGTTTTTATCAACTGATGTGAAAAATGCTTCAAATTTGCAGTTTTTTACGTCCGTTGTAAAAAAACCGATGTAAAAAAATATGTTTATAATGTCTCCTGTAATAACGTCATCAAGAAGCCAACTTTAAAAATAAAAAATAACCGCCATGAAAAATGTTTTCTGCACTAGTGATTTTAGAAAAAACACTAATAAATAAAAATTATTTTGATTAGAATCACTCACAGGAACAAGTAGAATCACATATTCAAAATTATATACATAATATATTTCATTTAAATGATAAAATTAAATTTTACATCACATCAATGAGGTTGTGGTCCAATTTATTAACAATATTTTAACTAACTCCCTCATTTAAATTCCACACTCTTTGGGATTAGTTGAAACAATATCATAAGCATCATCATGATCATCTGATGAACAAAGAATAACCCTATCATATTTCGATGATGATAAGAAATAGAACCATAGTGAACCAATATCTTTTTAAATAAACATTAACTTCTAGTAATTTTTATCCACATTATCATTGAATTAAAACCATTATAATTAACATTATTGGATTTTTATCTTTCAAAAAAAGTACAAGTACATCTAAACATAATGTTTAATAAAATCATTATAGGGGTGAATTGTGATTTATAAAATCAAAGATAAAGTGATTCATTGACTTAAAATTTCCCGCTATTTTTAAAATCACAAAAAAATTATTTTACATAATTTTAAAAAAACTCACATTAATTTATAAAAATCAAATATCACCAATTTACCAAATATATAAAAATTGTCCTAGTTAGACCAATTGAAAAATATCCCACTTTTTGAAATGAAAATGGAAAATAAAACATTTGTGAACAAAATTATCCCATTTCATTATTTTTCAAAAAAAATTAGAAAAATAAAAACTAGTGAACCTTTATAGAAAATAGACAATTTATTGTTATTTCAAAATCAAACACCCCATTGATATTAATTTTTAAAAAATTATGGAAAAATATGTAATTGGTTTTAAAAGTTTTTAATATTCTTCCTCCATTTTATATTTTGATATATTCACCTAAAATATGAAACATAATCCTTCCCCTTCATTGGGAAAAATATCATAATTCATGTTTCAAATATTATTTGGAATCTAAAAAATTTATGAATTGGAAAATAAAATCACTTATAAAATAAAATTTAATTACAATAACTAAATAGAAGAAAATAATTTATCAATTTAATAATAATTCTTCCTATCAATAAAAAAATCAATGTTTTGTTTTCATTATAGTAAAAATAAGATAATTGATTGTAGAAGTACAATAATGATAATTTATTTATTCTTTAAAAATTTTATGACCACATGTTTTAGCATCCTATAATATTTTTGATACTTATACAGCATCTCATCTTGAGAATATAGTTTATTATAAAAAAAATAACAACAATAAGAGTATATGAAATTACTAGAAATATAAAAAAAATTGTATCTTTTGAAAATATCATAAGATAAAGGTAGCACATTAAATTCACTTGAAGTTATATAATGATAAATTTCCTTTATCTACTTCTTTTGACTATCTTTCTAGATATATTCTATCATATAAAAAAATTATCTCTTTAAAAGTTTAAATTTTTATTCTATAAAAGTTAATTAAATTTAATAACAATTATTCGTACTAAAAATAAAGAATTAATTTAAGGTACAAATAATAAAATCAACAATTTAAATAATAAAACATACTCAAAACAAAAAAAATCAAGAAGTATATATTTTTTAACAAATATAAAAATAATAATTACCTAGTAACATATATATAAATTCATCTATCGGTACTCTGCAACTTAAAATCTTAATAATTAATTTTACATTATATAGACCTTTTTGTTCTAGTAATATTACAAATAATAACTTTAGTAATGTACATTTTCCATTACAGTTCATGTGTACAAATATTCTTAATCAAATATGCTAATATATTTTTTTAGTGATTGAACACTATTCAATGAACGTTTATTCTTCCAATGTCAACCTATTTAGTATTTAGGGGAAAATATAGCTATTATATGTATAAAATAATTTCACTAATAATCTATTGATTTTTTAATAGATTAATTTTTATGTATGAAAGTTTTCTTCTAAGCTACCAACTACCCATAAATTTTCTCAAAAGATTTATATTGGTAGTAAAAAATTTCAACAACATCACCAAAGATTATATTTATTATTTTAACTTAATATTTTTATATTTATTTTTTTAGATATATTGTAAATTAATTCAATTAACTCAATATTATATTTAGAAATATAATGATATTTTACTTTCTTTATCATAGTTTATCTTTTGAATAGTACTTTTTGATTTTTCTAACTCTGAATTGAGTTTAGTTTTTCCATTATTCATTTTATCCAAAACTTTTTATATCTTAAAATTCTCATTATTTTTCTCAATAGTTAATACGGTTATTTTCTTAAATATTTTATAATTATTATAATACATATCTTCACATTTCCTAAAATAGATTTTCAATTCCTTTATAGTTTTTGAAACGTCTTCATGGTATTCATAAAATTATTCATCATCTTTTAAAAGAATTGTGTATGGTTCTAAATAAATATATTCTTAGGGGTCAACATATACATTAACCATCAATATTAAAGTCTATTATAGGAGAAATGGAATCAAAACGAACAATCATTTTACAAAAATCACTTTACGAATAAATGATTTTATCAAAAATTGATGAATCTTTTGAATAAATCCAAGTACCATATATTTCATTGAAATAATTTCTTTATTTATTATTCTATTTATCATATTAAATCTCCTTTGAATCCTTTTATAGTATAGTCTTATATGTTATGATTTTCTAAATTCATAGAAAATCATCTGTGAAGAATATTTCCTTTCATTCCAATCCTTTATTTCATTTTGATCCTTTTGATAATTTCTTTGTGAATAATTCTATCAAAAAAATTTATATTTCATATTAACATGTTCACCATATGTTAGCTCAAAATCAAATTTATGAAAATTTATTCTTGAACATTTCTTAGAATAATTTATCATTGAAGAAGTTTCATTAGTAATAAAATATAACAATTTTGAAGAAAAATCTACTCTAATATTGTATTTCTTATTTTCATAATCTCATTTTAATCTACTCTCATATTTCATAAGAGTTATGATAAATCATAAAAATTATGTTTTTGAATATTTTTTGTATAATTAAATATAGATATTCTAATTCTATCTTCTTCGGTAATATTACTATATCCTTATTAAAAATTTGATCAGTAGATAATTATTTCTCACCTTGAGATTTTAAACTATTCACAATCATAATTAGTAATTGATGTATCTAAGAATCATTTTAACTATGAATAAAATAAAAAACATTATAATCATCCCTATGAATACATATTTTAGTTTCTATTACTTTTGATGTTCTAAAATTATTAATTACAGTTATTTATATATACCATTAGTCTTACTACAAGAATAAACATGACACTTTTTATTTTATTTTATTGATCACAATAAATTATGTAAAATAGAAATTAAATTGAAACAGGTATTTCTCATCTCAAGAAAAATAGAATACTTATTTATTATGAATTATATAACTTCAGCAAGTATCAAAAATCTTTTCATGCTACTATTTATAAACAATGTATCCATTTTATCATTCAAATATTCATTGTCACTGCCATCAAATATCGACAGTTGATTTGGAATAAAATTATCTATTTATGAAACATGTATTTCTATCATCTTGATTACATCGTCATTTTTAAACTACATGGTCATTGTAAAAAATAATATAATTATTATAAATAAATAGAAAAAAATATAATATTAAGCCCAGTAACAAATGAAGATACTTGATTTTATACCAAATGTTTCTCCAGATAATGATTACAGACACACAATAAGAGGTGGGTGAAATGTATTTTATAACAACATACCAGTTTATTCATCCTCAGTCACTAAATTTTCCAAATGTTATGATGTACTAATCAACCCAAAATAGAGTAAATATAATTAAATGTAATTGAAATGTGTTTAAAAACTAGTATACATATAGAAAGAACACATAAATCAATTATTAGAATAGAGATAATATTACACAGTGTTATGAATTGTAATATTGAAAGTCCAAAATGGATATTAGAAAATAAAATTTTTAACCCAAATTGTAAGGAGTGTCGTAAACTTGTTCTTATTGGAGTTGGTTCCCTATAATCAACTTTTATGTACTATTAATTAGTTAATGCATTTATATTAAAATTTATTAAATATATTTTCACATAATTCATATTCTTATATGTGAAATAGTATGTGATAATTTCCATAGTGTACTTTTCAAACTAAAAAGTCATAACATTTCTTTACTTTAATTAGATCCTAGAAGTTCCATTATAATAATAATAAATATAATATTTATATTCATATGATATCAATTATGGGACATAGATGATAAAGGATATCAGGGGTGGGGATTCAAAGGTTTTTGATAAATTTTATCCTGGTGAATCCTCGTGGTATTCATCGGTTTGGGAAATTATGATAAAATAACTTGGAAATAGGAAATCAACATTTATATGTTAAATTGGACATTATAATCAGTATAAATGTTTCATGATACATAGAATTTATGATTAATATTAATACATATCATGATTTGTGTAAATTGATTTATTGATTACAACAGTAATGAAATATTCTCACAGAAATATCAATCTTATAGGGTGCACCATGTGTGATATCGTATTAATGAACAATGATGGGAATGATTTACCCTACAGTTATTTAATTTAAGTTTATAACTCAATAAATTTAATGATAATTAAATGTGATGATTAATTCTATGTTCATAGCCATGTTTTCAAAAATTACATTTTCTAAAATTAAATGAACAAGAAATCAAGCATATATGTGTCTGACACTGACATGAAACAAGTTTGACTTTTGAATTTGAGATAAAAAGATTACGTTCCATAGAGTATTTTTATAGGAAGTCACATGTCATTTTAATATTAACTTATTTCTTTATGGTATCCCTAGTATGTTTCTATATGTTAACCATATACTTTAGGTAGTGTAACCTAATTCCTCTGAGAAAGGGGCCTAGAGGGTCACCCATGAAATGTATTTGGAACCTCATTTAAGATCCTTATTAATTTAACATGGTGTATAAATATAATTCCCATACAAGGTTAAAATAATTATTAAAGTTAATTTTATTTTTAATATTCAATCTTTAGTTATTCAAGAAAATTTATATGTGACTTGAATATTTAATAAAAAAATCACCAATTATTTATTTATTTAATTACCTTAATATACAATATTTATTTATTCTAGTTTATAAAAAAGGTAAAAAAATATCTATATTTTTTTTAGGAATATTTAATACATAGTAATTCAATGGTTTCATTAAATATAATACTTATATATTTATTATTGTATAATCTACTGTAATTTATTTAATGAAAAAAATCATTACTGTAGGACTACTTAATATTTAGGGGAATTTATAGACCAATATTAATGGTATGGTGAGAAATTTCAAATAAATTGGTTTTAATAATTATTAATTTACATATTTAATATAAATAATATTTATTTTATCCATGATTTCAACTCATGTAATGTAAATAATAATAATTTTATTATCATATATACATAAGGTTCACTAGGAACTTATAAAATAATAAGGTCCCCTATGAAATTATTTATTTTTTTAACCTCATACTATATAAACCCATTTATGATATTTTGTTTAATCCCTAGTTCCATTTCATCAATGTATATAATTTAATGTAGTTAGGATTATATCAAACCCTAGAGATATCCCTCCTTATAACACTCTGAAGACTGCAGAACAATTATGCTTCTCCATAATGAGTAAATATCCTCTTGAAGAATATGTATTTGATTAATTACGATCTTCACAAGTGTTAGATTTATTCATGATATCACCATATAAAATATATGGTGAATATCAAAGGTTCATGAATAAATTTTATAGTACATATAGAGATAAAATTCTATTTATTTATTTGATTCAACAACTATACTACAATAGTGGTATACAGATTCATAAATGATTAATGAATTCAATGAATGATAATTAATGAATTAATTAATTTAATTATAAGAAATATATTTATATATAATGATACATTGTTTTTTCCGTAATAAATTTTTATCTAGTTATATGTATAAATATAATGAAATTTATAAAAACAAAATTTGACAGACACACCACAATTGGAGGATGAATTGTAAATTAGAACATTATTAAACATTAATATTATTTATATACTAAATATTATTGAAGACATGATCTTATGATCATTACAAAAATCAATGTAAATATAATTAAATGTAAAAAAATATGTTTTTAAAACCCCAGGATTAATCTAAGGCATGGTTCATTTTTTAATTTACTAATACCATCATATTTCACATAGGTTTTGTTGTCATGGGGATCAAAGGTGACTGGAAGATGGTTTTTTGTGAATTGGATTAGTCTATAGTTGAATTTTATACAGATTATAGCCATTATTGTTCTGAAACATGTTTCATGAAATTAATTCCCATTATATGGGAGGATACCCATTATTATAAATGATTATGGAGTATCTCTTTCAATCATACCATTAAACATTTTAATGAAAAAGAAAAAAATTCTCTTAAAATGAAAAGAAAAGGAAAGGGGGATGTCATTTGGCTCGGGATCAACTGACGTCTCCTCCTCCTATGATATTGTGTTTCTATTGAGGGTTATCAATCATTTCATATTGAATTTAAATATAATTTTTCTTAGTGGGTAACATATGGTAAGGTTAACACTCTACATTCCTTCTTCATTAATTTATCATGTTAATTTGTGGTGTTGGGTTTTTTATGGATATTATTCCATATTTTCATGGTTTGTATCTTCCTCTTTGATACGATTACATTGATTTCAAATAAAAGTTAATTATGTATGGAATAATAATTTACAATCATGAGGTAGTTTGTTCCTAGAATTATCCCAATTTATATGATTTTTATGTAATTTTTGGTAAATGGGTGTTAGTTGGGTTTTTTGGGTGGTATAAGTTCTATACTTATTGTTTCTATTTTTTGTAGGATATGTTGGAGGGTAATATATTATCTGAAATGGTATGGTTAATCTCAGTATGGAATTACATGTGTAGAATTGGGTTCTTTTGTAAGTTTGGGATGATGATGCTGGTTATTTCAATTTATCAAAGTGATGTTCTCACATAATTGGTTCTATGTAAACATGTTGGTAGTGGATCATGTAACTATATGTGATATTTATCACATGAAGTGATGTAAAATATGTCACTAAGAAGATGTTAATAGGGATAAATATTTATATAGTTGGGATATGTGGTTCACTAGTAAAGATGGAATCCTTTTAAAGATGTGTCCTTGGATTGATAGAGATTGTTTCTCACCCTAGTTGACTAATGGTTTTATCAAGGATATGTGAACATAGAATAGGGATCATTTATCTGGTAGCATCAACTCATTATTTGTGGAGGCCACCATAGATCAACAGTCAAAGAGGATGGTGTTTACCATCCATTTTAAGGATGTTCTTGCCATATTAGACTACAATTGATGGTGTGTGAGACCATTGGATTGGGGATGAGGATCATTACTATTCTATTATTGACATTCTAGGTCAATATAATGATGATTATTGATTTTTATTTAAATTTAGGGCAGTTGATTTTATGGTTTTATTGTAAAACATTATCTGAGGGACTTATGAGATTCCCTTTGGATGTTCCATTGGGTTGTCGGGTTGACTTGAGGTGGTTATGTAGTAATGAAGACAACTAATTTCTTTTAGTGTATATTGATGGTTGGAGTGTAATTAATTGTTGTATGGGAATAGATATAATACCAAGGGTTCATCCAATATTTAATACTATTCATTAATTATTCCTCTCTAGCATTGGTCAATCATGATAATAGATCTATTTTAGATACTATAAATAAGTATATAGGGTCATCTAATATGTTTTGATTCCTAATATTTACATTCATTAATTTCCTTTTATAATATTGGATGTAATTTAGAGATACTTTTGGTGGTGTCCTAATATGTTTATACCTACACACATCAGGGGATACTTATGACACATTTATACTTTTGGTTTTGGGTACAATAAAGGGATCAAGATCACCGGTTCTAGAGAGTATTGAGTAGAGATATGTATATGATGCATGGGGTTGAAGGAATTTTTTTAAAGGAAGGACTGAGTGGTTACTCAGTACCATACTGCTGATATTTTAGGATATTTTTTTCATTTACATGTACTATCTTCCCATGAGTAATCATGTTTCCTATGTATTATTGGAATGACATGTAGATATTATCATGTATATATAAGGTGTACTTTTGGTTTTTTATTGATGTTATTTGAAGCTAATTTCACTACATTTGTATAAATTCTTATAGAGTGTCATTGTTATCCTTATTATCCCCATAAATTATATTTTATCCACTATTACCCCATAGATCCTCTCTATTATTTAGAAACCATTAGAATAAGATAATTTGATTCTAAGATCAAGTAACTGTCATTTCTAGTCACTATTTAGAGTTGATAAGGGTAAGGACATTACGAAGTGGTATCATGGAACTATTAGTGTAATGGGGTATCATAAAAGAGATTGAAAATTACATTGTAGTACCAAATTAAGTTAGTTACAAAGAGTTTATAATGTCTACTTATTTTCAAATAGGTATTAAATTTGGGTTATTGAAAAAACAATATTATTAGGGTTGTGATAGACTAGACCCTAGGAATGTTTTGGAATATGTTATAATGTTTTTTTTGAATGTATATCTAGTTCCTACATTAATTGAATCCCAAGTTACTATATTAAATTGGATATTTTACTTGGTTATCATAGATAAAGTTGATTTATCATATTCATATTTAATTTTAAATTCAGTGTTATTGATTTTTTTTGGGATCATATCATGATAGGAGAGAGGGGGTACTCATGTATCATGAATCAAACTTTGGCCTTACATGAAAATTATATTCACATTTTATTGTTTCTTGGATCTTAGAATAAAACAATGAGGGTGAGATATTTAATGTTTCTAAAACATACTAATTAACATTTTTTTGTATAGTATCTTGGTGTCATTCTCCTCATCCATCCTAAATATTTGATTCCTATTGTGATGTGAATGTAATATATATGGTACCTAAATCTTATTTAAGTAGGCAGGGGGACATGAGGAAATATGGTATTTGATATGGGTGTGGTAGGGAAGTAAAACGGTATTGTGATGGGTTGACTATCAAAGCATTCCCTGTTTATGATATCTGGATTGTTGTATTTATTTTTATCATGGTATTTTGATAATTTTATGATTCCATTAAGATAGTCTTTATTATACTATTTGGAGGGAATATATGTGGTGCCTCTTGGGCATGCATAAGATGACTCCCCTAAAGGAATATGTGATAATGAGTTGTTGGTGGAGGCATTAAAGGAGTTAGGGTAACCATAGTGCATATAAAAGTTTGGGATATAAAAGTAAGAGGGTTTTGGGCCATATATAGAGGATAATATCAATGATATCACAATTTAGATCATTTAGAACATTAAATAGAGATCTTAGAGAGCTAAACCTACCTTTTCATATCTAATGTGGGGGGTTTCAATTATACCACCCTTCTATATTCCAAAATGATGGTGATACCAAGGTTATAGATATTTGGATAGATTCTATGTAGACTATATTTGAGCTGATTGAGAAACCCCTATGGTGGAGGTTTATGTAGGCCACATATATGCTCATGGGACAAATAATTAACTTATAATAAAAACAGGTACTGGGAGTCACCTGTGATTGAATTATATAGTATGATTTCAAAAATATGTTCTCAGAAAACATAGTTCTTGAGACCATCAGTCAAGATTTTTCCCACAACATAATGCATTTGTTGAAGGGAGATACCTTCATAATGGATTATACAAGAAGGTTCATAGGCCTATTACATTTCACACTAACTATGGTAGTATATGACATCCCTATGGTGTGATGATTCTATGAATTGTTTTCATATTCTATTAGGGTGTAAGTAAGCATCCTTAGGTTGATATATTTCTCAATGACAATGAATTAGGTGTTGATATCTATGTGGAACATTACAAATGATACTATATTGAGTTAGGAAACAATATTCTATGAGATAGAATGTGGAACCATAGGCAGTTAAAGTAAGGTCAAGGGAATACCTATTAAGGAATTCATTATGGAGACTCAAGGATACCATTGTACAGTATATAGTTGATTGTATGTTTTATGTGTGATTACATATGAAAAAATCATGTTTTGTGTGATCAACCTTATAAGAAGTTCCAAAAACATGATCAGATGGGTCATTTGGATATTTTTATTCAGAAATCATCACAAATATCTAGGATTTTATGTCTAGTTTAGACTCAAGGACTTTAGGTGGTACTATGAGTGGTACCGTGATATTTGAGTTGGGATACATACATATATGCCTGTCATGGAACAGATGGAGATAACTATTAGTGTGTGTTGTTTCCACTAGTAATTAAAAATCCACATGGAGTATAGGAATGAGTTATTCATGACTCCAGCCAGCTACATGCAGTCAAGAAGATGTATTCAGAATAAGATAGAGATCCAATGGCAGTTATAGTCACACCATGAGTGTGGCTATGATTTTCATTTTTTATGAAATATACTGGTCAACAAAGTGTGTGTGTGTGTTATAGAAAGATAATTGAAATAACCTAATGACGTTAATATGTTGGAATAATGTGTTATTTTAGATCAATGTGAATTTCAAGAGTGGTGAATGATATATAGGGGATGTGTTTTCATTGGGGATCTTTTTTGGGGAATCAGGTGTTATATGAGTTTTGTGGGATCATCGAGAGTGATGAGACACATTATGGGAGTCATGTATGATGTATTTAAGAGATGATAATATAATGGTATGTGGTATTGATGGGTTATTATGGTTGGAATGTGTGTTTCATGGGATTATTCCTTATGTGTAAGAATAGGGATATTAGGAAATACGTGAAGAAGCAACTATGTAGATTATTCTACAGCACATAGTTCTATAGAATGAATCATCCAATTGTGTTAGTATTCAAGGTGGTATGGGATGTTTAGAATGGGATAAATGATTTTTTCGTATTCTCATAATTTATTAAAGTAGAGAGTGGGATGCTTGACATGGATAAGAGTTAATGTTAGTGTATTCCTAGATAGTAAGGTGATGAGATATTATATGGTGTCTAGGTTTCAAACCCTAGGTTTTTATAAGGTATATATCCTTTTATAATTTTTATAACCCTGTCTATTTTTAATGGTTTTGATTTTCTCAAGGTAAGATAGCTACCTAGATATGGTTTTCAGTTAATCAGACCAATTTGTAGAAAAAATGGATACACATTATACTCATTCAGATTGTGACACATGTGTCACACCATGAAAGGGGAAGATTAGAGATGAGTCCCCTGAACTGAATGGTTTTGGAATGATCCTTTTGGTAAAGGTGTGAAACATTACTATAAAAAAGAAAAATATGTTCTATTTTAAATTTAAAATAAAGGGAATGATAATTCCATTTAGCTAGGGTGTATTGGATGTCTCCACTTATTTCACTTTTGGGTTTGGATTGAGGGTTCTCTGTCATTTCTTATTGAATTTCAACATCATAAATCATAGTGGGTATCCTAGGATAAGGATAAAACTCTACATTCCTTATTCGTTAATTACTCTCACTAATTAGAGGTGTTATAATTTTTTGGGCCATTATTTCATATTTTTAGTGTTTTTATCATCTTATGTGATTATAATAATTTAAGATCAAATTAGGGGCTTATATTCAACAATTATGTTTCTACAAAAATATGGTATGTTGCTCATATATTACAACAAATTTATACATGTGATATGTAATTTGTGGTAAATGGGTTTGAGGGGTGGTTTAAGTGAGGTCATTTGTATACTGATTTTAGTTTCTATTATTCCTAGGAGATACTAAAGGGTAGTGTTATGTGTAAAATTATATGGTTGAGCTCGATATGGAATTTAAGGGGGGATATGGGGTTCCATTATTTCTTTAAAATGATGATTCCAATTATATAAATTTATTAATATGAAGTTGTGGTTTAGTTGGTTTCATGGGCATATTTTTCTATGCTCTCAAGTGATTATGGGTGATGTTGATCACTATAAATAAGGTGACGTGGTTCATCAAAATGAGGATTAGGGTGATGACCATTTCTCCAGTTGGGAGACGTTGTTCATAGGTGGTGATAGAGGTTTTACATAAATGCATCCTAGGATTATTGGGGATTTCTTCTCATTTTGGATAAACTATGGTGTTATTGGGGACATGTGCACACATTTTAGGGCCTAGTGTTGTGGTTTTGATAACTCATTATGGGTGGAGGCCTTCATTTATAAAGGGGAATAATGGATGGTGTGATCATAAGTTTAGATAAAATTTTCAATATAGAAGTTGATATTTATTGGTATGTGAGACTATCATACATGGTATGAGGCTTTCTAGTATGTTGGGAATGATGGGACATTACTATGGTAGGATATGTATCCTTTTTTTGTGGACGTAAAGTTGTAGATCTGATGGTGGTTATGTAATAAGAACATTATTGGACTTGTTAGATGTCTTTTTTATGTCCCTTTAGGAAGTCAGGTTGACTTGAGGTGGTTATGTGAAAATGATGGAAAATTATTTCATGTGGTATATTCTGATGGTTTGTGTTTAACATCTTGTGATATGTGATTAGATGGAAGACTAGTGGTTATTCAGGTATAATAGATTTTGGATGCATCATTAAACTCTATCATTTTTTAAGGTAGGTAAAGTTTATCTTGTGGCTACTATGCACATGTGGAGCAGGTTATATGATATTTAATTATTTTAATTTATCAATGTTTTTTCATGTACTATTTTAAGTATAGATGTAAGATAGGGGAACAATTGATAGTGGACTACTTAGATTACACTAACATTATGAACATGACCATCAATACTTGTGTAGACATTATGGTTTTTTGTATAGTAAATAGATCAAACTTGAGGTCTACTGTTTTGTAGGAATTCGAATTCATAGGGTGTATGGGATTGATTTTTTAGCTTTTGGTATATAGACCAAACATCTCCTTTATACCGATATGATGATATTTAGGACTATTGTGATCATGTATATATATTATCATCCCAGGGGTGATCATGTTTACTCTATTATAACTAAAATGGAATGTATATATTATCAGGTACATGGCAGGTGTACTTATGGTTTTTTATTTCTATTATTATAGAGTTTCTTATACCATTTTATTCTTTATGATTATGTTGTGTTCTTGTTATAATTTTGGTTATCACCAAAGGGTAGTTTCTCAATACCACAATCCCACAGACCCCCATAGCTAGTTGATACTCTTTTCTAATTAGGGAGGCATTCTTATGGTTTAGTAACTCAATAATATGATCACTCTTTAGTGTGAACGGATGCATGTATTTTACAATGTATATCAAAAATACCAATATATAAATAGTGGAAATATAAAAACAAGTAAGTAAAATAGAAATTCCAAGAAACATAGTTCTGGATAATAATATAGAACACCTTAAAAGGATACTATGAAATCAAAATTTTGACCCAAATTGAAAATTAGATCATAAACCCGATCAAAGGTATTATAAACTAAAATAACATCTCTTATGTAAACATTTATAAGGAATATGTCCTATAAACCCTAAAATCCCTCAACTATAGAACATATAAATGGTATATATATATATATATTCTTATCTATAGAATCATTTATCTTTGAAAATATTATTAAGTATCCGTATTCTAATCAAGGAAACTCCATATTCCTCTATGGAAGCCTTCGATCTCAAAGAATTAGCATAACTTTATCTTCTTTATAGAATCCCTCGATCAACATTATCGGTAATAGTGAACTTGAATAGTCAAAATCTCATGATCTCAATGATAACAACAAGATCAATATTACTCTTAAATATCCATTAATCTCAAAGGATTGGAAAGAATAAATACAAAAAATTTACAATTAATCTTACAATGAAACCTCACATAGAAAAAAATATTAAAAAAAACTCAGAATAAATAATTACAATGATCAAAAGTGCTCTAAGAAAAAAAAATCCATAACATCAAACTGGTCAATATATGATTCTTCATTCGAAACCTCAATGTCTGTTGTAATTATGATCAAGGATATTTTGGTCCATTTTATAGAGGACATTGAATCTAACTCAAATGATACAATTTCACACACTTCAAGATAGACAGCAATGAGATTAAAATCTTCTCCATCATCTTCTAATGAACTCAACATAGCTCCTTATATTGGGATGAAGTTAAAATCCACCACTATTGTGCTCCAACATTATTTATGATATCTTTGATATGAACATTCAGATATCTAGATTTTTATGCAATTAAACATTGGTGTATATCATTGAGGATTAATATTTCCATATTTTAATCTTGTATAACAAATAAAACTATAACCAAACATAAAATTAAATAATATTATAATACGATTTTATTGTGATATTCAAAGTCAATGATAAAGTGACTTTTCTACTCAAGATAATTATCTATGAAACCTTTTTTGCCCATATTTCACTTGAAATCCTCTCATAAATAACATTACTATTTACATTATTTCCTATCAGCACATATGAAAATCCTCTAGGATAAATTGAAATCCACATTATTAGGGTGAATAAATGTGATTGTTCACATTCCACATTATTTTCATACTCTAAAACTCTTTTAGGATATCAAGTGAAATTCATTTTTTTACTAGCATAATACAGTAAGAAATATTGATATTCGCTTTAATACAGTAACTAAATGTAAATATTATCATTTTTATTATACCATCATATATCCTAATACTTTAGGATATTATGTGAAAATAACATTAATTTAAAATAATTTTCGTTTTTCATTTTTCAATGGTGAACATTTTAACTGCAAACATCCTCCCACTAGTCTATTATTCTTTGTATTCTCTTCAAAAAATATTCTGACAATTCAATAACTATTTTGTTTTGGGAATAAAACTTAATTTATTTTAATATGATTATCTGATAAATTAAATATTATTTCCATTTCATGTATGGTAAGTTGTGTATTCATAAAATTTTTCTAGGAAATGAACAATTTATTATTTATAATATTCCACTGATGGTTGGTTGGATTATTTTCCCTTATATATTAACAAATATCAATATAAAAACTTAATCACCAATAAGAAATTTTTATCATTATATCCACATGAAAACATGTTATATAATCCAACTAATTGTGAACCATGTGTTTAAAATTAATCATTTTTTAGACCAACTAATTATGAATAAAAAACATCTCATATCATAAAAGATAAATATACACATATTTTTTATTAGATCCATACAAGATTGATATATTTATGTACATTCAAATATTTAATGTAAAAACTCTTTTCATCTTCAATTGATTGAAAAATATAAGCTCTAAAAATTATTCCTTTGATTTTTAACTACTACATATTTAAAAAAATTATAAATTATACATTTATTATCATATAATATTCAAATATATATATATATATATTAGTGATTAGTGAATTGAAAAATAAATTAAATTTTAAAAAAGTCCATTCATTTATCCTGATCAATTCCATCTTATGGAAACATTACTCTTTCCTTATGGATAACACGTTCATGTTTCAATTACCATAGATTTATACTTGGTGGAATATTATTGGACTCTAAAAATAAAATTTTCTATTTTTGTTTTAAACTAATACCCACATTTATTATTTACTCGAGACCAAAAATCACGTGCCTACACCATATATTCTCAACAATTGAGAATATTGGGTAAAAATTTCTTTAATGCATTCAACTTGCCAAATCATTTTCATATATGAAAACATAATGAATTTCATAATCTAAAAAAGACATAAGGAAACTTTTATTCTCACCAATTCATTTATATATTCAATCATATTGAGTATAACATACATAATCTTATTGAGTATATCAAAATAAAATTACATAGGTCATTTTTTATAATGATTTTGTAACACAAAATAAGTTATTCTATGCTTCTCATAAGAATCATAATTCACCTATTCAAGAACTTTAACGCATACAATCTTTTGGAAGGAATTGGTCCTTCATTAGAATTTATCCAAACAAAAAAACTCTTATTATATTACTATTCAACGGATTTTCATACCTTAAGTTTCTATTTGCAATAGGATTGATCTCAATTTTATGTTTTATGATAACGATAATGTTATGTGTAGAATATTATTTTATTAGATAAGTATGATATTCTTATTACTATATAATAAGGATTTTTTCCAAATTTCTTCCAACGAAAATGGTGACCAATTTTTAATACATTTTATCCATCAGTAGTATATGGTCCATATTTTATCATGATATAAACTTGTTTCTTTTTATAAATATATCTTAACTATATCTGGTAGAAAAATTGTTTTAATAATATCATATATGATTATTGGATAATTGATTGGTAACTCATTATCCAAATATATTTTATGGATATAAAATCAACAATATTACATTTATAACCTAATTTTTTGGGTTTACCATGTAACTATAACATTGGTAAAATTAAAATAATAATGAACCTTAATGTTAGTGTCACCTCATTACTTATATGTTATACACATGATAATTAACAGGAAAGTGTTGTTATACTCACTCATATTTGATTACCAAGGGTTGGATATGATGATTTTTAGAAGGAATTTATACCTTAATAACTTATGGGAATTTAATAGAACCATCTTGTCTCATGTTAGTCCATTTGTGTATGAATTGTTCAAATGATTACATTTGTAATAATTTTCCATCCACTAAATTAATATGTTTGAGTTAGATTAATGTGTAACACTTTACATAACCAAATGTTTGAATTACTCACCAACAAATAGAAGCAAAACATATTTACACATATCCAAATGCACCTCATTTATAAATTACATGAACTATTCATATAAAGTTTAAAAATTATACGAGATTGAAAATCTTCATGAGTGTAAGAACAGAGCTAGAAATCGACAATCCCACCTTTTAATAACAAGGAAAAAGCATCCAAGATAGTGTGATGTGAAACCCAAATTCACATTATCAAGTGATACATAGTCATGTAAAAATTCAATTCAGTTTTACTCTAGAACATAATATGTAAAAACTATGATCAGCAACTAAATTTAAGTTAATAATAGTAATTACATACCAAGGTCAAGGTAAATAAAAACTCACTTTTATGTAATCATACCTATCATGTAATACAATAATTTTCAATCTATAATATGTATTTTAAAAACATAAACTATATCAATAATTTATTGATAATATATAATCAACTTATATCTATGAATAAATCAATCGAAAAACATTTTAAATGAAAAATTCATATATAAAAACATGGGATATTCATTTCTGAACAACTAATAAATAAAATAAAATTTTAAAAACATTATTATTTTATTTTATTTTATAGACATTCTATAATATTGAATATAAACTCTTAATATTTATTACATAATATAAAAATTTCATATTGTTAATTATATGGTATTTCAACTTAAATATATCATATTCTATGAATGATAAATATTTTTATAAGAAATTTTTTTTATGATAATATTTTACATAATCTAATAATCACATAAATACAAATTATTAAAAAAATTATCTAATCAGTCATCAAAAACTATTTTTTATGTAGCTCAAATAATTTCCCAAAATAAGGCTTTAAATTGAAGAATTCAAATTAATAAATATGGAATAATTCAAAATTTAAATATGAACAGTTTATAATTTTCAATATTTTTTTCAAATACTCTGTATGAATTACCCCTCATGATTAGAAAATAAAACTTTTATTTTCAATGCATACATCATGCCATATAATTTTATTTAAAATTATTTTTTATTTTAGCATTTAAATTTTAGGAATATTCATTAATAATCGCTTCCTAAACATTTATTATTTAATTATAAACACTGTCTAATTATTTTATAAATAAAATATTTTATATTAATAAAAATACCTAAAAAATATTATATATATGAATTTATAAATAATTAAATCCTCTTCAAAATTCAATTGGAAAGAAATATTTTTTTTTAAATAATTTTATGCTATTATGGGGAAAATCATATACTATGAGTGATAGATTTTAGATTAATTCATTATCATTCAAGATTTAATAATTATATTTGATTTTTTAAATATGATAGATGATGGCATACTATCAGTTGAGTTTGTGTTCTAATGTTTCCAGAGACACCTACAATATCGAAAATTGTATTTAGTGATATAAAAAGGTATAATATTTGCGATACAATATATATTTTATTTACAAATCATAACATGAAAATCCTATTTTATGATATCTTGATATCATATAATATAAAATAAAAAAACTGTGGTTGTATACTATGTCACAACCTATGATATCATATTTTTTATGACATTATAAAAATTTGATAGAATAGAATCCAATCATAATTTATGATTGGATGTATGATATATAATACAAATTAAATTTTTTCATTTCACTACATAAGTTCATGAATCTAAAAAAAATTATAATCACTAATACCAAAATTGGGATTATTAGAGGTCTAATAACACTTATTTGAATAAGAATAAATGGCTATAATATCATCCCCATAATCCTCATGTTGATAATAAGTGAAAACAAGAGTACTAAAAATAAGGTACCTAAAAAATAGTGCATACTATACAAAAAAGTGTCCAATTCATGATAATTAAATTCCTTCAAATATGTTTTATGATGATCAAATTTGTGGAAGTCAATGGACTCCCACCTTCATACATATCCACAAGATAAAATTGAATAATCCATTGTATGGATGAAACTCCTCTTTTAGCATAATGTACTATAATCTTATATGAAGAGTAGGAATATTGTAGCTTCCTCAACCGGAATATCCACCCAAATAGTGCTAACATCCCAGGTGCCACTAGCCTTAGGTGCACCCCCAAAATGAAAAATGTTTCCGACTAATATCAAGGGTGTAAATAAGTATAGTGTGGAGGAATACCCTCTAGGAAAAGATAATATACTGGTCTAAGTAGAATAAGATAACATGCGTCGATAATAAATGAATCTGTAGACTCGAACTAGACCCGCACAGCAGAAACAATCCAAAGTCAATAAATAATAGATGTGATAATTAAAAAATAAACAACATTGTAAAGTAAACAGATCATCACGCCAAACATAACTTGTTAACACTACTAAAACAAACAAGTTACGCATCCATAGCAGGTTATACAAGTAAATATATAAAGGTCACCCATGTCTATCCACTACCTCTAAAAAAATAAGTATTAAAATATAGGAGTGGAATCTAAACAAAAGAAAAACTCTATCTAGGAACTACCTCAAGGTCCATTCCAGTCTCCATGCCAAATAGTACTATAATCCAGCTCTATAATATGATCTTTTACCTATATGTAAATCTGTAAAGTCTACACATGTCTGAAATGGTCCATGTAGGGTGTGAGATGAATCTTAGTAGGTTACCACCCAATAGTGCATACCTAGTATATGTGTTTAATAATACATACATCTATAAGAAAAGTAAACAGTATGATGCAATAAATAAACCCAACATCCAATGGTTCTCAACAGCCACCTGGGAGTGTTACCTACTTCATCCATAACCGAAATCTCAGAATAAAAGAGAGTACCTGGCCCATGGCCCATGGTACCTATGTAGTGATAATGTCTCAGTGGACCCTCACGTTCCACCATAATCACATAACCTATCACCATTTGCCTCATGAATCCTCGTGTATTAAAGTATGGAAATCCTAAAGTCACGACCATTCAATCATATCCAAGACCTAGGGACCGCCACACGAAAGCTAAGTTCGTCCCAGGGATTGACAACCCAAGGATCGGTAATGTCTGTACTAAAATAAATATCTAGGCCCATGGAGTCAAGCATGTAGTGTCTTATGTCCCAAAATGATATCCTACTTTCAATCAAATAATGACTCCACACCTTCTAGGTGGTTTTCTATGGCATGAACTCCCAAACCATAAACACCAAGACTACAATTATCGAGGGCACATACCAACATTATTGGTCAAAACAACCTCATAATAGATTCAACCTCTGTGCACATGACACAATTGGTGCTTTGGCCATCATGGGTGAGTGACAATCACCAAATAAGAAACTAAGTCACCCCATCTCTAGCACATCATACCCCTAAAATCATATAAGTCAAATAAAATGGCCATTCCATCCATGTATCTTAGGCCATGCCCAACCAGAAATTCACACTACCTCAAACCAACATCCATGAAACCCAATCCTATGGTTAGAACCAATGAATAAAATATGGGCCAAGACAAAAAAATGATCAACATTACTCAATCTTGATGTCCATGCCATCCCATCCTCAAGCCAATCCTGCCACAACCCCAAGGGTCTCATCATATGCAATCATAAAAAGTAGATAAATATATAACACATTTAAGCACATTAAATAGGTAATTCAATTTAAAATGATTGAATTTCACTACCTACCAGCTATATCACATTATAACAGAGGACATAAATGCCTCAAACATTCTTACTAAATCTGAAAAAAATTAAACATATCATTTTAAATCAAAATAATTGAATTAAAACCATTTTGGCACCCTCTTCCAAAATATCCCAAGGAGTAACTACCTCTCTCCGGGCCTCACTCAAGCATAATATGTATAAGGAATTCCTAAATCATCCCTCACAGTCTTATATTAAATTAAATATTCTATAATATGGTTGATCTCAAAACCTGTCATTGCACTAAAAATCTCCGACCCCCAAAATTTTTCAATAACTCAAAACAGGGTATGCACCACCTACCTTAGACTCATAGGCATAAGCACGTCCAATATCAATCTCTAATTAGAAGCTGATTGGCAAATATCTGAGTTTATACCTTTAACCCATATATTGGATCACATGGAAACAGTGGTTTTTAAGACAATGGATCGAAGAATAAGAGGTATGCATTAGATTAGCCTTACCAAGGTGATTCTATAGCTTCTGAAGGATCAACGAATGAAAGTCTTATGGAGATATATGATCTAAATTAAACAAAAGAGAAAAAGGGGTGGATATCTCCTAATGTGAATGACCAAGGAAGAAGAAATAGGGAGAGAGGAGATAAAAAGAAAGAATAAATGAAAAATAAAAATTCAGGAAAATTACCTAGCACTGGCCGCATTGTTTAGCTACACAGTTTTCTAGCCCATGTGGAAACTATGGGAAAGCCACTACCTTGGGATGATTGTCTGCATGGACACCCCTCATGGTTTGATAAACCCTGCAGAAATTGTGTGTAACTCTCTTAAACTTTTTTAGATGAGCTCACACGGTCATGTACCTTGACGCACATGGTTTCCCCCAACCATGTGCCTACATCTACTTCCCAAAAACCAGTCATTTGGGCCTCTGATGCTTGTAAATCCCTACCAAACAGCCGAGCCACTCTCATAGCCTCCAAACTAACCCAAAAACACCATCTAAGACCAATAGAACTCTCAGAATTGGGTTTCAATAAACCAAAAAAAGGTAGCATCTCTACTAGTTGGTAACATAAAACCGAGTGGGGATTTTGACCCATTCTAAAAACTTGGGTCATTTCAATCTCCCCACCTTAACATAGCTCATCCCGAAACTATAAAAAAACATGGAGATAGTACCAACATACCCATCCCAACACAGGAACTTAGACTACCCCAGTCTTAAGGCTATATGTCAACTTCCATAAGGAGGGCTCCCCGCCTTGGTAATTTCCTAACCTAGTCAATACTAACCCAAAGATCCAATCACACAAAGTTCTATCGACCTACATCTAGACCCATGGTCCTCCCATGATGAATCATCACCCTTGCACCTCATTAGGTTATCATGATTCACTCCTGACACCTAATCATAGCACACATTGTATTGGTTCCCAACTTGATCGCATGAAACCCATGACACAATGAGGTCCCACATCCCATGGATTCTCAAAACAACCTGGTACCTTGAACCTCAATCACAATAATCTAACCTTGATGCCCTAATACCCAAGGCACCTCAAGTAACCCACATCCCTCAGATGCAATGATGCCTATGCACCTCCAAACATGTGTCCAATGATGCTCCTGATGCCAAGAACCTCATATATATATATATCCATGCACCTGGGATTGTTTCACCCCAGTGACTAACACCTGGTTACTCCATTTACATCATTTTCACCTCATACACTAAAAATGGACAAGCCTACATAGGCCATTATAAAAGAAAACAGAACAACTACAACCACACATGTAGTATACCTCGGACCATTATTATCTCTCCATCCTACTCAATCCCTAGAATCTCCATGGCATGCACCTGGATTGACCCACCACTGCCTGAAGCCTGACCTCCCTATTGTGCTGCACCAGTCACTAACCATAGATCCTAAGGCTGGGTCCCACTATCCTTGCACATCCTCTGCGTGTAGCTGAACCTTGGATACCCTCTCTCTATACAAATCTTGAACTGATCTCTAAAGCCTATTCCAGCCTTGGTCTCTGTCTAAAAGTTGTCTAAGAAGGATACCTCTTGAACCTCTCGATATGACCTACCTACCAACATTCATGGAATTCATTTAAAGGTTTCTCACATTGATTCTAGAAATTTCTTGCTTTCCCACACTCAAAGAAAAAACTATTGGGAAACAAATAGGTGGTATAGTTGGATCCCTGGACTAACCACCCTTCTGGAACTAATCTCATCCTCGTTTCATGCCATCTGAACCATCACCTAAAGCCATCATTCGGCTCAAATAGGACCTGCCAATCATGTTTCAATTTTCTATGAGTTATTGATTCATACCTATGAGAAAAATTTCATCCTAAAGATGTTTAACTACACTCATGTGGCATGATTTAATCCATATTCGAATTGATTCTCACTCAAGGTGTCATCACTTACCATACCTAGAGCAAAGCACAATAGCTCAGTGAAAGTAGTTGGATTGTCCATGATGGAAATTTCACCCTACTGAAGGATCAAGAACTCCTGATCTATATCCACCATCAGCATATCTTGGAAGCATTATCGAATAACATATCATCAATGTCCTTCTAGGCCAGTCCCTCATGTATGCACAATTGAACTTTCACATCCCACCAGGGCTTTTCCGGTCCTCTAAGCATATAAGTTGCCAGCTTAACCCTCCACTTTGGAGGTGTCTCGAGCTACTCAAATATAATTTTTTTCCCTCAATCCAGTTTTCAATCTCTTATGGACCACCCTCACCCTGAGAAAATAGGATGGTGCTACGACTGGAACTCTTTGGTAAAATATTCTATAGTGGGATTCTTTCCCTGATCATCTTTATCAATCCCTTGCAAAACATGTACCAGACTATATCAGATATGATCGTTGAGTCAGGATCTGAATGTTTTCAAACCCATAATCTCCTCAACATACACTAGATCCTGAACTAGATCATGTAGATAGGCCTTTAACTACAGCTCATGTTCTACCTGCCCCTTAGGGGTCTGAACCTAATTGTGATCCTACTGCACTGTACCATGACCCACATGATTCTCCATTCGATTCATCTAGTATGAACACATTGTTTTCCATAAATGGTCAGACAACCCACATATATCACAATATATATATATATAATGCAGAGAGGGAAAGATGTAGAAATTCAGAACATTGCCACTACCCTTACTCTCCCATACTGAAACAATTTACCATGGCATCCCGGTCTTGCAGCCTCCTTACTCGCCCTTAACAGAGCCAAGTATCATAAAATTCCTAGGCCATTCCCATCTTGAAAACTAAATTTTTTTCAAACTAATTATTGAGTTTCCCAATCCTGGTGATAATAAATCACCTCAAACATAAAACTTAACTTCTCTTATGAGAGTCGATCAAAATTCATATTCCACATGAAATTTCACATATATATAAAGCATGAAATATCATAGTTCACATTTAAAAATAATTTAAATCATATAATTTCACATTTTCACATGGAATTTGACAAATATCACAAGTTTTTATCAATTCACAAAGCATACATGAAAATATGAAATTAAAATGCCCTAAAAATGTTCCTATCAAACCCCAAACAACCACGCCTTCCCTTATATGTCCAATTTCCAATTATCCCTTACCGCACCGGGTTGAGGGTCACATATCACAACCAATAATCATCGCAAAACAAGTGATCCTCCAAGGTGAAAATCATATAAACTGCAATTTGAGAAAAAATAAAATAGCATAACCCACCCAATGTAACTAAATCCCTCCCTCATACATGGGACTATAGGAACAGAAGAACATGTTAAAAATCTAGTTCCGAAAACAAAATATATCCATTATACAATAATACCAAATAGAAATACCAAGAAAGTTGGTTAAAATAAACTCATATGATACCACTTGTAGCATCCCCAACACGAGCATCCACCTGAACCATGCTAACAGGCCGGTTGCCATAGGCCTTAGTTGCACCTCCTAGAATTCCAAAAGATGTTGACTAAGATAGAGTGTATAAAAAGGTATAGTGGGGAGGATATACCCTCTGGTAATAGATAATATATTTGTTTGAGTATAATAAGATAGAATGAAGTATAAATAAATGACTCAGAGGACTCGAACAAGACCCGTAGAGGGGACACATCCAAAATCCATAAACAGTGGAAGTATTATATAAATTGAAACAATAGAGGAATGTAAAAAGATCATCATTCTATAAACTACTTTTAAACCTTACTAAAAAAACAAGCCATTCATCCATAGTAGGTCATACATGTCAATATACAAATGGTGCCCATGGATAGACACTAATTCTACATACAAAATAAACATTCTAATATAGGAGATAATGAAAAATAAAAAAACTCTAGCTAGTCATGACCTCAAGTTTCATGCCAATATCCATTCCAAATAGTACAAAGATCCTACTTCTGAAGCTAATACATTAAATGTACTTAAATCTAAAAAGTCTACACGCACCCTGAGGGGCCCCTGTAGTGTGTGAGATGAATCTTATTAGGTTACCACCCTATGGTGCATACCGGGTATATGTGTTTAAGAAGATATTCACTTCAATGAAAAATAAATAGTATGTTGAAATAAATGAACACAACCTCCACCGGTGCTTAGAAGCCACCAGGGAGTGTCACCTACTTCAAAACTCATTGGAATCTCTAGAGAAAAGATAATCCTTGGCCCATTTCCCAAGGTACCCATTTAGTCATAATGTCCCGGTAAACCCCTAAGAGCATCCTCAATATCATAATCTAGAACCATGTTCCTCTAGAATCCTCATGTATCAAAGTATCGACATCACAAATGCATGCCTAAACAATCGTATCTCATTCCCATGGATCCCTCGCTCGAATGTTAACGTCATACCATGGCATGAAAATCATAAGAAAAATGATTTTTTTCCTCAAATAAATATCCAGGTCTATGGCCTCAAGCATGGAGAGTCTCATCTCCCAACCTAATAGCCTCATTACAGTCAACTGAAGGCTCCTCACCTTCTACAGGTCTTTCTACGACAAGAACCCCCAAACCATAAATACCTAAACCACAACTATAGGGGGGCTATACACACAATATTGGTCAAAACCACATTTTCATGGTGTAAAAATATGTACACATGACTCAATCGGCACTTTGGACATCATGGGTGAGAGGCAATCACCAAATAAGAACCTAAGACACACGATCTCTATATCATGGTTCCCTTGTGACCATGTTGCTCAAATATGATGGTCATGCCAACCAATTATCCAAAGACATTCACAAAATGACAGTCACACTACCTCAAACTAACATCAACAACACCCAATCTTATAGTGAGATCCACATATAAAAATATAGGTTAATCCCAACTAGTGATCAACATCACTCTGTCCTGATGGTCATGACATCCCAACCTCAGACCAATCCCATTAGAACCCCAAGGGTATCAGCATAATTAATCTCTAGCATAACATAAATATAAAACAATTAATAACATTAAACAATTAATTCAGTTTAAAAAGATTGATTAAACTAGCTACCAACTATAGAACATTAGCACTGAGGTATTGAATGCCTCAAAAATTCTTACCGAAGATTAAACAATTTTGACATACCATTTTAAATCATGATAATATATTAAAACCATTTTGGAACCCTCATCCAATATATCATATGGATCAATGACTATCACGTTTCCATGATCAAGCATAATATGTATAGGGAATGCCCATGACACCCCCATGGTCAAATAGTCAATTAAATATGTTATAACATGGTTCTTCTCAAAACCTGATGTTGCTCTAGAAATATGCAACCTCGAAATGTCCATGAAAACTCAAAACAAGGTTTTCACCACCAACATTATACTTATAGGTGTTGGAAAATCTGATATCGAGCTCCAATTTGAAGTCCATCGACGTAGATCTGAGTTTCTGTCTTCAACCATGAAAGTGGCTCGGACGAAAATAGTGGTTTATAAGATGAATGATCCAAAACAAAGTGGTATGTGTGGTATTAGCCATACCAAGGTGATCCTATAACATCTTACAGATCGAAGAACAGAGGTTAGATGAAGGTACAGAATCAAAATCCTATTGATGAAAAAAATTGGTAGCTCTTCCCTACTATGTGTGATAAAGGATGAAGGAATAAAAAGAGAGTAGAAACAAATAATGAATAAATGAAAAAAAAAATTACCCAAAAATGGCCACATGGTTTACCCATAGGGTTTTCCAAACCATGTGGAAACCAGTTGAAATCCACTACCTAGGGATGAAGGTCTGTATGTCGATATTTCACGATTTAAAAAACTATGTGGATACCATGATCATATCTCTGCAATATCTATAGATTATCTCTCATGGTTATGCACCTCTAGTCGTATAGTTTTCCCAAAATATGCACCTGCAAATGTTTCCCAAAAACTAGGCCTTCAAGACTGTGATGATCCAGAAACCCATTCAAACACACGAGGAACTCTTCTAGCCTCAAAAATTCCAAAAAAAACTATTTAAATCCATCTGAACATTCATAATTGCACTTCGATCAATGAAACAAAAAATTGCATCACCATTAGTTGAAAAGATAAAATCGGGTCTACATTTTTACCTGTTCCAAAACCATGAGTCATTAAGAAGATAATAGAACATTGGGTTCTATGGAGTATTGAATATTTATGCACACACAACAAATATCACATGGTTTTTTCTTAATAATGCTCCATGTATTATCATAGGTAGCTATGATATTAAATCGTACATTATAACACTTGAGTGAAGGGATTTTACAAAATACATCCTATGTATGGATTAAACACCCTCACATTATGTTTCATGAAATCATCCTTTAAATTATATACATCATGGAAGATTATGCTAAATAATAACTCTTGATGTTCATATTCCAAACAAGTTTCACATCCTTTAAAAATGAAATATAGTATATTATTCATGGAAAGGGAGTCTTATATTATCATAATATTATTTTATATGATATTTTAATCGTGGATTATGATTTTCATATGCATATCATCATTATAAAACTTCTATAACACTATAATATAGAGACCAAAAGTTTTCATGGAATCATATTTCATGAATATTACATGCATTATGACACATTCTCGATCATAATCCTTGAAATAACATATATATACATGTAATTCATATTGTTTTATGGAATATATAACCCATTAAATATGTCCTACCCCATTCCTACTAACATTAAACAAGTTTTCATCCATGTAACTTTCAATTGGTGGTCCTATTATTATGAACATAAACTAAAAGTCATGGTCTATATCACATGAATTTAAAAGGCCAAACAATTGTCCCTTATAATTGAACATAAACTATATGAATTTTTCCATACCACATGACCTTAAAATAAATAGTATAATCGTATCCTCATTTAATGTTAAATTGCATAGTATACTCACTTATATGGATCTAAACAAAAAAAAAGACTCATTTTTAAATATGAGTTTTATTTCCTTCTTGCATAGACTTAAAATATATATTGTACATTCATTCATTACCATGAATAAAAATCCTTATTTTTTTAATGATGATTCCAATTCCATGTTATGTATATTAATACTATGAACCCAATAAAATGCACCACAATACTATTTTTTTAAAATCAATCATCATCCTGAAGCTATAAAAACCTATTATATTCATTATGACATCCTAGATTATGATAAACTCTAATGTAAATCCTTTTTCTTTATTTGATGGAATTAAACTTCAGTATATCCTTTATATCTCCATATAGAATTATTAAATACACTGAAACATATGTTAACCTCTTGGATGGAAAAGAAATATAACATACACTTTATGTATTCTTTAATGATATAAAACTTATACATAAAATATTCTACATTCAAGGATGTAATAAAACTCTATTATACACTCTAATTAATATAGTAAATTGATTAAATCTACTATAAAACAATTAAAAATCATTGATGAAAAAAACTCCGTCAAACAGTTTATATCTTTCTATATGATTAGAAACTTTAGTGTAAAATTTTTCTCTTTCCTAAATTTTATAAAATTCTAGCATACCTTTTTAAAACTTCTTGGACGACTATAGAATATAATATAAAACCTTTCACCTTCATGGGTGTTGCAAAACTTTTGTATGCCCTTTAAATATTCCATGATTATGAAAATGTATAATATAAGAATATTTAACTTTCTGGAAAATAGAAAAATCTATTGCACCCTTTAATCATTTCTAAATGTTAGTAAATTATGGTATACAACCTTTCAACTTTTAAGATATCACAAAACTCTTGCTTACTATTTAAGTCTTCCTAAACTCTAATAAACTCTAGATTAAAATATTTCACCTTCCTAGATAATAAAAATATCCATAATTCCTTCCCATGTGGAATTAAACTATACTGTAACCACCGTTACCCATGAAATGTTAATGATATAACTTGTTCCCTAACCCTGGAAGGATTTTTTTACACCCAAAATTTCTAAACTGATAACATTGTATTCAATAGAATATATGAAATGAAACACCGATCATAGAATGGAATATAAAGTACCAGGAATTTTACAAATATTTATTATTTTTAAAAAAATAATCTATTCTATATCATTAAATTTACACAATATAGAGTTATCTTACCTTATGGGCGATAACAACTATGTTTTATAGATTGTGTTACACACAAGAACATGGTTTATCAAACAATAATATATTATTAAAATATTATTATTTAATACAATAATATAGAACCTAGCCGTTTATTTGGAGGTTATGAATAGTATTAACAAACCTATGAAAATATATGAAATCATGGTCAATCAATTAATTATTAATGAATATAAAAACTAATTCAATATAAAGGGATTGTTTTTATAAAAAAAATTATGCTCACAAAAATGTTTTATACTTATAAATTAAATTATTATTATTAAATTATATTAATGGTATATATATATAATCAAAAATATATTTTTTCTATTCATCAAATAGATTTTATAGGAATAAGATAAGTATAACACCAATTTTACCCATAAAAAGCAATATTCTTATAGAGGCAGGTTTGTCGCCTTTTAATGGAGCATTCATTTTATAACTAAATTTTTACACATTTATAAATTTTATATTTCAAAATAATCTTCATTTTTTAAAATATTTGCATTAAATTTATCTAATGGTGAATGTTTTTTACTTTTCTGTGAATTTTTCTTTTTTAATTAATAGTGAAAAATAATTAATTTCAATTGAAAATTGTATTTCCATTTCATTTATTTATATAATTAAATTATAAATTATTTTTCTTAAAAGTATATTTATTTCAATTATAAATCAATTAATACAATTTATGTAATTTTAATCAACTTTATAATGGTATTTTATGTAAAATATATTTCAACCTTTTTAACATTTTTACTTCAAAACCCCTCTTTTTTATCTCATATGCTAGATTAATTTTAAATTAATTTTCTCCACTACTATTATTAGAATTTGAAAAATTGAATTAAATATTTTCAATAAATTTTTTTTATAATTTATAATTATTTAGACAATATTTTTTTTCTAATAATATTAGTGAAAATGATTAAAACTGATTACTATGATTAAGAGAAAATGTATATTCACAAGGGACTAAACCTAAAACATATATAAAAAGCTCACATAAATACATGTTAAACCCCTTATTTTATAGAAATATTTCAACCATAAACTCCATTATTTAAAATTTGTATCATTATTCTAGGCACAAGATGTAAGGGAAACTTCTCAATAGTTATTACCTTTCTATATTTACCAGAATGACAAACCTCCTCCACTATAAAAAGGAACTCACCCCTCCCAATTATTCACACCTCCCAAGATCTTTGTCTCATCCAAAACCAACACAAATAATCTCCCAACATCCCTTGCATCATTGTAGAGGACTAAATTTTGGCATAAATCCAACCAAGTATGTTTTTGGAATAAACCAAAATGTGTTACCTAGAAAAGAGGTAACATTCTTCAACTATCACTTTTCATCATTTCAATTGTTATTATCCAAAGTATTTTCACTATAAAAAATATATGGAATCATTTAATTATAATTTTATTCATTATATGGAATTTGTGTTCTGTTATTTACCTTTAAATGCTGATTATGCTCATTTATTCATTATTACTTCTATTGTACTTAACCCTTACTAAGCATTTGAGCTCACCCTTAGTTTTTTACTTTCCCCACGTTACAAGGAAGATATATTTTAATGATTTTCAAGGATGTTTTTTATTAGAGGTTGTTATTTATATTGTTTTATTTTCAATTTATTATTGTAAAATGTGTATCTTGTATGTATCTGGTATCCAAAACATGTAAATTAATCGTTCCATCCATATTTGATTCTTCATAATCATGCAAATGTAATAAATTATGATACTGGATCATGGATTCTAGGTTTGGGGAATTACACATGCTATCAAATCATGTTTATGATGAACTCTAGGAAATATTTTTAAAAAATTGTAGATTATATCACATAACCATAGGATAGACTTGATTTATAAGTATAGAATAACAACCTAGAATTTTGGTAAGGTGGAGATTGTGTGGGTATTTCTCACTAAACATCCATGTATATATAATATAAGTGTATGTGGTTTTGGAATAAATGAACCTATGGGTAACAAATCTAAAAAGGTGAACTGAGCCTAACTCAAACATAAACTATCACACAAAAATGGTCCTTATTGTGCACCTGATTTGACACTCCTTGTGAATATGCTAAAGACAATTTACATTTTATTTAACAATGATTATAAATTATTTAAAAGTAAAGATATACCCAAAGAAAACATGTTTATGATTATGAGATTACATATTCATAAATTTTTTCAATTTATGTTTAGTGTAATATCATATTTTGAATTATTCAATGTATATAATTTTATGATATAGATTACTATATGATATTGTTTATAAATGGGTCCTAGAATGATGAATGGTATCAATACTCAAGGAAAATTTAGATATTTCTAGAATGAGAAATCCAATATGACTGAAATTATAACTGTGTATGTTATAGATATATTAGGGAAGCTTAATCAGGTTATGAGAAATAAACATTCATTGATAGAATAACTTATTACACCAAGAGATTACCCTATTATAAATTTTTTACGATACCTAATACCCCATTATATATTGGGAATACTAATTTTATCATATCCTAGAAATGGATTAAGTCTCTGGAGAAGATATTTATGGACATTGGATGTGATGAAAAGGAAAATTTTACACTTGAACTGTACTGCATCAATATAGATTTTGATAAATAGTTGTCACTGATCCATAATAATAGGGAGTAAGAGGAAATAGAACACTTGAATTGAGCTAAATTAATTAAACATTCATTGAAAAATATTTCCCTCATGAGTAACAAATTAATATGAAGTAGAATTTCCTTATATTAATGAAAAAGGATGGAAAATGTGTTTTGGAGTATAAAGATACCTTTACAATGATAAGTATGTATGATATGGAATACATATGCAATACAGAGTACAATATTGACCTTTTATTTGATTGTATTTAACCATGTACTTAGAGGACCTAGTTTATCAATAAAGTATTCAAATGATGATATAGTTTTATATACTATCAATACAAAGAAATTAATCTCCATGTATTATGGATTCAAAGGAACCCATTGAATATGATGATTGTTAATCAAGAAAATGGATATAGAAAAGATGAGAATGAAAGATCCTCATGAAAGTGATAATTATGTAAAGAAACAACATGGTACATGATTTAATGGTATGGGGGTTTGTTATAAGTTTGGATAAAAGAGTCACTAGGAAAAAGAATGCAATAGTAATTAGGAAAATTTTGGTATTCAGTGTTACAAATTCAAGCACATAGATCACTATGAAAATGAATTCCACAAGATTATAGGTAATATACCTCAGAAGAATCTATGGGATCATGCTCAATAATTTTTTGTTGACATAAACGAATTGTAATGTTTAATGTTATTATATATTTGGATCATTGAAATATGTTTTAAAATCATTTTATTGATGATTTTTTCAATATATGATTAATTAATAAATATATAAAGATTGTACTACATTGGTTTTTAATTAATGATCTGAGTTCATATGTTGAATGTTACCATGAAAATGGAATTGGTAGCAATTCAAAAATTTTATAAAACACATTGTTAAGGGAAGGAAAAGAAATAATATGTTTCAGATATAAGGATAATTATGTTAGATAAATATATTATTAATATGGATAATGTAAATTGGATACTATTAACTATGTTGTAAGTGATTATAAAGTGTTGGATCATAATATTTTGGAATGGTTAACTATTTTTTAGATGGTTTTAGATGAACTTTGGAAGTGGTTTTAGATATTGATGTGTTACTTCACCATATGATGAAACCTATGCTACTAGATGAAGTAGAAATAATTCAAGGCACAACCAAAGGATAATATTCTACTTTTGAAAAATAAACATATCAAGTATTTATATTTTCTTCAATTCCTATAGAGGTAATAATTCAACAACTCTAGAAAAGACATATTCAATATTTTTTTCTTATTATTAACATTTTTATTATATTAATGGACTTTTTCACACATATGTTTTGTGGTTTATTGGTCAAAAACATTCCCATGAATATTTTTTGTATCAGACTCTATAAAAACATGATAGTTAGATTTATTTTCCATATCTATGTTTTCACTAATGTGGTCCTTTTAAAAATCCTTATTTTGTGATAACCTTTACATTTTATTTTTTTATTAAGAATATGTGTTAATAACCCAGTTTACGTTGTCAGTTTATCAAAAATACATTATTTTCAAATATCATTACCTTGATTACTAATATCAATTTCAAATTGTGTGGATGAAATTTATTTATGTTTGGGAGAATGTTACACCTAGAAATTCTAAATTATGAATATTGTATTTGATAGGATGTATGAAATGAATCATAAATACTTAAAAGGAATATAACATCCTAATAATTTAAAACATAATTACTATTTTAAATAAATTTATTATATTATATATCTTTCGTAACATGTAACACTGATATAGATTTCCATACACATACGGACAACATTTTTCTATAGCTTGTGTTACAAAAAAGATCAAGTTTTATTGAACCATAATATATTATTAAAATATTTATTAATTAATATAATAAGATATATCCTAATAATTAATCGGGATATTATAAATAAAATTAAATAACATATTAAAATATATGAATTCATTTGTCATCAATTATTTGTAAAGGAGTATAAAAACCCAATTTAAGCACATGAGACTCAGACCAGTTCGTGAGGACTCTTCTTCGGAATCCATGAGACCCAAGATCAAACCCGGGAAGAGGAATATTACCATGTACTATATTAGTGATGTATTAGTACAGTTTTAGTTATTGTAGTAGGTACAATAGTAGCTGGAACAATTCACCTTCTGGCTGTCGGTTTGGTCAGTGAGTCCTTTAGGCCTTCAAGGCACATAGGCCTTTTGGTAAGTGAGTATTGTGGGCCACCTTAAGGCCTTAGGGCCACCTTAAGTCCTTAGGGCCACCTCAAGGACATTGTTCTTTCTCAAGGCCTTTGGGCCACATGATCTGCTGATGTAAGCCCGACAGATTCTATAAGGAATAATCTCTAGATGAGGATTTAGAGTAAGAACATTTACTAGAGGAGAGTTATTGGATTTGAAAGAATGGGAGGGTATGAAAATTTCCATCGGAACCCAGCCTATGCATCTCTACATAGGATAGCTAGTCGAATATTCATGCGAATTTGGAGATTTGGTCATGATGTAGATGTTGGGGAGGGGCAGTTTCAAGTAGTCATAGTTTGTATGAATTCCACTAAGACCTTCGGGTCCAGTAATGTCACGAAGCCTATGATAAATGATAGGGTTTACCTTTAACCCATAAATGGGGTATTATCATAAAAATTAATAAAAATTGAAGGTTTTCGATCCATCCAAAAAACTAGTTTCAAATAAAGGGAGTGTTTTTTTATTAAAAAAACCATTTTTTGCTCACAAATGCGTTTTATCCTAAAAATATTAATTAATATTATTTAATGTTATTAGTTATTTATATATATTATATATTAAGTAAATAATTTTCATTAAATTCATCCAATATATTTTATAGGCATAATATAATAACAAACATATTTTTCACATGAAAAAGTTATATTTTAAAAAATGCAATTTTCCCCCTTTTAATGATACAACCATTTTAAAACTAAATATTGAAAATTTAATAAATTTTATATTTCAAAATAAAATTCATTTTTTGAAATTTAAATGTAAAAATATCTTAGGTGAATTTTTCTATTTTTCTTTGAAGCTTCATTTTTTGATGAATAGTGATAAATAATAAATTTAAATTGAAAAAATCTTTTTCAAATAATTTATCTATATAGTTAGATTATATTTTATTTCAGTTTTAAAGTATATTTATTCAATTATAACAAAAATTAATAAAACTTTGTTGATTGTAATAAATTTCACAATGACATTAGATGTAAAAACATTTCATACTTTTAAAAAAAATTACTTTAAAAACACGCTTAGTCATCCCATCTACAGAATTAATTTTAAATTAATTTATTCCACTTCTATGATAGGAATTTAGATAAATTGATTCTATATTTTCAATATGAACAATTTATAATTTCAAATTAGGTCCACTTAAATTTTGACCAAATGTATTAGTGAAAATAATTAAAATAAATTACAATGATTAAGAGAAAATCTAGCTTAACAAAGGACTAAACCCTAAACATAAGGGCCAAAATGACCTATAAAATTTTTCAAAAACCTATTTTATAGAAATATTTAAACCATTACCTTCCTTTTAAAATTTTTTATCAATATTTTGGGAACATTATGTAATGGATACCTCCCAATAGTGTGGACTTTTTTATATTTACAAGAATTACACTCCACCTCCACTATAAAAAATAACCCTCCAACTTATTCACAACAATAAACCTATTTCACTCATAAAAACCTACCCAAATTATCTCCTAAAATCCTTAATCTCATCCTAAAAGCCTCACTTTGGGGATAAATCCAACCAAGGAAGTATTTTCCTAAAAACAAAAGTAGTTGCCCAAAAAATATGTAACGTGATTAAATGATCAATTTTGATTCATTTTAGTTATTAATATCTTAAGGATTTTTACTATGAAATTTTTTTTTATGAATTTAATAATTATTTTATTGATTTAATTTCATTTTTTCATTTATTTACCTTTCCTTATTGATTATTCTCATTGAATAATTACTATTTCTATTGTACTTAACACTTACAGAGCAATTGAGCACAACCTTATTTTCTTCATTCCCAATGTTACAAAGAAGATATCATTGAATGAGTTTGAAGGATTGAGTTTATTAGAAATTTTTATGTATTGAATTTTATTTTAAATTTCCTAATGTATAATGGGTATCATTTGTGTATCTATTTTTAAAAACTGAAAAACTGATATGTCCTTCAAGATTTTATTCTATGTAATCATGTCAGTGTAATAAAATAAGGCACAAAATCTGGGATTCTTGGGGTAGGGAATTAAAATTTAATTTTATATATTTTCTAAATTTTTCAGTATTAGATATCCCCTTCTATCACATGTTGTCTCCCCATTAAGCAAGAATCTGATGTACATTGCTGAAAATATCACTGGGTTGTATTTTATAATCATCTATAAGATATAAAATAGATAATCAGATCATTCTATAAGCTTATCTATGTTATCATTTATCCTCTCATACTCAATAATTTTTTACACATATACCATTATTACATGATAAACCTTATTGATAGGTAAGATAAAAAATTGGGCATGAAAATAATAGAAATTGTTAATATTGATAGTAAATGATTGGTTTTTTCTAGTCATGTTTTTTCATATTTAATTGTATTATTGAATATGAAAGAAAAACTATTTATAGATTTATTAAAATGGTTTCCGAAGTTTATGAGAGTCTTTATGATATTTTATATTATTTAAATTAAGAGATTTTCCCCCCATTAAGCTATAAAACCCCCATGTGGGGTCACTCATCTATGTTACAAAATAATATATAGTTATTGAGTGGGATAAATGAATTTACAGAATAGTATTATTTGTATATGGTTGGCATGTATCTGATATATTGAGAAGAAGTTTTGGATGTCGATTTTTTTGGGTCTGATAGACCAACCAATCTTTTAGAAGTTATATTCTCAAAACTTTTTAACAATATAAGAGATGTCCAGAACTTACCATTGTCGGAATAAACCCATGTATCCTATGTATCAAAAAATGAAGTCAAACAACACCTAATATTCCACACTTTATTTCTACCATACAAAACTTGATAAGAAATTCTGTATATGATGAAAAAAAAACAATACACATGACATAAATTCTACAATCATAATACATGTATATAAAATGGATCGAAAATAATTTCTAACCCATGGGGGAATATATAACTTCTAATTAAAGGGGAAACTAAGTAACATGGGAAAAATATCATTCATTAAACCAACCCAACTCGATTTATAGGGGCCTTTATCCTTTGGGACACCTTACATATTGAACCATAGTTGTTCCTCAAACACCTCCTTCCATCAGTAAGAGATACCATGGGGAAGGCTATTATTGGGATAAATTATACATCATGAACCATAATATTGATGATTTTCAATAGAATAATTAGTCATTAATATAAAAATTATATTCCAAGTTAATTATTTATATTTTATATCCATAACTACCATTCCATAACTTTTAATTTCACTAGTTCCTGGTCTCTATGGGATAAACACCACTTGGATCTGATCACCACATGAAACCCTCTTATTGGTCTAATGAAAACTCCACCTCAATTATTCCTTTATGTAAAATGTGTGAGATTTTTAAAACTCTATGATTATTCCCTTACATAACATCCTTTTTATCTCTACACTTTTCCCACCAAACTAAAACCATTTCTGCTAACCACTCAACGTCTTTCATAATTTCCATATCATAAAAGGAATTTCACATCAGTATGCATCCCTACATATATAGTAATTTGGTTTCCCTTATATAAAAATATCCATATGATATTATTTTCACATTTCCACACATCATGATCTCTACAAAATCTAATAAACTAATTCATTCCCAACTAATTTCATTTAGTTGCTTCAATTGATATAACATATTCCAAAATACTTATATTATCCATGAAATTCATAGATACATTTTTCGGAATTAATATAAACATTAATGGGGAATGTGAAACATTATTTAACTTGTTTTAAAACTATATGTTTCAATGATTTATCTTTTGGAAATCCCAACACATATCCAGAAAACTATTCACACACCAAACCCATATAATATCCCACTTGATAATTATTTCCACTTTTTGAGCATAATAATAACTAAATCAAAATCAACTCTCAAGGATTTAACAAAATCATCATCTCCTAAATCTCAAAACAATACATTCTATTCATTCTCCCTTTATAGTTTTATTTAGGTTTCCAACAGTGATTATAGCCATCTAGGACCACTCTTAGAGAAAACTAGACCAAGTTATTCGACAACCTTATATTTATTATTTTTCCTCGGAATCCACTTGAATAAATCAATATATATTATCAAAAAAAACATACTTGAGCTCTGTAAAAAATATTTGTGGCTTTATCGACATGGTGTGCTTTATAAAGTGTACCTATCCCCACTTATTCTAGAATATTTTTCTTTTGAAACTATACCACTAAACATATGTATTACAAGATATTTCTGGTACACCAAAATCTAGTTATACCATAAAAAATGAACTATATTATAATAATTACATCTATAATTTTTATTAACATTGAACTGATCAAAGACTACTGAATCCATGAAACACCTTCTATTCACCATTTCTCAATGAAACTAATGCGTGAACTATTACATTCCTCCCACTATATTCTATCCTTATTCAAATTCATAAATGATCTCTATTATCAAATATGGCCTTTTTATATAATAATAAATTTCCAAAATTCAATTACCATTTGTTAGATAAACCAATCTATTCATCTTCAATTTTTTGTAAAGATAACAGACCCAATACTTAGGGTTTTCTCTCCTATGACTTCAACATGATCATTGTTGACTTCCCAATGAATTTTCAATTGAAAGAATAAAAAAACATCATTCTTCAAGAATTGTAGTGCCAATAGAAGATCCATTCCAAAAAATATCTAACATTAACTTTATAAAACCTTAGAGTGTTCAAGGAATAATATCCTTAAAATACAAAAAAATTAATAATATAATATCTTTCAAAACTCTAAGTCATTCATATTCTCATCCTCCCAAATCTAGACCTTTTATTCATCAAATTCATTTAGAAATATTTGAAATTTTTTTATTCATTTCTTATGGATATAAAAAGAAATAAACTTTTTACTTAATAAATAAAACACCAGAACTATTGTGTCTCATCATTGATGAAGGTATAATGTACAATATTTTACTGACAACAATAAGAATTAAAAATGATCCAAATCCAGGTTTCTAATGTAATTAAAATTTAAAAACATAATTAAATCCAATTTCCTCACCCATCTCATGTTTCATACTCCCTATATATTATTTCTAGAAATCCTCATGTAAATTATGATTTCCACCCACTCGTCACTTCTATGTGAATGATACAGCCATGTCACAACCTCTTACATGTTAAAAAATAACTAAAATAATTTTTTCTTTAGAAATATTCATTTGCAACATTATTTAACCCTTTTCCACAGCCATGATCCCCACACACAAATCTGAGACCATACCAAAAATGAAATAAAAAACTCATGATCTATATAAATAATGGATATAATATCTTTTATAATACCAGGACAATGCCACGCATCATTTCATCTTATTCATGTCCTGATGGAACCTCCAATTCTGTTCTTGGATTTCAATAATGATATGAACTCCATGGTCAACTACATGACTCAGTGTGGGATGGTTACCACATGGTAGAAAGATAGAAATCCATATTAGCTATAGGATTTTTTAATCCTCTAAAAGTTAACATTCATGAAATAGAAATTTCGGTAATATATATTTACTAAAAACCGTTATCCTTAAAAATTTATAATTCTAAATTGATAAATATTTTCAAGTCACTTTCATTTTATTTCATCTCCTTTACCAGATTATAATGATCATCAACCAACTTCCTTATTGTGCATCATTTCACCCGTCTAATGTTTATTCAAAATTCCTATATTATTTTCTATCATCGTATTCTATTTTTTAATAACCTCATTTCTAGTTGATTATCCATCAGTGGAATATCATTATTATCTAGGAGTAGAAATACCAATTCTCTATATACATATAAATCTCTAATCATTTGACATCATATAGAACGATACATGTTACAACATAATACTTCAAATATAATTTTATCCCCCTAAATCCAAAATTGGTAAGTGATAATAACCTAATATTGAAGTCTTTATTTATATTCTAACCATGTTCTAAATTACACTACAATAATAGAAAATTCATTCAAACACAAATTTCATGTAATAGTTTCATAAAATCTAGACTCCCTTGTACAGCTATTATTTTATTAGTTAAATTATTTTAAAAATTTGATAAACATCACCACCAAATACAATGCAACCAAGATTTGATACCACTTATCAGCTTCATTTTACATCCTAATATTCTTGAAGTTATCTCCTCATAAGATACTCATTACATAAGTGACTTCCAAAACATACATCCATTAGAAAAATACTGAAAATTTAATTTATAATAGATTATAATTCAAATGAAACCTAAGACACCACATTGGATCCCTCAAAAAAATTAGAATAAAAAATTCTAGTAAAATTAATAAGAAAGAACAAATCACATGTCATTAATAAAAGAATCACCACACATGAAAATAATAGTGTTTGAAATTAGTCCTTCTAAACAAGGGGAAACAAAACTTTTCATTAAGGGAGATATTAATTTACAAGGTAAAACTATCTTCTAGAAAACCTATATAGCATGAGTTATAAGGGGATCTAATGTAACAACCAAATTTCCATTGTATTGAGTAAGATTCTCTTTCTAATGAAACTATATCATATTTAACATATATTTATTTAGTAATGTGATTAAAACCTAAATTCGTAATTTTTATAAATTTTATTTGACTAGGTGATTTTCATTTTTGAATTCAGTATTTCATAATTATTTAAGGGTTAATTTTTTATTCTTTTGAAAAAAATGTTTATTTTTTTGTTATCATCTAAAAATACATGTAACTCCCAATAAAAATATCTATCTCAAGCTATTATGTTATATGAACTCATAAATTCCCCCTCATATGAAAAATTATTTTGAATATCGATGTGGGTGTGAAAAGTTTCTTTAGGATACTATAACCACAAAAATAAGATCCTCGCATCTGTATAACAATAAGTAATAATATGAAACCCAAAAGAACGCAATGGTGACATAAGGTAATAATAAATAGAATACAAGTTATATAAATAAAATAAACCAAAATACTACCAGTGTGGAAGGTAAACCAATAAAAGATAAACATATTAATTTATCTAAAATAACAAAAACATTAGTCTATATTTTGTTATGACATTTCTTACCTCATTTATGCCCTACATACTTAGCTCCACAATGTATATCCTCTACCGATAGCTTGATCCTTTTCCATGAAATTTTTATAAATGGTGAGATGGTAGTTTATTGTGTGAGTATAAACCCATTAGTAAATTTACAATTCATCCTTATGATATGTTCACAATATGTATATATAATCCATTATTGGTAGGTAGTTATAAATGAAAAATTAAGTGTTGATTCATTATATTCTATCCACGATACCATGAACCCCATATCTACCTTCCTTAACAAAATGTCAATGGAATATAAAAATTTACTATTTCATGACTAAGATCATGCCAAATTGTTCTCAAATATTCTTGATAATTTCATAAAACTATCCATTTTCATTGTTCCACCTTTACAAAACTATTCTATGCCTACCTTTAATGGAATGTATTGATGTCTAAATGTTGACCTAGTTCATGGATCTAGGGAAAGTCAAATGTGCACATGTCAACATTATATATGATTTGGGGGATAGTCCATATCCGCATATGTCTACCAAATATATATCTCTTGGGGAATACACATTCCAAATTTTGTATATGTATGTGAAATCATAGCCTTTTAATCATAATCATGGACCTATGCCTCTAATGGGGATAAATGGTAATGTTAAAAACACCTTATACCTTGAAACCATCCATATTAATACCAAAAATATATGTAGGAACAATTAATTAATAATAAATTAATATTAATTCCATATCAATCATTTTTCATACTAGTTGAACATGTAACCACGTATGAATCATTTCAATCATGTGTCTCGTGACTGTATGTGCACCCACCAGAATAACATATAGCACAACTAATATATAATGGGAATAAAATGGAAAGGAATACCTAACTCAATAGTACTTACACCCAATGTTATGAATCATTATCATAATCAATCCTAAAACATGTAATTCCTTATAACCAATCCCAATTTATCTCATAAGGAATTATATAATTATGATTCATGAATACGATAGTTCTCAATGATAACTATCACTATAAAATGATACAGAATAGATTAAGGGAAGATGTCAGATCTCAAGTTATGGCTGATATGAATCAATAAAATAAGATATAATAACTAGATTAAAAAATAATTTGAAGATATAGAAACAAAATACCATATATATGATTCCTTCCAATAATATGATAGAAGATCTATATGAATCCTGAATAATGAAGGAAGAACAATATCCTATATTTAATTACAATGATCCAAATCCTAAAAATCTAATAGAATTTTATTTTATAGGGGGATAAATTCCCAAAAACCATATTTGGATTACCAAGGATTTAGATCCCTAGGAATAAGAAGACGAATGTGTAGTTTCATGGAGGATTCAGATTAAAAACTAAATTTTCCAACTAATTAAACTACTGAACAAATTAGAGTATCACGGTTTAACAATCTATGTGCTAACTTCATGAGTATCGTTGCCACTTCTAAAAACCCGCATAGATTGGCCACATAGTTTGGAAAACCATGAACTAACCATGATTTTTTCTCTGTGGTGTATTTAATAATTTCTCTAGAAATGTTTCATAGTTATCCCTAATAGTGTTCTAACCATGTTACATATATTACCCCTCATTAATGAGAAAAATATATGCTTTGGTATAATGAAATGGTTTTCCTAAACTATTGTAATAGTGTCCCCCCACAGACACTCTAAAAGCTCTAAAACCCCCCCAAAACCATTAGGAAGTTACATGAAAATTCACCCAAGAAAGTTATAACTCTATATCACTTAATGAAGGGATAGAAGAAATGAGTAATATACTTAAAAATTATGTGTTGGATTTTTATGGATGGAAATTATGACAATAGGGGTGAATAGTTGTTTTAAAATTTTAAAAGACAAAGACAATCATAGTTTATAAAATTCAAAGCATTAGTGAGTACAGTGTTCATGAAATGAGTTGTAGTTGAAATAAAATGAATAAACATAGGTATTTATAGTGGTTAGGGTCAAAAATATCCTAGTACACTTCTACACCTCTTCTACTTCATTTATAATATTTTCACCCACTAATAATCTCATATTTAAAGGTGTGAGAACCTTTTTACATACCCTTCTTTTCTAGAAACCTGGAGGAATAACCTATTCTTGTTACATGAGACAAAGCTAGTCTACTTACATGAATTTTTATTATGAGTCACAACCCATAATTACTTTATGTTGGAGGAATAACATAAAGAAAATATAAATTTATTTTTATTAAGAAAATCATAAACCTGACTCACAAAAATAAAAACATTATGAAAAATATTTTCCGAATAGAAACTAATACATAGAAATTAATAGATGATCTGAAATGTCAAATATGTTTAATAGAAACTATCCATAATCATTTGAAAGAAAAAATGTGGAAGTAGAATTCCTTCTATGATCAAATATCAAGAATAGAAGATTTAAAAGTTCATGAACAATTGAGAACATAACGACAGTCAAAGTTGTATTATTAGTTATCTACTGAATGATCTACACTAGTATATGTTTTCTTTCCTAGAAGATATCTTATAAATAATTAAAAAATATATTCTATGAGAATGTTCATGTCTATAATCTACACTAAATTTCTTAGAGTGTGAAAATTATAAATTATGATCATCAACTTTTATTCTTAAAGTCATCCAAAAATACAAAGTACTATTGGGATTTATATTTTTTCATGAAATATTGAAATAAAACATTTAATATTTTATGTAAAATAATTAAAACAAAATTTGATGAAAAAGTATATAGATTAGAATTTATAAATAAAAATATATAATAGAATCATATTTTGGAAAATAAAATATGAAAAAATAGTTATAAAACAGATCATGGCATGAGTTTCAAACTGTATAAACATGTGTACATAAACATAATGTCACAATTATTTTTTACACACTTTTATTGTTTTTTTCAATATATTATAACAAAACATTTAACATTGTAATTATTTTAACAACATGAAATAAAAAATGAAATAAAAAATTATAAATAAAATTTTAACTAATGGGGAATTGTCAATATACTACATAAATATAGTGATGGGTAATTTTTTATACCTTTTAATATAGAGAGTTGTGAGTTATTTTTTCTATTTTTTAACAAATATATGATGAATTATTTATTATACCACTGAAAATATAGAGTTGAGATATTCCAATAGTTTAAAAATAGAGAAGATGTTATTGTTTCTCATATATGATAAAAATCAAAATAGCTAACCAAAACAAAATTAATTCCAAGACACTGAAAAAAAGGATTCAATAGAATCAATAAATAATATGCTACAATTGAATGTACAACAGTGACTCATGACCCGACATTATAGATGTTTAAATATGACTCATCACCTTCTATTGGGTTCCAACGGTGACTCAGGACCCATAGCTAGAGATTTCCAAAGGTGACTCATGACCAACATTTGGAGATTTTCCAATAATGGAAAATTAAAAACATTACTGATGTATAGGATGAAACAGAAGATGGAAACATAACCTGATAAATAAATAATTAAACAAATTTAAATAGAATGAACATTTTACTTCACTTTATAAAAGAAGTAACATCTCTTGGTTGATCTTGAAGAAGATTTTTCCAATTCCTTGTACAATAGATGAAAAGTAAAAAAATATTTTGGATGAAAAAAACCATCGTTGATTTAAAATGATGTATAAATAAATGAATATCCATTTATATGTAATGGTTATTAAAAAAGTATCACCATTAATGTCCAAATGTGAGTAAAATGACTCACTGTTGATTTCCAACAGTGAGTAAAAAATGACTCACCGTTGATGTCTATCCGTTAGTAAAAAATGGTTCATTTTTATATCCAACAATGGGTAAAAATGTCTCACCATTGAGGTGTAATTATGACACCATTGAGAAACCATCGAAGAATGATTTGAATTAGTGAAACAGTGAGATGATGGAAGATGCTGATGTAGAATAAAAAGAGATTATTACTAAAACTCAAATAATGGTATGAGAGGAAGTTTTCAAGACCAAGAAAGACAACCCCTCAAGATCAACATGATCCAAAATCATGGTTATAAGAAATGTATTTTTTGATACAAAACCACTATACTAGAAAATTAATAGATAGATTAGAAAGACAACTGAAAATTTAAAAAAATAAGAAGAAAGGGAGTTTAAAAGAGGGCATGGGAGAAATAAAATTGACTAGATAGATTTCAAGGATTCGATCGGATATCCAAGATCATGTGTGATTTTTTAATGGAATAAATATAGAAACCAAATCAATTCCCTATATCAGAAACATGTTTAATAGTCCCAATGGTATATCATACAGGTGGTGTTGATCTATGGTTCAAGCTAGCTACTGAGGATCAGCACTGGTTACACTGTGCACTCACATTGTCTGATGCCCAGCCAGAAACCTTTCCAACTCTATGTGTGATCAATGAGCCTTATACATGGTACATTATACTAGGGGAATAAACTATGCACACTGAGCTTTAAATCTACCTTGTCGGTTTCTTATGATGGGTCTTCCAATAATTTTGACCCAATGGGCCCATTAATTTGTTGAGGTCTAGTATAAGTGTCCCCCAAGGATAGAAGAGTATTGTATAAAAGGAAAAAAATAATGTAAATAAAATAGATAAAAACTTAATTATAATTATAACATTAACCAATAACATTAAAAAACAATTACATAACTATTTTTATAACATATAATCAAAAAAATCTTAATCAATTGTAACAAATGTGAATATAATAAAATAATAATATAGAGTAATATATACAAATAAATAAGATTTTTAAAGTATTAAATCACCAATTTCAAATACTAATTGTATGGAACTTTAAAATATCCCCCTAATAGAAATCATCATCGTCTAGAAATGTTGTTCCCAGATAAGTGTAAGGTCACTGATAGGGGTGGGGGTGAATCAATGATCTATTTTTCTTTTTATGAATTATCCCTTTTTAATTCCACATTTTTGATATTTTAAAGCCATGTTACACTATTCTTATGTCACCCAAATATAACACTAATTATGATGTTATGTAATGGAATAGAACAGAATCATTTACAAAGTTCAATATAAAAACCTAATCTTAGTTGTGTTATTTATTACCACCAACATTGATTTCCCACTATATAAAATGATTATTACAAATAGTAATTTGTTATTCCCCCCAATTATAATCTAGTTATACTCCAAAAATAAAATTCCCATTCATCAATCGATTATACCCCCCAAATACTACTTCATCTTTTATGATTGGATATACACCACAATAACGAATCCTCTATCAACTGGTTATAACCCCCAGCTACATCCTCTCTCTTTATATAGCTTAATGCACTATAGAAAGATATTTAAATGATAATACTTCATGATCTTGCAGTATCATAGTTTCTCATGTGTAATTCTAGTATCTTTTTAACAGATGGTGGTTTTCTCAAACTACTAATGGTCACAGTAGAAAATAAATTTCCTCAATGAAGCATTGGACAAGATATGATTCCTTTTGATTGAATACTTGGCCTCACTAAAATGTTTTAATGGTGGGAAAAATATTATTCATTTTTTATAAAATAAAAATAATTGAAAAATATGGAATCACTTCTTCTTGAATTATCAATTCAAGCACACTTTAGGTGTGGGCATCATGGAATACAAAATTATATTTTTTAGGTATCTCAATAACTTTTTTACATGTAAATTTAATCCTCCATTCATGTATGTATTGTATTTTATACAAAAACCATTAATGAAAACGTATGTGTAATAAATTGTCCAACACTTCTATATTAATTCATGAGAACATGAACTTCCCTTGTAATTACGTTAAGATATATTGAAAAAATCACTTTGACCTCACATATGTATATTTCATGAAAGATCTACAGCTCATTAAAACCCATAAAAATTGTCCTCATTATGAAATATATAGTTTGTCTTTATAATTATTACTTATTTAAGGATTTTTTAAAGTAATATTGTTAAGAATTTAGGTTATTTCACTTCCTCATTCGTATAAAATGGTGTTCAAAACACTAGTTTCATGGAATTGTAGTTCTTACAAACTGTAAGGTCATGTGTACAAGTATCACACACATAAGAAGGCATCATGAAACTAGTTCTTCAAGAATCATATTTGAGAGTGATAAATTTTTTAAAATGTATAATGTAAAACTTTCTCCTTCACACAAGAATAATCTATGTGGATCTCTCTACTTTTCACGAACTTGAGTGGTTCACAAGAATGTGTTTTGATAGAGAAACATGAGCTACTCAATAATCTCATCAACCTTCTCGACCTCAATTGTTCCCTATTTATAGAAGGAATCGCAGTTCCCTACTCCACCTACATCCTATTTTTAATCCACAACATATAATTCTTCATATCTCAAAGAAAAATGGCATACTGTGGATATTATTAAATCAGATGAGTTATTCAGGGTATCTCTAGTATACTCTATATTTCATGGAATCATTGAATATATCCTTATAGATTTCTCACATGGATGTGATGAGGATATCATGGCCCTATATTTTTTCATGGTTTGAACTGATCCATGGTGATTGGATGTTCAAACTTCCTCCTATGACTATGTTTTTACTTTTTCTAAATTAATATCTTCAAATTTTTCTCATGCATGAAATAAATTATATTTCATGCATGGTACCAGCTTTATCCATATACATCATACCATTCAAACCATATTCAATGTTTTCTTAAGTCTATTGATGTTGTTTAAGATATTCTCTATAATACTAGAGATCATCATATGAGAGCTAAGGATGAAGAAGATCACTAAGATCAATCAGACAGCTAAGATTAACTCAATTGAGTAGTGATTGTTTTTTCCAAATTTTATGTGATGAAGGAACAGTACTTAAAACCTCAATATACCATATCAAATATCCCATATTTCATCACTCCCCTTTATTATATTATTCATTCTATACACATCCTCGAGATTGATACAGGTGATCAGAATCGGTTACACTTAATACACACGACACGGTCATGTTCACTTGGGTTTCCATCGACACTATGAGAATTCTCCATGTGACACAACTCTCCTAAGGCCTTACATATAGTCCCTAAATGGGATTATACATGTCCTTTATTCCTCCTCCAAATTATTTTATTATTATTTTTTAAAAACCACTTTCATGGGTAGATTGGTAACACACACATTGTCCAAAACATCACACATAATAGTTGGGAGAAATTAAAAAAAAGACATAATTCCATCAGTATCCCACAAATCACGCTGTTCAAGCAACCCTAAAACACATCTATTCAAAAATTCCATCCATATCAGCTCCATCAACACATCACCCTCATCATCATAAGATCGCCTTAGTCTTCTAAAAACATCATATTCATCATATTGTCAGTGTTTTCTACTCTAAACCACTTTCGCAAGATAGTGTGTGGTAGACCTTAGTCCCACATGAGCCTACGGTTGATCCTTGGGCCAAATTTGGAAGTGGGATGGCCATATATTTTATGTAAGGAAACCTTGAATACATAGAAAAAAAATATGTATTATAAATGAAATTACAAGCCTTCTAAATTATAATTAAAATCACAATCCTCTACAAATATTCCAACTAACTCCTTTCTTTTTATCTTCTCAACTTTCTTCATTATGTAACTTCATGCAATATGTAAGTTTTGTTTCATCAAAACATTTTTGATATCTTCTTTACTTTATGAAATATGAAATTCAAATTGAATGGTTTCATTAATCTTCCAACTGTTTTTATAAACAATGTTTCCTTATTAACTCATGTCCAAGATTCATCACTTATCATCATCAACTCACCAAACACGTATTGACATATAATTGAAAATATATGAATCACTGAGACTAATAATATCCCAATTTTTATTTTTTCAATACATGCTTATCACACTTTCTTGGAATTAATATGTGTTGTCAAGCATTTCTCCCACATATTGGCAATCAAATTCAAAGAAAAAGTGATTGTTTTCTCATAATTGTCATTTTTATAAAGTATAAATGATATCAAATATTTCTCATTGCTGTGAGCCTATATTTAATGAAATCTAAGTCCACTTGGGTGAAACCAGTGTAGAAAACAAGAGTGATATAACCAAGGATGTCTATGATGTCCATAAAATACCATGAATGTGAAATCATGCTCAGAAAGTCTCAATTATCATCCAAGGGGTTGTTAATAATCAGATTTATCAGTGAAATGCTTAATCATACAAACAATTCAATAAACACATCAGAAATTTTAGGCGCATTATAAATTGTTTTCCCTTTGTCTCATTTTAAAATTAATCCACCACTACACATTAATTTGAAAATATAAAAAATATTAAGAATAATGGATCTAAGTGTGATTGGAATACCTTGACATTCATTTTATAATCTATTAGATGATTTTAATATTCATTTTGATGGTTTCTCCCCCATTAGGGATGTACACTTTTATTCTATTTCATGGAAATCTGTAGACTCCATGAAGTTTTATCTCTTCATTTATTCCATCAGTGATAAACTCAATCATCTCCTTTAATTCCATGTACGTTATGTCAAAAGAATAAATTTATAGGGAATAATGAGTGTCCTTTTTTTATTCTCAGAAATAACAAGCAGACTGATATCTTTCTCTTAATCTAGAATTCTTATTATTCTACAATTTCATAGAAGGTTTTATTTATTTTTTGTGATTATTTTACTCTTATGATATGGATGTACATTCATTTTCATCTTTAGATTCATTTTTTCACTTTCCATATAATTTAAATTAACTCTTCTTGGTCGGGTAGAATTTTCATACAATATCTAATGTCATGCCTAGTTTGTTCACACCATTAACTCTTAATGATTTTTAAGTCATCACATGATGATGAATTCTAATCAACATTTTTTGGAATAATTTTTTCAGCATACAATTATTTAATAACTTCATTTCTTATAAATTTAGAAATTTTTTCATCTTCCTCTAATTTCTTATCCAATTTCAATTAGTTTGTCCAAACAACTAAGCATTCATTCTTGACTTTTTTTGTCTTCTTAGAATCCCTACAAGACTTTCCAAAAATTTTCTTTTGAATATTTTCCCCTTTCTTAGCATAAGGAATATCACTTAGTGGTATTTTCAACCACTTATCTTCTTTTTACCTTTTTTACCTCATATTCCACAAATTATCCTTAAACATTAAACTTTTTTTCAGTTTTTATAGCTCGAATGTTTTCCTGGTCACATACCTCTCTTTATGATAATCTAATATCATTTTTTGTGGTTCTGAAAATTTATTCATTACTCATTCCTAGTAGTACATTTCATGCCATCATGAGTAGGATTAATGAATGAACACTACACAACCCAAATAATAGCCTATGAACCTTGATCTTCTAAATTGGTAATAATTCTTATTTGATGATTAGTGTTGTTGTCATTTCATAGATAATGGGTGTTTATACTTATGAGGAAACCTTATTGATTAATTATTCAACTCTTCCTCTATAAAAGAAATTTTCTCATATTTTTATTTAAGACCAGTCAGATTCATTCTTGTCTCTTGAAACTACCATGTAAGAGGGGAAAGATATACATTGAGACTATTTAGATATAGAAACAACTTATCTTAGTTGAACCTTATTTAAAATAGATTGTGATGATCCACCTTGAAGTAAAACAAAACTAGTGAAGTATTCTCTCATTATCTTAAACTAATTTTTTATCATAATGAAACATATATTTTTTATTTTATAACTCATCCTCTTTCTGACTAATCTTTTTTTCTTATATCATTAACCATCATGTATTGATCAGTTTTTTTCAATTTGTATATTTAATTTTCATCAATAGTTGTTCATTATTCCTTCCCAATTAGTATTTTATCAATAATTTTTTATTTTCAAATTTGAACAACTGTACTCACCATATATATCTTTATTTATTTAATATGTGTTGCCTAAATCTTCAAACATTTATTATTTTCAAAGTTTTTTTATTTAATTATCTCCTAAACAATTTATATTCATCCTAAGTTTCATGTTTTTCACAACTATATCATCATGATTTTATTTCAACATGAATTCTAGTCTATTCATATCATCACTTTAATCATCATCAAATGAGTTCTTTGGCTTCATGGATTTACCTATAAGACACATTAGATTATGGAAATATCTTCTTTATTCTAACTCACTAATTTTTTAGGAAGAATCACATATTTATCTTATCATAATATTTATCTTATTATTATAAAACATATTATTATAAATTTTACCCTTTATTTTGTGGGTATTTTTATCATCTTTTCTGATTCAATATCAATATCCTTTTTCATTGGACAATCACCAGAAAAAATGACCAATCCTTTCAAAATTCCAGAATTAAATTTAGTTTTTTTCTTTTCCATTTAAACTACCTCTATTTAAGATTATATTAAATAATGACATCATCTTATTGAAGAATTTTTCACCTTCATCATCCTGAGAATCACTTGATTTTATTTCTTCTTTGATTATTTTATTACCATTAATCTTGGATTCAATGGTATTTCCAATGTTTTATTTATTCTTGAATGTTGTATTAATTCTCATTTCATATGTAATTATAATATTATGAAGTTCATCCAATGATATATATTTTTGTCTTCCATAGATGATACCATTAAATCAAATATATCTTTAAAATTTATCACTAGTTTCTTTATAGTGGTTGAGTCATCCAGTATCTCCCAAAAGCATGTGATGCAATTGAAAATATCATTTACTCTTGTCAATTAGTCATAAACTCTTTCATCATCACACATTTTAATATTTTCAATCCATCTTTTTCAGATTTACAACATCTCTTCTTTGAATTTGAGATTTCCTTCATAGAAATTTTTCAATTAATCCTAGATCTCCTTAGTAGTTTAGAGACCCATCAATTTAGTATATAACATTTAAAATATATCCATAAATATTTCATTTTGAGCCTTTACATAAATCACTATGTTTCTCATAGCTGTAAAATTCAATGGAGAAAATTAATCATAGGGTTAAAATCCCACCATAGTTGCATCTCATAATTCTATTCCTAGTAATACAAGATATGGTATCATCCTATTCCTCCAACAATTATAGTTATTACAATTGAAAATTTGAACAACCCTACTATTTACTAAATTCATGTTCACTATCCCCACAAATATATTGGATCTTTGATAGTTATCCTGGCATGAATAACAATTATAGTTTCCAAACAATTGTAATTTCACTGAGAGGGGGAGGGGTGAATTAGTTATCTCTTTTTCTTTTTATGAATTGTGCCCTTATAATTAAACATATGTGCCTAGTAAAAACCTTGATCTAATCTTCTTGTGTCACTGATCCTTACCAAAAACAATTTTTTTAAATAAATGCATAGAAAATAATGATTTAAAAAGTTTGGTACAAAATACATACTCCTTGTGTTCTTCAGTACCCACAAAATGGATTCTATACTATATCATAAGGTGATTACCAGAAATAATTGGTTATATTCCCAAATTACAAGATATTTATACCCTAGATTTAATCAACATTCATTTGTTTTTCCTACCCCCCCCCCCCCCACCAAACATCTCTTTAATCAGAGATTGGTTATACCCCCCGAATCAAAAATCTTCTATAAACTTGTTATACCCCTCAACTGTAGCGTCTCTCTTTAGATGGATTGATCAAGTATAGAAATGTATTTATATGATAATATTTTAAGTTATTATAGAATAAAACATTCCAATTTACAATTAAAGTACCTTTTTAGTGATGGTGTTCTTGATCAATGAACTTTTAATCATGGTAGATAATCTACTACATTAGTGCAGTAATGCTCGGTCTTTGCTTCCTTCTTATTGAATACCCAAATTCACTGACATGTTTGCATGTTGTGCACAAAGTCTTATTCAATATTTTATGAAAGGAATATTCTTTTACAATATCAAATAAATTCTTCTTGAATTATATATTCCTTCACACTCCATGAAGGTATTTCATGTCATTCAAAAGTGTCATTTTTTTGTATCTCAATATGTTATTTACATGTGCATATAAACATGCATGAATGTATGTACTATAATTTCAAAAAATCATTTCACTCAATGGAATGTGTAACACATTTTCCACTCCATATATCATGACACATGAGTACATGGAAGACACATGTTCTTCTATCATGCTCCTCTGAACTTCTCACTTTCATCTCACATATATATATATAGTATGGAATCTCTCTTACCCATGAAACCCCATACAAAAAATCTACTTTGAGAATGGTATAAAATGTCCTTCTCAAGAATACTACCTTAATGATTCACACAATAATTTTCTCAAGAATGTTGTTTATTTTCCTTGCTCCTTTGTGTAACAGAGTGTTGGATACACTGGTTTAAATGTATCATAGTACAAACTAACTGGAAGGTTATGTGTGAGAGTATCAAGCACCCCAAAATGCTTCATGGAACTAGTTCTTACAGATGATTATTTAAAAGTATTAAAAACTTTTCAAAGGCTCATATATATATATATATATCTTTATCCTTTATTCTATTAGAATCTTATAGGATCTCTCTACCTTTTGAAAAACATTGGGTTTTATAGATACTCTTTTTCTACAGTGAAGCAAGAGATGATCAAAATATATAGTAACTTTCATGGCCTCAGTTTCTATTAATTTATAGATTGGTATCATAGTACCTTTTACCACCTTGATAATAATTTTTAATATTTTAAATTGATTCATTCTAGGATCTAATAATAATTTTATATCATGTATCTTCTTCAATCACTTGTGTCATTCAGGTTATCTCATGTGTGCACTATATTTCATGGAATTGTAATTTTTCTATCTGTAGAGTCCTCATGTGCAAGTGATGAGGATCAAATTTTACTAATTTTTTCCATGCATCAAATTTATCTATAGTGAATTGATGTTTGACTGACCTCATGAAAATGAGTTTGATGTTTGGCTAAAGCAACTTCTTTGAATTCTTCACACGCATGCAAGATGTTCGATTGAATGCATCATTTATATTTGATCTAAATAAATCTTACCATCAGCATCATCTTCAAATTTTTACATAGTCTATTGTTTGTGGTTTGACTAGGATCAAGCATACAAGAGATTATCGGATGATAGATGTGGATGAATAAGATCACCAAGGTCAACCCAATCGAGTGATGTATGTTTTTTCTAACTTTTAAGTGATGGAATAATAATACATGTACCCTCTATGTCCTATATAGAATCTCCCACATTAAATTTATCTTCTTTATAAGTTATTTTATTCAATGCACATCCTTGGTCTAGCAATTATGGATCAGCACTAGTTACACATCAAACACACTACATGGTCATGCTCACCAATGTGACCACTTACACTGGAGGAATGCACCATATGCCCATACACACTTGGGGGCCTTATACATGAGCACATCATGGGATTATACCTGAAATTTAAAGCTTCTAGTTTCTTAGGCTATCTCCCATTGGGTTTAGTGGACCTTGGACATGCATGATAATGTGGTTACACCTTAGACTCGACTTGCTATCAGGTTCACCCTCTTTTTTATTTAAGGAAACCACAACTACATAGAAATAATCAATGTATTATAAATAAAATTAAAATTATTTTCTATTAAAATTACATATCAATTCCTCCTCAAAAATTCCAACTAAGTCATTTCTTCTTTTTTTCTCAACTGTCATCTTCATGGGACATCATTCAAAATTTAAGTTTATTTTTTATGGAAACATTTTAATCTATGCTTTACATCATGCAATATGAAATTCATATTTTGTGGAATTATTTAATATTTCATGATAATTTATAAAAAATGTGTCCTTATTGAAAAATGTATAAGATTTTTCACTGCTAATCATCAACAGACCAGACACATGCTGACATATTATTGGCCACAAATGCAACATTAGGCCCAAAAAAAGTGTCTTTATAATTCCTATTCATGAAGCTTATACCATTGAGCTCATAAATCAAATTCTCACTCCATTGTATCATTATAAAATCATACATACTACAAGAGAACATAAACAAGCTATTTTATCTTACCCCTCAACAACTTATCATTAAATCCCTTAATCTGTACCAGTCACTCCACAAATGATGCATCTACTTCCAAATAAATTTCCTCAATTTCAATCACATGTGAAATATTAGGCTCATAAAACTAAGTTTGAGACACATTGAACATAATAATTATACCAAAATATCGTGGAATGTGGTCCAATCAGTTTGAAACCATTCTTATATGCTTGGTAAAATAAAATTGTTGCACAATTTGTAGCGTCAATTGTCGTTATTTCCAAAAATGTTGATGTCCAAACTGATATGACACCAACTTGAAAACCCAACAATAGGAATAAAACTCCTTTTATTTTAGTATCCCATCAGTATATGAAAAATTTATTCTATAAGAAGTTACTAATCAATTATGAATCAACAAGACTTAATTTTATGTCTCCAATACCAAACTTGGCTCGACAATAATTGTCCAACCAATATGATGCTAACATGGTGGGGAATTAAATGGTGATCTATAATGAGCCAATAATTGTTACATATGAATAAAATATTGGTAACTATAATTATATAAAATCCCTACCAAAGATAGATAATTATCACATTCTCCACCAAATTCCATGATTCATGTCTGATGTATATCATTCAAAATCAAGATCTTTCTCTATGACTATCCATTCATCATTAGATGATACATTATACTCAACTTCATCTAAATCCTCATGACTATATATAATCCTTGGAATAACCATGATATGAAATGATAATCCTAGTTATATATTGTGCCCATAGGCACCCCATATAGCTTTATAATATCTCATACATAGTGTTTCCAAAACACATATACAAAATTTGTCTCTTAGATCATTAATTAATTTCCCACCTTAGTGAGCCTATCAAATACAAACCATACATAATATCAACCAATTGGAGTTTTAGGTTTCCCATTTTCAAAGTTAATTATCACTACATCCCACTTATACATGTTTATAGGAAGTTTATAATGAAAGCCACACTATCAGTGATACTCAACCTTATCCCTTTAACAAATATGAAAGAAATATCAAAACCCCTAATAGTACCTCTGTATTCTTGGCCACCAAAACAACTGATAGATATTTGGATAAATCTTTATTGAACATAGGTGCACTATGAACATATAGGTGAGGGATTTTCTCATAATAACTTCCTTCATTGAAGATATAACCACTACTCTCACATGAACATAGCTTACAATTTTATTTTTTATCAACCATACTAGGACTAGTTCACTTCCTGTCATTCCCTCTCACATCAATAGGAAGTCAGGATCTAACACTTGGATGATATTTACTAGATCCACCAACATATAAGCAATAATTAAGTATCACAAGTCATTGCACCAAGTTTCTTATATGTTTCCACCCACCATTAATCCAATAATATCATCAAATTTTATTCATCCTATAATGATCTCTCACCAAGCTCCTATTTTCATCTAAGGGCATCTGGAAAAAATTATCATTTCCATGAGAATAATCCATTTCAAAATCAAATTTCTAAAGATACTCCACACAACTCCTCTACCAAATATTTAGATACCAATGTGAAAATGTGTACCAAAATACCTTGTGGTCTATTTATAAGAAAAATATATCTTCAATGAGATAATGGATCCTATTATTTAGATCATGGACTATATCCACCAACAAAAATCCCTGTGTAGAGTTGTTCCACTCATGGATTCATAGCCAAAAAGACTCATAATTCACCAATTAATCCATATATATTAAAATATATCGGAAACAAACAGTCGATGAATTTTAAAAAACCATATATCCAATCCCAATCGTGGATAAGATAAAAATTATAGTTTATAGAAAAATCCTCTTAATCTATAAGAAGGTACATTTACTCATTTATTTCAATAAGACATCTCCCCTTTCATGGTAATTATTTTCATAGGCACTTCCAAACTAGATAAATATTGAATAAACCTTCTATATTACATGAAAAATCCTATAAATATTTGGATCTGGAACATATTCCTTGGGAATTCCTAAGACATCACTACCCCTACCTTCTCTGGATCAATTGATATTCCATCCATAGGAAAAACAATCCCATGAAATCATAACTCTAGGATCTGAAAGTGAAAAATTGAAATATTTTCATAAATATGATATGATCTATGTTTACTCAACACAATACCAAGGTTTCTATCATGAATATTTAGCATCTATGAGTATATCATGATATAATCAATGAATACAATGGAAAATGAGTAAATATATTGATATAAAATACAATTAATGACATACCTGAAAAATGATAGAGCATATTTCAACCCAAAATATAGGGAAAGATATCATAAAGTCCATACCTACTTCAAAACACTATATTTAGGATATGATCACCCATGACATAAAGTCGGTAGTATCCTGATTGGAAGTTAATCCAAGAGATAAAATGAGACCCCCCTTAATAGATCATACAAATCATTGATACTTAAAAATGGGTTCATGTTTTTTAATGGTACATGATCCACCTTCTGATAGTGAATTCATATATAAAGGCACCCATTTTATATATTAATAAGTATAACCTGAACACCCTGAGTATAAGTGATCAATCTAATATACCATGATGCCTCTAGATCAACAACGTATAACATGAGTTCCTTTAACTCATATGATTTTTAATGATATAGGGGAATACATATTGGATACAGTCCTTGAAAAGGTATTATCTAAAAAAATTATAATGATGAAGAACCAATAAATCATCTAGAAAGATATCGTGATAACTATCCACCACTAGAGAAAAATATGAGATATCTACTTCTTGAACCGCCACAAGCACCATTCCAGCTAAATGTGTGTTAATAAAAGATACCTTAATTAGGTGTGATACGATTATTATTTATCCAACATATCATTCATCAAACAATGAAAAATTATCCCACTTAGTTGTAGTATATGATTCCCTTATCTGGTAGTAGTCAATGTGCTCTTGAAAACTAGTTAACACGTTCATACCAATTATCGCATTGAAGTTAACCATATCTAAGATCATGAAAACAATAAATAATTTTAATAATAGACTACTATTTGATACTATAGACATATCTAAATATGGTATTCATACCTCTCTATGGGTGTATTAAGAGGAAGAAATGTAGAATATGATTTAATTAACAATTTTAACCAGGTAAGGACCTGAGTATATATAAAATAATGGGAGCTCCTGTATCAAAAAAAGAAGTAGTTATTTCAGAGGCAATCCCAAACATAACTATAAATGTCTATGTTACCTATATAATATTAACTAAATCCTACTCTAAGACATAATCCTTTCTTATGTTACTTACAAGACCATTCCCTTGGCAATGATGAATTTCTTGGGCTGCCAAATTATTCAAAGTAGGATAATCTACTGAGACCTTGTGACCACCCCCTGGCCTGATCTCCCTAAACCCAATTTTTTTGCATTCATATTTTTTTGAATATGTCACATATTAACCCATAAATGATAATATTTAAAATTATTGATATAAAACCTTAAAATATTCTCATTCCATCTATAAATATAATTCCTAAAATGAATTCCTTCCATAGAGGGAGATTAAGATTCATTATCATGCTCTAACTATCGCTTTTCACCTTTTTATATATCATCCATATTTCTATTCATAATTTATGAGAAGGCACCCACAATACCACTAGTGATGATACTAAATTTTCCTATAAGAGAAGTTACAAGAACTGAATTTCTATTTTCTTCTAGATCATTCATAATTGTGAGAGCCTTTTGAAGCACCTCATATTATTTGTACTTGTCAAAATTCATGGCCTTGATCCTCATTTCTGGTTTCTTCCCCTAATTCCCATCTAAAATAGGGGAAAAGTGTATAAACACTATAATATAAATAGAATATATTGAAATTGACATCATCTTCTACTTAATATCTATAAAACTATTTATCATTATATTTCTTTAGTTTTTCAAGGAACAACACCTTGAAGAAGATATTTTTTAATGTATCCCATGACAGACCCTCATATATCCATAACTAGTTCATAAAAGCCTACCATCTCCTATAGGATCATTGAATCATTAAAGAACCCAGTTTAACCTATACATCATCTAAAGTATCGACAAGATAAAAGAATTTATTGATGTTGTTAATCCAATCCATAGGATTATGGGGTCCCCTAGTACCCTAGAATTGTGATTTCTACTAAATATATAAAACCCAAGAATAATTTTCCATATTTACATGAGCGCATACTACATGAATAGGAACAATAAAAAAAGACTCTAGGCTGATGTAGTTCTCATGCCTGAACCACTCTAGTTAGTCAGGGAGCATGCACCACAACATTCTCCTTCACATATGGTGGTAGGATATGAACATACTCTAATATAAGGGTGTTATTACAAACATCCATAGGTGGTCTTGTAACATAACATCACAGAAAAATTATCAAAAATTTGAAATTAATACATTGAAACACTAATAAAATCACCCATAATGTAATAGATCATGTTGATTATAGGCTCATTTAATGTATATCCACTCGGTTGACCTATCCTTCACGGTTACCCATATCCACAAGGGAAAACCCCATTAAAATTCCATAAAGCCTTGCCTAAGTATCTAGTTCCAACATGTTAGTAATAGTCATATATACTTAATCAAATATAGGTAATTAAATTATCAGAACAAATATATCATATAATAATAGAAAAAAAATACCAATGATGTCAAATTATTTCAATTACTATAAATGACAATAAATCATATGCATGACATGTGTACCTATAAGAATAGTCCTTAAAAATTAATGCACCCAAGAACCCATAAAACATAAATTAAAATAATTCATCTGCATCATTCATTGTGAAATAGGTGAATAGTAAAATATCAACTGATAATAGTAATCCCTTACCCAGGTAACATGGAGGTCTATTAAAGATGAGCTGGCTATGAACGTGTGTGAATCCACTACCTATGTTCCACACAAACTATCTCTTTTCTACTATTCTCCAATATATTCAATATGGAATGAAAAAACTAAAATGATAAGGATAACCTATTTTGGCATCACTTTTTACTTCCATGACTGAATCGCCAATCTCTTTTGGAGTGTCACATAACCTATAGCATGTATCCAGGTATATAATAGGCTACTAACTAATATATAGAGTCCTAATAGAGCCATGGGAAAACTATACCCTTAGAAATAAGATCCTTACATCAAAATCACAAAAATAAATAATAAAAATCCTCGAAAAACCCTGCGATAACATCATGGATTAATAAAAATCATGAAGGTTATACAATGAAAATAAACCAAGAGACTCCCAAAGTGGTAGGAAAACCAATGTAAAAATACAAAAGGAAATAATCTAAAACACACCATAAATATTTTGAGCCACATCTTGGTATTTCCTCTATCTTCCATGTTTCACTTTCTCAGTAACTCCATGTAGGTCTGTCTTCCTTAGATGGATCTTTGACCATAAAATCTCTACGTGCATAAATATTATCATGTATGAAGTTGTTATAATCCTCGTAAGAACCCACCAGTGTTTTCTTAACATAATTTCAGAATTTATACTTTAAATAATATTCCCTTAAATGAAAGTAAGTGTAAATAAACAGTCTTGTTTTAATTTAATGTTTCTTAACCAAGATCACAAAAACCATCACTCAACTAGTTTCGACACCATGTTATAAGGAATCTCAAAAGTAATTGTTTCATGATAAATATAATGCCATGAAATACAAAAATCTTCCAGATAAATTTGGATAAAAATCATGTATCAATGTTCCACCTTTTTTGGAAAAATCCTTTCCCACATTTAAGGAAAATTCATGATGTGAATATGTAGACCCAATTAATTGATCTAGGGTACGCCACATTCACACATGCCTACCCTATATAAGGTTATGGGGAAACCCATATACACACAAGTCAAACCAATATCCAAATCCTAGTAAATCTACATCCCACATGTCATATCTGATTGTGAAACCAAAAACAAGCAATTATTATTTTGTAACTCCCACTCTATGGGTCCAACTAGTCGAGTTATACCCACATTGTACCTTAAAACTAGTCATATAGAAAAAAAACATGTATCTATACACAAGTGATAAATTATAAAGAGATAATTATGTAATATCTTGAAAGGGTATCGTAGGATTGAAACACACACCAACATGTAAATCAAAATAGTAAAGGGTCTCCTTGATGCACAAAACCCCACATGAATGTCATATCACACAAATCACAAAAAATGGCCAACAAATGGTAAAGCCTTCCTACCTCATGATTACTAACACCAAAGGTCATGAATCGCCACCAAGATCAAATCCATATAAATAAATTTACTATAACCTATCCCAATTAACATCATGTGTATTTCTATAATCATGATTCATGAAGAATAAGATGATAAAGGCAGGAAATCAATTAACATTTCCCTATGAGAATTTTAACCGCCTATAGATTTAGAATAAATTAAAGGAAGATGAGTGTTCTCTAAATACATCTATTTATCCATTTATAAAATTAAAAACACATATTAGATCCCAAAATAATTCATATATATTGTAATCAAGTCACATATGTGTGATTTATTTCATTAATAAGAGATAATTCCTAGAAGAAACATGAAAAACAAAGGAATAACAACCTCTTACCTCTAATTCTCATGAGAAAACACCTTTAGATAACTCATTATTGGAGTTTTGAGGGGGTTAGTCACTAAAAAATACCAATGGATTCTATACGCTGGAGTTATCTATGACTACGTGAAATAATCATGAGTTTTTTAGGTTTCATATTAAAACCAATATTTTCAAATTAATTAATTTTTCTCATGGTTTAGTCACACGGTTTACAAACCCATGTGCCAACAGTGCAAGTCTCATTACCTCTTCTAGAATCCCTCATGGTTTGAATGTATGGTTTAGTAATATTTGTTTCAAATTTAAGTGTTTTCTCTATCCCATTTTTTTATGTTTCCTTAGGAATGTCACATAGTTATCCTTAAATATTTTCTAGTTATTTTTCATCCACTTCCCCTTGCTAACAAGCAGCGTTTTTTTCTAGGGAGAACTACATGATTTTCATTTACAATTATCAAACCACGTACCCAACTAAAATATCCAAAAAAAACCTCTAAATAAATCTCTAAAATAACTTATACTTTACCATGGAAAATCATTAGCCAAAAAAACATAAATAATATAAATAAGTAAGGCATAATGTACCTAATAAGTGTGGGATGTTATACTATATATTTAAAAAAGTATATAATTTTATGAAATTAAAATGATATAAGAATAAAATGAAAGTTTATGAATACTTTTTCCTATAAAATGTATATATTTTATAATAAATATAATGCATATAAAAATAAAATTTTGAACTTAGAAATATATTCTTAACGTTGAAGAAATCTATGTATTGTTTCTATAAAATTAAAGACCATTTTTAGTTATTATCTTGTAATAATGAGTTTAAAATGTTCCATTTTTATGATTTAATGATAGATAAGTATACTTCAATTTAACATAATCCAATTAATCTCATTTGGATCAACACTATACTTCAACTTGATCTAAATCATTTTTATGATTAAAACAAAAAAAATCTGAAAACAATTTTTGTTGTATATTTTTTATCAGTTATGGATATTTAATCATCTATAATGGCTTCAATATTTGAAATTAGAATAAATAATATTATGTAATAAGATAAAATTAATCCTGGTAATAATGAATAATGACCAAGGTTAATATTTATCACTTTGATTCAGGATAAAAATCAGTTTAAAGGGTTAAAAATAAAATGATAAAGATTAAATATAACACAAAAAACATTATTAAAACTAAAATGCAGTTTGGGTTTTGTTGATAACCATATAATATTTTTATATATTATTTTTTTAGCTACTTAACTTGTGTAATTCATATTTTATATAATAAATTTTCATGTATATAAATGTTTTCCACCAACCTCACTTATGAAAGGGGACCATTATCTTCAATTATTCCCAATAAATTATCCAAACAGATCAAAATTTCCCTACCTAAATAAATATATAATAACCCTATATATGATCTTGAGGTTCGGGAATAACTAAAAGGCCACATTAGAAGTTGTAAATTGTAAGCTAATGAAGGATTCAAAAGAAGATTTATATGTTCTTATAGAGATCTATCAAGTTCCTTTATTCTTTGACATCCTCTTAATAATTAATAACCATAAAAACATAACTAAATCAGTATATTAATCATAATTATATGTTTTTATTTTAACGTCACATTCAATTTTTAACTCTTTATCATCCTATGGAAAAACAACATTGATCATGCATACATACAGTCTATCATATCCACATAGCAGTGCAGCTAATTTTAATCACCTTTGAACATAAAGGTTATAACGATAGAGTTAATGAAGGTATATGATATTTGTGATATCATTATTATTATGTAACTATAATATTTCATATAACTTATTACCCTTCTATGTATTGGAAAATGATAATGTCATTTGTGAATTCGTGTGGACTACCACTGCTCAAAATTGTTGTGATTCATCTTTATATTACCATCAAGCTTGTATTATTAGAAAATCATATATAATAAAATTATTAAAACTATATAGATTATGAAACCAGTTTATAACTCCTTTATCCATGGAAAATATACCTACGTAATTTTTTAAGAAATTGACCAAATAACTATAAGTGGTTGATATAAGAAAAAACTATTCAATGAATAGTATTATAATAATTAAAAAATTCCCATAAAATGGAATAAAGATTAAAAGTTTATTAAATAATTTTAAATTCAAAATAAAAGGGGACAGAACACATAAATCTAAATAGAGACCAAAGGTAAGGGATATTTATTACAATATCTTTTTATTTCATGATTTTTTATGTTCATATTTATTTTCATAAGATGAAATGATTATAATATCATAAACCCCATATATTTTATTCTACATTGGTTATGTTTTTATCTTACATGTTAATTTTATAATTCCACTTATTTTGGATCTATATTCAATATGATACATATAATGGACTTTATATAAAAAAATTACTTTAATGTTTTCCCACCTACCGTTTTTTCCATGTGTATATTATTTTTAATAATTCACTAATGTTATCTTTTAGAATAAAATGATTATTTTAAGTAATTATGGACTACCTATAACATTATTAACAATTTTTTAATAGAAATATTTTTAAAAGTTTTCCAAATGATTCATTTTAATGGCTTTTGAAAAAAATGAAAAAAAAGAATTTCAATTTTTAACAAATAGGGAACAAATGATTTTTCCCACCATCATGATCTTCCATTACATTGAAAACAAATTTACATGATTCCAAGGTAACTTTCAATTAAAGTTTTTATTTATATTCCAGGAATTTACATATTTTAAACATACTAAATGAAAAGGGTTGTGTTTTCTTAATGTAATGAAAAATAATTTGAATGTAATTTATAAAATAATTGTTATAAAATGTTACGATGATGTTATTATTAATATCAATATTCTATTAATTTTTAAATATTTTAAAGGATTTGTTTTTCTATAAAAAATTAATATCTAATGAATTTATGTTACTCTTTCATTCATTTCTAATTTTCTATTTGATGGTCTTTAATTTTATCATTATCACATTTTATATAATCTTGAATGGCCTGAAGGTCTTTATTTTTTAATTTATTTTGATATTCCTCCTTTTAATGGTTGAAGGGGAACCCTTACATGGCTTGTAGGCTTAGTGAAACATTACATGACCAGATGTCCCAAGAGGAATTCATCCCACACAGATAACTTGGAACTACCCATCACCAGCATAAATCTTGATGTCATCTCTACAACTTCGCGAGCCTAGTCGGAAAGCTATCCTATTCTGAGATACACATGTCTGGTACCGAGAGAAATGCCATACCCTATCATTCATTAAATTATAGTTAGATCTACTCTATTGAATGCACCTACTATGAATCCTCATCTGGAGACTTGGTTCCTTTGAAGTTTGTCAGGTTGAATCTATATTTCATGTGGTTCGATGGACTTGAGGTGGCATGAAAGACTTAAGGTGGCTTGAAGGCCTTGGGGTGGCCCGAAATCCTTACTGTCATGAAGGTCATGGGTGGCCCTAAGGCCTTGAAGGACATGAGGGCCAAACCAGTGGTCAAAAGGCCAAAACAAATTATTTTTTCTAGCTATTACAGTCCTGAAGAATACCAGATATAGTACATACTATAGTTTCTACTACAGTACTTCTTTAGTAACTCAAAAATATGTCTCTACCTAGATTTTATCTCAGGTCTCTTGGATGCACTTAAAGAGTCATCAACAACTAGGTTGAGGCTCATGTACGTCACGCTCTATATAACTCTCCATCATTTCATTAGAACTTATTTTTAATGTCATATATATATTTTAATAATCATGAATTTATTTGAAATCATTTCCACAAATTTTATTTTTAATCAAAAATATAAAATTTTTATATACGGTAATAGTTGATGGAATATTATTAAGATGTTTATTACTTTTACTAGAAAAATATTCCATATACATGAATCAATATAGATAAATGTTTATTTATAAGTAATTTTTATAATTATTTGTAGAGATAATTTTATATAAGAGGAATGAAAAGGGCATGCAAGTAATGGTTGTGGACCAATTATAGATATCCCCTTGATGCATTGACATGTGTTATGAAACAAAATATTAGGAATGGAATATTATATGGGTATCCAGTTTAAAACTAACAATTTAGTACTAATTTTTTTGGACATGTCCTAAATAGTAAGAATCATGATATAATGGTCTATTCCTTAATAGTAATATTTTGAATGTATATAATTGTTTATTACATTTATTGAGAATTTATTTTCTATTATCCATGTAATTTTTAAGTTGATGTTCTCAATGGATATGCATTGAACACATTTTTTTGATTGAATGACATGTTTTGTGATTATCCACTCTTACAAATTGGTACTACATTATTTACTAGTTATATATTCCACTGTATGTAACCCTAAATAAGTATTTGATATCACACAATATTGGTTTTACTTTTCCTATAATATAAAGAAGGATATTTTGAATGAGTTCCTGAATTTAAGAATGTTTCTTATTATATGTTTTTCTAATTCTACTATAATAGAGGAATCATGTATGAATATAGTTTTCAAATATTTCTTAATAGATATTTTATATGTCGTTCAATCCCATATATCATGTACCAATGTAATAAAGTAAACATAAACTCTAGATTACTATAGTCCGAGTGATTATAGTTTTTATCAGTGGATGTTTATTAGTATCCTTAGGAACTAGATTTTAAATGAACAAATCTATCATGAGATTTATGATAATCCATAAGTGTATTTCAGAACTTTTTTCTTCATAGGTATTTTATTATGGCTGGATAATCATGAAAATTATCTGATAATATAGTGTATTATATTTTTTATAGGTTTTTCTGAGAAAAGGATGAGAAATCAAATCCCATAGTCAATGTAGGCATATCCCTTTTGAGAAATCAAATACAGGTTGTATTGGATTTGAGAATATCATATATATAATAAGAAAATAGACTTAGGTAATAATGAATTACCTTACCTTTAAATAGTAACATTTTTTCCAAAATATAATTCAACTATGTTGTTTTTATTCATATAATTAAATACTCCCTATTTTAATGGATGTAAAAATCCATTGGTAGCATAATAATGGAATAAGTCCCTCAAATATATTTTTTGAGACATGGAAGTAATGGATGGAAAAAAGTTCATGTTTTAATTGTATTGTATGATGGTATATGTTGATAAATTGTGGTCTTTGATCTAGAACATAAAATAGGTTTATCATATAGAAATTATGAAATAGGGAACTTTTAATTTGTTATTATTCAAGAAATATTTTCCACAAAATAAGAAAGATGGAATTGATAAGAATTATTTACCATAAAGAATAAATGAGAAGAAATTATTATGGATTATGTGTCTAACATTAAATAATTATCATGTAATGTTTCATAATATATAATAATTATTGAAATCAAGATTGACTATTTCATTGATGGAAATAATATGAGCCTCTGAAGGTAACTAGTTTCATAGAAATTTTCATCATATAATGATATAGTATCAAGTTCCATCATGATAGGTAATTAATTTTCTCAATCTTATATCGTTATAGTAAATCAAGAAAAGAATATTTTTATAAATGACCATGAAAAAAGACATGTTTCATGGATGAATGAATGGAATATTATATTTACCAAATGTGGTAATTGTGGAAAGAAATACGATATTACAACTAAAAAGAACATGGAATTGAAAGAAATTTTTAATTGGGATAATATGAAATAAAAAGTTTCATATTATGTATCAATATTTTTTTTCTAATAGGTAAATTATGATAGATAATATTTTAAATGAGTTATAAGACCTATGTCGATTCCAATATGTAAATGGGAAGATTTTATTATGGAATGTTTCAATGGATTTCCATAAACTCCAAGAAAATATTATTATATATGTGTTATTATTGATATATTAACAAATTCAAGAAATAAACTTACTATAAGTGAACATTTACCTATTGAGTTTCTAGAAAGTCTCTTTATTAATGATGTTGTGAGTCTTTATGGTGAAACACTTTCAATTGTATTGATTTGTGACTAGTAGTTTACATTGAAAATTTGGAATATCCCTTCAAAGGATCTTGACAAAGAGTTGCATTTCATAACCTAATATCATCATTTGAAAGGTAGATATTCCAAATTGGCTATTAAAGCATTATAATAATTTTTGAGTTCATTATCACATAACTTTTATGGTATGTGGGATCGGTATTTAACTTTGGTGGAATTCACATATGACAATAGATTTTATTCATGAATTTAAACAGATCTATATAAATCATTTTATGAGAAAAAATTTCATACCCCAACTTGTGGTATTATGTTAGTGAAATGAATCTTTTCATCCAAAAAATTATTGAGGAGACAATAGTGAAAGTGAAGACAATTCAAAATCATATCAAAGTACCTCAAAGAAAAAAATGATATTTGTATAACCAAAGAATAAATTTATAATTTCAAATAGGTGATCATATTTTCTTGAAGTTATCTCTATATAAGGTTGGAATAAGGTTCAAAAATTAATGGAAACTATTTTCTAGGTACATATATCCTTTTTAAATTATAGAATAAATTAGATTTGTGGCTTATTGATTCATATGGAAAACTGGATTCTATAAAGTTCATGATGTGTTTCATATCTCTTTATTGACGAAGTAAATTATAGAACCAACACAATTACCCACCACTAATTAAATTTAATTAGAACATGGTTTATCTTATTATGAAGTTCTTATCAAGAATCTTGACATTAGATAACTGGAGTTGTATTATTAGATGACTCTAATATTTAATTTACATTAGAGAAATCATAAAATAATAGAATAAAATGGGAATATAAAGATGTTGTGAAGAATAAATACCAACATCTATTCATGTTGTAACATTATAGAAATTTTTAGGATAAAACGTTTTAATAATGGAATAATCTAACACCTGAGTTTTAATTATAGTAAGTATTCATTTCTTTTTAATTAAAAAATATCATATTACTAATATATTTATTCCATAATGTGATTAAAAAACTTCTAAATCATTATTAATTTAATTTTATGAAATTAATTTCATTTTTTTATTTAATATTTATAGTTTATTTTAGGGTGATTATTTTTCATTTTTTAGAAATAGATGATTTTTGAGTGAATAGTGGAAAAATACCAATTTAATATAGAACTGTCATTTTATGAAATTATAACGATGTAAGAATACCATGAATTTTTATAAAAAATCATTATCTGAAATATATATATATATAAGAAGAAATAGATTTTACTTAAAAATATAATGTTTTACAAATAAATATATTCATAACATTTTGAAAATATATGTAATGCTTTTGGTAAAATAAAAACCATTTTTAGTTATTATCACATAATCATGCATTTAAAAGGATTTTTTTGGTTCTATTTTGATTTTAAATAAAAATTAATATATTTTTATTAAACATGATACAATTATTTAAACATGAAATGACATTATACATTTTTTTTGTAAAATTCTTTTTATTCTAAGAAAAAAAATTAAAATGCTTTCCATTACAATTATTTAATCACATATAAAAATTGGATAATTTTAAATGGATTAAATTTTTTATTAGTCCTAATTAATATTAAGTAATAAGTGAAACTTGATTTTTTTAATAAGTAATCATAACCAGGATTGATATTCATCACTTAAGTTAAGGGTATGATGAATTAAAAGGGTTAAAAATAAAAGGGATAAAGTGTCAAGATAAAACAAAACACTTTATTAAACCCCATTAGATGTTTTTATTTATTCTTAAACCTTATAATATTTTAATATATGAAAATATCGATCAAATATACATGAGTAATATATATATATTATATAATAATGTTTCAATTATTTTCAAGTTTTCCACCCACCTCCCTTATAAAAGGGAACCCATTATCTTATCTTCTACACACAACATGAGAAACATAGATAGAATAATACACAATAAAATACCTTATCATAATACATATCCAAGATATGGAGGTCATTTTTTCACCAAAATACCGTTTTAATAATCTTTCAAATTTTATCCATAGGAGTTCACCAAAAGAAGTGGTATATTTTTTTAACTATCTTTTTCAAGTTACATTTCTCTAAAACCTCCACCAATTATTCCACAAACATATTAAAATAATTATTCTAGTATATTCATCATATTTATATGTTTTTATGATAATGGTAAATCAATTTTCTATCTTCATTCCATCCCATGGAAAACAAAATCATCGATCATGCATACAAACATCCAATTGTCTCAACATATAGGTATAATTTTTTTTCATCTCCACTTTGCTTGGATTGTTATAAATTTGTTATTAATTAATATATATGATATTTATTATATAATTCTAATTCTAATAATATAATATATCATCTACCTTTTTTCCCTTGCATCTGTTGTAAAATGATATCGTTACTCATGAGTAAGTGTGAACTACCACCTCCACAATGTGATGTGATTTGTTTTTCTATTAACACAATGAATAGATCATTATATAATTTTAAAATAATTATTAAAAATATTATTGATTAATTTATTAAAATTATATAGATTTTTAATCCATTTCTTAACTTCTTTATCCGTGGAAAATATACCATAGTAATTTTTGAAAAATTGGCTGAACAACCTTAAATGGACAAAATAACAATGAACTATTCAATGATTGGATTTTGAATGTTTATAAATAGATCAAAAATAAATAAATAAATAATAAAATATATCATTATACATTATTAATTAAATGTCAATGCATAATATAGTTTTATAAAATATGTATAACTGTTAGGAGACCCAAGGAAAGGAAATTCAATAACCATCTCATTTTATTTAGTTATTGTTTATATTCATTTTTATATTGGGAAAATTATATAATAACTATCAGTTAAAAAACAAATATTTTATTATCTATTATTTATTTATGGTGTTTATGTGTTATTTTAATTTATTCTCTTATTGAATCTAGAATCAAAGAAACTTTTTTATATAAGAGGATTTATTTTAAAAATCTCATTTTAAGGTTTCTTTCAAACACTTTATCTTATATGTAGATATTCTTTTAAATATTTAATTATTATTCTTATTCAAACATGGTTGAATATTTGATGAAATTTTATACTACCTATGACATTTTTTACAATGTTTTAAAATGAATGATTTTTTTGTTTTATGAAAGATTCATTTTCTTGAAGTTTTACATTAGTTTAAAAAAGAATGTTATCTTTTAACATATATAACATGAATAAATTTTTTTACCCTCATTTATATTATTCAATTTAAATATTACTTTATAATTTTCCCATGTATATTTACAAGAAAATATATTCCCTCAATATTTTATGACATTTATTTTTTAAATATACCAAAAAGGGTATTATATTATTAAAGATATTGAATGTAATTTGAATGTGATTTATAACATCATTCATACACATAGTTATAATGATTATATTTTTAATGTATTTTTTGTTTTATATACCATTTTAAAAAGGAATGGTTTAACTATAATATATTTATTAATGTTGAATTAATGATATTCTATCATCCTTTAATGAATTATGTCTTTGTAGTCATTAAAATTTTAAAAATGAATTCTTTGTCTCTCTTCATCCTTTAAATGGACATTATTTTCTCCCCCATGTCCATATTTAATGTATAAAATATTTATAAAACATAATTTAAGCCAATTTGATGTTATATCAATAGCATACCATTTCATTAGAGTACATTAGTTGAATAAAGAATAATAGGAGAAAAAATTCATTGATTGGTAAAATATTCAATATTATTGATTAAATAAAGATAAATATTCATTTATTACTCATTTTGGGATTGCATTGTGTTAATAAGTAAATGTATGAGGAATTAATATAATATAAAAGTGATATGTGTGGCTTAATTATAGAAAACCCCTCTACTCATCGACATGTTTTGTGATACAAAATAGTATTCATACCATATTAAATGTTTATTTGGTTCTCACCTGGTGATTTATTAAGAATATTTTGGACAAGGTATTGATGGAATTATTCATGATATCTTAGATGAATCCTTGATTATAGAACCACGAATGTATAAAATTGTGCATTTCCTTTATTAAGAATTTAATTTCCATTATCCATGTGATTTATGTGTTGATATTAGTGATGGATGTATGTTTAACTCAATTTATTAATCAAATGGAATGTGTTTTGATGATCCAATCTTCTATATTTATTATTCCTTATTTACTCATGATAGATTCCAATGTCCATAACCCTAACATAGAATTTGATCCCACTCTATGTTATTTTCCTTTTCCTGAGACATGAATAAGGATATTTTGAATGATTTCAAGGATTAATGAATGTTTCTTATTCTACGTTATTATATTTCTAAACTTGTATGTGTATCATGTTTGTTTCTATTTTTTTAAGATTCCAAAATTGATTGATCTAGTGTGGTGAGATATATTATATATTCTATTAATGTAAAATATAAATCACCAAAATTGTGTTACTATAGTCTAGGTTTTTATATCTATACATCAAGACACCCTACTTATTGAATCATAAGAGTGCTTCCAATAAATCCTTTTAAAAAAGGTCTTCCGAAGTGATTCCCCCCATTAGGTTGTATATTGTCTCATCCTCATTCCTTATAATTCTTTTCTATAGAAACCAATTTATTAATTCAAATGGAGATTTTTTTTTCTACCCTCACTTTATAAACAACTGCTATGTCTTAATGTTAGTAATTATTGTTTTAATTTCCTTCTAAGATCCACAGGACAAATAGCCCTCGGCTATGATATCTATAGTTATCCCTCCAAAGATTAAAAATTAGACACTACCTTAATAATTCCTTTTGGTGAAAATAATGAACTTATAGAAACTCCATGATTTACCCTTACATTATAATCTCACAATATCGATACTTATATCACAATATAGAAACCATTTTAGCTGGCTACTCCACTTACTTCATAACATTTATGTTGTTTCCTGAATTGAAATTCTATTTATATCAATCCATACTCTATAATATTTTTCTCCTCAATATCATGTGTCTAGAAGATCCTCCTTCCATATTCACATACATGAACTCATCCATTGTATCAACCCTAAATTATATCAATAGTAATTTTATGTCTACTAATTACGTAATGTAGTATGAATCAAAAAGAATCACATAGAAACACAAAACAAACTTTATAAACGTATAATTATGAAATATTAAGTATTTATTGAAGTTAAGTAAACTTTACCGATGGAATAGTTACTTGATAATTGGAATAGTAATGTAACCATTGTGAATAGTAAATAGTCCAATTGAATAGTGACCTCACCAATGAATGTATAAATAAAATTTGGGCATACTATAAATGAAACTATGATATAATTATGTCATAGTACAAGTAAATAAACTTTTTAAAAATTATTTACTATGTGTTAGTATTTTTATAAGTTGTAAATATTTAATTATAATTTTATAATTAATATAATGATTTAAAAGAAAATTTATATTTTTAAAATGAATTCACAAATTAATATTTTTTTTGTTTTATGATTTTTTGATAATTTTATGAGACCTTATTTTATTTTTGAAATGGCTATAAAATCAATTTAGTTATAAAATCTATATTTTTTTAGTAAATGATTATTTAAATTAAAAATAAAATTTCTCATATTTATAAATTCATTGTCATAAAATGGATTAATTTTTTGAATTATACATGTCTAAATATGGTTAGGGTGAATTTTTATTATTTCTCTAAAATACTTGATTTTTCAGTGAATAGTAAAATACGATAATGTATGATAAATGGTAAATACATGAATTTTTTAACTCATTTTTTATGTAAGGATGAGTTAAGAACTATTATTTTGAACTCATATTCTCTATTTATTTTATTTCATCATTGTAATCGACATTATTTCTTTTCTTTGAGAGAAAATAATAATCTAATTATTCAAATAATGAGAAAACAGCCCTCTCCTATATTATAAATACCACCCCTAAACAACTCTTCTCCTCGCCCATTCAATGATTTTATATTTATCCATATTCTGCCCAATACTCTTACCAAGACCCTCCCCCATTTCCAAGATCTCTTGGTCTCATCAAAATACAAAAAACTAATCTTTATGTAGGTTTTCAAGGAGGAGAAGTTTAAGAGGTAAAGTCCTCTTTCCTTTGCTTTAAATTTTGTTTCGTTGTTCTTTTATCATTATCTTCTAACATCTCCTCATTATAATGGTATGATAAATCCATTACCTCAAATATCATGTAATTTTATTATGATAATGTACTAATCCAACATTAACCCCCTCTCCTCTCCCTTTTATTCTAAAAAATAAAATGTCATTCGTGAGGTGTTAAATTATCACCTTCGAGGCAGAAACATTTTCATTTTCATTTAATGGCTTCTAGTATTGTTATAAGAAATTTTTTATGGTTAAAAAATTTATAATACATGTATTACAGCCTATTTATAGTTCTAGAATAATTATATACATATTATGTTAAATATTAAAAAAACAAGTTCGTTGGGAGCAAAAACCACAAAAAATAATCCAAATGATTATCATTAACGTATATATAATGATTTATCGTAAACCAAAATAAAAAAATGAATTATATAATAATTTAAACATTTATATGATAATTAATAATTAATAACTACAACTACTTATTTCTATTTCCGTTTTACATGAACTTTCATACTCTTATACATGTGAACTGATCATGAAATCTAAGAAAACGAGCACTCATGAATGACGAAATTGAACACTATAACTAATAAAAAAGGACCTAAATAAACTTAATGAAATTATAATAAATAAACTAAATGTATAAAGTTTTTTTAATTATTAATTAATGAATCTTATTTGATTATTCAACACATTAATATCAAGTAAAAAAATGTTTCGGACATATGGTATGAGATTCTACCCGAACCTCAATTTTTTCCTTCAGGTTAATATTTCACCCACTTTACGGTAATGTAATAATTTTTTCTTTTTATATAATTATTCTAAATTATTTTTATATGTTCAAGAATCATGTATCAAAATCAAATCATCCCTCTTTTATGGGTTAATACATGTTTTAAAAACATTCCCTTTTCAATTATTCTTGAAAAGAAAACTAGATTCAAGGGAACATACGGATTTATTAATAACATAAAACTTCACATCATAATATGTTTTAAGAAACTATATTTTTTTTATGATAAATCATTTTAATATAAAAACATATTTTGTTTCTTTTTTGGTTTTATGAAAACAAATATGTCTTTTCCGCTTTAAATTATAATTAGTATTTTCCTTTAACCACGATAAATGTTTTATTACTAATATTTCTTAATCACTTAATTTACACGTTTCAAATTCAATTAAATATAAATTATCTTGATCCATCCCAATTTTACCTTTATGGTTTCCATGTATATTTTTAATTTATTCTTTGATGGAAACATTTATCATATTCTCACTATAATCCCCGATGACATGATTATGATGCAAATTCTATTCCAAGGGTAACTATTATGATTAATTCTTTATGTGGAAAACATATGAATAAACCTGTTATGATGGGTGTATCTAGATATCTCTCTAATGCAATGGGAAATTATTTGCCTCATGTGACGTTTTTTTGGGATAGGAAGTGAACATGATTCCTTTATGGGACATTGTCCACCATGTTATATAGTATTGGAAGCTATCATTGACTCGGGTTTAGGTCATGTAATATGTTGTTTCCATATTCTTATGATTTCATTATTATATGTTCCCATTTTATATATTTTATTATTCCTTATTATTATTCATGTTACATGGATTTTATAAAACCATTGTATGCCTTCTATGACATGTGCTCTGTTTTATTCTAATTATATCTCCTTTACTGGGCTCCTAAACTCATCTATTTGATTGTGTATTCCCCGGGTTATCCTATACAGATGTATAGGCACGATGGAAGTTAGGATCTCCTTGTGGATATTAAATAAAAGATTTTTTATTTTGGGTTTCATGATACTTAATTATTTAACTAATCATATAAATTCACTAGACATTACATTATTTTTCTTGTTATAATTAGTTAATTATGTAAAAATATGTGAAAAAGTCTAGGGTATCTATAGTTGGTATCTGAGCGCAGTCTAGTTATTTTTTGTATTAGGACTAGAAAAATATAGCTAAATCCTTATAGAAAAGACTAATTATGAGAAGACATACCTAAATTATGGTTAATATAGATTATGTTTTTTTTTCAAGGAAATATATCACTATATGGATTCTACAAGTGGACATGGTTCTAGAACAAATGTACCTAAGAGTAACCACTTTGATAAGGTGTTTTGGACCTTACTTGGGGTAACATCCTACAAAGTAATTGGCCTTTTTGCACACCTAGTTTAAAACTCCCTAGGGATATGATTTGGTAAATTCATAATTTCATTATGAATCATTATTAAGGGAACAAAAATTTCTTTAAGATTATATGTTAGGAAACATATCATAGGTAAACTAGATTGAAACCTAAGGAATCACAAGTTAGAATATACTTTTCATTTACAATTTTATCCTTCTATATTCAAAGTTTTTTTACATAACTATTAGATAAGTATTCAATCCCCCTACCTGTAATTTATTTTTCATAGATAATTTCTAAAAATATAATAACATTTCCCAATAATCAATGTGATAGTAAATGTGATGATTTAACTAATGATATTGCAAATATGAAGGGAATGGGTTCTCAAAACATTATGATAGTAATTTCTCATCTAGATCAAGTTATGAATAATATAATTAATTATATGGAATACCCCCCTTCTCTAAATAAAAATTATGTTTCCATTGAATTATTCATGTGGAAAAGGACTCTCATCATTAGTAGATATTCCAATCCCCTTGTTGAAAAATAATTGATTAACACTATTGAGAAGATATTCTCTATCCTTTAATGATCATAATACGAGAAAGTAGTGTTGAAAAGTTATAATTTTGATGGGGAAGATGCTTATTGGTGGAAACTGATCAAAAACACAATATCCACGGAGGAAATTTATTCGATGTAACAGGAGGGTATCAAAAAATATATTTCAATAAATATTTTCCTCGAACCCTATGTCTTAAAATAGAAAGATTGTTCCTTAGACTGAAGTATAGGGAAGTTGAGTCTATTATTTCATATGAAGAAAAATTTACATGGATTTCAATATACACCTCTAGCATTATCATGAATGAATAAGTAATGTTAGATATCTTATTTAGTTAATTAAAGATGATTCAATGAAAATTATTGGTGATTCAAAACTTTTACATATATGAGGAAATTGTCCATTGTACGCTCAAGGTTGAAATAAAGATTAGAGACTCGCAGTGGTATCACGGGCCTGGTGACATAAATAGGAAAATGGAGTTTAATATGGCTGATAAATCCCATGATATAAATAAGACCATACATTTCACATGTCAAAACTGTGGGAAGAAGAAACATGTAAACTACTTAAAGGGGTCTAATATATGCTTCAAATGTCAAGGATAAGGGAATATGTCTAATTACTTCCAAAGAGATGTGATGAATACTACGAATGAATAATACAAAAAAAATGTTCATATAAACACAAATCATGTACTACATTGTTTCAACTACATAAAATTTGTTCATTATGCAAAACATTTCCCTAAACCAAGGTTTATAGGAGTCAATCAACAAAAACCCTCCAAGTAATCAAGGAAGGGTATATGTTATCACTAATAATGTCACGACTTGACCGAACAGGGCTCGAACTGTGACTCCCCAAGCTCGCCTCCAATAGACCATGGGCTGAGGACTAGCGTCGAGTAGGCAATCACACACATGGGAGGCGTTAGCCTAAGGCACCTTTACACACACACCCACATGCACCTCCTTGAAATAGTGCAGATATGTAAATAAAAACTGAAAAAAAAAATCATGCATACATCTAACCCACAACCAGAGTGCAGTAGAAGTACCAAAAGGGAAAAACAGGGCCCACCAAAGGAAAACCACAAAAGTGTCCAACCTGCTCGGAAAAAGGTTTACGCTGCCAAAAGCACCACCGGAAAGATCCTTGGCACAACTCTAGTAAGACTCCACGGTCAGACCTACTCACTTAGCTCCGCTTGCTTCGTGTCCTCCTGGGACTCCATCGAAAGTCCTGCGGTCTGCACAAGACACAAACATGTGTGGGAAAATCCCGTGTAGGGGTGAATATAACAATACTCAGTAGGCACCCCAAAAACCCAAAACAAAAGAGAGTAGCTGAAAGTAAATAGTCCGCTCATCCTAGCAAGAGGAAACCCAGCCGAGAGAGAAACGCCATCTCATGACCATCATTGGATAAACACAACTAGTCAGCTCAGTCCAGGTGTATTCCCATACATACACCTTGAAAATCCACTCAGGTATACGCCCAAACATAAACCATGAACATCCAGATATACTCAGCTCATGCACAAAGCCACATGAGGTACCGACCTCATCACCAGAAACGGTTCACAACCAGGAGAGCACGCTCCATGACACTATCATCTCATGTGACACTCATCTGAGAGATACACTCCATCTGGTCCCACATAAACATCTCGGATTCTCACCCAAGAGATCACGCTTGTCGAATATCGTCACTAAGGAAACCTCACTAAAACAACATAAAAACCAAAATCCTCGGATAGGGGATCTCCCCTAGGTTCTTCTAGGGGATACCAGAACCCACACCAGTATACGATGATCTCACGGATAGAGGATCACTCCTAGGGTCCGCTGGGGGATACCACAACCTGATCTGAAATTCGTAGATCTCACAGATAGGGGATCACTCCCATGATCTGCTGGGGGATAACACAACCCTGTCTGGCGCTCGACAGAAACACATCACTCAAATAGTGGATCATCACCCGTGTCACGATGGTCACGATGATACCAAATCTCTATCTAGTACATCTGGTGCTGTAGGGGATCAAACTGAAGATGTCGTAACCCTACAGACACCACAGGTTGAGTAGGAGATCATATAACTAACGATACTGCAACCCTACTATAATCCTAATGCTAATTAGAGGATCGTATACCCGGAGATGCCACAACCCTACTGAGCACGGCACGTAGGGGATCATATTCCCGATGATTCCATAAACCCTATAGGGTTAACCTGCTAGATAGTGGATCGCCGCCCATGGATAAGAGGTCAAATCAATACCAAGAACCTGATCTAGGGAAACGATGCTAGAGGATCCCGTTCTGGGCCCACCGGAGGGATGCCCCAACTCTAACAGATTAAGCATTCCATTGAGAGGATCACAAACCTATATTATGGTTATGATGCTGCGAGAACCCTCATAGGAATGAAACAAGGGGATACCCTCAACCACTATTGGTCCAAACATCGCTAACCCGAGCGACCCGCACAACGCCACACCGTGCACCTCCAAGGCTGATACCGAGGCCACCATCACGATCCACGCGGAAAAAAAACACAGGATAAGCTATTTACATGCCCAAAATGGAAATCCGGTGAAAAATATACTATTCACTGCCACATGTCCTTGGGGGTCCCACGTCTCGATCCTAGAACACATCGAACGGATCGCACCATTTCGATCCTCTCAGAAAAACACACAGGATCAACTATTCATCTGCCAAATCGGACTCCTGGTGAGAAAGTTGTGTTTCTATATAAACGCCCAAACCAGGCCTTGTGGGGCCTGCACACCAATCTTAGTCCCAACACCTGAAATATATTCCAAAACGTCCCCTTTACCATTTATATTGCAATTCCACTGACGGCACGTCAAACAGACGCTCCAGGAAAAAAATTCGGTCGGTCGAAGTTGAATAATAATTAAAATTTTATTATTATTCAACGTTTCACGACCCCGAATTATGTACCCAACCCATAGAATTCCCGATCCGATCCCAAAAGGTTTGTATCAATCCTAGGGTCGTGTTGTAGTAGACGACGCGTGAAACAGACACCTGGTTTGAAAACTGTGGGGGTTAAAAGAACCCCCGGACGAAAATTGGGATGGACCGGCCCAACCTGGCCGGTCCGACCAGCCTGAACCAGCCCATAGCGGCCCAAACCAACCCAACCCTAGCTGTACTGGCTGTCGCCGCCTTGCCACGTCGGCCCTCTGTGGCCGGCTTCCCCTCGCTGACGCTGGTGGGACTTCCGCGAACCGCAGGGACCACCCCGGTGGTCCGTTTTTCGATCTGAAGGTGTCTATGTGACCCTCAGGACCCCTTATACACTACTACGACTTAAAAATGTAGAAAAACACATTAGAAATGGGATCGAGGGAATAATACTCAAATCACCTACCTCGCGAGTGAAACGCCGAAGCTTGAGGTGCAGAACGACGCATGCAACACGCTGGAGCTCGATCTTCCGTCAATCTGCGTCAAAAATGGATCCTGTTGGCACCATCCTTGGATCGTTCGGTGAAGGGAGATGGGGTGTCGCCTCTTGTGAATCAACTTGTTTGGGGGGAGATTATTGATTATTATTATATTTTTTTAAAATAAAAACTTCATTTTAGCTCCCCGCCAACACGCCTCCGACCCGGCACCTGGTGCCGAATAAAATTATGTCGCACCTAGTGTAAACATGGAATTCTGAACAAAACGGTGGAATCAGAGTTTTGATATGATACTCCTATCAGAATTTATTAGAGTCGACGCTCATAAATAATCTTTCCATTTATTTATGAAAATGCCCCTTGTGGCTTTTCTCTCAGTAGGCCCGTGCCTGCAAAGTTTACACCCCCGCCTATGATAAACGGCACGCTCCGGATGCAACAGTGCCCTTGGATTCCCATTCTGAGTTACCATTTAGAAGATAACTCATTCTCACCTCGTGCACAGTATAAAAATACTTAATATTTTTATAAAATTAATTCTGAGCAAACCAGGCCTCGGAATCGCACGCCGTCTTCGTTCCTAGATCTGGAATTATTCATAAGAATATTACAAAGTCTGACAGGGCCAAAACCTGAGTCTATACATTCTCACCACCTTAGAACTTTTCATCCTCGAAAAGCCATAAGCACAAGGAAAGCACCTAGAATCTCAACTGGGTCTCACATGCCAGTGAGATCGCCAACAAACACCCCTTCCCAAACACATAAGTCAGAGGGACTCTTCCACCACATCTCACCATTATCCACTTTGGGCGGCACTGACTCACCCGTACTTTTTTTATCATGTCACAAAAATGTGTCTCAGTGGGGGAAGGATCCCTCTTCCTCACACATTCTAAGCACATTGAACAACACCCACACAGGGTCTTACCAACAACCTGAACAAACCTCGAGCAAGCAACGGAAAGGGAAGAGTACCGCTAAACAGTGTCTATCAAAACTACTGTAGATAGTAGAAATGGCACAAGGAATACCTCTATCCATCCGCAGAGCCTCTAGGTCAACAACCTCTAAGGTTTACAGCTATCCTCACCCTCACCCTCCAGCTCCCGGAGCTCGGCTTGGTACACCTGTGAGTGGTGGTGGTATAATCTGATACTGCCTACCACCTCTCACTACTGCACCAGCTCCATTGCCACGTTTTCCGCCCTATGGACCTCCAAACTCGAGATGTTGCTGCTGCCAAGGAGTCCTATTGACCCGCTCCCTCTCAGCATCACGACTGTTCGGACAATCTCTAGCAAGATGTCCCCGAACATCGCAAGCGTAACACCGCCTCTCCTACGGCTGGCCAAAACTAGCCAGTGAGCCCTATGATCCCTGAACCTCAGATTCTCCATCATGGGGTCGCCTCCAGAAACATTGGCCACGTCCAGAGCTAGGTGCCTGCCATCAGCTACCAGCTGCCGACGTCCAAGCTGCCACAAGCCCAACACTGACGGGCTGAATTTGCTCGTCCTGAAAGATCTCCACCACCAAGACTCGCTCCAGCACTCTAGCATAGGTGGGAAGACACAAGGAAACCACACCTGCATGGATTTCCATGCGTAGGCCCTGCTCGAAGGTCCAATCCCTAAAGAAAGGGTCTCAAACCATATCCTGGGAGTAGCGTGACAAGTCTGTAAACCTCAATGAGTACTCTAACACAGTCATGCCCTCCTGCCAAAGCTTCAGAAGCTCGTGAATCCACAATGACCTCAGCATCAATGGATATACCTCTTCCCTAAAGAGATGATCAATCTCTTCCCACATGAGCATCACCTCATTGTGGGACTGCGTCACCAAACTCCACCATCGCCCGGCCGAACCATGCAGAAGGCTCGCCGCTAGGACCACCATCTAATCTGGAGGTTTCCTCACCAGGCAAAAAACTCGGGTGACTGCTTCGAGCCAGTAATCAGCTACCTGAGGGTCTGGATCACCCCAGAACCTCAGAGGTTTCTACCTTTGGAACTCATGTAGCGTACTCATCCTGCACGCAATGTCATCCTGCACTGCTGACACAACCATCTGCTTGACAGGTGGTGGATCAACTGGCAGACCACCTGGAGGTCTAACCTTAGAACTTGCGCCCTAGTCAACAGCCTCTACATGAGGTGGATCATCACCAAAATCCCGCTACGGAACCCTCACTAGCTGTCATTGTGAAGGCATACGAAAATACAATAAAGACGCTCCATAGTTAAAGAGTATATCTAGAGAGCTGACTCAAGAAGAATAAGTGAAACCCAAAAACCCAGTCTTATATGATGCATGTACCATTACTTCCCTGCGACCAGTGTACGAATGTCCTGAGTCGAAAGGCAGGTTATCAAAGTCTTGATGTATGGATATGTCAGCCGCCGCACCAACACTATAGTCCCTGGCCTGAAATCTGATCTTGAAACATAATAACACTGCCGCTATGAAACCCAAACCAAGATCACAACTAAACCAACTATGCACTAAGATACCAAAGTTGGAACCACCTCTGATACCACTCTATCACAACCCGAACCAACGGGGCTCGAGCCGTGACTCCCCAAGCCTGCCTCCAATAGGCCAGGGTCTGGCGACTAGCACCGAGTAGTCTATCACACACATGGGAGGCATTATCCTAAGGCACCTGTACAAATGCACCCACATACACCTCCATGCAACAGTACAGAGATATATATAAAAACTGAAAAGAAAATAATGCATACATCTAACCTACTACCAGAGTGCAATATAAGTACCAAAAGGGAAAAACAGGGCCCACCAAATGAAAACCACAAAAGCGTCCAACCTTCTCGTAATAAGGGTTACGCTGCCAAAAGAACCATTGGAAAGCTCCTTGGCATAGCTCCGGTAAGACTCCATGGTCAGACCTGCTCACTCAGCTCCGCCTGCTCTGGATCCTCCTAGGACTCTTTCAAAATGCCCGTGGTCTGCACAAGACACAAACATGTGCGAGAAAATCCCGTGCAGGGGTGAGTATAACAATACTCATTATGAACCCCAAAAATCTAAAACAAAAGAGAGTAACTGAAAGGCAACAATTCACTCATCCCAGCCAGAGGGAACCCAGACGAGAGAGAAAATCCATCTTGTGACCATCCTTGGCTAAACACAACTTGTTATCTCAATCCAAGTGTATGCCCATACATACACCTTGAACATCCACTTAGGTATATGCCCAAAAATAAACCATGAACAACCAGATATAATCATCTCATGCACCACGCCACATGAGGTACCTACCTCATCACCAGCAATGTTTCACAACCAGGAGAGCACGCTCCACAACACTATCATCCCAGATGATAGTATTCCGAGGGATACACTCCATCGGGTCCCACAAAAACATCTATGATGCTCACTTGAGATATCACGCTCATCGGATATCATCAATGAGGAAACCTCACTGAAACAACATAAACACCAAACTCCTCAGATAAGAGATCACTCCTAGGGTACGCTAGGGGATACCAGAACCCACACCAGTATATGAAGATCTCACAAATAAGGGATCACTTTCAGTGTCCTCTGGGGGATACCACAACCCGATCTGGCATTTGTAGATCTCACAGATAGAGGATCACTCCCAGGATCCACTGGAGGATACCACAACCCGATCTGGAACTCAAAAGAAACACGTCACTCAGATAGAAGATCTTCACTCGTGCCACGATGATCACGACAATACCGAAACCCTATTTGGTACATCTCGCACTGTAGGGGATCAAACTGATGATGTCGCAACCCTACAGACACCACGCACTGTGTAGGGGATCATATAACCAATGATACTGCAACCCTACTATAATCCTCATGTAGAGTAGGGGATAATATACCCGATGATGCCACAACCCTATTGAGCACAGTCCACTGCGTAGGGGATCAAATTCTCAATGATGCCACAAACCCTACGGGGTTAACTTGCTAGATAGGGGATCACTGCCGGTGGATAAGCGTTCACAGTGATACCAAGAACCTGGTCTAGGGAAACGATGCTAGAGGATCCCGCTGCGGGCCCACCGGAGGGATTCCACAACTCTAACAGATTAAAAATTCCATCGAGAGGATCACAAGCCTATACTAAGGTTGTGATGTCACGCAAACCCTCATAGGAACGAAGAAAAGGAGTGCCCTCAACCACTATTGGCCCAAACGTCTCTAACCCAAGAGACCCACCACAATGCCACACCGCGCACCTCCAAGGCTGATACCGAGTCCACTATCGAGATCGACGTGGAAAACATAGAGGACAGGTTGTTTACTCGCCCAAAACAGACATCCGGTGAAAAAGATACTATTCACCACCATAGGTCTTCGTGGGGACCACATATCGATCTCATAACACATTGAAAATATCACACCATTTCAATCCTCTTAGAAAAACTCATAGAATCGACTATTCATCTTCCAAAATTAGACACTTGGTGAGAAAGTTGCGTTTATCCGTAAACGCCCAAACTGGGCCTCGTGGGGCCCACACCCCAATATCAATCCCAATACCCAAAATCTATCTCAAAACGTCTGATTTACCATCTGGATCACAATGCCACTGACGGCACATCAAACAGACGCTCCAACCAAAAGTTACGGTCGGTTGAAGTTGAATAATAATTAAAATTTTATTATTATTCAATGTTTTGTGACCTAGGATCATGGACCCAATGCGGAGAATTCCCAAACCTATCTAAAAAGGTTTGTATCAATACTAGGGTCATGTTTCCATAGACGTCGCATGAAACGGACACCTGGTTTGCAAACTGTGGGGGTTTAAGAACCCGCGGATGAAAAATGGGTCGGACCGGCCCACCCTGGCCGGTCCGGCCGGCCTGAACCGGCCCGTAGTAGCCCAAACCGGTCCAAGAAAATCGGCCCGTCCTCCGCCGCCGTAGGCCCCCCCTGGCCGATGGTCCTCCATCGTGATGCTTCCCGCCTCGCCGCAGGACCGCGGCCCTCTACCGCGCTGGGCGGCGCGTCGTCACGCCTCAAGTGGCTGTCATCGTCATGTCGCGCCGGCGAGACTTCCGCAGACTGTCAGGACCACCCCGGTGGTACTTTTTTCAATCCGTAGGTTTCTATGCAGCCCTCGTTACCCCTTCTACACTGCTAAGAATTTAAAATGAAGAATAACACAGAAGAAATGGGATCGGGGGATTAAAACTCAAATTGCCTACCTCGCGGGCGAAACGCCGAAGCTTCGGGTGCAGAACGACGCCTGCAATGCGCTGAAGCTCAATCTTCTGTTGATTTGTGACAAAAACGGCACATAGAGGCACCTTCCTTGGATTGTTCAGTGAAGGTAGAGGCGGTTTCTCCTCCTGCACATCAACGGTTTTGGGGGGGAGATGATTGATTTTTATTTTTATTTTTTTATAAAAACATCAATTTAGCTCCCCGCCAACACGACTCTGACCCGGCACCCGGTGCTGAATAAAATTATGTCGCACCTAGGGTAATCACGGTGTTCTGAATGTAACTACAAACTCGGATTTTTGATTCGAGACTATGTTCAGAACTTATTCGAGCCGACGCTCATAAATAAACTTTTCCATTTATTTACGAAAATGCCCCTGGTGGCTTTTCTCACAGCAGGCCCGTGCCCACAAAATTTACACCACGCCTAGGGTAAACGGTATGATTCAGACGCAACCGTGCCCTCGGATTCCCATTATGAGCTATCGTTTAGGAGATAACTTTTTCTCACCTCACACATATTATAAAAATACATAATATTTTTATATAATTAATTCTGGGCACACCGGGCCTTGGAAACGCACGTCGTCTTCGTACGTAGCTCTGTAATTATTCATAAGAATATTCCAATATCTGATAGGGCCAAACCCCGAGTCACTATAACTAATTTGGTCGATCCCAAAAATGATGGGGTAACATGTTTTCTGGTTATTCATTAAAGAATATTGAACATACGATTTTATTCTGGTTATACACATTCATTCATATCTTGTATGTTTAGTCAAATTATTAAATAACTATATAAATATATAGAGGTTAAGCTATCTATGAGAACAAAAAATGGGAATATTATTTGATCCAAAGTATATAAATTCTCCCTAGTCATTTTTTAGTGATGGAACCTCCCAATAAATCTATTCATACTCCCTTTGGTAGAGTTTGATGCAATTTTGGGAATAGATTATCTATATTTATATAATGTCTATATCAACTGTCAAGAAATAGAGATCACCCTTCACATCCCGAATCATCCTATAATTTTGTACAAGTGTGAGGAGGAGGGTGAATCTCTTTCAAGATCATCATCTAATGTTTGGATATTATTTCCTTATGAGCAAGCATATCTAGCTCAAATAATTTAAATAAATGAGATAATCATGCTCAAAGACAATCTGATCGTAAGGGATTACATTAATGTATTCCTTGAAAAATTATATAGTATTAATCTTGACCTAGAGTTTGACTTATCAATTAAACTTATTCTTATATCTCTTCCAATATCAAATACACCTTATATAATAGCGATCATTGAGCTGTAAGAACTAATGTAGCAGTTATGGGAGAATCTGGACAAGGGTTGTATACACCTAAGAGATTCACAATGTGGGAACCAATTCTCTTTGTCAAGAAGAAGGATTGATAAATCCACCTCTATATTGATTATCGTGAGCTCAAAAAAATCATGATAATGCATAATTATTCTCTTACATGGATATATGACTTTTTTGATAAGCTATGTGGGGACATTTATTTCTCTAAGGTAGACCTTCGTTCGTGATATCACCAATTATAGGATAGAAATTAAAATGTTCCCAAGACTTACACTATAATGATATATGGACACTATGAGTTCAATTTGATTCCATTCAAACTCACTAATTCTCCAAAAAAAATTGGATTTAATTAATTGAGTCCTTAGAGATAACTTGACAAAATTTTTGGTAGTCATTATCAGTGATATTCCAATACACTCCAATAACAATGAAGAGTATGGTAATAATTTTATCATTTTACTAGACTTTGTGAAGGGAGAATATTTATGCAAAGTATAGTAAATGTTAGTTCTGTATAAAGGAAGATCCATTCCTGGGGCATATTATCACCAACAAATGGATATCTATAGACCCTTACAAGACAAAGGAAATCAAAGAGTGGTCGTAGACAACATTTATAACAGAGATCATAAGTTTCCATAGCCTATATTGGTATTATAGACAATTCATGGAGAAAATATCTTGATTTTCAAACCCACTAACCATGATGACTCAAAAAGGAGTAAAAATTTTCTAGACCAGTGAATGTTAAGATTTCTTCAAACAGTTTGAGAAGAGGCTTATCACTACACCAATACTCACACTTCCAAAAAGTGTGGAACTCTTTTTGTTGTTCAGTGATGCTTCATTAAATGGATTAGGTTGTGTACTCAGGAAAAATTATAAATTGATAGTCTAAAACTCAAGGAAGAGGAAAATACATGAGAAAAACTATCCCACATATGATCTAGAGTTGGAAACTGTAATATTTACTTTGTAAATCTGGTGGTATTATCTCTATGGGGATAACTGTGAGATATATACTAATCATAAGTTCCCCAAATATATATATTCAAATAGAAATAAATTAATAAAAACTAGAAAATATTGTCAGATCTCATCAAGGTTTATGAATGCTCAATCCAATACCATACTGGTAAGGTGAATAAGGTAGTGGATTCTCAGAGTAGAAAGGATATTGAATTTTTATCAATGATTATAATTGAGAAAGATCCAATATTAATTAATTTTAAAATGATGTACATGGTAATCATTAATAAAGGAACATTGTAAATCCTTTCATAAATGTTTTCTCAACTATCCCTTATAAAGAAAATACTAGATTCTCACAAAAATGTTGTAGAAATTCAGAAGAAGATGGAAGGCATAAGAAAAGGGAAATACTCATAATTCAAAATGGATAAGGAAGGATTCATGAGTTTTGGGTCATGATTTTATGTTCCATTTGATCCAGAGATAAATAACGAGCTTCTAAATGAAACACAAAGCTCATCCTTGTCTACTCACCTTGAGAGCACAAAGATGTATTTAGATCTCTGAGAGAAATAATGGTGGGAGAATATGAATAAAGAGATCACTAAATATAAATCAATGTTCCATGTATGTCTAAAAGCAATGTTTGAAATACAAATTTCTATTGGTATGATGAGGCAACTACCCATACCAACATTGAAGTGGGAGAAAATTATCATGGATATTGTCTTTGGACTTCCAAAGACATCTAGAGGAAATAGTGTTATATGGATTATTGTGGATCTTCTTAAAAAGATAGCTTACATTATCTTAATTTGATAGGACTTATCAATGGATCAAATTTAACTGATATACACCAATGAATTTCTAAGGTTGTATGGAATAACACAATCAATTTTATCTGATAAATATATGAGATTCACCTTTATGTTCTAGACTAGTCTACATCATGCTCTTAGTACAGAGATGAACTTTAGTATGGCCTACCATCCTCAAACTCACAGTCAATCTAGGTGTACTATTCAGAAACTATAAGACATGTTGAGATCATGTTATATAAAATTTAAAGGAGGATGATACTAACATATGCCACTAGTTTAGTTTTCTTACAACAATAGTTTCCACTCAAGAATCCACGTGTCTCCATATGAATTAATTTATGAGAAAAGATATAGAACTTGGCGAGTTTGGATGATGTCATTGAACATAAGCTTCTAGGAGCAGTAATGGTTGAAGAAATGGTGGGAAAAGTGAACACTATTCAGTATCTCATCAAGGAAACGAAAGGTGGACAAAAGATCAATACAGAAAATCACCGAAGAGACCTTGAGTTTTATGCAGGAGATGTGGTATTCCTGCAAAAATCTCACTTGAATAGAATCATGATGTTTGGGAAGAAATTAGATTTAAGTCACAGGTACATCAACCCCTTCGAGAACCTATATCGTGTCGAATCCATGGCCAACTGACTTTCACTTACACCTACCATGTCTCATGTACATGATGTATTCCATGTATTCTTCTTGGATATGTATATTCCATATCCTTCACATGTACTAGATTTAAAGATGGTACAATTGGATAATTATATCTCTTATTATGAGTAGCAAGTGAATATCTTGGACTGTAGATATAATGTTATATTCAAAAAGGCCACTCACCTAGTCAGAGTACTATGGAAGAACCATAAGTATGAAAAGTAAACACATGAACTAGAGGAAGTGATGAATGATAATAACCCTTACCTATTTCCCCTATAGTATGTAAAATAAAATTTTGAGGGAAAATTTTCATTAGGGGGAAAGAATATAATGACCCAAAGTTATATAAAAGGAAATTCCCTTTATATAATTATGTCACATATTATCAATCACATAAAATCACATAATGATCCTAGAAAAACATTATAAATGATGAATGAATATAAATAAGTGATATTTCTAGAAGTTAAGGAACTATTACCAGTTGAATAGTAACTCAACCATTAAAATATTAATGTCAACTTTATAAACATTAAACCTTCCAATAAAATATTAACCACACCCATGAATTTATAAAAAATAAATTAGACATCCTATAAATTAAACTATTATATAATTAAATCACAATATTAGTAAACAATATTTTTAAAATTTATTAATAAATTGTTGGTATTTTTATAAGTTATAAATATTTAATTACTATTTTAAAATAAATATAATGATTTAAAAAAATATTTATATAAAATTTATTCATAAATTAATATTCTTTTATCTTATTATTTTAAGATAATTTTATGAGAACTTATTATTTTTTAATGTGTTATAAAATCACTTATAATTTTAAAATGTGAATTTTTCGATTAAAGGATGATTTTTATTAAAATTTTGATTTATCATATTTAAAATATTATTTTCATAATAATTAGTTCATTTTTAAATTCTACAGATCCAGAAATGGTTATGGTGAATTTTTAAAATTTTTCAAAAATACAAGAATTTTTCTTAAATAGTAAAATGTAATAATTTGCAATAAATGATAAATAAAAAACATTTTGAGTAATTTTATATGGAATTATGAGGTAATAGAAATTATTTTTAACTCATATGAAATATTTACTGTATTTAGCGATACGAATCAAAACTATTTCTTGTATTGTGGGAAAATAATAAACTAATGATTAAAATAATGAGAAAACACCCCTCTCCTCTAAAATAAATACCACCCCTCACCACATAGTCTCCTCACACCTTCAAATATATGATACTTATACAAATTCTTCACAATAATTATACCAATCCCCTCAACAAATTCAAAGAGCTCTTTTTCTCATCAAATGAAAAAAAAAATTCCCTAAAAATGATTTCAAGGAGGATAACTTCAAGAGGTAAATTCCTCTTTCATTTTATTTTAATTTCTTTTCAAGTTGTTTATTATTTTATTTTCACATCCCCTCATAAAAATATTATGATAACTTAATTACCTCTCCAAAAAAAATATTTTATTATTCTATTGGAATAATCCATCATTAAACCCTTCCCCTCTTCCATATATTCTAAAAATGAAAACGTCTTTCATGAGGTGTTAATTTTATCTTCAAGGATGGTCATAAAACCATTTATATTGTTAAAAATATTATAATATTTGTATTATAGAATATATATTTTTATGTAATCATTATATACACAAAATTTTAAATAATAAAACAAAATAAGTTCGTTATGAGCGAAAACCAACCAAAATAATCCAAATGATTATCACTAATATATTATCTAATGATTCATCCTCACCCAACATAACGAAATTAATTATATAATAATTTGACCTCATGTGTGATCATTTATAACTTATATCTTCAATTGTGTATTTTTATTTCCATTTTACATGAACTTTTGTACTCTTAAACAACAAAACTGGTCATTAAAACTAGGAAAATGAGCACTCCAAAAATGATGAAATTGAACACTATAACTGAAAAAAATCATAAATGAATGTAATAAAATTTTTCTAAATCAATTACATGTAGAAAAGGTTTTCGGATTGATAATTAATTATTATAATTTTTTATTCAAGAAATAAATATCAAGTTTAGAATTGTTTCGGACATATGCTAAGGAATTCTACCAAAGCCTTCATTTTCCCTTCAAGTTACTCTTTCTCTCTCTATACCGCAATGTATTGATTCTTTATTAATATTTAATTCTTATAAATTATGAGTATATGTTGCAGTATCATGTATCTAGAACAAATGATCCCCCATTTATTGAGTAATACATGTTTTATAAATGTTCCCCTTTCAAATTATCCTAATAAGCAAGCCCAGTTCAAGGGAACTTTCCAATTTTTTACCCGCTTCCAAGTGCACACCATAATCTATTTTAATACACCATAATTTTTATAAAATCACTCATTATATTGTGAGAAAATATCATTGTTCATTTCAGTTTTTATGAAAAAAAATATATACTTTTTATGCTATAACTTCTCATTAATATTTTCCTTAAACCACACTAAAATGTTTCATTTCTAAAGTTTCTTATGAACTTAGTTTACTTTTTTTCACTTAAAATGAAAATTAATTATCATGATACAATATTATTTTATTTTATTACTGTCCATGTATGTTTTTAATTTATTATTTCCTGGAAACATTTATTGTAGGATCAATATTATGACTTGTGACGTGATTATGATACACATTTTATTACATGGGTTACACTAGGGCATGATTATTCAAGTGACACAAATATGAATGAACATGTTATAATGGGAGCTCTCATATAGTGCTCCAATGCATAGGAGAATTTTTTGTCTCATGAGATGTCATATTGGGATAGGTAGTAAACCTAATTCATTTATGAGACTTTTTATAGCATGTTATAAAGTCTTAGAAGTTATACTTGACTCATATTTTTTCATGTTATGTGTCGTTTTCACATTCCTATGGTGCAATGATTATTTTTTCCCTTGTTATAGATTTTATTCTTCTTTATATTTATTCATTTTTTATTCCTTTTATTTAATCATGTTATGTCTTCTAACCCATGTCCTATGTTTTATTTATATTATTAATCCCTTAATATGCTCTTTAGTTCATCCATTATTTCATTTATTCCTCAGGATAACATATGAATATGTATGAGCTCATTAGAAATTAAAATATCAGTATGAATAATAAATAAGAGATGTTTTTTTTTGTTCAGGATGATTATATTCATACCTATTATTCCAATGATAATAGACTTTATGATCCATGTCTTGTAATTATTGTATAATTAAGTAATAATATATGAAAATTATAGGGTCTCTATAACAACTTTCATTGGGATAACTTACGCTCAGGTACTTAAGTTTATCTACTTCAACTAAGATATCTCTTTTCAATTGCATCCACTAGTTTCAAGTATATTTTCAACCTGCATCAGCCTGAATTAATATATCCATAGTAAATGTAAAAATTTTTTCACCAAGTTCATATAAATTTAGCTTATAGAGTAATAAATTACAAAAATGATAATACATAACTAAAAAAAGTCTCACATCAAAACCTAACTTATGTGACATGGTTATTAAAATTTATTTAGATATAATTATATTATGAATTTTATGTTATATAAAAAAATTGGGGAATGGAAACTAATTTATGTGTGTTGGTCTGTTGGTTCCATTTTGTTTTATATTTTATTGGTTGTGTTGTTTTTTTGTTTTTTATTTTAAAGAGTGTTAATTAAAATTTTATATTGGTTTACATCAAAGATTTTTTTTATTATTTTTTTTAATTTTAATATTATTATAAATAATTAATACTACTATATAACATATGTGTTTTTTCATATGTTTTTAAATCACTATAGAATTTTATTCTAATTTGTAAAAATAGAATACATATAATGGGAGAATCATACTTAGTATTCTTGTATACTTAATCATATTGTTTTATTATATAATTGTATCTCGTAGATCGAGATGAAGGTGGTTTCAAGTGATATTATCTATGGAACATGATGATCTCTATTGGGGGGTTAAGAAGAGTTGATTCTATATTTTCATATGAAATGGGTTTTTATTATGGGTTATATTGTTTATGTTATATAAATTTACATGACATATAGATTAATATCCAATTAATTTTTCTTTCCTAAGTATTGGATTATTTTATGGGCATTTTTTAATATTTACCTATCTATAGTGGATGGAATTATTTGGGAATATAAAATATAAAAAGTGTAACACCTCCTGTAAATGTGAATTGATACCTATAGTGATTTTTTCAACTTATGACCTATTAAAGGTAATATTTTGCATTTATACTCTATTTTATCCCCAAATCATGGTAGACTATCTGTGAAATCAGTTTATAAATTCATTCCCCTACATAATTACATTTTCTCACCATCTCCTGGACTCAATTCCCCACCTTATTTCAACCTCTTTAGTCCATTTTATAAATCCTTATTCATTTTTTGTACTTATTACATATTATAAAAATCATATAATCTTCCTCACAGTTTACTCCCCATTTTTTTTGTTTTTCAAATCACGTAATGAATTTAATATTTTCTATTTTTTATCTCATTTCCATATTTCCCTTAAACATTTCATTTTCATTTTTCATTTTTTTTCAATATCAATTAACTACATGTGTTTATTGAATTACTCTATATTTTTGAGTGATGGGGATGTAGTAACAAAAACATTAGTTGGATGGACTACTTTTTTTAATATTTTTTGTTAAGGTAATTAATGAAACACATTTTAATACTTATGTAATTTTTAAAAATTACTATATTAAATTGGATTAATTGATCTTGGATCTTCTTTTCACTGAAAATGTCCAATTATTTTAGGATCTATTTTGGAAAGGGTACATCCATATTAATTTTTTTAGCATGATGATTCCACTGAATTCACAATACTAGTACTAAACTAAATGTATACTTATGTTTGATATTTTTTATCAAATATAATATACAATATTAAAAGTGTTGGGAATACAAGAAATTCTATAAAAACCTCTAAAACCATACCAGGTATATTATACAATGAATTACTTGAATCTATTTATTACTAATATATGGAGTTATACAAACATAATATTCACATATACCTTAAATTGTAAAAAAATAAATGAATTGGTAGCTTAAGAAAGACCCACTTGAAGGTGAAAATATTATTTCACAAGCATAAATTCACAGTAATGTTTCTATTTTTATATGTTATAATATATCATCTTCTCTAAATCCTTTAAAAATGGTTGTTTGAATATCCTTTAAGTTGATTATTTTTTATAGTTTTCCAAAAGCCCTTCCCAATAGTAGTGAATTTATTTCATTAGATATTTATCATTCAGTCACATCATCTTATCCATATATTATCTAAAAATCCTTCATATAATAGATTATTAAAATTTTACTTCAACCTCACCAATACAGAATCTATCAATTATATTTTAATATATAGTGATCAAATATAGTGTAAATTTTTTAAATTTTTAATAATAATATAGGTTAACACTATTACAAATTAGTGCATTCACTATGTTCAAAAATAAAATATATTTAACAGTTGATGTATTCCCTTATTTCTTGTAAGTTTGATCTTCTTCCATTAAATATTACAATGTTGTCATATTTGAAAAAAATGTGTAACAACCCCCATTATTGAACCATTAAGGAATAATAAAAAATAATGATATTAAAAAATAATATATATATATATATATATATATATATATTGTAAATATTTATTTATATTTTTTAACATGATAATTATAAATTATGTATATAATAAATCAATTGTATAAATTGTTAGAAAAATTATATAATATGATCAATACATATATATATATATGAGTTCTGTCTTCAAAAAATAATTTATATGTCAAATAAACTATTTTTTATATATTTAAATTATATTTTAAATGTTCGACTAAAAGATAAACATATAAATATTTTATGAATGTTTAAATTAAATTCTCTATATTCAAAATAATATATATATATAAATTATGTGTTTATATAATATTTCATGGGTTTATAAAAATAATTCCCTTCTTACATAACATTTTTTATAAATATTTATATTATATGTTATGTGTTTACATAAATTATATATATTTATAAATTTATTAAAATAATTGAAATAAATCATCAATATTCAAAGTAGTATATATATATATATTCTCAATGTTCAAAGAGAATTTTATATAAATATTTAAATTAAATACTTTTTCCCAAAATAATCTATCTTTTTTTTTTGTATTTATAAAAAATGTTTTCTCATCATATAACACACACTCATGGATAAGAAGTGTTCAAAAAACATATTATATATACATTTAAATAAAATTATGTTTGAAACTCTCTATGTGTGTGTGTGTGTTTTGTTTACTGAACATTTCATGAAAATATTCAAAATAATTGTGTTCTCTTCAAAAAGTAAATATGTGCTTCTGTTTGTAAGTTTAAATTTTTTTTAAACATTAGAGGTAATTTATTTTGATCCAAAATGTATATATATTTATGGCTCCCATATAATATATTGTGTTCAAAAAATGTATTTTTTGAACATCAAAATTAAGAATTCTATATTTTAATCAAGAAATGAAAAATTATTCATTTATAGAACTCATATATGTATGTATATATGTATGTATTCATGCATGCATGGATGTGTGTGTTGGGGTTTTGAGAATATTTATATTAAATTTAAATTTTTCATGATATTATATTAATGATTTTTATTCACATAACATGGTTTGTGAATATTTAAATAAAATGCAATGTTTCAACAAAAAGTTATTGTGTGTTCATGAGAATTTTTTTGGCTATTTAAATTAATTATATTTTTAACTATAGTATATATTTTTTTTTCATAAAAAAGTTCAGAGATAATTTAAATTACATTGTAAATATTCGGACAACATATATATAAATTTATATATATATATATATTCTTTAAACACATAACATGTTCTATAAATATTTATATTAGTTGTTATATTTTTTTTGAATAATTACGTGTGTCAGTTATATAATTATTTAAATTAACATTATAAGTTCACAAAAATTAATATATGTTTTATATTCACAAAACATGTTATGTTAATAGAAATAATTGTTCTAGGAATAGTCAACGTAATTTTTTTGTGCCCACAGAACATATTATATGAAAATTTAAATTTTATGTTCTATGTTCATAAAAAATGTGTGTGTGTTCAATGAAAATTTAAATTAACTTTTCTTCCTCATAGATGAAGGTATTTATGTGTTTTTTCCACCAAAAAAATTTATGAACAATGAAATTAAATGATTTGTGTACACAAATTTTATATGTGGGTGTATGTGTTGTATTCAAAAATAATAATTTGTGGTGATTAAAATTTAATTTCGTGTTTTCAAAACACACACACACACACACATATATATATATATATATATAATATTTATTCATACCAATCCATGGAACATATTCTTCCTCTGATTTCTCCTACCTCTAACTTAGCCTAAAATCCTATTCTTTACTCAACTTCACCCACAGTTCACATAAGTGATCCATCATTTATTAGACTCATACACTTAGTATCTCACCCTCAATGATTTAATAAAAGTTTCGCATAAAATTACATTCCAAATTAAAGTTTTTATCATAAAATATACTGAATTTAGTAGGGTTTATGTTCACCAACATCTAACAAAAAAATTATTTTAATTTTTAAATCCATCATTGGTTACCCATCAATACAAAAATTCTTGTAATTCATTTGGATTTTGTTTTTGTTTTTTTGTTTTTTTAATTGAAATAAAATATTACTTTATTAATCTTTACATTTACTTTTGACAGTAAAGATATTGGATTCATAATATCTATACATTTAATTCCATTCCCATTATAGTTCTGAAGTGGTTGTTACATTTATGTCTAGATTTCGAGTCTCTGGGGGTTCTAATTTGGACTATGTTTCATTTCCTTCTCAATCATCTTTTTGATGAATTTTCATCAAGTATTGTTGGAATATTTTTTTAATTTTAATGAACAAGAACCTATAAATCATAAGGTAACCTTTTCTTAAGTTCCTCAAATCTAAATTTATCTTAATGCCTCAAAATCTATCCCTTCTTCAATATGGATCTAGAAAGAAGATATTAGATTTTCCATCTAGTCATCACTTTAGACCTGTCAGATTTCTATATCTCCTATTTAAATATTGTTCATCATGATTATAAATGTATCTCTATTTTCCCTTTTATTTATCCTTCCCCACATATACCCTTGAAAATTATAAATACCTCCTCTCCCCCTTCTTCATCTTCTATCTGGAACTCTATCTCCAAATAAAATATTCATGATCATATGTATTTTTTAAAACAATATGATATTCCTCGTAGACTTTCTTTATATGAGATCTTTATGATAGTTTTATTCCCACCAACTCTTCCTCCCATTCCACTTATTATTAAATTAAATATTTACGTGATCCAAAAATGTTAGGATGGGTTATAAACTCACAGTAACCTCTTCTGATTTTCCCACTAGTTTTTTGACACCCAATATTGATGTATCATTCCATTTATAAAATAAATATGTGAAAGTTAATTTATAAAATGTAAAAAATGTTATTACAAATGAAAAAAAAAGATTATTTTTTCAATATAAATAATAAACAACCAACAAATAAATCTCTTGTGGGAGGAGTTCATTACACTTATGATAAGAAGATTGTGGGTCCTATTTTCCTACATTTAAAATTATCACTTTTATACAAGATGGAGACAATGATGCTTTAATTATAAAATTGATGGGAGTTATCTAATATTCACCAATGAAAGTTGGAGAAGTTTTTGTTTTCTACTTGTATATATTTCATGGTTAATCTAACAATAGCCTTTCCATTATCATTAAAATTAGTACTGTAGAAAGGAAAGAAGCTAGTCATTGATAATGATAGTTTCACCCGTATTCTAATGAAGAATTATTGATAGTGGAAATATTAATCTATAACTCCAAGTTTCATGTACATGAGGTTGGTAGAGAAATTTATGTTACTACATATCAGAAATTGTAAGGGCCTTATTTTTAAATCTTATTTCTTTTCATTATGGTTAGATGATTAACACATATATAAAGTAAAGTGTATTAAAAAAATCAAGAGACACTTTACAAATTTCAATAAATATTTTTTATAAATAGAATTAAGCATTGAAACATGGAATATATTTAGGTATAACCAAAATGGTTTGAAATAAATATATTTTCTCATCTTTTGAAAATAAAATTAATGAAATTTTGAAAAAGGACATGTGTTATGATATCTTATAATTTTTATAAAGTGTAACAAAGGGAAATTATTTCATCTAATGTATAATTAATAATAAAAATTGGTTTTTTATTTATTTAAAATTAATATGGAGTTTCATTCTTATGTATTTCTTTCCTTTCTGATCACATGGTTGTCCTATACCAATAACATAGATTTTCAATAATGTTTTTCTTTTATTCAAAAAATATTATTTTTTCAAAAAAAAATTATGTGATCATTTTAATTAAATATTATGTTTTTGTATAATATATATAAATATATATATTGAAAAAATAAATATTATAAAACATTAATATACATTAATATGATATATTTTGAGACTATTATTGTGTTATGTTATTATATATTAAAATGGTATTTAATAATATAAATATATATATATTAGTTTTATATTACAAAAAAATAATTTATATATTAATATGATATGTCTATTGAACATTAATATTATATAAAATCAATAACTAGCTAAAAATAAAAACATTCTCCCAATTATTATTTCAAAGAACAAATTCTACTTTTCTCTAGTTATTCTTAGAGATTATTATAAACCTTGGTAAAATTATGATTCATGAAACATGAAAAAACAAATCCATATATATAATTAAATTTAAATCATATATGTCTTATCCACAAACTAGTCTAATATAAATAAATAAAATTGATTCATCCCATGACATATGATTAGAAACTAAATGAAATATAAAATAATATACAACTTTTTCATAAGCACTTCAAGGGAGAACATTTCCCACCAATCTATCCAAACTCAAATTGAATAGATAATCCAAGACATCAACCAACCCATGAGTGACCTCCATCATTATAACCTGCATCTTGATAATATGTTTGAATGAGGAATGAAGTAACCAGGCCTGAAGGGACAACAAAATACCCAATTGGATTTTCCAAAATGGACTCAAGAGTCATCATTCATGATTAAATGATGTATACATATTTCAACATTCATAATAAATCCCGTGAATAAATATAATAAGATAAACTTTTACACCCAAATTGGTTTAACCTACCTCATCATTAATTTAAGAAATATTCCACCCAAGCCCTTACCATAAAAACATTCAACAGTACCTTTAGGTGGATATATATATATATTAGTTATCCAACACTATAATACATTCCATGTATAAACTACATATGTTACAAATTAAAAACAAAATAGGTTCAACCAACCTCATCATTAATTTAATAATTAGGTCTACATAATACCCATGTAATAAATAAATTTCAAAAATAACTCAATGAGGTAATATGTATATATATATATAAATAATAAAAATTGTCATCCAAGATGATAACCATTTTTATGAAACTAATGGACAAACAAAAATCCTTTAATACAATAATTGGAGTGAAAGTTGTTATATTGAACCCCCTCTATGAGTGACCCACTCATAGGGGAAGACTATGAGAAATCCATATGGGTTATGTTCCTTGTGTGGTAATCAAAGAACAAAAATATAAACTAAGGTTTTCACATGTTGGGAAGAATAATGATGTTGACTGGTCTAATAAACTAATTATACTTAAAATGAACATCATATATCAGGTAATTTAGTAAACATTTGTGCCTATACTATAATATATATATATATATATGAATAAAATTTGATCATGTTCCAATATTATCCATATGGTAAGATTTTATGGATCATCATATGATATAAGAATTGGACGAATCCCATAAAATATCTCGATCTATCATCACAAAATCAATAAGTAAATGAATAATATTAATAAAATAGAACACCTTAATCATAGATAACTCTATCTCTATCTTACATTATGAAGTAAACATGATTGTTGTCACCATGAAAAAGACAAAATGGTTATCACATCAACGGGTGGTACACTATACACTAGGATCCTTGTATGTTATGAGAGAACCCTCATACACTAGAGTAGTTGTAACACATTGTTTTCAATCAAAATTGGTAAACATGGAGTAAGAGAAATTCAAATATGACTTGTAAATATCACATTGTTATCAAAAAGGGGGATATAACGTCTTATATAATATCTATTCATTAAATGAAGTGATTCAGGTGTTTGTTGTCAACTCTTTGAATTTATCATACATTATAATAACTTATTACTCTTGAGTTATGATCATTTATATAATTAAAATGACCATGATCAATAGGTGTATCCATAAATATATAATCATAATGAACTAAAACTAAAGAAAGAAGATATTGAATATATATCAAAATATATGAATTACATATCACATATCACATTTTCATCACACACTATTATAGAAAATAATCATATACTGCAATAGATACAGCCACATGCCCTTATCCCAATCTACAATTTAGGGTTGTCATAAAATTCAGCATCCTTATTTTGTTTATTTCTAAAAATCATACACTAATAGTAAATTACCATATGTAATTTATGAAAAACATCACAAATCATTATGAATCCATCCAAACAAAATTATTTTTCATTTGTTAAACTCTCTTCATTTTTTATGAAACTCTTTTTCAAAAATTTAATATGTATTCTAAGGCCTACCTGTGCGACCATGATAGTATTTTTAACAATGAAAAAATATGTGAAATTTAGGTTTCATAGACACAATAAATGAGTGGCATTTAGTAATGCAATAGTTCTAATCATATTATAAAGGGGACTAATGTGATCTAGATAAAACATACTTATATCTCATTAGGATCATGTCCACCATAATATGTATTATATACATTGTATTTATAACTATATAATCCAATAAACCATGACATTGATTTACCACTAGATATGAATTAGTTAAATATAGTGTATTCCATATTATAAATTCATGATTATTGGAAAAATAATATCCAGGATGATTAATACATCACATATCACTCAACTAAGTATGGTCATAAATTTTCTCTATCAAATTTAAATATGGGATGGTTTTATTTTCCCATCATGAAAGTTTTAGAATCAGATCTAGATTGAGATCCAATGATTTACATAAATAACAACATAACCAACCACCCCTGGATTAGATAAACCTCAAGGGTTTATAACGAAGGTATCAAAGTATAAAGGTTTTCATTCTATGTATCATCCATACCTTAGTTAAAGGTGAATCATAATAATTAAACATCATTAATTATATAAATGTTTGTATTAAATTCAATGTGATATACATTTCAGGGATAGTCCAAATGATGAGTGTTTACTTATTATCTCATGATTCCTCTACTCACACTAATCATAATATATCATTACAACCCATAATACTCTATGATTTTCATTGATCAGGGAAAAATAATTGCCATACATTAGGGGGATATTATCAATCCATTTTTCTTGTAATATACATTTCAACACACATGAATAAATTATAAATGTATATTTACTTTAGTATAATATCGAGATATTTTTTACTTATATTACATCCAATATCTCTTGTATCTAATACTAATATATTCAACATAACCCTCATGATTTTCTTGTAGTTATTTTTATATCAATATATCTTCAACATTCTCTTATGTATCCACCCAATAGGTATTTACATCACCCCTATCAATTATTAAATGAATTATGTGGTACATGTGAAGGATTTTTTTGGTTATTTGGTGAAACTGAGGTTCCTTGTCTTGATCAATAACTCCATTTTTGTTATTATAAATATCAACTTTTACCTTGATACTTGGAACCACCTCAATTTTAGTTATGAGCATATTAATCCAAATATATTAATTTCATCAGATATAGGGATGTACTCGAACTCTATTATTGAGTCTGTTATGGTGGTTTGTTCAGATATCGTCAAATTGATAAGTCTACCATAATATAAAACCAAAAAACCATATTTAGATCTCCTATTTTATTATCATATTGTTTATTTGAATTTTTTTAGCTCCTTAAAAATATCACATCCTCTCCTTTAATGACCAATAATATATCCTTTGATGTACTCAAGTACTTATGTATTTTCCCAAAAAGAGATCAGTGACTCCCACCAGGATAGGATTGGAATCTACCTATAATGCTCAAATTATAAGAAATAGATGTTCAAGTACACAACATGGAATATATGATTGGTCATATAGATATTACATAAGAAATATTATCCATCCTATATAAATCTGTATCAGTACCATGAATCATCCAAAAATTTGTCCCATAAAACACTAGTAAATACCTCACTTTAGGATATATTCATGCTAAACTGATTTTTTAATTTTCAAATATATATATTCTAACTCGGTCCAATTACTCTATTAGATCAACCACTATATATATTCACACCCATTATTTAGGCTACTTCACCCATGTATTTCATTGAGATTCATTTTCCCTACAGCATAATGACAAGTTTAGAGTAGGGGTATTATTTCTGATAAGTAGTATGCCATCCATAAACAATATTAGATATAATACTAAGCTCCCACTAATATTCTTGAATATACAATAATTATTTATGTTTCTAATGAAACTAAACTCTTTCATTGAATCATAAAACCGTATATTCGAGCTTCCGTAATCTTGATTCAATCCACAAATGGACCATCACAACTTTAAAACCATTGTAGAATCAGTTTTTCCTTTAAGCCCATCTATTTTTATAATATATATGTCCCAAAAAATTTACAATAAGGAAAACATTTTATTCTTCCATTTGATATATCTAAATATTAAAATTGGTGTGTATTGAATGAAATATATGAATATACATTATCATCACAACATTTTAATATTCTATTTATAATAAATACTGTTATATTTTATGTCACCCTTTTCCATTATGCATGGTTTATAAGTATACACTCCACCATCCATGTTAGTTTTCACAAGGAAGATCCAATATCACCCAATGGGTCTCACCCCTTTGGGTGCACCCACTATGTTCTAAAAATTTTTAGTGTATATATAAATCATTTTATATTCCATAAATTTTAACTATTTATCTTAATGAATACTATTTCTCTCCTATTGGTAGTTAGTGGGTTCATTACTTATGAATATTACTTCATCATCATTTTCCAAAATAAATTCATATTTATTATGTTCTGTATGAATCCAACCAGACCAATTGCATGAACATGGCGTGCAGCAAAATACCCAAATAGGTGTTTTTTTAAATACTGAAAATCGACATAATCTTGTCGACGTCGGAAAATAGAATCCCAGATTATGTTTAGGATCATGCATGAAGAGTATTATGCAAAAACTAAAACCGAAAAATACATAGTTTATTTCAAAATTTGTGCATGACGTCTGCTCATCATTGGCAGTCAAAGCTTGATGAATCTAAAACCAAACTCCTCAAGATTCTCCATACGTGATTCTATAAATCTGTGGGATCTCCAATAGTTGAACTCTGGGTGCTAGCACAGAGATCTGACGATTCCTACAATGATCCAATGATCAATCCATCTCTCTTCTTGCAATTCCTGAGAGAGATCTCGATCTGAGATCCTTAGATCTGGAACATCTCTCTATATAACATGGGAGAGAGGATAAGAGGGATAATTCCCATGAATAGACTTTGGAAATATCCTCTCCACTTCTATTTATAGTGTCATGTAATTACCTGGATATGCAAACCCAGCCCTGAATAATCAAGGCACTATTAATAACATTTTATGACTACTAATCTAAGTCATAAATATTAGTGTCACTCACATGTAATATATTAAAATATATTTCCTGATAATAATTGAGTCATTAACCCGGCTCCTCATTCCCACAATTATTAATTGAACCTTGAATATTTAATATTCATTAATTAATATTTCCCATGTATTTACTTAAAAATTGTAAATACATTTAATAAATAAATTTAATGCTCATTATTCTAAACATGAATAATATAAATTTATTTATTTCATTGGTGATTGTATTTAATTGAAAAATCATGGACCATGATGGTGGGTCCCACAATGTCCATAACTCATAATCAACAAAATAGGGAAAACTCTAGAATACTCTATTGTGTGTTACCCTCTAGGACCTTATCTCGATAGTAGTGAATAGTATTCACAGAGAAAAAGTGAGATCTAGAAACCCATCAAGGCCCCTTAAGAGATAAGGATTTTCATAGTAGAGAAAACCAACCTATGAACATGTAATGTATAATATATTCTCTTTTTCATTAATATCTCATATCGTTGGACACACACCAGTGTAATCACCCTTTACTTTCTTTATTTTATGTTGATCTAACTAGATGGATTTACCCTTAAGTGCCATGGTCATTGTCTTATGAAGGTACTACCATCCTTATCAACATGGCCTGATATATATTACTTCTATAATCAAGAAGTGAAAAATCCTTTCTTAAACATTCAACCAATTTCATGAAATCAAGGACACACTGAACACAAACTACCTCTTCATGATTTCAACATCATGGATTTCATCTTGCATGAAAGTACATGATCAATTGAAATACACTGGAAATGATTTCAAGTCAGGAGACCATTGCAAGTGATTGTATATAGGAACATACAATGACACCAAAAACATGTGGTGTTCTTATTGGCGGGCCAGTCATAATGATATCACTTCTAGATATCACCAAGTGAAAACATCATGAGAAGAAGACTCAATGCTTATGATACCCTAGTACCTGATAGTCAAACATCTATTGTGTCTATTTAGTAAAATATATCTAGATGATAGAACATATATTTAATATTAATTTCATGGTATCAAAAGGTTCACATTGTATCTTGGGAACTACCATAACCTTTCGATTTGACAATTAATATTTGGACATTACCATTTTAGTAGTAGACGCAGAAAAGTCTACACTATAATTGTAAGATGAAATCCTGTATTTCTAACTGTATACATGATATGGTAATCAAAAGCATTAAATATTTGGGTATAGGGAACCAACTATTTAAACACTCCCACTTGAACTAGAGCCAACTTTCTAACCAAACTTGTTAGTTACTCAACTGATGAACATCATGTTTCTTCTACGTAACGGATTTAACTACTAGGTCTGCCATGGCTCTTCGGCGTGGAAATTCAGCAATAGAGACCTCATCCCCTTGATTAATAATTCTCAAGAGATGGTATCCAGAGTATATACCTCTTTTCCAGAGTCATAACTTGACATATTGGCTAGTAAGAATATAAAAAATTACATTATGATAATACTTTTTGTACCTGGTGTGATTCCATTAATAGGAAAAAATCATTCAGTTTAACTACTTCTTAACTGCCTCAGAAGTTACTACATGCTTAGTCTTTGTACATATGACTACCATTGGCATATATGATCTTGACTCGCTCATTGTGTTTATCCTAACTATGATAGTAGATCAGATTCATCTATGTAATAATAGTTTGTATCCCCAAAAACTTGTATCCTTTCATCTCCACTTACCAGGTATATATCTTTTATACATTCCGATGTACAATTAGATAGTTCGGACTGCATTCCTTGTTTTCTCTTGAATATATTTGATATTTTCTAACTGTAAAATATATCTTGGCAATATCAGTTCTTGTACATATCATGAAATATGTTATTGATCCATCACTTCAACCTATGGATTTAACTCGTCACATTTATCTCCTCATATGTCTCAGACATGTCAACCTGGAGATATTATTCCTTGGGTGTGCAGGGTGGTTTTTTGCATCCCTTTGAGTTTTCTGGTTGGCGAGATGGGATCTGGCCCCAATGGGACCTTCTTCAGGTGTTTCAGTGATTTCTGTTTTCATTTTTTTCAATAGTTTTTGTTTCGGATGCTTTTGTTCATTTGGCGTGACAGTTCGCATTGAAGTCCCTTTGGAAATATGTGAAGCTTGGTTGTTTGTTGTTTTCATGATTTTATTTTGGAGTCTCAATTCGATTTGAGTAGCGACGGTGGGTTTTGTTCCTCTAGGAGTCGGCGATTCAATGCGTGTTGGCTTCACTTTTCGGCTCGGGTGTCCTGATCTGTTCGATTCTGGTTTTTCTGGGTTTTGCAATCATGATGATCTCAGGTTGGTCTTTGAGAAGAATGTGTGATGGTGTGTATTGGTGATTTTCTATTGAAGCAGAAGCTCCTGATGGTGTTGTTGTGGTGATTTTTTAAGGAAGTTGTGGTGTTTTTTTGAAGTCGTGATGTTTTTTTGAGAAAGTAGTGGTGATTTTTTACTGTAGTGTTTGATCGGCGACGCCGATGGCGGTGGTGGATTGGAGTTTTTTGTAGGCGGTGGACTTCGGATGAGGCAGATGGTGAAGATGATGGCGTGACGGTGATGACAGTGTTGTGATGTTAGGTCGGCGACTGATGATGCAATTAGGTCTTCCTCAAGGGTGGGTTTCTCGGGCAGCACGCTTTGCCCGTGATTCTAATTTTTGAATTTGAACATTAGTTTTGAATGTGGGTTTTTAGAATCATTTTTGTGGTGAATGTTGTTTTATGTGTGTGATGTTTGAAATTATCTTTCAGATTTTTTTGTAAGGTTCTCACTTCGCCAAAAAGTGACTTTTTTAGAAAATGAAAAAAAAATATTGGTGGATTTTACCCTTGGAATAGTTCACGTTCACTTGTTGAACTATTTCCAAAATCTTTGTGACATATCTTTATTTTAGAGGTTCCTTTTTCAATACTAAAGATGTTGATAATATGAAAAGTATTTAGCTATGCTGAGCCCAAATACCATACATGGTATATTCTTGACATCCACTTTTTGTATTACATGAAAAAGGATTATCTTTGCACAACTGGGTATAAGTCTTAAACTTATATTCATCACTCATTTCCTATAATTCATGTATTACATGACTATTGATTGATTTTTAAGTACCTAAAAATATATTCATTACAAAACATGTTAGAATGTGTCCTTATGTCCAAGGACACAAGATATTAATGTTTTTAGTTATACTCAATAATAATTCTACATGAATATTTCACATGGAAATTAATAAATCAAGTATTTCTCACCATTGGCCTAGGAATCACTCTTTCTCAGCCACATGGAAAATACAACTGACTTTCAGTAAGGTTTTAATACATACTTGGTTGTCGTATTAGAATACATATGACACCAGAAAATTGTATTTAGTACCCAAGCAGTAAAACAGAAACATTACAGTGATGAATATTCTTTAAGAAGAAGTGAGTAACATGATTATTTAATTAAGTTAACTGCATTTAAACTTCCATAGTATTATTTTATAATATGTAAGGAAAATAACCTTCTCTTAGTACCTCTTTTCTTGATGGACATTTCAAATGCGTCATTGGCATTACATACCAATGACCTTTTCTCCTTATCTTTCAGTTTAATCTCTATAATAATTAAATATAAAATTATCTTTGATATTCTTATTATCTTAGGAAACCTTACCTAAATTTGTAATGAAGCGTTTACTCAATACTTGTTCATTTTGTAACATAAAAAGATACTTGTGTAAATTGGTAACAATTATATGAGAAAGGGATCCATTTTATGATCATGATCAATATTTCAATTTACATATATTGGTGTAACATCATCTTATTCATATCAATTCTTTGCATTCTCCTTGCAAACATCTCGGAGATGAGGCTTCATGTTTATATCATCCAAGTCCTAGTGTAGTGACCACAACTGACACCAGACGTTGATGAAATCATAATGATATAACTATCAAATTCTTTGTACATTATTCACATGTAAGCAATTTCATCCTCGCTTCTTGAGGTAGTTTAATAGTGTCGGGGTCACTGGCACCATGATTTTCTTATATCATAGTACAATGTGCAGGTACCTGTACTATTCTTGAATACTCGTCTCAGTGAGGACATTAACATTGTCCAACAATTTTCATAGTTTTAAACTTATGGTATAATTTCGCATCTAACTAAAAAACAAATTCTAGCTGATTAGTACTTTTTTTCTAGATTACCAGTTTAGACGTATTGATTAATTACATAAGTAATTTAATGTCTCCCACTATTCAATTAGATCCGAGGAACCCTCTGTGCTAGAATAGGAATACTCTATCACTAGAGTAATCTAGAGGAAAGGATCCTGAAACCACCCCTTATAATCTATAAGTTGTGGTTATGCCACTACTTGGAGGGTTCAAGATAGGCTTTGGGATGGACAATCACATGAACTCGTGGTTCCTCTATCTGTTGAGTGAAGTCCCATATTCTAAAATCAGAACATAATTTACTCAACGATTTGCCTCGAAAATGATAGAAAGTTAGCTAAGACTAATCCTTACAATCACTTTAGTTAAGTTGACCAATCATTGTTGTATGTACTCTCTCGTAGTAAGAGGAACGCTCAACTATGTCAAGATTGGCACCTCAAACACATGGGTTTGTCCTAAATTTGATAGATGGAAGGCGGTAAAGGCTTAATATATCATTAAGGTTTTTTTTATTTTTAATGTGACTAAAGAAATCATTTTCTATTTTTATAAGCACGTACTATGGGATCGCACTCACAACTGACCATGCAAGAAATAGAAAATATCATCGCGTCACATGTTCATTTTTTCTTTCATTCTTGTTTATTATTATTCTATGTGATCGCACATTAAGTACACATTCAAAAAAACCAAGAAAAAATAAAAACAAGACCAGATCATGAGACGATACTAATGGTTGATCTTTTGAGTTAATAACGGACCAACAAAAGACCCTACGGGTGATACCTTGAGTCACGTTGCTTGCGACTTGAATTGTAGTGCATGCCCCTCCAATGCATCATATCTCATGTATGGTGCCTCGCAATGACTCGACATTAGCTGTGTCACACCTCGCCTTGTCATTATACTATTGTACTCTCACATAGGCGAGGGGGTCTCGGGGTATAAAAATACAACTCCAATCATGGGCTCATAGGCCCGTACATATATAATAGCTTAGAGACTATACTCAAATAGCCTTTTAAATAAAATAATTAGACTAATTATCATAGAACAATGCAATAATAGTGGTCTGGTGAGGTGAACAGGCATGGGCAGCATGGATAGTGGTCCAAGCTCGGTAGTGTGTGTTCCCTGTCCGAAAGATATTGCCGGGGCCAGCGGGGTTAGGTTGCGCGTACAGGGTGTGTCGCGGTCCGGGTGAGGGGCGGTCTTTCATGCAGGTTCCTGCGTGGATGGGGACGCGCAGTGGCACACATAAGACAGGTTCCTGCGTGGATGGGGACGAGGCGGATGCACAGTGCTGCTTCGCGCTGGAGAAGTGGCTTTAGGAGGGTGCCGGTACCTGGTTCAATGCCTAGCTGGGCTCCTTGATGGCGGGAGCCTACGGAGGGCAGCCGGATGAAGTGCGGCTCCACGTAAGAGACGACCGGGAAGGGGTCCGCAAAGACCCCCAAAAAAACAACTTCTTTTCTTGTCATCAGAGACCTGCAAAGCTGGTCTCCCAACCTCTTTTTTTTTTATCCGAGACCTGCAAATGTCTCCCAATTATTTTAATTTTTTTTATAAAACATGACCTTCAAAAATTTGGTCATCCCTTCCCAATTTTTTTGATTTCTTAAGTCTATATTATTACAAGAAGTTAAAAAACCTATAATAATAAAATATTCTTATAGTGGAATATTACAACAATAAAATTATTATTATTATCATACTATTATTATTATAATTAAATTACTTTAATAATAACAATCATTATGCTTCACCATAAAATACTATTTCGGTAATCGGATGTCCACCCAACGATCATTTATAAATCCTCATAAAACATTCAGTTTAACAACGATTTTAATCATCGAATGACCGCATATGGTTCATCCGATATCGTATTCAAATGCGGTCTGCGACGTTGGGACTATAACGATGACATCTTCATAGATTAATGAAAACTTAATTCTTTTGTCTTAAAATCATCACGCACTCCCTCTGATACAACTTTTAAGAGCCAGGCGTGCAACAGAAGCCCCAAACAGTTGGTTTTTTAAACAATTTCATCGACAATCGACGTAATCTTGTCGACGTCAGCGAATAACATCCCGATTTAAGCAGAGGATCACACGTGAAGAGTATTAAGCACAAAATAAAACAGAAAAAATACTTGGTTTAGATCCAATGTCACGCACGTTATCTGATCGTCGTTGGCGATCACTGATCAAAGAATATGACAATGAATTCTTTTAGATCATCCACACATACTTCTAGAAATCTACGGGAGCACCGAACATTGAATTTCAAGTGCTATCGTAGAGATTCAAAAATGCATTCGACACTCCGATCACTGAATCGTTCTTCTTGTGATGCATGAGAGAGAGCTTGATCCGAGCTCCTTGGATCCAGATCATCACTCTCCAGAACATGGGATAGAGGATAATAGAGATAATTTCCATGAATAGCCTTTGGAAAACTCCTCTCCTCTTCTATTTATATTGTCATGTAATTACCTAGAAATTCCTACCCGGCCCTCAAATATTCAATGCACTATTAATGAAATTTTTTGACTACTATTCTATGTCATAAATATTATTATCACTCACTTGTAACATATTAAAATATATTATGTGATAATAATTAAGTCATTAACTCCACTCGTTGCTCCCAAAAATATTAATTGAACCTTGACTATTTAATATTAATAAATTCACATTTCTCATGTATTTACATAAAACTCATAAATACATTTAATAAATATATTCAATGCTCATTATTTTAAACATGAATAATATGAATTTATTTATTTCATTGGTGATCGTATTTCTTGTACAAATCCCGAACACCAATGGTGGGGCCAACCATGTCCAAAACTCATATTCAACTGAATATAAAAGATTCTAGAATATGCTATTGTGTGTGACCATCTATGCCCTTATCTCAACAGTAGTGAATAGTATACATAGACCAAAAGTGGAATCTAGAATCCCATCATGGCCCCTGAAGTGATACGAATTGTCACAACAATGACAACCAACCTACGAACACATACTGTATAATATAATCTCTTTTTCATTAATATCTCAAAAATCAAGAAACACACCAGTCTCATCGCCCTTTACATTCATTATATTTTTTGATCCAACTGGATGAATTTACCCATGACTGCCATTTCCATTGTCTCATAAAGGTACTATAATTCTTATCAACATGGCCCGAGATATATTACTTCTATAACCTGGAAGAAAAAAATCATTTCTTGAACATTCCACCAATGTCATGCCATCAATGACGCACCCAACATAAACAAACTCACCATGATTTCAACATCATGGTTTTTTTCTTGCATCAAAATACATGATTGTAACACCTCAAGATTTCATAGTACGTTATTTTTTCAAAGTAATTCAATAACTTGCACTACACGCAACATCGAGTTTAAGTGCACCACGACTTACCAAATTAGCCGTTCAAAAGCATTTATGAATAGTATTAACTAAATTTTAAACTTTATATAATCCTTATAATTTTAGAATCCATATTGTGAGTTTCAAATACATAATGTAAGAACAAATTCAATTTTTTAGATAAAAGAAGTATTTAAAAAAATGCAATTTTACCACCATTTAACGGAAAAACCTCTTTAAATCCAATATTTGAAACTTTTATATATTCAATTTGAAAAAAAACTTCTACTTTAAAATCAGGACATAAAAATTTATTTTCAATAAATTTTTGGTATTTTTCACATAACTATCATATTTGGGTGAATAGTGAAAAATACTAAATTTTAACTGAAAACAACTTTTTTTAATCAAAATAATTAATAGTGTTAAACTATACATTTGAATGGTTCGTAAGTATAATTATATTATATTTTTACCATTTAATCCAATATTGGTCATTTGAAATAATTTTACTCTGAAATTGGACATAAAAAAGTGTCAATCTTTTGATAGTTATTATTTCTTAAAATACGTTTTTTGGTTTTGACAATGGGAATTAATTTTAAATTAATAAACAAAATTTCTATGTTTTTAATTTGGTAAAATAGACTTCATTTTTGGATTTGGAATATCGAAACTAGCTTAGGGTGGATTTTTGGTATTTTTCTGAAAACATTCAATTTTTGATGAATAATGAAAAACACTAAGTTATTGTTTAAATCCAACTTTTTATTTAAATAATTGTTTATTTCATTTAAATTTATTTTAGGTCAAAATAAATACATAATTCTTATATAAGTTTAATGTAATTCATTGGAGTCAGTTTATAATAATTTTAAATATATAAAAATTTTATTGAAGTTTTCAATGTCTTTTACCCACCTCCTATGAGCATTTGCAAATTTGCATAAAACGTAATTTTACCGCTTTTGTGAATTTAATTTCAAAAATTCCAGAGTCATGGTTGATATCAGTAAGTAAAATGTGGTTCAATAAGATGGAAATAATTTTTGGTGAATAGTAACTATTTACTTTTATTTAGCACGGTTAATAGTAAATATGGTAATTAAGGGTAAAAATGATATTATTATTACACTAACACATGTCCTAATTCTATTGGATATATTTTATTTGACCAAAACAACATTTGGAATAAAATATGATCCTTTAGGTCCACTTGGATTAGATTAGGACATTTATTATTATTTAATTCAAAGAAGAGTTAAAAGTATTAAATTCAAAGTTTAATAACTAAAACATTTTTAATATAGGGTTACACATAAGATAATTTCAACTATAAATATTAATTACAAAGATAAAAATATTTCCTACATAATGGTATTTTATTTATATTTTTTAGACATTAAATAATTAAATTTATTTATGACACAACGATGATGCAGTAATTACTATATTAATGAAAGATTAAAATAATTGATATTATAAATATCCAAATAAACGTAATTTGAGACTTTTTATGAATTCTAGGTTAATATGACATATTATGGTTGGTTAGATGATTTTTTTGATGTAATAATGCTGATGAATTTAGCAAAAACAAAATACCAAATAGTGTCAAAATTGACATAAAAGAGTTTTTAAAACAAATATTATATTATTAATTGATATTCTATTCCTAGAAATATAAGTTTCAGCCAAAAGAATTATGTAATGATAGGTGTATCATTAATGAACCACTTGGGGTTCTCTTGGAAGTATATAGTATGTTTAGTAACCATAAAATATAAAAATACAAAGAGAAATGGTAAATGTCAAACTATTTAACTAAGAGTTAAATCTAAAAGATAAGGTTAATATAGTGACCAAAACCTGTCCAAAACCTATTGGTTGAGTGGTTTTCGACCCATCTTCACCTTATAATTTAAATAATTTATTTTGGAGCCATTATAAACCGAAAATGATTTTATTATAAAATAATAATTCTAGCTTTTTCTAAGGTGCGCCTCACCCCTCTTATAAAAGGGAACTCCCCATTCTCTCTAATTCACACCTTCAAATCCATTTTACTTGCCCAAACTCTTCCCAAATACCCCTTAAACTGTCCTCCATTCATCATAGAGGCCTTCCTTTAGTCAGAAATCCAACCTATGGAGCTATTTTTATCAAATCAAAAGGAAAAACCCGAAGAAGAGGTAAATATTTCATCACCTCATTCAAGTTCTTTTCTTCTTCCACTTCCCCTTTCTTTGTTGTTTCCATTCTAAAATAATAACTCTAGTATATTATATATAATGTAATGTTATTATAAATATGGCACAGCCATATTCATTATTCCATCATTCCTTTGAATGACTTGTCACCATACATTCGTACGTATGGCTTACGGTCTCCACTTCGTGGTGTAATTGTTATTCAATACATTATTATTTGGATGGGTATAATAATGATGTTTAATTGATGTAAACATAATAATGATTCTATATATATGATATAATATCCAATTATATATTATTTTAATATCAAAAGAATGATATTGTCGCTCATGCGTACTTATGGATTACCGTCTCCACGAACGCAATGAGATTCATTCCCCATCATAATCCATTCAAGAATAATTTTCATTTGATGATTAAAAATAATGTTTAAAGACTTAATATCATCCTGAATATGAATAGAATGCATAATATCTATAAAAAACATTACTTACGTACCAATGCATATAAAGGAAACCAAATCAGTTAACACCTGAAATGACGATAATACTAAAATATTATTAACCAAGAAATATTAGAAGATCATATATGATATCATATTAATGTATATAGTTCTTGAATAATTTAATGACAATTATTTCACCATTTTACAGGAGGTTAACATAACCTAGACCAAGGAAAAGTACAAGGTAAGGGTTAATTTCACAATCTCTTTATTATCCGAGGTTGTTTTTATGTAAGTATCTACCGGGACCTCTTTATCATCCACATACTTGTTTCTTAATATTATATTTCAAAACATTTTTACTATTTACTAGAAAATGGTTTAAAGTAATTTATACTCTTATTTGAACGTATATGTTTTTAAAGGATTCTTTTAGTCATTTTCCAAACAAGGTACATTAGGACCTTTTCGACAAAATTATGGTAATAATGTTTTCTTTGACTTATATGGTCAGTGATGTTATTCTTTTCCGTTATAACAATGTCAAAGCATACCTTAAAATATTATAAGAATATTTTCAAAATAAATTTTTTCTTTATAAATATGTGTCACTTAAATGATTTCAAAATAGAAAGAGATATTTCTCTAAAAAAGGTTTTGATTTCATCTATGTCAACATCCTTTGATGTATTTTATGTTTATTTGAAGTTTATTTATTATGATACAAAACATCCATATTGTATTGAAGGTTTTGTGATATATTTGAATATGGATGTGCTATTTTTATACCATTCATGGTTTACCATTAAATTATTGACATTTTGTATGCTAGTTTAAATACAAATGTTTATGTTATATTTAAACCTTTTCATATGAAGAATGTATTGAACTTAGTAATTGACGGGTGGAGCCCACTATAGCTCCTTGATGCATCGGTAGGTCTTATGAGACAACTATATGTGGAATTGGATGAGGCCTTTCCCAATTTGATATATGGTTTTGGCTGAGGCCTTAATCATTTTTAGACATCTTGGTCGGGGCCTTGACAAAATGTTTCAGAATGTCCGACATTATACATTATCTCAATATGAAAATAATATTGATGGTTCATGTGGTTATTCGACTAGTATAATACTCATGATTATGTTTTATTATGGCATTATTTACTCATCACATAAGCCTGCCATAAAAGTATTCATGTTTATTATTGGTAAAGGCATGTAGTTTCAATTATTCACCATGCTTAATATTTATGTTATCTTCCGCTGTATTGCTTACCCTTACTGAGTGTTTGACCTCACCCCCTTTTTTACGTTTCATTTTCCCATGATATGAAGAAGTTAGTTATGAGTGACTTGAAGGCATAATATATGAGTCTTGGATGTTTCTAATGGAATAAATTCATGTTGTATTTCTTTTCATGTTGTAAATTTGATCTTATGTATGAATCTTGTTTCCAATAACACTAAACTGATCAGTATTTAGAGATATGATTTCCTTGTTATCATGACAATGTTATGTAATAATGCACTGGATTTGGGTAACTAGTGTCAGGGTGTTATAGTCGGTATCAGTGGAAGTTTAGTAAAAACATTGGAAACTAGATTTATATTAACTCTTTTTAGTGCACATAGCCCTAAGATAGACTTTGAGGATTAGTATAGAAGAACTTTCTAGAATTTTGGTACTATAGAGATTTTGTGTGTTTTACAAGATGTACATCTATGTCTAGATATGAGCAGGTATAGGTAACTCTAGCACAAATGTACTAAGGGGTAAAACCCAAAAACACCGCTTTGAGCTAGACTCGAACAGGAACTGGTGCACAACAACGGGCCTTTCTGAACTCTTGGTTACGAAACTCACAAGGGATATGCTTAAGATAATTCACATTTTCATTACAATCCATTATGAAGGATTTAGGAGTAAATACTTCCTCAAAGAAAACATTTTTATGAATATGGATTATATCCATATACTGTTCAATTTACGTTAGGTATTTTACAAGTTTGAGATTATTCATTGCGGTTCATAAACTGACTTAGTGTATTCCATTGTTTTGAAATGACACCTAGTAGAAGGAATGAGAACTCTTGTAATATTTATGATACAAAGAGTATGAAGGATCAAATATTTCATGGTATTAAGCCAACATTTATAACGGAAATAGTCTCCCACGTATTATCAGAATATGAATAAATAGTATCATGTGTTAATAAGATAAGTATAGATTTCCATGAGTCCTATGGCTTTGAAGGGAAGCAAGAGATGAAAAGAATGGTAGAGAGAAAGATGGATAAATAAAATAATAGAAAGAAGGATTTTTCAATTTTTGATAACAGTGGAAAGAATCACCTTGATAAATTTTTAATGTGAATGAAGTTTTTTATAAGTGTGGAGAAAAAGGACACCAAGTATGTGATTGAAAGGGTGAGGAAATGGTTTTAAATGTACAATGCTTTATCTGCAAGGAGTTGGGACACTAAGAGAATCAATGTACAAATCATCAGAGTGTACCCCAAATGCTGCTATTGGATAAGAATCAAGTTATGATACTACCAAAGATGAAGAGGAATGATTAAGAGTTCATATGTTGTTAGTAAAGTATTGTGTCATTTTGAGTGTTGTATCAACAATGTACTGGTTATATGAATGATAGAAATAAATAAGGATTGTACTATAGTAATATTTCATTGGGAATTTGGGATTATATAGTCCTGTTACTAAGGTAGTAATTTTGGAATAAGAGATGGTCTATTTGGATAAATTATATTGGATATTCTTGACTTTCTTGGAATTGATTAATGGTTTGTTTATTTCATCATTGTTGGAATATTAAAATTTTAGATTTAAGGAATATATAAATTATTATATAAAGGATAAGGGAGCATGCATGTAATCAATAAGGTTTTATGGAAATTTAGGGTGTTACCATGTTTTAAAGTAATACACGATGAAGGTGTTCACATGTTATAGCGTGGAAAAAAGGATCTTCATTGTGTTTAACTTGCTTATAAATTTTGGACTGTCAGTTTGGATAGAAGTATTTTGGATAAGTCTAATGGTTGGAATTGATTATGTTTGAAATTGGATACTATTTTTCAGGTTATTTTTGGATTTTTATATAAAGGACAACACACAGACCGTGTGACAACTCGTCGCGTCGGAAAAAGCTATGGGAATAGAACCCACAAACATAGTGCGAATGGGATTTATCACCTACCACTGGACTACGTGAAGTCCCTAGATTGTATAATGTAGTTTTTTTTAATAAATGGTCTGATAGGTGAATTATAAATTTATTTTTTTTGGAACCCTATACGAGAAGGATAAATAGAATATTTTTTTGAAATCTTTTGGAGTGAAAGATGAGTTTGTGGTAGGAATTAGTTGGAGGATGAAACTATATTTGTCAAGTATATATATATATATATATAATTTTTCTCCCTATTATTCTATGGGTAAATTAATTCTTAAACTTTAGGGAAGGGATCTTAAAACCAAAAATGTGTTATCCAAATACCTTATGTTTTGTTGAACTGATGGTATTTCAAATCATTATAGATTGATGGGAGGGCCTTAATTTTACACTTTTTTGTGATTGTTGACCTATATGACTCCCTATAAATATTTACATTTTTCCTCAAATTATGTGTCCTTAATTTCCACCAATGTTCTCCTAATCGAGATCATAATTTGGCGATGACCCTTTCATTTCCCTTTTCCTCTTATTAAGACTAAATTTTATTAACCAAATTTCTGATGTGGGGTTTCCCACAAAGGTATTTTCTATTTTCAACCATTTATTTTCGAATTTTTTTTCCAAATTGTGAGGACACAATATATTAAATAATGGATGAATGTAACACCCCAATATTTCATAGTACGTTATTTCTTCAAAGTAATTCAATAACTTTCACTACACCCAACACCGAGTTCAAGCGCACCACGACTTACCAAACTAGCAATTCAAAAGCGGTTATGAATAGTATTAACTTAATTTTGAACCTTATATAAGACTTATAATTTTAGAATCCATATTGTGAGTTTCTTAGACATAATGTAAGAATAAATTAAATTTTTTTTTCAGATAAAAGAAGTATTTTTCAAAAAAAAATGCAATTTTATCGCCTTTTAATGGAGAACCATCTTTAAATCCAATATTTGAAACTTTTATATATTAAATTTAACAAAATTAACTTATTCTATAAAATCGGGACATAAAAATTTAGTTTCAATAAATTTTTGGTGTTTTTCTAATAATTTTCATATTTGGGTGAATAGTGAAAAATACAAAATTTTAAATGAAAACAACTTTTTTAATCAAAATAATTTATTGTGTTAAACTATACATTTGAATGGTTCAGAAGTATAATCAGATTATATATTTACCATTTAATCCAATGTTGGTCATTGGAAGTAATTTCATATTGAAATTGTACATAAACAAGTTTCAATCTTTTGATAGTTATTATTTCTTAAAATACGTTTTTTGGTTTTGAAAATGGGAATTAAATTTAAATTAATAAATTAAATTTTTATGTTTTTAATTTGGTATAATAGACTTCATTTTTGGATTCGGAATATCAAAATTAGCTTAGGGTGAATTTTTTGTATTTTCCTGAAAACTTTAAATTTTGATGAAATAGTGAAAAATACTAAGTTATTGTTTAAAACCAACTTTTTATTTAAATAATTATTTATTTTATTTAAATTTGATTTAGGTCAAAATATATACATAATACCTCTATATGTTCAATTTAATTCATTGGAATCAGTTTATAATAATTTTAGATATATAAAAATTTTATTGAAATTTTCACCGTCTTTTACCCACCTCCTAGGAGCATTTGCATATTTGCATAAAAATTAATTTTACCTCTTCTATGAGTTGAATTTCATAGATCCGAGAGACATGGTTGATATCTGTAAGTAAAAATTGGTTCAATAAGATGTAAATAATTTTTGGTGAATAGTAACTATTTACTTTTATTTACCACGGTTAAAAATAAATAGGGTAATTAAAGGTTAAAATGATATTATTATTACCCTAACACATGTCCTAATTCTATTGGATATGTGTAATTCAGTAAAAAACAACCTTTGGAATAAAATATTATCCTTTAGGTCCACTTGGATTAGATTAGGACATTTATTATTATTTAATTCAAAGAAGAGTTAAAAGTGTTAAATTCAAAGTTTAATAACTAAAACATTTTTAATATAGGGTTACACATAAGATAAATTTGACTATAAGTATTCATTAAAAATATAAAAATATTTCCTACATAATGTAATTTTATTTATATTTTTTAGATATTAAATAATTAAATTTATTTACGACACAATGATGATGCAATAATTATCGTATTAATGAAATATTGAAATAATTGATATTATAAATATCCAAATAAATGTAATTTGAAACTTTTTATGAATTATACTAATTTTCTAGGTTAATATTACAAATTATGGTTGGTTAGATGAATTTTTTTCGAAGTAATAATGCTTTTATGAATTTAGAAAAAATAAAATACCCAATAGTGTCAACATTTACATAAAAGAGTTTTTAAAAAAAATATTATATTATTAATTGAAATTATATTCCTAAAAATCATACGTTCAGACAAAATACATATGTAATGATATTTTTATCATTAATTAACCACTTTGGGTTATATTGGAAGTATATAGTATGTTTAGTAACCATTTAATATAAAAATAAAAAGAGACATGGTAAATGTCAAACTATTTAAATAAGAGTTAAATTTAAAAGATAAGGTTAATATAGTGACCCAAACTGTCTAAAACCTTTTGGTTGAGTGTTTTTCGACCCATCCCCACATTATCCTTTAAATAATTCATTTTGGAGCAATTCTAAAAAGAAAATTATTTTATTATAAAATAATATTTCTAGCTTTTCCTAAGGTGCCCCTCACCCCTCTTATAAAAGGCAACTCCCCCATCTCTTTAATTCACACCTACAAATCCATTTGGCTCAGCACGCCTCTGCCCAAATACCCTCTAAACTGTCCTCCCTTCATCCTAGAGGCCTTACATTACTCAAAAAGCCAACCTATGGAGCCCTTTTGATCAAATCAAAAGGATGAATCCGAAGAAGAGTTAAATATTTCATCACCTCTTTCAAGTTCTTTTCTTCTTCCACTTCCTCTAGCTTTGTTGTTTCCATTATAAAATAATAACTAAAATATATTCTATATACTGTTATGTTATTATAAATATGTAACAACCATATTCATTATTTCATCCATCCTTGGAATGACACGTCACTATACATGCGTACGTACGACTTATCGTCTCCACTTCATGGTGTAATTGTTATTCAATACATTATTATTTGGATGAGTATAATAATTATGTTTAATTTATATAAACATGATAATGATTATGTATATATGATATAACATCCAATTATATATTATTTTAATATCAAAAGAATGATATTGTCGCTTGTGCGTACGTATGGATTACCGTCTCCACGAACGTGATGAGATTCATTTCCCATCGCATTCCATTCAAGAATAATTTTCATTTGATGATTAAAAATAATGTTTAAAGACTTAATATCATCCTTAATATGTATAGGATACATCCTATCTATAATAAACATTACTTATGTAACAAATCATATAAAGGAAAATGAATCAGTTAACACACGAAATGACGATATTACTAAAATATTATTAACAAAGAAATATAAGAAGATCATATATGATATCATATTAATGTATATAGTTATTTAATAATCTAATAAAAATTATTTCACCATTATACAGGAGGTTAACCTACCCTCGACCAAGTAAAAGTACGAGGTAAGGGTTAATTTCACAATCTCTTTATTATTTGAGGTTGTTTTTACGTAAGTATCTACTGGGACCTCTTTATCATCCACATCCTTGTTTTGTAAAAATGTATTTCAAAACATTTTTACTATTTACTATAAATTGGGTAAAATTAATTTATACCCTTATTTGAACTTATATATTTTGAAAGGAATCTTTCAGTCGTTTTCCAAACAAGGTACTTTACGACTCTTTCGAAAAAATTAAGGTAAGAATATTTTTTTGACTTATACAGGGGGTGAGGTTATTCTCCGCCGTTATAAAATCGTCAACGCTTCCCTTACAAGCTTATAAGAATATTTTCAAAATAAATGTTTTCTTTATAATTATGTGACTCTTAAATGATTTCAAAATATAATGAGATATTTCTCTAAAAAAGGTTTTGATTTCATCAATATCAACATCATTTGATGGATTTTATGTTTATTTGAAGTTGATTTATTATGATAAAAAACTATCATATTGTATTGATGTTTTTGTGACATGTTTGACTATAGATGTGATATTTTTATACCATTCATGGTTTATGGTTAAAGTATTGACAATTCATATGGTATTATTAATACAAATGTTTATGTTATATTTCAAACTTTTCATATGGGGAATGTATTGGACTTAGTAAGTGATGAGTGAAGCCCGCTATAGCTCCTCGATGCATCAGTAAGTCTTATGAGAAAACTAGACATGGAATTGGCCGAGGGATTTCCCAATTTTATATATGGTTTTTTTCCAAGGCATTAATCATTTTTATACGTCTTGGCCAAGGCCTTGAAAAATGCTCTAGAATGTCCGACATTATACATTCCCTCATTATGAAAATAACATTAATGGTTTATGTGGTCATTTGACTAGTTGAATACCCATGATTATGTTTTATTATGTCATTAATTACTCATCTCATATTCCTTCCATAAAATTATTAATGTTTATTATTGGTAAAGGCATGTGGTTTCAATTATTCACCATGCTTAATATTTATGGTATCTTCTGCTGTATTGCTTACCCTTATAAAGCGTTTGAGCTAACCCCTTTATTATGTTTAATTTTCCCAGGATATGAATAAGTTAGTTATGAGTGACTTTCAAGCATAATATAGGAGGCTTGGATTTTTCTAAGGGAATAATTTCATGTTATATTTATTTTCAAGTTGTAACCTTGAACTTATGTATGAATATTGTTTCCAATAATACTAAACTGATCAGTATTTTGAGACATGATTTCCCTGTGATCATGCCAATGTTATGTAATAATGGACTAACTATGGGTAACTAGGGTCGGGGCGTTACAATGATCAACTGACATACACTAGAAATGATCTCAAGTTAGGAGACCATTACACATGATCGTAGACAGGGACATCTAATGACACCTGAAAGATGTTGTGTTCCTATTGGAGCACTACTGGAAATCTTACCTTTCCCAACGCTTCTATACCAACGGTTCATAAAAACCGTTGGTATAGGTTCCCTTTCCCAACGGTTTGGCCAAACCGTTGGGAAATCCCACTTTGAGGCCACCTTTCCCAACGGTTTGGGCAAACCATTGGGAAAGCCCACATTGTGGGGACCTTTCCCAACGGTTTTCCAAAACCATTGGGAAAGGTCCCCCATGGATCAACCTTCACCCAGAATCAAATCCAGGCTCAAAATCTATTCCAATGGTTGTCATAACCGTTGGTATAGATCCATTGATTTTTTATCATTTCTTCTTACCCATAACATTATATAAATCAAAATTTAATATAATTATGAGAATACATATATATATTTATGTAATTATATAAACAAAAGCCATGTTAGGTTAGTGGTTAAGTCATTCAATAATAAACTAGGGGTGCTGGGATCAAATCCCAGCGAATGTTTTTTTTGAAATACATATACCAACGGTTCCACAACCGTTGGTAAAGAATTTCATATTAATTATACCAAAGCTTTCCAAAACCGTTGGGATAGGTCTATACCAACGGTTTTGGGAAAACCGTTGGTATAGACCTATCCCAACGGATTACTTGGCCACGGTTCTCCAAACCGTTGGTATAGGCTATACCAATGGTTTGGTGGCATATACCAACAGTTCCAAACTGTTGGTATATGTTAGTTTTCCAGTAGTGGCGGGTCGGTCCTCATTATTTCACTACTAGAGATCACCAAGTGTGAACATCAAAAGAATAGGTCTCAATACTTATTATCCCCCAGTACCTGATAGTCAATCATCTAATTTATCTGATCAGTAAGATGTATCTAGAACATAGAATATATATTTAATATTATTGTCGTAGTATGTAGAGGTTCTCATAATATCATAAGAATTGATATAACCTTTTGATACAATAATTAATCTTTGGACATTACTATTTCAATAATGGCCGCATAAAATTCAACACTATAATGGTAAGATGAAATAATGTATTGCTAACTATATACAATATATAGTAATAAAAATAACTGAATTTTTTGGAATATGGTAGCCACTATTTCAACACCGATGTGGTTATTTTGAAACACGAGTCAGTTCTTCTTCCAAAAATCATTGTAAAACAGGCTTAACTTCCATCCCAGAAACACTTAATTTAGTTGCTATTGAACATTTCCATGTTCAAATTTTTTCTTTTGAATCCATTTCTAATATATATTTTTATCAAGGAATGTATAAAATCAATCCATAAGAACTTTGATCATAGTATGATAATATAAATAGTATCCCATAGTTTTCTTTGAACAACTATCAAATAATATGTTTTAACAATTGGTGTAATGTTTATCAGATTCCAATAATCGTATGAATAATTTAAAACCCAAAATCTTCATAAAATATGTATTGTAACATTTTTTTGATCAATATGTCATACGGGTTCTTTATGAACTAATGATATGGAACTTGGATAAGTATGAATATAGTATTTTCCAGTGAATACCTAAAAATTAAATATGAATTTATACTATAACGTCATCGATCAAAACCTTTTCAGCATGATACAATTACTTCTATCATACACACCATCCCATTATTATGTTCTAGGAAGAATGAGTTGTGGGATTATTCTAAAAAATTTTAGATGATCGCTGAATTAATGGATGAAGTATTCACTACCCAAATATAATAAGTGATTCTTAATCCTTTTTCCCATATGATTTTATACTACATTATAAATGTATTTTAATTTTTGAAAGATTCATAATTTTTTCTCATTAGATACAAATAACCATACCAAAAAAATTCATGATGTAAACTAATGAATTACATAAAACCACCAATTAATTGAGTACTCAATGGTCCATATATATAACTATGTATTATATATAATAATCTACTACCCCTTTTACCTTTTCCAATAAAATTTTATTTTGTCATTTTCCATAATAATCATGATTCACAGTTATCAAACAATTCATAATTTAATAAATCTAATAATACTTCATATAGAGTCTTTGGATAATTTATTCATTTATATATATAAGGGAATAATGTCAAAGGTAGTTAGGATCATAATCAACCTTGATCTTCTTATTCCAAATTTTATAAAAAGGAATATCAATATTTAGAATGTATAAACTATTTAACATATTAATAATTCCATATAACCATTTATCTAGATATATAGAATGAAATTTTTTCATAATAATAAATTCAAATTTCATATTTTAAAAAAATAAATAATTTTTTTTATTATTATGGCAGGTACAAGATACTCGTTCTTTAATTCCAAAACTAATCCACTATGAAGAATTAGATCAAAATTATTGAATTCAAATGCAAAAAATATTACTCCATTTCCGATAGGCAGACCTGACTTAACATTATTAAATTACCACATATCTCTAAGTCATTTTTATTCGTATAAATGTGTTATGAGCACTTGATATCAAATACCCATGATTCAGAGTTGGAGAAATGAATTTTTATAACATTCACTTTTAAATTCTTAGAACGCTTCTCTTTGAGAACACTTCTCAATGTTAGATATGAATCTTGAATTATTTTATTATCCAACCCTATAAGAGATAATATATATATATATATAATCATGTTGTATGGTATTATCTATAATAAATACATATCCATTGGTGAGTATCTTGTTTTATATCATTTAATCAAGTATTCCCATTAAAAAATCTAGCTCGTACATCATATCAATTTTTTTGTCCAAGTTTAATATTTCCAAATATAATGATTCCTCATTTGAATCCTTATCACAACATTGATGTTTGGGGAGTCATCTCAATCATATCATATGTATGATTCATGGATAGTTTAGTGTAAAAATCATTACATAAATCTATCATGTGAACATAAATTTATCTCTATTCTTCTGGTACCCAAACTCTAAGGGTTTTCTGGATTTCTTTAACCTAAATCTGAAAAAAATAGTTGGGTACATAACACTGAGGTTAATCTATTACTGTAATTCATCACATAAGATAATACATTGGCACCCTAGTTTGGGAAAACATACCATTTTGTATAATAAATGTCTTGACATGTGTTTTCATTGGAAGTAATATCGAACTAAGTATTTATTGGGATTTTATATTAAAATCTTCATCAACATAATATATCTCACAAGTATATTAGAAGTATTAATTTTTTAGGTCATGTAATCTTTATAATATAATATTTTATTCCTTTATGTATACATGTTCATAGAAATTTTGTTTTTCAATCCCTATAATAACTAATGAAGATACCATTCTCATATATTTAATACTGTAATTCAATGTTTATAATCCCACCATATTGTAAATTTATGAGCAATTTTCATGTTTTTATGTTTGTGTGGTATTTTGAGCATAAATGTATAAAATACTCTATTCTAGAATTTTAACTATATTCAAACACATCAATATTTCGATCATATATTTTTTATATTGATCCAAATCGAGTGATTATTTTTTGGGATACCCATGTTCATTAGATACATATTTTTCAACTGGTCCAAGTTTTGATTCGGACATCTAGAGTCTCAAACAAATTAGACTTTGTGGAATGTTGTTATGTCCCTCAGAGTGGACTCCGTATCTGTAATTGTAGAATAAATCCTTTTTAATGTTTTCAAATTCATTTATTACCGATGGATATAAAATAGTATGTATTTAGGTGCATCGTTGATGAGTTCCTGGTCAAAATTCTCTCATTAAGGCATTCGATCAATGGTTCAAACATCTGTAATATAAAAGGTATAATCTAGAGGAAACATTTTCATTCAGTAATTAATTAATAACACCAAAAACACTTGTCCAACATATCTAAATTTTTTTGGTGGGAAGCTAAATAAATTAGGGAAAAACTTTTATTAAGTATGGAATGTGTTAATAGAATGATTTCAAGGCCATAATGGCATTGGAATGTGAAGATGTGGAATATAATAATGCACATGAATAAAATTTGAAATGACCCAAGGTTTAATAAATGAAATTCCCTTATTATAAGCATGCCTTAGAGTATAATCAAATTAGAAAACACAATGCCACATAATTATTAAATTAACCTCTATGTGACTATTATAAATAAATCTGCCACTTTTTTTTTGTTTTTAATTTTAAAAATCTCACATATACGGTTGTGATCAGTAAGATGTTTGGAGTCTAATATGAAACACATAATTTTTGGTGAATAGTTACCTACCCTTATTAATAGTAAGCTACCCTTATGAATATTAATATGACCCTTATGAATAGTTAATCATACAAAAGAATAGTAACCTTACCCAAGAATGATTAAATAAAACATAGGCATCCTATAAGTGACAGTTTGACCATGGTAAAAGAGTTTTTATTTTTGTGATTCAAAAACAATTAATTATATTTAATTAATTAATTTAAATGAAAGTGTATTTTTCTAAAAAATCTTAATCATTTAAAAATTCTATTTCTTCTAGTTTAAAGATAATTTTATAGTACCTTATGTAATTTTTGAATGCATTCTGAAATTAGTTTTAATTTTAAAATATGTGTTTTCCAAGTAAATTATTATTTTAATTAAAAATTAAATTAATGATATTTATAAAATTATTTTTGAAAAATGGAGATGTTTTTTTATTCCACACATCAATAAATGGTTAGGGGTATTTGTTTTGGATTTTTTGGAAATACTTGAATTTTTGGTGAATAATAAAATGCATTAATTTACAGTATAAATACATTATAATTTAAATCCAGTATTACTGACATGACAAGTGATGTAAGCACCAAAATATCAAAATAAAATTCCCTCATTTCTATATTATGTCATGGAATCATCACTATTTCATATCGTTGTGGAAGTTAATAAACTAATAACTATAATATTAAGAAAACCCCTCTCCCCTCCACTATAAATACCACTCTTCACACCCTCATTTCCTCACAACTATTAAACAATATTCCTTTTTTAAAATCATCCCAAAAACTTCCCTATACTCTAACACACATACTATAGATTCTGGTCTCATCAAAATTCCAATCCTAGGTTCCTTAAGGAGGATCTCAAGAGGAGGATTAAAGAGGTAATTCGCCCCCTCTCTCTCTTTCCCTTTAATTTCTTTTCAATTTCATGTTCTTTTCTTAATATATCTCCACCGATCCTCATCAAAATGGTAGGTTAACTCCATTATAATTCATATACTAAAATTTTATGATACTAATGGGATTATATATCCTCATGTCCGCTTATCCCATTCTTTATATTTTAGAAAAGAAAATTTAGTTCGTGAGGTATTAATTTATCACCTTAAGGAATGGCATATCTTCTATTCCCTTTCCCACCTCCAGATCTCATCATGAAACCATTTTTATGTTAGAAACAGATTATGTTATACGCATTATAATATTTTTAATGTTCTGGATTTAACTCATTTATATATTACTAATTTATTAAAGAAAACAAGTTCGTTGTGGTCAAAAAACCACCCAAATTAACCCAAATGATAATCATTTAATTATTATCTAAGGATTATTCCATATGTTATATAATATACTTCATTATATTATCATTTAAAATAATTTAATATCATTAATAACATGAAATATCAGTTCTGGATGTTTATCCATGTTCTACATGAACGTTCATTTATGAATACACGTGAACCACTCAAGAAAACATTAAAAACAAACATTCCTGAACAATGTATTTAAACTACATAACAAATCCCAAGTCCCATAAAATAACTTAATGATGCCAAAATGAACCATATTCTCATAGAAATTTTTCTTGAATTGTTAATTAATGAATCTAATTTGGTTATGCAGGACATTAATGTGAAGAAAGTGTTCAGATACATGGTAAGGGGAAATTCTCAAACCCAATATTCCTTCTTTGGGTTCTTCCACTTTAACACCATTTTTGGTATAATAACTCCTTAAAAATAATTTTTTCATGATTACATCACATTTTTTAGGATATACATGTTTTCCATTATATTTTATGTCAAACAAATGTTTTCCAAATGAACTCTTCTTTCAAAAACACACCTTTAACTTCTCACTCAAGGTTGATGGTTCTTGTATCAAGTCTGTTGTTCCATCATTATTTTGGGAACCCAAAGTTTATGAATGTGTACTTATGATATGAATACCATTCCATTCCATTGGTTATTTAAGTTCATTTTTGATATTTGATTTATGTGTCATGAATGATAATTAGAATGTAATTATTTGACAGGTGTGCCCATAATTATACATCGCTCTAATGCATTGTGTAATGTGATGAATCTCATGATTTAAAGTGAAATGACGAGTTAACATGATTCTATAATTTTTCACAACAATTTGTGGTAGAAGACCACTTAGACATGATTTTTCATTTTTATATATTTCTTCATTTAAAGTTTTTTATTCATGTTACCTCTCATGATTTTCATGATGATGTTATGATTTTGCTCATCCCATGCTATATTGTTATTATCTTTCGTCTTATAAGGATTTTATATCACCCCTTTTTTATGTATATAAACAGTTTACTACATGTACTAAGGAGTGGTCAAGTTCCATTAAGAAGCTATTGAATAATCAATTAAATAAATTTTTATTCTTGATGTTGTAAATGTTATGTTTGGTCCTAGTTCTCCCAAGAAAATAAACCTCTAGATCCTCGAGGTGTAATAATATTATTATTTTTAGGTTTATAATGATGTAATAGTAATGTAGGAAAAGTTAGTGTCTCTATAGAATTAATTTATCAATATAAATTGGTCATAAAACCTACATCCTCTGTAAAATAAATCTAATATTTTGAGTGTTAACGTATGAGACCATATGACACAAATGTCATGAAGACACTAATTGAAAATTATTCCATTTAATGTTACCTCAACATGTTGACATTTTTTGGATACTTATGGATCAAATTACATCACCCCCTCTACCTATAAATATGTATCCCTTCTTCATTTCAAAGCGTAAAAACATTGGGGTAGCCTTTGTTGGTCATTTAAATATATTTGTAGTATTTTTAAAATTTTTTATATTATTTTACTTTTAATATATTATTCTTCTTCATACCTCACTTCTTAAATTTATTTTATTTTATGTTTCTCAAATTGTGTCCCTATATCACCTCCATTAAAAATAGAGAACTAAATCACACTGTTGTATGAGGGGGGGGGGGGGAAGTGGTGGTATTTGAATTTATTGTGATTTAATGATTTATCATGTTTTATTCTAAGTATTTAGTAGTGGTTAAAATCATTTTGGTGAGTGGTCTCTCCACTTTCTCTATTATTTTTTTCTTCCACCTCATTTAATCATTTTTCTTCTTATCGATATCTAAGTCATTCAAGCGGTGCATTTTGACATAGGCATTGACGTGGAAGAGTTTACTCCTTAATTTATAGCTATCAGTGTAGGATAATACCATTAAAATGAGAGGGTATGGAATAAAAGGTTTGGATCTATACATTAAATAAAATAATGAGAAATATATTTTCAATAAAAAGGATAACTTGACCAGGAAACCTCGAGAACAATTGTTTTCTTCTACTTCCTTCTTTAGGTAATTTTTTATTTTATTTTTTTTAATTTTAAAATCATGTATAATATATTATATTTATTTTAATAATCAAAATTCCCCCATTTATATTACCATATAGGTTATTTTTATATAAGTTAGTTTATAATAGTGATAATAGAAAAAATATGTGTGCTATGAGCGGCCTCCTCAAGAGATAAACCCTTGTGTGCACACTATATTTTATATTTTCACACCTAAACCATTAATATTATTTTATTATTTCTTGGATTGGTTACTCTTGTTGAGGTTCAGGTTGAGGGTAGGTTTAAGTTTTTTGATGTTTGTTAATTTTGGAGGGTTTCGGGCCGGTGCACGAGAACTGTATGGTTAACAGTACCCATGCAGTTAACCGAGGTGACCGTGTAGTTTCCCAATATTTAAAATAAATAAAATATTATGAATATTAAATAGGGTAAATTTATTATCCATAATATTAATATTGTTATTTTTGTAGACAATAATAATAATATTATTAAAAAATTTATTAATTTTTTTTATTATTTAAAAATGAAATTAACAAATATTATTATAATCATTTTTATTATTTTTAGTATTATTATTATTGTTATTATTATTATTTGTTATATTATTATTATTATTATTATTATTATTTGATTTAGTTTTTTTAATTGAGGGAAACTCTAAACCCACCCCTTACCTCTTCCATATTTGGCACACCACCCCCTGCTCTCGTCCCTCTCTATCAAGCCTTCCCCCACCCTTTCTCCATCCGACCTTGCTCTGGTTTCACCTTCCTCCACCAGTGGTGTCCCCCCTTCTATGTGGACCTCGCCATCACGATTCCCTACCTCCTCTGGACGACTTCACCAACTCACCACCCCATACCTCCCGCGGACGCTCCCTCCTGCCGGCATCCATCCTATAAAACCTATTACCTACTCGCATAAGGTCTGGTGCAACCTGTTCTACCCAAACACAATCCGTCCTGTGGCCCCCTTTCTCTAGTGTGACCCCCCTTCTTCCGGCGGCCTCCCCTTCTCCAATGACAGATCCTCCCTTGCACAACCAACACTACTTCTGGTGAGTTTTCATACAATATTTGGTGGTTTTATTCCAATGGATTAACCCTAGGGTTTAATGTATGGTGTTTTCTTGATTTTTCTCATTTTCTAGGGTGTGCGAAGGGTTATTAAGGCTCTGTTATCCCTTATTTTGAAGTGTCATCACATTCACATGCCATCAATTCATGTGTTTCCCTTTATCTTCTTTTCCGACACAAACCATTAAAGTTTTTATTCTTTCATGTAATTTTTAAATATTCTACACACCTTAATAATGACCTTAATTGTCATATATTGGCATTTTGGTGATAGTAGAATCTGATAAAAATTTCAATTGAAATATTTTCTTATTTATTCATATGTATATATATGCAATATGTGTTGGAAAAAAATGAAAATATAATTTGATAAAAAAATTAGGTTTTTTATATGATGTTTTCCCTTGGAAAAATTTCAGTAAAACTAGTTGAATTATGGGTTTTGATTCATGTGTGTGAATAAATGACTTCTTCAGTAATGAAACCCATTTATGGCTTGTTAGTATGTGTCATTTCATTAATAATTGGTTTTTTGGAATTTACTTTTACATTTGTAGTGTGACATTGGATGTGGGCACACCCATGTGTTCTTGGGAAGTACACCTGGGTGTATACACAAATAAATAAAGTTTGACCTAACTTTAAATCAAATATTTCAAATTCCTCACCCCTCTTATATTTCTAACCCTTCCAAACACAAAAGTTTCTTTTTTTAAAATGGCACAAAGTTGGTTTTGAATTTCATTTTTGAATTTTTGATCTATTTGATGATTTAGAAAAGATGGTCGGATTTTAAATGTTGGGGATGCACGAAAATAATTTTGAACACATATTGCATTTTTGTCTTAGTTTTGAAATACTGATGGAATTTTTTCTGGAAAGGTACATTAGTTTATAAAAAATATCATTTCATTTGTTTTGGAATAATTTTATTTTATGGTATTATGATTTTTATGGATTCTTGTTTTTTTAATTAAGGTGTGTTTGTCTTTGCATTGTGGTTTTTAGTCATCGGGCCTAAGGAGACTCACCTGTGTATACATAAGTAAGTATATATATATATATATATTCCACCGTTATGTGTATATTTATTCATGTTAGGGAATATACATGTATAGGGATAGGTGTGACTATGTATATTTATGGAAATGCATACATAAGTGAGTGGAGACTGGTATATTCAAATTAGAATATATTTAAGGATCCCCATGCACACATTCATGGCCATACAGGTGTGTTCATAGGGGTTATGTGTCCTTATCAGTATGTGGAGATACACATGATTAGTGGGGGAGTATAAAATCTAAGTTAGAAATCTCTAAGGGATGAATGTTCGGTTTGATTCCACCCTAAGGTTGGATATCTATGCATTAAACTTTAAATTTCATAGTAATTAATTCCATTCATTTCTCATCTAGTTTTTATATTTTTTATTGATATAGAATTGTTAATAAAATTGTCTGTCTTGAATCGGAGTGGTTTCTCTCTTGTAATGTGTTGCAATAAATCACTTGATTGAATTTTTTACATCATGGTCATGATGAAATTCCCCTTTGTCCTTTTTAAATGTGCATTAGATTTAAAATTCTAGATTAGTTTTCTTAAATATGTTTCAAAGTGTGTTTCTGGTTTTCAAAGTGGCGCGTGTGCGGTTATTTAAGAAATGGTATTGCATGTGATGGTTGTGTGAGGCCTGGTTGGCACATTAAATAAAATGGTTTCATCGGAAAACACTCCTTGGAATGGGTCCTTTCCTTGTTGGTTGAATAAATATGAGAGTTTCCCTGGTTTGGGGCTTCCCTTGTGTAATGAAGGTTTAAGGGTGCAGAACATGTTCCTTGGGGTGCCATGAGGGGTGACCTTGTTGAATGTGTTGATTGTGTGTGATGAATGTGATTGTGACTGGATACATATTTGAAATTATTGGATCACACCCTTTTTAGTCCAAACATGGCAACCAAGCATAGTGATAAAATTCTTAATGAATTAATACTAAACAATTATATGTTATTTCACTAGCTAGTGGACCATAGTATGGGTTATTTTTTGATTATTTCTATGGGACTTAGCCCTTCTGTCAGGCCAGGTAAGGAAATGATCGGGCGTTTGGGCATCATGATGTCATCTGGTAGGGAATGCCTTCATGATGAGTCACATGTATAGAATGTTCTAGTTTATTCTAGATCTATAAGGTTCTCCCAGGTTTTCTGGTACTCAATTTTCTACGATAGATGATTGAGATGCATGTGCTGGTTGGTTACTCTTGTGTGGTGTTTTTTCATTTCTTGTATTGTATGTTAGTTGATCTTTATTCCATGGATAATGTATCTTATTTCTAAAAGTGATTAAATGGTTTCATGTGTTTTTGTAAAAAGTTTTTGAAATGTTTTTACACTTCATTTATTCCTTTTTATTGTAAAAATTTCTTTTTTTAAAATACCAATTCCTACTTTTTAAAAAAGGAATTTGGGTTTTAATTGAAAAGGGGAAATTGAACAGGATTTTTTTATGAAGAAAATGTTAGAAAACCAAGTTTCATTTATTATATTTCAAAATTGAAATTGAAGGATCTTTTATTTAAAGTAAATTCATATGGGAGTATATTTTTGGGAACACCTACTAAGTTTTAATACTCATAATGATATTTTATTTTTCTTTAACATCTGGTGATGCTTTTTCCTCAGATTTGATCGTCATAGTGCAACATTGGTTTGAGGTCAGTGGTGAAATGTAGGATCACATAGAGTTATGTACGGTTTAATTTCCTCATTCTAGCTAGTTTTCTTTTTCATTTTCTATTATTTATTTATTTATATTTCATTCATTTGGTTTCCAAACCATTCCAACCTATTTAATTTTGATTCCTGACACTTGTTTCTAGCCCTTGGAGATTGGGAATGCCCATCGAGCTGTGTTGTGGATAGACTCAGGTGAGCAGCATAGGTTCAACCTAGGGTGTTTCATGAAAAAATGGGATCATAGGTGTCCCTTATTGTTTGGGGTGTCTGGTAATTAGATATTAGGACCGTTGAGAGTCAGGATGTAGGGATGGGAAGAGTGTCATGAACCCTTACTTGTTTCTAACCTCGAGTTGCTAGGGGTTGTCTGAAAATTGAGTATATTTTCTTTATTTTGGATTGAGGGATGGAAAAGGAGGCGATACAGGGTCATGTTGTGATCCAACATGGAGTAGTGATCCATGTGGAGTCCAAGTGCATGGTTCAAGTCACACTTTCTATTGTGACCTTCTTGGGGCATGGCCCACTACCATGTCATTGAGTTAGGCATAAAATCTAGTCCTTCCTTCTAATAGATTGGTGTAAATTGTGATTTATCTTGGTTTTAGTGGGTGTAAGTTAACTTTTGAAGATGAAAAGCGTTTTAAAATATAAATTATTCTTCTTAATGGATTTAAATTGGTAAAGTAAGTTTTAAAATTTAATTTTTTATGGTTAGAATGATTGGTTATTGTTTGGAATTGATAAGAAAATGGATTGGTGTTACCATTTGTGCTCTTTATGAATGTTTTCAGATGTGCGGGTAGTATGGAATTTACATATAGGAATGTGAGGATATAAATGTATGGACACACATGTGATGGTTCATAGGAATCCATGGGAGAGTTTTTGAAATTTAAAGGTTTGGGAAAATTGGTTTCTCTTTGAGTAGTGGTTTTTTTTTGAGAAATGGTTTATATTTTGGAAAATATCCTTCAAATAAGGTGATTTTTAAAATGGAAATTACTTTTTAAATTCAAATTTTGATTAAAAAGGGGGGTTTTGTAATTTGGAAAAGTGTCTTTAGAATAAGGTGGTTTTTTAATTTAAATTAAAATGGAAGATTTTGAAAAAAATTGGTTGAGTTTGTATTTGTTGGGTTTTTGAGCCGGTCATTTTGGATCAAGACGTTACTTTAAATTTCACTAACTTGATTTTGGTTTTTTGTTCTTGTTTTCTATTTTGTTTAAAAAAATATTGCCTAGAAATGTTTCCATGATTTATAAAGCGTCACACCCAGTTTTTCGTTCTTCTCAAATTTTGTATATTCTTTGTGATGGTCGAGGTCTGTTAGATATGGTGGTGTGGCTTGAAGAGGTCAAGCGTATAGCGACCCAAACTTTTATTAAATTACTATTAAATCATTTTAAAGATAAAAAAACATAATATTATTACACATATATGGTCCAACAGTTTAGTGTCTTGGTCAAACTAGGACAATACATAACAATTACAACATCAAACATAAACTTTTTTGGTTCATTTCTTCTTCTCTAGCTTCTTATTGGATTTTGACCTCTCCTTAGTACATGTAGCCACCTGAAGATATACATCAAAATTGGTGATCTAGAATCCCAGTAAGAGGATAGAAAAGAATAATATATCATGGGGTTATCAAATTCATAACATAGACAAATAATCATGAACATGAGAGGAAGAATTAATAAGAGACTTGAAGTGTGACAATGCATCAAAATGAAACATCATGTATTAGTGGTTATCTACCACACATGCTTGTGAACAAAGATAGAATCTTGTTCAAACATCATTTCAAATTTACTCATGAGATTAATCACTTTACCCAATGCATTGGAGCGCCGTATAATACAGGTGCACCCATCACATTTAAACATTCATATTGCGCTATATAATTCTGGGCGCACCAATCACATCAGAACATTATCATTTATCATGGATGACACAATGAACATATAACATAAATGAACATAAAAAAACCATGAAAAATAATGGGTTTCATCTCATAAGAACACATTCATAAACATTGGGTTCCTAAAATAATGAGGGAATAACATACATGTTACAAGAACCGTCAATCTTGAATGAGAAGTAAAAGGTGTGTTCTTTAAAGAATAGTTATTTTGGAAAGCATTTGGTTTTTAATAAATACCAGTTACAAAAATGTATATCCTAGAAAAATAAAGACAATGACGAACAAATTATTTTTATGGAGTAACCATATCAAAAAGGAGTGAAAGAGGGAGAACCCGAAGGATGAAAGTTGGGTTCGAGAATTTCCCCTTACCTTGTATCTAAATGCTTCATTCTCCTTAATGTCTTGTATAATGACATTATATTCATTAATTAGAAATTAAATAACATTTTATAACTCTATAGGGGTCATTTTGGTTTCATTATGTTATTTTATGGGCCTTTTGATGAGTTATAGAGTTTAAAAACATTGTTCGGGAATGTTCATTTTTATGGGTTTCTTGAGAGTTTCACATGTATTGATGAATTGAAGTTTGTGTAGAACATAGGTAAACATACAGAACATAAATTAATTTTTATAAATTATATTCCAGAATTTATAATTATTTTAATATTAATTTCATTGTATATGATGTGGATGAATTATTAGATATGAATTTAATGATGATCATTTGGTTCAATTTGGGCGGTTTTTCGACCACAACGAACTTGTTTTGTTTACTCATCTAGTAATGTGTACATAATTTAGTTATAGAACATAAAATAGGACATAATACATATATAATATTATGTTTCAACCATAAAAATGGTTTCATGACCCTATCTGTAGGTATAAATGGAAAATGAAAAACATATCGTTCTTGAAGGTGATAGATTAACACCTTACGAAGATCGTTTTCTTTTATAAAATAAAAGGAAGAGTAAAAGGGGGTTGGATTGTATAATTTCCCATCAGTATCATAAAATTATAGTATATGTATGATACTAGATTCACCATTCCATTTGGACAAAGATAGGTTGGGAGAGAATAAGAAAAGTAATTGAAATTGAAAGGGAATTAAAGGATAGAAGAAGAGAAATTACCTCTTGAATCCTCCTCTTGAGATCCTCTTTATGGGGACTAAGCTTGGTCTTTTGATGAGACCAGAAGCTCTTGGACATGGGGGAGGGGCTAGGGAAGATTATTGGTCAGAGTTTAGGTAATTATTGAAGCTTTATAGGTGGTGTTTTTCAAGGGGATGGGGAGGGGTTATTTATACATGAGGAGGGAGGTGTTTTTAGTATAAAATATTAAATAAAATAATATATAAAAATTTAGACTTGTAATAGTAGTTTTTTGAAATCCAAAATCATATATTAATATAATATAATGAGTTTTAGTCTTTAAATAATATTTATAATTCGAATCTATTAATTTATTAAAAGAAAAGTTAAAGAAAGAGGAAAAGACACTTTAAGAAATCACCTTTTCACTTTAGGCTTTGGAAAGTTCTTTTTTTGGTTTAAGAATTGAGTTTATTGTATTTTAAAGAACCATTTATGAAATTTAATATAATTTGTCTGAGCCTAATGTTATTGAATGTTTATTTTATTATTACATCATTAAATATGCAATTTAGGATACACCGGTTATGCGAAAAACTGTATTTTTTACTATTCACCTGAAAATTGAAGTATTTCAGAAAAATCCGAAAATTTCACCCTAACCATTTTTCTACTTGTAGAATAAAAAAATTAATTCATTTTTTCAAAAATGATTTTCTAAATATGATTAATTTAATACTTAATTAAAATCACAATTTACTTCAAAAATACAGTTTTTAAAATTAAAATTTATTTTATAATGCTTTTAAAAATTCCACAGGGTCTTATAAAATTATCTAAAAAATAAAAGACATAGATTTGATTATTTATGAACAAATTTTAAGAAAATAAATTTTCTTTTAAATTAATTAATTAATTATTTATTTATAACTTACAAAAATACCAAAACGTTTACTATGGTCAAATTGTCACTTTCTAAGATGCCTAAATTTTATTTAATTATTAATGGGTGAGGTTACTCTTATTTGGAAGATTTGATATTCATAAGGGTCGTACTACTATTCATAAGGGTATGTTACTATTTATAGAGGTAGGTTACTATTCACCCAAAAATAAGTTTTTCTTATTGGACTGAAAAAATCATCTTGAACACAACTTTGTATGTCAGATTTTCAAAATTACAAACACAAAAGTGACAAACTTATGTTTAAAGGTCACTTAGCCCTTATTAGTTCATTATGTTGTGTTTTTATGTGATTTTATGACATATTTTTATGAAGGTAATTTCCATTTAAATACTTAGTGTCGTTACATTCTTCCCCCCTTATGAAATTTCACCCACGAAATTTCACTTTACACAAACAGGTGAGGGTACTTCCCCTTCATCGCCTCCTCTGGTTCCAAAGTAGATTCTTCAAACTCATGGTTCCTCCACAACACATTGACAAGGTGGGTTGTCTTGTTGCATAGAACCTTATCTCTCCGGTCCAGAATCTCTACTGGATGCTCCACATAAGAGAGATCATCTTCCAGTTGTACCACCTCTGAGTTTAGTACATTGGATGGATCAGGTATGTACTTCCTCAGGAGTGATACATGAAAAACATCATGAACTTGAGCCATATTTGGTGGAAGTGAAATCCGATAGGTCAGGACTCCTATACGGTCAAGGATATCAAAGGGGACAATGTACGTTGGGCTTAACTTTCCTTTCTTCCCAAATCACATGACTCTCTTCCATGGTGATATTCGAAAGAAGACTTTATCTACAACGTCAAACTCCAAATCCCTTCGATGGTTGTCATCATTGATCTTTTGCCGACTTTGAGCAGCTTTGATATGTTTTTGGATGACTTGAACCTTCTCTGTCATCTCTTCCAGAAGATCCAGTCCAAGTAGCTTTCTTTCTCCATGTTCATCCCAACAGGATGGAGTTCTACCTCACTTTCTATACAGAGCTTCATATGGAGCCATCTGAATACTCGAATGGAACCTATTGTTGTATGAGATCTCAACCAATGGGAGATGCTGATCCCATCCACCTTTGAATTATAGTGATCAGGCTCTTAGCATATCTTCAAGCATCTGAATAGTCCTTTCAAATTTTCCATCTGTTTGGGGGTGATAGGCCGTGCTGAAATTTAATTCAGTACTCAAAGCTTGTTTAAGGCTCCTCTAGAATTTAGATGTGAACCTTGGATCACGGTCAGAGAGAATTGAGAGTGGAACACCGTGCAGTCTCACCACTTCATTCACATATATCTTTGCAAGTTCTTTAAGATATATATCTTCTCGAATAGTAACAAAATGGGCAGTCTAGGTGAGTCGATCAACCACAACCCATATCTCATTATTTCCCTTTGACGTCATTGGGATACCCCTGACAAAGTCCATAGTAACATTTTACCATTTCCACATGTGTATAGGCAATGGATGCATCAAACCTTTGGACTTTTATCGCTCAGCTTTAACTTAATGACATACCAAGCACCTTGATATATATTCCGCAATCTCCTTCTTCATTTTATCCCCCCAAAAATGTTCTCGAAGATCATGGTACATCTTGGTACTCCCAGTATGGATAGAGAATATTGAGCTATGTGCATTGTCCAATAGCTCCTTCTTTATCCCAGGTGATAAAGGCAAACAAATCCATGTTCCAAACCGAATCACATCATCATCATCAATATGGAACTCTTGCAGATTCCCTTCCATTACTACATTCACCCTCTTTTGTATCTCCACATCAACCCTTTTTTCTTCCTTAATCTTCTCTTGGATGCATGGTTTCACAATCATTTGGGAAAGGTAGGATGTATCCCCTAACCTTATGATTTACAAATCCATTCTTTTCATATCCAAGAAGATAGGGTCTTTCTCAATCCGCATCATGGATAGAGTAGCAGGTTCTTTTTTTCTTAGTGCATTAGCTACCTTGTTCTCCTTTCCTGGATGATAGTGAATAAAGAAATCATAATTTTTGATTGGCTCTAACCATATCCTTTGACACATGTTGAGCTCCTTTTGTGTGAATATATAATTTGGGCTCTTGTGGTAGGTTTATATGTCACACTTCTCACCATAAAGGTAGTGCCACCAGACTTTCAAGGAAAAAATAAAATCTTCTAGCTCTAGATCATGCGTCGAATAGTTTTTCTCATGGATATTTAAATGTCGTGAGGCGTAGGCTATCACATTATCATTTTTCATGAGTACACAACCCAAGACTTTCTTTGAAGCATCACTGTATATCACAAAACTTTCTCCACTTTTTGGTAGTGTGAGTACAAGTGCAATGATCAGACTTTTCTTTAGCTCGTTCACACTTACCTCACATTCTTCCGCCCAAACATAATTTACCCCTTTCCTTGTTTACATAGTTAGCGGTCTTGACAATCGTGAGAAATTTCTCACAAAACATCAGTAGTACCCAGCTAATCCAAGAAAACTACAGATTTCTGTGACACTAGAGGGCCTGAGTCATTCCTCAATAGCCTTTGTTTTTGAAGGATCCAAAAAAATTCCCTCACTTGTGATCACATGTCCCAATAACATGACTTGTTTTATCCAAAAGTAACACTTGCTGAACTTGGCGTACAACTTCTCATTTCTCAATGTCACCAACACAAGTATTAGATGTTCTTCATGTTCCTCTTTTATCTTGGAGTATATGAGAATATCATCGATAAAAACTACCACAAATTTGTCAAGGTAATGTCTAAAGATTTTATTCATCAAATCCATTAATATTGCAGGGGAATTAGTAAGTTCTAAGGGCCTCACTAGAAACACATAGTGCCCATAACTTGTACGGAAGGCAGTCTTATGAATATCCTCTTTCTTCACCTTTAGCTGATGATATCCAGAACAAAGATCCACATTTGAGAAGTATTTAGCTCCCCTTAACTGATCGAACAAGTCATCAATCCTTGGAAGAGGATACTTGATCTTTATGGCGATCTTGTTAAGTTCCCGATAGTCGATACAGAGCCTCATTGTTCCATCCCTCTTCTTCACAAAGGGCACCTACACACCCCAATTGATGCACTATTGAATATGAACCCTTTGTCCAGATGCTCTTGCAGCTGCTTCTTTAACTCCTCCAGTTTGATAGGAGACATCCTATAGGGACACTTTTATATAGGAGTATCTCCGGGTATGAGTTCTATTGAGAACTCTACCTCACGATCCGAGGGAATTCAAGGTAACTCTTTTGAAAATACATCACTGTATTCCCTTACAATGGGAATTTCAGCAAGGTTGGCACCTTCCTTTGACTCAACCACTTGGGAGAGGTATGATTCTTCATAGGGAATCAACACCCACAACATGGAAGGATTTTTCAAAGGAGATTCTTGATCTTCCATGCATTTGTAGAGGAGCATGGGATTGGTTTGGAATATGAAAAGATATTTATTTTTCTCAACATTTGATATGTGCTCTATATAACGAGAGCCAATCCATTCCCATTATAGCATTGAATTCTACCAAGGGAAGTATTATAAGATTCGATGGAAGAATCTTACCACATAAGCCAATATGACAAGAGTCAAACACTTGGGTTGCAATGATTGCACCACTTGGTGTTTTTACAAATATCTCTACTTTAAGGTTTCAGGGCTTCGATTATATAGTTCTAGAAAAATTTCATGATATAAAGGAATTCGTAGAACCAGAATCAAATAAAACTTTGTCCATTATTGAGTGAATAGAAAGTGTACCTTGTACGACTTCATTATCTTGCTCCACTTCTGTAGTAGTGATGGTATAAGCCTTCCCTTGTTCCTTTGGATTTGGTGGCTACTAACATTGATTACCCTCGATAACTCGAGGTTTAGTGCACTGGCTTGCATAGTGCCCTAGCTCCATACAGTTGTAGCATTGAAAAATGAATGGTTCTCTCCTTTCTTCTGCCACATTATCCTTAATTTTTATGTCTTTCCGACACTCTTGAGAATTGTTTCCTTCTTTCCCACACTTGAAACATTTCCCTGCACCTTTAAGGTAGTTCCCATGGTTCAACTTCTCACAGTTTTGTCATGTGAGTCATTGATTTTTCTTCCCACCTTTGTCATTAGATCCACCAGCTTGAAACTCCATCTTTCGTTTATTATCACCAAAGCCATGGGACCATTCTAAAAACTCCAACTCCACTTTGAGGGCACACCATACAACTTCTTCATAACTCCCAAAGTCTCAAATTGAAAGATCCTTTAGAAGGTGTGGTTTTAATCCACTAAAGAATCTATCAATTTCTCTATCATTGTTGATAACAAAACCCGAAGCATACCTTGATAGCCTTGTGAAATTTTCTTCATAGGTTGTGACAGATTATCCTTTTTTTCTTGAGCTCTATGAATTCTCTCTCCATCTTCGTACGAAGAGTTTGTGGGAAATACTTATTAAAAAACACGATCTTAAAGTATTCCCATTCCATATCTTCAATTTCCTCCCTTGGCGTGGTGTTCTTAATCAAAGCCCACCATTGATTGGCCTCTCCATCTAGAAAATAAATGGCTAGATTCACCTTCTCTATCTCAAAACAATGAAGAACAGAAAATATATTCTTCATGGAGTTGACCCACTGTTCTGTAGCTATTGGATTTGAAGATCCACTAAACTTCAGTGGTCATTGACACATAAAACATTCGATAGCTAGTTTCTCTCTCTTTGGTGATGGAGGAAGTTCCCCATTATTATGGTTATTGTTCATAACCTGAGATAATTGGGTAAGAATATCCATGAAGTTTTGAACTCCACCTCCCAAATTATTGAGGATGTTGTTCGGGAAATCGTTGCATTGCCCTCGCATGAGTGTTGGCATGGCTTCTCCTGGTTCCCTCCATTTTCTAAAATAGAAAAGGTTAGAACAAAACATAAGTCAACAAGTCATGAATAAATTATTCATTTAAACAAAAAAAAACATATGGTATCTCTATTTAATGATTTATGTGTGTATATTTGTACTTATACTCATGCTAGAGGTTTTCTCTGGGGTTCACTAATCCTAATTCCCAAATTAACTAAACCTTTCCTCTGATGCCATCTATAGTGACCAAAACTTTTCTTACAATACTGTTACATCATTTTAAAGATAAACCACATAATAGTATTACGCAAAGAGGATCCAATGGTTTAGTGTCTTGGGAAAACTAGGACAATACATAACAATTACAACATTGAGCATAAACTTTTTTGGTTCATTTCTTCTTCTCTAGCTTCTTATTGTCATTTGACCTCTCCTTAGTACATGTAGCCACTTGAAGATATACATCAAAAGGGGGTGATCTAGACACCCAGTAAGAGGATAGATATAAAAAATATAGCACGGGGTGACCATATTCATAACATAGGCAAAGAATCATGAACATGAGAGGAAGCATTAATAATAGACTTGAAGTGTGGCAATGCATAAAAATGAAACATCATGTCTTAGTGGTTAAATACTACACCTGATTGTGAGAAAAGATAGCATATTGTTCACACATAATTTTACATTTACTCATGAGATTCATCACTTTACCCAAATCATTGGAGCACTGTATAATTCCGGGTGCACCCATCCCATTTAAACATTCATATTGCGCTATATAATTCTGAGCGGACCCATCACATCATAACATTATAATTTATCATGCACTCCACAATGAAAATATAACATAAATGAACATAACAAAACCATGAAAAGGAATGGGTTTTATCTCATAATAACACATTCATAAACATTGGGTTCCCAAAAGAATGAGTGAATAACATACATGTTACAAGAACCGTCAATCTTGAATGAGAAATAAAAGGTGTGTTCTTGAAAGAAGATTTCTTTTGGAAAAAATTTCGATTTTCATAAATAATAGTTACAAACATGAATATCCAATAAAATGAAATACAATTATGAAAAAAATATTTTTTAGGAGTAACCATATCAAAAAGGAGTGAAAGAGGGAGAACCCGAAGGATGAAATATGGGTTTGATAATTTCCCCTTACCTTGTATCCGAACACTTCCTTCTCTTTAATTTCCTGTATAATGACATTATATTCATTAATTAGAAATTATATAACCTTTTATAACTTAATAGGGGTCATTTTTTTTCATTATATTATTTTATGGGACTTTTTATGAGTTATAGTGTTTAAAAACATTGTTCAGGAATGTTCATTTTTATGGTTTTCTTAAGAGTTTCAAATGTATTCATGAATTGAAGTTTGTATAGAACATGGGTAAACATACAGAAAATACATTACTTGTTATTAATTATATTAAAGAAGTGAAAATTATCTTAATATGAATTACATTGTATACTATGTGGATGAATTATTAGATAGGAATTTAATGATGATTGTTTTGGTTAATTTGGGAGGTTTTTCGACCACAACAAACTTGTTTTGTTTACTCATCTAGTAATATGTACAAAAGTTAGTCCAGAACATAAATAGGACATAATAAATATATAATATTCTTTTTCAACCATAAAAATGGTTTCATTACCAGATCTATAGGTAGAAATGGAAAATGAAACATGTTGTTCTTCAAGGTGATAGATTAACACCTTACGAACAACGTTTTCTTTTATAAAATAAAAGGAAGAGGAAAAGGGGGATGGATGGAATAATTTATCATTAGTATCATAAAATTTAAGTATATGTATGATAATGGAGTCACCATGCCATTTGGACAAATATAGGTTTGGATAGAATTAGAAAAGGACTTGAAAATGAATGGGAATTAAAGGAAATAAGAAGAGAAATTACCTCTTGAATCCTCCTCTTGAGATCCTCCTTAAGGGGACTAAGTTTGGTCTATTGATGATACTAGAAGATATTGGACATGGGGGAGGGGATAGGGAAGATTCTTGGTCAGATTTTAGACAATTATTGAAGCTTGAGAGGTGTGGTTTGGCAAGGGGAGGTGGAGGGGTTATTTATACATGAGGAGGGAGGTGTTTTTAGTATAAAATATTAAATAAAATAATATATCAAAATTTAAACTTGTAATAGTAGTTTTTTGACATCCTAAATAATATATTAATATAATATAATTATTTTCAGGCTTTAAATCATCTTTATAATTCTAATTCATTAATTTATTAAATGGAAAGTGAAAGAAAGAGGAAAAGACACTTTAAGAAATCGCATTTTCACTTTAGGCTTTGGAAAGTTCCTTTTGGGTTTGAGAATTGAGTTTATTGTATTTTAAGGAAACATTTATAAAATTAAATATAATTTTTCCGAACCTAATGTTCTAGAATGTTTATCTCATTATTACATCATTAATGATGCAATTTAGGATACACTGTTTATGCGAAAAACTGTATTTTTTATTATTCACCTAAAAAATGAAGTATTTCAGAAAAATCCCAAAATTTTACCCTAACCTTTTTTCAACATATAGAATCCAAAAATGAATTCAATTTTTCAAAAATAATTTTCTAAATATTATGAATTTAATATTTAATTAAAATCATAATTTACTTCAAAAATACAGTTTTTAAAATTAAAACTAATTTTATAATGCTTTCAAAAATTACGTAGGGTATTATAAAATTATCTAAAAACTAAGAGACATAGATATTATTATTTGTGAACACATTTTAAGAAAATAAATTTTATTTTAAATTAATTAATTAATTTATTATTTATAACTTACAAAAATACCCAAACCTTTACTATGGTCAAATTGTCACTTTCTAATATGCCTAAATTTTATTTAATTATTCACGGGCGAGGTTACTATTATTTAGAAAATGTAATATTCATAAGGGTCACAATATTATTCATAGGGGTAGGTTACTATTTGTAGTGGAAGGTTACTATTCACCAAAAATTATGTTTTTCTTATTGGACCACAAAAATCATCTTGAACACAACTATGTGGGTCAGATTTTCAAAATTACAAACTCATATGTGACAAACTTATGTTTAAAGGTCTCTTAGAACTTAATAGTTCATTATGTTTTGTTTTCATGTGATTTATGACATATTTTTAAGAAGTTAATTTCCATTTAAATACTTTGGGTCATTACAAAGCGTCTCTTCAAGGTGTGGAAATATCGAAGATTTAGAGTTTGCACATTATCTGTTCTGTTCAAAGGTCCATCTTTAGATAAATGTGAGTTATTCACCCCACCATCATTGAAAGTTGGGATGACATCAGAATCCTTTAATTCTATCTTCAACTGATGATATATACTTTAGGAGGTTAATATGAAGAAAATAGAAGAGATCATGGCCATTAATCAAATCCAGCAGTCGGTGAAGGAATACATTTACCAATTTCTGGAGTTGGATTCATTTTATACGGATGTAGAGTTTCAGGATTTGATAAAGGCTTCTCTTTTCCATGGTGTTCTTCATCCAAAGATCAAGGCGCGATTCCTCTCTTCAAGTATTATCATTTTGGGAAGCTTTTAGATGAATCGTTCCTAGCTGAGTTGGTTTCCATAGTGCAGACGGTTAAAAATATGACATATGAAATTGATCGTGATGGTTCTCTATCTAGTGAGAAGCACATGCTAGAGGAACCTATTTGTGAGTATTCATCTTAATTGGTTTTGGATTCCAATTCACTAGAATTATCAATTGTCTGCCACCAGTGTGGCAGATTTAGGAATTCGAACCCATCATTTCACATCCCTCCCAAGTCGTGTCATCGTTGTTACTTTCAAGGTCATATGGGGATGTTCTGTCACCTAAAAAGAAAATTTTGAATGAGGGATGCTCGTACCTGAATATGAAGCATGAGATGCTTTATCTGTCAGAGCCCTAGAGAAAAATCTTGGGGTGAATCTCACACACAGTCAAATGTTTTTGGGGGTGTAAAGCCTCGGTCCATGTTTTGTGTTCCATGTTGGGATTGGGAAATTTAATGTTTCCTATTCTTGTTTCTTGCTGTTATAAATTCATATTCTCTTTTTGTAAGGCGATGGACCTATCCAATAAAAATCCAATAAGTTATGCTTGATTAAATGTGGATTATTTAACTGTTCGTCTTTATTAATGTTTTTTTGGGTTTCATATGAGTTTTTTTTTCAGTTTTCGACTCAGTTTTTATCATTTTTGGGTGTTTGGGTTTTGTGAGATTGGTGATTGGTGTTTACAGTCCATTGTTTTGTTAGAGTTATTTTCGTGAGTTTGACCCTAATATTGGGGCCCTGGATGGTTTGTGAAAAATTCTACTTATAGTGGTGGAGTTTCTTCACTTATGCTTTGGTAGTTGGTTTGGATCACTTGGGAGTTCCCTCTTTTGACCCCAACCCCGGGCAGGTATATTGGGGTTTTAATTTCTTTTATATGTTGAGACTTTGTGGTTGGGAGAACCCTATCATGTTATCTAAATCTTTTGTTCTATGAGTTTTTCTTGATTGGTCAGGTGTGACATGAGGAATAAATAGTCACCCCATAATTTCTTGTGTTTTTCATTTTTGTTTGGGCATCGACTCAAGTTTTTATTGACTTTTAACATAGTGAATTTATGTGGGGGAAATATTTTGTGGTGGTTAGAATTTTCACACACCATCCTTTAAAATTATTATTTTTTATTATTTCATGGCTTTGGTTACTCTCGTAGATATTTGGGTTGATTTCTGGTTTAAATTTTTTGATGTTTATTAATTTTGGTGGGTTTTGGGATGGTGCATGAGCACCGAACGGCCAGAGGTAACCGTATGGTTGGCTCTAGTGACCATGCAGTTATGAAATATTTAAAATAAATAAAATATTATTGAAAAAAATTAAAGTAAATGATTAAACCATAATAATAATATTATAATTATTTTTGATAATAATATTATTATTATTATAACTGTTATTATTATTATTATTAATTAAAAATTAAATGAATAAAAAATATTATTATCATTATTATTATTTTTAGTGTTAGTATTATTATGTTTTTTATATTATTATTAACATTATTATTATTATTATTATCATTATTATTATTATTATTATTATTATTGTTTTATTATTTTAATTGAGGGAAACCCTAACCCCACCCCTTCCCTCTTCCACGTTTAGCGCCCCACCCCCTTCTCCCATCCCTCAACATCACATCAGCCCCCCTACTCCATCCAACCATGGTTCAACTACACCTCCCTCCACTGGCAGCGCTCTTCCTTCCCCATGGACCTCACCATCGCACCGCCCTACCTCTTCTAGCCGACCTCCTATGCGTGCCACCTATTACCTTCGATGTACCCTCCCAATGGATGGCATCACTCCTATATCACCTCTATCCTGCTCACGTGAGTCTGGAACACCCCCTTCCTCTCGGCCTAAATCTCTCTGGCAGCCGCTTTCTCCAGCACGACCATCCCGTCTTTCGTAGGACTCCGCTTATCTAGAGACAGATCCTCCCTGTGATTTTTCTTGAATTATTTGGGTTCTCTCTTCCCATGGTAAAACCCAATGGATTTGGATATAGATTTTTCTTTATTTTTCAGATAGCTTATGGTGTGCAAAGGGTTAGAGAGGCTATGTTCTCCCTTCCTCTGAAGCGTCATTGCATTCACATACCAATGATGTTGTAATTTCCATTTCACATTATTTTCATCACAACCCATTGAGGTTTTCATGCATTCAAGTAATTATAAAATATGTTTTTCACCTCAAGAATAGCCATAATTGTCTGATGTTGGAATTTTTTGGATAGGTGAATTTTCTATAAATAGATGTTGAAATATTATCTTATTTATACCCATGTGTCTATATTCTATATGTGTTGGATAAAAATTTAAATTATAATTGATAAACACATTGAGTGTTTTGTATGATGTTCAATATTAGAATTTTTTTAGATAAACAAGTGGAATTGTGGTATTGGCATCATGTGTGTGAATCAATGACTTTTAAAGGCATGACTCCCATTTATGGCTTATTGTTTTTGTTCGGGAGTATGTGGTGTTTCATTAAAAAAATTGGGCATTTACATTTACATTTTTGGGGTTCCATTTGATGTGGGCACACACATGTGTGCATGGGAAGTACACCTGGGAACACACACAAATAAAAATGGCTTGGCCTAACTTTAATGACCATATTTCTAAATCTTAACCCATCCAATGTTTATCCATTTTTAAAAACCAAAGCCTCTTTGATTAAAATGGCCCGAAGTTTGTTTTCAAATTTCATGATTGAATTTATGCTTAGTTAGGTTATTTAGAAAAGGTGGTCAGATTTTAAATGGTGTGGAAGCCCATTTTAAATTTTGTGTGTGTTGTGTGTTCTTGTCTTAGTTTTGAAATAATGATAGACTTGGTTTCTTGAATGGAAATTGTTTTCAAAATAATTATGGTTCCTTTGTTTTAGACTAATTTTATTTTTTGGTATTATGAAGCTTATGGATTGTGGTTTTCTTATTATGTTGTGTTGGTCACTCATTTGCGGTTTCGAGTCGCCTAGCCTAAGGCAACTCACATGCGTATGCATAGTTAAGTATATATATATAGGTTCCCCTGTTATGTGTATATTAATCCATGTTACTGAATATACATGTACAAGGATAGGTGAGGAGATATATATATACAAAAATGTATACGTAGGTGAGTGGAGATGGGTTTATGCATATAAGAATATATAGAAGGATCCCCTTGAACAATTTCATGGCCCTAAGGGTGTTTACATATAGGATATGTGTCCTTATATGTATGTGAAGATGCACATACTCAGTGGGGGAGAATGATATCTTTTTTACAATGTTTCAAGGGCAGAATGTACGGTTTGGTTCCACCCAAAGGTAAGATCTATATGAAATAAACATTGAATTTAAGATTCATTTATTTCATAAATTTGGAATATAGTTTTTATATTAGTCATTGATATAGAGTTTTTAATAAAATTTTATATCTTGAATTGAAGTGGTTTATCTCTTTTAAAGTGTTTCAATAAATGACTTGATTGCATTTTTTCACATCAAGTGCTTCATGAAATTCACCATTGGACTTTTTAAATGTGTTTTAGATTTAAAATACATGTTTGGGTTTCTTAAATTGGTTTTGAAGTGTGTTTTTGGTTTTCAAAGTGGAATGTGTGTGTGGTTCTTCAAGAAATGGTTTAACATGTGATTGTTTTGTGAGGCCTGGTTGGCACTTTAAATGAAATGGTTTCATGATAAAACTCTCCTTGGAGTAGGTCCTTTCCATATTGGTTTACTAAAGAAGGTATTTTACATTGTGTAATAATGTTTTATAGTTGAGGAACATGTTTTTTGGGGGACTAGGAAGAGACCTTTTTGCTTATATTGATTATGTGTGATGAATGTAATTCTGATTGGATACTTGTTTGAAATTGCTGCCTTGCCATCTTTTTAGGCTAAACAAGTAAAACTAGTATAGATAATGAATAATCAATGATATATTTTTCTCTATTATAGGTTATTACATTATCTAGTGGCCCATATTATGGGGTTATTTCATTATCATTTATATGGGATTGGGCCCCTCTGTCCGGCCAAGTAGGGCGATGATCGGTAATTTTGGAGTTAAGATGTCATTGGGTAGGGCATTCCTTCAGTATGAGTCACATGTATAATATGTTTTAGATTATTGACAAGCTCCTAGGTTCTCCAATGTTTTTGGGTACATAGTTCTATGTGGAAGATGATTTGTTTGCATGTGCAAGTTGGTTACTCTTATGTGGTGTTTTTCCATTCCTCATCTTTTATGTTTGTTGATCTTGTTTCCTTGAATAGTGTATCTTACTTCTCAAAGTGATAAAATGGTTTAATGTGTTTATGGAAAAAGAATTTGAAAATGTTTAACACTTACATCATAAATTTTTATCATAAACATAACCTCATTTAAAATACCAATGTCTTCTTCTTAAAAAAGGAATATAGTTTTTAATTGAAAAAGGGAAATGGAGCATGATTTATTTTAAGAGGAAAATGTGTGAAAATCTAGTTTTATACATTATATTTCAAACTGTAAATTCATGGATATTTTATTTATAGGAAATTAATATGGGAATAAATTGTTTGGGAATACCTTCTGAGTTTTAATACTCACTCCTATATTTTATCTTTGTTTTTAGCTTTGGGTGTTGCTTCTTGCTCGGATTCAGTCACTATAGTGCGACATTGGTTTGATGTCGGTGGTGACCCAAAGGGTAACATAGAGGTATGTACAATTTTATTTCCTCTCTATTTAATGTTTTTTTATTATTGAGTTTTTATTTATTTATTTGTCTCTAATTTATGTTCCAAATCATTCCTACCTATTTAATTTTTATGCCCAACACTATTTGTCAGCCCATAATGATCGAGAACACCATTTGGAACATGTGGTGGACCATTTTGGGTTACCAGTTATGGGTCAAACCCAGCTAATTCATGACACATAAATTAGTAAATAAATTATTTATTAAATGAAAACAACTTAAAATCACCCACCGTCAATATGGAATCATTTTTGGGGCGTTCATGCTCTTAGGTACATTATTTTTTCAAAAGACACAGAAAATCAAATATTTCAAAAAAATAAAAAAAATAATTTCATTGCATATGTTCCATTTATTTAGATAACATTTTTTGTATGGTGATTACTATAATTATTTTTTATTGAAATCCATGATGTAGATACTAGTGGGAAAGATATTTTTATTATTCAAATGGAACAAAATTCCATGATGCTTCAAGATAATTTCAATGTTCTTGAAATGGAGTGAAAGATGGTTGCATCCCTGGAAGTTGAAGATAAAGAAGTAAATGTCCTATGGATGGAATGGGAAAAAGAAAATATTATGAGAATTAAATTCATATTCCCCCTTCCTTTATAGAATTTTTTTTGAGGTTGAATAAATATATGAATATCCACTTCCATATCCACTAAATAAATTAGTAGCTATCCTACTTATGGAAAAAGTGTGTGAAACTGAATGTTTTGGGGGAGATTTAATATAAGATAATTATTTTTATTGAAATTTAACTAATTATAATTTAGAGAATAATCTATTTTATTCTGAATTTTTTATTCAAAACCATTAATTTAGGCCCTGGATGAAGAACATGAAGAATATATTTGTGTTGAAGAGAAAATAGAGGAGCGAGACGAGTTGTACACTAATGCAAATGAGGATGGTAGAGAAAAAGAATAAATCCCTGATGAATTAACTGATGAACCTGATATATACTAGAATATTCATATTATTATACTATATTACCAACCAATGGACACCACTCTTCCAAATGAACAAGATAGAGAGTACCCCTATATTTTTTCCCTCCCCCTTTTGATCTAAAATTTTCCTTTTCATCTCATTTGGGGGTTGGGAATATTTTTATTTTATTTGGGGGTTCACACATCTCTCATTTACTAATGGATTTTGGGAGTAATAAAATTTCGTGGTTTCTAAGAAAGTAACCCCATTCACCTTCATATTGGGGTTAAACCGCTACAACTTCCTGACTGAGGGCAGTAAAATCCTAGCACCCCATGGGGGGTCCAAACCATGTTCTATCTTATTTTACCTTCATCTTTCTTTGATATATTATTATTATGTTTTTTTTTATTTCATGATATCATTGTACGTGGTGTTTTCTAGTATTTTAACTCATGGATTCCATTGGAAAATAATCTCAAGTTGTACCTTTCCTTCTCTTTAGTCTTTTTTTCCATTATATTTATTTCCCTATTGAACTTCAATTAGGGGTAGTTGAACCTATATATTGGGAGATCAACCAGCCAGTTGTTTTTTTATTTTATTTTATTTTTTATTTTAATAATTTTATGATTATTGATATTCAATTAATATTCATATATTTTTTTATAGAATAGTTTGTTTTTGAGAAAATTGACATGTTTTTTGTAAAAAGGATTTTATGTAATCATTGATATGAAAACCCTTTTCATTGAATTTGTTTTTCATTATTTTTATGAGTTTTACTATTTTCTGAAATACATGACCATGAAACACTGAATCAAAATATTTTTCCTGTCCTGTGAGGTATTATGAACCGTATTGAAATATTCTTTATAATACCCAAACTTTCTTGAGAGAAACTTGGATTTTTTTTAGATCTAAAATTTGCGATTTTTCTTTTTAAAATACTTGGATTTCATGGATTTTTTTTATATTATTATGGAACTATATTGGATATAAACATATTAATATATGACCTACCCTTACATATATAATTTTTATCTCTTAGATTCTATTAATTTATTTATAGGTTTAATCAACATTACAAGTCGATTTTTCTATACCAACCCAAACTCTTAGTATTTTTCATGGATATTTCTAGTATGAGTGTGGGGGAGGGAATTTCATGATCTTTAATTGGGATTTGTGTCATTTTTGGGTGGTTTGAGGTGTGTGTGTTATCATTTTGGGTATTGTAAAATTATATAAAGGGGCTTGAGTCGCCATTTAATTATATTTCATTTGTTTCATCGGTTTATCCTTCAAAAAAATAAAAAAAATTGAAATGAGTTTGAGTTTTTCATTGTACATTATTATACTACACATGTACCTCTCAAAAATCAAGGGTATTAATTTTTATTCATTCATTTTAATCAATTTTCTACTCATCCTCCATGAAAAAAGGGAAAATAAAGATGGTCCTTTCTAGAGATTTACAAAAAAATAAAGAAGAAGAAGAATTGGATGATATCATTCTTTGTAACCACTGATTGGATCATGTCACATATCATAATAATGGGTTGGTTTTTTTTTCACATTCTCAAGGGGATTTTAGTGAGTTTCATCTTGTTTTTTTAGTTTACTATTCATGCATTGTACTTAAGAGTAAACCCTCTTATTTCTTTCCTTAAAATTTTCAATCATTTCCCCACCAACCCTAAGCCACAAAATTTACCTGGAAAAAACATTATTATTGATTTAATTTTAATTTTTCACACTTTATATACATGTTCATTTTAATAATACAATTGTGATATATGAAATTTCCAAGTATGAGCATAACTCCATATTTAATTTATATTTACTGAAGAGTTAAATAAAATTCAATGTTAGGTAGGTTGTGTTTGGGAAATGAATGGATTTATGAGGTTTGAAAATTTTTAAATATTAGGAATAAAAAAAATATAATTTTTCTTACTAGAATATGCTTGATGGAATTATTTTTTTGGAAAAGTTCATTTATGTTTTCTCATTTTTGATTATTGTGTGGATTTTGATTTGATTATATGATGATTGTCTGGAAGTGTAATGATTATGTGTGGGGGAGTGATGAAGCTCCAATTTTTATATATTTAATAATTAATTTAAATGTTTATAATCCCACCATAGTGTTATTTTGTGAGAAATTGTCTTTTTTTATGTTTTTTTGGAATTTTGAGCTTCAATTCAAAAAAATATTCAATTCAGGAACTTTAACTATTTTCAATCACTTTAGTATTTTGACCATAGACTTTTAAATATTGATCTAAATTGAGTGATTCAATTTTTTAGGATAAACATGTTTTTGGATACGTAATTTTCAACTGGTACAAGTCTTTATTCGGACATCTAGAGGCCTAAATAATTATGTTTTGCAGAAAGATGTTATGTTTAACAGTGTGGACCCCACCTTCATAATTATGGAATTACACCAGTTTAAAATTTGAAAATTAATTGATTACTACTATATATATAATTTTATTTATTGTGTTGAATCCTTGATTATTTTAAAGTCGAAATCATCTCATTAGAAATTTTCTTGAATAGTTTAAACATGTGTAATTTAAAATATATCATCAGGCCGAAATACTTATATTCTATAATTAATTCATAACATATGAAAACCATGTAAAAATGTATCAAATTTGTAAAGGGATGATAAATAAAGTAGAAAAAAAGTTTATTAAGTATGGAATATGTTAATAGACCATTTTCAAGGTTATGATGCCATGAGAATGTGAATATTTGGAATATGATGAGGTAAATGGACAGAATTTATTTATCTGAGTAAATTGTTCCTAACTCCTACATTTTATGGCTAATAAAGTTCAAAATTTTAACGTGAATGTAGTTGAAATTATTAAACAAATTTTATTAATACATAAGTTACAAATTAATCCATGTAAGGTGAAATACGTTCAGAAACATTTGGATGATACTTTTGGAGAGAATTCTTTCACCCCCACTCTCCGTAAATATGTATCCCTTCTTCATTTCAAAGTGCAAGAGCTTCGGGGTAGCCTATTTAAGTCATTATATTATTTGTGTTGTATTCTATATTTTTTATTAATATTTTAATTTTAATATGTTATTCTTCTTATTCATACCTCACTTCTTCCATTTCTTTTACTTGATGTGTTCTCCCACTATATTCCCTTCTCAACTCAAATGGAAATAAGGAGCTAACCTACACTTTTTTTAAAGGGGGGATGTGGTGGTATTTGAGATTCATGAAATTTAATGATTTATAATATTTTATTATAATTATTAATTAGTGGTAATATTGATTGTGTGATCTGTATCCCCACTTTCACTACTATTATTTTATTCCTCTTCATTTAATCATTTTTCTTCTTGTTGATATCTATGTCATTCAAACAGTCTAGTTTGGCTTAGGTATTTATGTAGAAGAGTTTAATTCTATATATAGAGGTCTTGGTATAGGATAATATCATTAAAATTATAGTGTTTGGAGTGAATGTTACGGATCTATAGATTGAATTAAATAATGAGAAATATATTTTTATTAACAATGATAACACCAATAAGAAACCTCGAGAACCATGGTTTTCTTCTGCTTCCTTATTGTTGTATTTTTTTGAATTTTAATTATAAAATATATTATACTATATGTATTTTCATAATGAATACTCTACATCTATATTACTATATAGAATATTTTTATATTAGTTTGTTTATAATCGTGACAATAGGAAAATATGTGTGTTGTGAGTTCCCTCCTTGAGAGATAGACCCTGGTGTGCACACTATATTTCATTCATAGGAAAAAAAAGTATTGACTAGTATAAAATAACTTAAAATATCCTACCATCACTATCCAACCAAATTAATATGTTCAAACCATATTATTTTGTATGTCTATACACAATCCACATTTTGTGTCACTTTCAAGAAACTAGAACCAAACATAATTACACATATCCCAATTCATCTTATAAGACCCTAAGTATTTACAAATATTTTTTTTATTAAAATAAATTTCATTTATTTAATGATTTATACTCAACATCAATTCTAACATTCAATACACACAAGTCCAATATTAGCTTGTGTTATACATGCCACCGAGTTTTAAGAAATTTCAAATATATTGTTAATATTATTAATTAAACATGACTATTAAAAATTGATGAGTTATACATTTTACTCCTCCCTTTTTTATTTTATTGTTATGGAAATCGCAAAAACATTCTTTATATTTTATTTTCTAACTTTTTTTTTAAATTTTTTTATTGGGTTTTTAATAAGACAAATATTTTATCAAACATAGAATAAATTATAAAGTATTAATATTTATAAACTCAGGTTTCCTACATATGATAATTGTAATGGGCATAAATTTGATATATTCATATTTACCTTTTTGTCATAATAAATGAATAAATTTGTTCTATCTTTTGAACTAAAAAAGTATTCATCATCAAGATTCCACTAATACTTATTAAATTTTACTGACCCCAATTATCATAATAGTATTGAAATTTTTAAGGAGGTCCATTCGACTCACCTTCTATTTTTAATCTAAATATGGAAATAAAAAAACTAACATACATAATATTTTTTACAATTTATATGGTGTATACTAATACATCATTAGACTTTTTATTATGCCGAGTTATATTTGTCCAAGAATCCTGGTAATTATAGAAAGCTCAATGAAATATGACTATTGGAGGTTCAGTTGACCATTGGAGGAACACCTATAAAAACTAAGCATTTATAATAGATTGTGGCTGATCAATTTCATTTGAAAATTTCTATTTTGTGAGAGGTATTAAGATTTTTAGAATGGGCACCTTATTCTTAGTCAATGTAATCATTTAGAGTCACTTGTTTTGAAATTGTTGTGTCTGATTTTGTGAATATGATCAAGGAACTACATGGATATAAATAAGGAGGATATAGTCACCATGTTGATTTATAGATTATAGGGATAGTAAGACATATCCAATCTATTGATGATAGTAAGACATAGAAGATGATCATCATTTTGAGGGCTTTATTAGGAATGATAGACTTGTTTAAAAGAATAAAACAAGTGACCTTTATCCATGGTTGTTTGATGCCCTTTTATATGGGCTAAAAAAACCATAGTCAAATTTTCTTACTTGTATCTTTCAATTTGTAAATTTTGTTGTTCATATTTGAAATTGTTTTTTTAATGACTCCGAATATGATAAAAACTTTACTATAATTTTATCTATTGTATTTAAAATTGTAAACTCTTTTTAATCATTGTTTCTTTGAATATGATATTGAAGTAATTATGTTATATTTGTGATTAATATATTCTATATTGTTTATAAGAAATGTTTTTGTTATGATAGTTGTGATTATGATTCTACATGGTATAATAGCATTGTATCTGAATATGATTAATATTTTTACTCTTATTTTATTATAATTAACTTGATTACTTGACCTAGGGTCCCTTGCGATTATTTAATTTAGAGGTTTTTTTAGTTTGTTAGATTAATTATTTTAATATTATTTCCTTCTTTTAAATGGAATGATTTTTAATATACAATTCACCCTGACCCCTCTATTAAATCACTCTATAAGAGACCATTCGATCCAACAATTGGTATCAGAATAGGTAATACTATAGCGAGTAGTAATACTCTCTAATTTCATTAAATTATTCTTACTAGGTCTTTTTTAATTTTTCTACTATTAAAAGTTTATTCATGTTTAGTTAAAAACTGTTTGTTTAAAGTCTGTTTTATTACTCACTTGTTTTGTGAAAAATAAATTTTGTATGGTTTTAAAAGATGGAAGGATGAAATTTTGATTCAATAGATAACCGTAATCCGAATAGAACACTTATTTTTTATGGATTTGGTTATGTGTATTGGAGAGATACAATGAATAAATTTGTTATAAATATTGGAGTTCACAATTTCATCAGGTTAAATGGATATTATAATATCTCTGATAAAGAAGTTACAACTCTTACAAATCAAAAAAATAAAGAGTATCAATTAAACTACAAAGTTAGAAATACTTTATTATGATCTTTGTTAAAAATCATTCATAGTCAGATTTTTTCTTGTTAATCTGCTAATTCTATCTGGAAAAAAATTATAGATTAAATATTTTGGAACATTAAATGTTGTTAAACTAGAAGAGTAATGCTTAGAGTTTACAATTAAGAATTTGAATTCCCACTTGGTGAACCTGTTACAAAGGTAAAATAAAGGTTTATGAAAATAGTAATTATTAAAAAATAAATGGGAGATATAAGATTAGAAGATTATATTCTTGTAGAAAAGATAATCAATATCATTCCAAATTAATGGGAATCTAAGAAAAAAGTTGTTGATGAATCAATGTAGATAACAAATCTTACTCATGATGATTTATTTTGTAAAAATTTTCAATATGATGGTAGGCATAAAAGAGATGTTGAGAAATAAAAAAAATACTAGTGTATTTTCTTTTACTACTACTTCAAATCTGATAAAATCTCAGACCCCAATTTTTTTAAGTAAATAAAGAAAAAGAAAGTTATTATTCAAGATACTTCTAGTAATTATGAAAATTATGAATCTAAACTTGAAAATATTTCTCAAAGAATGAACAAGATTGTATGCAAAAATGATTTTAAATACCTATATAAGAAAACTAACAATGATAACAATAAAAAGAGATACATAATTTACTCATTATGAGTTTAAAATATATGGAAATATTCGACCTGACTATCCTAAGTTAAAAAGAAACAATAAAATGGATATACATTATGATAGGAATAAAAAAAAGTTTTATAAGGAAAAAGGAAACAATGTTCTTAATACATCTTGTACTTGGAGTGTAAGTGGAGGTAAATCTATAGATAATTATTCAGAAAATGAAATCCCATATTAGGTGAAAATTGGTCTTCCCATTAGAGTTCTTATTAAAAATTATTGTCTTATTTAATAGGTAAAAATAGAAGAATACCTTAGAAATATGTCTTTATATTAAAATTATCCTAATTATAAGGATTTAATATTTTTGGATAAATAATCTTCCTCACCAAAAGTAAATAATTTACCTTCTTATGATGATTTTTTTATATTTTTAGAACTCCATGAAAATAAATATTATAAAGTTAGAAAAAAACAAGAAATGAAAAATACTAGGATATAAGTTTTCAAAAAAGAACTATCTGATCATTATATAGATCTTGATAATAAAACTTTTGAAATTGAAACTATTTTATAGAATCCCAACAATTTTGTTTTTAAAAAAGATTAAATTTCTATGGATTTTTAAAAAGTAATTGTAAGGGCCCAGACCCCTCCATTACATTGTGGGAAATCTGGTATTTGAGGTGTTCCAAGAGGTTAAGGTGTATCTTTTCAACACTTTGAAAAATTCTTAGTTTTTAAAATTCTCCAATGGTTTCTTATGCCAACAGTGCCTCACCATAGCAGTGCACCCTGACGGTGTCACCCGTTGGTGATATCTCACCCTAGAGATCTCTCATCTATCGATATATCATCCAATACTACCTTGACTAGTGGTGTGTCGTTGTATGTTTCATTCTAGATGGTGTCTCAATGATAGTGGCATGTGTTTCATCTTACTGGTTTCTTTTCTGGTGATTTCTCTCCTACTGCTGTCTCGTCTGATAGTTTCTCTCTTGGTGGCGTCATCTTGGTGGTGTAGTATCCAAAGATGTATCATCCAATGATGCATCATCTAATGGTTCATTTTATAACATTTCCTAATCCAGTGGTGCATCATGTATAAAGTTTTTTTTGGTTCTTCTAATTTTTATCTTTTGACATGTTTCATTGACATGAAACACTTGTAAATCCTTGTTTGAATGGATTTGATACTTATTTAAAGCCCATATATCCTATCTTCAATTTCCTAAGGGTTTTTTGGAATTTAAGTAGTTAAAATTTTAAATCTTTACCATATCCACCATTAATGAATAATCAAAAACATATCTAAACCAGTGAATCTATTTCCATCTTACCAAATATGATATACCCTTTCCCCTTGTTCTTAATTACTTATTTCTCTTGGTATGGGATTTCCTAAACCTTTATTCATATAGGAATCTAGTAAAGTGTTGCAATAGTTGGTTTTTGATTCCCTGGAGTTTTCCAGGCTTCATGCATGACCCTGTTTTGGTGAAAACATGATGTTTCAGTTGTCTTTCTTCTAAGTAGGTTTCTCCTTCATATTTATTTGTTTTGTATCATGTAGGGCGGGTATGTTGATGTTATCCTTTTGAATATAGTTTTTTTGATTAATAAAGATTGTTGAACAGGTTTTGAATCAATAAACAGGGGACGAAAAAATTGGCACATGTTATTTGTGTGTTATTTTTGGGTTGATATTGTGATCTGTATGCGCTAACTACCCATTTAAAATCCTAGATATTGAGAGTCCTCATTTGTGCGTAGAGAGGTTTTATGGAATGAATTTTGTTTTTCCCCGTTGAAAAGTTTTTTATTAAAATATATAAACATGTATTTTTGTTTAATAAATTGATTCCCTTGAATCTTCTAGTTTCTTTGATACCCCTGAAATTAACAAGTGGAATTATATAACAAATTCCATGTTATATATGAAAATATGTTTTTTTTGGTTGGTATGGTGATGAGGTTGTGAGAATAGTTGTACATTGGGGGGTGGTCCTATTGATGATAGGATTTGGTCCTGTTAGGATGATGTAATGGGTCTGTGAAACTGGTTATGGGTTAATGAGTTGTTGGATTTGGTTTTGAGTTAGGGGTTTTGTTTATGTTGGTATGGTGGTTTTGGTAGCATGAAATTGAATAAGGACAATAGTGGTTGTTATGGGTTCTTCTCTATTGATAACATGAATAAATATTCAACCCATACCTAGAGATCAATATATGATATATCATGAATGGGTGCTTCTCCCAAAGTTTCATCATTAGTAGCATGCATAAATCCTCCCATATCAAAATTTGTGTTATTATTTTTCTTTAATGTGATGATACCTTTATTTATCATGGTTATTTACAATCTAAAGTTATATTTTTTTGTTTCCTTTTAATGTGTTTCTTATTTTCTTGGGAAATAATGGAATGAATTAATAATTGATTAAAAATGTTTGGAATGGCTTGGGATGGTTATTCTAATGGAAAGGAAATGGTAAAATAATTTTGTTTGGGAATGTGAAGTTGTGTTTTTGTCTTGATGTATGGTGTTGTGCATTTAGAGGTAGCAAAAACGGTGGCATTGTTGTGAGTTGGTGGTTTGTTAGATAACCTATAGGTTGGGGTTGAGTGTTTGGTTCCATATATATACACTTAAATTTTACTTGTGATTTATATATGCATTCCCCCCTAGTTGAGAACAATGTTTTGAACACCCCCATTTTCACAGGGGAGGGTGTCTTTACCAACATCCCATTGGGATTATGGATGGTTGGCCACACACTCTTATCTACTCTGTATTCCATGGTATGATATCCCAAGACTCTTTAAGAATGTTGTGGTGATATGTGAGGCCCAGGTGTGTGTCGGAGAGTTGGGATGTTGTGTCATAGGTGTCTTTGGGATGAGATGTGTTATGTGTACCAGGTGTATTCAAAATGAGATGTGACATGATGTGACAAGATTTTCTATTTTTTAAGGCCAAGTTGGGTGCGAGCGAGATGTGTTATAAGGACGTGTGTGCGAGCGGGTTGTGATTAGGTATTTTTGGAAGAGGTGGGAGTGCCATGATATTTTATGATGGGGTGTGAGAGTAGATAAAAAGTGGGAAAGTGGTGTGGGGTAACATATCATCAATGTGATTTATATTATATTACTTGAATTATGTTATTTGGTGAGTGTACCTTCGTAAAAATGGGTGGTTAGTATAACTTCATAGGTGTTTTTGGTTCTGGTGTTTCATCACGGGTGTAGTAGTATGACTCTTTCACATATACTCGAGAGACTTTGGTTATCCTAATAATTACACTTGTTCACTGACCCTACATATAGAATACTTATTTTAGCTTTCCAAGTGGATTTTTGGACCACATTGGGTGTTACTAGAATGGACCTTTGGATAGTTGTTGTGTCGATGCTTATCTTTACTTTTGGTATTTAGATTGGAGTCTCTTCTTATATTAGTTCTATTTATACATGCATTTTGGGATTTTTTTGGATTCCTATTTTGTGTCATGTCTTGTATTTGTTTTGTATGATTCATTTTATATCCTGGTATTGTTTCTTATAACGTGTAATTCCTCCCATATTGTGTGATTTTTACACCATTGATGCTAGTTTCCAACCCAGGGCTTACCAGAGGTGGTACTAGGGGTGTCATTATCTCCCATTAATTTTTGCTAGATTTGGAGGGGTATCTTTGTAAGGATGGGGTTGTGAAATAGTTGTATCACAGTTAATGGTTTAAATATATGATGAATTCTATAGTTAATAATGATGAGTATTTCATGAGATAGTACAGAAACAGTTCCATTTTTTAGTGTTACGTGACATAGGATAGGGAGATGAGCCAAGACCCCATAATTTAGGGCCCCTCATGATCTAGTGCATGAACTCTAAGCTTTTTGAACGACCATGTGAGATGGACCTACATACAGGGTAGAGAAAGAGGAACGATACATGAATCATAACAACTTCTATTCTTGTTTGAATTGGGGTTTTTTTGTAAGGTCAAAATGGAGAAAAATAATGAAATGAATTAAAATAAATTTTAATAAAAATACATACTACTAGGAGATATTGAATCTCTTCTTACCTTTCAGCTATGGAACATTGTCATCTTCATCATGTGGATAAGGTTTTAGAGGTTTAATAAGATGATCATGTTGATCACTATTGGATAAATCCATCAGAGGAGGATAATGGGTGGTAGAGGACGTTATGTGATTTCTAGCAGCAGTCTTTGGGAAAGTATGAGTGCAACATATCTAATGTGAATACAAAAGGATGGATAAAGAGTTGGATATTTCCTTTCATCACACCTGAGATTTTGATTTCACCCATTATTCCAGTTTATATTTGGTTCTCTGTTATATTCTTGGGAACTGGGAGTGACATGTTTGAAATTATGAGGTGTTTCATTTGTTTATTCACAGTACATTGATTGTCTATGAGTTTCCCCTTAATTTTTCAAGAAAAATATATGTTTATGGGTGGTCACTGTGTGGGTAATGGTGAGAAGATGGTTAACAGAAACTGAGCACCCTGCCTAGGTAAATGTTTGGTAGTTTTCCTGTTAAGGTAATAGCGATCACACAGACAACACATGGTATATCAGACTATGCAGACTAACCATATAGAATCTCCAGCCCTAGGCAATCCTTCCCCTTCAACTCCTATCTCGTGGTCTCCCTCCTTTGTGAGGATTTGATGTTGGGTTTTCCCAGAAAATCTAGGTAAGTAGTCTCTCACTTTATTTCATCTTATATTCTAGGGTTTGTCTCCTTCCTCTTTGGGGTATCATTTTCCAAGCATGTAGGGTGGTCGATTTAGGGTTTTTTATTGCTCAATAGGGTTTGATATTGATGTTTTTGGTCAGATCATTCCTTTCTAGCATCATTCCATGGTGTGAATAGGGATTCTCATTATTTTCATGAAGTTTCTTATCACTACGTAGGTGGTTCTATGCCTTAAAATTTTTATATGTTTTTAATATACTTATTTGTGTATTTATTCTTATTCTATAAAATAATTGTGTGGTGTGAAACATATTTTAATAGTATTTTTGTCCTATCATCTTATTGAAAGTGGATCTTTAAAGGGGTAATTGTATGTTTGTGAATGATTTACTATGATTTTTTACAAAAAAATATTTTATGCCTTATATGGAAGGTGTAGAAACGATTTTTAAGGGAACCCTATGAATGAAAATGTTCAAAATGAGTTTTCAATGAAAAATTAGGTTACTTTGGCATGATCAATTTTGTTATACACCTTTAAATATTAATTTTATGTTGATTAATTTATGAAAATAATGTTTTAAAAATGATATTGGTGTATTTGTGGATTTAGAAAGGGGATTATCCCATGGAATTGGTTAGTTAATGGTATACTTTTCTGTTTATTTTTAAAATGGAAATTTATGAGTTGTGTGAGTGATAGTAAATTCATTGAAAAATGGTTTTTGGTGTGTTTAAAATGGAAAGTGGGTGAGTTTATAGAAAATGGTTATTTCCTAGAATATTTTTAATTCTTGGTCGGTGTTTGTGAAAAATTGTGTTTCGTGAAACATGTGACATGAACTTGAGCATAAGGGAATCTTGGTTATCAAGGTGGGATGACTAATTCTAGTATGCTAGTGATTCAAATGTGTAAATGTCTCAGTTTCTCTTAGTTGGATTGACAGTGATAGAACTAACTAAACTATTATGCGGATTGGAGACCACTATACCCATGGGTTTTTCCCTCCTAGTGGCTCGTTCATGAGAAAGTTGTAATTGTGATTTCAATACCACCCTACATCGAGGTATGAGGTTCTAGTTTCGCACTCAAACTATATTAACCTTAAGAATTTAATCTTAGTGCTCCACCTTTACCTGATGATTATTTGATGTGGTGCCATCCATTGGGAAATGGTAGACCTTATTTGTGTGTATAAAATTCCCTTTTAAGGTGAGTTCTTATGAAATGGTTTCCCTTGAATGTGTTCTCATTGATAATGTCTTCACATAAATTTTTTTCATAAAAATGTTTTAAAATACTATATATAAATTTGTATGTTATGTTTTATTTAAATTTTATGGAATGGAATCCTTTTATTTGGGTGGAATCTTACTAGGATTTGGATCACACCCTACATGCACCATTGAGTGTATATATCCTCGTTATATTGACTCTAGTAATGGATAGGTGTTTGGTGATGGTTATTGTGATTTCTAGTGGTCTTATATAATATATATTGGTGGTAGTGACTTGAGGATGTTGATACTCTCATTACATGGAGGTTTGGGGTAGAGTTTTAGTCCCCTTTTTTTGTAGTATTTTTTGGGGTTTTTATTAAATGTTGAAAGCATTAATCATGAAAAGTGTTATTCCATGTTTGGTTATACATTTTCAGTTTTGGGTTATTTATTTTTTTGGATTTTATATTTGTGTAATCAGGTAAAATAATTCCCACGTTGTAATGTTGACACACATGCACTTGTTTCCAGAAAGTGGGGGTCGAGAACGCCCTTCAAACCATGCCACAAATTGGGCCAGACACTGATTTGGAGGATTTCCTAACATGGTTCATGAAAAAATGGTATCAAAGGGAAGTTAGCCTCTTTTTGGTCTTGTTACCTATGGAAGAGTATGGGTAGAACATAGCTGTAGTTGTTGGGAATTGATGTTCTAGTTATGAGTATAGTTACGGGTCATCAAACCTCATGATGGGACTTGATATTCCATGGTAATCCATTTTTTATTTTGTTCATTTGGTTCTTTCAGTTCTTTGATGTTTGGGAAATGAATAAAGAGTTGGTTCAATAGTCTTAGTGATCTCACAGGGCCTAGAAATCCATGTGGATCCAGGTACATTGTCTTAAAACACTCTCTATTATGTTGTTGTGATTAGCCTATGGATTCCCACCATATTTCAAAGTCATACATCAGCACTGGTTTTTTCTTCCATTGTTTTGTGTCTTCATGGATTTTTAAGGTTGTTTTATGAACCCTCATTTTGTAATTGTGAAAACTAGGTTTTAAAGTGGAAATGGTCTAGTTTTGGGAAGGAGGAAAATAATTTTTTAGAATTTATCTAATGTAATCTTTAGACAAGTGAATTTTTGTGAAATGATTTTCTGGTAAAGTGGGAAATAGTTTACTAAAAATTATGTTTTTATAAACCAAAATCCCGAGCTTATGAATTAATTTTTTTGTAATGAAGAAAGTTATTTTAAAGAGGGTTTGTAATTTTTTTAACCAAAAACCTCATGAATATCTAGGAATTAGTTTATTGAGGTTGGATCTCTATAATCACAATGTGTAATTTATTGAAATTGAATGTTTGGGAAAACATGAACTATTTCAACGTGGGTTTTTAGAAATATATTTTAATTGTGATTTTATAATATCATGAATGGTTTTTTGAATGTGGTAAATTTTAATTTGAAGTTTTTTTTGAATGGGATGATATGTCTTGGGATTAATCTGAGAGTTTGAAAACAATTTTTGATTGGTAGGTTAGTGAATATTCAAAATGTTTTCTAAATTTTTGAAATGGGAAATAAGTTAAGAAGATTGAAGTGTGGGTTGAATGTTTATTTTTGAATGTGTAAAATTTTATTTTTCACCTTTTGTATTATCATGAGTACCCACATGTATGTGATATGTGTGGAAATTGGATGAGTACCTAGTTTGTTAAGGAAAAATTCATGTGTGAGACTCCATGGGACTCCATTTGTGGATGTGAAACCCGTAAATCCTATTTTATTTCCAAAGGTTCTTTTAATAGGAAATGGTATTTTTTGATAATTGGTGATTGTGTGGTGTGTTTCCTTGTATTATTTAAATGTTTTATGTGAAATTTTTTGAGTTCAACAGTCCATTGTTTCAGAAGGGTGTTTTCACGTTTTTATTTTTGTTGGTGAGTCAGATTTGAAAAAATGGTTAGTGGGTTATTTTAAAAAAAATAGGAAGCCTTTAGGTTGGTTCCTTTTATGTGTTTAGTGTTTTTTGTGGTACAATCTAGCCTATGGACTAGTTTTTTTAGATCCCCAGATTCCCTTATTGACTATTGTATTCCCTCATAAAAATCGATGCATAATCAAAATTTTTCCATTGGATATTTCTCCTCGGTATACCCTACAGTTGATCAAATTAAGAACTTTCTTCTTGAACATCTGTAATTGAATCCACCTATTATTTTTCAGTTAAGAGGATCATCTCATAGTCAAAGATTAGATGTGGAAGTAATTGAGAGAAAAATTAGTTTCTGGATTTTTTTTACTTTTTGAAGGTGACGTTTGACACATTTTTTCTTGAAGGTCCTACCTAGAAGAGGTAAATAGAGTTTCAATAAAAATAGTGGAAAGCGTCCTAAAACAGTTGATGCTATTCACAATGTAAGAATGACCCCTAGGTCTTTAAACTGTTTCTTTTTGGAATGAGATCTTATTATTTAATCAATGTGGTATTTCTGGGTTAAAGATGTTTTCATGTTTGATTGCTCCCAAAACATGTCATTCATTTGGATGCTTAAATCACTTGAACCAGTTATTTTAGGGTGTTACCAGAAGGTGTCATAGAGTTTAGTACACCTTTTTGAAGACACCCCTTACGGTCTGTTGGTGTTTTTCTCTGTTCGTGGTCCAGTTTAATGTCCATTTACATGTAATGTTCATATCAATTATAGTGGTAGTGTTTTGATATTGTAAAATCCTTCGAGAACATCTGCTTTAACATAATAATGTTTTCTTTCAAGGAATTTTGAATTTCTCTATTCCAAGTGAAAGTTTCTTTAAAGTTTTATTTCCTCCATTTTCACTTGTTCGATGTGGAGAGGGATGATGTGTGTGCATCTTCTAAGTCATTTTCATGGTGATGTTCCATGTCAAGGAGAAGTGGGTCTTCTGGTTTGTTGTGATTTTTAGACCTTCTTGGGTTGTCATATGGATGCTACTAGCAAAAAAAATAAGAGTTTTGGTCAGGGGTCTCCAATTACTGACTTCAAGGTATGAGATGCTTCAAATATTAGGCTCCATAAATAGGCCTTGGAGTAAATTATAGAAGTAGTCAGTAACCTCATGGGGTGTAAAGGAACTTGTTCTAACATCTCTCAATAGTATGGGAAACGAGATAGTTTAAACCTCATATGTTGGTATTTCATTTTGAATGGTCTCATTTTGTGGAAAGAGGCATGGGGACCTCATTTCCACGTTGTGAACAACATGTGTGGAAGGGTTACTCCTTCTTTATAAGGAAATGTGGTCATCTCATCTTTGTAAATTCCTAGTGATCGTTCCTTATCAAATCTGATTCTTCATTTGATGGTCCTTGTATGTACAACCTTGTGAATAAATCTCATTTATTGGTTTGGTCCTATCTAAATATTATAGTGTCCCATGGTGTAGTAAACCGCATAATTTTTTTCATTTTGTATTAGAGTTTTTGTTAGGTTCACTAGGTCGAATACCCTTAGAGGTGGTAATTCAGGGTATGATAGATTAAAACTCATGTCCCTTCATATCTTTTTTCAATTTTAAACAAAATTAACTTCACTCTTTCTCCCATAGAAATATATGAATAGAAATAAAATCATGCATAGGACACAATGATTTTTACTTGGATCAACCTCACTGGGCTATGTACAAGTAGCATAAAATCAACGATGTGTCGTTGTACCCAATTCACTAAGGCTCACTAACAATAATGATTATAAGGTTTGGGAAATATCTTCTTTGCCTAGGACCACTGCATTTATAAGGGTTAGGGTCATCACACTTTATTACCATGGGTCACTCCCTATGACTTTTTTTCTTGGCTCACTACCAATGGAAAGGGTCACTATGTTCCACTTCCTTCAATCACTACTCTTTCAAAGGAATCCACTCATAGTTTATAGGAATATAGTTCAAACACACTTTATGGATGTGTTGGTCCCTTCATTTTCATGAATTCCTTTATCCTCAACATTAGGTAGATGGTCCATTGAAGTCCCTTTTTCACTCACAGATGATGTCCACCTTACCAGGTACTGTTAGATACCAACAAATACACTCGCAAATTGATTTAAAGATTTCTCAATCTTCTTTGAGTGTTCTGCGATCCACCTGCTCATACCACATACTAGGTATCATGTTTTTTATGTGGATCGCTACCTATTTTTACCACTTCCTATTCTGTGGACCACCTCTGTCTATATACTACCTCTGTGAACTACCTCCGCATAGTGTGTCTATGTACCATGTCTGTGTACCAGCTCTTCTTCTACGAATCACCCTCTGTTTTAAAACTATTCTCTTTCTATAGACTACCTTTGTAACACCCCAATCTTCTACGGTACGCTTCTCTTTGAATAATGAAATATCGTGTGTTGTATGCAACATCGAATTCTAACACACACCACAACCAATCAAATTAGCCGTTATAAATAGTAATACCTACTTTTTAAAATTTTATAAATTTTATCTCTCAAAATTGACTTCATTTTTTGGATTCGGAATATCGAATTTAGCCTAAGGTGAAATTTTGGTACTTTTCAGATAACTTTAATATTTTGATGAATAGTGAAAGTTACTCAATTTTAATTAAAAACAACTTTTTTAATCAAAATAATTAATAGTGATAAATTATGAATTTGAGTGGTTTTAAAGTATATTTAGAATATTTTATTACCATTTAATACAATGTTGGTCATTGGACATAATTTCACAATTAAACCGAACATAAACAAGTATCAATATTTTGATAGTTAATATATCTTAAAAACATGCTTTTTGTTTTGACAACGAGAATTAATTTTAAATTAACTTATGCCACTTCTGTATTTGGAATTTGGAATAATGGATTCCATATTTGGAATCAGGATGTCCAAATTGTGTAAATAGGTAACTTTTTTTTTATACATTTTGAATAATTACTTCAGTAAATATTTTATTTACCATGGTTAAAAGGAAAATTCGGTAAATAAGGGTTACAAAATAATATTATAATAATACTAAATTACCCTAAAACGTGTCCTAACCTTATTGTTGGTTACATGTATGACCATGTACATCTTTGGTTCGATTTTGGGACCCCATGGAGCCACTTGTAGGTGATAAGGACACTTTATTTTAATTAAGTTAAAATAAATACAAAAATGACATAAGCATATGGCTTTTAGAAAATGTTTTTACATAGGGTTATATATGTTGGATTTTCGACTATAAATATTAATTAGAAAGATAAAACGATTTCCTACATAATTATATTTTATTTATAATTTTTAGACATTATATAATTTAATTTATTTATGACATAATGGTGATGCAGTAATTACCTAATTAATGAAAAATTAGAATAATTGATATTATAAATATCCAAATGAATGTAACATGAGACTTTTTATAAATAAACATAATTTTCTAGGTTAATATGACATGTTATGATTGATTTAATTAACTTTTTTCGAAGTAATAATTCTTATATGATTTTAAAAAAAATCAATTATTGAATAGTGTCAAAATTGACATAAAAGAGTTTTTAAAACAAATATTATATTATTAATTGATATTAAATTTCAAAAAATATAATTATCGACCAAGAGACTTATATCATGATAGGTGTATCATTAATGGACCACTTGGGGGACTCTTGGATGTATATAGTAAGTTTATTAGCAATATAATATAAAAATACAAAGTGACATGGTAAGTGTCAAACTAATTAACTAAGAGTTAAAACTAAAAGATAAGGTTAATATAATGACCCAAACCTGTATAAATTCTATTGGTTGAGTGTTTTTAGAACCATACCCACCTTAAAATCTAAATAATCCACTTTGGATCCATTAGAAACCGAATATAAATTTATTATAAAATAATATTTCTAGCTTTTCCAAAGGTGCTCCTCACCCCTCTTAAAAAAGGGCACTCCCCCTTCTCATTAATTCACACCTTCAATGCCTTTTGGTTTGGAACACCCCTGCCCAAATACTCTCTCAACTTCACTAACTACAACCTAGAGGCCTTAGTTTGATCTTAAATCCAACCTAAGGAGCCCTTTTGATCAAATCTAATGGAAGAACCCGAAGAAGAGGTAATGATTTCACCATCCCTTTTCAAGTTCCTTTCTTCTTCCACTTCTTCTATCTTTGTGATTACCATTCTAAAATAATAACTCCAGTATATTATATATACTTTAATGTTATGATAAACATGTTACAACCATATATCAGTATTCTATCCATCCTTTGAATGACATGTCACCATACGTGTGTACGTACGGCTTACCGTCTCCACGTCGTGGTGTAATTGTTATTAAAAAAATTATTATTTGGATGGTTATAATAATGATGTTTAATTCATGTAAATAATAAATATAACATGATAATGATTCTTTATATATGATATACCATCCAATTAAATATTATTTTAATATCAAAAGAATGATATTGTCGCTCGTGCGTACGTACGGACTACCATCTCCACGAATGCGATGAGATTCATTCCCCATCGTATCCATTCAAGTATAATTCTCATTTGATGATTAATAATAGTATCTAGGGACTTGATATAATTATGGATATTAATAAGATACAACCTATCCATGAAAAACATGAATTACGTAACAAAACATATAAAAGAAAATGAGTAAGTTAACACCCGAAATGACGATAATTATAAGATATTATTAACAAATCAATGTTAAAAGATCATATATGATATCATATTAATGTATATGATTATTGTATAATTTAATAAAAATTATTTCACCATTATACAAGAGGTTAACATACCCTCAACCAAGGAAATGTACAAGGTAAGGGGTTTTCATCTCACTCCTTATTCTCGTGAGATTCATGCCATATTGCCAATATTACCTTTTGTGTGGTGTATATACTACCCATAATTGTATTCTTTGCATAATACACTTTAATTTATGTGTATTTACATATTCATTGTATGATACCTCTTTCATGGGGTGTATGTTTCGTAATTTACCAAATTGGTAAGAGATTATTTCACAATCTCTTCATTATCTGAGGTTGTTTATACGTAATAATCTACTGGGACTTCTTTATCATCCACATCCATGTTTCTTAAAAATGTATTTCAAAACATTTTTACTATTTACTAGAATATGGGTTAAAGTCATTTATACCCTTTTTGACTTTTATATGTGGTTTATAAAAGAATCTTTCTGTCATTTTCCAAACAAGGTGCTTTTAACCTTTTCGACAGAATTAAGGTAAGAATGTTTTTTTAACTTATATGGCGGGTGCATCTATTTTCCGCCGTTATAAAATCGTTGAAGCTGCCCTTACAATATTATAAGAATATTTTCAAAGAAAATATTTTATTTTATAAATATATGACTCTTAAATGATTTCAAAATAGAAAGATATATTTCTTTAAAAAGAGTTTTGATTTCATCTATGTCAACATCCTTTGATGTATTTTATGTTTATTTGGAGTTGATTTATTATGATACAATACTTCCATATTGAATTGATGGTTTTGTGATATGTTTGAATGTGGATTTGTTATTTTTATACCATTCATGGTTTATGAAGAAAGTATTGACATTTCGTATGCTAGTTTTAATACGAATGTTTATGTTATGTTTAAACCTATTCATATGAGGAATGCATTGGACTTAATATGTGACGGGTGGAGCCTGCTATAGCTACTCAATGAATCGATAGTTCTCATAAGACAAAATAGTGTCTTGGCACAAGGCCTTGACAAAATCTTATTTTTAGTCTTGGCATGAGGCCTTGGCTATGTGGTTATGATAGTCTGGCATTATGCATTCCATCATTATGAAAGTGGTTATTGATATTGCATGTGATTATTCGTCTAGTAGAATATCCATGTGAATAAGTAAATGACATTATTTCATTTTATTTTCCATATTATTCTGAAGTTAATGTTTAAAAGGATTTTGTTTTAGTTATACATTGCCTTAAATTTTTATGTTTATTTATGAAAGTTTCCGCTATATTGTTATCCTTACTGAGCATTTGAGCTCACCCCTTTCAATGTTTTATTTTTCCTAGGATGTGAAGAAGTAAATTATTAATGACCTGCAGGGATAATATGAGGGGATAAGAGTGTGGAATATGGAGACTATGTTTTTTTAGTTTTCATTTTATGATGTAATGTAAAACTTTATGAATATATCTAGTGTTTCCAAGGATACTAAACTAATTGGTCTTTCGAGACTTGATCTTTCTTGTGATCATGCCAATGTTATGTAATAATTCACTGACTCTGGGTAACTGGGGTCGGGGCGTTACAACCTTCACTTATTTGTACTGAAGATCCCCCTCTTTGATCCACATTATTCTTCTGTGTATTTTCTTCCTTTGCGGCCTAAAACACCCCACAAAAAAACTTCGGTGGAATTCCTTCCACGCGAACCTCTTCTCTTCCCAGAATTATCCTTTTGAACCACTTCTCCATTTGTGGGATTTAGTACCTCTCAAGAACCTTATTCAGAATTGCTTCTGTGTGAAATACCTTCATATTTCACCAAATTTCAAAAGAAAAGAGATGTTATCTAATGATATTCACTCTATACTCTAATCAGTGGGAACAATTATCCTTATATAAGAAAAGATATCCACAAAATATACTAATTCCTGATTTACCAAATCCTTGATTCAATACATCCTCCACCACATATTGATTATTCTGTCTTGAACCAAAACCCTTTCATGTACCATTTTCCACTATGATCCATGTTCTTCTTTTTATATTATGTGGTTCCATTCTCTTCCACCATCCTAAAAACCATGACGACTTTCGAATACTACACTCCCTTCATGAACAATCATCACCAAGTTCCACTTATGGTTTCATGAACTGCTCTCGTGTACCATTCCCACTGCCTGATATGTAGCCACAAACCATTCCCAACCATTCTATTTAGTCTATGTTATGAGATATGTGGGTATATTATTATTATGATTTAAATTTCCGTTCTTTACACCATTAATTAATATGAATAAGACCTTTCATTTACAATTTTTTTTCCAATTTTTAAGTCCAAAAATTTGGAAAACACTTGGAAATTGCGCCACCATAAAAGCCTATCTTCGAAAAACACCAAACATACACATTATTGGTCATGTTCCTTTGTCAAAAAACGCAATCACGCCCAAAACATATCGATAAAATACATTGAGACATTTTTACCAAACATTTTTATTTATATAAACCCTTGGGGTGGGGGAAGTTCTGTGTTGGTTTTAATACGTCAATTTATTATGGTTGGTTTTTATGGTTTGGAGACTGATCTCATTGTTGAGCGCCTCAAATTAGATGTTTATTTTTAACTATAATTTATATAGTATAGAAGAAACCCCAGTTCGTCTCTTAACGAAGTCTTAGATCATTAATTAAAAAATGAGGTTCTAATTATAAAAGTAAAAAATGGGAATGGGGTTTTCTAAATTGTGGTTTTTGATTATTAGAAATTGAAATTGAAACTATATTACTATGTGTGAGAAACAGGTCGGAGAAATAGTGATCAACCTAGATAAGTGTCCCTTGATGCTCAATCTCTCATCGCTCTCAAGGGAAAGGGAAGGATCGCTGATTCATTGATTTTATACATTCTAAAACCAGTATTGTTATGTGAGTTCTTAATAGGTTACCACCTCATATTTTATCAATCAATGATTCTAATTAACAACAACTTCTCATAATCAATAGAATATCATCGATGTAAGAATCAAATTCAATCAGGGCATCACATCAACAACATGATGAGATGTACAGATTTCGGTCTATATCACAAATGGTTATCAACAAAAACATGCATAATAATGGGTTATACCTTCTGGATTTAATCAAATGATATGATCCATAAGCACACCCATGAAAGAGAAGATGTGATAGAATAGGAAACAACACTCAAATCATCACAACCGATTTTTTCATGGAAGCATAAGGATTCCTATTCCTTTGATTTTTATTATATAAAAAAAGAATAAAAAAAATTAAAAAGTATGATATGAATAAAAATAGAAAAAAACATGTAAATTCAATTAGCTTATGAACATTACAATCATTGAGCTCGAGATCACAACGAACACCCCCTAGTTGATCACTAAGAAGCTTAGAATTACATGAAGATGAAGAGGGAGATAATGTATGAATAACGCACTATAATTCAGTTCACACTTACCCTTGGTCATGGTACATGAGAGAATGAGGCAGAGGAGTGATTTTATGGAAAAAAAGCTTGACACATTACACCAAATAAGTCAAGTTCCTAATGGACTAGGTCATTATTCAGGACATACTTTTTAATCCTTTTTATTCGGATAAGTGACTGACCAAAACACATTCAATTGTCATGAAATCTGGTGGAGAGGTGAGGAATTTCGTTATATATCCAAGGGACATGGAATCAGAACAATTAGATTTTCGAGGCCCGACATATGGTAAAAATACACAAGTGTTGTTCAATCTGTCTTACCCAGAATTTCTTCACATTGTGGGCCTATTTGGGGCTTCCAAATGGATGAATTGGGCTCCCTGATCTTATAGATAAATATAGAACAACTTGTTTTGCATCCATAACCCCATTTTTATCCCAATTGTATGCATGGATTATCCACAGTACATTTTAATGTTTTCATGCATGCTTAGGTTCTCACGTAGTTTGGCCCATTTTCCTTGAATTTCATCACAGGCTCTCCAAATCACCTCCTCCTATAATGTAAAAACAGAAACAAGTAAAAATGGATTATTAAATAGTGATAAAAATTATTTCATTGAATAAAAAATAAATTTTAATTTATTATTATATTTTTAATATTTAATACAAAACCAGTTAAAAACAATGGTGTATTAGTGGAACTTAATAGTGAATCGCTATGCAATCACACCCCCACACCTTAAAATTTGCACTCCTGGGAAAATACACATAACCAAAAAATGATGCATATATATATTTACAACATCATAAAAGTTTATCATTTGAGGAAATTTAAATTCATTAATGTAATTAAATCAATGCACAAACCACAACATAGAGTTCTTCATAGTGAAAATGGAAAAAGATGTCTCATAAATCATATCACAGTAAAAGAAAAATAGAATCATGAAACCAATTTGTGAAAGGAATTAAAAAGTCAACCACGCCACTAAATCTCTAAGTGTGTGTGGGAAAACCATTACATGCTTTTTTCCACATTCTATCTAATAAATATATGTTATTTTAAAATTATTTTTGCTTAAATGATTTTTCCATGAACCCGCCCTACATCCTTTGCAATAATATTTCAAGACCCACTGACTTACACATTCTGAAAATTCAAAACATAAGCTCCAGACATTGATATCCCCATATGTTTCACATTTCATTACTCCCTTTATTTATTATTTTTCTTTTTTTGCAGAAGTTTTACTTAGAACAAATCACACACTCATCTCTCAACCTTTGTTTGATCTCCTCATGACACTAATTGTAATAGTTATAACAAGATAAAAGGTTTAAGAGGAGTGATTTTTGACCTACAAGAGAAACATCCATTTTTTTGTTTTATTTGAGGGTGTGCAATAGTCGGATATCAGGTACACACACATTGGTCAATCTGGTACAATAATGAAACAGATCAGATAAGGAACGAATGTATGTATATATCATTTCAGCTGAAAATATTAACCTATATTATATTTAACTTATAGTATTTGAGATATATTCACACTTAGTGGTTTGGTGCAAAAATGTGTGGAGATATTAGTTATACTATTTTCCTAAAAAACTACTGACACAAGGGGAATCAGTAATCTCAAAGGTTTCATAGAGATACAACCATTTATATCATTGATAAAAAACCAAATCACTAAAAATCACTCCTTAATGTTAAATTCATTCAAAAATTCATTAAATAATAGAGATAGGTTTTCATCAAATGTTAAATCAACATAGAATCATAAATTTAAACATACATTTTTAGTAAGTTCCATGATTTGGGGACCATAACGGGGTAGTAAAAATACCCTAAATAAGGCGCAAAAGAGAAGAATGAATAAAGGCAATTAAAATCTTAATGAACTCAACAAGATGGGTAAAAATGAAAACACCATAGAGAAGGCGAAAAAGAGAAGAAAGAAGAAAGACAATGAAAATATTAATGAACTCAACAAGATGGGGAAAAGTGAAAATACAATAAAGAAGGTGAGAAAAAGAATAAATAATAAATATGAAGAAAATATTAATGAACCCAAATATGTATCCACCCCCACACCTAGAATGTGAAGTTTCCTCACTGTAATAATTGAGAATGTGAGATGGAAGGATAAAACCCATTGTGTTTCACTAGTATATTACTTCTATAAGGTGGATTTCATCCACCAAATTCCTTAGAAAATCATTATAAAAGTGTTTAAGTCACTGCCCATTGATGGTAAGACATTTTACAATCTACTCATGAAAATTATTAATTGCAATAAAATGGTAAACATTAGTACCCGTATAAGAACCGAGCCATCAAGACCAAATCTTACCTGGGTGGAGCTTTAATCTGGAATTATACATAAGGAAATTCTCACCAATATGAAACTTCCATTGATGAATAATGTTATCATGGATAGCCTTTATATTCTATTTATAGATCCTGGAGTTATCATATGAATCACATCTAATTTCTTCCAACTCTTGAATCTGTACCTTCCTATGCTTACATGCATCTGAATGTTTCATATTTCGTTGTTTAATATCCCAATATGCAAGGTGTTCTACCTCCATTGTATTGGGACAATCCTTTCTAAATCCAATTTTTTATGGTGACATTCTGATTAGGGTTTTAAAAATCTGTATAGTAATCCCAAAGTGCATCATCCAAATGAAAACTCCAATCTTTTTTGTTGGGTTGTACCATTTTTTCAACAATTCTCTTAACATCCTGATTTGAGATTTCGGCTTCTCAATTAGTTTGGAGTGATATGAATTATAATCTTTAGGATCAACCCCATACTTAAAAAAAATTATTCACGTTTTTATTGAAAAAATATGAACCCTATCACTAATGATGAATCTCAGCAATCCAAACCGACTAAAAATTTGGGACATCACAAAATCAACAACAACTCTAGAGCCATCGGTCCTGGCGGCCATTACTTCCACCCATTTAGAGACATAGTACACAACCAATAATATGTACAAAAATCTAAATGAATTTGTAAAATTCCCCTTGAATTAAATGCCCCATGCATAAAAAATTTCATAGAATAACATGAGATGTTGTTTCATTTCATTCTTCTTAGAGATATTCCATTTTTATTAAAAATGATTACATGGCTTGAAAAAATGATGGGCATCCCAATACAATGTTGGCCAATAAAGTATTGAGTCGAGGACCATTCAAGTTGTACATTGAGAGCTAATATGGACCCCACAGGCCAAAGTGTGGCAGAATTTCAAAACTGATGTGAACTCATGGTCAAGGACACACTGACAAACTACTTGGTCACCAAAAATTTTCAACAAATATGGTTCATCCCAAATATAGCACTAAGAATCTTGTTTATGTCGCCTGGATTGGGAAGGTATAAAATTAGTGGGGACCCTAGCTGTTACTATAAAATTCACAATGTCTGCATACCAGGGGTAAGGTCCAGAACCTCACAAAGGTTCTCATGTGAAAAGAATTCTCCAATAGGGAGGGATGAGTCAACATGGTGGTCCAGTGGTGGAGAAATCCTACTAATGTTTTCACCTATAACATTTTCCTCCCCATATTATCTCTAATATCAGGGTAAAACTCTTGTAGGAGGAGCATCCACCGTATGAGGTAGGGCTTAGCTTCAGGTTTATTTAGGGGAAATTGAAGGCAGCGTAGTCATAAAACAAAATCACTTTTGACCCAAGAAGTTATGAACAAAATTTTTCTAGTAAAACACAATAGAAAGGAGTTCTTTTTCAGTGGTTGTGTAGTATACCTGGGTAGGTTCAAGGGTATGTGAGGCATACAAAATGTCATGAGGAGTGTTCTCAACCCTTTTTGACAAAACTTCCCCAACAGAAAATCTAGAGGCATCACACATAAGTTCGAAAGGGAGATCACACCTTGGTTGTTGGATTATGGGAGGTGATGCGAGACTCATTTTTTTGTGATTTGAATGCTTCCTCACAATTTTTATCAAACACAAAATTAGAATCTTTTTTTAATAACTAGGACAATGGAAATGTCATCTTACTGAAGTCATTAATGAATCAGTGGTAAAAACTAGGATGACCCAAGAAAGATCACACCTCACAAACACATTTTGGAGATGGAAGGGATAAAATTAATTCAATTTTATATTTATCAACTTGAATTCCCTTATTTTAAATGAACTTTTCGAGAGTTATCCCCTACTCAACCTTGAAATGGAATTTCTCATAATTTAAAACAAGGTATTTTTCAATTCTGCGTCGAACGACATAATCTAGGTGTTCCAAAAAATCATCAAAAGAAGAACCTTACACTATGAAATAATCCATAAATACTTTCATATGACTCTCAAGGTACTCAGAAAAAATACTCAAAATACATTACTGAAAAGTAATAGAAGCATTACATAGACCAAAATTCATTCTTTTGTATGAAAATGTGCTAAATGGATAAGTAAATTTTGTCTTTTTTTTATCCTTAGGGGATATATGGATTTTGAAATAACCTAAACAACCATCAAGGAAACAATAATGTTACTTAACAAAAAATTGTTCTAAAACTTGTTCAATGAAAGGTAGATGAATGTGGTCCTTCTGTGTGTCTCGATTCAATCGATGGTAGTCAATACAGACTCACCAACTGTTTTGCACACGTGTTAGAACCAATTCATTCCTTTTTATTTGACATAAATTTTATACCTGGTTTTTAAGAACAAATTGCACCAGTCTAACCCATTTACTAACAGATATAAGATAAATGATCCCCAAAGAATGTAATGTACTGAATTATAATTTTACCACTCAAGGAGAGTGACATTAAACGTGCATTGAGACTGTCTTACGGGCTTAGCCTCATCATCCAAAAGTATATGGCATATAAAAATAGATGGGTTAATATCCAAAATATTAGCCAATCTCTATCCTATTTCCTTTTTACACTCTCTCAAAAGGTTGATCAGTGTCAATTACTATTTTTGAGAGAGGTTATTGGAAATAATGACTGGAAAATTTTCAATACCCTAATGATATGCATATTTTAAATTAGAAGTAACTTGTTTAAGTTCCAATATCAGTGGTTTATTAATTATGGGAGAGTGTTTAGGGAGATTAAGGTCCATGAATCTATCTAACATTTCCTGTTTATTCTCTAATGATAGGTAATCTATTGAAATGAGTTACACCAAATCATCAATAGATATGGGTACCTCAGAATGATCACACTCATCAATTAAAGCAAAAAATTTACACTTTTTAGAACCACACTCAAAACATGAATCAAAACACAAATCATCCATGGGTAAAGATGGGGAAAATGAATTGGAGAATGGGTTGAGGAGAAAATTGTTTGTGTGTGTATGTCATTTGAGACAACTTCTATCAAATAGATATGAAGAGTGGATTTCTCTTCAACGAGTTGTTTCATGGCCTCAAGAGATGTTAAAACATACATTTTTTCCTGTGAACTCCATGGAAATCGTACCATTGAGAACGTTGATGATCATCTTTGATGTTTTGAGGAATGTCCTTCCAAGTATGAGATGATCATATCTTTGGGATCGAGTATCTTCCATCTCAAGAATGAAGAAATCAGTGGGGAAGATGAAATTTTTCACTCTTAAAAGGACATCCTCAATCAATCTAGTTGAATGATTATTACTCTAGTTTTAAAGTTTCATAATAGTTCATGTTGGTTGAAGCTCTCCAACCTATATTGAATTATAAACAGAGTGAGGCATTACATTAATAGAAGCACACAAATCTAGCATACCATCAGAAAAAAGGCATCCCCTTTGGTACATGGTATTTTGAATGTGACTAGATCCTTTCATTTGGGTGGAATTATTGTTTCAATCAAGTCCAAGACATTCCTTCCAAATTGACTCTTTTATTCCCCTTTAACCTCCTTTTATGGGTGCAAAGCTCTTTATGAAATTTGGCATATCGAGATTTTTTTAACTACTTTAAATAGAGGAATGTTAACTTGAAGCTTTTTAAATGTATCCATTAATTCTTTATCAATCTCATTATCAAATTTTTTCTCATATTTAAAGAGTCTTTGGGAGAAAGGAAGAGGAATATATTGTTCATTTGAATCATCAATGATAATTTTATTACCCTTTTTAATTTTTTTCATTGTAATCTTTTATGGTTTGTGAAAGAGTGTTTTCAATAGGGGGACATACCTTTTGGGAAGAATAATTAGAAGAAGAAACTTCCTTTCCACTACAACGTGTAAATGCACATACATTGCCTTTTTTCCATTGGATTGTTAATGTGTTTGGATGGTAGTTCTCTAGAACCTTCTATCTTAAGCTCACCGATGGTATTTTTCAATTGCCTCACCTGAGTTCTCAGGTCTTAAATAGCTGATTGTGTGATTTTTTTGGAATTTTTGGTTCTAGGTTTCCATTTTATTCACCATATCCTTAAAGAATGGTTCAAATTTTGGAGGAGGAGGATGATTGTTTTGATATGTTTAATGATACGAAGGTTTCATACCTTTGACTTGTTGATACCAATTATTCTTAGGGTAGCTTGAGTTTCCTCCCAATCGGTATTGGGGTTGTGCTTTCCACCCGAGGTTTGGATTTATCCTGAATGGTTAATACATGAAGGGAGTTTCTTTTGGGTATGGACACCCTGGGAACATAGTTTCACAAGACTCAGGTGAATCTTGATATTGTGGGCACTGGTTAGAAAAATGAGTATTGTCAGAGAAAATACCATAATGTAATGGAATTTAATAAGTGTGTGAGTTTCCTTATTCTTGAGATAATTTACTTATAATTTTATGTATGTCATCATGTTTATTATCTACCTTTTGTTCTGGGGATGAATGACTTTCCGCATGAACTCCTTGGGTTGATGTAATAGCCCGTGTACCAAATTGATGTGCATTTTGTGCCTTGTTGTCTATTAAATCACGAGAAGTGGAAGGTGTTTTATCAACCAAGGACACACCAGATACAACATCAATAATTCCAAAATACACGGGGATAATTACCTCATAGATGTATTGTATTAACAATAGTTCACTAATTTGGTGGTGGGGAAACTTGTGCAAAGTCTTTTGAATCTCTACCGGTCTTCATGAAGGGTCTCACCATGTGATTTCCTAATGCCACCGATTTTTTTCCTAATTTATATAGTTTGTGAGGAAGGGGTGAAAATCTCTATAAAATATATTTTCAGGTCATTCCAACCTCTAATTCTGGTATGAAAATAGTATTGACACTATTTTCCTACCCCATAATGGTATAAATGAAAGACCCTAAACGTAATTAAGTCCTCGGAAACATTTTGGGGTTTCATGGTCTAGCACACTATGTAAAACTCTTTAATGTGTTTATGAGGGTTATCACCAGTAAGACCATGAAATTTGGGAATTAGGTGGATGATGTCTGGTCTCATCTCAATGTTGGATACTTCCACAGGATATTGGATGTATGCAGGTTGGTACTCCACATCTGGGGTGGTCAGTTCTTTTAAAGTTCAATTATTTGCAACCATGATTTTTGGGGTTTGATTTGCTTCAATTTTTGATTGGTTTATGAGAAATTGAGGTTCCAAAATGTGTTCATTAGTATTACCTGATTGACCTTATCAAGATTCCTTGATTTTTGTCTGATGTGTCTTTTAAATTTTAGGGACTAATACAAACCGTTTTTTTTTTCAGATCGGGTCATGGAAATAAATTTTGAATTTTGTTTGCTTTTTTTTATTTCAGATAAATAAAAAAACTTAATAAGTGTGAATGAATAATATAATATTCAACTACAGAATTAGATAGAGATATATAGGAAAAATATAGAGAGAGAAAACACACAAAAACAAACAAAAATAAAGGAAAAAACCCAAAAAAACAATCAAATGTGGATGGGGTTTTGAAAGGAGTAATAATTAATAAGTAAAAAAAATAAATGAAAGGAAATGAAGAAAAAAATTATATTGGATCCTCCACAATGGTGAAAAAATTTGATTGCGTTGTCGAGCGTGTCAAATTAGATGCTTATTTTTAACTAGAATTTCTGCAGTATAGCAGCAACCCTAGGTCGTCTCTTGAAGAGGACATATATAATTAATTCCAAAATGAGGTTCTTATTATGAAATTAAAAAGTGAAAATTGATTTTATAAAACTTGTGTTTTTATTATTTAAAATTGAAATTGAAACTATATTACTACATGAGAGAAACTAGTCAGAGAAATCGTGATCAACTCGGGTAAGTGTCCCTTGATTCTCAATCCATCATCGCTCTTAAGGGAAAGAAAAGGATCATTGATTCCTTGATTTTTTACATAATAAAACCAGTAATGGTATGCAAGTTATTACTTTTTTACCAACTATTATTTTATCGATCGATGATACTAATTACCGGCGACCGCTCAGAATCAATATAACAGTCATCGATGTATGAACCGAACACAATCAAGGAATCACATCAACAACGTGATGAGATGTCAAGATTTGGTTCTATATCACAAATATTTCTCAAGAAAAATATTCATAATAATGGGTTATACCTTCTGGATTTAATCAAATGATACCTTTCATAAGCACACCCATGAAAAAGATGAGGTGAGAGAAGAGGAAACCACACTCAAATCATCACAAGATCCGATTTGTACATGGAAGCATAAGGATTATTATTCCATTGATTTGTATTATATCAGACCAGAATAAAGAGAAAATAAAAATGTTTAAATTAATAAAAATAGATAAAACATTTGGAAATTAAATTACCTTGTGAATATTACATGCATTGAGCTTGAGATTACAACAACGGACCCCCTCAAGTTGTTCAATAAGAAGCTTAGAAGTAAATAATGAAGAATAAGGACATAATGGATGAAGAAACCTCTCTAATTCTAATAACCCATACCCATGGTAGTGGTACTTGAGAGAATGAGGTAGATGAGTTATTTTATGGACAAAATTATCACACTTTACACAAAATAAGTCACGTGCCTAAGGGCCTATGTCACTATTCATGAAAGACTTTTTTATATTTCCTTATCTGGAAATTTTACTAATCACAACACATTCAATTTTCTATAAATTTTGTGGAATGGTGCCCCATTGAATGTTGCATCTAAGGGAGGTATAATCAGTCCAAATGGATCTCTGAGGCTCAACTAATGGTCCAAATACAGAAGGGTGGTCCAATCTGAACTGACCAAAATTTATTCAAATTATGGCCCTATTTTGGGCCTCCAAATGGAAGAATTGGGCGCCATGATATTCAAGAGAAATGTATCTCACATTGTTTTTCATTAATACACCCATTTTTAGCCAAATTGGTTTCATGGATTATCCACAGTACATATTAATGTCCACATGCAAGCTTGGGGTCTCGCACAGTTTGACCCATTTTGATTGAATTCTATCACAGGCTCTCTAAATCACCTCCTACTAAAATTTAAACACCTAAACAAGTAAAATTTCTATATTAAAAATGATAAAAATTAAATCATTTAATCAAATATAATGTTTAATTTATTATTATATTTTTTATATTCACTAAAAAACCAGTTTAAAACTGTGCTGTAAGGGTGGAATTGAATAGTGAATTGCTATGTGATCACACCCCCACACCTAAACATTTTCACTCCTGGGAAAAGACACATATCCAAAAAACTAAAAATTTATATATTTAAAATATCATTAAGATTTAACATTTGAAAATATTTTAATTCATTAAAATAATTTGATCAATACATAAACCACACTAAGGAGTTATTCCTATTGAAATTCAAAAAAGATGTTTCATAAATCATATCATAATGGAAGTCAAAGAGATTCATGATAGCAAATTGAGAAAGGAATTAAAAATTAAACCATTACACTAACTCTCTATGTTTGTGTTTGAAAATAATTCCATGCAATTCTTTCCACTTTATATCAAATAAATATAGGTTACTTTAACATTTTTCAGCTTAAACAATTTTTTCCACCGAACCTGCCCTACATCCTTTGCAATAATATTTCAAGACCCAATCACTAAACAATCCCATAAGTCAAACCATAAGTCCCCAACCTAGATATCCTCATATGTATCAGGCTTCATCACTCACCTCATTTATTATTTTTTGTTTTTTTATAAGTTACATTTGGAAGAAATCTCGCACTCATCTCTTAACCCTTGTTTGATCTCCACATGACACTAATTGTAATAGTTATAACCAGATCTGAGGTTGAGGAGGAATGGGTTTTGACCTTCCCAAGACACAACCCATTTTTTGTTATTATTAGTTTTAGGGATTGCAATAGTCAGATACTAGGTACACATGAATGGGTCAATCCGTTATAATAATGATATGGATCAGATAAAAAAGAAACTTACATAAATATAATTTTAAGATGAAAAATATCATCCTAAATTTTATTTACCTTATAGTAAGTAATACATATTCACACTCTGTGGTTTGGTTAGAAAATTTATGGAGATATTAGTGACCCCATTTTGTCATAAACTACTTACACAAGGGGCACCAATCATATCAAAGGTTTTATAGAGATATAACCATTTATATTATTGACAGAAAACCAATTTACTAAAAATAACTCCCTGATGTTAAATTCATACAAAAATTCATTCCATAATAGTGATAGGATTTCATCAAATGTCAAATAAACCTGGAATCAAAAATTTCAACATGCATTTTTAGTAAGTTCCATGATTTGGTTACCATAAGGGGAGGGGAGTAAAAATACCATAAAGAATGAGAAAAGGAGAAGATAGAATAAATAAAATGAAACTCGTAAGGAACTAAACTATATTGGGAAAGTGAAAGTACCATAAAGAAGGTGAAAAAGAGAAGAAAGATGAAAGATGATGAAAATACTAATGAACCTTAGAATGTATCCACCCCCACCTAGAATGTGATGTTTCCTCACTATAATAACTGAGAATGTGATAATGAAGAATAAAAACTAGTGGGTTTTACTAGTATGTTGCTTCTAGAATATGTTAGGGAAGAGGAAACCACAAAAAAATATTTACAAGATCCTATTTATGCATGAAAGAATGAGGATTTTTGTTCCTTTGATTTTTATTATATCAAACTAGAATATTAACTAAATAAAAAATATTAAATGAAGAAAAATTGACAAAAAAACTGGAAATTCAATTACCTTATGAATATTACAAGCATTGAACTCAAGATTACAACAACAGACACTCCCGAGGTTGATCAATAAGAAGCTTAGAAGTACATGATGAAGAAGAGGGAGATAATGGATGAATAAATACCTCTAATTCGAGTCGCTATCAACCCTATTCATGGTACCTTAGAGTATGAGGTATTTGAGTGATTTTATGAACAAAAAATTCACACATTCCATAAAATAAGTCTAGTTCTTAAGGGACTATGTCACTATTCAAGACATAATTTTTAATCCTTCTATATCCATATATTTGATTGACAAAAACACGTTCAATTGTAATGAAATTAAGTTTAGAGGTGAGTCTATGAGTTATATGTCCAAGGGTGGTTGAATAAACCCAATTGGATCTTTAAGGCCCAACTTATGTCCCAAATACAGATGGGTGGTCTAATCGGGCCTGGCCAGAAATTCTTTCACATTGTGTGCCTATTTGGGGCCACAAAATGGATAAATTGGGCTCCATGATATTATAGAGAAATGTAGCCCACATTTTTTTCATTCATACAAAATTTTTTATCCCAACTGGATGCATTAATTATCCACAATACATATTAATTTCCACATGCATGCTTGGGCTCCCGCGTAGTTTGGACGTTTTTCATGAATTCCATCACATGCTCTCCAAATCACCTCATCCTACCATGTAAACACCGAAAAAAGTAAAATTACCCTATTAAAAATTGACAAAAATTAATTTATCTAATCAATAATATAGTTCTATTTATTATTATTTTTCATATTCATTACAAAACTAGTTTAAAATAGCATTTTAAGGGTGGAATTGAATAGTGAATCCCTATGCGATCACACCCCCACACATAAAAATTTTCACTCCTAGGTAAAGAAAACTATCTAAAAAATTATTCATGTATATATTTACAACATCATGAATATTTTTACATTTGAGGGAATTTTAATTCATTAATGTAATGTGATCAATGCACAAACCACACAAATGAGTTCATCCTAGTGAAAATGGAAAAAATGTCTCATAGATCATATCATAATGAAATTAAACGAGATTCCTTATACAAAATTTAAAAAGAAATTAAAAATTCAACCATGCCACTAACTCTCCATGTGAGTGTGTGAAAAACATTCCATGTTATTCGTTCTATATTCCATCCAATAAATATAAGTTATTTTAACATTTTTCAGCTTAAATGATTTTTTCCACCGAACCCTCCCTACATCTTTAGAAAAAATATTTCAAGAACCACTCACTTAATAATTCACAAAAGTCAAATCATAATCCCATGACATAGATATCCGCATATGTTTCACATTTCATCACTCCCCTCCTTTATTATTTTTGTTTATTTCAAGAGGTTCATTTGGAACAAATCTCACACTCATCTCTCAACACATTTGGATATTCTCACGACACTAATTTTTATAGTTATAAAAAGATAAATGGATGAGGTGTGGTCTTTTACCTACCCAAGACACAACCCAATTTTATGATTTTTTGTTTTTTTAGAGTTTTTAATAATCAGATATCAGGTACACACGCATAGGTCAATCTGGTACAGTAATAAAACAGATAAGATAAGGAATGAACTTATGTAAATATCATTTATAGTGGAAAAATGTTAACCTAACATATATTTACCTTTCATTAAGTAAAAAATATTCATACTTTTTGATTATGTGAAAAAATTTATGGAGAAATTAGTGACACTATTTTCCCAAAAAACTACTCACACTAAGGGAATCAATCGTCTCATAGGTTTCAAAGAGATACAATGATTTATATCATTGATAGAAAACCAATTCACTAAAAATCACTCCATGATGTAAAATTCATACAAACATTCCTTCAATAATAGAGATAGGCTTTCATCAAAAGATAAATCAACATGGAATAAAAAATTTCAATGTGCATTTTCAGTAAGTTCCATTGACTTGGTGAGCATAAGGGGGGAAGTAAAAATACCATAAATAAGGTGAAAAAGAAAATAAAGAAGAAAGGAAATGGGAATCCTAATGAACTCAAAAAATATGGTGAAAATTGAAAATACCATAAAGAAGGAGAAAAGGAGAAGAAATTATAAATACAATTAAAATCCTAATGAACTCAGAAATATAGTGAAAAGGTAAAAAATCATAAAGAAGGTGAAAAAGAGAAGAAAGAAGAAAGACGATGAAAATCCTAATGATCATACGAATGTATCAACCCCCCCAAAAAAAACCTATAATGTGCATTTTTCTCACTATAATAATTGATTATGTGTGAAGGAAAGATAAAACCTGGCGTGTTTCACTTGTATGCTTCTTATAGAAGAGGTGAGAGAAGAGAAAACCACACTGAAATCCTCACAAGATCTGATTTGTGCATGGAAGTATGAGGATTATTATTCCTTTTATTTGTATTATATCAAACTAGAATAAAAAATAAAAAATATTAAATGATGAAATTTTTTCAAAAAACCTGTAAATTCAATTACCTTAAGAATATTACAAGAATTTATCTTGAGATTACAACAACAGACACCCCCCAAGTTGATCACTAAGAAGCTTAGAAGTATATGATGAAGAAGAGGGAGAGAATGGATGAATAAAGCACTCTAATTAGACTCACCCTTACCCTTGGTCAGGTTAACTTATTTAATTAGGTAGAGGAGTTATTTTATTGACAAAACATCACACTTTCTACAAAAGAAGTCAAGTTCTTAAGGGACTAGGTCACTATTCAGGAAAAACTTTTTAATCCTTCTTTAACATGCTAGTTGACTGACAAAAACGCTTTAACATGTAATGAAATTAGGTGGAGAGGTGAAAAGTGGAGTTATATGTCAAAGGGATGTAGAATCAGTCCAATTGGAGCTTTGAGAACCGAATTATAGCCCAAATATAGAAGGGTGGTCCAATCTGGCCCACCCAAAATTTCTTCACATTGTGGGGCTATTTTGGGCCTCTAAATGGACGAATTGGGCTCCATGATATTCTAGATAAATGTAGCAAACCATGTTTTTCTTTCATACACCCATTGTTTTCCTGATTGGATGCACTTTTTATCCATATTACATATTAATTTCTACATACATGATTGGGATCTCATGGACTATGGCCCATTTTGCTTGAATTCCATCATGGGCTCTCCAAATCACCTCCTTATACAATGTAAACACCGAAACAAGTAAAATGAACTATTAAATAGTGATAAACATAAATTAATTGAATCAAATATAAATTGAAATTTATTGTTAAATTATTTATTCTCATTACAATACCAGTTTAAAATAGCGATGTAAGGGTGGAATTCAATAGTGAATCGTAATGCGATCAGAGATACACTATGGGTCTCATTGAAGTCCCACTAGTGTGAATTTATGTTATCTTGTTTCATATAGTGGAGAGGTAATTTGGTTCTCCTCATGTTAGTAATCTAGTTTAGTATCTAGTTTTTGTTTGGAAATGGGTGGTCTTGTACGGACCAACCTCATTTTGAGTTAATCCATTGAGTAAGTGTTGGGTAGAATTGTTCCCAGTAGTATTATTGAATCACGGTTTTGGAAGTATGATTTGGATTTATTTTTTTGTTTTATGTATGTTATATGATTTTTTTATGTTTAATGTGTTTTTGGTTTGAGAGGATGATTTTGCATAGTGAGAGTTCCTTTTATTTGATTAATCAACTAGAGGTGTTTTAGCTTTTGGGTGTGGATGGAATAGAGGGAAGTTTATTATTTGATTGTCCCTTCCATAATCATCTTGTAATGCTTTTTTTCATTCTAATTTCATTCTTGTATTATTCTTGTTTGACGTTCATTAGTAATCTCATTAAGCTCTAAAGGATTATTGGTTTTGTTTTCACATCAGACCATGTGGTGGATTTCTAGGGATGGAAAGAATTATCATGGGGATAATTTTTTCACTTGAGTTTTTTATTTTACCCTTTATTTCGATTCGTCTTTTTTTCTTGGTTATTTTTTCAGGAACTGGGTGTGATGAGTTTTATTTTTTGATTATTTTCATCTATTTATTCTCGGATTAGTGCTTTTCTATGAATTTACCCTTGAATTTTCAAGAAAAATATGTGTTTATTGATAGTTATTGTGTGGTGAATGGTTGGCACAAATTTGGTATAAACCATGCGTCCTTCATAGGAAACTGTACAATATGTGGATTGTTTAATTGGTAGCTACCTCATTGCTAGGACATGGTAAGTCAAACTATGTGAACTAACCATGTTGTAGCTCCATACATAAGTATAGAGGTGCATAAATTCTCCGCACAGTTTGACAAAACTTACAAAGTAACCATTTGGCCTATCCCGATCATTTAAATTTGGGTTTCCCAATTTCTCCCTCGATGATTTTTATCCCCAACTCCCCCTTTATTCAACCGATGTAGCATCCCCATCCCTAGGTGTGCCTCCCCCTTCCACTCATCTCCCTTGGGCCCCATCCTTTGGGTGGATTTGATGTGGATTCTTTAAGGAAAATCTATGTAAGTGGTTTATCTCCTTATTTATTCCTCAATTATAGTGTTTCCCTCATTTATCTTTATGGTTTCAGTTTTTCAGCATGTATTCTGGTTAATTGAGGGTTCTTTCTTGCTTAATCAGGTTCAATTTTGATGTTTCTGGTCAGATCATTCCTTTCTAGGGTCTTGTGGTGGTGCTGATGGGGGTTTACATCATTTTTTGGAATTTTCTTCTCATTAGGTAGGTGGTTACAAGCCATAATATTTTTAAATGTTTTTAATATACTTATTTATGTATTTATTCTTTTTTTATATATTAATTATGTCATGTGATGTATATTTTTGATGTTTTTTGGCATACGATCTTATTGAAAGTGCATTTTTCAATGGGTTATGGTTATGTTAGTGAATGTATTATTTTGCAGTTTTACAAAAAAAGGGTTTATATTCCTTGTTTAGAAGGTGCAGAAATGGTTTTCAAGTCACCATAGCTATGAACATCTTGAAAATGAGTTTTCAATGCATTTTAGGTCACTTTGGCATGTTGGCTTTTTTTAAACCTTTAAATATGAATTGTAAATTGGTTAAATGATTAAAATCATGGTTTAAAAATTATTTTGGTTTATGTTTTGATTTATAAAGGGGGATTGGCCCATTGAATTTGTTGGTCAATAGTATAATTTTCTTTTCCTTTAAGAAATAGGAATTTATGAGTTATGTGCGTGATAGAAAATGATTTGAAAATTGGGTTTTGGTGTCTGTAAAATAGAAAGTGGTTGGGTTTATGGGAAATAGTTATTTCCTTGCATGTTTATAATTCTTGGTTTTTTTATGTGAAAAATGATGTTTTTTGAAACATGTGACATGAATTTGATCACAAGTGAATCTTGTGTATTTATGTGGGTTGACTAGTTCTAGTATGTTAGTTATTAAAAAGTGAAAAAGCCCCAATTTCAATTAGCTGGATTGACACTTACAACTCTAACTAAACTATTATGATGATTGGAGACCATAATTGCCATTTAGTTTACCAACCTAGTGGCTCGTACATTACAAAGTTATGATTGTGGTTTTTATACCACCCTATATCAAGGCACAAGGTTATAGTGTGCTACTCAACCTAGATTAAACTTATGGATTTACCCATGGTTCCCAACCATCACATGATTATTATATGATATGATGTCATCCACCAGCATATGATGAACCTCACATGTGTATTTTTAAAATTCTTTTTAAAGAATGTTATTAGGAAATGGGTTTCCTTGAAAGTGTTCCCTTTGAAAATTTTTTCCCATAAATTTTTTTCTTAGAAATGTTTTAAAATCCTATACATAAATATCCATTTTCTGTTTTCTTTAAATGTTATAGTAAGGAATCCTTTTATTTTGAGGAATTATACTGGCATTTGGATCACACCCTACCTAAAAAATTGGGTGTATGTAGCCTTATTCTATTGACTAAGGTAAAGGAAAGGTGTTTGGTGATTCATGTTGGGGTTTCTAGTGGTATTCTCTTATGTATCATGGTGGAAGTGTCTTGAGGATGTTGCTCCTCTTGTTATATATAGGTTTGGGATTGAGTTTTAGTCCCCTTTTATTGTAGTATTTTTCAGGGTTTTGTTGAAAGTTATAAATTTTAGTCATAGAAAGTGTTATTACATGATTAGTTGTGCATTATTAATTTTGGATTATTTATTTTTTTTGGTTGTTATATTTATATAAGTGGGTGAAATAACTCCGAAGTTTTAATGTTGACCCCCAAGAACTAGTTTCCAAACCTTGGGGATTGGGAACACCCTTCCGGGCCATGCCACATATCAGGTCGGGCACCAGTTTGGATGAAATATTGGCTTGTATTGTGACACCATTGGACTAATATGGGCCCCAAGAGAGTAAAAGGCCCCTTTAGATGTTAGTCAGATGTGGGGTGATGCACGTTAGTAGTGGATGTTGTATCTGGAATAGAGAAAGGAGGAATAAGTTTTATGGGTTTCCTTCTAGAAGGAGTTATGTGTAGTTCCTTTCATCATCCATGAAGGATTAGTAGAGGCAAAGGCTACTCTCCCTTTTATAGGGGAGTATTTTAGTAAAGAAGATGAGAATCAAGTTCAATGTAATTTTTCTATTTTCTGTAGATCTTTTTCTAGATGAGGATTCTTGTGAGAGACATATTGGGCCAATGTTTTTCTCCTATGTGGTTCATGACCATCTTCAGAACTAATGCCCAGTAGCTTCCTGAGCTCAGTTTGATGGTGGTGGATAGGCTCTGTGTCAGTCTTAGTAGTAGTTGCTGGTGATATAGTTTTATCAGTAGGGACAATATACTTTTGCTCTGTCAAGGATAGATGTAGTAGTTATAGGTCAACCTTAGAGTATCCCTTTTTTGGGACCACAACCTGAGAATTATTGTACATGTGGTAATCAATATAGAGAAAGAAGAGCTAGGTGTGGTCAGTTTCACGCGATAGAGGTAGTAGTCCCAACGAATCCATAAGTCTTCAAATATATGATCATTTTCTTTAGAACCCTTATTTGGTCCTTATTTGATTCAAGAGATCCACTCCCTATTATTGAACCCTCTCTATCCCATTCTCTTGGACTTGACAATAGAGGATTCCTGTTCTGCTAGTGTTGAGTACACCTGTCGAAGGCCAGACTAGATTGTTTGATGTGTTCCAAAGGTGTAGATTGGTGATGGGGCCACATCAGCCTCATGGGGATATCTTTTTGTTACAGATGCATCCATACAATGTCATCCATGTTTTTTACTAGTTTTATTCTCTATATTCTGTTATCAATTGATTCTATAAGAGATTGGTGTTTTTGAATGTGGATAGCCAATGTGTGGTTTCTGTTGTAAAGAGAGGTTTTCATGTGGTCATTCAGTGTGTAGATCCCATTATTTTTTATAGGGTGATTTTTCGGAAGAATCGGTGGACACTAAAATGGTTTAGTTTTCTAAGATCATTAGGGAGTTTTTAGATGTTTTTCCCAAGGATATTTTTAGGTTACCTCCTTGACATGATGTTGATTTTGGGATGGATTTTCTTCCTGGTGATTCACCTTTTTCAATGGATTTTTATCAGATGTATCCTTATGAATTGCAAGAATTGAGGATTTAGATAGACAATATGATACATAGTGGTTTTATATGGCCAATTTTTTCATCATGGGGTTCCTTAATATTGTTTTTAAAGAAGGAAGATGGTGGTTAGATGTTGTGCATCGACTACAAAAGGTCAAATCAAGTGATGGTCAAGAACAATTACCCATTCCAATATTAGAATATCTTTTCAACCAGTTAAGAAAATATATTGGGCTTTCTATGATCAATCTATGGGTTTGATATCACCAATTGAGGGTGAAAGAGAGCGATATCCTGAATACTTCCTTCATATATTGTTATGGGAACATTGAGATTGTATTCATTCCATTTGGTGTTATGAACTCACCATACGTGTTATTGGGGATTATGAATTACATCATCCATGAGTTCCTAGACCGGTTCATCATCGTATTCAGCTTTGATATCTTAATCTACCCAACATCAGAGGAGAAGCATGCTATGAAAAGCAGAACTATCTTACAGGTTCTTCAATGCCACCAGTTCTATTGAAAGTTTTCCAAGAATATGTTCTGGAAATAATAGGTGCATTTCCTAGGGAATTTGGTGTCTCATAAGGGCGTTTCTATAGTCTTGTTGAAGGTTTAAGAGGTTGTTTCTTGGGAATCACTGAAGAACATGGAATAGGTTTGTAGTTTCCTTGGTCTCATAGGTTATTATCGGAGGTTTGTACCCAATTTATCTCGATCTTAATCCCCATTGATGAATTTTACTATGAAATACTAGGTTATTTTGTGGTGTAATCAGTTTTAGTCAGTGTTTGGTTACCTGAATGGGAATTTGGTTAGTGATCCATTTCTATGATTTTTAAGAAAGGGTTGATGTTTGAGGTGTTTTGTGATGATTCACTTCCTGGGTTTGGATGCGTGACGATGAAACAACAAAAGGTAGTCTCTTATGGGTCTAGGAAGTTACGTCCTCATGAGTGTAACTATTTCACCAATGACCTAGATTTGTAAGAGGTGGTTTTAATGCTGAATTTGTGGTAGAATTACCTCATTGGGTAGATCATTGTGTTCTTCATGGATCATAAGAGTTTGAGTTACATATTTTTCCAATGTGACTTAAATCTATGATAGCATAGGTGGATGGAGTATCTTTAGTACTATAACATTGATATCTCCAGCAACATAAGAAAGGTAAATTTTGTGGCTGATGATTTGAGTAGAAAGTCATAGAAGGAGGTTGTTCGGGAATATGTGGATGCTTGGAATGTGATGGAGGAGTTGACATCATTTCACATAAATTCTAGAGTGGATGGTGATAAAGTTTTCTTGTTTCACATAACAGTGTAGTCTTTTATGATGTAGCAAGTGGAGGAGTCTGAGTGGGTATATTCATAATAATAGGGGTTGCATGTTTGTATTGGCCATGGTGATTATCTAGAGGGATGGTCTAAGGATGGTCAGAACTGAATTTTTTATCATGGAATTTTGTTTTTTCCATGGATGATAAATGATGGAGTAATTATTGAGTTTCATAACTCAACTTTGGAAGTACAACTAGAAGTTTCTATGATGTATTTTGGCTTGAAGAAGCAGTTTTGGGGGCCTGAGATGAAATGGATAGTGGCAGAGTTTATGGTAAAGTGCTTAATTTTCTAGCAGGTAAAGTCAAATATAATGTTCGGTGTACTTCTTAAAACCCTTTGAATGTTTTTAGGGGAAATTTTATGAAATACTGACGGAATTCAATATCAATTTTCCTAGATCATAGGGAGGTTGTCATGTTATTTGGGTTATCACGGATTAGAAGAAAATGGAAACTCACTTCTTAGCAAAAAAGGAGTCAGGCGTAGTGGATGCTTTGGAGAAAACATACATGGATGAAATTTTATATTTTCATATATTTCTAAGGTCTATTGTCTCAAATTGGGATGTATGGTTTACCTCATGAGTCTAGATGAGATTTTATCATGATTTTGGAACTCAGTTATGACTGAGTACTAATTTCCACCCTCAGACAGAGGGATAGATGGAATGTACTATCAAGAAATTGGAGGATATATTTCAAACATACATCCTAGATTTTGGTGTATCTCGGGTAAGAACACTTATTTGGTAGATCTTGCATATAATAATGGTTATAAATCTTCTATTTTCACGTCTCTATTCAAATATTTGTACCAGAGACCATGTCATTCTCCGTTGTGTTAGACGGAGGTCGGGGAGACAGTTGTTCTTGGTTCCGATGTGGTGCAGAGCATGACAGAAAAGGTTTATCTTGTTTGTGAATAGATAAAAGTAGCAGAAGACCAGCATATGACTTATACAGATAAAAGAATAAGGCCCTTGGATTTCGAGGTTCGGAACCATGTGTTTTTAAGGTATCTCCTCAATGTGGGCAGTGGATGTTTGGAAAAGAGAGTAAAATTTCTCCCATATTTTTTGGGGCCCTTTGAGGTATTTGGGGGAGTTTGGAAAGTGGAATATCAGTTTGAATTTCTAATGTGTTGAGAGAGAATCCATGATGTATTTCATGTCTCTCAGCTTCATTAGTATCTTCATGATGACTCCCATGTCATTAATTGGGGATAGTTGGATATTAAAAGTGACTTCTAGTTTGTGGAGTAGCTAGTGGAGATCTACGATCATTGAGAGAAGGTGTTGTATAGATGGACCATTCATTTGGTTTGTCTGATGTGGAGGCATGGATACCAAGAGTAGATTACTTGGGGGTGAGAGACGTAGATGTGTGCCTAGTATCCAATGTTATTTTAATTTTGACATTTCATTTTTTTGATTTGTAATGTGATGTTTGAACCCTATTTTGTATGTGATGGGTTTTATTCCCCTGGGTTGTGATTTCTATGGTATGATGTGTGATGGATTCATGACATTAAAAAAGGGGAGGACCTAATTCCTATTCAATATGGATTAATTGTGATTTTATTAAACCTGTGTGAGTGTGTCAAGGTTTCCCAAATAAGATAGATTCTTCACATGGAGGACATAACTCCTGGATTCATGTGTCTAGGACACTGTAGTTGTTGTACTTTTGTTGTGTATTTTGTGATTATTTGGGTTGAAGTGATAAGTATTGGTTAGAAAATGAAAAAAGAGGTGGTATTAGGTGTAGAGGTTTCTACTCTATCTTTAAATCAATACAATGTGGTTTAATATTATTTCATTTAATTGTTCATAGTGTTTCAAATATAGTAATATCCTTGAGAGGTATCTCGAGGGATGGTTGTTCGGACTGTGACTCTCTTACCTTGTGGGTTGGTTTTGAATTCTCAATAGTGATAACAGTTTGAGAGGTATATATGGTAACAACAGGGATATCTCTGATCCATTAATTTGTGGGAAATCTAGTGATTGACGTGTTTTGAGAGGTAAAGGTGTCTCATTTCATCACATTTCCAAGTTCTCATTTTTTAATGTTTTCAATAGTTTCTCATTACAATAGTGTCTCACCCTAGAGGTGTCACATTGACGGTGCAACCCTAGAAATTTTACCATGTCAGTGTCATCTTGGTGGTGTCACTCGCTGGTGGTAGCTTAACCAGGCAGTCACTCATCCAATAGTGCCTCTTCTAGTGGCTCCACATCCAGCTGTGTGACTATGCTGGTGTCTTGCCCGACAGTGTCTCACTGATGTTGGAATTAATTCCATAGTAATGGTCACATTTCCAATAGTGTCTTTCCCAATGGTTCATTGTTTAACGGTGTCTCACCCAACAATGTCTTTCTTGTCGGTGCATCATCCAACGGTGCGTCGTCCAATGGTACCTCATGTACAGTTCTTCCATCTTCTTTCATTTTTATCTTTTTGTGGTCTTTCATTGATGTAAAATGCCTATAAATCCATGTTTTAATATATTTGAGACCAATTCAAATCCCATAAGTCCTATCATTAATTTTTTAATGTAACGAAGGATTTTATTTAGTCAAAACGTTTAATCTTGACCAGATCCACCTTTAATGGAAAATAAAAAACATATCTAAACATGTGAATCTCATTCCATCTTCCAAAAACGGATATACCCTTTCATCTTGTTCTCAAATATTGATTTATCTTGGTTGGTTACACCATGAATATTTATTCTTATAGGAGTTGTGTAATGTGATGAATGAGTTGGTTCGTGATTCCCTGCATTTTTTCCATCTGTATATGCGCCCCTGTTTCGGTGCAACCAGGAACTGCCAATCGTCTTTGTCCCAAAGAGGTTTCTCCTTCGTCTCTCTTAATTGTGTATAATTCGGGGAAGGTATATGGATTTTACCATTGCAGATATTGTTTTTTCATATTAATAATGATAATTGAACTGGTTTTAAATAAAAAAGGGGCTAGGAATGTGATGCATGTTTCTGCAGTGTTATTCTTTTATTGATATTGTGATCTAAATAGACTAATTACCAACTAAAAATCATGGGCATTGGGGGTCCTTGTTTTTAATGGATTTTTTATGAAATTCATGTAGTTTTTTATTTGTTTAATGGCTATTTATGAAAATTTTTAACCCCATATATTCTGTTAATAAATTCTTGCCCTAGGATCTTCCAATTTCTTTGAAAACCCTTAAAATTAACAAGTGTAATTAAATAAGGGATGCCTTGTTATATATAAAAATATGTTTTATTTTTTTGGTGTGGTGATGAGGTAATAAGAATTATTGTGCATGGGGGGTTGGTTCTATTGATGTGGTGATCTGGGCATGGTATGCTGATATAGTAGTGCTATGAATATGGTTGTGGGTTAAGGTGTTGTTGGATGTGGTTTTGAGTTGGGGGTTTTGTTTTGGTTGGTATGGTGATTTTGTAAGAATGAATTTTATAAAAGAAAATAGTGGTTGGTATGGGTGATTCTCCATTGATAACATTTTTCAATCATTACCCCATACCTAAAGATCGATATATGATATATCATGAATGGGTGATTCACCTTGAGTTTCTCAATTAGAAGAACACATAAAGCCTCCTATATCTAATGTTTGTTTGCAGTATGATGTTTCTTTAATGTGAATATACCATTATTTATCAGGGATATTATCTTTATGATGTGATAGTTTTTTGTTACAAGTTACAATGTTGCTTATTTTCTCGGGTAGTGATGGAATGAATAAATAATTATTTAATAATGTTTGGAATGGATTGGGTTGATTTGGCTAATGACATGGAAATGGTCAAATAATTATGTTTGGGAATGTGAAGTGGTTTTTTGGATTTATTTATGGTGTTTTTATTTATAGGTCATATAAAATGTGGTATTTTTGCGAGTTCGTGGTTTTTTCAAGGACCCATATGTTGGGCTTGAGTGTTTGTGACCACATATGTATACATTTGTAGTTTCCTTGTGATTTCTATATGCACCCCACCCTTGTTGAGAACTATGTTACGAACACCCCCATTATCGTAGGGGAGGGTTTATTTCCCTACATCAGGGTGGGAGGTTGGATAGATGGCCACTCGCTCTTCCCTAGTCTATCTTCCTAGTGATGATATCCCAAGACTCTTTAGGCGGGCTGCGGTGAGAAGTGAGACTCATGTTTGTGTGGGAGAGTTGTGATGTGTTGTCCCATTTTTCATTGGAATGATATGTGGTCTGAATCTACGGTGTCTTTGGTATGAGATGTGATGAGATGTTTCATGATGTGCTATGTTTTTAGGCCCAGGTTTGTGCAGGCGGGATGTGTTGTGAGGCCCATGTGTGTATGGATGAGATGTGTTATGAGTCCTAGGTGTGTGCGGGCAGGATGTTATGTGGTTTATTTGGAAGATATAGGATTGAAAATAAATTTTTCATTGGGGTGTGAGAGTAGTTAATTGGTGGTAAAGTGGAGTGTAGTACCCTATTAGCAATGTGATTTATATTATATTAATCGAATTTCATTATTTATCGTGCATGGCTTGATGAGGATGGGAGGTTAGTATACCAAATTAGGTGTTGTTTGGTTCTACTATTTTCTCCGAGGTGAATTAGTATGACTCTTTCACATGTGTATGAGAGACTTTTGTTTTCCTACTAAGTATAATTTTATAATCTCCCTTTGTATATAGAACTAATTTCATGTTTTCAGGAAGATTTCATAGACCCTATTGAGTGTTAATAGCTTGTACCTTTGGATAGTTGTTGTGTCAGTTCTGAGATTTACTTTTGGTATTTACTTTGGAGACATTTATTGTATCATTTCTATTTATACATGTTTTTTGGGATGGTTTTTTCATTCTCTTTTATGCTATGTCCTGAAGTTTTTTTTTGTATTATTCATTATATCTCCTGATCCTGTTTCTTATAAAGGGTAATTCCTCTCATATTGTGAGATTTGTACACCCATGGTGCTAGTAACCAAACTAGGGACTAATGGAGGTGGGAATCAGGGTTCATTATCTCCCCTTATTCATTTACATCCTTAGAGAGGTATATTTGGAGGGAGGATTCATTTATTTATTTTTTGAGAATTTTATTTTGAAACTAACTCACCACGGAAACTAATACTCATGAGGATGTGAATTTATTTATCAAACAGCAGTTTGAAATTTATTATTTATGAAATATATTATCAAAATTTACTAGAGGAAAATAAAATTTTTATTATATATACCAAGAAATCTTTCCTCATGGTACTGGTTTCAGAGTGGGTTGTTCCTATAAGAAACAGGTTCTCAGTAACAATAATTTTGTTCCAAAAGTTAAACCCTTTTTCATTAAATTTCAAAGTGGTTTCTACTAAAATAAAAATTATTTCCTTAATAAAATTAATTCCTTAGGTTTTTAAAAATGCAAATTTTAATTAAAAATATAGATTCCTAAAATTTTGTATTCTAACATTTTTAGACCCAAGAAGGTTTTGGTTCTGAATGTATAATTATTTTTTTCTTATAAAAACAATGGACATACCAAAAACAAGAATACTTGGTAGATGTATAGTTGGTGTTCCTAGAATATGATAGGTAAAAATTAATTCTTTGAAAATATTATCAAGATAAAAGGTGGAAAAGTAACCTTCCAATATGATTTTTAAGGTGAGACTATCAATATAGGTAATATTATTCTCCTTGGTAAATAATTAATTTCAAATGTTTTATTTATTAAAGGCCTTAAGTACATACTTTTAAGAATAATTCAATTTTGAGATGAAGGTTACCTTGTGAATTTTAGAAATGATAAATTTCTAGGACACAATTCCAAGGATGAATCCATTCTTTCTACAAATCTTCATGAGAATGTTTACGAACTTAACCTTGAAGACCTTAGTAACCAAGAAATACATTGTCGTAGTGTAATTGAAGATCAATAATTATTATGGAATAGAAGGTTAAGACATGGTAACATTAGGATCATATGTAAAGTGACTGATAAACAGATTGTTAAGGAGATACCTGATCATAGGTTTTATTCTTCAAAGTTTGAGACCCTTTTCAATATTATAAAAATTAGTAGTCTAGTTTAAAATATTATAGTGAATTCTCAACTAATAATTATTTACAATTAGTACACATGGATTTATTTGGCCCTAAAAAAACTAGAATTAATGGGGGAAAATATTCAGAATTTGTTTTGGTTGATGATTATACTATATATACTTGATTATATTTCCTATCAAATAAATCCAAATCCATTTTTATCTTAAATTTTGTATTCGAATGATAAAACTGAGAAAAACCTTCCATTGATAACTATTCATAGTGATCATGGTGGATAATTTTTAAATTCTAATTTTGAAACAATTTTTAGTAAGAATGGAACTACACATAACATTAAATCCCCTATAACTCATTAGAAAAATTTTGTTTTTGAAAGAAGAAATCATTTTCATCAAGAAATAAGAAGAACCATGTTGAGTGAATACTCAGTTGCTAAACATTTTTGGGCTGAAGTGGTTAATACTTTTTATTATACTATAAATTGAATTTTAATAATAAATTTTCTTAATCAAACACCTTATAAGTTATAGAATAATCAAAATCCAAAAGTTTTATAATTTTGAGTATTTGGGAGGAAAAGTTTTCATTTGGAATAAAAAAGATAATTTACATAAATTCTTACCCAAATCCAATGAAGGAAAATTTTTAGGTTATTCCTCTACTCTTAAGGAGTATATAGTTTTTAATAAAAATTATTGAACTGTAGAAGAAACAACCCATGTTATGTTTGATGAAACTGATCCTTTTTTTAAACAAACCCAAGCAACATCCTCATATGTGTTTTCAAAAATTTATTCTCAACCTTTTGTTATAAAATTATTCTTTTAATGAAAATACTCAAAAAATAGTTTCTAAATTATTTACCCAAGGAGATTTTCTACCTCATTTTGATAAATTTTTTTTACAAAACCCAATATATAATTTGTTTCTTAAGATTAATCATAGTGAAAGTACTATTAGATATGTTGATTAACCCGTCAAAACTATAATTTTCTTAAGAAATGAGGTAGAACACCATTCTTTTCTATTCCAATTTGAACCTGAAAATACTGATGTGGCATTAGGTGATGATGAATGGATAAAATCTATACATGACGAACTAAATGATTTCAGAAGGAATAAATTTTGGACCTTGGTAGAATGACATAAATAAATATTAGTAATTGGTGTAAAATGGGCCGCTTAGAATAAATGTGGTGAAAATTTAATAATTATTGGAAATAAAGAAAGACTTTTTACTAATGGTTATAAATATCAAGAGGGAATAGATTAATAATATACCTATGATTTGTTAGGTAGACATTAATCGATTCGTATTCTATTATCCTTTGAAACATTCATCAATTTCAAATGTTTTCAAATGGATGTGAAGTGTGATTTATTTAATGGTTATGTACAAAAAGATTATTTTATTCAAAAAACTCTTATTTTTGAAGATAAGAAACATCTTGATTCCATTTTTAAACACACCAAATCTCTATAGGATTTAAACAATCACCTAGAGCTTGGTATGACCGATTAATTATATTTTTGTTATAAAATAATTATGTTAAGGGAAATGCGGATCAAACAGTTTTAATAAATAAATTTAATAATAAAATTATGATTTTAAAAATCTATATTGAAGAAATTATACATAGATAAATTAAAAAATCATTAAAGAAACTCATTTTTGGGTCTTCTGAATACTGCTTTTGAAATAAGTATGATGGGTGAGTTAACATACTTTTTCAATTTTCAAATTTATCAAAATCCATAAGGAACATTAATATACCAACAAATGCATATAAAATATCTTCTTAAAAAGTTTGTTTATGAAAACACTAAAAGTATTATTACACATGTTGGTCCCTCCAATACTTTAGATATTAATTAGGCTGGGAAACTAGTTGATCAAAATCTTTTTATAGGTATGATAACAAAATTACTTTACATAACAGAATGTCGACCAAACCTATTATTTTTAGTATGCTCATGTCTAAGATATAAAGAAAATACAAAGGAATCCTGTCATAAATCTGTTAAAGGATTTTTTTTTATCTAAAATGAACTTTGGATTTAGTAATTTTCAATTCTTTTTGGAATTTATTTTGAATTAAAAAGTTTTTCAAATGTTGAATTTGGTTGTTTTAGAAGGAATAGAAAATGTTTTTTCGGAACATGTAATTTCTTATGAGAATCATTTGTTTTTTGGCCCTATAAAAAAAACTCGATATCACTTTTCACTATTGAAGACGAATATGTTGTAGCTAGAACTTCATTGTGCTCAGGCATTATGGATGCAACAGACACTCACTGATTACAACATGTTTTTTACAAAAACTCAAAGACCATGTAATAAAACTAGTTCCCTTATTTTATGTAAGAAACATTCACATCACAATCAAACAACATACATAGATATTAGTAATCACTTTATTAAGGATCACACACATAATGGAGATAAAATTTTACAATTTATCAGAATGTAAGATCAACATGCTGTTATTTTTACAAAAACAATTACATTCTGATAGATTTGAAAATATTAAACAAATGCTATGAATGATCGATTTAAAATGATATTTCTTGTCTAATTCTTATTTCACCCATCTCCTTAAATTATGTTAAATATTTTTATAGGGGGATTAAAAATGTTTTTTATTATTTCAAAACTTTTAGTTTTTCAAAAATTGAGTTTTCTCAAACACTTTAAAGAAATGAGTTTTATGGGAAAAAATTTTAAAAATTTTCAAAGTTAGTATTCCTGAAATGAAAATCATAATTTTCAAAAATTAAAAAATTTCTATATCCATGCTTTTTAAAAGTTATTTGGATTTACTAGGTATTAAAAATAAACTTATATAGTATTAGTATAAGTTAATGTTTTTTTAAACTTCAATATTTGTTTTTTTTAAAATATCATATTAGATATTTTTAAAATTATTATAATGAAATTAAAATTAAAAAACTCTAAATAAGGACACATTATTCATATCAAATACACTTTCTAATTTGAATGGTATTCTTATAATGTTTTAATTTTTCTTAAATTATATCATTAGGATTAGTTATGCTTATTTGTTTATTTCTTCTTGTTGTTTTTTAAATAGAGTTATTGCCTCTATTACCAATATGATAAAATTTATCAAAACCCTGAAGTGTTAAAATACTTTAAATATTTATTAGTAATTTTTTCAACTATTAGATCAAAAGAAATATCATATCAACCATTGGATTGATTTTTGAAGTTGAATTGTCTTCTTGATTACGTATATAATGGAGGGACCCCCTATCCCACATCGGTTTCATGAGATATTTTGAACATTGCTGCTGATTTCTACAAATTTCCCAATTTGATAATGTTTCTTTTCTTACAATTTATCAAATTCACTACCGATCCGATGCCCAAGATATATGATTCTGAAAAAAATATTCATAGAAGGATTAGTGAAAATATAATTCTTTCAAAAATACAATTCTTCTTTAAAACGGGCTATTACATTTCGAGGATGAGAATAAATTTTTATAGAAAAAGAAGATCTTGATATTGAAAAATATTATCCCAATATTATCCAAGATTTTCATGAATATTTGAATTTTATAAAACAAAAATAAATGTATTCCTTCAGAATGTATAGAATAGGATACAAATTATCAGTATTGAAACTATTGGAATTGGTCAAAGTACCATCTAAAGGATATTCTCATTGTCCATATAATAAAAATTCTAATTCCCATGAATATTTTGATATAACCAAATCCGAGAATTAATTATTTTTCCATGATGATGAAAATAGATATGTTCTTCATCTTTCAATGGAAATCCATCTTAAAAATTTGTTGATGTAAGGTTTTATATTTATAATAAAAGGAGATTGAGACACAGAGATTCATAGATATTTTCTTATTGGATTATTTCTTTTATCTTGAGGAATATTGATCTTGTGAAATTCTTTCCATTAGCTATTCAAAATGTTAAGAAAAATATATCAAATAAAAAATTATTATTTTCCTCAACTTATTGAGAAATTTGATTCTATAATTTTTAAACTTTTTCTATATTGAAAACAAATATAATGCTTTTAGGGAGAAGGTTTATTCTATCAGTGAAGATAAAATAAACAGAATGAATTTTAGGTTTGATAAGAAATCCAAGTGGTTTTTTCAAAAAACTAGAACTATAGAATCATATCCAAAACCCTCAAAGAAGTAATAGAACAAGAAGGAAAAAAGAAAATAAAATCTAAATCCTCACCACCAAAATAATAGAAAATAGAAAATAATTAAATGAATGTTCATGATGATGTTTTTAAGAAATGGATGAGACTTAAAGATTACAAGAATCATGGTATTACTAAAGTAGGATTAGTCCCTACTATGGATAAATCTTTAAGGATTCATGGTTCAAAAAGTCTTGATGAATTAACCCAAAATATTTAGTAATGGAAGATATTCTAAAAAGCTCTTCTGTGTGAAAATTTGATAAAGCGTGTGAAAATGGAATTAGAAAATATACGTTTACCTTATGATCAACCAAACACCAATGATATTTTATCAGTTCAAGAAACAATAGTTATTCATGTTGTTTCTCTCTTTTATAGAGACAAAGGGAAAAAGTAATTTGTTATGAATTATTTTGAGTAGCAACACCAGAAAAATAATCAGCATCAGTTTCATTATAAAACCTATTGGAACCTACTATTTTATAAAATGTATTAGTATCTGTTTCTCAAGATAAATATTTGGCATCAATTTTTCATGGAAAAAATTGTCAGAATAGCTCACCAGCTAGAGGAAGAGACCAAAAATGAAGATAAATACCTAATTTAATGCTAGAAAAAAAGAAGTATCAGATTTGGGGGTAGAAAATCAGTTTAAAGGAAAAAATAATACTATGAAAGATGAAAAAGAAGAAAAATAAATAAAATAATGAGATCAGAAAGATAAAGTTTTTGAAATTATTCAAGAATAAATTCATGTTGAACCTAGTGAAAATGTTAATAAACGAGCTAATGATTAAAACCTAAAAAAATGATGGGATAGAAATTCTAACTAAAAAATAATTGATTTTATCATTTTCAACATCATCCAAAACGTCAAATGACAAAATATTTGAATGTTTAGATAATGAATTCTCATTGGGAGGAGAAGGAGAGTCTTCATCAAAGAAGAATGAGGATGATCAAGTGTTATAGACAAAACCTTCTAAAATTTATAATACTGATGATGTAGATATTTTTGAAAATTATCCTTATAAATTTACTCCAATAATAGATTAAAATGATAAAAATTGATAATAAAATGTTGATAAGATAGAAATAAAAGTAGATGTTATTGGAAAAATCTATACAAATATTCCTCAACCTAATATATAATTATCAAATTATTCTGGAACTATTTATTTAAAAGGATATGATTATATCATTTACTCCTTGAAAATACGATAAGGGTTCCTTCCTTATTTTCTACGAATGGAAGAAAGTGGTCAAATTATTCAAGAGATACTTTATTAGAAAATGTACCATATCAAAATGCTAATAGAATCAGTTCTCTCTATCAAAAATGCTTTCTAAACATTTCAAGAAACATAAATTACCCACATAAATTATTGTAATTCAATGGTGAAATGGTCTCACGATGTTGATTTTGACATTTAGTCCCATGATGATCAAATTCAACAAATTAAGAAATTGAAGGATGAATTAGATGGATCCTTGAGACAATTAGAAAATGATATGGATGAAAGGGTGAAATTATTCAAAAACTTCAATGATCATACCGATGAGTGGACTGAATAAGTAGATTCAATTAACATCAAAGTTAGTGATTTGAAGTTGGAAATGTCCAAAATATAGTTTTTTGAAGATAATGTAATTATACTCATAGATTATAACAACGAACGTATAAGGTTTGTGAGGAATATAAAATCTGAAAACCATAACCTGAAATATCTGATGAAGAAATTGATGAATGGTCATAACGAATTCAAGACAATAATGTTGATTTTGAAATATCTCATGATGAATGAATGATTATCTTTTCTGAACTGATTTTTTATTTCATAGTCAGATTTTTTTTTGAAATCATTTTTCATGAATGAATTAATCTTTCATCCAATACGGTTGGTTGAATTGCATACATTTTTTGGATATTTTTTTAATTCATCATAATATACCATCTCACACAATTACTTTTCTATTATCTAAAATTCATGGAACACAAAAACAAATTTCAAAATTCTTTTTGAAAATAAAAAGGGGGAGATATTTCTCTAAAGGTATATTTCCTATAGTAATGGGTTTTTTCTAAAATGGGGAATAATTTATTTCTTAAAGAGATATGATAATTTAAAGGTATTTTATCATATTCATAATTATCTTTATCATATCCAGAATTATTATGAATTTAATGGAATTTTATAGTACTGTTTTATTTATAAATATTAATATTGATAAAATCAAGGACTATATGTTTTTTTAATATTTATTTAATTTTATATTTCAGATTTGTGATTTATAAAAAAATATGATATTTTTGAGTCATAAGTTTTAATTATAACTTTTCAATTTCTTTTTTTAAATCACAATCACTTTGTTTATATTTTATTTACTAACATTCATTGTAAAATGTGTTTTATTTATTTTTTGTATGAAAATGTATTTTAACAAACACAGAATAGGTTCTAATTTATTAATATTTATAAATGCATGTTTCTTACATATGATACTCGTAATGGGATTAAATTCTATGTATTTATATTCAACTTTATTAGTATAAATGAAAGAATTTTTTTATTCCTTTGAAATAAAAAAGTATTCATTATCAAATTGACACCGAAACTGAATAAATCAAACTAAACCTAATTATGATAATTATATTCACATTTTTACGAAGGTCCATAAGAATCATTCTATATTTATGAATGGAATATATAAAACTAATTTTTAACAAACGAAATATCTTTTACGCTGCAAATGGTGGATATCAATATGATAATGGGCTTTCTATTAGGCCAGGTTGTCTTTTTCTAGGTTTCAAATTCATTACAGAAAACATATATAACTATTACCATTGGAGGTTTAGATGAACATTGGAGGAACACCTATAAATAACATGTATATTTAAGAGTTTTTAGCTGATCAGTTTCATTTACAAATTTCTCTTATGTGAGATCTATGACGATTTCAAGAGTAAACATCTTGTTCTTAGTTGTTCTAATAATTTAGAGTCATTTATTATTTAATTGTTGTGTCTGATTATGTGAATATGATCATGGAATTATAGGGATAGTAAGATGGAGGATTCAATCACCATATAGATCGACGACTAACAAGGATAGTAAGACATAGTCAATCCATCAGATTGAGGGTTTTTGAAGATAGGTAGACAGAGAAGTTGATAATCGTACTGAGGGAATTATTTTCTTATGAAATAAACCCTTTCTTATAAATATTAAAATAGGGTCCCTTATCCAGGTTTATTGGATACCCTTATGTTTTAGATAAAAGAACTCTATTCAATTTTTTTACTTGTATCATTCAAGTTGTAAATTCCACTAGGTATATTTGTAATTTTTTTGTCACAATGACTCGTAATATGATAAAAACTTAACAATAATTCAATCTATTGTATATTTAATTCTATAGTATATTTAATCATAGTATCTTTTGTTATAATATTCATGTAATTAATATATATTTCTGATTACAATATTCTATATTGTTTAGATGATCCATTATGATCACGTTAATTGTGATTACTATTCGACACTATTTCATAGAATTGTATCTGATTGTGATTAATATGTTTACCATGATTTTATCATAATAAAATTAATTATGATAAACAGATTATCAAACACAAGGCCAAGAATGATTATTTACTTATGAGGTTTTGTGATTTTTTAGCTTAGTTCATTTAAGCATATTTCCTTTTTTTAAAGGAATTTTTTAATCAATAATTCACCCCCTCTTGTATTAAAGCATTTTATAATATATCATTCGATCCAACAGAAACTAGCCATGAAAATTAAAAATATGAATAGTAATAAAAGAAGTTAAATATTAAGTATAATGTTTTTATTTAAGTATACCATATTGATAAAAAATTACTTAATTTTCCTAAAAGTAAATATATGTTTTGAAAATATTATTTTCTAAAAGAATATTACTTTTTTGGAAAAATAATTAAAGAATTTTTTTATTCATTTAGAATATTAATTTGAAAAAATGAACCTCATTTTTTTAAATATATGTGTAAATATTATCTTAGGCTGAATTTTTTTTAAAATTTTATAAAAATATAAATTTTTAAATAAATATGAAATATACTACTTTTTATTAAGAATTTTTATTTTTAAGCATTTAAAAAAATAAAATACAATTTAATATTATTTTAAAAGTAAAATTAGATTAATCATATATCTTTTAATCCATTTTAGTTCATTTTAAGCTGGTTTATATTTCATTTTTGAATAAAAACTTTATAACCATTTGAACATTTTCTCTTTGAAAACATGTTTTGTCATCAGGTATATGAGATTAATTTTAAATTATTTTTTGAAATTTCTATGAATAAAAATTCAGAAAATTATTTCAATATTTGTAATCATCATAATTTATATTATTTAATAAGTTTAACATAATTTTTTATAATACTAAATTGTAAAAACTAGTAAAAAAAATTTATCGTGATTAAAGTAAAAAAAGTTTTATCTGGGGTTAAACTAGAAAATATAATTGTTAAAAATGACCCAAAACATGTTCAAAACCCATTTTATAACAAAATTGCTTTCTTATATTATCTAATTTTGATAATTCCTTATTTTTTTATTTGGGTAATATGAAAAATGTCGGTACACCATTTTTTTCCATAAATTACAAGTGTGCCGGGCACCTCGCATATAAAAAGGTCATGCCATCTACTCTCTGATAGATGCATACATAACCACTTGGTTTTGAAATTTAATTCCCAAAAATCTTCCTTATTCCCTCCTATAATACTAAAATATTTTTTTTTCATAATTCTATCATAAGTATCATTTGGCTTCAATCCATTATATGTTTTTCGAATAAGAGTTAATATCCCTAACCGAGCATTTTATTTTATTTCTTCATCCACCTACTTAAATTATTATTAGTATATGATATAATAACCTATGTATATTCCATACACATAAATATTATTATATTAATGTAATAACCTAAATCTATATCCACTTTATAAAATAGGTTATAGAATAATCATTTGTGTTTACCGAGGACTACTGCCATGTGAACTGAAGTTATTCTTTTTCCATCACCACCTATCAAAATAGTATATAATATATGTTTTATTTTATATTTGATATTTATTATATTAATATTCTTATGGAATCAAGATATCACATATTCTTTCTTACATTCAATTCCTTGGAAATATGATTACATCACTCATGTGTACGGTGGACTACCGCCTCACAAAGCGATGTGATTTGTTATTAACATAAATTTTACATGGAAGGTAATTAGGATAGGTTTTATTAAAAATAAGTGATATATATGACATAAAAATGAATCTATAAAGTAAATATATCCTTTACCTTTCATTCTTTTTATCTATCTAGAAAATGGAAACAACATTCATGTGTATGTACATCCTACTATATCCATGAATTGTGTTTTTAAATTTCTATATCTAACATTTATGGATTACCATAAATACATATATAAAGAATATATATGGTATTTATATCATGGTTAATATTTTGGAGATAATAGATCCTTGATAAAATTATGAGGATCAAAAATACCAAATCAAAAGTTATAGGAAAAAAATCAGTTTTTAACTGAAACATAATTTTAATAACAATTTTATAGTTATAAATGGTCAAAAGTAATTCATATATGGAACTATACATATTAATATGGTTATTTAATAGATTTATAATAAACATATATTTATTATATTTTTTTCTCTCTTTTTAATTATGTGAGAAACCTTTCATATTCACCAGTTATATATTTTATGTTACATATATACTACTCATGAATTTTTTTTATGATTTCTAATTGAATTATGGGGATTTAAATATAAATTTTAAGATATTTTTTTTCATGGATTTTATGGTTCAAATTTTACAAAATAAATATTCTTGTATCAATTTTATTTCTTTGAGACATATGTTATGTTATGCACATATCTTCTTTAATGAGGTGTATATACAACCCCTTCAAAATATAACATAATGAATGTAATTATTATAATTATATTTTTAGTTTAATTTAATGTTATTATTTTAAGTGGATTATGATTTTATGATTCCAAAGTTGTATGTGTTTTGAGTTATAATATCATCGTTTATCGATACTGTTCAGGATTACACTTCAAATGATGATATATTATGACATATCTTCTAATAAACTCACGTATTTTCTTCTCCTAGGGTTGTGTCTTGATAAAAAAAATTTCCCTTCATTTTACTATCTTTATCAACTCATGATTTAAAAATAATATTTTAAGAAAATGAACTTTTAATTCCCTCTTTACCTGAAAATTATTTTAAATCCAATCCCAGGTTTTCTAAAATTTATTCAATTTTTTTAACATCTTCAAAATTATTTATTTAATATATTCTAATAAATTTTTGAATTTTGTTCACATTTTCTTAAAAAGAATATTCATGTTTTATTCAAAACATGTTATGTTTGGAATTTACTAAAAATATCAACAAAATCCTTTTTTAACATGTATGGTACATATGAAATTTTTATCCATTATGACCACTCAATGGTTTAAAGATTCCATTAAAATATACAGAATATATTTTAAATTAAAAGGAGTTTTAAAATTTTTTATATGTTAAATAAATTATTTTTTAAGTGGAAATCATTTTTTTCACAGGAAATGATTTAATTATTTTTTAATCTTCCTTTATATATTTTCAAGAGTATTTTCAAAGAATATTATTTCCCAAATACTTTATTAATTTATAATTTTCCCAAATATATCTGAAATAAATGTATATATTCCTATTGAAATGTTCCATTCTATTTTTATTTCAAAATCATTCCTCATATAATATGAAATATTTTGATGTTACTAATGCTTTAATGGGGATGTGATCTAAGTATACCATTCTTATTGATTCAATCAATGATTTTATGTTTATGATGATAATATTTCAATCACACCCCTTTCCCTTACATGGTTTATATGATGATTAAATTATAATAAAACCTACTTATTTTTCCATGAGTTTTGATATGATTAAAAGATGAAATGATTATGAATCATGATTCATTACTTCGATGATTTTTCATGAAACCCATTAATTTTCATGGGTTATGATATGATGATAATTTTATAATATTGTGGCATGTGTATATAGTATTTTCATTATGTGAAGGGTGGGACCTATATCCCCCCTGAAATAATTGGATATTGATTAATGTTATATGATCTTAAATGGTACATGAGAGTTTATCTAAATCCTGAAAAGGGTACACCATAGGTTATCCCAAGCTCAAAAGAGGGTACATTGGAGGTTATCCCAAGACTGAAAGAAGTTACACTAGAGGTTATCCCAATCCCTAAAGAGTTTACATAGGTGGTTATCCTAGGCCTGAAGTGGGCACATGGTTGGTTTTACCAAGACTTACATATTATAAATGTCCTGGGGGTACCCTTGATATAATATTTTCTATACTTATGTGTATACCAAAAATCTATTTATTATTATAATTCTATGTTCTCCTAGATAATGTTCTTTGATACCTTTTGAACTATTTCTAATTAAATGTTAATATTTATTCCCTGGCATAGTATTTTTGATCTATGATAAGAAATGCATAGATCTATAATGTTATTATCATGTTCTCTTAACCTTATTGGCATGATGTGTTGATATATACCATTTTTCCCTTATTGAGAATATAATATCACTCTTTCATCTATTTTCATTCCCAATGTTATGATTAAAGTTATTATGTATGAAATTTTTAAGAAGGGTTCTAGTTTTGAATAACATAGTGGGAGAAGACATAGTTCACTTATGGATTTATTGGATATGTTTCCATATTTCCAAGTCCACTAAACCTAAATAATTATTCCATAGGTCATTATGTTATGTAATGAATTTTCATTTATTATGAAGTAATATTTATTTATGAGATGTTTGGTTCCAAATAGTTGTTGTCAAATAATGGTTTATTTATCCTTTGGAAACTAGAATGAGAAAACATTAGTGATTTTCTAAGGATATGTCTAAGTAAAGTCTATGGATGAGTAAATGTATATGAAAAATATCCTGTAATTTTGTTATATGGTAGAGTGAGTGGTTTCACAAAATTTATATTTATGTCTAGATAATACAAGTCTATGTGTATCTGGAACAGAGGTACCTAGTGGTATTAACTCAAAAAATGGTACATTTAGATATACTTAGTCATCACCTGGTTCACAAAAATTGGTCTTAAAGCACACTTGGTTTGACACTCTTAGAGGGTATGATTCAGAAATTCACAAACTATTTATGAACCATCATGAATGTTGGGAATAACGATAACTAATTACCTAAGATAATCTTATGGTGTCATAAATTGAAAATTAGGTTTCCTAATCTGTACATCCTAAAAATGATTTTTCATGATTATGTGGTTTTCCACTATGATTATTGTTCCTCAAAAACCATTTTTAGTTTTATGTAATGGTTGGAATCTAAATGAACTATACTAATATTGATTTTCATATAAAATTCAATGATTTTCCTCCTAATAATTCAAATTTAATGGGTGATAGAATTCAAAATCACATTGTTATTCACATGTATGTTTCTCATGCCATGAATCATGTGGAACTTAAAAATGAGAAAAATTAAAGAATGACATATTGATGAGTCCTACATGAGAAAACATACACCCTATTTTACCAGTTCCAAAGATCCACTAGTCACTGAGAAATGGACATGTACCACTATAAATATATTTTCCATTATCAATTGTTCTAATAATTAAAAAATAATTTTTGATGTCTATCATTCGGTAGGTAAATAAGATCAATGGTGAACCCTTATTATGAATATTAATTAGTATGAGGTAATTGACTCCATGAATTGGGATGAGTTTGAGAGGAAATTCTTTAGTAAGTACTTCCCTCATATTCTATGAACAATTATGGAGAAATAATTCCTTGATCTCAAATATAAATATGATGAATCTATTAGTACATACAAATATAATTTTATAAGACTTATATAGAATGATTTTGGTTTAATCATCCGTACATAAATAAAAATTGATCAATTATTTTGTGGATTAATACAATGTCTTCAAAAGTAGTTGTCTATAAGATACATTAGTAACTAAAAATATGTCATTCCATGTGCACTGAAGGTATAAATGTAAATAAGAGATATCTACCATTCTCATGGTATTAATAACAAAAGTAAAATTGATTTTATTGAGAATATAAATAAATTTCAGGATGGAAAAAAATTTCAGTCACATACATGCCATAAATGTGGGGAAAATCACTTAAGTAAATTCCTAAGAAGAACAATAGGGTGTTACAAGTATGGTAATCTTATCCATTGAGAAAAATAATGTATAAGTGATGTGAAGAAGCTAGTCAATTAAATGAATGATGATAGAGGTAAAACTTCACCACCCACACACTAGTGTTTCAAGTGTAACGATTTGGGAATTATGTGAATAAATTACCAAATACAAGGCATAATTTAGATGATAAGCCACAATAACCTCTGATGAAAATGAAAGAATGGAAAGAATAATTATTCACAATAGATGATGTTAATCTTGATGACTAAGGAACATCATCTAACACTCCTTATATGGAAATTTCAAGATACATTTTGTATCAATGATCCCTATAAAAGTATTATTGATTATCATTTAGTGAAATTTAATGTGATTTGGATCATTTTTTATCTCCCTCTATATTGATTTTGTTGTATGGAAATCATATTTGATATTCTACCAGTAATGTACTCATAGGTTGTACTACAAGAGAATTTTCATTCTTATAAGGAACAACCTGTAATGAATTTGGATAGTAAAGATAAAGTTATATGAAATAATACCACTCACTCAATAAATGTTTTATGGTTAAACCATTAGTTTTATAAATCATTTTGGGAACCCATATAAATAATAATGTTGAAGTATCCTCATTTATTTTTATTGAAGTGACAAATTTTGAGAGAAACCTAATTTTTTGGGGGGTAGAATGTAATTACCCATATTTTTTATAAATTATATTTTCTTATTAAATAAAATTTATTTAATATATTTTGATACACACATAACCAAATTTCACATACTCTATGTGAAATTCCTATTTCATCTTGTCTTACACATGACACTGAGTTTTAAGAAACCATGATATATTATAAATATTATAATTATTTAACCATGACTATTATATCTTAGTCATTAGACATAGAGATATGAATTGTAATAAATAATTATAAAATATTATGTAAAATGGTTTTTTATAAATAAAACATATTAATTAATAAGGTACTTAAATTTTTGATAAGTTTTCAAATGTTGAAAAATTATTGTTTTCTTAAAAAAGTTATTACATTTTGTGAAAAAAACAATAAAATTAATTTGATAATTTTTTTAAAAATTTATTTTAAAAAATAAAAAAATTAAAAATATTCCTGTAAAAAATAAATTTTGGTGTATTTTTAAGAATTTATGAAAAGAAAATATTTAAATAAATATTGAAAAATATATGTTTTTATTAAAAACTGTCATTTCATTGAAAAATTAAAAAAACTAATTTTTTTTAAATATATGATTAAAATGAAAATTAGTAAAATTATATATACATTAATCTAATTTAAGTCATTAAAATAATTTTCATATTGAATTTTTATATAAAAACATTATAAAATTTTGAAAATTTTATCTTTGAAAACCCATTTTTTTGTCATGTTTATGGGATTAATTTTAAATTAATGTTTTCCACTTCTATGAAAATAATTCTAAAAATTGATTAGATATATTTAATCATAATAATTTATATTATCTACTTTGTTTAAATTATTTTTTGGACATAATTAATAGTTAAAATAGAGTACATTATTCAACGCGATTAAGGAAAAAATGAGTTTAACATTGGTTAAATTAAAAATATAATGGTTATAAATAACCCAAAACATGTAAAAAACCTATTTTATAGATATATTTAGACATCATGTATTATTTATTAGATAATGAAAAAGTAAACTTTTTAATGGGAAAAAAGAGAGTACACCTTTTTCATTTCAAAAATTACAAGTGCATCACTTACCTAACTTTAAAAATTTCACCCCCATTCTCAACATTTGACAGTTAAAACCCCAATTTTGGCCTATCCCTATTCAAATAACTTACTTAATTATCTACACTCATCCTAGAGGGCTTATTTTGGTCATAAATCTATCCTATTAAGTCTTTTTTTGAAAACTAAAATATGTTTTCATAAGAATAGGTAACGTCCTTAACTAAGAATTTTATTTTATTTGTTCCTCCACCTCCTAAAATTATTATTATAACATGATTAAATAAAAAAAATTAATATATTACATATAAATATATTTTATTTTTTTAATTTTAAAACCAAAATTGTTCTACTCTTCCATCAATTGAGTTATAAAATCATCATTTGTGTGTATGTCAGACTACCACATGTGAACCAACATTATTAAATTTCAATCACCATATATCAAAGTTTTATAAAGTGACAGATTTATTGTTTGTATATTATATTTATGGTATTAATAATATTATTTAATAATTATATTAGACATTGCTTCTTACTTGCCATTCTGTGTGAATATGATAATGGCATTAGAGTCCAGGGTGGGCTACTGCCTCGCGAAGCGATGTGATTCATTATACAAATAAGTTTTACATGGAAGTTAATAAGTATATGTATAAATAATAATATTACATATATATGAAATAAAAATTATTATATATTTTTAATATATTATTTACCTTTCTATCATTCAATCCGTTGACAAAATGGAAATTGTGTTCATGCATACGTACGACCTACCGTCTCTAGGAACGGTGTATTTAACTTTATATCTCTAACTTTTATGAATTTATATAAATAAATATATACTTAATATATAATTAATTTATATCATTTTTAAAATTATTAAAGTAATTTAACCCTGTTAAATTATTTAGGAGAAAAAATAAAAAATCAAATGTTACATGAAAAACAAAGAAGTTATTACCTGAAACGTAATTTGTACAAGGAAATTTTAAAAAAAGGGTAATAAAAGGTCAAAAGTAAATCATATATGGAATGATAAATATATATATTTATATTTTTATATAATATTTATATTATAAAATTATATTTATTATAAAATAGTTTCAAAAATGTATGTAGGAAGTTGAGATTTAATGTAAGGTATTTTTATCTCATTTTTTAATTTTTTGTGACACCAAAAATATTCACCACCAATTTCTTTTAGTGGTGTATATAATACCCATGAATATATTTTAGGACTCCTATATTGAATGTTATGGTGATATACATATCTATTTTTATATCTATATGTAATGGGTTTATGATTCAAATGTTACCAAATCAGTAATGGATTCCTGTCTCAATTTTCCTTATTTGAGACATATGATATGTTATGATCTTATACTCTTTTATGATGTGTATATAATTACCATTTAACATATAATATCATGAAATTAATTATTATAATTATATTTTGTGTTTAATTTAATATAAGGCCTTGACATTAAACATTATGAAATCTTGAGATACGTTGATAATTTTACATTAATTCAAATTGTGGATTTTTTCAGGATTAGAGATTTAGGTAATTAAGTCATAAATTATACATAAAATATTTAATATTACATATAAAAACTTCTAATCACTATCATTTTTTCATAAAACAATAACACATTAAAAATAAATATGACATCGTTTCATGTTTTAACAGCATAACCTTTTATTGATCCCATCCTTGAATCTATTCTTCTTTATGTCCTTTCAAACATAATTTCTAAACATGGGATGAGCATAAAAATCTTATTAAGGTATAAATAATGAATGAAAACTGTTAGTCATTCAAAAACATGTAAACCATGAAAACTTTACCATAAATTAATACCTTTCACTTTTAAGAAGTATCAAAAACACTTCTCTGAATATAATCTCATGGATTACCTTTTTTATAACCAAAATATTACCATTAATCTAATAGAAAGAAACATATAACAAATAAAGGTAACTTGGGAAATAAAAATACTTAAATAGAATAACCATACCGTTGTAAAAATCAAAAAGAAGGTTTTGAATAAGTAATAACTATCAAATGATTGACATGTTATTATATCCAATTTCATTGGGAAATTATATAAAATGGCCATAATTGGATTAAATTATAAAAATATATTCCATTTATACTTTAATACCATTAAATAATATGATTTAACCATATAAACTAACTCAATTGTAAAGGTGATTTCAATTAAAATTTAGCGTATTCTTATTATTTAATTAAACATGATAGTTATCAGAAAAATATAAAAAATTCATCAAATAAAATTTTTATGTCCAAAATCTAATGAAGATATATTTATTGTCATATATAACATATAAAGGTGTCAAAAACTAAATTTAATAAGGGTTCTCCATCAAAAGGCAGTAAAATTGCATTTCTAGAAAAACACTTATTTTATCCTGAAAATTGTATTTGTTCTTATACCATATCTAGAAAACATATAAGAAAATTTTAAAACATTACATTGAAAATATAAAATAAATTTTTCATTAAATAAAAATCCATAAATAGTGATATAAATTTATAAACACAATTATTCTCTTTTAACTAGGTTTAAAAAAAACGCATCCATTATATTCGATTGGTTTTTTATTTCCATTTTTAATAAATTTTTAAAACATTGAATCATCATTTAAATATTTTTCAACCATATTTAAAAATTTATTTGATACTATTCATTCCCTCCTTTTCAATGTATAGGCATTAAATACCATTTAAGATATTAATAATATTACTGTATTATTTTTCAGTATAACAAAAAGTTGTGTGAAATGACTGATTTCAGAGAAACCCATTGTTTCGTATCGATTACGCTATCAGAAAGATCATACACATTAATTAATATATTATATATAATTATTAATAGAAATCAAGAAGTATTACTGTATAAAAACATGGGTCATTACATCCATATCCCTTTTAGAAATTTCATCCTCACAATTTTAAAATTATACTTAGAAACATCATTAAATGTCCCACATATGAAATATATTTAATAAGACTATCAATTTAAAAGAAGTAAAGAGAAGTACGAAGGTCACCTAAGATAACATATACTAGGATAAAATATAGGAAAACATGGATATATAAGAGAAAACTAACCATCTAGATTATATGTAGAGTGATAGAAAACATGATCAGGAGAAAGTTAACTACCAAAAAACCCTAAACGTGTGATAGGTTAAATGGTCGTTGATTCCCCAGTAAGAAAAGTAAACAGACAATGTTTTTATTTTATGTTTATTTTTATAAATTTGAGGAACTTATTTATCATATTTAATAATAAAATAATTAAATATACATACTTCTCAAGTAATGTTTCATCCTTTAATAAATTTCTAACACAAACTCATCTTTTCTCCAAAAGATGAGTATTCAAGATGACTTGGTCACAAATGAAGCACAAGAATAAAATTCTATAGAATCATATAATCAAAAAAAGATGAACTATATATTTCCCATGTAATTTGACATTAAAAAAAAATCCAAAATGGTTAGTACGAGATCATATAATCCCCAAAAAGTAGAATCCTTTATAAAAAGAAATACCACTCTTAATCTATAATATTCAACAAACAATACCCAATTTTCAACAAATACGATTAAATACACAATTGTACTTAAAATTATTCAATATAATCTTAAATATGAAAGAAACCAATAATTGAGAAGGATTTTATCACATAGTATTCCATGATAAATTTTAACATTTAACTCCAAATAACATTGACTACTCTTAAAGTCTCATAATAAAAAGTAATTAACCTAATCACATATTATCCAAGTTTTGTTAATAATTTCCATAAATAACCCAAATCACTATAAGTAAGCAATAAATAAAATTATTATTCTAAAATAAAGTTCCACCATTACTCCTCAAATGAAATCCCATTGTATTCTATTATCCTTAGGCATATAGTGTTCCCAAAAGACCGAACGTCTTATAAAATAACATTTATCACTTAATCAAAAAATTATTTTCTTATACTAATGATATCGATTTTATAAACCATAATTTAAAAAATCAACTTCTTCTTGATCCATAAAATTATTTAACTAAAAATAATAAGTCATACTAACCAGGGACTTCACGTAGGCCAGAGGTAGGTGATGCGCCCTTATCACCCTTCAATTGTGGGTTCGATTACCATGGCCTTGTTGGACGCAATGGGTTGTCACCCATCCTACAAGTTATCCTTTTTCTAAAACCATATCATTATTATTAAATTCTCAAAAATAATATAATTAAAAAAAACCATAACCTAATTTATCCTCAATGGTTATCTAATACATTGGTGACTTTTAGATCCATCCATTTACTAAAACCAAAATGGTCAATTTAAGTATATAAATAAAATCATCATATACTATCTAATGAGGAGGGTAAATCTATGATATACTTATTCCTGTTATCTAAAAATCATTCAATTTATCTAAAATAACTATGACTCTTTCTAATATTCTAACCACCGTGGTTATATAAAACATGTCATGTAGGCTAACATAATACCCTAACCTCTAATTTTATCTAAACTGACATCTAATACCAACTATAAAGCCCTATCCTTAAAAACCACTTAATCATGAGATAAGTCGATAATTTGATTTTAATTCACATAGATGATCTTTTTTAGGTTCATATCTTTATGGAATTACGTCGTAACTTATACACAACATCTTGAATATTATATGTAGCATGTCTACTCAATAACTATGTTTTCATTAAATAAAAACTCTTTAAAAAGAAATATGACATAGTTTCATGTTTTAACAACATAAAATTTCCATGATCTATTTATTGAATATTTTTTTCATTATATATTGTGAAACAAAATTCAAAACATAGGATGAGAATATATATCTTAGTAAGGGATACATAATGAATAGAAAACTTTTAGTGTTGTGAAAACATGTAAACCATGAAAAATTAATCATAAAGTAACATTTTTCACCTTTATAAAGTAAAAAAAACACTTCAATGAATATAAGATAATCTATAACCTTTTTTGTAACCAAAATATTACCATAAATCCCATAGAAATCAACATATATCATATAATGGTAACTTTTTTCATAAAAATTATTAAATGGAATAACCATATGGTTGACTTCCACACATATCACTAAATGGAATAGCTATACGACTGACTTCCATACCCAATGCATTGAAGGTTATATCTTAAATACCCATCCATGGTTTATCATGGAACCACCCTTCATTTGGTTTATTACATAACCACTGGCCATTTGTTTATCATGTAACCACCCTTCAAATTTCCATGTACCATTATATAATCATAACGCATAAAATATTTCAACTACATCAACATTTCACTCATAACATTTCATTTGAAATCACAATAAATCATTTAAAGATATTGAAATACTAAATATATTAAAAAAACATTTTTAATAATAAAACAAAAAAAAAATAAAAAAGGTATTTCATTTCCTTTTAAAAACAATAAGGCTTATATTGGAAGCCAGATATCAAATAACGATTATGGCGATAAAGAGTTCATTGTCATTGAATACGTTAAAAACATTAATTTTTTTAGTAAAATTCTTTGTAAAAAATATTTCCATTGAATGAAAATAAAATTCAAAGTGTTTTATTATAAATTTTATAAAATAAAGATGTGTATATTATCAAAATATTCCTCAATGAAAGGATATCGAGACGAAGTCCCTTACCTTGAGTTTGATTCATCATGTATATTTATTTTTATTCCCAAATAATAAACTAAAGATAATTTCTACTTGCATAAGAACATTTTTAATGTTTATTATTTCTTTTATATCACTTATTACCATATAATAAATATTACATAATTATTTATGTCAATATCCGTTGTTTTGTTGATATTTCATAGTTGAGTAGAAAATGAACTCAGGTGATGTAAATTGTCCTTGTGGTAAAAATTCCATCATCTTCATAATATTATTCATGATTAAGATATCATATATATCATATATATCCAGTATATATGAATTTATAATATTCCATAACATATGAAGATAAGAAATGAAATGCATCGTTCATGGAGATGGTAAGCCGTATGTACGCATGAACGCTACTTTCATTTCATTTTCATATTTAATAGAATAAAAAATTAGTGATATATAAGTATATTATAAATATATTATAATAACCTATTTTATATAAATTAAATTAATTCATTAATTCCATACTTTATATGTTCCATTTATGGCATGAATGAGTCATATCACATTGAGGGTGCGATAGTCCACACTTCCTCTAATGAAATTATCATATTTACACATTATAGAAAGCATAAAGGTATTATATAAATTCAAATTACAGAATAATGGAGACAATATAAATATAATATATATAATATATAAATACAATTCCATCATAGTGGCCCCCATGAAATTTGGTAGGTAAAATTGAACAATCATTGTTAATGAGGCAATAGTTCATCATAGATAGAAACAATATGTTCTTATCCATTAGATGGAGGTGTGTGTAAGTGTAGTACTAATAATTATCATAAAAAAATTCTAATATATTTATAATAATCATATTGTTATATAAAATAAGAATATGTATATCATAGGGAGTGTAGAATGTAAATAAAATGAATGAACTTGAGTTATGACGTTACCACTAAATCAGGTAACTTTTTTTGATTTGAGCCTAATGGATTTCTGGAATTCCCTTCTACCCTAGTTAAGGCTTCTCGAAAAAATTTAGGGATATTATAAGATTATTGGATCTGAATTTTGATGATTCAATGGGGTTGAGAGCTGTGATTAAATTGGTAAAGGTGGTGGTCTTTTTTAAGAGGGAGGATCGACACATTAAAAATATCATGAAATATTATTTTATTCTAAATTGATTTTTGATTTTAAAAGGTCCCAAAGTCATTTATTTAAAAGAAAAAATAATTTTTGTTTGAATAACCATCATCCAATAATTTTTAGACATGTTTTTCATACTTTTTTATCCTTAACTTTTTGGTTTAGCTCTTATTATACTATTTTTAATCTTACTGTCATATCATGTTATTTACAAATTGTGGGTTATTGTAATTACCATATCATGTCAAAATAACATTAAAAAGTTATTTATGAAATATTTAGAATTATCTTAACTATTTGGATGAATATTAGATATTAAAGAATTTAATATCATTTAATAAACTATTTTATATTTAAATTTATGAATTATGAGAATTTTGGACACTATTCATACATGAGTTTTATATAAATTCCAAACAACCTGGTTCATTCGATAAAAAGGAATTAAATAAAAAAATAAAATTTCAATATTATTTAAATAATTAATGGATGACATCAAAATATCCAAATTAAATTTCTTTTAATATTTATAATATCATTTATTTGAATCCTTTATTAATGAAATAATCACTGCATCACCATTGTTTCATAATTAAATTTATTTATTTAACATCTTAAAATTATAAATAAAATATCATGATATATGAAATCGTTTTAACTTTCTAATAAATATTTATAGTTGAAGATATCACTCATGTAACCGTAAATAAAAATCATTACAGTAAAAGATACATGTTTATGTTATATTTTTCTTTAAATTAAATTAATTCTTACAAAATGTCATTTTCACACCCATGTGGATCCAGGGGGTCAAAAAATAGAACCAAGGATGCCCATGGTCAGACATATCTCATCCAATAGTATTATAACATGTGTTAGGGTAGTTCAATATTATTATAATATTATTTTATTACCCTTGTTTACCAGATATATCCTTTAACCATGGTTAATAAAATAATTATTGATGATACAGTTCATAATGTCTAAAAACAAAAGGTACCTATTTAAAAAATTTGGACCTCGTAATTCCAAATTTGGAATTGATTTTTAAAAATTCATAAAATAGATTTGGAATAAAATAAATTAAAATTAATTAATGTTGTCAAAAACAAAAGGCGGGTTTTTAAGAAGTAATAACTATCAAAATATTGACATGTGTTTAATTCAAACATCAATTGAAATTAATTCCAATGAAAAAAATTGGATTAAATGATAAAAATATATTTTATTTCTACTTTATGACTATTAAATAATATTATTTATCAATATAAATTATCTCTATGGAACAATGATGATTTGAATTAAAATTTACCATATTTTTAATATTCATCAAACATGATAGTTATCAGAAAAAATATAAATAATTTATCCAAAGTAAATTTTTTTGTCCCTACTCTAAATAAGAAGTTTACTTTATCAAATATAACATATAAATTTTTCAAAGATTAAATTTAGAAAGGGTTCTCCATCAAAAGGTAGTAAAACTTCATTTTTAGAAATATAGTTATTTTATCTGAAAAATTGAATATGTTCTTATAGAATATCCAGAAAACATATATGTTGAATTTAAAACATTAAATTGAATATATAACACATATTTTTCATTAAATAAATATCCATAAAGAGTGATATGATTTTATAAACACAATTATTTTTTTCTACTACGTTTTAATAAAAACACATCTTTTATGTGCAATTGGTTTTTATTTCCATTTATAATAAATTTGGTAACCAATGAATCATTATTTAAAAATTTGGGAACTATATTTCAAAATTAGGTTGAAAATAATCATTCCCTTCATTTCAAAGTCGAGGTGTTAACTACCATTTAAAATAATAATAATATAATTGTATTATATTTTAGTATAACTCAATGTTGTGTGCAACATAAGATTTTAGAGAAATCTACTGTTATGTGTCGAGTATGCTATCAGAAAAATGTTCCAATTTAATTAATATATTATTAAAAAGTATTACTAGAAATACGAAAAACTATTATTTTATAAATACTTGTGTAATTACATTTAAGGTTTTTATTTCATGGGGATTAGGATTCAAAGTTAGCGAAGTTGTAAGGGTTTTATGTTACAATCTCATCGTTTATTGAGATTGATCAATATTTTATTTCTACATATTAAATACTATGATATATCTCTAAATAAACTCTGTTATGGACCTAATATATTTTTATTTAATAAGAATACATGTTTTACCTTCATTTTCTTCTTTATATGTACTAAATATATCAAAATAATGTTTTTATGAAAATTTGATTTTATTTACCGCTTCGATCTAAAATGATATTCATTCAAAATTTGGGTTTTGTAAAAAAAATTAACATTATTACACATGATTTGTTACAGATATTTTTACCCATTTTTAACTTTTTAAAAAATATTAGCAATTGAATATTCTGGTATTTTCCTAAAAAAGGTTCATATAGATTTTGAAAAAAACAGGAAAGTAATCTTATCTTAACATGTATAACATGTATAGATTTTCAACCATTACAAAAACTCAATATTTTATATATTACTTTACAATATGAATGTTTAATTTTTAAAGAAAATTATTTTAAACATTTTTAGATTTAAAAAAATTGAAATGATATTTTTCTAAAGAAATTTTTTAAATGATATTTGATGCTTAATTTATATGTTTTTATTTTTTTTCGAAGGAAATGATTTCCAATATATTTTATATTTTTTTTTAAAAATATTTATTTAAAAGAAGTTAATATTTTCTTTAATAAATATTCCAAGTGATTTTTTTGTTAAAATCATTTTCCATCTAAGATGAAATACTTTGATGTTACTAATGATTTGCTGGGTATATGATCCAAGGATACCATTCTTATTCTTTTTATAGATGGTGTATATTTGTGATGACAAGATTATTATGAAACCCATTTCTCTACCGTGGGTTATTCAAAGATAAATTCTGTTAAATAATGATTCTTTTTCTATGTGTTATATTATGATTAGATAATGAAATTATTATGAATCCTGTTTCGTTTCCATTTGTTATGCTATGATAAAATGATTATGAATCCCATTTACTTTCATGGGTTATGATATGATGAATATAAATGATATTACATTATATTTATATATAATTTTTATTATGTGATAGTTGGGACCTATATCTACCTCTAATGCAATGGATACTGATAAATGTTATATGAGATAAAAGGGTACATGAGTGGTTATCTAAAGATCGAAATAAAGTACACTGAATTTTATCCCAAGCCCGAAAAAGGGTACATGGGAGGTTATCTTATTCCCAAAAGAGGATACACTAATGTTTATCCCAATCCCATAAGAAGTCAAATGATAGGTTATCCCAATCACGAAGTGGTACATGTGTGGTTTTCCCAAGATGAACATGTTATGAATTTTTAGAGGGTAGCTTTGACATAATATTTTTTATTCTTATGTGTATTCCACAAATATTTGTCTCATTCCAATTTTATCATATCATATTTCATGTTATTTCATCCCTTATGATTCATGTATTATGAACTTACATGATTATTTTATGACCCATGTTTATGACCAATGATATATATTGTATGGGTTTAAAATTTTATTCTCATGTTCCTATATCCTTATGTATTTATTATATTGATATCTTTTTTTACCCTTACTAAGTATCTGAGCTCTCCCTTTCTTATTTTTCTTTTCCTAGAGTTATGATGAATGGTATTATGTATGATATGTTTATGAATGGTGCTAGTTCAAAGAATATAGTTGGAGATGACATATCTCACTAATGGATCAGTTTTTTGTGTGTCCAATTTTCCAAAGGCACTAGACCAAAATGATTATGGTGTGGATTATTATGTTATATAAAGAGTATTAATATACTAAGATGTAATATTTATGTATGATATGTATGGTTCTTTACACATCTTCTACCAAGGTATATGAAAACTTCAAATAAAGTTTTAGAATTATATGCGATTGAGAATCTCTACATGAGTAATCCTGGAGCCATTAATCGCCATTACCTACCTTTCTCGAATAAGGCATACGATTCTATGCCAATGGGACGTCTGACCTAAATTCATTCTATGCATGGATACTTTAAATTATAGAAAATTAAATTCATTACAACTCTAAAACATAATATAGATAAAGTATATTCAATAATGAAATTTAGGAAAATGACTTTAATTAAAAAAATATGGTCAATATGGAAGAAAAATAAGTATTATATTTTCATACCAGAAATATAATTCATGTATTTACAATTTTTAAGGGAAAATTTATCACAAATATTAAATCATGCAGAAATTAAAAATTTCATAATCAATTTATAAACCTGAATTTTAAAAAGGAATGAAAAAAAGATAAATATATTATTTACATTAAAAATATGAGATAGAATTTGATCCTTTTATATTTTATTTGGGCATTAAAATATCATATTTATAATTCAAAACAATTAGATTTTATAAAAAATTTATATACTATAATCAATAATATCCAAAAGATTAAATTTTAAATTCTAGGGTATTTTTTATTTTATAGAATATATGAGGTACTATCTATAATAATTTTTGATGCATACAATAAGCACATTCACATAAAGGAAAAACCATATGCATTTCAAAAATTTTTATGCATATTTTTTTCTTGGTAAAAAATATATTCTCCTCAAAAAAGGAAAACATTATATTTTAAAAAATATCTTACGTATTGAAAACTACATTATGTATCAAAATAAATCCAAATTTATAATAAATGGAAATATATTATGTATAGGTAAATATATTATGTATGAAAAAAATATTTTATATTGATGAAAACCTTTAAATTTTACTATATATCTTCTTTAGTATAGAAATAAATATCCTACATATTGAGGAGCATTTTATGATATATAATATTTCATTTTTACAACATCACAATATATTTTTAAAAAACCATGGTTTCAATCATATCAAATTATATCACATATCATAGCATAAAACAAATAAAAACCATGGGTTTTAGTTTATTTTACCACATTATATACCCCAGTCATAACCTATGATATAATAACACACAATTAAGATATCAAATAATATAAATTAATGTGATCAAATGATTATAATTACTCTATTTTATATCACCCACTACAATATGGATCAATCAGATAATGATATACATGTTCTCTATAAAATTATTAAATGAATTTGTTGACATGCTGACAAACGTGGCTCTGTTACCACTGATGAAATTTTTTTATCATCAAATGATCTATGAAATGAATGAAACACATAAAATAACACTACAAATAATCAATATTATAACCCCTAGTAATTATAAATAATGAATATCTTGTTTGATAGCACATATGACACAAAATACAAGGATTAAAATTAAATATAATTCCTCGAGACTTTATGATATAATTCATTATAAATATATTCAATATCTTAAGAAGATTTTGATTTACATAACATTGGGTTTAAACAAAATATGATAATATATTAAAATATTATTATTTAAACATGACCATTATAAACTAACTGTTAAATTGGAGTGTATTAATAGTAATAAAAAAATTATTAAATTATAATTTTTAAACAAGTATAAAATAAATTTAATACTAAAAAATTGATTATAAATAAAATTAGAATCATTTTAAAGTAATAGAAATGTTTTCTAAAAAAATTTATTTAAAAAAAGAGATTTAGATACTATTTTCACAAATAATTAATAATTAATTTTTACCAATTTTATTAAATTTATTTTAAAAAATAAACTTGTTTTAAATAAATATGTAAAAAATCTCTCAATGTGAATTTTTGGGAATTATCATAAAATAAAAACTTTCCTATATATAGTTTGAAATAATAATTTTTATAAAAAAACTACCATTCAATTCAATGAATTTAAAAGATAATTTTTTTTAATATTATTCTGAAATTAAATTCAGTTAAATTATTTATATATTAATTTGATTTGGAATATTGGAATCAATTTAATATATAATTTTGATATAAAAACATTCTAAAATTTTTAACATTTCATTTTGAAAACATGATTTATCGTCACGTTTGTGAGATTAATTGTGTATAACATTTTTTAAATTCTGAAAATTGAATTTGAAAAAATGAATTCCAAAATTTTAATATGTATAATTTATATTACTAAATAATTTGAATTTAATTTTTCACCATATTTAATATTAAACATAGTAAAAAATATATGTCATGATTAAGGAAAAAATGGGCTTACCTGGGGGAATAATCTAAAGAGATAAGGGTTTAAAATGAACTATAATAATTCTAAAAACATTTTTATGGCCATATTTTTACCTTAACACTTATAACTTCTATAATTTACCATTTTTTTAGTCTTTTTTTATTTATAAAAAATGGTTACGCCTTTTTGTTTTCAAAAATTACAAGTGTGGCACTCACCTCACTTATAAAAGGCCATCCGCTCCCCTCTCCTTTTCACAATTCAAAAACACTTTTTTGAATATTACCCTCCAAAATAGATTCCTTAATTACATAATCTTACCTTATCTACCATATTTTGGTAATAAATAGAAACTATAATACCTTTTGGTGCAACCCAAATATGTTTTTTGAAGAAGAGGTAACATCCATAGCCGAGTGTTTATTTTATTTCTTCCTTCACCTCCTTCAATTATTCATAGACCATGATGATATAATAAAATTTATATCTTAAATATAATTATATTTTATTATATTAATTTAATAACTTAAATCCTTCTCCTCTTCTATAAAATGCTTTATGAAATCATCATTAATGTGTTTGGTTGACTACCGCCTCACGATCCAATATAATTTTTCTCCATCACCACTTTTCTAGGATAGATTCAATAATAGATTTTACATAATTATATGATATTTATGATATTATTATACTTATATATTTATCATATCACATATACCTTATAACATTCTTTTCTATGAGATATACAATAACTTCGCTCGTGTGTACGATGAACTACCGCCTCGTGGAGCGATACGATGAGTTTTTCAGTTACGATTTACATAGAATTTAATAAGGATAAAATTTCATTAGTATATGATATATTTATGATATAACCATAAATATTTAAATATTATATCTCATCCACAATTTTATATTCTAATCCATTGGAAAGAAATAATATCGGTCATGCATATATGTTGACTACCACCACCACAAGGAGATGTGAAATTTTTTTCATTTTATTTTTATGTGAATGATAATAATGATGGATTTTATTAATATAAATAATATAAATAACATAATAATGAATCTCAAAACGTTATTTAGTATTTATTTTCCCCTCACTCCATCCATTGCGAAAAATAGGAACTATTTTCATGCATACGTACGGCTTACGGTCTTCATAAATGGTGTAATCCATTTTCTATATCTAAAATTTATAGATAAATATAAATACATATATAATTAATATATAGGTTATGAATATCATGTTTAAAATTATATATATTATTAAACCATAAACAATTTAAAAAACCAAAACTATAGAAACAAAACACACATGAAAGATGAAACAATTATCACCCGAGATAATGATTTTAACTAGGAATTGTTAATAGAAAAAAATAAAAGACTATAAGTAAATCATATATCGTATAATATATTTGAGTATGATATTATAATATGTGTTTAATAAATCTATATTAATTATATAGAAGGTTTTAACATATAAAAAGTAAGTATATCAAGTGGTAATATTTTCTCATCTCATTTTTACTTCCATGAGACATACGCCATATTCACCACTTATTCCTTTGAGTGGTGTATATTATACCCCTTGGATATGTTTTCTCAGGAATATATTTTCCTATATGGTATAAAATGTTTCATTTTAATTAATTTATTTTATGGGTCATACAATTCATATGTTACCAAATTTGTAAGGGTTTATTCCACAATCTCATCTTTATATGGGATCGTTTTTTTCTTAACTCCACCTCAATGCAATTATTTGATATTTATATATTAAAATAAATATATTTTTTATATTGTAGTTTTTAATTAAACTTTTCAATAAATATTATAATTTTCTAACCCTTCAGAACATATAATGATTGAGAGAAAGTTTTTTAAAAAATTCAACATTACTTCTTTCTTCGTTCCAAAATTTTTTCCTCATAAACTGTGTTTTCTAAACAAGTTTTCAAAAGTGATCATAACTTTTTAGAAATGCTTTATTGAAGACACTAATACAAATTTTCAATTTTAAATAAAATATTTTGAAAGGAATCATCATTTTTTTCAAAAGAATGCCAATTTGGATTTTTCCAGAATATATGAATGGAATATTTGTATTATTGTGCACTACATGATAAAAACATTTCAATAATCATAAACAATAAATGTTTTAATAATTTTTTACATGTTTTCAAATTATATTTTAAATTAAAAGTATCTTAAAAAAATTGAAATTTTTTTCAATGATATTTTCAAAATGCAATGGATGTTTTTCTCGGAAATGTTTTTTAAAAGATCATTCCATGATATTCATATTCATCAACGATGTAAAACCTCTATTTTACATATGATACACTGAGGGTATATTTTATTGATATAATACTCATTATTTCTCTAGATATTTTAGGAATGTTTTACTATAGACGAACAATTGTTTTACCATTCACCATTTTACTTTGAATAGTTTATGATTATATTTATTTAATGGTGTAAGTATTAACATGTCATATGTTATTTTTTTCAATAAATTTTTTTATGTTGATTATGTTTCACCCCTATAAAGTGAAGAATTTATTCTACTTTTTATGTGATGGGTGGGGCCTGCTCTATGCCCTCTATGCATTGGTGGGTATCATGAGACAAACTATATTGGGTTTTGGTTGAGGCCTTTCCAATTTATTTATATTTATTGAAACAATACCACGATGATATGTTTTAGATAACTCTATTTATTCATTCCATCATTATGAATTAATTTAGTGATATTACATTTGATTATTGTTTTAGTTATAATAACCATGGTTATGTGTCAAGATCATGTGATTATTTATGTAGCATTATTTGATAATCATTTATTCCTGCCATATATGCTTATGTTATTGATTATATTCCATCAGTTTCTATAACATCCCAGGTAAATAAAGAGTAAGAAATTTTCATATTTATTAATATTTGTGAATTAAATATTAATTTTACTTTAATGTGGATGCTATGTTAGATGGCGTACGTGATACGTACCAATGGGTTTCTTTGAAATCTTACATTTCATACAGTGGTGAGTTATACATAAAAAAATAATATAATATTATTAATCTAAATAGTGGTTAACGCATAGCCATTATATTGGAGGGAATGAACTGAACTAACTTAAATATTATTACACATGTTTATTAATTTTTTTTACACTTATCTAATAAAGGTTATCATCATAAAATGTGAATTAATCTAATTTTTAGCATAAATACTCTAATATTCATTAAAATGTCAATTTACTTCCTTTTGATGGTGAAAGCTTTTTAAATATTGTTTTTTGTCACTTTTTTTATATTTAGTTTGACAAAATAAACTTATTATTTAGAGTCAGAACATCAAAATTTTCTTTGGGTAAAATTTTGGTATTTTTATAATAAAGTTAATTTTTTAATTACTAGTGAAAAATACTATATTTTAACTCAAAACTGCCTTTTAATATAATTTATCTATATGTTTAAATTATCATTTTAATTGGTTTTAAAGTATAATTAGATTATGTTTTTACCATTTAATCTGATTTGTGTCATTATAAGTTGTTACACTTTGAAATTGGACATAAACAAGTGTCAATATTTTGATCGTTATTATTTCTTAAAAAATGGTTTTTATTTTTACAACGGGAATTAATTTTAAATTAATTTTTGACACTTCTATGTTTTGAATTTGGAAAAAGGGATTCTATATATGGAACCAGGAGCTCAAAATTGTGTATATAGGTAAATTTTAATTTTAGACATTATGAATATTTACTTTAGAAAATATTTTATTTACCATGGTTATAAGGTAAATCTGGTAAATAAGTGTAATCAAATATAATAATAGTAATAATAATAATAAATTACATTAACGTGCGTTTTATTACTATTGGTAGATTCATGTACAACCATGGGAATCCTTGGGTCGATTTTGGAACCCCATGGAGCCACATGGGGGTGATAATGACACTTTATATTAATTAATTTAAAGTAAGGACAAAAATTACAAAAACATTTATATTTTAGTAAACAAAATTTATATAGGGTTATATAAGTGATATATTAAACTATAAATATTAATTTAAAATAAAAAAAATATTTCCTATGTCAGGGTATTTTATTTATAATTTTTAGACATCAAATAAATAAATTTATTTATGACACAATGATTATGTAATGATTACCTCATTACTGATTTTTTTAAATAAATGATATTATAAATTTTAAAATAAAATAAATTTGAAAAATTTTATGCCATCCAATAATTTTAACAATGAGTATGACTTTTTATATTTTCATTATTTTAGGTTTTTAGAAAGAATAAAGTTGTTATAGGTATTTTGAAAGTCTTAATATGAATAGTATTTAAATTTATATAAATGAGTTTCTAAATCAATCAATATTTTAATAAATGATATAATAATCCTAAAAATGTTAGATTCGTCCAAATTAATTAAATAAAGTTGATAATGTCATTAATGAACCACTTGTGGTTCTATTTTCATTTTATGGTAACTATATTAACCATATAGTATGAATATATAAGAGAACATGATAAAGGTTAAATAAGTTAACAAAGGTTTAAATAAAAATAATATGGATTAAAAATTATCAAAATCATGTCCAATTCTTAATTGGTGATTTTATTTCAACTTATACTTAAATTATCATATAATTAAATAAGTTTGGTCATTTGGAAACCCCAAATTAGTTTATATTAAAATAATATTTTAAAACATTCCGAAAGAGCCCCACCTCCATCCTATAAAAGGCCACCACCTCTAACCCATTACACACATCTATCAAGGCCCTTGGTTAATCTAAACACTACTCGAAGAATCCCTAAATATCCATATTTTCCTTCTAGGAGCCTTAACATAGGTATAAAGAACTTCCAGAAAGCCTTTTGGTTCAAACCAAAGAGAGTTACCCGATTTAAAGGTAACGTCTACCCTCAAGTTCTCTTCTTTTATTTTACTTTTTCACTCCATATGATATTTATATTATTTTTTTAAATAAAACAATAGTATCCTCAATATACTAGGTTTTTTTATGATATGTATTCTAACTAAACTTAGACACACCTCCATCTAATGGGTGTTGATCATAATGTTTCGGTGGACGGTGAACTACTGCCTCACGAAACGATGATTGTTCAATCTTCTCCTACCACCTATTTTTATTGAAATTATGATGGTATTGTAATTATATATTATATTTATGATATTTATTATATCTCTATGATTATTTAATTCTTTTTTATAATATACCTTTATTTGTTTCATGTTGTATATATATTATAATTTCAGTTGGGGAAGTGCGGACTACTTCCCCCTCAATGTGATATGAATCATTCATACCATACATTGAATGTATAAAGAATGGTGTTAATGAACTTACATAATGTATATAAAATATGATATTATACTATAATAATAATATAACTATGTTTCATTTGGTTTTCATTCCTTCTAAAATGAAAAAAATGACATGGAAGTAGCGTTCATGCGAATGTGGGACTTACCGTCTCCATGAATGGTGCATTTCATTTTCATATATCCAAATTATATGGACTATTATAAATACCTATATGCAAGATATATATGATATATATTATATATAAATCATTAATATTATTCTAGAGATAATGTAATTTCGACCACATGGGCAATTTAAAATTATTACAAGTTCATTTTTAACTCAAGTTCTGAACATCAATGAAATGACCGATATGAACTCAAATAATTAAATAATTGTCATAGAAATGTAAGCATTGATTTAAAAGGAATTATAAACTTGGTAAATGTTCTTAATCAATTATAAATTTTCTTATGTGTATTATTCAAGAAATTAATGAACGAATGGGTCAAGTCGAACAAGAGGTAAGGGACATCATCTCAATCTCCTTTCATTGAGGCATGTTTTGACAATATACACCTTATTATTTTATACATTATATAATAAAATAATTTTACTTTTAATTTCATTAAAAGGGAATATTCTTTCTATGATGCATTTTACTAAATGAAAAAAAGGAATGCTTTTAACGTTTGCGGTGAAAAATGACCTCTCTGCCGCCGTAACAGTTAATTGGATTCCTCTATAAGCCTAAATCATTTTAAAAGGAAAAGAAGTACCTTATTCCATTTTTTGGTGCTTTTTTATTGAGAACGGTTTTTGAAATGGATTTATTTTTTCAATATATTGAAATGATTTCTTGTGATTGGAAATGAAATGTTATTATTGAATTGTTTATATTTGTAATATTATGTGTTATGATTTTATAATGGTACTTGGACATTTGATGGGTGGTTATGTGATAAACAAAATGACAGGTGGTGCTATGAAAAACCAAGATGAGTGGTTATGTTATAACCTCTAATGAATTGGGTATGGAATTTGGTCGTATGGCTATTCCATTTATTGATAAGAGTGGAAGTCGACCATATGGTTATTCCATTTTAGCATGTTTATGTCCCAAGATACATTTATATGTTAAGTGTTATTTATATGGGTTTTATGGCAATATTTTGGATACAAAAGATTAATAAACAATCTTTTATTCAGTGATTACTATTCACTAATTCCTAAAAGTGAAAATTATTACTTATGATAAAGGATTCACGGTTTAATTGTTGTAAAAAAACTAACAGTTATCCTTCTTTGGATATCCCTTATGAAGATTTTTATGCTCATTAAATGTTTTTTTGAAATGTTTTTCACATGAAATAAATATGAATAAGGTCAAGGATGGGATCAAGGAAAAGTAATGATGTCTAAAATATAGAACTAGACATGAATTTTTTTCATGAGTTTTTATTTTATAAAAAAATGGATACAGAGTAGAAGTTTCTAAATGTAATATTAAAATTGTTATGTATATGTTATGAACTATTTCTCTAAAGATCTAAAATTGAAAAGAACCTCAATGTTAATTATTAACATAATTCACGATTATGTAATTTTTATGGCTAGGTCCTAATAGTTGGTATTATAGGTCGATTTAGACAAGTTTAAGAGTTATTATATTGTTAAATTAATATCCATAAATTAATTTATGGTAATATCGAAATGATGTAGAATTTATAGATTACCATATTGCTTCGACTAATATATTTTTGTTTTCAGAATTTTTTTCCATAGAGAAAATAGGGCACCTATTTTGGGAATGTATGAAGAGGAGAATAACCATCCAAATCAGAATCATAAGATGGTCAGAATCAGAATTGAACAGTTTGTTGCTGTGATGGAATAGTTGAATCTGGATATAAATGGTGGTGGTATCCATGCATGAGATCAGCTAGATCAACCACATAAGAAAATGTCAGTAGTGGAAAATTTCATGAGGTAATGTCCTCCATCATTTATAGGATCATCTGAACCTGTTCAACCTGAAGGGTTGATCAAATCACTAGAAAATATTTTTGATGTCAGGGGTTGTACATAAAATTAAATGGTTTGTCTTGTTGTTTACTATTTTGAAGGGGAAACTGATTAGTGGTGGTCGATGGTGAAAAATATCCGGGATAGTGAAGAGATTAATGCTCTTAGTAGGGATGAATTAAAGGTATATTTCTTGAGGAATATTTTCTTGAGGTGGTTTGACTTATGATGGAAAAACAATTCTATGAATTGAGGTAGGAAGATGACTCAGTGGTTTCTTACAAAGAAAAGTTCACTCGACTGGCAATGTATGCTCTAAATTTCATCCGAGATCTTGATAGTAAGATAAATGAATTTTACTCAAGACTAAAGCCATGATATCGAATATCATTAAACTCTAGTGAATTTAGAAGCTATGAAAAACTTTTTAGATGTATCGATAAGGTAGCAATGGAGTTTTCTGATGATCAGGTGTTCCAAGAGAGAAAACAAAAGAAGAGGTCTAGTTGGTAGGGAATGAGAAAGAATTCATGAAAGAATCATGTAAGTAAGAAAATTAAATATCAATCATGTGAGAAGTGTGGTAAAAAGAACCGTTGAGAATGTTTATCAAGGTATGGAAAGTGCTTCTGGTGTGGTACGTTTGGTTATATTGCACGTACCTGTAAGGAAGATGATCAAGAAAGAAATGAAAAGCCAGAGGTAAGATGTTTTAAGTGAAATGAAATGGGTCATTATAAAAATGAGTGTCGAATGAAGAACTCGACTAAGGGAAATTATCCTGACAACTAGAATAAAGGGGTGGTGAAATCCTTTCCAATTACTTCAGTAGATGTTGGGCCATCAAATGAATTAGTATCAGGTACACTGTTTGTTTATTCAGATTTTACCAATGTGTTGTTTGATTCATGTTCTACAAATTCTTTCATTTCAGAGAACGTTTCCAGTAAATTGGGAATTTCATCTCAATACATGAATCTTGAACTTATGGTAAAAACATCGGGAGGAAAATTTGAAAAAAAATGAACCTTTATGTCCTTGTGTGCGGAAAGAATCTACATAAAAACTTTATTGTTTTTCCTTTAGAAGAGTTTGATGTTTTTTAGGCATGGATTGGAATTCCATTTATGATGCTAAGATTGACTGTAGAGCTAAAGTGGTATCTTTTCAGAAAGAATTTCCGTTTGTTTACAAGAATGAACCTTTAATTTTGATAACATATCAGGAATCTGAGAAACTAGTAAAAGATGAAAACGAATGTTACCTTCCATATATAGTTGAAAACAAAGGAACTGTTCAAGTTAATGATGTGCCAGTAGTAAATGAGTAACTTGATTCTTTTCCTAATCAGTTTCTAGGTATAATAACTAGTAGGGATGTTTAATTTTCTGTTGACTTAGTTCTTGATGCTAAGCTAATTTCAAACCCCCATAATAAAATGGCTCTAATTTAGCTTTTAGTGTTAAAGAAGAAATTTCAGGAGTTATTAGATAAAGGTTTCCTTTGACCTAGCACATCACCATATGGTGGTCTAGTCTAGTTTGTTGAATAGAAATATGGTTCAATAAGACATTATATTTATTATAGAGACTTTAATAACATCACTATTAGAAACGAGTATACTTTTCTTCATATTGATGATTTGTTTGATGAGTTCTAGGGAGATTAGTATTTTTTGAAGATTGACATGAGGTCGGGGTACCATCAGTTGGAAGTAAAGGAATCAGAAATTCTGAAGACCGTGTTTCGTACTAGATATGACCATTGTGAATTTGTAGTTATGACTTTTGGGTTAACTAATGCACCTACTGTATTCATAGATCTTATGAATAAAATTTTCTGTGAGTTCTTGGATAGGTTTTTGGTTGTGTTTATTTATGATATTTTGGTTTATACTAAATTTAAATAATAACACAAAAGTTATTTAAGGGTTGTCTTTAAAATGTTATAAGAAAATATAATGTATGGGATATTTAGAAAGTGCGAGTTTTGGTTACAAAAAATTTCTTTCCTTGGTCACATTGTTTCCAAAAATGGCATAACTATTGATCCTACTAAAACAAAATTTGTTGAAGAATGGACAAGACCTACCAATATCATATATATTCTTAGTTTTTTAGGTTTATTAGGTTATTACAGGAGGTTTTTTCAATGTTTTTCACCATTATCAATCCCAATGACTATGTTAGCTCGAATAGGTTTTATGTTCATTTGGACAAAAGAATGCGACGATAGTTTTTAGGAATTGAAAATAATATTGGTGAATACTCCAATTTTGGCACTTCCATCTATGAATTGTGAGTTTTTTTATCTACAATGATTCTTAGTTGAAAGTACTTTGTTGTGTCCTAATGCAAAATGATCAGGTAATTTTTTATGCTTCAAGTCAGTTGAAACCTCATGAGTTAAATTACACTACACATTATTTGAAATTATCTTCTATTTTTTTTCCTTAAAAATTTAGAGGGATCATCTGTATTGAGTAAAAAATGAAATATATATTGAACACAAATATATTAAGAATATATTTACTTAGAAGGAATTAAACATGAGACAGAAGAGATAGTTAGAATTAATCAAGTATTATTATTGCATGATCCATTACCACATAGGAAAGGCAAATAAAGTGGCTGATACTTTGAGTCAAATGTGTAATGCTACCTTAACCATGCTACATTTGGAATGAGATCATTTGGTTTTTGATTTGATGAATTTTGGAGTGGAAGTAGATGGTGCAAAAAATTACTCTATTTTGTTTCATGTTTTATTACAAACGTCCCTAGAAGGAAGAATTAAACACATACAAAAAGATGGAAGTGAGTTGTCAAAAATGTAGAATTGGTTCAGAAGGGTATGCTACCTGAGTTTAATAGTGATAGAGACTGTGTTTTGAGGTTTGGAAAGAGCTTATGTGTGCCTTTTGAGTCAAAGTTAATGAAAGAGTTGTTATGTGAAACTCATAGTTACCCATTTTCTGTTCATATTGGCAGTAATTAGATTTACAGAGATCTTTGGGAGTATTACTGATGGGATGTATTGAGAAAATATGTTGATGACTTTTCTATGAGGTGTTTGACTTGTCAACAGGTTAAAGTAGAGTAGCAGTTACCAAAAGGGATGCTTCAGTAATTACAACTTCCAGAGTGGCAATGGAAAAATATATCCATGGACTTCATTGTGGGATTACCAAAGACATCTTGAGGTAACAATGAAATACGAGTTATTATTGATCGATTGACTAAATCTTATCATTTCCTTACTATTATAGATACTTTTCCTCTACATAAACATTTAGGGTTTTATGTTAAAGAGATAATAGGTTGCATGGAGTTCCCCTCTCCATTGTATCTGATCGGGATCCCAGGATCAGTTATAACTTTGGGAAATGCCTTCAAAAGTCATTTGGTACTGAATTAAATTTTTGTACAACTTTTAATCCACAATAATATGGGTAGTCAGAATGAACAATTTAGACTTTAAAAGATTTGCGACATGATTCTTCAATGGATCACCAAGGAAGTTGGTACCAACATCTTTATTTGGTTGAATTTTCTTATAATAACAGTTTTCATTAAAATATACAGATGGATTCCTTTGAGGCATTATATGGAAAGTGGTGTCTAACTCCGGATTTTTTGGAATAAAGTAGGTAAAAGAGAACTTATGGGACCAAAATTGGTAGAAGAGATGGCAGAAAGAGTTAAGTTTATTAAAAATCACATGAGAACAACTTAGAGCAGGATGAAAATTTATGGGGATTACTGAAGGAAAGAGCTTTCTTTCGATGTAAGTGATCAGGTTTTTCTCAGACATTCTCCTTGTACAAGTGTGAATGTGTTTTGGTAAGAAGGGAAAATGTACAAGGATCATTGGGCCTTATGAAATCCTAGAGAATGATCGATCATTTTCCTATAGATTGGTTTTAACTCCATGTTTATCCCAAGTACACAATTTTTTTCATGTATCAATGTTGAGAAAGTATATTCCAGGGCCATCTCATGTTTTGAGTCCAGAGGTAGTTTAGTTGGGAAAAAATCTTTCTTGTGAGGAATAAACCATCTAGATTCTTAGCTGAATATATAAAGTGTTGTGGAATAAGGTAATTCATTAGGTTAAGGTTTTGTGGAAAACCCATATGGTTGAAGAGGCAATGTGGGAATCTGAAAATTCTAGGAAGGATAAATACCCCCATTTATTTGATAAGTGAAAAAATTGAAAGGACACAATTTCCGAAAAGAGGGGAAGGATGTAACATACCAGGTAAATAAAGAGTAATACATTTTCATATTTTTTAATATTTTTGAATTAAATATTAATTTTAATTTAATTGGGAAGTTATGTTCGATGACGTACCCGATATGCAACAACTTGTTTCTTTGAAATCTTATGTTTCACACAATGTTGAGTTATACTGAAAAATAATAATATCGTATTATTATTTAAAATGGAAGTTAACACATTTATATTTTATGTGCTCTAATGAACATAAATAATTACAATATTATTACACATGTTTATATAATTTTTTTAAATTTATCCACTAAAAGTTATAGGCATAAAATGTGAATGAATCCAATTTTATGCATAAATACTATAATATTATTTAAAAGGTCGATTTACCGCCTATTGATGGATAACCCTTTTTAAATATAGTTTTTGTCACTTTTATATATACTATTTGAAAAAATAAACTTCTTATTTAAAAGTGGGACATCAAATTTTTTTTGGTTAAAATTCTGGTATTTTTCTCATAAAGATCATTTTAATGAATAGTGAAAAATACTATATTTTAATTTAGAAATACCTTTTAATATAATTTATTTACATGGTTAGATTATATTTTTAAGTAGTTTTATAGTGTAATTATATTATATTTTTATAGTTTAATCCAATATTTGTCATTGAAAGTAATTTCACTTTGAAATTGGACATAAACCAATGTCAATCTTTTGATGGTTATTATTTAATAAAAATGCGTTTTTTTGAAAATGAGAATTAATTTTCAATTAATTTCAGCCACTTATTTGTTTTGAATTTAGAAAAATGGATTCTATATATTGAATTGAGAGGTCCAAATTGTGTAAATAGGTATCTTTTATTTGTAGATATTGTGAATATTTACTTCAGTAAATATTTTATTTACCATGGTTAAATTATAAATCTGGTAAATAAGGGTAAAAAATATTATTATTATTATATTATATTACCCTAACATTTTTCTTATTTATATTGGTTGATAAATTTCCAACCATGGGTATCCTTGGGTAGATTATGGGACCCCATGGAGCCACATGGGAGTGATAATGACACTTTATATTAATTAATTTAAAGGACAAAAAGAACATAAACATATATCTTTTAGTTAAACTATTTTATATGGGGTTATATAGTGATTGCTTCAACTATAAATATTAATTTTAAAGATAAAAATATTTCCTAGCTTAGGCTATTTTATTTATAATTTTTAGACATAAAATAAATAAATTTATTTATGACACAATGATAATGTAATGATTACCTTATTAATGAATGTTTTAAATAAATGAGATTATAAATGTTAAAATAAATTTATTTTGAAACTTTTTATGCCATATAAAAATTTTAGGGAAAATAGTGACTTTTTATATTTTCATTACTGTAGGTTTTTTAAAATAATCATTTTTAATAAGTTTTTTAAAAAGTCTTGATATGAATAGTATTTAAATTTATGTAAATGAGTTTTAAAATAAATCACTATTTTATTAAAAGATATAATAATACTAAAAATCTATGATTCGGCCAAAATACCTAGATAAGGTTGATAATGTAATTAATGAACCACTTGTGGTTCGACTTTTATTTAATTGTTACTATATTAACCATATATTATGAATATATTAAAGAACATGGTAAAAGATAAATAAGATAACAAAGGGTTAAGAAAATGATAAGGATTAAAAATTATCCAAAACATGTCCAATTCTTATTGGATGATTTTATTTAGAATTATATACACATTTTCATTGAATTAAATAATTTTTTGACCTTTTAAAACCGAAAATCAGTTTATAATAAAATAATATTTTCAAACCTTTCAAAAGAGCCCCTCCTCTATCTTATAAAAGGCCACAAACTATAACCCATTACACACAGCTCTCAAGCCCCTTGACTCATCCAAAATCTTCTCCACGAATCCCCCAATATCCCTCTCTTCCTCCTAGAATCCTTAAAATAGGCATAAATCACATAAAGAAATACTTCTGGTTCAAGCCAAAGGCAGTAACCCGATTTAAAGGTAACATCTTCCTTCAAGTTCTGTTCTTTATTTTATTTCTTCTCTCGTAATGCTATTTTTATTAATTGTTTAGAAAAAAAACTATTATCCTCAAAATACTATGTTGTTTATATGATATGGATTCAAATTACACTTACACAAATATCCATGTAATGGGTATAGAATGTAATGTTTCTCTGGACTACGAACTACTGCCTCATGAAACGATGATTGTTCAATCATATTCTACCACCTTTTATGGTGGAAATTATGATAGAATTGTAATTATATATGATATTTATGATATTTATATTACCTATATGCATCTTTAATTCTATTTTATAACATACCTTTTTTCTTTTCAGGTTGTATATATATGATAATTTCATTTGAGGAAGTGCAGTTTACCTTCCCTCAAAGTTAGATAACCCGTTCATTCCATACATGGAACATATAAAGGACGATGTTAATGAACATATGTAACATGTATGAAATATTATATTTTACATGAATAATAATATACCTATGTATAATTTGGTTTTCAATTCCTTTTAAAATGAAAAAATGAAATGGAAGTAGCATTCATGCATACGAATGGCTTACCGTCTCCATGAATGGTGCATTTTTTTTCCTATATCCAAATGATATGGACTATTATAAATTAATATATACTGAATATATATGATATATATGATATATAAATCATTAATTTCATTCTATAGATAATGGAATTTCGACTATATGGGAAATTTATAATTATAACAAGTTCATTTTTAACTCAAGTTTTGAACATATACAAAATGTATGATATGAAATCAAATAATCAACTAATTGTTATAGGGCGGTAATAAGTGATATAAAAGGAATAATAAACTTGAAAAAGGTTATTAATCAATTATAAATTAAAATATTTTTGTTATTCTAGAAATTATAGAATAAACAGGTCATGTTTGACAGGAGCTAAGGGACTTCATCTCAATCTCCATTCATTGAGGCATGTTTTGATAACATACACCTCTTTATTTTATATGGTATATAATAAAACCCTTTAAATTTAAATATCATTTAAAGGAAATATTTTTTCTATGAAACATTTTACTAAATAACAAAAGGAATGTATTTAATGTTTGCAGTGACAATGACATATCTGCCGCTGTAATCGTTAGTTGGCTACCTCTATATGACCTAATGTTTTTAAAAGGAAAAGAAATCCCTTATTAAAATTTTGGGTGTTTTGTAATTGAAAATGGTTTTGGAAATGGAATGATTGTTTCAATATCTTGAAATTATTTCTTGTGATTTCAAATGAAATGTTATTATTTAAATGTTTATATTTGAAATATTTTATGTGTTATGATTTTATAATGGTACTTGGACATTTGACAGGTGGTTACATGATAGACCAAATTAAAGGTGGTTCTAGGGTAAACCTGGATGGGTAGTAACATTATATCCTCCAAATCATTGGGTATTGAAGTTGGTCATATAGATATTCAATTTAGTGATATGTGTGAAAGTTGACCGTATGGTTATTCCATTTATGTAAGTTTAAGTCCCAAGTTACCTTTATTTGTAATGTGTTCTTTATATGGTTTTTATGGTAATATTTTGGATTCAAAAGGGTAATAAACGTAATTTTATTCAGTGAATAGTATTTACTACTTCATAAAGGTGAAAATTATTACTTATTATAAAATATTAATGGTTTACTTGTTGTAAAAAAACTAATAGTTTTCCTTCTTTTTGTATCCCATACTAGGATTTTTATGCCCATACCATGTTTTTTGAAATGTTTTTTCACATGGAATAATGATTAATAGGGTCAAGGATGTGATCAAGGTAGAGTCATGATGTCTAAAATATAGAACTAGAGATGACCCTTTTTTCAATAGTTTTTATTTTATAAAAAAATTAGATACTGAGTTGAAGTGTCTATGTGTAATGTTCAAATTCTTATGTATATGTTATGACCTAATTCTCTAAATATATAAACCTAAAAATATTCTCAATGTGAATTATTAACTAAATTCAAGATTATATAATGTTTAAGGTCAGGTCTTTATAGTTTCAGTTATTTACCTTTACATATTTATTAAATCTTATTTATTTATATCTTCCACTATATGATTAGACTTATTGTGAATATAATATCACCCTTTTATTATGATTTATTTTAAATAAGAATTCTAAATGAAAATATTTTTTGTATTTATTTCAATTGTAATAATAATTTCAAGTATGTATCATGTTTGTCTAGACTACTAAATTATTTATTCCTTTAGGAATTTATAACTTTTATCTTATGCCAATGTAATAAGTTAGACACCAACTCTAAGATACTCATGTTTTGGTCACTACAATTATAATTAGAGGATATTTGGTAGAAACCATGGTATTGGATTTATGAAAACATAGATTAGGGAACATTACCCTATGATATAATTTGATTATAAGTATACAATATCATCATAATTTTTTATTAAGTAATATAATATGTGTTCTGTCAAATAAATAAATAGTTGTCTGTTTAATAAAAGTGGATATAATTCTAGCACAGATTTAACTAGGGGTAATATGTCTGAAAATGGAGAATTTCACTTGACCAGATCATCACCTAGTGCATGAAAACAGGCCTCACTACACAGCTGGTTTGACACTCCCATGTTACATTCTTAGGATAAATCACATTTTTTTCTACCCATTATGACGGAGTAGAAAATAAAGATATTCCCAATGAAACCATGTTTATGATTAGGAGATAATGTGTGTATAATTTTTTTAATTTATGTTATGTGTTTTACTAGTTTTGGGATAATAAATTATGTGTCATAATGTTATGGTTTAATATAGGGTATCCCATCATTAATAAATGGAACTTATAGGAAGTAATGAGAGTCATATCAATGCACATAATACATAGATTATGAATTATTTTTTCTTTTATGGGTATAAGAATATATTTCAAAGGGAACTATCATACCAAACATTCTCACCGTTTAGGGACATAGTAAAATGTTCTATCAATAAAGATAAATAACTATATATGTATTATGGATTTTAAGGGAATCCTAAGAAGAAGATTAAAAAATAGAAGAAATAAATATGGAGAAGATAGGAAATAAGAGTTTTCCCACATGTGATAATTGTGGAAGGAAACACGCTGGTACTTATATTAATAGAATGTGTATTTTATAAATGTGTTAAGAGAAAGACCACCATGCTTTTAGTTTTAAGGTAATTAATGAAATTTCTTATTTTCAAATATTAATCTTTAAGGATATATGGAACTACATAAACAAATATACCAAGTATCAAGGGAATATACCTCAATACAAGCTAAGGGATCATCGTCAGTCTTATTCTATTACTACGGCTCAAGTGGAATGAATAATGTTCTTGTGTGTTTGGATTCCGGAATAATGTTATAGAGTTATCTTTACTAATGATATTCTTGTTATAAGAAGTATAAAATTTATATGTACTTCACTACAATACAATTTATCAATGTATTTTAGAGAAAATGTTGAATAGTACTAATAACTAAGAAAATTGATTTAGTGATAAAATGAACATTTCATAAAACACATGATTAAGGTAGGATAACTTTTAATATGTGCCTTATGCTAAGATGAAAATTATATAATGGCGAGATAGTGTTTGTGACATTGAAATTAGTAAGTGTTTTGATGGTTTTTTTCATTTTTATAGTATTTTTTTGCAAGTATTGATTTATGGATATTATTTGACAACCTATGATTTTATATTTGGAATAATACATGTTTTTGTTAAGATTTTATGGTGATATTGGTATTAAAATAATTTTATGTTCATATAGAGAGACTCTTTGTATTTTTTGAGGAATATAATGTTGATTTAGTAACCCATCTATATAATTTTAGACTTTTAACTTCAATAGACATTGTAATGACCCTAATTTTTGAATAATATTTCTTTCCTAAATTTGTGTTTAATTTCATTTTATACTCCCCAAAACAATTTCCTTTAATTAAATAAGTGAGTATAATTAAATGAGACGGTTGTGTTTTGACTGTTATATGACCATTGGTCAATATGATTGTTGGAAACTAAACTCTTAAAGTTACAATTATTGATTATAAATACCAGTGATCGTGGTTAATTAATACAGAAAGAAGATTAGATGGCCTCATTGAGTAGACTCGTTCCATACGAAGCCCATCTATCAGATCTTGGGATGGAGGTAGCATCTCTGGGCTTTGCTTTGCACCATGACCAAGTAGAGCTTCAATATGTAAATCTTGAATGAAATCGCCTATGATAGAAGTTAAAGCTGATAGAAATCACCACTCAGGCATTGTTTTCCATTCCACCCAAGATTCTATTACCATAACACCCCTTACACTTAGGTCATATGCATGTGTTATAAGGGGCTATGTAACAAGGGCTTAGATAATTTTTGTAATCCTTTGGTATAAATAAAATTCATATTTTTTATTATAGAAAATTTTGTGATTTTCAAATATCTAGTTAAATGTAGGATGAAGTTCTATATTATTGATTAATTTTGGAAAAAGGGGTAATCTAATTTTATTTTGTATATAGTAAATAATTAATAATATGAAATGATTTTAAAAAAATGATCTTCCACAGTTGTGATTATTATAAAATATAGATTCTAATAAGATCAACTTGATTTTTAGTGAATAGTAATGTATGAATAGTAACATACCCTTATTAATAGCAATGAATAGTAAATCTACCAAAAAAATAGAAACTTCACCCATTAATGTATAAGTACAATTTAGACATCTTAAAAGAAAAAAAATGATCATAGTATAAGTTTTGATATTTTTGTATGTCATAAATTTTTTATTAATTTTTTTAATTAATTATATAATTTAAAATAAAAATTTATTTTCATAAAATGTAATCATAAATTGTTACTTTATTGTCTTTTGGTTATACGAAAATTTTATGGGATCTTGATTACTTTTTTACGGTGTTATAAAACAAGTTATTGTTTTAAAGTTGTTTATTTGGAATAAATAATGATTTTATTTAAAAATTAAATTAAAAATATTTAGAAAAATATTTTCATAAAATGGAGTTCATTATTTAATTCAGATCATCGATATTATGTAAAGATAAATTTTTGGGATTTTTCTGAAACAGTCGAATTTTTGGCGAATAGTAAAAATACAGTTTTGATTTTCAAGTGTTTAATGACATCATTAATGATGTATTCATTCTGGTATACTTTTTAATAGTAATATATTCTATTAGGTGTCCCATGTGGCCAATACCATGGGAAAATACAATGGTAAAGACCATGGTTTTGCAAATACCACCGATGTGGTGTCCCTTGTTAATTAATTAAATATTCCTTCATTTTCCAATAAATACCATGCCATTCCAACATTTATTTCATTCCAAAATCCTCCTCAAGAAATATTTGGTCTTTCTACATCCCAAGGAGTCCTCCCAAGGTTCCCTCACGCCCCCAAGGTCCCAACCTTTGAGATTTCAAAGATACTCTTCAAGGTAAGGGAACCTTTCACCAACCTCTTTTAAGTCATGACTTCTTTTATGTTATATCTTTTAGTTTCCATTTAATCATGTGAGGGTATGATATTTTATATAATTATTACTTTCCATTTCATTTCCAATTTATGAGATCCCCTTTTTTCTCTTATCATCTAATTTTTTTGATTTATAAGCGACGCCGTTAGGATGCCGAATTTTCGTAAAAGAAATCTAATTTTCTATTTTCTTTCATGTTTCCTTTTAATGTGGTGTGTCATTCCACAACAGGATATTATTTTATTTTATTCTTTACCTCTAGTATAAATGTTTGGAAAGAATTCCTCAAGGTAATGTTGGATTATTTTTTGGTTGGTTGTGTTTGTTGACAATGTAGGTTTCCATGGTGAATTGTCGAGTTCCATAGAAGTTGTTGACAATCCATGTTGACAAAGAACAATTACAAAAGAACATAAGATCTGTATGTGGTAAAAATGAACATATAAAAGGTGGAAATTTTTCCCAGTGTTTTCCAAATTTTTTGGTTCCAAAATATGTATTTTGGTGAGCATCGCGAAAAGGGGATTTCCTTGAAGATCTAATTTAAATATGGAAAAGGCATGAGTTTCGTGAAGATAGACTTTATGGATTGGATTTCATGAAGACATGAAAAATGTTGGCGGTGATTCGTTGCGATTATGATGAGCTTTGTGAATGGAAGCATTGAAGTTCATTTCCATGGTGAAGGGAATTACGAGTGCATCTTCGTGGTGAAGGCATGAGGGTATTGACCGAATGCTCTAGGATCAGAAAATTTCCATGGTGCTTCGCGATATTGATAGAATTCCGGTAGAAATTTTGGAGCTTCTCGATTTGAGATGACGTGGCGTTGACTTCATGTGGAATGTTCAAGGGTTGGTGAAATCCCTTATAAATAGTCCTCAACCCCCTCGAGCAAATAAGAGAGTTTTTGAAGAAAATATTTTGCTCTCGGTTCATGAAGGTCTTTCGCGAAGGTAGTGTTCTATGAAAAGGGAAGAAGCTTCACGACGACTAATCTAGTTCTGCGAAAGTTGAGTGCTCTGCGTTGGATCAGTGAGCTTTGTGAAGGAAGTCACCCTGTGATGATTTGAGCTTTGCGATGACCTAATCATTGCGAAGGCTTGATCTTCTTGAAAGTGTGAGCTTCGCGAAAAGGAAGGAACTTCTCGAATGATTGTTTGAGCTTCGCGAAATGGGGATCTTCGTGAAGTAGGGTGCTTTGTGAAGGTAGTTTCCTATGTTTGGTTCCTAGTGGTCCGGGGAAAAGGGGTATTCATCGTGGATGAAATTTGGACATTAACAGAGCATCTATCAATAGTTGAGGATGCATGTATTCATGCAAAGGAAGACACCTACAGGTCTATAAACTGTGAGTGGATCCCTTCCAAGTGCAGTGAGAAAAAGAAAAAGGAAGAAAGTTATCCTTTCTACCGGCAGTGAGCTAGTGAGAGAGAGAAACAAGGAGTAAACCTTGGGAAAGCATTGAGATGACCCTAAACATTGTAAAGTCAGCGAGCTTGGGTATAGAAGTGATCTAGCCCAAAAATTATTAGAAGTGAGATTTAGTGGATTTGGTACAATGGCACATCGTCGTTGTATGCTCCTTGAACATAGCACAGTGAGGGTGAACCAAGTAAATATATTTATGTCTGCCCGGTTTCTTCCCTGTATTGCATCTAAAGTATCACCATCAGATAAAGATAAAAATATGCAATCAATAAAAAAACACAAGAGAAAACAAAGTGACCCTATTAATAAAGAGGTCATGATCCAGTGGGGTGGGACGAATTTTGAAAATGAATATCCATACCCGGATTCACTCTCTCCCCCCCTCTTAGGGTATATAATCCTCTTTTGGTCATATAAATAAACTATTCATTTATTAATGGGAGACCCTTTCCCCCTCTCTTTTTATTTTTTTTCTAAAACCATATTATATAGCTGTTATGTTTTAGAAATTTTGTCTCAAAATATATATCTCGTTTTCTCAATAAATTATCTAGTTTTATTTATCTTAACACCCAAATATATTTTTATTTATAGAGGTATTAATCATGACATAAAATTGATCTATTTGATTCTAGAATCGACATATATGAAACCCTCTTTCAATTTAAAAGGTTTATAAAATACATAACAATCATGTTTCAAATAACTTTTAAAACGTCACAATTTTTGAAGTGAAACCCATTACATTTACTCTGTATGGGTTATTTATAAAATATTTGATTATGATCTATGTAGATCAAATTAAAAAAAAAGAAATATTGATGGTGCGCCTTGATAGCGTTCTAAAGCAATGGGTAAAGAATTTAATCTCTAGATATGACATGTTTCACGATTCCCTGGTGAATAACCTTAGTAATTTTTATGAAACCTTGGGGAAAAACCTTGGTGATATGTTCATGAATTTATAAATTAAATTTTGTATCCACATATTCAAGTTATGGCTCTTGTTATTTTCATTATGTTATTCGTATACTTCTATTTATCATGTCTATGTTTTTTATCAAGTTCATATTGATTTCCAAGTAAATTAATTCCATTGTTTTCCTTACTAGGACTTCTTCTCACCCTTTCATTTGATGTATGTATCTCAGTTATGAGATGCAATAATTTTACTTAGGAAAAACTTATGATGAAACCCTAAAAGTGGATTAGAAGAATGTTTTCTTTTTTCATGTTTTCTGTTCTTGATTTCCAAGACATAGACTTTAAAGATCCTATATTTGTAAAATTTAATGAAAAGTTAAGTAATGAAAAGGAGGGATTCCATAGTTGGTATCAAAATAAAGTTTAGTTATTTATATAAATTAGGATATGAAAACTTTTGGAAGAATCCAATAGAAATTTTTAAATATAGGAAAAATTCCCGTTATTTTGGTGAGTATTGAGTATGTGGTTAATCAAGAAAATACATCCATGTCTAGATACGAGTTGGTAGAGGCGGATCTGGCACATCTGTACCTAGGAGTCAAAACTTCGAAAAGATGTTTTTGTCTTGACCCGGGTTTTCTTGGTACATGACAATGGGTCTTGCTTCACTCTTGGTTATGGCACTCCTAGGAGATATGTTTGGTTAATCATAATCTTTTTATGAATCATTATGAGGGATTCAAATTGAAATGTAATTGTTTAAAGAATGATGTTTTAAGACATAAAATCATTTATGGTTAAAATATTCATAAATCAAAAAAGTTTCTCACTATGGTTTTATTCCTTTAGAAAATAGTGGGTAGTAGGAGGAACCATGCAAATGGTGACCGCAATGGACAATGCGCTGAAAACCCTCCAATGGAAACTGGAATGGAATATTTCATGCGAATGATGAACCAAATGACTCAAGATATGGGAAATGACATGAATCATGCTAGGAGACCGATCTCATTGTAAAGGGAACAACATTATGTTGAGTACTTTATGAATCAACGACCACTAACCTTCACTGGATCTATCGACCCATTGATTGCGAAACAATGGATCTTCTCTACTGATAAGATCTTTTACGTGTTCTGTTGTTCTGAACAAAAAAAGGTTACCATGGCTATTTATCACATAGATGGAGAATCTGATCATTGGTGGGAACTGATTAAAAACACAAAGCTAAGAGTGGATGTTGAAGCTATGGATTGGGAAGAGTTCATTGGGATATTATTCAACAAGTATTTCCCTTGATCAATGAGAACAAGAATGGAGAAGGAGTTTCTCGAGATGAAGTAGAATGAGAATGAATCTATGGGAAGCTACGAGATTATCATCACAAGGCATTCACATTACACTTCTAGAATTATCATGGATCCAAATGGTTTGGTTGATTGATTCTTTGGTAGAATGAAACCTCATCTATAGAAGAATATATCCAACCAAGATTATGATAGCTATGAAGAGATCGTGCGAAAGTGCGATGAAAGTCGAACTGATGTTTGGTGAGATGAAATGGTCTCATAAATCCAATGACAATAAAATATCAATGGACCCAAGATTAGGGAGGAACTTCGATCATAGAAGAGGAGGAAAGATAGTTCAACATCCCACATGTAATAAATATGGGATGAAGCATTGGGGGAACTGCCTGCTTAGGAGTGGGAAGTTCCACAAGGGGGGTATAGATGGCCACATTGTGATGAATTTTCATAGTGAGGTGAAGCTAAAACATCCCAACACTAACAACAATGGGAAGATTGTGCAGTCCCTACCAGATATTAAAGGTTATAAGTGCGGACAACTTGGGTACTTTTCTAATCACTGTCCAAATCTGAGGGCGGTGGAGGGGAATCACCATAAGACTTAGCAACAACCAAGGGAACAGGGTCGTACTTTTCCAATCACTATGGAAGAAGTGGAAGTGACAAATGATTTAGTGTATGGAACTGTTATTGTTCTCTCTAAGATAGCATGTACGTTTTTTGATTTTGGTTCTATGCGTTCCTTTATTTCCTCCAAGTTCACAAAGAATTTAGAATCATCCCCTGATTTTCTAAAAGTAGAGTTATCAGTCAAGACTCCTGGTGGGATTATCCAAGCATCTTTAGTTTTTAAAAACTCTAGTATTTACTTTAGTAAGAAATGTCTTATCGCAAATCTATTAGTCATTCCCATGCGGGAATTCAATATTATACTAGGGATGGACTCTCACTCAATGTATAATGCTACGATCAAATACAGAAGTATGAAAATATCAATAGTCTTGAATGGAAAACCTACAGTTATCTTCCAATGATAGATATCTCAACCTAATCATTGTCTATAAGAACCTCCTATATCATTATTTATGGAGTTGATCAGTGAAGAAGAATAAAGAAAAAAGTGTTTGAGGATAGAAAAATCCTACATCATCCAGGAATACATTAACGTATTTCCTAATGAGTTACCAAGACCTCCCAGAGAAATAGAGGTAGAGTTCACCATTGAACTTATACCAGGATCCCACCCAATATCACAGACCCCATATAGGATAGAAAATGTGGAGCTGGAGGTGTTAATGAAACAACTCCATGATATTATAGAGAAGGGTTTTATCGAATGGATTGTGTCTCCTTGGGGATAACCAGTTCTCTTTGTGAAGAAGAAGGATGAATCGATGTGAATAAGGATTGATTATTGATAAATGAACATGATCACAGTAAAGAACAAATACCCTCTTCCACGAATTGATAACTTATTTGACCAACTTTATGGGGATCAATTCTTCTCTAAGACTGATCATCGATCTGGATATCATCAATTTTAGGTGAAGAAAGAAGATATTCTAAAAACTACCTTGCTATCAAGATATGGGAATTATGAGTTTGTTTTTATTCCCTCAGGGTAGACTAATGCACCTGCTATTTTTATGGATTTGATGAATATAGTCTTTAAGGACTATGTTGATAACTTTTTGGTAGTTTTTATTGATTTTATTCTGATTTATTCCAAAAGTCGTGAGTAGAATGAAAGTCATCTAGGGGTTATTTTTCAAACTCAATGGAAGTATAAGCTTTTTGGGAAGTTTAGCAAATGTAAATTCTAGTTGCAACAAATTTCTTTCTTGGGGAAAATTATAAATAATGAAGGAATCACAGTTGACCCTACAAAGAAAAAATTTGTAGAGGAGTGAGTGGCCTCAGCCTATAAAAATAACAGTGATTCATAGTTTCCTTGGATTACCCGGGTATTATAGGAGGTTTGTGAATTTTTTTTTCATGAATATCTAATACATTAATCATGTTAACTCAAAAGGGGTCAAGTTCATCAGTACAAAGGATGATGAGTAATGTTTCCAAGAGATGAAGATGAGATTGGTTACTGCACCTGTGTTAACTCTTCCCTCAAGTGGAGTAGGATTCCTTATTTTTTGTGGTGCATCTATAAAAGGTATTTGTTGAGTCCTCATGAAATATAACAAAGTCATTACTTATGCATATCAACAGTTGAAGTTTCATGTGCAGAACTATCCTATGCATGATCTGGACCTGGTTGCGATCGTTTTTTCTTTGAAGATATGGAGGCACTGTCTTTATGGGGAGAAATGTGATATGTACACAAAGAATCAAAGTTTGATGTATATTTTCACACAAAAGGAATTGAACATGATAAAAAGGATATGGTTAGAACTTATCAAAGACAATGATTGTTCAATTCATTATCATCCTGGAAGAGAAAACAAAGTTATTGATGCATTAAGAAGGAAAGACCCAATTGTTATTTTCTTGATGAGGATTCAAAGAGATCCTTTGATAAATTACCTAGTAAAGCTGGACATGAGAATTATAAGGGAAGGGAAATCATCAACCATAACCCAAATGATTTCTCAATCGTTATTACTAGAAAATATCAAGAAATATTGGAAAGAAGATCCTTTTTTATAGAAGAAGTATGAGGCTATTAAGGATGGGATGTTTCCTACGTTCAATATGGATCAAGAAGTTGTACTAAAATATCTTACAAGACTAGTTTTTCAATCTATTCCAGAAATAAAGAACAAGTTGATGGATAAAGATTATAGTTTTCTTTCTCTATACATCCTAGAAGAAAAAAAATGTATAGGGACATTCGTGATTATTATTTGTAGGATAATATGAAAAGGGAGATTTCTAAATTCACTTCAAGGTTCCCAGTATGTCAACAAGTGAAGGAAGAGCATAAACTTCCCAAAGCGGAATTGCAACCACTACCCATACCAGCATGAAAGTGGGACAATATAACTATGGACTTTGTTACTGGTCTCCCGAGAACTTCTAATGGAAATAATGAAATATGGGTTATTGTGGACCATCTCACCAAGACTTTCCATTTTATATCCATTCGAGAAGATTTCTCTCTTAACAAACTTTAAAATATTTACATGAAAGAAGTAGTAAGGCTACATAGAGTTCCACTTTCTATCATATCTGATCATGTTCCTAGGTTCACATTAAAATTTTGGAGAATTATTTAACATGATCCGAGCACTGAATTGAATTTTAGTACGGCCTATCAACCCCAAACTGATGGCCAATTTTAAAGAACTATTCAGACACTCAAGGATATGCAGAGAACATGCTCAATGGAATTGAAAGGTGGATGGGATCAACATCTCCTTTTAGTGAAGATCTCTTACAACAACATCTTCTACTAGAGAATTAAAATGGCACCCTATGAAGCCCTATATGGTTACTGATGTAGAACTCTTACTTGTTGGCATGAAGCTTGTGAGAGAAATCTTCTTGGGAATGATCTTGTACAAGAGATGATATAAAAGTCATTGTCATCCAAAAACACATTAAGGCTACTCAGAGTCAGCAAAAGAGATATTCTGAAAACCGTCAAAGGGACTTGGAGTTTGATGTTAGTGATTTTGTATTTCTAATTATTTAACCTTGGAATAGAGTTATGAGTTTTGGAAAAAAGGGAAGCTCAACCTAAGGTACATTGGCACCTATGAAATCCTTGATCACATAAGAGCAATGGCCTATCGGCTTGCACTTCCTCCAAATCAAGCACTAGTTCATGATGTCTTCCATGTATCCCCCTTGATGAAGTAAATATCTGACCCTTTACATGTACTAAATCCAAAGTTGTACAATTGGAACATGACCTCTCTTATGAGGGGAATCCAGTGGAGATCTTAGATCGTAAAGACAAGGTTCAACGCAACAAGACTACCCATATTTTTAAGGTGATGTGGAGGAACCACAAATGCGAAGAAGCCACGTGGGAACCAAGGGAGTTTATGAGGTAGAAGTACCCACATATTTTCTCTTCTTAGGGTATGAGTAAAAATTTTAGTGACGAAATTTCTTAAGGGGGGAAGAATGTAACGACCCGAAGTTTTGAATAATATTTGTTTCCTCAATTTGTGTGTTATTTCATTTTATACTCAACAAATCTATATCCATTAATTAATTAAGGGAGTAATATTAAATGAAACCATTGGGTTTTGATCATTATTTGACAATTGTTCAATATGACCATTGAAAAATAAACTCTTAATGTTACAATTATTGTTTTTAAATACAAGGTATTTTGGTTAATTAATATATAAAAAATATTTTATAGCCTCATCCTGTAGACTCAGGCCATACGAAGCCCATCTTTCAGAGCTTGGGAAGGATGTAGCTTCTTTAGGCTTTGCTCTGGACCTAGCCCAAGTTGAGTTTCAACATGTGAATCTTGAACAAAATCCCCTAAGGGAGAATTTCAAGCTGATAAAAATCACCACTTAGGCAATGTTGTACAAGCCACCCCAAGATTCAATCACCATAGTACACCTTACACTTAGGTTTTATTCAGGTGTTATAAGGGGATATATAACCGGGCCTTAGATACTTTGTGTAATCCTTTGGTATAAAGAAAATTCTTATTTTTCAATATGATAAATTTCGTGATTTTAAAATATCCAAATTAATGTAGGATGAACTTCCATATTATTGATGAATTTTGGAACAAGGGGTATTTTAAAATATTTTTTTGTATACTTTAAATAATTAATAAGGTGAAATGATATTCAAAAAACGGTCTTCTATAGTTCTGATTAGTATAAAATTTATAGTCTAAAAATATCAACATGATTTTTAGTGAATAGTAAATTATGAATAGTTACATACCCTAATGAATAGTAATGAATAATAAATCAGCTGAAAAGTAGAATCTTCACCAATGAATTTATAAATACAATTTAGACATCTTAAAAGTGAAAAAATGATCATAGTATAAGTTTTGATATTTTTGTAGGACATAAATATTCTAATTAAAATTTTATAATTAATTTAATAATTTAAAATAAAAATTTATTTTCATAAATTGTAATCATAAATTTTTACTTTATTTACTTACGGTAAAATGATAATTTTATGTGTCCTTGATTACTTTTTCAAGGTGTTACAAAACAAGTTATACTTTTAAAGTTGTTTATTTGGAATAAATAAGGATTTTATTAATAAATTAAAATAAAAATACTTATAAAAATATTTTCATAAAATAGAGTTCATTTTGGAATTCAGTGTATCGATATTAGGTTAGGGTAATTTTTTTGGATTTTTTTGAAAGAGTCTAATTTTCGGTGAATAATGAAAATACAGTTTTGAGTTTCGCGTGTTTAAAGACATAATTAACGATGTAATAATTATTGTTGACTAGTGAATAGTATTATATGCTATTAGGTTTCCCAATTGGGTAATACCTTGGGAAAATACCATGGGAATGACCATGGTTTTGCAAATACCACCGATGAGGCGTCCCTTGGAAATTAATTTAATATTCCCTCAATTTTTCTATAAATACCAAGCCATTCCCTCATTCATTTCATTCCGAAGTCCGCTTCAATGAATATCTAGTCATTCTACCACACAAGGAGTCATCCTAAGGTTCCTTAAATCCCCCCAAGGTCTCAAACTTCAAGCTTTAAAAGATACTCTTCAAGGTAAGGGAACCTTTCACCTTCCTCTTTTAAGTCATTACTTTCTTTATGTTTTGTCTTCTAGTTTCCATTTCATTATATGGGGGTATGATATTATATATCTTTATTACTATCCATTTCATTTCCAATTGATTAAAGACCCTTTAATCTCTCATCAACTTATTTTTATAAATTATAAGCGACACCGTTAGGCTGCCAAAATTTCATAAGAGAAATCATATTTTCTCTATTCGTTCATATTTCCTTTTTCATGTGGTGGGTCATTCCACAAAATGATATTATTTATTTTTATTATGTAACTATACTATAAATGATTCATTTATTTATGGGAGACCCTTGTCCCCTTTCTTTTTTTTTAATTTCTAAAACCATGTTATATAGTCGTTATGCTGCAGAAATGTTTTCTCAAAATATTTATATCTTTTCCTCAAGAAATTATCTTATATTATTTATCTGAATAAAAATATTTATTTTAATTTAAGAAGGTATTATTAAATCCATAAAATTGGTCCATTTTATTCTAGAATCGACATACATGAAACCATCTTTCCATTTCCATGGGTTATAAAAGACATAACGATAATGTTTCAAAGCTCTTTTAAAACGTCACGATTTTGAAGTGATACCCATTACTTTTACTCTCTATGGGTTATTTATGAAATGTTTGATTATGATATATGTGGCTCAAATGAAAATCAATACATATTAAGTGTGAACCCTGATAGTAATCTATTGCATTGGGTAAATAATTTATCTCTATAAATGACAAGTTTCACCAATCATTGGTGAATAACATTGGTAATTTTTATGACACATTGGGGATGAACCTTGGTGATATGTTCATGAATTTCCAAATTAATTGTAGTATCCATATATTCATGTTATTTCTTACATTATTTTCATTATGTTTTTCCTCGATTTCATTTCTCATGTTTATGTTATTTTATCAACTTTATATTAATTTCACAAGTAAATTGATTCCCTTATTTTTCTTACTAGGCCTTCCTCTCACCCTTCCCTTTGATGCATGTCTCCAGGTTATGAGATGAAATAATAATACTTTTGAATAACTTATTATTAATCCCTATAAGTGGATTAAAAGATTTTTTTTTGTTTTTAGGTTTTATTTTCCTAATTTCCAAGACACTAGACTTTAAAGATCATCTGTTTGTAAAATGTATTGAAAAGTTATGTAATAAAAAGGTGGGATTCCATAGAAATATTTTGACAGAGTCAAAATTTTAAATTTATATGGAATGTATTAGTATTGATATTTGGATTTTATTGGATAATGTGATAATTTTTTTTATAAATATAAATAGATAGGAGGAATGAACTTTCTTTATAATGATCTGTAAATTATGGATCCGACATAAAATATAATTTTGTATATTCATTTAATAGAGTAGTAAATGACTTGATAATTGATATAAGAACAACCAAAGGATGAAATTTATCTTACGTAATATAAATATATTGTGTACATATATTTCTTTGTATTATTATATAGTAAAATAATTTTTCAATACTAGGAAAAGGATCATGAAATAAAAAATTTAACACAATACCTTCATTTCTGATGAACTGGTGGTATTTTAACCCATTATTGATGTTTGGGTTTTGTTCAATAACCATATCTCGATCACTTACAATATTCTTATATATTATCTCAAAAAATATCATTAATTATTTATTCCTTTCTTCCATGTCCATATCATCACTTACCTCCTATGTTTGCCGATATAGACACCAAGTTATGTTATTAATCTAGATGATCATCATACATCCATTGGTCTCTTATAAAAGGGATTTTTGATAACCCTTATCATGATGTGGGATTTTTGAGAAATTTATTTTCAAATTTCAACCCCTTGAATAATTATATCAATATTAAATATTTATAATTTACTTTATTTAAGAGAGTAGAATGTAACACATTGAGTTTTTAAAAAACATCTTCATGTTCGATAGTGTGTATAACATGCAGAACCACTCTTATAAGAAAATATTACACCCCAAGACATTACGATATATTTATTTCTAAATAAATTCATTCTATTCAGTAGCATAAAATTTATGAAGTATTGGGATTAAACAAAACATTATACTATATTAAAATATTATTAGTTATACATGAACATTATGACCAAGAAATTAAAATAGTGGGTATTAATATTAATACCTAAATTAAGAAATTACATTGTTTACACCAATATAAAATAATTAAAACTGTAATCAATTGATTAGAAATAAAATTAGAATCTTCTAAAAGTAAAAGATATATTTTCAGAAAAATTGTATTTTTCTAAAAAAGGGTTTAGTGGTACTTTGCAAATATAATATGAATTTTTTTACTACATTGGGAAAAATTATTTTAATTTTTTTTTGTAAAATATACAATTCAAAAATATCTTCTGGAGAAAATTTTAGAATTTTTAGAATTGATAACTTTTTTAGTAAAGAGTGAAAATTACTATTTTTTTATTAAAAAAATTCATTTTCATTCAAATAATTTAATATTTAGATTTTATGTTAATATGTTTTTAAAGTAAAATTGTTTCAATTATATTACTATTAATCCAATTTATGAAATAATAATCAATATTTTATTAAATTTTTAAATAAAAGTTTGATAACTTTTTAACATGTTATCTTTGAAAACCCACTTTCCCATCTCTTCTATACGGTAAATTTTAAATTATATTTTTCCACCTATTTCAATGGAATTTGGAAAATTTTATTCAATATTTGAAATCATAATAATATATATTATCTAATATGTTCAAAATATTTTTTTACAATATGGAATAATAAAAATATAAAACCATTATTTACTACAATTAAGTCAAAAATAGTTTTATGTGGGGTTAAACTAAAAAGATAAGGGTTTGAAATGTCCGAAACAATATTCCCAAACCCATTATATGTCCAAAATTTTTATTTTTAAATTTTTTTTTAACTCAACTCACTTAAAAAAGGCCACTCCCTTTTTTATTCTCTCCGCACTTCCTAAACCCATTAAATCAACTAATATATTCCTAGATCACATTATTATATCGATAATATTATCATATAATTGTCACTTTATTCAAAATGTATCATGTTAATCATTTTGATTCAAAATAAATTATTTTTTTGAAGATGATTTAAAGTTCCTAACCGAGACTTTTATTTTATTTCTTCTTCCACCGCCTCTAATTTTTCAAAGAACATATCCAATAACCTAAGTATCTTCAATATAATGAGATATTATTCAATTATTCATATAAAATGTGAAAATAATAACTTCATTATCTTAAATATACATAGATTTTATTATGTTAATTTTATAACTAATATCCTTCTCTCTTCTATCAAATGTGTCGTGAAATCATCTTTTATGTGTATGGTGGGATACCGCCTCACACACTGATGTCGTTTATTTTCCATTCCCACATTTAAATTATAACGACCCATACTGTACATACATTGTCATTACTTCAGAATTTAAGCACACTTATTACAACATATAACAAAACCAGTAAAGGACCGTATAGGTATAGAGTCTTTAGAAACTGGGAAACTAAGCAACTGGTTCATAAAGCATCTACTTTGCCACCCATTTAATACATCATATCTAGAGTCCCTTTTTGGAATATCCTACTTAATAACCTTCTTCCTGACCTGGGGAAATAAAACATACAAAAGGGTGAGCTCAAATGATCAGTAAGGGTAAACAAAAGAAATATCAATCATATCATATACATAAGAACATAACTTTTAGAAATCTTAACCTGCAAAAGAAATCATAATTTCATAGCATGGGATAAATCATAGTAGTGAAATATAATCCCAATAATCATAACATAAACATGAAACTTTGTGGCATACACACATAATCATAGAGAATCATTTCTTATTAGTCAAGACTCATTGCCAAGACTATCTTAGTGGACAAAGACCATTTCGGAACGGAGTTCACTCCTCGTTTCAGTCCTGTTTCACTGAACCGGTTTAACCTGCCGTTCCAGCCATGTCTATCTCATGAGATATAAAATCTTTACCCAATGAATTGGAGGGAGATATAGGTCCCACCCATCTCATAATCATACCATTCTTATGTGAGTCACAAAATCAGAAACCATACATCATAGCATAACCCATGTAATAAAAATGGGAATCTTAAACATCGTGACATCATAAAACAATTAATATAAGATAAAGAAATTCATAAAAATATAATTCCATCACAACACAATCAAATCAATGTAATAATAGGGATAGAAACAGAACCCTTTATTATCTTAGATGGAAAATAATTTTTATAAAACACTTGAACTCCATTCTTGAGGAAAATTTTCTTTTCTGCTTGAAAAACACTTTTCATTTCTTAACATGTCATACAATTCTAAACTAAAAGAAGTTAATTAAAAATAAACTTGAAAACTTGTAAAGTATGATTGTTGGAAATAATGTTTTAAAAATCCATTCATTCCGTATAAGTTAAAAAAAACATTCTTCGTACTTTTTTCGGAAAAGTCAAAAAGTACCTCATACGAAAAACGACGAAAGATTCCTTTCATATCTTTTACTAAAAACTCACCGAAGGGTAAAATTGGATTTAAAAAATTGTAGGTGTATGTAAATAATTTTACATATTAAGGAAACATGGATGTGGATGATAAAATACACCCTAGTGAATACCAAAGTATAAACAATCTCAGATAAAAAAATGAGATTGTGATATTTTCCCTTCCCGTAGGTCCGATTTGCCACGTAAGTGTCTGAACCTCCTGTATAATGAATTAAATAATGTTATTGACTTATTCCAGAATCATAATTATTGTTATTATTTCATATATGGTCATATTTTTAGCTTCTTAGTAGTAATATTTCACTGTTACTTGTTATTCGGGTATTTATAACTTTTTGTTCTTATGCGTGTTTTGTCGAATAAATTCTTATTCTTCTCTTTAGGTTATAGATACATAATTTCCAGAATGGTATTAATGTACCATATATCATATTTATTCATTCAATTTATTTATATAATCATTATGCAATGAAGATCATGTAGAACGAATCACATCACATCGTGGAGACGGTATTCCGTACGTTTGCACGAGCGATGATATCGTTCCCATGATCGTGGAATTGTATTGGAGTGTATGTATACTATTTTATAATCAATATCAATTTAAAATAATCATATATAGTAATTATTTACATCATTATACCCATCCAAGTAAGGTGGTGGGGGAAAATAGATTACACCACGGCGTGGAGACGGTATTCCGTATGTACGCTCGCGCGGTGATTTCGTTTTCCATAGGATGGATAGATTTTGAAATAGGGTTGTTTCATAATTATAATATAATATCAGTATATGAGTGATACTGATGTTATTACTTCATTATGAAACAACTAAATAAGAAGACGTTGAAGAAGAAATAATTTTGAAAGGATTGGTAATGGATATTACTTTTTTTTGACGCGCCTTTTCTTAACCTCCTCTTAGGGCACTAGGGTTGGTCTTTGAAGAAGACCAGAACCTCTAGGATGATTATATGAAAGTGGGGAAGTGAAATGGTCAGGGTTTTGACGAGCTTGAAGGCTCAAATTGGTGTGAGGAGGAGAGGGAGGAGGTTCCCTTTTATAAGGGAGGAGAGAGGCACCTTTGGAAATATAAGAAATATTAGTTTATATTAAATCCCAAACCCACTTAAAAACTTCAAAAATGACTAATATCATAAGATTAGATGCTATAGGGTTGTAATATCATCAACCAATAAAATTTAGACATGTTAGGAATTTATTTTAAACATTACCAACTTGATTTATCCTTTTTATCAATTTAATTTTATTTGTGGTAATAATATTCTAAATTTTAAATTATTATTAATAATTACATATGTGTTGTGAATTTTCCATAATTTGACACTTTATGACATTTTTGACCATATAAATTTTAATTTATAATTTTTAAATTTTTTTGTGATTTTTAAACAATTTTATAATATGTTATTTTTAAAAAATAACAATAGTGTCAATTTTGACACTATTCATTTATTTGAATTTAAATAAAATATATACAGAGGATATGTTCGAACTAAAAGCTTCAATAGATTAATAAAATGTCACATGTATCTATAAAATTAGTGGATCACATTAAATAGTGCATATAATAATTATTTTAATATTTTAAAACCATTTATTTTATATTTTAATTAATAAAATAATTTCAACATCACTATTGTGTCATAATTAATGATAATTATTTAATCCATAAAAATGCTAAATAAATTCCTATGATGTATATAATCGTATTATCTTTCAGGAGACTATTTATTTTTGAAGTTTCATTAAGTTTATCACCAAATTAAAATTATTATACTTATAAGATTTAAGAAAGTGACATGTTGTCACATTCTTTGGTTTTAATAATAATTAAATTATTTTCATGGAACAAAGTATATTAAATGAATCTAATCCGACCCTTAGGTTATATGGGTCGACTTTTAGTCATCCAATAGGATTTTGGTAGGTGTTAGGGTAATTTTATAATATTATATTTACTCTTAATTACCCGATTTACCTTCAACTATGGTAAATAAAATTTACCATAGTTACTATTCATAATGCCCAAAAATAAAAAGTAGCCTATTAACATTATTTGGACCCACTGATTCTGAATTTGGAATCCATTTTTCAAAATTCAAAACATATAAGTTGTAGTAATTAATTTAAAATAAATCCCGTTGTTAAGAAAACGGGTTTTAGAAGTTAAAACATTGCCAAAGATTGAAATGTTTTTACCTATGAATTCAATGTGAAATTAATTCTAATGACATACATTATATTAAATGGTAAAAATATATTCTATATATACTCTAAAACCATTCAATATTATAATTTAACCATATAAATTATCTCAATGAAAAAAGTTGTTTTTAATTAAAAATTAGCGTATTTTTACTATTCATCAAAATATGAAAGTTATCAGAAAAATATTAAAAATTTATCCAAAGTAAATTTTTATATCCTGATTCAAAAGAAGAATTTTATTTTGTAAAATTTAACTTATAAAAGTGTCAAAAACTAGATTTAATGTGGGTGCGCCATCAAAAGGCGACAAAACTGCATTTTTTGATAAATACTTATTTTACCCAAAAAAATTATTTTGTTCTCTTACCATGTTCTAGAAAATGTGTAAGATGAATAATAATGTTTTAAAAGTTAAAATTCAGTTAATACAATTCATAACGGCTAGTTTATAATATTATAATAATATATCGTTGTTTAGTGGAACTCGGTATTGCGTACTACACACGCTATCGAGGAAGGTCGCGATTGCGTGCAGTGAAAGATTCCTTTGATGATTTATATAACATAAATACAAAATACTTCTCATAAATGTCTCGGGTGTTACATTCTACCCCCCTTAAAATAAATTTCACCCTCAAAATTCGTCACTTTGTAACAAACAGATGAGGATACCTCTCCCTCATCATATCCTCAAGCTCCCATGTAGCTTCTTCTATTTGGTGGTTCCTCCATAAAACTTTAACCAAGCGAGTGGTCTTGTTTCATAGGAATTTTTCACTACGATCCAGAATCTCTATCGTTTGTTCTTCATAAGAAATATCTTTCTTCAGCGGTACATCTTCTGAGCTGAGTACATGTGAAGAATCAGGTATGTACTTTCTTAGGAGAGATACATGGAACACATCGTAAACTTGAGAGAGATTCGGTGGAAGTGCCAATTGGTAAGTTACCTTCCAACACGATCCAGTATTTCGAAAGGACCGATATATCTAGGGCTCAACTTCCCCTTCTTTCCAAATCTCATGACCCTCTTCCAGGGAGATATTCGTAAGAACACTTTATCACCCACTTCAAACTCTAGGTCTTTTCTTCGGTTGTCGGCATAACTTTTCTGTCGACTCTGAGCTGCTCTTATGTGTTGTTGAATAGATCGGACCTTTTCTACCATCTCCTCAACAATATCAGGTCCTAATAGCTTTCTTTCCCCAACATTATCCCAGCAAGTTTGAGTCCTACATTTCTTTCCATAGAGAGCTTCATAAGGAGCCATCTGAATACTGGAGTGAAAGCTATTATTATAAGAAAATTCCACCAAAGGTAGGTGTTGACCCCAACCACCTTTGAAATCCATATAGCAAGCTCTCAACATATCTTCTAGAGTTTGAATTGTTCTCTCAGACTAACCGTCTGTCTGAGGATGATAAGCATTGCTAAAACTCAACTATGTATCCAGAGTATGCTGAAGACTTTGCCAAAACTTTGAGGTAAACCTCAGATCCCGATTAGATATAATAGAAAGTGGTACTCCATGCAATCTTACCACTTCCTTCACATATATCCTGGCAAGCTGATCTAGAGATAAATCCTCTCTAATATAATTAAAGTGTGCAGACTTTGTAAGACGATCAACTATGACCCATATAGCATTATTTCCTTTGGTTGTTTTAGGAAGTCCTATGACAAAGTCCATAGTGATGTTTTCCCATTTCTATTCAGGTATGGGTAATGGTTGTAACATCCCCTTAGACTTCTGTCTCTCAGATTTAACTTGCTGACAAACCAAGCATCAAGAGACATATTCAGCAACATCTCTTTTCATGCCATCCCACCAAAAGTACTCTTTCAGGTCCCTATACATCTTCGTACCTCCAGGATGAATAGAGAATGAAGAACTATGAGCCTCATCCAGCAGATCCTTCTTTAATTCAGGGATGGGAGGAACACAAACCCGATTCCCGAACTTTATTATCCCATCACAATCAAGGTTGAATTCAGGAACATTTCTCACCTTCTTTTGTAACTCGACATCTTCTTTCTGTGCCTCTTTAATCTTCACATGTATAGATGGTTGAACATTCATTTGAGAAAGATACGATTTTCCCCTTTCATTATAATTCCAAGATCCATCCTTTGTAAATCCATAAATATTGGATCTTTTGTGATCCTCATCATGGATAAACTGGCATGGTCTTGTCGACTTAATGCATTTACCACCTTGTTTGCTTTCCCAGGGTGGTAATGAATTGAGCATTCGTAATCCTTAATCAGCTCCAACCATCTTCTTTGGCACATATTCATCTCCTTTTGTGTGAAAATATACTTTACACTTTTATGATCAGTATAAATATCACACCTTTCACCATAAAGGTAATGCCTCCAAATCTTTAATGCAAAGATTACCACAGCTAACTCCAAATCATGAGTTGGGTAATTTTTCTCATGTATTTTCAACTGTCGTGAGGCATAATCTATCACTATATCATTTTGCATAAGAACAAAACCCAAACCCTTCTTGGATGCATCACTGTAGATCACAAACCTTTCTCCACTACAAGGCAGTGTGAGCACAGGTGCACTGGATAACCTTCTTTTCAACTCCTTGAAATTCTCTTCACATTCATCCATCCAAACAAACTTAACTCCTTTCCGAGTCAACTTGGGGAGTGGATTAGATAATCATGAAAAATCTTTTACAAAACGTCGATAATATCTAGCCAAACCAAGAATACTTCAGATCTCAGTCACTGTTGTTGGTCTCAAACATCTTTCGATAACCTCTGTTTTTGCTGGATCCACAGATATCCCCTATTTTGAGATTATGTGACCCAAAAATGAAACTCTTTGAAGCCAAAATTCACACTTGGTAAATTTGGCATACAACTTCTCCTTTCTCAGGGTCTTCAATATAATTCTCAAGTGATCTTCATGTTCTTCCTTGCTCTTTGAATATACAAGAATATCGTCTATAAAGACTACCACAAACTGATCAAGATAGTCTCTAAAGACTCTATTCATCAGATACATGTAGATAACAGGGGCATTAGTAAGACCAAATGGCATCACTATAAATTCATAGTGTCTATACCTTGTACAGAAAGCCGTATTTGGTATATCCTCCCTTTTGACCCTTAATTGGTGATAACCTGAATGAAGATCAATCTTGGAAAAGTATTGAGCTCCTCGTAGTTGGTCAAATAAGTCATCAATGCATGGGAGAGGATATTTGTTCTTGATAGTGATCTTGTTAAGTTCTTGATAATCAATGCAGAGTCTCATTGATCCATATTTCTTCTTAACTAACAAAATAGGTGCTTTCCAAGATGATGCACTAGGGCGTATAAACCCATTATCAATATTCTCTTGGAGTTGCTTCTTCAATTCCTGCAACTCAATTGGGGCCATTCTATAAGGTGTCTTTGAAATAGGCAAAGCACCTGGTACGAGTTCTATTGAAAACTCAACTTCACGATTTGGTTGGAGACCCGATAATTCCTCCGGAAAGACATCATCAAACTCCCGTACAATGGTAATATTCTTAATCGTGAGTTTCTCACCAACCATTTGAGATAAATAACCTTCATTTAGTGGAATCAATACCCATAAAATGGAAGAAATGTCCACTGGAAGGTTATGTTCATCCTTGTATCGATAGATGATCATAGATTGATCTGGAATATGAAATGTGACTTCCCTTCTTTGGAAATTGATATGAGCTCCATGTAGAGAAATCAAATCCATGCCAAGAATCACATAAAATTACACTATAGGAAGTATCACAAGATTTGCAGGAAGCACTTTCCCACAAACTTCAATCGGAGAAGAATTATAAACTTTTGATGCGACTGTTGTGCCATTAGGGGTTATCAAAACTAACTCAACATCTAACTATTGAGGTAATACGGTGATATCCTTAGAAAATTCTTCAGAAATAAAGGAGTGGGTGGATCCAGAATCAAATAAAACATTTTCTAATTTAGAGTGGATGGTAAGTGTACCTTTCACCACATCGTTATCGTACTCCACATCGCTGATAGAAATTGAATGTGACTTTCCTTTGTCTTTAGCCTTAAGAGTTTGTTGACGTCGACCATCATCATCATCCCTTGGATTTGGGCATTGATTGGAATAATTCCCTATCTCCTTGCACTTGAAACATTGAAGTGTAGTAGGTTCATTCTGTGTGTCCCTTCCTTTGTTTGCATCATTAGACATCTTCTTCCCATCATTGCAGCTTTCAAATGCCCGATGACCTTCCTTTCCACATTTGAAACATTTACTTGTACCTTTAAGACAACTCCCCCCATATTTCTTTCCACACTTTGAGCATAAGGGAAAGCTCATCTTCTTTTCAGTGTGCTCTTTAGATTTTCCTTTGAATTCCATTTTCCTCTTCTTATCAAACCCATATGACTGATGGGTTAATCCAATATCCATCTCGACATTGAGAGCACATCGAACGATTTCCTCGTAGCTATTGAAGTCCCTTTTGGCTAACACCCTTCGAAGACTTGGTTTTAAGCCACTAAAGAATCTATCGATCTTACTCTCAGGTTGGATAATAATACCAGAAGCATACCTTGAAAGTCTTGTAAAATTTGCTTCATAAGTACCAACAGATTCATCATCCTTTTACTTCAGTTCAAGAAACTCTTTCTCCATCTTTGTTTGGAGAATACGAGGGAAGTACTTATTGACAAATAAGTTCTTTAACTCGTCCCATTCCATGGACTCAATTTCATCCCTTTTCCTCGTATTCTTAATAAGATTCCCCCATTGATCAGCATCTCCTTCCAAATGATACACTACTAGGATGACTTTATCATGTTCAGAACATTGAAGAACTGAAAATATATTTTTAGTAGTACTAATACATTGTTCAGCAACTAATGGATTAGTAGACCCACTAAAAGAAGGTGGACGCTGCCTCATGAAGGATTCAACAGAATGTTGCTCCTTCCATTGCTCATTTGGATGTCCTGCATGATTCATAGCTTGAGAAAGTTGTGTGAGCATGGGTACAAGATTTTTCATTCCAACTCCCATAACGTTTGGTTTCTCAAGGGGACAATCATTGCATTGCCCGTCGCATTCCACATTAACACGGTTCCTTCAGGTTCCAGCCATTGACTAAAACCAAGAAGAATTGTGTGAGAAACACTAATTATAATAGGAAAACCACATAATCAAGAATAAAATTTCACACTTAAGGTCTTATCATAGGTTGTTCATGGCCATTTCTAAAACACTAAGATTGTGTTCTATGCTTAGACTTATCCCAAGGCTTCTTACTAAGGCTTTCACATCCTAGTTTCCAAAGGTTGACTATACCTTTCCTCTGATACCAACTATAACAACCCATACTTTACATACATTGTCATTAATTCAGAATTTAAGCACACTTATTACAACATATAACAAAACCAGGAAAGGACCGTATAGGTATAGAGTCTTTAGAAACTGGGAAACATAAACAACTGGTTCATAAAGCATCTACTTTGCCTCCCATTTATTTCATCATATCTAGAGTCCCTTTTTGGAATACCATACTTAATAACATTATTCCTGACCTGGGGAAATAAAACATACAAAAAGGGTGAGCTCAAATGCTCAGTAAGGGTAAACAAAAGAAATATCAATCACATCATATACATAAGAACATAACTTTTGGAAATATTAACCTGCAAAAGAAATCATAATTTCATAACATGGGAAAAACATAGTAGTGAAATGTAATCCCAATAATCATAAATTAAACATGAAACTTTGTGGCATACACACATAATCATAGAGAATAATTTCTTGTTAGTCAATACTCATTTCCAAGACTATCTTAGTGGACAAAGTCTATTTCTGAACTGAGTTCACTCCTCATTTCAGTCCTGTTTCACTAAACCGGTTTAACCTGCCGTTCCAGCCATGTCTATCTCATGAGATATAAAATCTTTACCCAATGCATTGGAGGGATATATAGGTCCCACCCATATCATAATGATACCATTCTTATGTGTACCACAAAATCAGAAACCATACATCATAACATAACCCATGTAAAAAAATGGGAATCTTAAACATCATTACATCATAAAACAATTCATATAAGATAAAGTAATTCATAAAAATATAATTACATCACAACATAATCAAATCAATATAATAATAGGTATAGAAACATAACCCTTTATTATCTTAGATGGAAAATAATTTTGATAAAACACTTGAACTCCATTCTAGAGGAAAATAACCTTTCTACTTCAAAAGAACTTTTCCTTTCTTAACATGTCGTATAATTCTAAACTAAAAGAAGTTGATTAAAAATAAACTTGAAAAATTGTAAATTAAGCTTCTTGGAAATAATGTTTTAAAAATCTATTCATGCCGTATAAGGTAAAAAAACATTCTTCGTACTTTTGTCGGAAAAGTCAAAAAGTACCTCGTACAAAAAACGACAAAAGATTCCTTTCATATCTTTTACTAAAAACTCACCGAAGGGTAAAATTGGATTTAAAAAATTGTAGTTGGATGTAAATAATATTACATATTAAAGAAACATGGATGTGTATGATAAAATACACCCCAGTAAATACCAAAGTATAAACAATCTCGGATAAAAAATGAGATTGTGATATTTTCCCTTACCTTAGGTCCGATTTGCCTCGTAAGTGTCCGAACCTCCTGTATAATGATTTAAATAATGTTATTGAATTATTACAGAATCATAATTATTGTTATGATATCATATATGGTCATATTCTTAGCTTCTTAGTAGTAATACTTCATTGCTACTTGTTACTCGGGTGTTTATAACTTTTTGTTCTTATGCGTGTTTTGTCGAATAAATTATTATTCTTCTCTTTAGGTTATAGATACATCATTTCCAGAATGGTATTAATGTAATATATATCATATTTATTTTTTCAATTCATTTATATAATCATTATTAAATTAAGATCATGTAGAACGAATCGCATCACATCGTGGAGACGGTATTCCTTACGTACGCACGAGCGATGATATCGTTCCCATGATCGTGGAATTGTATTGGAGTGTATGTATACTATTTCAGAATAAATATAACTTTAAAATAATCATATATAGTAATTATTTACATCATTATTCCCATCCAAGTAAGGTGGTGGGGGAAAATAGATTACACCACGGCGTGGAGACGGTATTCCGTATGTATGCATGCGCGATGATTTCGTTTTCCATAGGATGGATAGATGTTGAAATAGGGTTGTTTCATACTTATAATAACATATAAGTATATGAGTGATACTGATTTTATTACTTCATAATGAAACAACTAATTAGAAGATGTTGGAGAAGAAAGAATTTGGAAAGGATCGGTAATGGATATTACCTCTTTTTGACGCGCCTCTTCTTAACCTCCTCTTAGGGCACTAGGGTTGGTCTTTGAAGAAGACCAAAACCTCTAGGATGATTCTAGGGAAGTGGGAAAGTGAAATGGTCAAGTTTTGGCCGAGCTTGAAGGCTCAAATTGGTGTGAGGAGGAGAGGGAGGAGGTGCACTTTTATAAGGGAGGAGAGGGGCACCTTTGGAAATATAAGAAATATTAGATTATATTAAATCCCAACCCCATTTAAAAACTTCCAAAATGACTAATATCTGAATATTAGATGATATAGGGTTGTAATAGCATCAAAAAATAAAATTTAGACATGTTAGATATTTATTTTAAACATTAGCAACTTGATTTATCCTTATTTATCAATTTTATTTTATTTGTGGTAATAGTATTCTAAATTTTAAATTATTATTAATAATTACATATGTGTTGTGAATTTTCCATACTTTGACACTTTATGACATTTTCGACCATATAAATTTTAATTTATAATTTTTAAATATTTTTGTGATTTTTAAACAATTTTATAATATGTTATTTTTATAAAATAACAATAGTGTCAATTTTGACACTATTCATTTATTTGAATTTAAATAAAATATATACAGAGGATATGTTCAAACTAAAAGCTTTAAAAGATTAATAAAATGTCATATGTATCTGAAAAATTAGTGGAGCACATTAAATAGTGCATATAATAATTATTTTAATATTTTAAAACCATTTATTTGATATTTTAATTAATAAAATAATTTCAACATCACTATTGTGTCATAATTAATGATAATTATTCAATCCCTAAAAATTCTAAATAAATTACTATTATGTATAAAATCGTATTAGCTTTTTGGAGACTATTCATGTTCGAAGTTTCATTAAGTTTATCACCAATGTAAAATTATTATACTTATAAGATTTAAGAAAGCAACATGTTGTCACATTCTTTGGTTTTAATAATAATTAAATTATATTCATGGACAAAAGTATATTAAATGAATATAATCCGACCCTTAGGTGATATGGGAAGACTTTTAGTCATCCAATAGGATTTTTTTAGGTGTTAGGGTAATTTTATAATCTTATATTTACCCTTAATTACCCGATTTACCTTCAACTATGGTAAATAAAATTTACCGTAGTTACTATTCATAATGCCCAAAAATAAAAAATAGCCTATTAACATAATTTGGACCCACTAATTCTGAATATGGAATCCATTTTTCAAAATTCAAAACATATAATTTGTAGTAATTAATTTAAAATAAATCTCGTTGTTAAGAAAACAGGTTTTAGAAGTTAAAACATTGCCAAAGATTGAAATGTTTTTACCTATGAATTCAATGTGAAATTAATGCTAACGACATAAATTATATTAAATGGTAAAAATATATTCTATCTATACTTTAAAACCATTAAATATTATAATTTAACCATATAAATTATCTCAATGAAAAAATTTGTTTTTAATTAAAAATTAGCGTATTTTTACTATTCATCAAAATATGAAAGTTATCAGAAAAATATAAAAAATTTATCCAAAGTAAATTTTTATATCCTGATTCAAAATAAGAATTTTATTTTGTCAAATTGAACTTATAAATGTGTCAAAAACTAGATTTAATGTGGGTGCACCATCAAAAGGTGGAAAAACTGCATTTTTTGATAAATACTTATTTCACCCAAAAAAAATTACTTTGTTCTCTTACCATGTTCTTGAAAATGTGTAAGATGAATAATAATGTTGTAAAATTTAAAATTCAGTTAATACTATTCATAATGGCTAGTTTATAATATTATAATAATATTACGTTGTTTAGTGGAACTCGATATTGCGTACTACACACGCTATCGAGGAAGGTCGCGATTACGTGCAGTGAAAGATTCCTTTGATGATTTATATAACATAAAAACAAAATATTTCTCATAAAAGTCTCGAGTGTTACATAAATCCTATATGTAATGATGTATTTAACACACACATATATATAAGTGATATTTATGATAATGTTATACTTATTTAATTATCTTATCCCATATATCTTCTTACATTCAATTCTGTGAGGGAAACGATAACACCACTCATATATACGACATACAATCATCTCGTCATGTGATGTTATTATTTTTGAATTTTGATTTATATATAAGGTATTAGGGGTAATTGTTAATGAATATATTTAATATTTACTATATAACCATACTTACATAATTATAATATCCCATAAAACATTTTACCTTCCTATCCATTGGAAAATAATAATGCCGCTCATGTAAACGTTTGGACTACCACCTCCATATAGCGTTGTGATGTTTTTTTCAATTTATTTATACATGAATTTCCATACAGATAGATTTTATTGATATAAATTATATATTATTATTATTATTATTATGTAATGGTTAATAAATATTTATTTTTTCTTTGTACCATCCACCGAAAAAATGGAAACAATATTCATGCTTACGTACGACCTTCGGTCTCCATGATTGGTGTAATCCATTTTATATGTCTAAAATTTATATATTACTCTAAGTAAATATATAATTATATATATGATATTTATATCATGTCTAAAATTATTTAGATGATTTATCCATTATAAAATTAAAAGGATAAAAAATACTGAACCAAATCATTCATGAAAGATGAATCCATTTTCACCTAAAACAATGATTTTAACCGAGATTTAATAAGAAACCATAGATAAAGTACTACAATAAAATCATATATGGTATGATATATATGATTATAATGATGTAATATATTTTCAAAAAACAAATATTTATTATACATGAGTTTCAGAAACAAAGGATGTTGAATGAGTTGTAAGGTTTTCTCATCTAAATTTTACATCAGTGAGACATACACCATATTCACCACATATTCATTTGAATTGTTTATATTATTACCATTTTATAAGTTATATCATGATTCAATTTTTCTTCATGGTATTTAATGTTTCATTTTATGTCATGAATTTTATGGGGTGTATGATTCAAAAGTTATCAAAGTGGTAAGGTATTATTTTACAATCTCATCTTTATTCAGGATTTTTTTTTTTAATTCACCATTGGGGTAAGTATTTGATAGTTCTATCTTAAAATAAATATATTGTCTTATTCATTATTTATTAATGATTTTTTATTAAATTGTATCATTATTTCACTCTTTACTACTTATAATGATTGAGAAAGTGTTTTTAAGAAAATATGACATTATTACTCCCTCCGTTAAAAAATCCCTTTTTATCAAATTCTATATTTTATAAAAATGTATTCAAAATGTATTTTTAAATTTAAAAATTGAATTATTAAGTAAATATTTACATATTTTTACTTTTTAAGATTTATTTTAAATGAATATTCATATTTTTCAAAACAATTCTCATTTATCTTTTACTAAAAATTGGAAAGGAATCTTTTTTTTAATGTGTATGGCATGAAAAAAAATTCCACTATAATGGAAAAACGTTTTAATGATTATTTTACAATTAATAATTCTCTTCTCAGTGAAATGTATTATGAAACTGCTTTATGGACATTTTTTAAGAGGATATTTTCAAAATGTTAAGGGTATTTTTCCCAAAAAAAATTTAAGGATCTTTTCGTGGTATTTCTATTCATAAACATCATAAAACAATTATATTACATATAATTAACTAATTATTTGTTTTATTGAAACCAAAATTTATATTTTTTTCATATATTTTATGTTCAATTTGATTGGGGATGTACAATTTTATTTACATTCACCATTTTGCTCTAGATGGTTTATGATTTTGTTTATTAATTTGGATAAGTAATTATTTTACATTTTTTTGTTTTTTATTATGAATTTTTATATTAATTTTGTTTCAACCCTTTCATATTATGAATGGATTAAAGTTATTATGTGATTGGTTGTGCCTTCTATAGCCCCTTGGTGCACTGGTAGGTCTCATAAGAGAGAGAAAAATTAGGTTTCAGTTGAGGCCTTACCCATTTATTTATATGCCTTTCTAAAATAACTCAATTGTATGATTTAAATGTTCGGAATTATCTATCCCATCATTATGAATTCAGTTATTGATATTTTATGTGATTATTTGATTAGTTATAATATTCATGGTAAAGTATCAATATGATATGATTATTTATATATAATTTTGTGATTATCATTTATTACTGCCATATTATTCTCAATTTATTAATTTAATGGAATGTGTTTTAGTTATTTACCTTTATATATTGATTATTCCTTATTTATTTATAGATTTGTATTCATATTCTTACCCTTATTGAGTATATGAGATATCCAATTTAATATGTTTTATTTTCCTTAGGATAACGATAAGTATTTTTTGATTGATATGTAGGGATACTCCATGAGGAATAATTTAATTATCAAAGAAAATACTATTTTTATATTACATTTTTAATTGTAATAAAAATTAAAATCAGGTATCTAGTTTATCAAGACTACCAAAATATTTATTCCTTTGTAATAAGATTCCTTATATCTTATATTAATGTAATTAAGTTGACGCTGGACCATCACTACTTAGTTCAAGGTTGTTACAAATATAATCAACATGTAAATGATGTACACGAACAAATAGTCAAACATTGGTCATAGTAATATTTAAATCTAACAAACAGAAAGGAGTATTTTTTATTGGAATCACTGAGAGACAACCAAATTAATCTTGCCTCCACTAGTGGTACACTGGATTCTAGGATCATCAAACACTATGAGAGTACCCCCAAACACCCATGTAGTGATATCACCTTCTTTCAAATACAAATGTTTAGTAAATATGAAGAGTGATTATTATATGGAATGTTAGAATCCTATCATTAAAAATACGATGATACTATCTATTATGTAGGATATTTTGATTAAATGAAGATATTTATGTGTTAGCTTCCAACTCAATGCAGATGTCCTATGTTTCAATATCATATTTCTAGTGTGTTGTAATCATTTAAAAACTTCAAAGGATCATTATTTGTTTGTGTGTACATAAATTAATCATCTTAATCATTCATAGACAAATGATATAGATAAGGAATATATGAAAAAATGAATTCATGTTATATCACACATCACATGTTCATCATATATTATGTTATAAACCAATCTTATGATATGGTAGAATAATCCAAATGTCCATATTTATATCTATGATTTTGGGTTATCATAAAATGCAATGCCCCAATTTTATAAAATTTCTGACGCCTTTAGTGGTAAAACCTAGTTATCTCTCACTTATACCATATATATCAAACTCTAATTATTCAAAATAACCTTTAAATAGAAATTTCAACCGTACACTTATACCTAATGATAACCTTATAATTTTTAATTAATATTTTTAATATAACAGATACATTCCTCCTTTATTTTAAATTCCAGAAACACTAAAATAATCATTATACTATTTTTTTAGTATCAATTATAGCTCATGACCCTTGAATAATTTCTGAAACACTCTAAATACTAATAAAAAATTCCATTAAATATCAAATATAATTTTATTGACTATCATATCCCCTAAATATTTCAAAGATACTTTATTAATGGATTATTGAATCCCACATAACCTATCAAAAAAATAGTACATTAGATAACAACTCTATCTTGTGTTAAGATAAACAAAAATTTAAACAATTGCATGTTAGTTATCTTTACCCCCACCCCAAGGTACCCCTACTAATATAGAACTAATATATGGGAGATAATGATGCCAAAATCCCACCTCCAATAGTCTATGTGTTGGTGAAAATATTTTAAGAGTACACCATACACTAAAATGGGAGGAATTATTCTCTATGATAATATGATGGATGAAAGATAAGATAAAGTCCCCAAAAAATACTACACAATATAAAAGAAAATTCCTATATATATACAAGGAATTTCATACAACTGAATAACTACAAAAGAAACTAAATTAACAAAGTAAATTATTGGAAATAATTATGATTCCCAAATAGATCCTTTGCAACTCCAAAACTTAATAATGTTTAACATGATTACTATCCAACTCCCATAGACCTGAAAAATATTTATTATATATGTAGGGTGTTTATAATAGGTATACTCAACAAGATCATCCCTATGGAATCTAATGAAAAATATGACTAAAGAATATTAAATCACAATAAACAAAAATTGAAAACAATTCATCACTTAATCAGGTATTCTATGTTCCTAGTATTATTAATTCTCTATCATAATGTATCATATATAAGAATATTAAAATATATAGAATATATCAATAAAGATATCCTTCTACCACTTCCCCACTTGTTTTACAATCTATCCCGACATCACACGTCATGCTCCATCTCTCTTTAAATGTAAAACTACTGGAATACAACTCTGAAAATTATTATATCCTTAGTCATATGTACCACAACATGTAATCATCACAACATATCATGCTGTGTATGCATCACATCATCCACGTCTCCAGATATTAATCTTGAGGTTTCAATGATCCACTGTAACCCTTACATTCTCTATTATACCTCAATCCATTACATCTAATACAAAACATACTTATATTAAGAGATATGATAATATATACACTGGTAAATATGTATGAAATAATTATATTTCATTATATCCCTCTACACACATATAAAATTTAAAGATAACCATCATGCATTCTAGTGCACAAAAATTCCCGAAAAAGTGGGTGTGGAAAGAGTTGGTCTTCAACCATCCATTCCTTCCAACATACATATTAGGAAAAACACCCTCCCAAAGTCCTCTCGGTGTCTGTATCCCGCCCAATATTTTTAGGGTAGAGTTTGAAATCACATAACATTTGAATATTCATATATGTCACACCCACAATATGGAAAATAATTTTCTATTAAACTCAATTGTGCCTATTGCGTCACAGACTCCAAGAGGCCACTATAAAAGAATAGATATCGTATAAAAAAATAATATGCAAATAAACTGACCCTAGAATTTTAGAGAGGATGGTTAAATTAATAAAATGGTACTAGGTTAATGTGATCTCATTCCAAATCACGAAATAGTTTTGTAGTCAAAATTAACTAGATACATAATTGGATTTCGTATTATATTTGAAAAGATAAAATACAACATAATATTTTTTTAGAGAACATTAGTAATACACCTATTATATTCTTACATAATAATCATAGTACCATCCCTATATTTTTTTAAGGGAAACATAACAAAGGGGTGACCTCAAATTCTCTATAAGAGAATATATATAGTGTAAGTTGTTATAGAATAAATATGGAATGGATTATATGATGGGGATACCTAATTATTAACAAAATCTATATAAATAATCACATAAGACTGAAACGTGTCCATGTATATCAAAAAAATTTAAATAATAACATGGAAATAAATAACTGGTTTCATAATGATAAAATTTATAATTTCAGACCACTTAAACTTCCTAATGTGGCCTTGTGCCAAAACATTTACATAAATGTTAAGGCCTCAGTCAAATACCCAACCTATTTTTTTCATTAAACATATTTATGAATATTGGGGATTTTGAATTCTTGGATACAATCATCACTTAATACATTCGATGAATTCCTCATATTAATAAACAATACATCTTAATATGTTTGCATTAATAATAAAAAACTATCCATTAAGGAAGATGCGAAAAAGGTAATATCAATAATTTATCTATTCAAACTAATCATAAACCATCGAGATAAAAATTTAGGATTGTATAATTATAATATATACCACTTATATAATAATTAAAATAAATTCTTTTGTTCATTGATTAATAGAGATAATGTAAAAATATCAATAAATATATTTATTTATGAAAATACACTTTTCAATTTGAAAATAAATTTTAAAAACTAAAAATCAATAGGATACAAGGGAATTTTTTTAATGAAAATAATTATGTAAACTTTAAAATAATGCTTTAATTCATTGATTGTTCATGATTATGGGAAGTTATGTTCTTGTTGTGTATAATAAAACAAATCTTCCTTTCACATTTTCAATAAAAATTTAAAATATCTTCATATGGAAAATGACAAGAATATTCCATTTAAACCATATTTTAAAAAACCCAACAAGGGTAAAAATATAATTAAATAATTTTATAATAGTAAAAACCATACCTAAAACATTTTAAGGAAAATACAGAAATGGATGGAAAATATTCCCCATGAAGTAGAAAACCAATGTTGGTTTTTTAAGATTTATTTTCATATCTTGAGAATGTAATTAGAGGAAAATGAGTGTAACACATTTAATTTATATAAATAAATATATTAGAAGATAATATGATGTTTTTAATATATAATGTTCATATAAATCCCCCAACAAAGACTAAAACATAAAAAATTCAGAATAATGGAGAGATTGTTAACTAAACCCTTACCGCTTTGGTATCTTTTGAATCATAATCTCAATAAAATAATAATGTATGATAAAACATTAAATATCATTAAAATATTTATTTTCAGGATATATTATATCAAACGATCATTTTTTACACCTAATAAACATAAATTGGTTCCTAGCATCAAATATATCTCAACAAAACAAAATTTAAGCGAAGAACCCTTAACCCAGTTTTGAATTTCTTAATACATGTTCTCACCTAATGTATAATAAATATTCAACTATTATAAAAATATTATAGAACCATAGTTACATATATATATATAATAACATATATTATTTAATTTTATCTTTTTATCACCCATTTATTACAAATTCTTTGTTATGATCGCTTTTCTGGTTAAAAAATGCTTCATTTTCAATTATGTTTTGGTTTAGTAGTTTTATCCCCGGATCATATTTCAATTATATCCAAAATTTATATATTTATATAAATATAATTAATATTAATTATATATTTATATATATATTCATCCATAAATGTTAGAGATAGAAAATTTAATTACATCTTTCACAAAGATGGTAGGTTGTACGTACACATGAACCCAAATTTTCACTTTTTTATGAATAGAATTATAGAAAGGTAAATAATAAATCAACACCACATAATAATTAATATATCATGCATATAATAAATGTTCATTTAATATATTTTCATTACAACCCATTTAAATAAAAATAAAAATTGAATCACATCACTTCGTGCACGTGGTAGTGCACACATTGGCATGAGTGACGTTATCATTTTTTAATGAATTAGATGGTAAAAAGGAATATTTAATATTTTAACTAAAAAAGAAAAATTATTTCATAAATAAAATATGTAAGAATTATTTACATATTTACAAACATCCATGTAAAATTGTGATGAATAACAAATCACATCACTTTGTGGTGATGATAGGTTATATATATGGATAAGTGATGTTTTCCCTTTATATTATATGGAAAAGAGGTATTAAATGGTTATAATATATTAATAATAAATTATAAGTATATTTAATGAATTTAATTATTTTTTCAAGAATTCATACAATATATTTATAATAATTATATGGATAATTATATTTCAAAGTAACTGATCGAGAGGTATACCTCTTATTTGAGAATCCTCATTTGGCTTACACATTTAGCCTTGTGAAGATGGTTTTTGAAAAAATATTAAAGATCTAAGAAGTTGATAATGATTATAGTATGGTATTAATAAATTCCTTTTCTGATTTATGGGGATCAACCTTTAGAAAAAATGGATTATAAGATATCCCCTTTTATAAGAGAGGGGAGGGGATCTTTTTAATGTTCATGAAATATTATATTGTAATATGTGTCTATCTCATGTAAAATGGTTTCAAAATGATATGGATTCGAATATAAGGTGTATTCTCTCTTAATATAATCATCTAATTGAATTTATATTTGTTTAGATAGATTTTTAAACCTTATCATTTTGATCAAACCCTTGGTTAATCAATTTTATTGTTAACCGTGGTAATGCCTTTTTTAATATTAATGGGTTATAATTTTTTTTATAATGTGAAAATTGGATAATAAATAGATCAATGACAAAATTATAGAATATATCATATCTTTTTTGTCCTATTTCATTATTTTTTGTGATTTTTAAATTTATTAATAAAATATTATTTTCGTAAAATAACATTACTGCCATTTTTGACAATATTCATTTATTTTGAAATTAAAAAAACAAATAAAAATATAGAATTAGAATATAATATATTAAAAAATCACTACTATGTTATATTAATCTATAAAATTATTATAAAAAATTAATTAACCCAAATTGTTTTACTTTTGAATTATTTAAATCATTTATTTTATTTTTCAATTAGTTGAAAAAATATTTTATCGGTGTTGGAAGTTAATATAATTATTAAAGCAATAAAAAGTAAAAATAAATTACCTAGATAAAAAACAATTAATTCATCTTTAAAATAAAAATTTAAAACCAAACATAACCTATTTTTTTGTAATGAAAATATATTAATGATTTTAAACTCAATAGAGTAACATTTTTTATTCTTTTCTTAAAATAAAATAAAGGCTAATATCAATGAAAAATGAAACCATGTGGAAATATTTTAAATAATTATTTGATAATTGTTTATTTACACTCATATAGTATGATAAAGTTTTGTGAAATGGAAATTTTAATGCCTTATCCCAATGTTTTAACCATATTTTACTTGTTTTACCCTTACATAGGTGATAAATATATACCAAGGTTATTTTTCATAATGAAAAAATAAAATTGGACCTGTTTAAAATAAATAACCTCATTATTTCAGTAATTGGATAAAATTTTTAAAATTAAATTCATATAAGTGACATAATTTAATGTTAACTTACCCCACAAAAGACAATTAAATACAGATTTCCTGAAAATTTTTATCTTAAGTATAGATTTTTTTATAGAAAATTTAATATGAAATTAATTATAATGGATTTATTTGGATTATTAAAAATCTAAATATACTATTATTATTTGAAAAAAAATTAAAACAAAATTTTAATATTGGTAATGCATTAACTGAAAAGATATCATTTAATAAAAGTTGGTATTTTTCACTATTCATTGAAAAATCAATCTTTTCACAAATTTTTCAAAATATAACTCCAATATAATATTGAAATTTTGATTTAAAAAATTAATTTTAATATTTGATATAAATATTATATGTGTATTATAAATTAATTATATTTTTCACCTAAAAATCTATAGTAACCTTTTTTTGAAAAAATTCATTTTTAAAGCATATAGTAACATTCATAAAAATATGGTGATTATTTATTATTAATTAATACATTAAATAAAAAAATAAAAAAATTATAAAATATTTGGATTAAGCCTATTCATACTAACCAATTCAACAACTATGCGATTAAATAATAATATTTTAATAGTATATTGTGGTTCACTTAAAGCTCGGTGTAACTTGTTATGCAAGCTATTGAGCATAATATTATAAATTTTTAAGGTGTTGAATTATACCCACTATTAATTAATTTGAACCTTGAATTTTTTTTTCTGTTTAATAAAATGATCAATATTTGAAAATACCTTTATTAGAATCCCATATCTAATAGTGGGATAATACAACATTCATTAAAAAAGGAATGTGGGAAATATAAATGTTGCTTAAAATAACTCACAATAGTGTTCCTTGAAGTGGATAAAATTGGTTTTAAGTTAACATTTAGTAATAGAATAAAAAACTAACATTAAAGGACTAATTAAGGGTTATAAAGATAATGTTTATGATAAATTTAATGAATGTAGAGCCTAAAATATATGATGGGTGAAAGGACTATTGATTCATCATAAATGATGGTAAAAGTATAACAATTTAATATGATGGTCATTTTCTTAAAGATAAGTGATTACATAAATATAAAGATAAAAAATTTATTTCCACTAATTTGGAAAATTTTTATCCTTTTTCTACTCATTGATCATTTTCTAATTCATCTATTACTTCTAGGAATAAATATTCAGGATGAATTTTTCATGCTTGAAGCACAAAAATTTACATCCAAAACATCATAAGTTCCATAAAAGAATGGAAATTCATTTCTACCATCTCTAAATACTTACAAAAACCTAAATTATTAACATATGTTATCATATATGTATAATTCATACACTAAAATCTAAATCATTAACAATAACTACCAAAATAAAACTTAAAATATTCCTTAAGTATTTAACATTAAAACCCTTAAAAAATATGCATGACAGAATTATAAATCCAATCATTTAGATATAAGGTACCCAAATTTCCAAGTTCAACATAAAATTTATTATCCAAAAAACAAATTATCTCTTAATGTCACATCCTAAATATGTGAATACTTTGATTCTATATTCTCTTAAGACTTCTTAATACTTTCCCAAAATAACCTGAATCACCATAAAACCTCAATGAAAACATAACTGTACCTCAATATTAAAACTATCTTTATATCTTTAATAAGATCATAATTTATTGAATACATTTAATAAATCTAAAATTGAAACCAAATTTATCAATGATGAACTAAATAAATTTTTCAAAAAATAAATTATCAATTCCAATGTTTCCAATATTGTCCAAATTAATTCACCAATTTAAATAATAATATTTTCCCATATAATAACTGTTAGCTCAATATAATGCACATAATATGTATTCTATTTTTATTAAACATGTTTCATCAAAAAATATCACATTGTTTCAAAATCATTAATCATGGATACCATAACCATTAAACATATACTTTCATATCCTTTATGTAAAACAACTGCATAACAATCCTTATATGTTTCATGATTCATATAACTAGAATTTCATTGATAAAAAAATATAAACTATTATACTTGAATCTCAATACCTAAAAAATTCACTCAAAACACTTTATTATTAATCCATTAACTATGATTACTCATCTTATTTCTTAATACCTTCTTTCTTTCATATGTCACTCCTAATATCTACATCATCAATAGTAAAAACTTTACTCATAAACCCTTAACGATTCACTTTTCTTGATTTATCCCTAATATATATATTTATATAATTCCCATGAATTACACATTTAATACATTACATTGTTGATGATACTTTAGTAAAATCACTATTCTCATCAATTACATTCCCTGAAAATTTCATTCTAACCTAGAAAAAATGTTTTTTATATCCTTATTTTCTACACACAAAATATATTATCATTCCTTTGAGACATTTAATTCAATGATTCTTACCACATACTTAACATATAAGAGAATGAAATTTCTTTCCTCTAGGGTAATTACTATATTAACATCCATAAAATTCCACCATCCTCTTACATGACATGTTAGGAATCTCAAGGAATTTTCTGTTGTTAATCATATAACATGATAATTGAGTAGGAATAATCTGAAAATTTCACATTCCATATACTATTTCATTTTTTATAATGGGGATAATCATTACATTTTATATAACATTTATTGTCAACACAAATATTCATGGTTCTGTTCAATATTTAAAACTAAAAATCCTAGTATGAGAAATAATAATCATAGTGGGTAATCATATAATCCTCAAAAATCATTCAATTTATGTCTAAATTATGAAAAATTATTTTCAATATATGACACCTTAGGTTTATCCTCGTTCATCCATTATTATTATTTATTCAAATTATTCATAAAGGTAATTTGAATTAACCCAAGAATATCCATTTGGATTTTCATGTCAGGTGAGTAGTAAGGGAACATTTAACATGCATGAGAAAGATGGTCAAGATAAATTCATCCAAGTATTTTTGGTCTTATTAACCTATTTCCATATATCCCAAAACCAAATATACATGTATTATCCAGATAGTTATGTATATTTATGAAATCCACAAAATTAATACCATACTAAGACATTATGATATTATCATAGACATAGACCTATACTAAAATTCTTTCATTCAGATATGTTCCCCAATCATGATTTTCCTAAATATATTTCCGATAGTTTATATTAAAACTATTCAAATATATATTTTAAAGGACCCAACATTAGTATCTCATGTATGGTAGTTTATAAATTACATTGGTACTTGATATAAGTGATCACAATCCAATGGAGCAAATAGTTTACTAGTCTTGGTAAAATAGATACATTCTTGAATCTCATGTTACATATGAAAAGATGAAATAAAAAACAATATTTTATTTTAGAACATCATTATTCCCTCTAGAATATCCTATAATATAAATAATAATACAATTCATTGTATCCTAGGAAAAGAAAAATAAGAATGGGGTGAGCTCATATGATCAGTAGGGGAATGAATACATCAGAAGATATCATAGAATAAATGATGTATGAATAATATAGAATAATTAAATGATTATTAAATAATAAAAAACATATAATAAAATTATCGTAAAACTTATCCATGTATATAATAACTATTCAAATAATTATATGGACAACAATAACAGATTTTATAATGGTTTAATTCACAAATTAGGTCATCTGTAACTTATAGCAATGTTCTCATTCGAATACATCTAAATAAATGTGTAAGGCCTCCTCCAAATACCTAACATAATATCTCTTATGAGACCAATAAATTCATATAGGGAATATTTAATTCTAATCCCCATTATTTAATTAAAAATACAAACTCATTCATCACATGAATAAACAATACAACTTAATAAATGTGCCTTAATATTAAAAAACAATCCATATATGAAGAATATGAACACAAAATAATTATAATTTCTCCAGTTAAAATAATGGAAAAGCATCTAGAAAAATAATAGGATTTTATTATTATAACATTTCCCATATTCAGAAAGTATAAAATAATGGTTTTTTTCATTGATGAATATAAATTCCATAAAAATTTCATTAAAATCCATCATGAGAAAAACTTAATTTTTTCTTTTGAAACATAATTTTAAAAACTAAAAATTTCTATAATATTATAAAAATATATTTGAATATAATTATTGTAACTTTGAAACGAATCTTCAAATCATTTAGTAGTTACGATGATCTGAATTTTAGTTTAAGATGTGTATGTTACAACAAACACTCCTTCCACATGTCCAATAATAATTTAAATGTGCCTCATTTAGAATTACTAGAATAATCCTTTTAGACCATTTTGTAAAAAGTAAAACATGGGAAAAAAGTTTAATTAATAAATCAATGAAAAATAGTGAAAAATTTATTTTAAAAAAATTATATAAAATAAGGAATAAGATGAAAAATATTTTTTATCAAGTAGAAATACAATGTTGTCTTTCATTAAAAACATTATTTCAGTATCATGAGTAATTATAGAGTGATAAATGACAGTAAAATGTGTAATTTATATAAATAACCAGAATATATGATAATATATTTGGTTTAATATAGAAATATCAAATAATTCCCTTATAGTAGACTTAAACATAAACAATCTCGAATAATAATGAGAGTTTTAAATAAACCATTACCTCTTTGGTAACATTTGAATCAGAAACTAAAAAAAATTAAAATCAAATGAAAGGATAAGAATAATGAACATAATTAAATTCATGAAACATATTTTCAAAGGATCATTATATACACCTCATAAACATAAATAGTTTCATAACATCAAATATGTCTCAATTAAATAAAATTTTGAAGAAGAACCCTTACAACCAGTGTGATTTATTTCATTCATTTCTAAACCTCTTATTTAATATATACATATATTTCATAAAATAATTATATATATATCATAAAATATATGATTTAATTTAAATATTTTTTGACCCATTTATAATTTTTTTTAAAATCATTGTTTCGATTGGTAACAACTTCTTTTTTCATGCATGTTTTGGTTTGGTATTTTTTCCCCTTGCTCATGGTTCTATCATATACAAAATTTTAATTCTAATATATATTTATAAATATATATATATAATATTTATTTTATATGCAGATTCATCTATAAAATTTATGAGAAAAAATTTAAAAACTATTCATGGAGATAGTAGGTCGTACGCACGCATGAATGATGTTTTCACTTTGCGATGAATTAAATGAAATAATGTTAAATAATAATTTTAATTTACATAATAATAATTATATCATATATATCATATATACTCATTTAAAATAATCTTATTACAACCCATGTAAAATGAAAATAAAAAATGAATCACATCGCTTCATGGAGATAGTAGTCCACATGTACACAAGAGTGATGCTGTCATATTCCCTTGGACTGGTAGATAAAAAGGAAGGCATGATAATATTATTATAGAAGAATAATTATGTAATAAATATCATATTTTAATATTAATTTCATATTTTTTATCATCCATGTAAATTTTTGATGAAAAATTAATTACACCACTACGTAGAGATGCTAAGTCGTACATATGGATGAGAGATGTTTCCGATTTCTATAATATAAAAAAGTGGTGGAAAGTCATTTAAAAATAATAATAATAACATATAATTATATTTAATATACTAGATTAATTATTTTATTATGGTTAAAATATATTTATAGAAGTAGAAGAAGTAATAAATCTGAATGTACTCAGTAAAGATTTATACCTCTTCATTGAGAAACATCATTTCGATTTCACTTTAATCATTGAGAGGATGTTATTTTTGAAATAAATAAACCAATAAAAAGTGTGGAATGATTCTATTATAGTTTTATGAAAGGTATTTGCTGTGATAGAGTGCCCATAATTTTTTAATAATTTAGGGGAGGTGGTTCCCATTTATAATTGAGGGGAGGGGTGCTTTTGGTAATTTGTGAAATATTACAATATAATATATATCTAACATATGTATAGTGATTAAAAAATTACATTTATTTGAATATAATATGGATTTGATCTTAATTTAATCATTTAATCAAATATATACAAGCATAGAAAAATTTTAAACCACATATTTTGTATTAGACCCTTGGTTATCAAGTTTTATTTTTAACTATGGTAATGAATTTATTTAATATTAATGTGATATATATTTTATTATGATGTTAAAATTAGAAAATAAATTAATATTGGAATATTTATTCAATAATATATTATATCTATATCTTTATTTCTATATTTTAATTATTTTTAAACAGTTTAATAAAATAATATTTTCATAAAATATCATTGATGTCTTTTTTTACAAAATTCATTTAATATGAAATTTAAAACAACAAGAAAAAAAATAAATATCATATATAATATTTTAAAAATCATTAATATGTTATATTCATCAATATAATTCATTAAAAAAACAATTCATAGAAATTTAATTACATTTTTTTAAAATCATTTATTTTCATTTTCTATTAATTGAATGAATACAGTGTCAGTGTTGCTAAAACATTTAATCTAATTATATTGTCACTAAAAATATAAATAAAAACACTATTATAAAATAAATTAATAAATATTGAAATTAAAAAGATAAAACTCAAAATAACTTACTTTTATCCTTATGAAAATTTATTAAAGATATTAAATTTACGAGACTAAGATTTTGTATTTATTCATTTCATAAAATATGATAAATTTAAATATAAATAAAAATGGAACTAAGGAGTCATAGTTTTCATAAATGGATTATAGTGGTCAAACTCAACTAATCAAGTAGTATTAAGTTATGTTTTAGAAAAAATTTAAATCTTTATCTTAATATTTTATCCTAATTTTACCCGTTTTAACCTTAATGAGGTGACAAATATTTTCCAAGGTTATTATCACAATGAACAAAAATAAAGGTGACCTATTTACCAAATATAAACCACATGATTCATTTTATGGAATACATTTTATCATATTTAATTGAAATAAGTGTTGGAATTTAATATGAAATTAAACTCATAAAACCCAATGAAATTCAGTTTTCCAGAGTAATATTTTAATAGGAATAAAACCTTTTCATTCCAAAACCAACATAAAATTTATTATAATAAAATAATTTTATTGTTCATAATATAATTTAACAAATTTTACATTTTAAATAATTTAAATAAAAATGAAACTTTTTTACTAATTTTAATGGATTGAAAATTTTGAATAAAAATTTGAATATTTCACTATTTATCAAAAAATCAATCTTTTTAGAAAATTATAAAAAAATTACTCTCATATAATTTATAAATGAATATTTTAAGAAATATATTCATTTTTTCAAACAAATATTTTAAAAGTGTAATTAATGAATTATATTATTTTCTCACCAAGAAATATACTATTTTGAGGAATTAAATTTATTTTTATAACATATAATGCCCTTACTAAAATATTTATTACTTATTTATTATTAATAAATACATCATAAAAATCATTCATGATTTTCTTTTAAAATGTTTTTTACCATATTAACACCCACCAATCCAATAACAATGTGATTAAATAATAAAATTATAATAGAATATAATCGTTCAATTAAAGATTGGTGTTCTGTGTTAAATAATATGTAGCGCATAATATTCTAAACTTTCAGTGTTTTATACAAGTATTACAAAATAATATTATTAGTTCATTCCTTTGAACATTTTATAGTCACAATAATAAATTAATTATTCAATAATTAATGCTATAATATTGTTACTTTATATTAATTATCAAAAAAATTAAATTCACCCTTGGCATAATTGATCTAAAATCCGTCTCTTTCTAGCATAAACTAATCAATTTCATGGTTCCTCAAGAGTAATCATTATTTTTAATTATATTCAACCATCAAACCCTTATGTTAAAACATTAATAATTTAATTTTATTCCATAAATCCATGAACTTTAAGACTCGTCCTGAGCTACCATAAATGAGATGTATAAATAATGAATGACAGGGTTCTTTTAATATATTGGGGAAAGAATAGAAGAAATAAAATTAACGATCATCCAAACGTTAAAGAAGATTCATTTTCAAGAAGGAATCTATGATTTTAGAATGAAAATTTGAAATCCCATCTTTAACTCATTACATATATCATGGTGTTATCCCTCACACCATCATGCCTGTCCCCATGCATCATATCATATCAGGAACAAACTAATTAAACAAACTCCATACTCAATACCCATATATCATAAAACCATAAGCCAAACCAAGCTCACATAATGAATAATATCATGAATATTCATCTAGAGAAATCATATAGGTCAATAATATAATATAAATTGTAAAGAGTGAATCTAGGTCCTAAAAACCATGGCATATTTCATTTAAAATAATACAAGATTTCTAGGCCCTAATGATTTATATTTATCAAAAAATCTATTCATTCCCATTTTGAATTGACCAATTAGGTTATCATAGGTTATAAAAAAATTAAAGCTATGACATTGGATATCAACTTCTTATGGATTATTAATAATTTATTTCAATAATAAATTCAATATTAATTAGTATATAAGAATTAAATAATTCATTTATATATGCCTCTTTGTTATTTTATTCCACAAGCATTACCAACATTAAATATTTTAACATGAATATGTATTTGTCTATCCAGTAAGATTTACTAGGTTAAAATAATTTAATATTCCACTTTATTAAGTTAGCTAAAAATAAAACCATATTTACACTCATTATAAATTTTCTAGATAAACATCATGATAAACCATATTATAAACATAAATAGTACACTATCAAGAAAATTAACAGGCAAGTTATTATTACTAAATAAACACATGTGACAAATTCAACTAAAACCCCAAATTATTTATTTAATTTGGTTGAATATTCATTAATTTTAATTCCACTATTACTCAATGATATAAATAACTATAACATTATGATTACACAAAAATAAAAGAAGCAATCAGTCCCATAGAGACAAAATATGTTCTAAAACACAATACATCGAAACAGAGTGGAAAAGAAGATTATATGGCATCTTTTATGTCTTGGAGATAAGGGATAAAACAACCTTTCATATATTTTATAGTTGGAAAATGAAATAAAATAATATCCTACATGAAATAAAATAATCTATTGTAGAAAACAAGTCTATGAAACAATCTTCTGGGAATGTATATATACATGAATATGGTGGATCCTAGGGGATGTAAATGACTCTTCAAGGTTCAGGGAAAAAATGATGGGTTTTATAGACTTAATTAAATTAATAAAGTATTTTAATACATGTATTATTTTTATTTTAATGTTAAGTATTTATAACCATCTATATTTATTCATCACTGGTCAAACATTAAATTTTAATGTGGATCTCAATGAATTTATGCTGAAGAGTCAAATTAAAATCTGTATACCTTTATGAAATAATGGTTGTAAATATAATCTAGGAAAAATCCCTTAATTTCAATTATTTAAGGCTTTAAACCCATATTTATAATAAAAAAATTATTTACAATGTTTTTGTAAAACTGTAAATTGTTTTAAAAAAAATTGAACTGTCAGAGCGACCACGATACCAACATGTTACCATGACACCAAAATTCTATTGGGATACCAACCTCATACCATGATAATAACCTATTATTGTGAGACTAACATACTATAGTGATATTGACCTACAACTACGATCTATCTTACTACTTTGATTCAACCAACTTCTGTGGGCCCACCTGCTATCATGCAACTGATCCCAAACATGATAATTACATTGAAAATATGGGCTCATGAACCTCCTTAACAACTACAGGCCTAGGTAAAAAATTAATTAAATGATTTAATAATAGATTAATTATATCTAATACCGCTCAAATAATAAATCCTTAAGAATTATAGAATCACTATCCATTTTACATGTATTACTTTATGATTTTTAAAATAAATAACCATTAAATACAAAATATAAATCAAAGGACCCTGTGTATTTAGAAGAATAAGTATATAAAAAATTAACAAGAAAATTATAAATCATTATTTTAATCTTCATATTGATCTAGTAAATATTTTTGAGATCCTAAAAGTACATCATTAATATAGATGGTTAGTTGTACGAATTCATGAATAATGTTTCCATTTTCGATGTATCTAAAAAGGAATGGTAAATAAAAATTTATTTTTAATGAAATATTATAATAACCTAAATAACTTATATATTAATTTTTTTCATCATTATATCCATATTTGAGAGGCAATGGTGGAAATAATTACATCATTTCATGAATCGGTTGTTTGCTGTATAGATGAACACCGATTTTTTTTATTTAATGGAAGAGAAGATGGATGTGGTTGATTCCATTAACATAATAATATATCAGTATATTTAAGATAATGATTTTAGTATTTCATCATATTTTCAGAATATTTGAGGGATGTATAATGATAAATAGTACAAAAAACATTTTGTTAAATATTATACATGTTCTTCAAAAAACATCATTTACATTACACCTTAAACCAACCAATGTTGGTATTATACCTAAAATAAGACCTATATAACAAGGGGGAGATTTTAGGAAGTCATTTTTTCAGGTCTTGTATAAACTAAAACTCTTTTAAAGTGTGATGTAAATATGATAGAAGGTTCCCTTTTATAAGGGAGGGTAGATGCACTTTTGGAATTACATTAAATATTATATTAATATAAATTAATTTTCATCGAAAAAAGGAACCAAATTTATATAATTTGCATATAAGATAAATATGGGTATAAATAACAGTATATAGAAAACTTTATGAGTTTATATTAGGTTATTACCTTTATCTCTTTGTTTTAAACCATGTTAGACTATTTTGACAATTACAACAATAACAAACTATTTTTTCTCTCTAGGGTTATATATAATTACTATAATTGGGAAATCTTCCCATAAATGGACCATAACTAATATTTTAAACAAATACCAATAACTTGGCTGATTATAGTATTTTTATGAATTTTAAATCATTTAATAAAATATTAATTATTATAAAATAACATTAATGGAGTTTTTGGAACTATTCATTTAATTTCACTTTGAAATCAACTTGAAAATAATGGATTTTTAATGTAATAAATTAAAACCTCTATAATAATTTTTCTTTCTAAAAAAATTGGTAATATATTAATTCTTTCAAATTATATTAAATTTATCATTTTTAGAATCAATCATTTTATTTTCTATTAATAGAATAAATACTATGCCAGTGTTGTATAAGAATTTAAGGTAATTATTTAATCCCTAAAATATAAAATTTAATTTCAAAAATAAAAAAATCATTCACTTTTCAAATAAATATTTATAGTTGAATATAATTTTTCTTTTTCTATGTCACAAAATATTAAAAAATTAAAATTATGTAAGTTATATTTTTCACTTAATTTTTCACTTAAATATTATATAGGTCAAAATCAAAGATATATTGCTCCAATATTACAAATTTTATAAAATTACATAGAAATGGATGAAATAAAATCATTCAATAGAAAAAATTTCATGTCTAATTTTCATTTTTTAGTCCTCATCATATTATTTTACACATTAATTACTTGATTTACTAATACCGTGGTGAATATTATTTACAATGGTTACTATTAATAATGATAAAAAATGACCTATTAAAAAAATATAGACGTATTTATTGAAAATATTGAACCCAATTTTTAATATTTAGTTTTTATTAGTGTTTAAAATTAATTTTAAATAAAAACCCAAAATGTAATGAATTTTTTTTAGTAAAATTATTTTTTATGTAATAAAAATATTTCTATAAATTTTTTTATTATAAATTAATTCCAAATAATATAATTGTATTATTTTCCTAAAAAAACACTTATTAAATTTTAAAAAAAATCAGAAATATTATTTTACAATGTAAATACTTGAAAATAATTAATGTTTCCAATAAAATCTATATTTTCACTATTAATTGAAAAATATATCATTTACAAAAATACTAATAAAATAAACCTAATCTATTTTTAATATGATAATTTCAATAATTATGTTCATTTTATAAAATATATTGTTAAAATTTTTCAAAAATTAAAAATAATATTTTCTCACAAAAAGACATGAAAACCATTTTTAGTTAAAATGTATTTTTTTAAGAATAAAATGACTTTACTAAAAATTTATTACTTATTTCATAATCTTTAATAAATTTATTTTTAGTAGTAACTTTATATAAATATTTCATAATTTTATTAATCATATTTATACATTCCAATTTAATGGTTATATTATACTATAATGATATTTAATTGTTTGTTTATGCTTGGTGTTGCAGGTTATCTACGTTTTCGAATATAGTGTTATTATAAAATATTAAGGTATTTTATTCTTCCCCATTCATAAATATCTCACTAATTTTTTATTTTATTCTATAATAAAAACAAAAGAGAGAAATTTTCTTCATGTATTCCTCTAATTCCCCCGATGCCTCCTCATATTTATAGTTATTTCATTGTACTCTTTCTAGGTGATTTTTCTTATTTAATAGAACATTATCTCTATGGTTTAAAATATCCACTAACTAATACTTATAATATATATCAATTTCTAGTTGTACCACCTATGGATTCAGTACATGTTGAGGATATGGTATATACTTACTTAAGAGGGATATGTGGAATTATTCCAATACTCGAGAGTGATTTGGGGGGAGTTCTAGTTAATGGGACAAAATGCTAATGAGATCAAGAATAATATATGGGTTGATGCATATAGGACTTAGCTTACACTTATTCAGAAATCTCATGATAATATTTCATAGTGATATGTGAAATTTTTTTTCCTCTAACCTCAAAATCCACATCTCATTGATGATTATCATCATAGATCTTCTACTGAATTTGAGCCGTCCTGGTGTGTTGTCAAATGGTTTTAAATTTTTTTACAATTTTATTAACCATTTTTAGTTTTAATAGCTTGTGTTCACAAAATTCAACCCAACATATTGGTGTTATAAATATATTTCCTTAAAGTTCTTCATAAAGAGTCATTTAAATGACTCAGTTAGTGTTATTATTTTATGAGAACTCAACTGGATAAATATAATTATCACGTCCTCCATTAATGTACATCGAGCATTCTCTAGACATATCTTTCAATATTTGGATGTCCACTCATATTTTCAATCAATTTGGGGGTGATAATCCAAATTGAAGTTCAACTTGGTATTTAGAGTATACTGGATGATCTTTCATATATTTGAGATAAATACATGATCTTGGTAAGAGACAATCAATAGTGATGTTCCCTGAAGACTCACTACCTCAATAATTTATATCCTTACTTGTTTATTGAGTGAGAAGTCATCTCAAATTACAAAGAAGTGAGAAGTATTTGTAAGAAGATCCTATATAACCCATATAGTTTTTTTTCACCTGATAACTTTATAAGACCAGTGACAATATCCAAGTGATGTTTTTTTTATTTACAAGTAGTATGGGTAATATTTGTATCATCCCCTTTTAAATTTTCCTTCTAAACTTCACCTGTCGACATACTAGACTCTCTGATTTATATTTATTGATATCCTTATTCATATTTTATTTCAATTAGTGAAATCATAAATCATGATACAACTTTGTGCTCACTAAGCGGGTGGAGAATGTTGAGTTATGTGAATTATTAAATAAATCATTATTTATCTCAAAAATTGATGGTATACAAATTAGTGACCCAAATAATACAACTACTTATTCATCACTTTTGAAATATTGGGAATTTACTTTTTTTATAGCTTCCACCTTCTTCTGAATTTCTATATCATCTCTTCGATACTACATTATGTTCTCTAAAATGATGGTTTTCAAATTATTTGATTAATTAATGATGATGTTACTTTGTGATTCCAATGTCCATCCTCTTTATGTCTATGAAGACTATGACCTTCTAAATTAATATTGTTGATAATGTCTTTGGATCCTTTATATATAGTTCATTTAGAGCTTCGTTTTCTTTTTCTAAATAGTAATGGATTCAGTATTAATATTTTATTATTAGATATAAAAATATTTTTTTTGTGAATATTATTCTCTTTTTATGTTAATATATATTTTATGATAATTTAATCCGTATATATTTCACACTTTCTTCTATAGAGATAATGCCACAAGATTTTCTATGAAATGTCTACTATAGCCAAATCAAAATAATGTGTTATATAGTTATTTTCATGAAATATGAACTACCTTTGGGTATTGTCTATTACTTTTTAAATATTTAGTAGTTCATAGTTTAAATCCTTCTTTGAATCATTTAGATATACCAAAAAAATATCCCCACATGAGGGAAGTGAGATGACTGGAATAATGATATGCCTCGTTTTAAATACTTAATGCTCTCTTCACATTCAAATGTTTAAAAAATATTACTCCCTTTCAAGTAATATAGGTTATATATTTTGACAATCATGACATTTTTTCCGAAAATCATCTGTAATACCAAGCTATTCCATGAAAAAATTCATCTCATTTATTGATTATGGTGTTGGTCATTATTAAATTTATTTTTTCTTAGAGGGATCAATATATATATGTTTTCTAGAGATAACATTCCCCAAGAATGATACATACATCATCCATAACCAAAATTTAATTTATTTTTCCTATATAAACTCCTTTCACAAACTCTTTAGCATGATATTCAAATGCATCTCATTATTCTTCATTATTTGGGAGTATATAAGAAAATAATATATAAAGAATACAACAATTTTTTTGAGGTAATAAAAAAATACACTATTCATTATGTCCATAACGATTCCTTGATCATAAGTGGGTCTAAATGGGATCACTAATAACTCATAGTTTCCATACCTTGTTTGTAATATATTTTTGGAATATCTCCCATCTTCATCTTTAATTGGTGATAACACGACCGAAGGTCCACCATAGAGAAATTGTATGCCCCATATAATTGATTAAACATGTTATCAATCTACAATAGGAGATTCTTGTTATTTGTTATTACTTTTTATTTCATTATAATCAATACTTAGGGACATTGAACCTTGATTTTTCATGACAAAGAGAACCGACATCACCCACAGAAAAGTACTCATGCTTATAAAAAATATTTCCAAATTCTATGGTAAATCATTTTTATATTCTTCTATCTCAATAGTGCCCATTCTGTAAGGAGTCCTAGATATGGGTAGATTTCCAAGAATAAGTTCAATTTGGAACTAGACCTCTAGATCTTTTGTAAGACCATTAAACTCTTTAGGGAATAAAATAGTGTAACCCTTTACAAATTTTATGTCTTCATTAATGATTTCCTCATTTTTTTTAAAAATTTGAGATATATATCATGGCTCGTAATGAAATAATATATATGCTAGAGTTTAATATTACAAAGGAAATTCATCCACCTCTTTATAATTGTATATAATTTGAGGATGACTTGGGATGTGAAAAATGATAACCCTCTATGAACATTTGATGTTTGATTTATATAAGTACATCTAATCCATGGACAATATAGAATCAAATACACTAAAGTATGTTAGATGATATTTTATAGACAAATCCATCTACAAACATGTCATGCTGAGTTATATACTTGGGATGAAATAATTTATCTATTTTTTATTCTCACACATATCTCAACCCCAATGTTTTGAGGTGTTGTTTCAGTATTTTTACAAAACACTAAAAATATGAAATAACATGTAAACCTATAATGAAAATGTATGTTCAATTTTAATGAATTAATAACTATAATACATGTCACCACATCATTTTCAATATCCACCTCATTAGTAGTAATATCATATTCCCTTTTTTATTGTATATGCTATATATGATATTGTTCTTAATTGTATCTTTCAACCCTTTACTTAAGGAATTTTATAGAAAAATGATCGTATTCCTTGTAGTTGAAACACTATATTATGGGATTTTGTTGATCTAAAACTCTTTTTTATCCATTTCATTAGGGGTTATTTTGTCTCTGATTGAAATTGACTAGCCTGATTCACTTCTTTTCCACATATTAACTATCTCCTAGTTCTCTTTATATAGTTTCGTGGATGTTTTTTCCTACACTTTTGACATATGGGATATTGGGTTTTCTATCCTACATGACATTTATCTTTTGATACTACTAAATAAAACACCATTTTACATTTTTTACCTCAAGTACCATGAGACCCTAGAGATCCTCCACTCTTCATCCTGACCTTTATGGAACAATAGAGAATCTCCTCATAACTGAAAAGTTATTGAATCGAAAAATCATTTCATAGAAATTTCATTAATAAAATAAATAAGTGATCTTACTTAATTTCATCATTGATGATGAATTAAAAGTTGTAACTTTCAAGCATATTGATTTTTCTTCATACACCCTAATAGACTAAAATTCCTTTTTCTTCAGTCCAAGGAACTCCCTCTCCATTTTAAGATGAAGTTCTAAGGTAAAATATTTATTAAAAAATATTTTTTTAATCCCTCCCAATCCATGTTATCCAAATCATCTTTTGACTTCATGTTCTTGATCATCATTTTCCACTTATCAACTTCCCCCTCCATGTGATATACTATGTGCTCAAATATAACTTGTTTTGATCACTAGAGGAAAGAGAATATCTTATCAATGGTTTTAATTCACTATTTTATAATGATGAGATCAAAAGATCAACTAATTAATGGAGTCATTTATCTCATAAAAGGATCATCCACAATATTCATTTGCTAAGGATAAAGAGGGAGTTCAACAATATTATAGTTACTATTAATAGAATCAGTTAGTTGAGCCTGTACTTCCATGCTGTTACTATCTCCAACTTCCATAAGGATTAGAATATCATTAGGTAAATCATCATATCTCTAATCATAATGGTTTTTGGCATGTTTCTCTTATTTCCCAACATTAGGTAAATAATGAAAAGAAAGATGATATTACATTAAATAATTAGAATACATAAGAGGAATATAGGAAAATATAATAATAACTTATAAATGATAATTATATCATAAATTAGGAGTATATAGGGTTCAATATTTTCTATCCAGGGTAAAATTTATATTAATGATTCTATCCTAATAATCTATTCAAGTCAATCAGAGTAATTTATAAATAGTTTGTGAATTTCTCAAAAAATATCCCAAGAAGTGTCAAATTAGGTGTGCATCAATCCCCCTTTTTAATGAACTAGTTAATGACCATTTTCATAGAATATGTGTTCTTTTCATTATTATTACCCCTATAAATAATTTTTCTAAATGAAAATCTAATTTCTGTATCCATATCCGGATTTAATTTTCGAGACACTACTCGCTATACACTTCACCCAAATTCTATGATACTTATAGATTTATCCCTAGGGTTTTCAATAATTTATTCTAGTACTAATAAAAAAAATAAATCATCATTTGTTTCTAATTATAGATACTGAATCATTCTTACCCAAATTATTACATTAATTTTAACATAAATATCCCTTAAATACCAAAGATATATCTAAATACCTAGTTTATTTTGAAGACATGGTACAAAATACATCAACATAAAAATGAAATTTATTTATTTTATTTTCCATAATGAGATAGTAAATATATTTGATATCCTAAAACAATATGGGATGATAGGAAGAATACATTGACAAAAGCGGTGAAAAAAAAATTCTTGTAAGGGATTAAACATGATAATGATGCCTAACATGTGAGTATAAAGAATAAAAATATATCATAAATTATAAGTCTCATGGGTAATAAAATTATAGAAGAAAATAAATAACATGGTATCATAATATCCTGGAAACATAGTAAAAATTGGATAAACATAAAATAAGATATAAGTACAAGTCAATGATAACATCCACGAAAACATAGGATGGAGAAGAGAGTACCATCGTTGATTAGGTTAACTCCCTAATCCCATACATAAAACCTATTGAGAAAAAAATTCCCTATTAATTGGTTCTAGGTCTTGGTAAAAAAATCATAAAATTTTCATGATAATTTTTTCCACAAAACTAAATAAATCATAACACATAATCCTAAGAATTTCATATGGAAAGAAATGGGTTGCAAAGTCATTCCTTTTATAATATTAAAAAATTTCATAAAAATTATATACTGAAGAAGGAATTAACAATAGTATAGTAACATATCTTATTACATAATAATAGGTCTCAAAATAAGGAGTTAATTTTGTATAAAAACATTAAATGAGTGTTACATAAAAGGACTAATGGATAAAAAAGATCCCCTCAGTCATGTTTTTATATTGAAAAATGAATTTATGAAATGAATATACAGAATGCATAACCCCATAAAATAAAGTGAAAATGAGATAATTATATATGTAAGAGATATATATAAAAAATTTATAAGCTTTACAAAACATTAAAGGAATATATAATGTGAGTTCTAAATAGAATGTACACAACTAAAGAAAAATGGTAGTTTAGAGTGATCCCTTACCTTAAGTCTCATATTTCAACCTAAACATTATAAACTCATGTATAATAAATATAGATTTATAATAAATTTATTTTATAAACATAATAATATATATCATATAGTATATTATTTTCTTATAGCGTCTAACAACCCATGTATGAACCATGATCTTCATTTCAGGTATGGATCTTGATTTTGGGTGTTTTTTTTTGAAAAAAGGGGAGAATTTGGGAAATTCATAACTACACGCCATGTACTTAGGAGTACATGTCGTATGCCTGGTTTTCATGGGTAGCTGTGTACTAACCGTGTAATGGTTGAGTACATGGTCATGTTAGGTGACCTGGAGACCGCCTAAAGTGGGGGTCAGTTAAGGCATGTACACATCATGTACATTAAAGGAACACATCATTTACTTTTCTTTTTTATTTTTTAAATTAAGTCGGGGACATATCTAATTCCTAGTTTTTTCTTATTATAACCCCATCTTGTCTAGGTGTGACCTAGAAAGATGATTCATCTCTAAGCCACTGATCCATCATCTGTTCTCCGAATCAAACATATTTGGTTGAGTTTTAATCCCCTCGGAAAGTTTTAACTTCTTCTAGAGCCTCTCCTACTGATTTCTATTCTTGATTGAGATATTCTTGGTTGATCATTTTTTAAATTTTTTGTAGATCTACAACATTCTAGGTCGATTCAGAGGATAAAGTTCAACTATTTCAATCGTACGTCGAGGTGGGTGGTTTGTGCCTTTCAATAGTTGTCTTTGGATTATTTGTGCAAAAAAGTGTCTAATACCCAAGTTTAGGTTATTGGGTGTTTTGGTGATTTAACCTTGATTGATGCCTACAATTTTTAGTTTTTTTGAGAATGGGGTTTGATTATGATTTAGGTTTATTACCTTGTTTATGGATGTGTTTTCCCATGTTTGTTTGATATTGGTCTTTGGGTCTAAAACTGTATGTTAGGCATTTTGTTTCTATGCCAAGTGTTTTTAGGATTGAGTTTATATTATGTGACATGTTTGTGATTTTGATTATAGATACTTAGCCATGTAGTATATGATATTTCATTGGCTACTAGACATCATTTTTGCCTGATTTTATTATACCGGGTTCTGAGAACCTGTTGTAGTTAGACCATTGGGGGAATTGAATTGAGGGATTCCCCAGAGCATCTGTTATACTTTTTTACATCGAAATACCATAAGGGGTGGATGGTGAGTGATATCTTAGAGTGTATATATTTTACCATTATGAGACCAAAGTGAGAATGGGCATTGATTTCTTCCTCAGTGAGTCGATAGTTATCATTAATATACCATATAGAGAATTAACGGTGAGTGCTTCCTCAAAGAGCCTTTGTCTTTGTGAAACCAGAGGGGTTAGACTTTGAGAACATTCGCAGAGGTTTTCATGTAAATGGTTAGATGAATAATTAATAAATGTAAATGAATGTAGTTTTCAAATGTATGACTATTTACTTTTGTGTACTTCCTTGTTTATTACATCATTTTTCATTTTTCTTTCTATATATATTCACTGAAAGTTAGGAATAGATATTTGGGTGGTTTCCTACTAGGATATGTATCACACCCTGTTTGGTTCATGTTTGAATAACTAGATAGGTGTGTTAGAGGTAGTTACACAAGAAGCGTTGGTTCTTGGCTACATGGTAAAGAGTTGTGAAGTAGTGGGGAGTTTAGTTTTAAACCCCACTTGAGTTGTGGTTCTTAGGTGTTGATGAAAGGTTGGAAGGCAGGTAATCCTGAGACTTTCAATAGTTTATGTTTTTTCCATGGAGGGAGTTTACAATGAGGATATATATTTTGTAGTGGAATTATTTGATGACTTTTTAGCATAATTTTAACTAGTGACGATCAAGACCAATATCTTGTTATCATTCTATGTATGCTAAGAGGGCTCTGGATTTTTTCCTAACTACCTAAAAGTGTTCTGTTTGGATATAGAGCCTCTTGGAGGGTGCACTCATGGCATGATATATGTTGGTTTTATAGTGGGGAATATACCATCAATTGGTTATTATTTAGATCCTCAAGATGGGATGGATGTCAATGAATGTCATTTGTGTTATTCTCGAAAGTCGGGAATGGGTAGCAGTTGTTGGAGTTTTTTTGTTCTGTGAAAAGATATTTGGACACATCCATATTGTGGGGGTCTGGATCATGATCAAATCATGAACCGTGGTGGTTAGAATTTATTATAGAAAAAGGGATAACAACAATCTTAAGCAGGGGAGACTTATTCTAGTCATTGATGTCTATAGAAAACTATGGAGAGAATATGGTGGAATAAATATTTTAATATGAAACCTATGAGGAATGTGTTTGGATTATTAAGAAAAGGTTGTGTGGGCCTTGGATGTGATAGTTCATCAAGAAAGGAATTGGATTTGGGATCAAGGAAGTTTTAAAATGAAATTAGAGAAACCTTTGTTAGACTCATTGATGGGCATGATAATCCATGAAAATTGTATATGGAAATTGAGTTTGGGTGTTATAACAACATCTAAGGTCGGGTTTGGACTTTTATAGGTGTGTTTCGGTGGATGTTTTGGAATGTTAAGTGAATTATAATATAGAAAGGGGTTTTAGAGGGAGAACCTAATCATCCCTCATCGATGTGGGGATCTTATATGTTCTTGTGTTTATAAATATTATGAGTGTCAATGAGCATGATAAAGTCTTGAATAGTAATTTGTTCTGTAAAGGTGATGTTTTATCAGAATTCAAGGGATGAATTAGGTAGGTGAAAAGGATGATGTTGGTATGCCTTAGGTGAGAGGGTGATTTGGGAAGATGAAAAGAGTATCATGTTAATAGTGGAAGATGGATTTTTTGGGGAAATATATTTGGGGATGGTCTAATGCATTACGAAAAATGGAATGATCGTGGTAAGTTATAAAAACCTCCGGTTGGGAGTCTTTTTTGGAAACTGTGTTTCAGACATAGAGGAAAACTTGAGAGAGGTCAAGTTATTCTTATCCACAAATGGATTGTGTATGCATGTTCACTTCATGTGGTTTTTATGATAGGGTTGGATGCAAAATTTGGTTATATTTCACATAGATTCTTTGGTAAAGTGAGTTTAGAAATGCTTCGGGTGTGTCGTGGAGGTCTGAGTTGTGGTTCTGGTGGTCCCTATCGATGGTGGGAGTTCCCAGCTCTGAAGGATGGTAGTGGTAAGATAGAACATGTGGTGGGAGTACCAATGTGTGTCAGTGGTTGGTTGATGATATGACTAGTGTTTCATTTTCTATGGACTTAGGTGGGAGTCATATTAGTGGTACAAACTTGAAAATGGGAATTGGTTTAGGTGTCGACTGGTTGAGTACCTCATGGTGAGGTTTATTCATGGTTTATTATCAATATGTATAGATTTAGAATGAGGCCATGTTCTTTTGGTTATAAACTGACATAGGCTAAGGTGTGTGGTTATAATCTATATTTCCCTTCTATGACTCTGATATTGGGTCACCTTTAGAATTTGAAAGGCTACGTGAGGTGGTGCTAAGTGATTTGGGCCATGATTTTTGGATAGGATCAGACTAAATGTTCTCTGAATGGCTCTACCATGTTAGTGTAGTGCCTTGTTGATATCCTCTTATACATTGGTTCAGTGACGTTACTCAGGATTTTCTCTTGTGTTGGAAGGGGTTAATTTTTGGGTTGAGATTAAGGCATCCCGGGTTCGTGGTTGTGGGTCCCAATAAGAAAATTATTTGGATAAGATTGTTTCTTTGGTCAGAGTGTGGTGATGGAATGGTTGTGTTTCGAAGGAAACATGGGATGTGAAGGTTAGTAGGTGGGCTCTATGGCTCGACCCTATTTCTTGGAGGCTTGGTGATGATTAAATGGTATGGCTTATGGATGAACCATTATCTGGTGGGGAGGTTGTAAGATTCCAACTCCTTTTGGTGGGATGAGGTTGTTTAAATTTTGGTAAAACTTCACTTGTTTAGAATAATGAAGTTGTAATTTGGTATATGATGAGTTTTAATGGTGTCCTAAGGGTTCGTGACACTAATGGAGAAGGGGAAGAGGCCAAACAGAGTGCAATGCATGGTTGGTGCATGGTTAGTAATAACTATGCACCTTGCTAGGTAAAATGTGCTGCTAGAACTCTTCTTGAAAAGTGGCTGGTTAACGAGCACCATATGGTTTTCCAAACCATTCGGGTATATATAGGAGATCTTGCAGCTTGGACCCTATTAGATAGAGGGATCCCCATGATTGACGCATAGTATATCCAACTATACAACCATCCCATGCAACCTTTAAAAAGTGGAAATTTCCCATTTTTGCATCTCAGTAATAAATGTTTCTTCCTTAATTTATTCCTCTCATTCGACCCCCGTTTATTAAGGGTGATGAACCAGCCTCCCCCTCTTCCACTATGAGGTTTTCTCCATTGAATCTTGGCCCTTTTGGGCGTATTTGGGGGAAAATTGAAGATTTGGGTGAGTCAAACACTCATCTACATTCCTTCATCAGGATTAGGGATTGTAGAATCATTATATATCTTATTAAGACATAAAACCCACACATTTCAAGTAGAATATATGTTTGATATTTATTAGGTATTTATCTCGAATCAAGGATGAGTTTAAAAAAACGTTTACCAATGGACATGAGTTATGTGGTCTTATAGATTTTTTTCCATAATACTGATGTGTTATATGTGTATGTAATTATGATAATTTATTTTCTTGCTCGATTTTTATGTCTTAGGTTAAGGAAAATTATTTGGGTGTCAAATTGTGGGGTGAGACTCTCCATGGACCTTGTTGGGTTTGTTGATGTTGTGGGAATAAACCTATGGAAACTCTTGGGGTGTTCCAAACCCTTGAAAATGGTGATTTGAGTTGATAAACATTGAGATAGGGAAATTATTAAAGTGAATGGGATATGAATATGAAATTGGTATGTAGGTTTGGTTAAAGGGATAATTTAATTACCAATATGTTGGATTTTGTGAAATACCAAATAAGCTTTTGAAATGGTTATTTAATATGTTGTGTATTTTGATATGGTTATGGTTTTTAGATAATGAATATAATGTTTTGAAAGTGGTAAATATTTTAACAGGAGGAATTTTCCTCCATGTGATTTAGAAAGTGGTTTTAATGTTAGATTTCAAATAATGTTTTAAAATGAGGGTGCAATTCCCCATTTTTGAATATTCATTCATGATTATTTTTAATGGTTGGAAATAGATATGAAATCCTTGGGGAATGGTTTAGTTTTCAAAAAGTAAGACCCGTGTTTTAAAGGAGTTCACACAAATAATTTAAAATGAGTATTTTTTTTGTTATTATGGAATGTGAAATTAATTTGAATTTGACTGTTGTCTACTTTTTATTACAAAATAAGGGGGGATTTGGTATAATGGTATATGTTTTTAATTATATATGGTTTGTAATGGTATATATGTTGATAAGGTTTAGGAATTGTAAATTGTAAATATGTAAAATGTTTAAATAAGAATGTTCACATGGATTGATGGTAGTTCTGAGTGTAATAACTCGAACCTAGTTTTCAGGTATGGGTTTTCTTTTCTAGTTTTTATGAGAAAAAGAGGAAAATCATGAAATTTAAGGAGTACATGAAATGTACTTTGGAGTACACCCCATATACCCAGTTTTCATGGGTGATCGTGTACTAGCCATGTAATGGCTGAGTACTTGGCTGTGTGGGGTGACCTGGAGACTGCCTAAAGTGGGGGCTTGTTAAGCCGAGTACACGCCGTGTACTTTTAAAGAACACACTGTGTACTTTTCTTTTAATTGATTAAATGGACTGGGGCCGCATCTAATAAACCTAATCCTCTTCTTCTCAACCTGTATCTTCTAGGAGTGGCCGGAGATAATAAATCTTCTCCAAGACCATGACCCATCATCCATTCTCAAAATCAACCGTCTTCGATTGCATTGGAATCGCCACAATGAGTTCTTCCTTCTTCTAGAGCCTCATTCCCTGATTTCTCTCTTTTCTTGAGATATCCTTGGTTTATTATTTTTGACGTTTTTTAGATAAACCACTTTACAGGTCTATTCAAGGGCCAAATTTGGTGTATATCGATCGTAAAACACTGAGGTAGGTGGTTCGTGCCTTTTTGTAGTTAGTAATTAAATATTATGCGTATAAGTTCCCAATACCCTAGAATGAGGTATTGCATGTTTAGGTATTTTATCCATGTTAATGAATTCTAGGCCTTGCGTGCCTGAGTATAGGTTGTTGATTTTTTAATAGATTTATTTACCTTTATATGGATGTTTTTCCCATGTTTGAACTGATATTGGCAGTTGGTCCTAGCATTTCCTATTAGGTTGTTTTTTTCTACGCCCAGTGTAGTTAGGATGGAGTGATTCATATAATGTTGTTTATTGCTTGTAGTTGTTAGCTAAGTAGTTCTTGAAATCTGTTATCCAAGAAGTTATTATGGTTTACATTCCCTGTTAATCATCATTGTGTATGATTGACTTATATAGTGCTATGGGAACCTCATGTAGTAGACCATAGGGATAATGGACGCTGAGGGATTATCTTGAGTGTCTATTTACTTTTCACATTACCAGACCATAGGGGGGATGGACATGAGTGCTCCCTCAGATTTTATTTAGATCCATGTTGTGAGACCACATGGGGAATTGACGATGAGTGCTTCCTCAGAGTGTATTTGAAAAAGTATAACTAGCAGGGTTAGACTATTTTTACCTATAAGAGGTTTGGTTGTGTTTGATAGGTTGAACTAGAGGGGATAGGTTGTGAGTATATCTGCTATGGTTACTTGTATTCTATTAACATCTTTCTTGATATTTGAAAATGAATGAAATTAAATTGTTGGATTGCTTACTTTTGAGTAATTCCTTCTTTACTACATTTTTCTTATTGTCTACCATATATATTCACTAACTATTAGGCATATATCATTTGGTGGTTTCCTACTAGGATTTGTCTCACACCCTTTTTGGGTCATTATTTTGGGCCCAAACAGATTATATAGTTGCAGGTATAGATAAAGGAAAGCACCCTTCTATATCAGGTACTTGATTTTTGTGCAGTTGGAGAGCATGGGAACATGATGAGGCTTACACTGCTCTTGGAGTTTACTTGTTTTAATTTTTTCTTTGGTTTAGTAATACATTTCAAGCATTGTGACTTGTTTGGATGCTTTTCTAGTCATATTTCACATGCATCATTTATATATGTTATCCAGTTGTTTATTTACTTTTAGTCTTCCATTGCTTACTTATTTTATGGTATTACTGCTTCCGCTGTTGTATATTATTTCCATTACACTATGTTACTCTGACAGTGAGGTACTATTTTCCCCACTATCACACCTAAAGCCCTTGCTACTAGTCAGAAGTTTCTGGAGTTCGGGCAAGTGGGCATGAGTCCATGTGACCAATCGGGTACGGAGCACCTTTGGGTGTCACCCTAAACCCGGATTTCACAAAGTGGTATCAAAGGGTTATTTTCTTCTTTGACATACTATTTGTTTCATATCTATAGGGATATGAAGTAATTAGTAGTTGGTAATAAGTTGTACCTAAGAGTAGCTAACCTGTGTACATGGAAAATCCAATATTCCTCGATTTTTCCAATTTTCTAGTTTTGAAATTGTTATAGTTGATTTTATTTCACCATTGTATGATTCACATGTTTTGTACTATTATCATTGATATTATTGAGGTTTTATTTTCATTGAAACTCGATGAGATGAGGTTTTTCCATCTCATGCATCATATAGGTCCTTGCTAGAGATCACATGTCATGTATTCTTGTTATGCCATTTATGGCGTATTACTAATTTCACGTTGTTGAGATAGATGTTGTGATAGGTATTCATGTTGTTGTGATAAATTCCATGATATAATACCTTCTATTTGATAGGGTATTTCTTATATGTAATGTTACTTTCGAATGGGTTCCAAACTTTGGTCCCTGAGGTGTTATGGGCCCTCATGGATCAAAATTTGGTGGATTATGTGATTGATTGCATTGTTATACATTGTGATATACATGAATATGATACCAATATTTGATTCAAGGGGAGTATGGGACCTACGAATTTGAATTTGGAACATTAATGTTTCTTTTAGGGTTTTTATGGGGTTCTAGATTAGTTTCTGAAGCCTACTGTCCGAAAAAATCCAGAATACATGGTGTGTAATGATGAATAAATTCCATGTATCCTTCTGTTCGAGAATGAATAACTTTTAATAAGTACATGAAATGTACAATATGTACACACCATATAGTCCTTAACCATGTGACTAGCTGTGTGGGCAGAGAAACAGGGTTGGAAAATTTTTGGTGGCACACTTCGTGTAGTAAAAGTACACGCCTTGTTGTAAGGACCGTGTAACCATCCATGTGAATAATGAAATGTGTCGTTAAAACTCTAGTGGTACACACCATGTCTAGGGAGAAATCACCATGTTGTAGATACCATGTATCCAGCCATGTGACTAATGACATAGGTTGGTTAAATCCTACTATTACACATTGTGTCTAGCATAAACATGTCGTCGAGTTTTGTTTTGAGAGAACTGTGTGGTTTAGCTGTGTAGAGGAACTCGGTCCGGGGGGAAATTATTCAAGTACACATAATGTCTAGTGAGAACATTCCATGTGTATGTGGTGTTACATGACCAGAGTTGGATGAGCTAAATTCCCATGTAATGGTTTAAGGGAAAATGCCATGTAGGGATTATACACACCGTGTATCCATGTTTTGAAAAACAAACATGAATTTTTTTGTTTACCATCTTCCTTTCTTTCACTTTTAAGATTCATTCCATGATAATCATGAACTGAGGTGTTCTATTGACCTTTTAGAGTCATTCCACAGATACATACTCTAGTTTTACTCTAGATACATGGAAATGATCAAACACCAGACATGGTATATCAGGTACTAACAAAAAATCTGAAAGTTATGTCTATCTTGGCACCAGTTATCATTATAGATATAGGTGCTGATGCATAGTTTTGAGAATGATTCATGAGTTTCATGAACACCTTCCAGGGAGAACCACATCTAGACCCATCTATGGAAGAGTTCATTCAAGTTTTTCTATAGCAGCATCCTCCCAGTTTCATAGTATATAGAGGACCTCAGGCTGTAGTGTCATGTTTAAAAGCCATGTGGTCTATCTTAGAGCATCTAGAGAGGCCTCTAGATAAGAGAGTGATGCTATCTACGTATATGATTTGGGATTTTGCCATGATATGGTGGGATGTGATTTCATATCTCGGACACTGACATGTTATTGATTTCGATGAGTTCCAGCAGACCTTATATGACTACTTTTACCCACAGACTTTGAGGGCCGACCGAGCCCGAGAGTTCAGGAGTTTTGAGTAGGGTACACACTCGGCCATATAGTATTCTTCTCCATTCACATAGCTACAGTGCTTCACACCCATTATAGGGGGTGATAAATTATTTATGATGATGACGTTTGAGGATGGTATCAGGAATGGCATCCGATCTCAGGGGAACATCTTAAAGCTAACATTCATAACTTTTATCATCAACCATGCACTAGTCATAGAGCGCATCCTGAGAGATTCTAAAGATATGGGATAGGGAGGTTCAATTTCCATAGTTGTTACTTCTTCATCTGATATTAGGAAGTGTCACAGGGAGTCTACACATGGATATCTAAGTAGGAATGATACTCTTTTAGGTATCTAGGTTGTATGCTACCGGTGTAGGAAGAGCGGGCATACAAGGACACATTTCTTAAGAGACCCAGTTGAGTGTTGATCTTACAGTAAGATGGGTCTTATTCATGTTTTCTATTAGTTTTTCTCACTAGAATCTAGTGATAGGGGTTCTGCTACGAATCCATGTTTAGGATTAGGACAACCACTTTCTCTTCAGTCAAGGAACTGGAGTTCATCTGACCGTTCGACCGTGGTGCAGGTCATGGATGTGATGGTCAGACACATGGTTTTCAACAGCCGCAAGGTGGATCAGATCAGGGATCACAGACAGCTTCACAAGTCCATGACATAGGTTAGGCTTTTGTGCTAGAGCATACCCAGCAGGAGCAGGATCTCAAACCCTCTATGATTAGATGTACGATTTGGGTTGCCTCAGTTGTAGCTTCTACTCTTTGACAAAGGGGATTTGTAATGACCCAAACATTCATTAATGAAAATTCTTCTTGATCTAATTAAATGTATTATTATGGTTATATAAAATGTGAAATTCATTGGTTTTATGTTTTTAGATTTTAAAATACTGTTAGAATTGTGACCATTGTTAATATAGTCATTGAATAGTGATCACTAGATTAGTATACATATAGGGATTTAACAAATAAAATTTACACAGACAAAAAAAGCGATGGGATCATCTAATAGAAATTCCCCTTACAAAGCCCATTTTCCAGATCTTAGAAAGAAGGTGGAATCATTGGGATTCTCTCTTAACCAAGCCCAAGCTGAGCTTGAACATGTTAATCTTGAGTAGAACTGACTATGAAAGAAGTTGAAGTTAATAGATATTACCACCCGGGCGATGTTATCATAGCCAACCCAAGAGTCTGTCACCATCACATACAATACCCTTCTGTTATATACAAAAGTTTTTAGGGTTTATGTAACAAGAACCTATCACTATGACTATGCACATTCTTTTTTTATAATGAAGGTGCATTAATTTTATTATTGTTACGCTGTAAATAGTTTTTAAAGCTCAAATAGTATTTTTAGTTAATATATTATTAAGAAATCTCTTTTGATGAATTAATGGATTTTTTAATTAAATAATATTTTAATAAATTATTATTATTATTATTAAATTAATTTTTATTAAATATAAATGATCATATAATTTTATGAATGCAATTGTAATTTTTATTATGGTTTGAATGCTCTATTTGTCAAAACCCGTAAATTTTCGATAAATGCCAGTTTTTCTTTTAAAAGTAAAAAATTCATATATTAATAAAATTATTTAGATAAAAATGAATAATATTTTTGGAATCAAGACATTGAAATAATCCAATGGTGAATTTTTCATAATTTTCTGAGATAGTAAAATTTTTTGGTAAAAATTAAATACGGTTTAAATATATAATGTGTTTTATGACATCATAATAACTTAATAGTGAGGTAATAAAATACAATAAACTTTTTTTTCTTCTAATAAATGTTTTACCATTAAAATAATGTAATTTTGGGTTTGTTTCATTAATTTTACAAAGCCTTAGTAGACCCATCAAGGCTTATAAAACATTTTTTCTTTTTAAATTGTTTTCCTTGAGAGTGTGACTCACCTACACATAAGAAAACCTATTATATTAAGATGTTGGGCCACTTTTATAATAAAATATTGTTTTCCACTCCCCTATGGAAAAACACATGGGCAAAAACAACAATCTTGTTCGTGGTATTGATTATTTTAATGTGTAGTGACCCAAACCTAAATAATAAAGAATTCCCTCTCCTTTTTTATATAAACCCACCCAATCCCCCACATACTCTTCACTCAAAGACTTTTGAGTTCGTCCAAACTCTTCCCTACTCTCCCTAAAATCCTCCCAAGGTGCCCCAAGCTCCCAAGAAGCCTCTCTCAAGCCTCTCCCAAGCCTTTGGGATCACACTATGGAGTAAGGGATTTCTTCCTTTCTCATTTTTATCCAATTTTCATTAAGTTATTATGCACTTTTGTTTTCAATTACAAATGTTGGGGTATTATTTAGCACCTCCCCATACTTTCCTTTTTATTTTTGGATGATGGGATACCCCTTTATCTCTCATTAATGCCTCCTATGTACACCTGTTACCATTCCGAAATTCCATGAGGGATTTATCTCTTTTCTTTTACATCCTAGAAATTCTTTTGTATTATGCATCTAAATTCCATTAAATTCGTTGTGACATGTATCAATATGAACCCATAGTGTAAATTGCATGTAAATATTATGAGAAACCCATTTCTCTCTCATCAACCATTTTCATGAATCCTTATTTCACGTCGTTATGCTGCTGAAATTGCACCGCATTTACCAAGCCAAGGTCATTGTGTAGTGAATACCTTACTAATGTCTCTATCAATGGTATTAAAATTTATGCACATATACATATTTAATGGTACTTTCATGTATTTATTCCACATTATTTAATCATGGAATAACTTATGATGTTGATTGATTCCATGTTATATGATCCATGTGCCACACTTATGCATGAAATGAAATGTTAAAGAAGGGTGTTCCATGATAGCTCTCCAATGCATTGTGTAAAGTATAGTATCATGATATGTCATGTAAAATTAGTGTTTACTCATGATAATTCAAGTGAAACGAGAGTTTATTCATGATTCATGTGCAATGAGGGTTTACTCATGCACTATGTGCAATGATCCTTGGTTCATGCTAATTCTATGTTAAGTGTTGTTGCCACATTTCCCTGTTAAGATTATCTTGCTCTATCATGCATTTATGTTTATGTTTCTCTTTTCCTCCATTGATATGCCTATTTTCTATCATTTATTGTATTCTTCATGTTATTCCTTGTTTATTCTCTTACTAGGATTTATAGCTCACCCTTTTTATGCATGTCCTCAGGTTATCCCATGAAATTCTAAGTATGAGGGAATGTTGTGGTTATGTAAAGGATGTTTTCAATAAAGATGTTGTATTTTATGTTTTAATTTGTTATGTAATGATCCTAGGACCCAAATACACTGAACCTATCGATCATCTATTTTGTAACAAGTGATGGTTTTATGTAATAAATCATGTTTGAGTATAAAATAAAGAGCAGGGTTGTCATAGTTAGTATAAGAGGATAGGTTTAGATATTTTTTGGATTTTGATTAGAAAACCCTAGTGAATCCTTGAAGACAATACTAAGTCTAATAAAAATATCCCTAAGTTTCGGTGGGTATTGAGTAAGTGTTTTATCAAGAAAATACATCCCTGTCTAGATACGAGAAGGTAGAGGTGGCTCTAGCACAGATGTACCTAGGGGTGAAAACCCTGACAAGGAGTTTCTAGCTTGATCAGGGTATCCTGGTACACGACAACAGGCCTTGCTGCACTCTTGATTATGACACTCCCTAGGCTTATGCATTGGTAAATTCAAAAGATTAGTATGAACCATTATTAAGGGAATCAATAAATCTTCCCTAATAATATATGTTAGAATGTAGATATGAATCATATAGATTCATAAGTTAAGGAAATAAAAGTTAATTATAAGTCATAAATTTTTTCCTTGGATTACCCATTATGTGTTACCCCTAAATTTCCTTTTATTCCAGCCAATTTATTGTAATAGGCGGACTCATGGTAACAACCGATGTGAATATCAATGTGATGATTGTGATAATGAGACGCCCAATCTAATGGGAGCAGGAATCATGAACTTTGTCATGATTCTCTCTCAGTTAACTCATGATTTGAATAGAAACATGTGTCAATAAGAACGTTCAACCCCCCTAAGAAAGAACAAGTTTCTATTGAGAGCTTTAAGAGATAAAGGCCTCATACTTTTAATGGATCATCTGATCCCTCAATCACTGAACAATGGATCAACTCTATTGAAAAGATATTATCAACCATTTAATGTTCCGAACAAGAGAAGGTTCTTTTGTCTTCTTATCGTATGGTGGGTGAAGCCGATCAATGGTGGAAATTGATAAAAAATATGAATTCTAAGGAGGAGATAGAGGCATTGGAATGGAAGGATTTCTGGAATATGTTTTTTGATAAATATTTTATGTGAACCCTCAGGTATAAGATGGAAAGGGAATTTCTTCCTCTCAAGAAGAAAAGACAATGAATATGTTCGAGAGTACGAGGAAAACATCACATAGATTGCACTATATGATTCTGGATTTGTTGTTACCCCCAAATTCTTGGTTGAATACTTCTCTGGTGGGATAAAACCTAGCTTGTGGAAAGCCCCGATGATCCATGAATTCGAAAGCTATGAGGAAATTATCCGATGTACCATCAAGGTTGAAATAGAGATTGGAAAACCTTAGGGGTATCAGGGGGATAAGAATCATAAGGTGGATTTAAATTCTGGTGGTCTAATGGATAAATCCAACATTGCTAAAAAAATCCTGAACCCCACTAGAAAATTGTGCGGAAAGAAGCACCCCAAAAATTACCTGAAGGGGACGAGGAAATTCATTAGGTGTGGAAGAGTTGGGAACCTATCCATTAACTATCGACAAGAAAACCCTACCATTGCGACATAGGAGAGGAATGGTCCATTCAACAATATATGCATTTTTCATTGCATCAACTAAAAAAAACCATGGCATCTTTCTAATCAGTTCCCTAAGCTAAGGGTTTTCGGAGGCAACCAACAACCTCCAAGGCAACAAGGGCGAGATTTTTCCATCTCTACTGCCAAAGTGAACCCCGATAACAATGCGGTGACCGGGACACGAGTTATTCATTCAAGAATATCAAATGTACTTTTTGATTCTGGTTCTACGTATTCTTATATATCCTAAAAGTTTAGTAGAACAATCCCAGCACCACAAAAAATAATGGAAGTGAAAATATCGGTGGGTACAAAAAATGGGGAAATCATTGCATCCCATGAATATAAACCCTCCCTTATAATAATAGGTGGATTGAACATCCCATTGAACCTCATCATACTCCTATGGTAAAATTTGATGAAATTCTTGGCATGGATTGTCTTACCCTATATAGATCCAACATAAATTGTTATGAGAGGGAAATAACTCTCCATGTGGTGAATCGACCCCTGATTCTATACAAGTGCTAGGAGAAAGATGAATCTTCTTTAGATTCATCATCTCATGAGAGGATATTACTGCCCTATGAGCATGCATATCTAGCTCAAATTATTGATTCCAAAAAGGTAACCATCCTTGAATACATGCCTATTGTGAGGGAATTCGCTGAAGTGTTTCCCAAGGAATTGCCTGATCTTTCTCCATGAAGATATGTTGAATTATCAATTGATCTTATACCTAGGTCATTTCAAATATCCAAGACTCCATATAAAATGGTTGTTTTGGAGCTTGAGAAGCTCAAGAAACAACTACATGAAAATATGGATAAAGGGTTTATATGCACAAATGTTTCATTATGGGGTGCACCAGTCCTCTCCATCAAGAATAAGGTTGTGTCAATGCATCTTGGTGTCAATTATCACGAGCTTAACAAAATAATGATAAAGAACAAGTATCATATCCCACAAATTGATGAATTGTTTGATCAAATGTGTGGAGCACAATAATTCTCCACGGTGGATGTCCGGTTGGGATATTATCAAGTAAGGGTGAAGAATGATGATATCCTCAAGACTTCTTTTCGTACATGATACTGGAACTATGAATTCATAGTAATTCCTTTCAGACTCACTAATGCTCAGAAATCTTCATGGACATGATGAATAGAGTATTTAGTGATTACCTTGACAAATTTGTGGTAGTCTTTATAGATGATATTATCATATACTCCAAAACCATGGAGGATCATGATTAGAATCTTAGAACTATACATGAGACCTTCCAAAAGGATAAGATCTATGCAAAGTACAACATTTGTGAGTTCTGTTTGAAGGAGGTCTCATTCTTGGGATTTATCATCACAAGAAATGGGATATCTGTGAATCCATCCAAAATAGACGCAATTGAGGGATGGACAAAGCCAACATCAGTAATAGATATCTGTAGATTCTTGGGGTTAGTTGAATATTATCGACGATTTGTGAGAAATTTCTGAATATTGTTCAACAGTATTACCAAGATAAATCATAAGGGAGGATATTTTTCTTGGAGTGATGAATGCGAAGAAAGATTCAAGGAGTTTAAGAGGAGGATTATAACTACTACCATGCTCACTTTACCCATAAGTGGAGAAATTTTTGTGGTATTTATTGATGATTCGAATAAGGGACTGGGTTGTGTGTTGATGAAAAATGACAAAGTCATTGAATAAGTTTTAAGGCAACTGAACGTTCATGAGTAGAATTATCCAACACATGATCTGGATTCAGATGTACTGATCTTCGCCTTAAAAATTTGACATCATTATCTCTTTGGGGTGAAGTGTGAAATATATACGGACCACAAAGGCCTCAAGTATATATTCACATAGAAAGATTTGAACATGCTCCAACGAAGATGGATAGAGATGATCAAATACTATGACTGCTCAATCAATTACCACCCTTTGAAAGCAAATAAGGCGGTAGATTCTCTAAGTATAAAGGACCCAGTGATTCTATCATTGATGATAATTGAGAAGGATCTAATCTTTTTAGATTTTATGAAGATGTACATGGGAATCATAAATAAGAGAACATAATCAATCCTTTCACAAATGATTTCTCAACCATCTATTTTGAAACGGTTAAAGGAGGATAAAAATGATAATGTGGGAATTTAGAAGAATGTGGAAGCGATCAGAAAATGGAAATCCTTTTAGTTCAATTTCAATAAAGAAGGAATTATGAGATTTGGGAAAAGGATATGTGTTCCGTCAAGTCTGGCGCTGCAGAAGGAACTTTTGGATGATTCACATAGCTCAAATTTCTATTTTCACCCCGAAAACACAAATATTTATTGAGATCTCCGAGAGAAATGTTGGTGGTATAATATGAAAAATGAGATCACTGAGTATACATTAAAGTTCCTAGTGTGTTAGCAAGTAAAGGAAGAGAAGCATATTTCTAAGGGGATGATGCAATCATTTCCCATACGAACATGGAAATGGGAAAACATCACCATGGACTTTGTCACCAGACTTTTGAAGACATCTAAAGGAAAAAAATGGAATTTGGGTTGTTTTGGATCGTCTTAAAAGGTCTACTCAATTAATTTCAATTCTTTACGATTTCTCACTGAATCAAATAGCATGGATATATATCAGGGAAGTGTTAAGTCTACATGGAGTACCACTATCAATTTTATCTAATCAAGATCCAAGATTCACCTCTATGTTTTGGAAGAGTCTTCAACATGCTATGGATACTGAAATGAACTTCAGTACATCCTATCATCCTCAAACAGAAGGCCAATCTGATCAAACTATTCAGACACTAGAGGATATGTTAAGATCATTTTCTATGGACTTCATAGGAGGGTGGGGCCAACATCTTTCACTGGTTGAATTATCTAACAATAATAGTTTCCACTCAAGCATCTGAATGGAACCTTATGAATCCCTATATGGGAAGATGTAAATAACACCATAATTTTGGGATAAATTTGGCGATCGTAAGATTTTATGAGCATAAATGGTTGAAGAAATGGTGGAGAAGGTGAAAACCATTCAGCAGCATATCAAGACATCCCAAATTCGACAGAATAGGTATGTAGATAACTGTTGATGAGACCTTGAGTTTAAAGATGGATACATGTTATTTATATGAATATACCCATGGAAGATGGTCATGATGTTTGGAAATAAAGGAAAGTTAATTCCTAGGAACCTCTTCCACTTCTAGATTCTTGATCATGTTGGGGATGTGTCATATTGACAAGAACTTCCACATACCATGGCCAAAGTACATGATGTCTTTCATGTATCCCTCTTAAATAAGTACATACCCAAACCTTGACATGTAATCTCTTTAGAGGTGGAACAGTTAGAGTATGATCATTCTTATGAGGAGAAAACAGTAAATATCATAGATCATAGAGAAAAATTTCTGTGAAATAAGACAACACCCCACATCAAGGTGTTATGGTGAAACCACAAGTTTGAAGAAGTGATGTGGGAATTAGAAGAAAAGATGAAGCAGAGTTACCCAAATCTGTTTTAGTGTGGGAAAAGGAAATTTCAAGGGCGATATTTCTTAAGAGGGGAAGATTGTAATGACCTAAATATTCATTAATAAAAAATACTGTTGATCTAATTAAATGTTTTATTATGGTTATATAAAATCTTTACTTCATTGGTTTTATGTTTATAAATTTTAAAATACTATTTTGAATTGTGACCATTGCTAATATAGCCATTTAACCATGATCACATGATTAGTATAAATATAGGTCTTTAAAAAATCCAATTTACACAGACAAAGGAAGCGATGGACTCATCCTGTAGGATTTCCCCATATGAAGCCCATTTTTCAGAGCTCCTAAAGGTGGTGGCATCATTGGGGTTCACTCTTGATCATGCCCAATCCAAGATTGAACATGTTAGGATTGAGAGGAACCGACTACGGGAGAAGTGGAATTCAATAAAGATTACCACCCGAGCGATGTTATTAGAGCCACCCAAGATTCTGTCACCATCACACACCATACCCTTCAGGATTATGAGGGTGTTATAAGGGGTTATGTAACAATACCCTAGCACTATGACAATGTAAATTATTTTTTTTATAAATAATGTGCATTCATTTTATTATGGTTACTTTGTAATTAGTTTTTAAAGAGAAAATAGTATTTTTAGTTAATATGAAACTAGGAAATATATTTTGATGAATAAATGGATTTTTTAATTAAATAATATTTTAATAAAATATTATTATTACTATCAAATTAATTTTTATTAAATATAAATGATCGTATATTTTTATGAATGCAATTTTAATTTTTATTAAGGTTTGAATGATGTTTTTGTCAAAACCCATGAATTTTTGATGAATGTCAGTTTTTATTTTAAAATAAAAAAATCAAATATTTAGAAAATTATTTAGATAAAATGAATATTATTTTTGGAATTAAGATGTTGAAATTATCCAATGGTGAATTTTTCAAAATTTTTTGAAACAGACAAATTTTTCTGAAAAAATTAAATATTGTTTAAATATATAATGTGTTTTATGACATCATAATGACCAAATAGTTATGTAATAAAATACTATAAACATTATGGTCAGAAAATATATGTTTTAAGATTAAAATAATGTGATTTTTGGTTTGTTTTATTAATTTTAAAAATCTATAGTGGTCCCTTCAATGCTTGTAAAACATTTTGTCTTTTTAATTTGTTTTCGTTAAGATTGTGACACACCTCCACCTAAGCAACCCTATGATTTTAAGAATTTAGGCCATTTTACTTATAAAATATTTTTTTACACTCTCCTTTTTCCAAAAACATGGGAAAAAACCATGGGATGGTTTGTGCAATTTATTAGTTTAATGTGTTTTGACTCAAACCTAAATAATAAAGAATTCTCTCTCCTTTCCTATATAAACCCACCCAAGCACCCACTTAATCTTCACTCAAAGCCTTTAGAGTTCATACAACTTCTTCCCTCCTCTACATAAAATCCTCCCATGGTTCCCCAAGAATCCAAGAATCCTCTCTCCAGCCTCTCCCAAGCCTTTGGGATTACACATCCAAGTAAGATATTTCTTCCTTTATATTTTTTGTTCAATTTTCCCTAGGTTGTTATGCCCTTTTATTATAATTTAAAATGTTTGGGTATAATTTTTCACCTCTCCCATACATCCCTTTTTATTTTTTTATGATGGTATACCCCTTCATATCTCATTAATGTCTCCCATGTACACCCGTTACCATGCTGAAATTCTATGAGGGATTTCTCTATCCTCTTTTACATCCAAAAAATTATTTTTCATTATGCATCTAAATTCCATTACATTTGTTGGGAAATGTATATATATGACCCCATACTTTTCATTCCATGTAAATATTATGAGACATCCATTTATCTCTCATCAACCATTTTCATGAATCCTTATGTTATGCCATTATGCTGCTGAAATTGCACTGTGTTTTTCAAAGATAAGAACATTGTGTTGTGAATACCATACCCATGTCTCTATCAAGGGTATTCACATTTATTCACATATAAATATTTAAAGGAACTTTCATTTATTTATTCCACATTATTTAACCATGGAATAACTTATTATGTTGATTGATTCAATGTTATATGATTCATGTGGCACACTTATACATGAAAAGAAATGTTTAAGAAGGGTGTGCCCTGATAGAGCCCCTATACATTTGGTAAAGTTTAGTATCTTGATACATAACGTGAAATGAATTTTTACTCTTTCCAATTCAAGTGAAACGAGGGTTTACTCATGATTCATGTGTAATGAGGTTTTACTCATGCTCCATGTGAAATGAGCCTTGGCTCATGCTAATTCCATGATAAGTGTTGTTGCCACATTTCCATGTTATAATTATCATTCCTTATTATGCCTTAATGTTCATGTTTCTCTTGTGATCCATTGATATTACTATTGTCTAACATGTATTTTATTCCTCATGTTATTCCTTTTTTATTCCCTTTTAGGGATTTTAACTAACCCTTTTTTATGCATGTCCTCAGGTTATCCCATGCAATGATATGTATGGGGGAATGTAGTGGTCGTGTAAAGGAAGTTTTCAACAAGGATGTTTTATTTCATGTTTTATGTTGTTATGTAATGATCCTAAGCCCAAATAAACTAGAACTATCGATCTTATATTTTGTAAAAAGTGAAGGTTTTATGTAATAAATCAGGTTTAAGTATGAAATAAAGAGTAGGGTTGTCATAGGCTTCCCATAGTTTCATATATGTGCCTATTGTGGAGAGAATTAGGCTCTGTATGTTTACTTCTACTGATATCTTGATGCTAGATAGACCGTTAAAGACTGTAATGGCTAGTTTATGTCAGTGGAAGGAGTTACCTCTTGAGGTCTGTGGGTGTCACTTCTTTTGGGACCTTTATGTCTTAGAGATGATGGGATATGACGTCATTCTTGGAATAGACTGGTTAGTTCCCTTCCTGGCCATTGTCGATTTCTATCACTGTAGGGTGAGTTTCAAATCACGAGAGGGAGGATTTTTTTACATAAGATAGAATGGGATTTCCAGGAGAGCAGAACTAGACCCGAGCATCATGGTTTGGGAGGAGTTACAACCCATATTGCTAGTTTATACCGGGATGACCAGAAGACATCACAGATAGAATTTCCTCTAGTGTTGGATCATTTCAAGGATGTCTTTCTAGATGAATTTTCAGGATTACCTCCAAAGCGAGAGGTATGTTTATTTATTGATCTTGTTCAAAGTGCAACACATGTTTCTATTCCTTATAGGATGACTACACAACAGTTACAAGAGCTCAAGAAACAGTTAGAGGAGTTACATGAAAATGGATTCATCTGACCTAGTTCTTCTCATTGGGGTTCGTCTATCCAATTTGTGAAGAAGGTGGATAGTACCCTCATACTTTGGGTGTATTATTGGAAGCTGAACCAGTTGAAGGGAAAGAACTGATATCCATTTCCAAAGATTTAGGATCACATTGATCAGCTTTGAGGAGCCTGGGTGTTCTCAAAAAAATGACTTTAGATCCCGTTATCATCATTTGTGCATTAGATCATCATATATACCTCTTATATCATTTCAGAATAGTTAGGGTCTATACAAGTATGTGGTTATGTTGTTCGTTCTCAAAAAATTACCTACATTTTTTATGGAACTGATGAACTAAGTGTTCCATCCGTACTTGGACTCATTTTTAGTTGTTTTTGTTGATGATAGATTAGTGTAATCTCAAACTCAACATGACTATGCTACACATATTGAGATCATTCTGAGTACATTGAGTGAGAAACAATTATATTCTATGCTCCTAGAATTACACTTTTGGATGGACCGGATTCACTTCTTCGGTCTTGTTATCCTATTGACAGGAGTATCAGTAGACCCAGAGAAAGTGAGAGAATTAGTTTTCTGGGAGTAGCTGATAAACTTCTTTGAGGTATGAAGTTTTATAGAGATGGTTGGTTACTGCATACATTTTATACAATATTTTTCATACTTTTCAGTGGCACTGAAAGGCCTGACTAAGAAGTGTGTGAAGTAACTATGGATAGATTCTAGCGATTCAGCCTTTTATGAGATGGAAGGGAGACTGACTTCATCACCGATACTTGTTTTTTCGGATCAGGGCTAGGGTTATATTGTTTACTATTATGAATTTGGTATCGAGTTTGGAGTAGTGCTTATGATGGGGGGAGGCATCATTGTGTATGGGTATCGACATTTGCGGCCACATGAGAAGAATTACCTGACGCACAATCTTGAGTTAGCAGTAGTTGTTCATGCCTTGCACTATTAGAGACATTACCTTTTGGGAGATCATTTATTAGTGTACACTAACCAAAAAAATACTCAAGTATATCTTTACTCAGTATCACTTGAATTTGAGATATCAAAGGTGGGTTCAGTACCTTTATCCCTTTGACATTGAGCATGCCTACATGCCTAGGAAATGCAATGCAATGGATGATGCATTGAATATGAGGACTCAGATATAGGCAGTTCCAGAATCCAGTTGTGAGTAGAAGCTTGTGGATTTGTTCTCTAAGATGCATTTGGAGGTGCATGATAGACAAAGGTAGACGTTTCCTTCTTCTGTAGTTGTTACATCTACTCTACTTGATCAAGTGTGAATGAGACAACTATCATAATTGGAAGGCCAAGTACAACGAGAGAGTGTGTCAGGAGAGTATCCTATTTCTGGATAGACTATAGGCGAGGATGAGATATTTCATTTTCAGGGGCGTGTGTGGGTGTAAGAATACATACTTGAGGATATTTCTCAGGATATTCATTCCTCAATTTGGGAATTTCATCATAGTATCACCAATATGTATCAAGATCTACACCATAAGTATTATTGGTCAACTATAAAGAAATATGTTGTTGTTTTTATGATGAGTTGTTCCACCAGTCAGGAGGTGAAGGTGGAGCATCAACGACCGATAGGTCTTTTGATGGAGTTACCCATTCCCGAGTGGAAGTTGAATGATGTCACGATAGAAATCGTGACAGGTTTACTAAGGTCACCTCTTGGGAATGATTCCGTTTGGGTTGTCATTTATAGCCTCTCAATGGTTGTGCACTTATTACCAATTAAAGAGACCTTCTTTGTTGATGATATTCGAAGGTTGTACATCTGAGAGATTGTACGTTCACATGAGGTTCCACACTCTATCATTTCAGACCATGATGACTGTTTTATTTATCAGTTATTGAAGGGAATACATAGGGCTTTGGGTATATAGGTACTTATGAGTACATCTTACCATTCCCAAAAAGATGGCCAATCTGAACGTAATATTTAGGTGCTAGAGGACATGATTAGAGCATGCATCCTATATTTTGGAGGTTCTTGGTAGAAGAAAATACCCTTGGATGAGTTTTCCTATAATAATAGTTTTCAGGAGACTATTCAGATGGAACCTTGTGAGGCTTGGTACGATAGTCCATGTTGGTCAACCCTATATTGGCTAGAAGCAAGAGAGGTAGCAATGATGGGACTTTTCCTTGTACAGGAGACCTCAGAGCAAGTGGAGTTTATTCGGAAGAGGATGGCTAATACACAATCCCAGAAAAAGTATTATGATTATAAAAGGAGAAGACCTTTGGAGTTCTAGGTTGGAGATCAGGTTTTCATATGTGTCACACTGATAATGGGACACAAAAGGATTAAGAGACAGAAAAAGCATTTACTGAGATAAATTGGGCCATTTGAGGTTTTGGAGAGATTCAAGAAGATTACCTATTGATTTTAATTACCTCAGAGTTATAGGGATATGCACGATGTCTTCCATGTTTCCTAGCTACGCCATCAATTCTAAGAACCATATCCTATTTTTCAACCTGATGAGGTTGCATTAGAGGTTGACACATCATTTGAGGGTAATACTATCGAGATTTTTGATTTCAGTGTGAAGGTTCTCTATGGTCGATCTGTTCCTCTGGTACAGGTGTTTTGGCAGCACATGCGAGTACATGACGAGACTTGGGAGAGGAAGCCCGATGTGCGATCATAGTGGCTGGAGATATTTGAGGATTCTTCTTCCACACATTCTTTTTAGGGAAATTTGAGGAATAATTTCATTAAGGATGGATGATTTTAAGAACCTGGATATTCATTTGAGATATGGATCTTGATTTCGGTTGTTTTTGAGAAAAATGGGAGAATTTAGAAAATTCATAAGTACATGCCATGAACATAGGAGTACACGATGTGTACCCAGTTTGCACTTGTTCTCATGTACTGGCCATGTGAGGGCTGATTACATGGCTATTTGGTGTGACCTAGAGACCTCCTAAAGGGGGTCCGGTTAGAGAATGTACATGGAGTGTACATTAAATGAACACGCCATTAACTTTTATTTTTTATTTGTTAAATTAGGTCAGGGTCGCATCTATTTCCAAGTTTTGTCTTATTCTGACCTCATATCATCGAGGAGTGACCCAGAGTGATGATTCTTCTACAAGCCATGGATCCGTTGTCTGTTCTTTGAATCAAACACCATGGGTTGCATTGGAATCCCCTTAGTGAGTTCTTCCTTATTCTAGAGCATCTCCTCATCATTTCTCTTCATTCGTGAGACATTTGAGGTTTAGAGTTTTTGAATATTTTATAGATCTAGGACGATCTAGGTCAATTCAAAGGTTGAGGTTCAACTATATCAATATTACAACATTGAGGTAGTTGGTTTTTTTCTTTCCATTGTTATCTTTGTATTATATGCGAAAAAAGTGTCAAATACCCTAGTTTAGGGTATTGCGTGCTTTAGAGATTTAACCCTGATTGACCATTGTTATGTTTTGTTTTATTGAGAATAGGTTTCATTATGATTTAATATTATTACCTTGTTTATGGACGTGTTTTCCCAGGTTTGTTTGATATTCCCATTGGGTCTAGAACTACATGTTATACTGTTTTGTTTCCATACCAGGTGTTATTGGGATGAGGTTGATATTATATGACATGCTTGTGATATGCATTGTAGCTACTTATCCTTGTAGTAGATGAGAATAATTCAGATACTAGACACTATTTGTGCATGATTGTATTCCAAAGGGCTATGAGAACCTGGGGTCGTTAGACCATAGGGGGAATTGATATTGAGGGTTTCCCCAAAGTGTATGTTATACTTTTTACATTGCAAGACCATAGAGGGATGGATGGTGAGTACTCCCTCAGAGTGTCTATTATATATAGTTACAAGACTATATGGGTGATGGAAGTTGAGTGCTTCCTTATAGATTCTGTAGTTATCATTAAAAGACCACATGGGGAATTAATAGTGAGTGCTTCCTTAGAGAGTTTTTGTCTTTTTGAAACCGGATGAGTTAGAATGTGGGAACATTCCCAGAGGGTTGATTTTAAATGATTGTTTGAATAATTAATAAATGTACATGAATGTTGTTTTCAACTGTAGGACTATTAAGTTTTTAATACTTCAATGTTTATTACTTTATTTTTTATTTGCCCTGCTGTATATATTCACTAATAGTTAGGCATAGATCTATGGGTGGTTGCCTACTAGGATTCGTCTCACACCCTGTTTGGGTCATGCTTTTGGGCCCAAACAGATTATGTTGCTACATGTATAGATAAGGGAAGGTTCCCTTATACATCATTTAGTTTATTGATTTGGATCTATAGATCATGGGACCAAGCTGAGGCTTATGATGTTGTTGGAGTTTACATGTTTTCATTGTACATTGGTTTAATACTATATTTCCAGCATTCTGACTTGTTTGGATTTTTTCCTAGACATATGTGACTTGAATCATTTATATATGTGATTTAGTGGTTTATTTACCATAATTCTTCTAATTTTTATTAATTTTATTTTATTACTTCTTCCTCTATTGTATATTATTCCCATTCTTCTATGTTACTTTACCAATAAGGGAATAGTTCTCCCACTATCACACCAAAGTCCCTCACTGGTAGTTTGAATCCTATGGAATTCAAGGAAATTTTCTTGAGGCCATGTGACCAAACATGTATGGGTAACCTTTGGTTGTCACTCAGAACTGTGATGTTACTATCCATCAATTAAAAATTCATTATTAAAATCACTGTTTCATATGATAACTGCTTTCTTTTTCATGCATGTTTTAGTTTGGAAGTATTTATATTTATAAACTAGTCATGGTTCTATAATATATATAATATTAATAATTTTATTAACATAATATATTTTCATTATATATATATATATTTATTTATTTAGAGACACCATAAAAAGTAAATATAAAAAATAAATTACATTGTTCATGGAGACAGCAGGTAGTACATATGAATGAATATTATTTCCATTATCAATGAATAATTAGAATGACATGTAGATAATAATTAAAATTTATAGAATAATAATATAGTAAATAACATATATATATATATATATTAAATCAATCATGATAACTATATTTTATATGCAGTGATGGAAAACGAATTACATCAGTTAGTGTGGTTAGAGTCTACCATACACATGAATGGATATTTAACTTCTCATTTGATAAAAGAAGAGATAAATATAGGTCATTTTATTAAAATTCTAAATAAATAGTATATTTAAGATACTTATTTTATTATTTAAACATGTTTAAAGAATATTTGATGAGTTATGAGAACAAATAAAACTAAAAAATTTGGTTGAAGACATTACCACATCTTCAGAAAACATCATTTTATTTACACCATAGACCCTCTAAGGCAAGTATTCTGTTCAATATAATACATATATAATGAGTTTAGGGATATTATAAATGGATTTGGGTAGTTATAAGTTTATCTAAAATGATTTTTTTGTTTAAAGAAATGAGGAGAGGTGGTTTCCTTTTATAATTGAGGGGAGGGGCACTTTTGAAATTACCTAAAATATTAAATTAGTAAAAATTAATTTTCTAGGAAAAAGAATCCCAAATGATTTAATATAAATATAGTATTAGTATGGGTTGATATAATATAATTTAACAAAATTTTTAAAATTTTATATTATTTTTACCCTTATCTATTTGTTTTAACCCATGTTAAACGTTTTTTTACAATTATCATGATAATGAAGTTTCTTACACATTTGGGGTAAATATATTTACAAGAAGGATAATTAGGTAAAAACTAGATCATATATGTTATTTAAAAACATATAATAATATCTTATATGATGATAAAATTTTTAGGAATTTCAAATCATTTAGTAAAATATTATTTTTTATAAAATAACATTAATTTAATTTTTGAAAATATTCAATTAATATATCTTTGAAAACAACATGAAAACAATGAGATTAAAATATAATCAATTACATGATCTATAATATTTTATTTATATAAAAAATTCATATATCGCAATATATCATTAATATTGTATTAATTTTAACATTTTTAAAATTATTTTTTATTAATTGAATAAATACATTGTTGACATTGTGTAAGAATTTACGTTAATTAATTCATCCACCAAAATTAAAAATAAATATTAATGACAAAAAAAGATTATTCCAATCAATATTAATAATATTACATATGTTCTATTACTCCATTTAAAAAATTAATATATATTAAAAGCAAGAATGTTCTATTTTTACTTAATCATTCACTTAAATATTATAAAGGTATGAATCAAGGATATATGGAATAAATTTTCCACATTTTCTAAGAATGGAAGGAAATTAATGAACTAAACTCATCTAATATAATAAATGAAATTTTTATAATCATTTTGATTCTTTAACATACTATTTATAACATTAATTACATGATTCTCCCTTACCGTGCTGGCAATTCTTAACCATGGTTACTATTAAAAATGAAACAATTAACTATTTTAAAAATTTGACCTCATTATTCCAAATATAGAATCATTCTTCCAATATTTAATTTTTAAAATAGTCAGAAATTAATTTAGTAATAAATCAAAAAACACAACGAAATTGATTTTCAGAAAAATGCCTCATATGTATAAATAATGTTTTTATACAAAATTAAAATATAAAATTACTTCAAACATCCATAATTAAATTATTCTTAATAAAAAACAACTAATGAAACTGTAAATATAATCGAAAATATAATTTTATTATTTAAATAGTTGAAAATAAAATACAATTAGAAATAGAAATCATTATTTTTCATTATTTATTGAAAGTAATCATTTCATTAAAATATCAAAATTTACCATAATATAATTTTAATATGATGAAATGAAATTTGATTTTTATTTTAATTAATAAATCTTATAAATTTTCTAGAAATTAATTATAATATTTTCTTACTAAAATAAATAAATAAATTTCTAAAGAAAACATATTTTTTGAAGAATAAAATGAATTTAATAAAAATTGAATATTTAATAACAAATAATTTATCAATAAATTTTTATTGAGTAGTAAAATTATATATATTTCATAATCTAGTTAATATTAGTCATTCATCCCAATTTAATGTATATTTTATTACTATAATGATTTCTATGGTGTGTTTAAAATTAGTGTTGTGGGGTGTATCTGATATCAAACATAGTTTTCATTTAAAATACCATGGTGTTACAAGATTAAAAAAAGAACACAAAATTAAAAACCAAATTAGGTCTACAAAATAACCTATGGGATGCCTCTTAGGAATATCACTATATCAAGAACACACAAACTCATGGATGGAACAAAACAGATAACCACAAACCATCATAAAATGGGGGAAATATTCCATCTTACCATCATTTTATCAAAACTACATCACTTATAAAAACGAGTAAAAACCCCATGAAACCTCCTCCTGTTGGGGGGGGGGGGTACCTCTAAAATAAGGGAAAATCCATAAACAAGGTGTAATGGAAGAGATATCCATAAAATAATTTAGAAAAAGGACAACATCAACAAAAACATTAGAAATGAATGTAAATACAAAAATAACTCATGATATTGAGTGTGTATTTATGTTTCAAATTCATAGGTGATATCTCCCAAACCACCATGTCACTATAAGAAATGAACTAGTAGAATATAATTCCTATGAAACACCTTATTCTGATGGTATTGGATCTCTATAGGTCTTGTCACGAACCAAATCTGGTCGCCGCCCATACCGACACCAAACCCAGCCCGTGACATGACCCGAAGGGCGTTCCCGATCCCCACGGGCTGGCACAAGTGCCCGGGTATCATTTATTTAGGTTTGGGAACAATTTACCCGAATATGAAGTCATAAACCATTAAAAACAATCAATAAACTGAATCTGAAAATTTAAACCAAATGATGTTTAAACAAAAACCAGAATGGAATACATAGGTTTAGATTCAATACAAAAGGTCCAAAGACACAATGGAACAGAAACAAAACAGCCCCATGGACTCCACATGACAAGGGGTCGTCACCCCCAAGTCGTCTCCACTACTCCGCCCCAAGGATGAGGACTAACACCCTGAACCACCATCACCCTTAGCCTTTCCTTTACCTGGGTAAAAAAAAGGTCTACTTACACCCAAGGGGTGTAAGTAGGGTGTGAGCCTAAGCCCAATAGGATACCACCCTATGATTCCAAGGTGCATGCAATACAAGGTGAAAAAGCAAGCAGTTTTAATATGCAATTAAAAGCGGTGAAAAATTCCACAAAATGAAACGTTAAATTGAAAACATTTTTCAAGATAAAACTTTCATAATGTTGGCACATTTAAATAGGAATATTAGATAATGCATTATAATTCCAATGACACCCAAAAACAAGGGCAAATACCACAAATCCACTGAGCAACAAAACCGGGAACACCCCTAGGCACTAGATAGTCTCAGGCCCCATGTACCTCGTACCTCAGTGTAATGTAACCATAGTAAAATCCTTTCTCGTGCATGAACCACTAGTAGGGAACATACCCATAACCTAGTGGTCCCCAATCATCATCCACAAAGTTTATTTAGAGTTGTCGTTATCCAAATGCTAAGTGAAACAGGGACAAAACCCATTCGGTCCACTAGCCGTACTAGTACAAATCCGCCCCACCTAGGTACCCGGGCTTCCCCCTTTGTGCTCAAACAATTTCAGGATTTAACACACATCCATTTTAATGTAAAACACCACTACTGGTCACATACACCAAATACAGTAGCTATCTCATTTTATACCACTTAAAACACAAAACAAACTCTTTGAATTTGAATAAATCAATTTCACAAAATCTCGTGTTGTTTTGCACACAAAACCCCTTAAGAAACCCACTTGTACATGATGTTCACAATTGTAAGTTACCAAAACAGTAAAGGCAGACCAATAAATATCAATTAAAACAACAAATCAATTTTTGGGCATCCTTATGTTAAACAAGAAGTGTTCTCTTTGTAAAACCTTCATTTTCACACAAAAGTGGAACCAAAACTTCACTTTCTTTACAAGCACAATTAAAACTCATTATTTTCAGCAATTACCAAAGGGGATAAACATTATAAACAGTATTTTATGCCTTATTACAGATCAATAAAAACAACTAAGTATTTATAGGGCATCCCCAAATAAACAAACAAAACACTTCTTTGGAAAACCCCCAATTTCACCCCAAATTGGCATTTTAAATTCAATTGCAATGGAAACATCATTAGAACCAATTTTTGTAGTAATAATAAAATTATATAAATCTGAAAATATGATAAATACAGCATGCTAATACACAAAGATTTCATCAACATTGGAATCACCTACCAAATCAAATGAAACCATTCAATCCTTTGTGCGAAAACACAAACGCACCACCACCGCACCTCAAGAAGGGTAGATCAAACCTAAAAATAGAAAATTGGACCAAGAAAACCCAAGGTTAAACCTTAGGTTCGAACCCCTACCCACTGGTCATTGTTCACTTCAATAAAAAGGGAGGAAACCCTAAAAAAATAGAATGAAACCCTAATCAATTTGAAAGGGGAAAAGAAATGGACAAACTTACTTGAGAAATATAGAATGAATCTCCCCAAAACAATAGTATCTGAAATTTAAAACGGCCAAACCTCAGGGTATGGTCTCACAAGAATTATTAGGTCATTTAGGAATTGGAATGGAGGGAAAATATTAAGAATAGAAGGAGTTATGAAAGGATCAATTTATCTCTCCAAAATCTGGACGATTTCTGAAATCCAGTAAGTTTCTACTATTTTCGTGACTCTATCGAGCTCCAAATTGTGGGAGGAGGGCATGGGGTCTCTCCTGGGCTTCTTAGGGTCGATAGGGAGGTGGAATCACCGAAAAATCCATTTTAATGAATAAGATATTAATAAATTAATGAAACAATTTAAAACTGTAAAATGGGCCTTCGGGTTGGACCAATTCTCAAATAAAAACAAAAATCCCACATGCTTATGGATTTATAAAGGCCCCAAATTTAAATTTGGGGTTAATATATCAGGGGAGAACAATTAGGAGTTAGAATGAGTCAAAAATATTAAAAATTGAAAAAGTTATAAATGAAACAAAATTTATTTTTAAATCTGGAATTGGACTCGCAGTTTGGCCCAATTCATGAAAACTCACCTATTCTCAATAAAACCTTTGGAAACCACCAAAACAAATCATGAGTGGAAAAATAAATTTAAAATAACCCTAAAATAGGTTACGTACGTGACAATTCTCCCCACCTTGAAAACTTTCCGCCCCGGAAAGTCACAGCAAGGTCAAAGCAACAACCAAACCCAAGTGAGAAACCAATAGGTACACACTTGCCAGGTTTCACCCCCAAAGGTCAAAACACCTCCAGTGATCAATGATGGAAGTAATACTGTCACAAACCAAAATTACACCACTTTCCTGAAATAATAAAGTACATTCAGGATTTATCCCAAATGAAAACTCCTCAAATACAATCTGAAAAATACTCAATCAATTTACCCAAAAAAAACAACAACATTGAACAAGGTTACACTTCCCTACTATAACTAAACCATTGGAAACTCTCCAATATCAATGTTTACCCAATGAATATGTATGTAGTTAGATATATTCGAATGATAATACCTACTTCCCAGACAAGTCCAAAGAAAAAAAATATGAGTTACTCGTATGAAGAGACACAAATGGGCTCCCCACTATAAGAGACAACTTAAATTGTTTTCCCGAGACAGAATCAAGACACTAATAGTGGGAGGCCCAAACATACTCTCTAGTAAAAGGGATATACTTCCATTAAATGTTTATGAAGGAATATTCATGAGAATCATAGTGGGTCTCCCCACCATAAGAACTGACCATCTTAACCGACCAGCATGGGCCGACACAGAAAGACCCAAAAAGAAATCAAAGATTTTGGAAGGGCGCATGATTAGTCTGCATGGTTTGGGAAACTGTGCACTAACTATGAATATAATTCTTTCTACATGGCTTCCTAGCACACGACCACTACTAAACGTGCACAAACTATGTGCTCAACCATGAAGAAACCATAGGTTTGAACTATTCCCATCTTTCATACTAAGGATAGGACTTTGTACAAGGGTTTAAATGGCCCTGGGATTTTCCCTGACTACGAGCCAGCTTCTCTCCGAGACCTATGGCTGGAACTCAAATGATTGAAGCATCTTCGGCCTCGTAGTTAATATTTGGAAACCCACTGAATGAGAATTCTTCTTTTCGGTGCCACCAAAAACTACACCGCAGTCCCAAATAAGTTTTCTAGACATAACACATTCCAAACTCACTTTACCTTATCCCGATATTTCACTGAAACAAGGGCTGAGAAGATACACACACATCACAACTTGTTTCTTCAGGTGAGAAACAATATAAATAAAGAACACCTACACTCACATTCCTCTAAAATAGATGATTTTAAAGTTTTTCCAAGGGAGACATTTGCCCAACATAACATGGACTCTCAGAGGATTTCACTACTTTCACCTATACAGTCAATCGAGTACATGACATCATAAGGCATCACCAAACATGACCATTTCAACTGATATAAACAATTCATGGAGAGGGACCTTATACAACATCCCCAAACAACACACAATTCTATAAAGTGGCCACAATATCCTATCGTGACCATATTTCCCACACCGGTGGTTTAACATGAATTAATGCATCAAAGAAACTTTGAAGAACCCAAATGTCCTCTTAGACACCATCGAGACACTCATCCACACTTACAAACAAAGAACACTTCCACCTTCGATGAATCATGAAACATTAGAAACTATGGTTTCTTTCAACCTTCCACAATAACTTTACCACTACAAGAGGATCCAAAAATCAACGAAATGAATGGGTGTAGATTCAATCAACAATGATCGATAAAATATTCTTTATATTGATCAACTGGAGGATTTTCAAATGGCGAAACAATATGGATTGCACTTCAGCTGTGCATTAACCCTTAACGGGGGCATACCTTATCCAATGAGAGAACCCAATGACCCAACCAAGCTGGTCCATTACTAAAAACATGCCTCAAACCAGATCCAAACACATGAAGGGAACCACCGTAAAGGCATCCCAAAACATTTTACAAAAGAGACCACTAATCGTCCCTACAACACAGCTCACTGACCAAACACAAACCCAAAACACAGTTCAAATAGGAGGGGTTCTTGGACTCAAAACATCCCACAACATCAACATTATCAAAAACCCATAATAAAAACTATACCAAACTACTCATCAATACATCATGTTTTTCTTTAAAACTATTTCTTTGAAAACAAACGGTTTTGCAGTAAGCGTATCCACCAATGGTACCCCATGGGCCTCACACATGCATGTTTTTGTGTCACACCGGGCACCCTCCTCATAACCATCCCTGCACTCATCCAGTCATGCCATCAACCATCCATCATCCCATATAACCCCATGCATGTGGTCACTCATGGAAATACCAACGGGTAAAACAAAAATTCCTTCCACTTTTCAAAAACAAAATGCTCAACCAACCCAACCTTTTTCTCAAAACTGCTAACAATGAGATCAAAATCCCAATTCACATCTTACAAAACATTTCATAAAGACACAAAAATTTGGAAAAGAACCCACATTCAAGATATTCATATCAATATCAAAACATCTCATCCCATTAAAACATTGTTTTATTATTTAGAAAACTCTATTGGAAACACTTTTCAAAACCAAATTTAATATAGTTCCTTCTTTCAAAAGAGGTGTAAGCACACCATTTTAGATTTCAAAACAATTCTGAAAATTTAATTCCTCAATTTCATAAACCGAACCATTCCCTCTTTATTTGAAAATCATTTCATAAAAACTTTACGCTTATTAAAACCAAGTCACCAGAAAACCAAAGTGCCAGGATTTCAAAACTAAAGCACAAAACAATCCGAGAGGAAACTAGTATCAGTGGGTGACTTGGAAATATGGTTGGCAGCCATATTCCAATCACTTCACTGTCACAGAGAGTGTTTTAGGGAATATCCCCAGCTTCACATGGCTTGCTAGGCCCTGCGAGCTCACTGAGACCATTAACCCAACTCTCTTTTCATTTCCCCTAATCATCATAAAACCAAGAAAACCAAAGGAATTAGATAAATCCCGACTTCCCATGGCGACTCGAGTCCTATCATGAGGTGTGGTGATCAGGCACACTACCCATAACCAAACTACCAAGTCCCAACAATCGTAACTTTATACTATCATGACTGTTCCCCAAATAACGTGACCCAAAGAGTTAACCAGAACCTGCTCTGATACCATTTTGTCACGAACCAAATCTGGTCGCCGCCCATACCGGCACCAAACCCAGCCCGTGACATGACCCGAAGGGATTTCCCGATCCCCACGGGCTGGCACAAGTGCCCGGGTATCATTTATTTAGGTTTGGGAACGATTTACCCGAATATGAAGTCATAAACCATTAAAAACAATCAATAAACTGAATCTGAAAATTTATACCAAATGATGTTTAAACAAAAACCAGAACGGAATAAATAGGTTTGGATTCAATACAAAAGGTCCAAAGACACAATGGAACAGAAACAAAACAGCCCCATGGACTCCACATGACAAGGGGTCATCACCCCCAAGTCGTCTCCACTACTCCTCCCCAAGGATGAGGACTAACACCATGAACCGCCATCACCCTTAGCCTTCCCTTTACCTGGGTAAAAAAAAAGGTCTACTTACACCCAAGGGGTGTAAGTAGGGTGTGAGCCTAAGCCCAATAAGATACCACCCTATGATTCCAAGGTGCATGCAATACAAGGTGAAAAAGCAAGCAGTTTTAATATGCAATTAAAAGCGGTGAAAAATTCCACAAAATGAAACGTTAAATTGAAAACATTTTTCAAGATAAAACTTTCATAATGTTGACACATTTAAATTGGAATATTAGATACTGCATTATAATTCCAAAGACACCCAAAAACAAGGGCAAATACCACAAATCCACTGAGCAACAAAACCGGGAACACCCCTAGGCACTAGATAGTCTCAGGCCCCATGTACCTCGTACCTCAGTGTAATGTAACCATAGTAAAATCCTTTCTCGTGCACGAGCCACTAGTAGGGAACATACCAATAACCTAGTGGTCCCCAATCATCATCCACAAAGTTTAGTTAGAGTTGTCGTTATCCAAATGCTAAGTGAAACAGGGACAAAACCCATCCGGTCCACTAGCCGTACTAGTACAAATCCGCCCCACCTAGGTACCCGGGCTTCCCCCTTTGTGCTCAAACAATTTCAGGATTTAACACACATCCATTTTAATGTAAAACACCACTACTGGTCACATACACCAAATACAGTAGCTATCTCATTTTATACCACTTAAAACACACAACAAACTCTTTGAATTTGAATAAATCAATTTCACAAAATCTCGTGTTGTTTTGCACACAAAACCCCTTAAGAAACCCACTTGTACATGATGTTCACAATTGTAAGTTACCAAAACAGTAAAGGCATCCCAATAAATATCAATTAAAACAACAAATCAATTTTTGGGCATCCTTATGTTAAACAAGAAGTGTTCTCTTTGTAAAACCTTCATTTTCACACAAAAGTGGAACCAAAACTTCACTTTCTTTACAAGCACAATTAAAACTCATTATTTGCAGCAATTACCAAAGGGGATAAACATTATAAACAGTATTTTATGCCTTATTACAGATCAATAAAAACAACTAAGTATTTATAGGGCATCCCCAAATAAACAAACAAAACACTTCTTTGGAAAACCCCCAATTTCACACAAAATTGGCATTTTAAATTCAATTGCAATGGAAACATCATTAGAACCAATTTTTGTAGCAATAATAAAATTATATAAATCTGAAAATATGATAAATACAGCATGCTAATACACAAAGATTGCATCAACGTTGGAATCACCTACCAAATCAAATGAAACCATTGAATCCTTTGTGCGAAAACACAAACGCACCACCACCGCACCTCAAGAAGGGTAGATCAAACCTAAAAATAGAAAATTGGACCAAGAAAACCCAAGGTTAAACCTTAGGTTCGAACCCCTACCCACTGGTCATTGTTCACTTCAATAAAAAGGGAGGAAACCCTAAAAAAATAGAATGAAACCCTAATCAATTTGAAAGGGGAAAAGAAATGGACAAACTTACTTGAGAAATCTAGAATGAATCTCCCCAAAACACTAGTATCTGAAATTTAAAACGTCCAAAACTCAGGGGATGGTCTCACAAGAAGTATTAGGTCATTTAGGAATTGGAATTGAGGAAAAATATTAAGAATAGAAGGAGTTATGAAAGGATCAATTTACCTCTCCAAAATCCGGACGTTTTCTGAAATCCAGTAAGATTCTACTATTTTCGTGACTCTATCGAGCTCCAAATTGTGGTAGGAGGGTATGGGGTCGCGCCTGGGCTTCTTAGGGTCGATAGGGAGGTGGAATCACCGAAAAATACATTTTAATGAATAAGATATTAATAAATTAATGAAACAATTTAAAACTGTAAAATGGGCCTTTGGGTTGGCCCAATTCTCAAATAAAAACAAAAATCCCCCATGCTTATGGATTTATAAAGGCCCCAAATTTAAATTTGGGGTTAATATATCAGGGGAGAACAATTAGGAGTTGGAATGAGTAAAAAATATTAAAAATTGAAAAAGTTATAAATGAAACAAAATTTATTTTTAAATATGGAATTTGACTCGCACTTTGGCCCAATTCATGAAAACTCACCTATTCTCAATAAAACCTTTGGAAACCACCAAAACAAATCATGAGTGGAAAAATAAATTTAAAATAACCCTAAAATAGGTTACGTACGTGATAGGTCTCTCCTCAAAGGTCACATCATCATCATTTTTTATCTCCCCCTAATCAATGACATAAGAATCATTATAAAGATAATGGTAAATCTATGAAACATGAAATAAATCATGAATCTGAAACATTTTATTGGCTGGTTTTATATAACAAGTCATGAATAAAACTTTATCTAACACCTAAAAATGACGGTAAATTTGGGATAAATCTTAATCCCACGTCCAAAACGTTACTATCTAGGATAAGGAGTCAACATCATGAAAACTTGATCTCCAATAACAAACTTCAGAGGTCTCATACTTCATTCAACAAAAGACTCCTAATGATCTCGTGATTCTTTCATTCTCTTAATAGTAAACAAAAACAACTTTTTTATTCTCATTACTAGTTTAAACATTATAATTTCAAACTCCATGACCCTATTCTTTCATTATATAGACCGGCGAGGTCAACTATACAAATGTTAAAATGTTGTTTTACCAATGGTGGAGTAAAAACTATTATGGTTATCAAAATCAACCAAAATTTGGAATTGTATCCACAATACCTCTAAAATTAAGGACACAAGAATGAAACAATATATCAATAGTCTACTCAATCTACTCTAATTGATCATTATTTTATGGATAAAAGGAAATTCTAAGACACAATTAATAACCAAAAAGTACACTGAAGCCTTCTCAAAATCGGGTAGGTAAAAAATTATCATGTTCAGATATTATCATCCTTGATAGTCCATGGAGCCTCACTACATCCAATAGATACTCCCTTGAAAAATCCTCCACTGAGATCGACTCCTTGATCAATATAATGTGTGGTAATTTTGCCATATGGACTACTATCACACAAATAACACCATAGATTCCAAGATTATTAGAAAAATAATGAATAATTCAATTAAAATTTCCTCCCACTTCCACTGAGGGACATCTAATGTCTAGATAAAACCACAAAGAACATAGTGTTTTCCATTCACCTACTAAAAAACAAACCATCTAAACATGAACTTTGAAACTAAAAACTTCAACCCAGGTTGAAAAAAATTGACACTCAAATCATAGAAAATCTTTTTCATTTTAGGATATACTATTTTGGTAGATCTATGAAACTCATAAATATCCACCTCATGCATCACTAAAGAAATAATAATATTCCCCTGAAATAATACCCAGTTCTAATCATCCTTATGTCATCAATTAGAGGAAACACTAAATCATCTTGATTAGACCTCCACCTTTAAATCCACCAGCTAGGAATATTCCACTTGTTTCACCAAGGATGAATGGATTTTCATCTGAAAAATTCATCCAATACCACCAACCCCTCCCATAGTATGATTAATTTTGGAGAGATATTCTATCACTATCAAAGAATCTTTATACTCACTCAAAATATATCTACATAACTTACTATTCACCACATAGACTACAACATTACAATTTCATGGTGAATATAAAATTTCAAAAAAAATATTCTTGAACTAATTCCATCAAAAATCAATGTTTCATGTTCATTTCATTCTTAAAAAAATATACATCATGTTCTTAGAGTTGATTAAAATCATAAAGCATTCTCCAATGAGGTAATGTCACCAAAACATCACAGAAAACAAAACTACTTCACACCTGAGGTCATGTGTTGTATATTTATTATCATTGGGGAATAAATTTCAATCCTTATAAGAAAAAGTACCCTTTAATGCATCAATACACTGTCTAATAAAAGATGTGAAGCATCATAAAAACCCTCTAATTGAACTCCATCTTTTTTGAACATGAGGAACATGAGTGTTGACCAGATTCTCCTTCAGATACTTGAAATCTTATTAACACTGGTAAATACATAAGAGTTCATGATCCTTTCTATTCAATGATTTCATTGGAGTTGTAATCTATGATAATTGTTTTACAAACCTCCTATAATAACCTGTATGATAAAAGAAACTCTTCACCTATGATAAATTTTTGGGGGATTCCAAATAAAATACTACCTCAATATTTGAACTATCCATAGAAACACTATTTTGGGACGTGATATACCCCGATAATTGAACATCATGATAAAAAAAATCACACTTTGAAAAATTCTTGATTAGGTGGTGATGATGGAAAACTACCAAAATAACCCATTTATTCTCTATGTGCTCCTCCTTAGATAAAAAGTACATAAGGATTCCATTAATGGAAACTTCAGTGAACTGATCTAATAAATCTAATAAAACTATGTTTATAGACTCCATATTCACATATGTATCTTTATTCACACTAAATGGAATTACAGTGAACTCGTAATTTTCATAAAATAGAAGAATGTAGTCTTTAGGATATTTTCATCCTCTAATCACATATGATTATATATCTACTATAGCATTCACTAAATATATCCTTTAATAAATATAGCCATCCCATGTTGATGATTATTTCATATATAAGTATCTTTAAACATAAGAAATATATCCAAGAGTGGTGTTACTCATATATTAGGTCACAATGTCTACACATATCACATAGATAACCTCGATCTCCAGTTAGAATAGTAAAAACCAAGTGTACTGTAAGTATCTCAACATAATTTCCAAAATCATGGATTAGGGTAGGTGATATTATGGAGTTTGGGTCTCCTAAATGAAACAAATCACACACCCATTTAGAAAATGAGAAAAGGGTATCTTGAAAGATGTTTAGATTGTGTAGCACTAGAAACTCTTGGGTATGCATTTGACAATGTCTTACTCCATAATCTTTCTTGCCCCAATAATGACCACCTCGATAGTTATACTCTTCTCGCTAAGGATGAGGAGAGTCATAAGCTTTCTTATTCATTCTTTATCTCCCATAATCTGATCCAAATATAGACAACCTTACTATTTATAACACATAGAAATCTACTAAAATAGAGGATCCAAAAATTAGTACACCTACCACACACTTCTTACATAGAAAATGTCAAGCTCTCTTATCATGAATTTCTATGTATGCTATAAAAAAATAGATGATTGATACCTTGTTATGAGACTAAGGGGCAAAAAACCCATATAAATAAGAATAATAGGGATAAGACCTATCCCTATCTATTTAGAAATTATTCTTTTTAGGAAACTATGACTCTCAAACCATATATTTACTATGTGGAGAATCTTAATGACTCCCCACCCGAATTAATTTATTCCAATCCATAATCCTCTAAATAACCTATACTCTCACCAAACCCATGAGATATGATGATAACCTAAATGGGATGACCAAAAATTAGATATCTAAATGATAATCTTCCTCAAATTGATTAATTGTGGCCTCCCCATTTGGAAATATATCTGAATCATATCAGAGAATGGTAATAAAATGGATCCCAAAATCCTGCATGATAGAACTCCCCTATCAAAGGGTAAGAATGTTGTGGTGGTTGGCTGAATTTATGGTCAAAGAAATAAATTCATCTTGAAAATACTATAAAAAAATTCTTCTTTCACATAGATAACTTCTCATGATCCTTGAGGAATATGAACCACCACTACTTGGATATTCGTCACAGCATCGTCACCACCAAAAAAACCCAGTTCTCCTACAACAAATGGATGAAACATAAGGAAATATCCATATCCTTCAACAATTTCTCTATCATAACGTACAAAAAGTACCTTATACTTTATAGAATCTATCACTAAAAATCTATAATTTTAAACCTAATATATTTTTTATTTTCATCCTCAAATCTATAGATAATTTTTGGCACATCCTGCTGAACATTTTTAGCGTGAACCTAATGAGGATATCATCATGGATCCATACATTAAAAAGAAAAAAATATTTAGGGAGTATTAAACGTAGGATATGGAATACTTAAATGAAATTATATTTTTTTTTTCAACCTAAACCCATGTTATACCCATTTAACTAGAGTCATAGAGAATAAATATGCACAATCCTTTTTTAGGTATCTACCCTACAACCAATATCAAATAAATTACTAGGATTTTTAAATATAAAATATAGTTAAATAGATCATGGGGGGGATATATACCTATTTAATATCCATATTCCCTTTTTAAATTTCATAAAAAACATAAATGAAACTATTTCCTCACCAACCCATGTAGCCCTCACCAATTCCTACCTTCAAACTCCATCGTAGAACTCAACCAAAAACATTGATACTTCTTTATCACAATCCAATCCCCCCAATGGTTCCCATACTATGATAAAAATAAAATACAATGAGATAAAAATACCAAAATACTACCTCCAGTAGTCTATGGGTAGCCAATAAACATTGAGGGTTTCTCATAAACCTAAATAGAAGCCATTTACATATAACAGAACATGAGGTACATGAGATGAGATAAAAACCACAAAAAACTCATTCTCAAGATAAAACAAAATATCAAAGATACATGAATGAATTATCATAAAACTGAATAACTTTAAAATTAGATACATTTACTAAATGTACATCCTCATAAATAACTAAACATACCAAACAAATCATGTATAAGTCCATGAGAAAGTAATGTCCATCCAAATCCCGAACAAGATTTGGAAGACCTAAAAATAGTTTATATATATAGGGTGAGGATAATGTGTATACTCATAAGTATCCCCCATTGAGACTCTCACAAAAAATATAATGATATCATACTAAAACCCAACAAATGAAAATAAAAACCAACTCATCAATTAATCAAGTATACTTAGTACATAGGCGCACTAATTATCCCTCACCAAGTATCACATATATGAATAAAATAATATCAAACATATATCAAAGAAGGTACCCCATTACCACTTCCCCAATAGTTTCCAACTTTGCCCCAATGTCACATGTCCTGAGCTATCTCCGTCCAAAAGCAAGCCTATGCAAACTCACATGGGAACTGTATCATATCAAAAATCCCAGGAATTATAACATCTCATCATCACAACATATAATTCATCCTACAGATCACAACATCTAGATATATAGATATTAAACGATCAGTTTCCAAGAGCAAAAATTTCTTGTACATTGCATATTATACCTCAATATATCATATATCATATAGAACATACATATTCTTATCTTTATTATACTATATCAAGAGAGATGTGTTTTTAAAATAGTGAAATGGTATTATAGAATACTACACAAATATATATCATAACAATAAATACTATGCATACCAACTCATAAAACATCTTGGAGAATAGATATGGAAAATATGGGGTATCCAACTATCAATTCCCCCCTAACCCATATGTTAGAGAAAACAGCCTCCTAGAGTCCCCTGGGTGTCAAACACCCAACTGAAATAGGCAGGGAAGTGTATAAAATAATGTAACATAAAAATATACATATAGATCAAAACCACACTATAGGAAACAACATAGCCTTAAATTAAACTATAGTTATCATCTCCAAGACTCCAGCTAATAACTGCTAAGGACTTGGTATCCCAAAAAAACAAAAACATTACAAAAGACTATGATTAATTTTTTTTTTCAGTTAAAACGAAATTTTTATATTAATTAATTCATTATCCCTTAATTAATGTTATACCATTTCATCTTTACATCAATTAGAAACCAAATTTTATTCCTCCCATGTTAAAACAAAATGAAATTCATTATCTTTAAGAATAAACTAACAGATCCCACTATTCCTCAACAGTTATCATCATTTAGAATTCCATTAAATAACCAACCCATTAGTTTTAAACCTTTTAAATTCTTTATAATTTTTAAATTTCAGGTACTCTAGGGATTTTCCTAAGAAATAATAATAGTGATGTAGAATTAATGCTTGACCAACAACATTATGTAGTGGGGAAAGTAATCTAGAATGAGGAATCACAACTATATAGAATTTAAATCAAATTCATTGTCATGAAACTAACACAGATTTTAGAACAATAATAGGAAATTCCATCTTCATCCCATTCTATATCAAAGGACCCAGCCTTAATCATTACTAAATTATAGTTCATTAGACTAGATTTTATATTCTTTCATTCCTAAATATATTTTAGGTTAGTTATCTCATAAATCAATCATAATAATCCCATACATTACATATAGGACACTTCTACTTAGTTTCAATTTCTTAATAATATAAAACTATTAAAATAAATATTGATTTAATTTTATGAAACGTATTCATGACCCTTAAAATGGATTATTATTTCCTTTACACTTTATTAATCCATATGAAAATAATTATTAAATGTGGGATGCATCAATAAATCCCATTAAGGTGCATAAAATGAATAAAAGAGACTTTTTTCCCATTATTACTTTTAAAACAATATCCATTTTCAAAATAAACTTTGGGATCAAAATAAACATTTACATATACATTGAATCAACTTATCTACATAAATAATTTCTTTAAACATTTGATAAGAAATCATAAAGATGAAATAAAATTCATATGGTTTCTTTTAAATCTTGAGAAACATATAATAACTTTTTCAAAATGTTATACTTTTAAAACATATACTTTCATTAACCATGAAAAATCATTACTTTCAATAAAAAACCCATAATAAGAAAAGATAAGTCTTGTAGGTAACACAAGGCAACATTTTCATATCATTAATACTTAAACATGGAATACATTTCATGGTTACACTTTTAGTAACAATAGTTACACTTTGAACAATGCAAAAAATTATACTTGGGGTAAACATTGTAGTATATTTTAATAATCTCTAATGAAAAATATAATTGGTTAAATCTATATCTTTACCCAATGAATTTTATGTGTATAAGATTTTTATAAGATTTATATCATTTAATTAAATATCAAAAATATCAATTTTATAACTATTCATTTACATTTATTTTTATAACATCATGAAAACTAATGCATTAGAATAATATTAATTAACATATCATTAAAATGTTAAAATGGTCTAAAAAATCGAAGATCACATTGATTATTTCAAATTATATTACTTTTAATGTTTTTTATTTCATTTATATCATTTTCACATTAATTGAATAATTATTTTCACAGTGTTGTGTAAGCATTTAAGGTAATTATTAATTCAATAAAAATTACAAAAAAATTCCAAGATGAATATAAATAATTTTAAATTTAAAATAATATTTATATCCAAACATTTCCAATATTAAAACCTACATTAAAAATTTTGTAGTTATTAAAAACAAAAGGATAACATTTTGTACTTTTCATTGAATAAAATATTATAATGGTTATAATCACATTCAATGTGAAAAAAATTCAATAAAACTGATTCATGGAATTTTTTTGATGAAATGTAATTATCCAATAAAATTTTGGAAATATTTATGGTCATTTTATAGACATTAGAATTTTATTTTTGACATTAATTATCTAATTTACCATTTATTGTGGTAAAAAAAATTATTGAAGTTGTTATTCATAATGATAAAAATAAAATGAAACTCTTTATCAAATTTCAAATCCAATTATTCAAATAATTAAATCTAATTTTAAATAATCAAAACAAATAAGTTTCATAATTTAATTGAAATTAAAATTGAAGAACACAATAGAAATTTTTTTTCTAGAAAGATGTCCTTTTTAAATATAAAATATAATTATATACTGAATTTAGGTACAATATTCATTTAAAAAAACATAATTTGATATTATTAAATAAAAAGAAAATAAAATTTTGAAAACTAACCCCAAATATAATTTTACATTTGAAATTATTAAAAATAAAATACATTTTTCTATATAAATCAGTATTTTTCTGTATTCATTGAAAACTAATTTTTTTTTGAAATTAATAAAAAAAAATTCTATAATATTTTTTACATGAGGAACAAAAAAATTAAATTTATTTTTTTCAAATTTAAATTCTATAATTTTAAAATTATAATTTTAAATAAATCCATATTATAAAATAGTTTAATAAAATTATTTCCTTTTTGATTAAAAATATATCAATGAATATAAATAACTTACTCAAGAATACTAATAAATATAAAAATGATTTATTCTATCATTTCATGGATTTTTAAATTATTCCCCCTTTTAAAAATTACATCCTTGAAATTTTATTCACTTATTAAAAAAGTGTGAATACCTTTATCTTTTATCATTTTAAAATCTCCATGTTTCTTCTTCAGCCATATGGTTTTTCTACAAAAACTTAACATAGTTAATTACCATGTTTCATAATAAATTATCTCTATGGTTAAGAATTTGAACAATATATTCCTCATAAGAAAGTGTATCTTATAATTAAACTACCTCAAAGCTCAAAACATGAGATGAATCCCACACATACTATATTAACATCTATACATGAAAAACATTTCTTTCTCGGGATAAACTCAGAGTCAAGGACACTTGGTATGAAAAGGATCCAAATTTCTCTAGGATTTCATATGGTCTAATGTACCATAGAATTATATTTCTCTTTTTACTAAAACAAATCACATTTTTACATGGAAACACTTTAAAAAAACATGATCTCTAACCTCTAAAGAGATATGTTTCCTCAGATTATCCACATAACATTTTTCCTTCTATAATTTATCCTCATATGTTGTTGAATTACCTTCACATTCTCACCTTTTACTATACCAATTATATTTCCATAATCTTTATTTTACCAACTTCATCCCAGAATACTAGTGTCCTATATCACATTAAATATAATTCCACAAAATTTCTTATCTTTATATTGGAACGAATATTTTTATTATAATAAAACTCAACAAAAGAATTATGTTGATCCCTTATTCATTGGTAATCGATTGAATAATCGTTAACCATGTCTTCCAAACTATGAATTATTCATTCACGTTCTATTAGATTGAGGATGAAAATGCACACTGATAATCAATAATGTACCTAGTTACTTTTAAATTCATTTATAAAAATATAAGTGAACCTGTGATCATAGTTAGATATAATGGAGATTAGAACTCCATATAACATTAATATCTCAATTAGATACATTCAATAAAATTGTGTTAAAGATAGAGTATCTTGAATTGGATTTAAAAACATCGATTAAATTATCTTTCAACAATAACCTACATCACAATATTACCATGAGTATTTGTTTTGGAATCCAACCATGAAATCCATATATAAATTTTCATATTTACACTTTAGGTCAGGAAAAGGAAAATGCATAACCATTGGTGATTTGCATTTTTCTATAACCTGTTGAAAATTCAAACATTTCTGTGTAATGTGTAACACTCTAAGATTTTGTGAAATATTATTTTTTAATGAATTTAATCTTTTATATATCATTCATTCCATGCATCACCATTTTTAAATAAACATGATATACTATTATAATACTATTATTTTATAAGATATGTATCACCTAGCCATTGTAATAGATAGATTGATTAGGATTACATAAATTAATAAAATATATGGTTTAATAAATTATATAAATTTAATTCCAAGGTTATAAATTAATTATAAATGAAAATAAAAATTATTGGAAAATTTAAGAGGTAAATGTTTTAATTAATAGTAAAAAAATTTGGTTTTTATTAATAATTTTCATTTCATTAAAAGTATTAAAAAATTAAAAAATTGTTTTAATTTTGTTTTAAAATTAAAATGTCACTAATTATATATATTTTAATCCAATTTTGGTCATTGGAATAAATTGCATATTTATTCTTTATGTAAAATATTTCTAAAAATTTGAACATTTTCTATTTGGAATGTGACTTTCTCTTCGAATCTACATGATTAATTTAAAATTATGTTTTTCCCTTCTATGAGTGGAATTTAGAAAAATATATTCCATATTTCTAATAAAAATAATTTATATTTTCTAATATTTTAAACATAGTTTTTTACCAAAATAAATAGTACGATACAAAAAATAATTATCATTGTTATGAAGAAAATGGTTTTATTGGAGATTAAACAAAATGTATATGGGGTAAATGGGATATGAAATTATAAAAACCTAATTTTAGGATATATTTAAATCGTATAACATATATAGTTATATTATGGACCATTTATGTTCCTTTTAGGGGGAGAAAAATATGTTTATACCTTTTTCCTTTCAAAAATTACAAGTGTTCCACTCACTTCACTAGTAAAAGAAACCCATCTCCTCTCATATTCACAGATCCAAATCCCATTTTTTTAGAAAATTACTAACCAACTAAAATCATTAATTAAATCCCATCATAATAAAATATTTAGTTTTGTCATAAATCCCACCTAATATGACTTTTAGGAAAAAAGAAGTTTTCTGAAGAAGTAGTAACATCCCCAATTAGGAATTTTATTTTATTTCATCATATACCTCCTTTGATTATAGTTCAACTATTATTATTTAATAACTATTGTATATTCCATATAATGAGATATTATTATTCAAATGTAATAACCTTAATATTTACCCTCTTCCATCAAATGTGTGAAAAAATCATCATTTGTGTGTATGGATGGCTACTGCCTCGCAAACTAAGGTTAATAATTTTCCATCACCACCACTCACAAATAGATATTATTATGGATTTATTGTATATATAATAAATTTATTATTATTATATTATTATTTAATCATGATATCACATATGAATTCTTACTTTACATTCTGTGGGAATATTAAAATGTTGTTCATTTGTACAGTGGACTACCACCTCGCAAAGGGATGTCATTCATTAATGATTTAAATAGAAGTTAATAAGGAAATATTTAATGAATATATGTGATTTATATTAAATTAAAATTATTCTATAATGATAATATATTATTTAACTTTTTTGTTTATTTCTGTAGGGAAAATGACAATAGTGTTCTTGTGTACACACGACCTACCATCTCTATGAATGGTGTTTTTCATTTTCTATCTGAAAATATTATGAATTAATAAAAATACATGTATAATGAATATATATAAAATTTATATCATGTTTAAAATTCTAAATATTTGGGATCCATGATCAAATTAAGAGGACTAAAAATAAAAAATTAAAACATTCATCAAAAATGAATTTATTACCCGAAACATGACATTAACAATGAATTGTTAATAAACATAAAATAAATGGTCATAAGTAAATAATATATAAAATTATATATATATATATATATAATATATCAATAATGAACTTATAATTATTATAAAAGCGGTTTCAATGTGTAGGAATAAATTCAAGACTTATGGTAAGGGATTTTTGTCTCAGTTTTATTTTTCTGTGAGACACATGCCATATTCACTACCTATTTATTTTATGTTATGCATTTAGAATTAATTAATGTATATTATGCTGATGTTATGTAAATATTTATTTTTTATATATTTATTTTTTAATCTCTCTTTCATTGAGTTTACAGTTCAAACGTTACCAAAGCATTAAGGAATATTTTGTCTCCAATAGCCGGTTTTGAAATATAAGTTATATGATGAACATATCTTCTAATATAGGGTGTATATACATACCCATTTTCATATTATATAATTAAAAAACTTATTTTAAAAATATTATTATTTTAATTTAATGTTATTCTTTTATGTAGATTTTAATTCAATATTACTATGGTTTTATAAGTCTTATGTTATAATCTCATAATTTATTAGGATTAATTATGATTATGCTTCCAATAATAAAATACTATGATATATATTTCATGAAACCCAATATTTTTCATATCAAACAGTTATTTCAAAAAAAATACATATTTTACCATCATTTGCATCACTATATTTACTCAAGAGTTCAAAATATTGTTTTTATAAAAAATCATCTTTATTTGTCTCTTCAGTTAGATAACCATTTTCTTATAAAACCATTATTTATAACAATATTTTCAAAAAATATTTTAACTTTATGTTTCATAAAAAATGTTTCAGTGGGTTTATGTCACACACGGTTTTTTTTTTCTGTCTTTGTATTGATCCGGCCCATTCCCAGTTTTAACAACTGAATTTGTTTCTTTTATAACTCTTTTGTTTTTCATCCTTTTTCACCCAATCAACTTCCCACTTATCCTATACTAATATATTAAAATTTATTTATCCTTTTGGACCCATTAGAAATTCATAAGCTAGGCGAATTTGGGTCACTTATTTAGGTATTGGGCCAACCCATGGGCCCATTTCCTGTTTTAAAAAAAATAATTTGTTTCATTTATATCTTTTTCATTTTTTTAATCATTTTCGGTGATTCCACCTCCCACCCGAATCCAATATCCCTATACTCACCCCCAATATCGTTTTTACCACTTTGGAGCTCATATTGGTCGCGTATTAGGGAGAATGTTCTCTGGTTTCCTCAAAAAGTCCAGAATTGAGAAGGTAACTTGTTTCACCCATAACTCTTTCAATTCGTACTCTATTGGCCACCAATTTTCTTTCCCTGGTTCTTCCAGATATTAGGAGTATCTCCATGAATTTTCAAGCCATTCCCTTCCCTCTAGGGTTGCAGATCTAATGGAATACGAAGGGTTTTCTAGGGTGAAAGGTGAGATTCCTTCTCCTTTCTCCTTCCTCTTCCCCCTCCTTTCATTATTTCATGGTTTTATATTGTACCCTAGTCTTGATAGACCTAGGGTTTTGTTATACCATGTTTTTTATGGGTTTTATGTTTGTTTAGGTCTGGTATTTATAGTTTTAGGGTTTATAAACCCGCGACGGGTGATTTCGGGTGTGCGTTTCAATTACGCCAAAGATTTGAGGTAGGATACCCCTTGCACATGACTTTATTATTTAAGTTTCATAATTTTATTATATTTAACAACAGATATATATCTTTATTATTGTTTTTAATCCTTTTTATAATTTTATTGGTGTTCAAAGTGGTTGTTTAATCATTGGTTTGTGAACGGTAGTGTTGTTTTGTCATGAAAGTTCTCAACAAGTGTTTGTTTAAATGTTCCATTATCTTTTGCAAATATTTTGTGAGGTTTATAATCTGGTCTATGGTATTTTTAACATGTTACAGTATCTTGAATTAAAATATGGCTTTCAATTGGTGTTTTATTCCTTTTCATGCACTTAAAATAAATTGTTTTGTTTAAAAAGGACATGTCATGTGTTCGGTAAATTGCCCGGTTGGCTTTTATGTGTGATGTGTGATTTAAAAGTTATTTGTTTGGATTTATAAAGGAATTGGAATAATTATAAATGATATTTTTGGGTACTTATATGGATTCCCTATTTTTATTTGTTTTTACAATCAAGTGTGTTTTGATTTACAACATATTTTGGCCCGAGTTGCCCAAAAATGGACTGTTTCACATCTTTATGAAAATGGACGTGTTTTGAATATGTAACCTGAGTATTATAAGAGATTTATGAATGTGGTTTTATGCTGTAAATTGTGTTTATACATATCCTTAATATAATTAAAATTCATACCTTCGTCAAAGGATAGTTTTGAGAAAATAATTAAAGGCCCGTTTGGCATTTCCTAAATGAAGGAGTGTTTTACTTGTATATAACAATTTGTGCAATTGGGATTGTTTTATGGTCCATTAAATGATTTTATTAAATGTTTATTGGGATGAAAAATATGATTTGGTTTGGTTATGATGTGTGTTTATAATTTAAAGAGTGTTTTTGAAAGAGTTTTATGTGCAAAGCCCCACTACACTTCATGAAATTGTTTTACCGAAATATTTAGCGGTTTGTTGATTAGTGTAAGAAATGTGAAGAATGATTATGGGCTGTTTGTGTTTTTATGGTTTTGGAATGGAATGGGGATGTGAAATGTGTATTTGATAATATGTGTAACTTGATTGAGCACTAAAGGGAATCCTGGGTATCTAGGTGGGCGGACGTGTACTAGTATGCTAGTGATTCTGTGGGGGTTGGCCCCTATTTGACGTAGCAAGTTTGACGATGACAACACTAACTAAACTATGATGATGTTGATGATTGGGGACCACTAGGTTATGGGTATGTTCCCTACTAGTGGATCGTGCATGAGAACGGATATTTATTATGGTTACTTTCACCGAGATACGAGGTACCTGGGGCTCACAACTAACTAGTGCCTAGGGGTATTCCTGTGACTAGTGCTCATTGGCTATTTTGTACTCACCGTCGGCATACGGTGTGTTTGGTTGGTAAATTCAGTAGTATGTGTTATTCATTTGAATGTTAAAATTATTTAAAGCAGCCCTCTTGAAAACTATTTTCATTTTGAAGTTTCACCTCTTTGAAAATAATTGTTACTTGCATTTTTGTTTATTAAACCTGCATGTTTTTGTCTGATAATTATTATAGCATGAAACCTCATTTGAAAAACAGACTTTAAAATCTTGAATTTAAAACTATAAATTGATGTTTCTTTTATTTTAATGTAATGTGCATTGGGAATAGAATACCGGGCTAACCTACTGAGTTTTAATACTCACGCCTATAGTCTTCTTTTTTTTAGCCCTTGTGCAGGTTTCATCTTTAGTTCGATCACCTTGGGAGACTTTTTATCATTGTGTTGGAGAGTGACCAGAAGTGTCACATGGAGTTATTTTTTTTTCATCAGAATTGTTCAGTTGAGTTTTTGGTTTTGTTCTAATTTTAGTTTCTTGTACAAATAATATTTAGTTCAATTTTTATATAAATTCATTTTGGGCTGTCAGTTTGTTTTCGCTGTTTGTTTGATTGTTTATATATGGGAGAAATTGTTCCCTTGTGTACTCTATTGATGCCCTTGGTGCTTGTCACCATCCCGGGAGGATCAGGAATGCCTCTCGGGACTTGTCGCGGGCTGGCCTGGGTGACCGGTTCAGGGTCGACTCGGGCTGGTTCGTGACAAAATGGTATCAGAGGAGGTCGGCTATTAGCGGACCTTTCTTTTTAGAGCGCCCTTGTTATTTTGGGGATTTCAAGGTAGATGGAGTAGGATTGTTGGGACTTGAGGGGTAAGTGCAAGAAGAGAGTCACGAACTCTTTCTTGTTCTAATCCTCAGGTTTCCATGGATGTCCGGTTTTATTAGTGTCCATTGTTCTAGTTGATTGTTTTATATTGGGATATGACAAGGGGAGTCTGACCAATGGCCTTCGTGAGCTCACAGGGCCTGGCAAGCCATGTGGAGCTGGGGAATGGTTCTAATAAGTCTCTCTGTGTTGGTGTTGTGTTTGGCATATGGCCGCCAACCATATGGTCAAGTCACCCACCGACACTAGTTCCCTTTTTCTTGGGTCTCTTGAACCTTTCTTGAATTCTGAATTTTTGTTTTTAAAATCCTTGTGTGAGAATTGTGGAAATGGGTTTTAATGTAATGATTAGATTTTGAAAAGTGAAAAAAGGGGGTTTCAATAATTAAATATAAGAATGGTTTAGGAAGGTTGTGTTTTTGTGAAAAAAATGGAGGGAAGCAGAAATGATTTAAAGGGATTGGATTATCCATAATCTAAACTTGTGGTTTGTTGAAATAAAATGTTTTGAAACTGTGAATCATTTTAAAGTGATTCTGGATCTTTTTTTTTAAATGGGGTATTTTAGGATGTTAAAAAAGTTTTTAAATCGGATAAATTAGTTTTGGAAATTAGTTTTGATCGGTTGGTTTTTTACTAGAAATGTTATTGGTCTCAATGGACCTCAGATTATGAAAATATACATTGCTGATTTTTAAAAAAAAAATAATGTAAAGGGGTTGTTTGGAGTGGCTTGGTTATTTAAAAAGTTTTTAAAAATGAAAAGGGGTAGGTTTTTAAGAAAATGGTTCTTAATTAATTGTGGTTTTTTTTGTGAAACATGAAAATGTTTTTTGACTTGGTGGTTGGTGTTCCTTTTGAAGGTAAATTGTTTTTTTTAATTATGATGTTTAATTTTAGCCTTTGGTGTTTTCATGGGTGCTCACATGCATGGTTTTATTTATATTTGGAAGTATGGCTTATATGGTATGGTGGTTGGGTGTCAGGGGTGGCATGGAAATGTGCATGTGGGTGAGACTTGATGAAACACCATTGGTGAATGTGGAAACCCACCAAGTTAGTTTGATTTTTCAAAATTGTTTTGAGGTGAAAATTGTGGCCCTTTTTTTAAAACCAATGGTTATGTGGATTGATTTTTCTATGTTGTATAAGAGTTGTTTATTCAGTAAGCTTCCTTGTGATCTAGAATTCATACTCTTGTTGTATCTTGAGATGATATCTTGTTGGTGTCTTGGTTTTGGAGAAATTTTCATTGGGTTTCTAAAGATGTGTTTGATGTTGTGATGTGGCCAGTGATAGTTCTCCGTTGGAAATCTTTCCTACTGATCAACCTAAGGATTCCTTTCAAATTTTAAATCCACCTCTTTTGATGATGCCTCAACCTGTTTGTTGGAATATAGAGATGTTTGGGATCTATTAAAAGTGCTTCTAGGTCATGATAATTCTTTTGGATAGAGCAGTTGTGTTCGGTGATGTTGATGTGTTTCGTCTAATTCCTTGTCCATTATGCCCCTCATTTGGAGTGATAAGGAATTTTGATATGTATCTATTATTTCCTATTTAGATGAAGGTTTTTTTTGTGATCCAGTGTGGGTTTTTTTGAGTGGTGTGATCCTTATCACCTGACTGCGGTGCAGCAAATGCTTCAAGAATCAGGGCTCCAGCCATAGGCCTCAGAGTGAAGCTTCTCACGCAGTCAGGAAATCAACAGAGGTGTGGAGTGCTAGATTATGATCCTTACTCCTCTGTTTTGGTAAGTTAGTTACTATGTCAATGTTTTGGTTCTTCATTTCTATGAATTTCCCTTTGTCGCAACAAGCGTGGTGGACTTAACCCCTCACACAGTGTCTATGGTTATTCCTTCATGGATGTGGGTTTTCAATCAATGTCCCTGTGTGGACCACCTGTAAAAATCAAATGCAGTCTTGGTGTTACCTATTCATTGGGGGAGAGTTTTTGGTAGTTTCATTGTTTCTTTTGTGGTTTCAGTGGCCAAATTATTGGGTCCCCTTCCCTCCCATCCCCAAGTGACGGGGGTCCAGAATTGTGCTGAATGTGTTGGCCAAGTTCTTGTCCCCTCCGTTCGGGAGTGGGTGGTTTATATGTTCATTTTGTAATCCTATTAACTTGGTATATTATGTTTTTATAGGAGGGTTTTTTTGGGCTTGTGTGAGTGAGTCCCAACTCTAGCTCATGTTCAATTCTTGTCTATTCATTGCTAGTTGGTTTCTAATGGTGGGGAGACCCACCATGGGTCTCCTGGATTTTCATCCTAAGAAAATTTCTAGTTCTAGTTGATTCTTAATGGTGGGTAGTAATTTCTGGAATCTATATGTGTTGTTTTTTTTCAGCCGGAAAGTGTTATGGCTTTCCGGGGGCGGAAAGCTTTAATGGTGGGGAGAATTGTCACACACGGTTTTTTTTTTCTGTCTTTGTATTGATCCGGCCCATTCCCAGTTCTAACAACTGAATTTGTTTCTTTTATAAATCTTTTGTTTTTCATCCTTTTTCACCCAATCAACTTCCCACTTATCCTATACTGATATATTAAAATTTATTTATCCTTTTGGACCCATTAGAAATTCATAAGCTAGGCGAATTTGGGTCACTTATTTAGGTATTGGGCCAGCCCATGGGTCCATTTCCTGTTTTAAAAAAAATAATTTGTTTCATTTATATCTTTTTCATTTTTTAATCTTTTTCGGTGATTCCACCTCCCACCCGAAGCCAATATCCCTATCCTCACCCCCAATATCGTTTTTACCACTTTGGAGCTCATATTGGTCGCGTATTATGGAGAATGTTCTCTGGTTTCCTCAAAACGTCCAAAATTGAGAAGGTAACTTGTTTCACCCATAACTCATTCAATTAGTACTCTTTTGGCCACCAATTTTCTTTCCATGGTTCATCCAGATCTTAGGAGTATCTCCATGAATTTTCAAGCCATTCCCTTCCCTCTAGGGTTGTAGATCTAATGGAATACGAGGAGTTTTCTAGGGTGAAAGGTGAGATTCCTTCTCCTTTCTCCTTCCTCTTCCCCCTCCTTTCATTATTTCATGGTTTTATATTGTACCCTAGTCTTGATAGACCTAGGGTTTTGTTATACCATGTTTTTTGATGGGTTTTATGTTTGTTTAGGTCTGGTATTTATAGTTTTAGGGTTTATAAACCCGCGACGGGTGATTTCGGGTGTGCGTTCCAATTACGCCAAAGATTTGAGGTAGGATACCCCTTGCACATGACTTTATTATTTAAGTTTCATCATTTTATTATATTTAACACCAGATATATATGTTTATTATTGTTTTTAATCCTTTGGAAAATTTTATTGGTGTTCAAAGTGGTTGTTTAATCATTGGTTTGTGAACGGTAGTGTTGTTTTGTCATGAAAGTTCTCAACAAGTGTTTGTTTAAATGTTCCATTATCTTTTGAAAATATTTTTTGAGGTTTATAATCTGGTCTATGGTATTTTTAACATGTTACAGTATCTTGAATTAAAATATGGCTTTCAATTGGTGTTTTATTCCTTTTCATGCACTTAAAAAAATAGTTTTGTTTAAAAAGGACGTGTCATGTGTTCGGTAAATTGCCCAGTTGGCTTTTATGTGTGATGTGTGATTTAAAAGTTATTTGTTTGGATTTATAAAGGAATTGGAATAATGATAAATGGTATTTTTGGGTACTTATATGGATTCCCTATTTTTATTTGTTTTTACAATCAAGTGTGTTTTGATTTACAACATATTTTGGCCCGAGTTGCCCAAAAATGGACTGTTTCACATCTTTATGAAAATGGACGTGTTTTGAATATGTAACCTGAGTATTATAAGAGATTTATGAATGTGGTTTTCTGCTGTAAATTGTGTTTATACAGATCCTTAATATAATTAAAATTCATACCTTCGTCAAAGGATAGTTTTGAGAAAATAATTAAAGGCCCGTTTGGCATTTCCTAGAAATGAAGGAGTGTTTTACTTGTATATAACAATTTGTGCAATTGGGATTGTTTTATGGTCCATTAAATGATTTTATTAAATGTTTATTGGGCTGAAAAATATGATTTTGTTTGGTTATGATGTGTGTTTATAATTTAAAGAGTGTTTCTGAAAGAGTTTTATGTGCAAAGCCCCACTACACTTCATGAAATTGTATTACCGAAATATTTAGCGGTTTGTTGATTAGTGTAAGAAATGTGAAGAATGATTATGGGCTGTTTGTGTTTTTATGGTTTTGGAATGGAATGGGGATGTGAAATGTGTATTTGATAATATGTGTAACTTGATTGAGCACTAAAGGGAATCCTGGGTATCTAGGTGGGCGGACGTGTACTAGTATGCTAGTGATTCTGTGGGGGTTGGCCCCTGTTTCACGTAGCAAGTTTGACGATGACAACACTAACTCAAATATGATGATGTTGATGATTGGGGACCACTAGGTTATGGGTATGTTCCCTACTAGTGGCTCATGCACGAGAACAGATATTTATTATGGTTACTTTCACCGAGATACGAGGTACCTGGGGCTCACAACTAACTAGTGCCTAGGGGTATTCCTGTGACTAGTGCTCATTGGCTATTTTGTACTCACCGTCGGCATACGGTGTGTTTGGTTGGTAAATTAAGTAGTATGTGTTATTCATTTGAATGTTAAAATTATTTAAAGCAGCCCTCTTGAAAACTATTTTCATTTTGAAGTTTCACCTCTTTGAAAATAATTGTTACTTGCATTTTTGTTTATTAAACCTGCATGTTTTTGTCTGATAATTATTATAGCATGAAACCTCATTTGAAAAACAGACTTTCAAATATTGAATTTAAAACTATAAATTGATGTTTCTTTTATTTTAAATTAATGTGCATTGGGAATAGAATACCGGGCTAACCTACTGAGTTTTAATACTCACGCCTATAGTCTTCTTTTTTTTTAGCCCTTGTGCAGGTTTCATCTTTAGTTCGATCACCTTGGGAGACTTTTTATCATTGTGTTGGAGAGTGACCAGAAGTGTCACATGGAGTTATTTTTTTTTTCATCGGAATTGTTTAGTTGAGTTTTTGGTTTTGTTCTAATTTTAGTTTCTTGTACAAATAATATTTAGTTCAATTTTTATATAAATTCATTTTGGGCTGTCTATTTGTTTCCGCTGTTTGTTTGATTGTTTATATATGGGCGAAATCGTTCCTTTGTGTACTCTATTGATGCCCTTGGTGCTTGTCACCATCCCAGGAGGATCGGGAACGCCTCTCGGGACTTGTCGCGGGCTGGCCTGGGTGACCGGTTCAGGGTCGACTCGGGCTGGTTCTTGACAGTTTTAATGCTAAAAATATATATTCAACTAAAATCTATTTTCCTCGACAAATTTATTTATATCATTTCAAAATAATTTTTTCCCTTATAATGACATATTTCGATGTTACATTTTCTCAATACTGATATACTCCAAGGATAAAATTTTTATTCATTTTATAAATGGTATACGATTATGATTACATGATTTATATTAAAACAATTTCTTAAACACAAGGTATACCATTATTAATTATGATGAAACCCCCTTTTTTCAAAGGGTTGTTCATCAATGAAATGATGAAATGATAATGAAACATCTTTCTTTTCCATACGTTATCTTATAATAAAATGTTTATGAAACCCATTACATTTCATGGGTTCCGATATGATGAATTTTTTAGGATTTGGTGGTACACATATGTATGTTTTTTATTATGTGACAGGTGGGATTTTTACCTACCTTTAAGAAATTATGTAATTATTTATATTTCATGAAAAAATATAGGACATGAATGGGGAGTGAACCCAATTCAATAACAGAAATTGTCTTCTATGATAGACTTTGTAGTGAATATTAACTACATTTATAGTTGGTGGAATGAACTCATTATACTATAATATCTATAGTAGTGACCCTTGAATACTATGGAAATGATTTTCTATTCTTAGGTGTATGCCAAAATTCAATGTCTCATTCCAATATTATTCTCTATTGGATTATTTTATTTGATTTAATTATGATTCATCTATTAAAAATAATTACTCTATGACTCAATATTATTATCTTTGATAGGAAATGTATGGATTTTAAATGTTAGGATATTTTTATCTTACCCATATACTCTTATATGCTCACATATATCCCATGTTTACCCTTACTGGGCATATGTTCTCACCCTTTCTTATGTCTCTTTTAAAAAATTTATGAAGATATTTATAGTGTATTATATGTCTAAGAAGGATAATAGTTATGAACAACATAGTGGGAGATGATTTAGTTCACATATAAACTAGTTTTTTATGTTTCTATGTTTTGAATGGAAATATACCTTTATGATCCCTAGGAATGTGTTTGCATAATGTAATGAATGAACGTTAAAAAATTATTTAATATATTTATATGAAAACCATGAGTTTCTATAGTTACTATCAATGGATAGTTTTATTTTCCCATTCAAAATAAGGATGAGAAAAAAACATCGTGACAACTCTAAGGATATATCTTAGGGTAAGTCTAAAGATGATTAAAAGTATTAGAAGATGTATTGTAATTTTGGTAATGGATAGAATGGGTGGTTTCAAAGAAATAACATCCTTGTCTAGAACGTACAAGTGGATTTGGATCTAGAATAGAGGAACATAAGATAAATAACTTTGAAAAGTTAACATTGAGCTGGACTGAATCATCACCTAATGCATGGCAAAGGGCCTTGTGGAAGAACTAGTTTGAAACAACTGGAGGATATTATTTCGAAATTCAAAAACACTTTATGAATCATCCTTAAGGATTAAATATATTATGAATATTAATGGACTATAATAAACATAATGCATAAAATATTATAAAGAATATATCATTATTTAGATATACTATAACTTATTTCCATAATTAAGTGGTTTCCCGATATGATTAATGTTGCTAATTTTTTTGGTTTTAGTCAGTAGTGGGAGCCAAAAGGAACTAGATTAATGTTGAATAGGATAGATAATGTGTCGATGAAAACACAAATGGGATGATGATTGGAGTGAAAGTTATAGTTATTATGCCTAACAAGATATCATGATATATGATTAACAACTTGCAACTTAACCAACTCTCAAACTCACCAAAGATGATAAGGAGAGTTTTTTGAGAGTTCGAGTGGTGAATACCATGAAAGAAAGAATATGAAATTTCATATTTATAAATAATTTTGGAAGAGGCACTCTATGGAATGTCTCATAACAACGAGAAGGTGTTTTATGTGTGGGGATCAAGGTAAAAAAGTATGTTTTTCTCGAAGAAAAATAAAATTTTCATTTAAAGAAATGGACGATAATAATGGTTTCCTTAAGGCTTCATCAATTGTCAAATGTTTTATATATATAAATTAATGTAATTATTCAAATTGATGTCCTTGTAGAAAAATCATAATGAGAATAATAAAGGTGGGACGAGTAATGGTTATACTAATGATGATGAAGAGACATTATATAACATATGATAAGAATGAGATTTTAATGAATTAGATGAAGAAGCACAGTTAATGGATTAAAATGATGTATAATGACTGAATTTTTTAGGTATTGAAATTTAATAATAATAAAATATATAAAGATTATTCAATATTTTTTCTGGATTTGAAAGAATATTCTGAATGGTATTGATGACCATTAATATTGATTTAATGGAAAGGTATTATTTTATGGAAAATGAATTATTATGTGAAGGCTACCCTTAATATGTTTCGGATGTTTAGAAAATAGAGTTTATTTTGGATAAAAAGATCATTCTGATGGAAAAAGTAAATTGGATTGTATTTATGACCCGTGAATTGATAAATGATTTGTTCAAAATGATGTTTATTATATTATTGATTCTTTTCTAAACATTATTGTATCTATGTAATATATTCAATATAAGTGTTTATATTCAAGGAATAAGTAAGAATTCTTTTTTTATTGAGGTTTTAGGTTAATTATAGTTATTATTAAGCTTCAAGAGAATATATAACCAAGGTATTCATGTATTTATCATGTTGCCATTACGCGACACTTAATTATGTTTTTAGGATTAATATTAATTTTATTTTGGGACATTTAGTGGAAGTATTTATAAATTTTATATTTTGTAAGAGAAATAAGGGTAACCATTTATTGAATGGTTCATTTTTTTATTTATGATTTTTTAAATATTAATGTATTATTTAATTATAAGAATATATATTCATAACATGTACTAAATATTTTATTTTTAAAAATAGATAAATATAGATGGATTGAATTATCATTATTTTTTTATCTTATTTAGTACCTTAGACCTGAAAAATTCATCACTTAGAGTAATAAATGAAGTGGAAATTGATCAACTCATAACCAAAGGATGATATTGTTCTTAAATTATGGACTAAAACAAAGTAATAATATATCCTCTAAAAAATTAATAAATTTTTTTAATAGGATCTTTAAATTAAAAGATCCCTACTTTCATCATTTTTTATTATATCAATGAACTTTTTCACACCTAATTGTTTTATGGATTTGGGTTTACTAAATTTCTCTTGAACGTGTCCTCTATCACTCTCCATCAACATTTGGATTTTATTCTTTCTTTTCAATGTAAATTTTTTCACATCCTATCCATGTTACCCTATTTTGAAACCCTATATGTTATATTTTAGAGGACTTTCACATATACCTTTTTCTTTACTCAAGTGTAAGTTTGATTAACCTGTTTTATGATATGGGTTTCCGAAAATGGGATTTTCAAAGTTATCCCCTTGATTACTGAAAACAAGTTCAAATTTATAGGAAACCATTTATTTAAATTGTGGTAGGATATAACACCCTACTATTTGGTGATATATATATATATATATTTAAATAAATTTAAATTTTTTGATATTTTACAATACACACAACACCATGTTTAAACAAAATATTACAAAATATTAAAATATTATTATTTAATATAAAACTTACCACTTAATAGTTACAATGGAATGTATGAATATTATTAGAAAAATTTTAAAATATATGCTCTAAATAAGTATATAAAAATTAATTCCTCGGTGAAAATTTAAATTGAAATGAAATAAAAAAATCATTTGATAAAAAATAAAAGATTTTTATGAATTTTTTTTAATGAACAAAAACTTGTTTTAACTCAACACATTAATAAAATAATTTCGATTGAATAATTTAAATTAAATTTATCTATTATATATTAAATAAAAATTTTAAAATTAATCTCATGTGTTTTCTAGACAAGATATACGAATAAAACTAATTTAACACCCAAAATTTTTATTTTTCTAAAATAGTTTTTTCGCATTTTTTGCACTTAATTTAAGATTAATTTATTTCAATAGTTCTAAAATTTATTTGAAAATACTAAATTAAATTTTATATCATATTTTCATAATTATATGTGGGTGATGATTCGATAATTTTCAGAGAAGATAAATATTTCGATGAATAATGAAAAAAGAACTAGTTTTTATTAAGAATTGTCATTTACCATAAAGAAATTAAAAACAATAAAATTAAAATTACCCCAGTTATATAAATTTTAATACATTTATTTCATTTGAATCAATTTCATATTTTTATCTTTTATATAAAATCATGCTACTCTTTCGAACATTTTCTCTTTTGAAAAGTACTTTCTCATCGCATCTATGAGATAAATTTTACATTACATTTAGAAAATTATTTGAGTTTATTTTTTAAAATTCTATTCCATATTAGGAACAATAATAATTTATTTAACCTAATAAATTAAAGTTAACTTTTTTATCATCATTAATAGTATAAATAGTTAAAATTAATTACTATGGTTGAGGTGAAAATCATTTTACTTGGGGGTTAAACTAAAAGGATAATGGGTAAAATGACCTAGAAACATGTCAAAAACATTGATATAAACCTATTGAGAAATTATCACCTTTAATGATTGATTATAAACAATTTTTATCATTTTTACATGATAAAAAATTGGTTCACCTTTTTTTTTCAGAAATTATAAGCGTACCAATCACTACACTTATAAAAGGTAACCACTACTCCACTCGTATTAACACTTAAAAATCAATTGGGTCATATAACAAATATCCAAATAAATTTCTTAATTTCCTCATTTAATCAAATAATCCTGTGTTTTATCATAAATCTAACATAATAATTATTTTGGTGCAAACCCAAAAAAGTTATCCAAAAAAGTGGGAACGTCCCAAATCAAATGTTTTATTATATTTATTCCTCCACCTCCTAAAATAATTTTCAAACCACGTTATCATAGTAAAAATTATTATATTTCATGTACTGATATGTTACTATATTATGTTAATAACCTAAATCACTCTCTTCTTCCATCAGATGCATTGCAAAATCATCATTCCTGTGTATGGAAGACTACTGCCTTGCGAATCAATGTTATTATATTTTCATAACCACCTTTGAAGGATGGACATAAGGATGGATTTATTGTTTATACAATATATATATGATATTATTATTTATATAGGTTCATGATATTTCATTTACCTTCTTACATTCCATTATTTTGGAATATGATAATTTCAACTATGCGTATAACTGACTAACATCTCAGGAAGCGATGTGATTCATATACACTTTACATGGAAGGTAATAAGGTTGATTTTAATGATAATATGTGATATATATGACATAAAAATCATTTAAAAATTTTAATATTTTATTTTCCATTATTTATTTTGGTCAAATGGATATAACATTCATCCATACATACAACATACTGTTTTCGTGAATGGTGTATTACATTTTCATTCTCTAACTCTATTGGCTTATTATAAATACATTTATAATGAATATATAGTATATTTATTTAAATTTTAACATTATGGATATGATTTAACCATGATCAAAGGAATAAAACTAAAAATAAAAAATCAAAACATTCATGAAAAAACAATGACGTTATATCCCAAAACCTAACTTTAATTAGGAATTGTTAATAAACTTGTAATAAAAGTTCATAAGTAAATCATATATAGAATGATATGTATGTGTGTGTTTGTGTGAGTGAGTGTGTTAGTGTTTTTGTATGTGTGTGTTTGGATATATATAATATTTATAATAAACTTATATTTATTTTATAGTATTTTTTAATGTGTTTGAAGGAAGTTGAGATGTATGGAAAATGATTTCCTTTTCAATTTTTTTCTATGAGAGACATTCCACATTCACCATGTGGTTGTTTTATTTGGAGTATGTACTTCCAATGAATGTATTTAATGATTCCTAAAATTAATGTTCTGGTTATTTATATATCCATTTTAGGATCACTCTTATATGGTGCTTAGGGTTCAGAATTTACCAAAACATTAAAGAATTTTGGTATCAAATTACTTAATTATGACATAAGTTATTTCATGCACATATATTATTATATGATTTTTATATACACCCCCTTTACATTTTATATCATTAATATCCTTATTTTCATAATATTATAATTTTCATTTATTTTTTTTCTTTCATTTGTAATGTGATGCAAGGTTACCAAAGTGGTAATAGTTTTATGTTACAATCACATCATTTACTGATATTGTTTTATATTTTTTCTACAATGAAAAGAATGTTATGATATATCTTTCAATAAACTCCTTAACTTTATTTTCCTTTTTTATGACATTATAATACATGTTTTTCATTAATTTTATTCTATTTTTATACTCAATACTTTAGAGGAATGTATTTATAAAAAAATCTCAAAATTTCTCTCTTTGATTGGAAATAATTTTTATACTAAATCCTTGTTTTATAAAAAAAATTCAAAAATGTTATTAAATTTATTAAAATTAATTATTAAATAAAATTTTCCCATGTTTTACTTTTTACAAAAAAAATTAAGGGAATTTGCATGTCATTTTCCAAACAATTACCTTTTGTATTTTACCAAAAATGTGAAAGGAATATTTATTTTAACAAGTACAACATTAATGAAATTTCCCACCATAAAGAACATTAGTTTCATTGAATATTCCTTTAAAAAGTATAAAGGATATTTTCAAATAAAATTATTTTCAATAAAATTGTGTTTTAAAAAGTTATTTTCATAATGGAAAAGATATTTTCCTCAAGAAAGATTTTATATGCTTTTTATATCATCTTTTATTAGTATCAGTTTTTATTTTAAAAGAAATCATTTCTAAAATGTTTTATGGTTTTTTATTTTTAAAAATTTATTTTTATAGAAAAGTTATTTTCTTCAAGAAATGTTTTAAGTTTATTTTTAATAACCATTTCCCTTCTAATATAACAACCTTTGATGTTACTTTTTCTTTATTGTAGATATGATCCAATGATAAAATTCTTATTCTTTATTTTAATAGTTTGTATTTATAATGAAATTATATTTATAAAAGCTTTTTATCTTTGAAGGGTTATACCATGATAAAATTATTATGAAACCCCCATATTTTTCCTTTCTTTATACTTCCATGATAAGATGAAAATGATTTTGTGACCCATTTATTTTCCATATTTTATATCTTAATAAAATGTTTTTGAAACCCATTTAATTTCCTGGGTTATTATATAATGGAATTTTCCTGATCTTTTTTCACACATATGTGTTATTTTCATTCTGTGATGAGTGTGACCAATATATACCTCTATTGTATTGGTTAAAGCTTCATATATCCTAAGATAATAATGTTAGACAAAATTATAGTCTTTATCCACTATGAAGAATAGGTAACTATTATACCACTATGGGAAACAAGTGTATCTTGATCCACAATGTCAAACATATGTTAAGTCATCATCCACTATGTTGATGGTATTGGATGTAAAACCTTACATGCGAATTGGTTCAATATAATTACGATGGTTCCAAACTTATATGACATGAGTTTATGGTTCATTTTTATTTAAGATTATTTCTCACTATTATTGACATTTTTTTGAAGTGATAATGTGTTATTTCATGGCTCTTGCTTGTGATCTATGAAAGGGTGGGTATGAACATTTTATGTTATGTTAATTACCAAAAACTCATAATTCATGTAACTAGTTTGAAATGTAATTTTTTGTATGTCATCCCCCTTCACCTTTAGCTGATAATACCTGGACCTTAAATCATCCTTCGAAGATTATTAATCTCCCTAAAGATGGACAAATAAATCATCAATATGAGAAAAATGAAACATTTTCATAACACTTATGTTATTAAAATAACAATAATAAATAAAAAACCTCACCGTGACCTCTTTATTTTAAAAAATAAATAAGATACTACCACCTCATGGTGAAGGGATTATATGAATGAATCATTAATAAATCCACTCTAGTAAATAGTTTTTCAATTTCAAAAGTTTTAATTGGTCTATTTGATAAGGGAATTCTAAAATTTATTAGGAGTCGGGAATTAAGTCTAAAGTAAATTAAAATTCCCATAAATTTATAACACTAATAAACTCATCATTAAAATCATCCATGTATTATTTTACTATGATTACATTATAATTCTCTAGAGTTGTATTAGTCTCGATAATATGCAAAAGATATCTTTTGTTTCTATCTTCAAAAAGATTATTGGAATACTTAAATGTAATCAAAGGTATGGGTTAATTATTATAAACAAAATCAAATTCTTCTTAAAATATTATCATATTTTTTTCACAATATTCTATCTTATAATGATAAATAGGAAGCCAATCCATTCCTTGAATAAAAATATACTCTATTAGGAAGAGAATACAAGGATTTTTGATCATATATTTTCATATACAATTATAGGATGATTCTAATGATTTCTTTTTTACCTTTATACATCCCCCAAGGGTTTTAACCAAAAGAAATAGAATCATTTATTGAGGTGGAATTTACAATTTAGTATAAAATTTATTGTGTGTGAAATTATGTGTATACCATGAATCAAATATGATATTATAATGATCTGAATAAATAATAAATATACCTTATGTCATAGTGTTTGAGAGAAAAACATCTTCTGAAGTTTTTGAAAAGGATTTAACCACACATTTCTTCTTATAGTCTAGTTGATTTCCATTATTCGGGTTTATATTCAGAAAATCATGTGTATAATGTCCTATATCAATACCTTAAAAAATTATAATGTCTATTTTTTAGAATTGGTCTTACCAATACCATGATATTTTTCATTGTGATTATGAGCTATATTATCTATTTTATCACGTATGAATCACTAACCAGGCTTTATAAGGAATTCCCTAGTGTTATTTTTTACTCAAACACTCACAAAAAAAAAAATCTTACCATTACATTTCACCAATCCATTATATTAATTTTATTTCAAACTATACCACTTTTTCTACTAGTTATCGATGTACACTTGGTCATTGGAAAACACTATTTCCACCTACCTAGCATATCGCATAAGTTTCTAATAACATCTAAATTGATGTGAATCCAAATAAATTAAATATATTATATCTAATATAGATTAAACCTTATTAATCTTTCTATCAATATATTTGATATATTTGGTTTCTTCCTTTACAATTATGTGATGTTTTCTTCATACACATTCACTGAATCTTCTTCCTTTTGTCTCTATTCAAAGAATTGTTTTTCCATACTAAGAAAAAAACCATTAGGAATATATTTATCAAGGACCATATTATTAAAATCAAATAATTACAAGATATAAATATATTCACTTTCTTTAGTATTGATATCCATTTTCCACTATTGACAGAATTCACCTTCAAATAGTTAATATAAATATTTATTTTTTGATGATTAGAAAACCCCATGACATAATATATGTTTTCTAGGGTTTTTATCCACACCTAAACTACCATTGAATTATATGATCCACTAAATGTAAGAGGAATTTGTATCATAAAATTATCCACTGTAATCATGTTCATATGTGGAAAATCAGGACGTTCTCTAGAAATAATCCTTGCACCGTTTATAGTTTTATTCAATTAAAACATCACAAAAAACTGTTCTCTTCCAATTATAACCATTCTAGGCTACTGATTATAAAGAATATCATCCCCTTTATGAAATAATACGTCAGATTCCTTATTCCCTATGTGGAAAAATATTTTGATAAAACATTTTATAGATAAAGAAACATAGTATTATTCAAATTCTATATCATTTCAACATAACCATAAATTAATGTCTTTTCAAGGTATTCTATTAACATTATCACAGCCTCTAAAGTTATCTAAACCATTCTCTAATACCAACTATAATTAAAAATCATTTAACATTACATAATATTTCATCATTGGACCGTTTTTCATTTTCCTTCATTTCTAAATATCTTTTAGGTTTATAGTTTTAGAGAGTTCGGTCATAACAATTATATAATAATCCCATGAGTTAAAAATGGGACACTTTTTTTAGTATCCATTTTTTCCTAATATATAAAATTTATAATAAAACATACATTATTTTTATATAAAAAACATCATGGATCTCAACTTGAATTTTCCTTTCATATGCCTACAAAAACCTTGATTCTAGTTGGCCAAAGTCCATGGTTACATTATTAAATTGGAGCTAGATTCAAGGAATCACATCCCAATAAACTGAATATGTTATCAGTCATGGTAAACTATATACATACCTGAATTTCATATTAACATTAAAAAATATCATACAATATCATATATATTTTATTACACAATTATTACCTTTTTTATATCCTTATATATCCTTAATAATAAACTTCCTAACATCCTAGAGGAAAGAAATATAATATTGGGGGAGCTCTAGTTCTATATAATAGTATGATTAAAGTAGAATATATTTTTAATAAATAATGAATAATCAATATATAAAGGTAAATAGATTAAAACAATTTCTATTTAATCAATGACATTAATATAAAGAATAATATTGTAATAATAAATAATGAAAAAATAATTCTATATAAATAATCATATGAGTTTGAAATTTTTTAATCAATATTATAAATAATAAAATATTAATATTGACATCAATGAATAAATTAATAATTTCATCCATATGAAAGATACCATCAAGACCTCGTCCAATATAACTAAAAATACCACCAAGGTCATGTACCATGAACTCTATAAAAATGAGTATGGCGATGGCCAAAACCGAAGATGATTTGTATCATGAAACCTACCAATGATTCAAGTGGATATATAGGTCACATATTGTTACTTACTATGTCCGATGAATTCTTCATATGAATAAATAATAAAACTGAATCAACATCACTTATCAAAAATAAATAAATGTATGTATTGGAAGAATTAGTTATATAGAATATCAATACATTCCCCAGTCAAATTGATTATACAATATCTAATTAAATATGATAAATGGTATCATTTGAGTACATCCTCACCATAAAAATTCAATAAATGATTTGTATATAGGTGAAAATAATTCCATGATATTACTAAAATATTTTTGTATTAAAATACTCTTTTTTCTTTGAAGATAATTTTTAAAATCTAAACCTTTGGCACATAATAAAGATATAATTTTATTTTTAAAGAACCATGTAAACTTGTAACATAAGATTTAAATCATTTATTAATCATCATGTTTTGAAATTAAATTCATTCCTTATATGTTAAAAAAATTCTTTGCAGGATTTTGTAAGAAAAATATTATTTTACCTTGTTTGAAAAATGGTAGGAATATCCATTATAATTTTATTAATAGTCAAACAAGGGTAAAAATAAATTTAAAAAAGAATTGGAAATCATCAAATTTTTTTGATGAAAATTAGAAAACATAGACATATAATATAAATATTCATCAACTCATACTTAAAATTAGCAATCTCGAAAAATTATGAGATTGTGAAATAAACCCTAACAACTTGGGTTTCTTTTGAATCGTAAGATACATCAAGGAAATAAAATAAAATTAGATATTAAGTAACATTAATAAAAATAGATTCATGATATAATATATCAATGGGGTATTATATGCACCAAAATAAATAAATAAGTGGTGAATATGGCATATCTCTCACAGAAGTAAAAATAAAAAGAGAAACCCCGACCTCAGGTTAAACATCTTTAGAATATGTTGAATATTCATTTATTATAAATATATAAATATATATATATTAAATTGAATTTATAATCATACATGTATTCATTATACCATAATTAATATTATATCATCCATTTATTAATAAATCCCTGTTAAAATCACTATTTTGAATGACAATAACATTGTTTTTCATGTTTGTATTGGTTTGGTAATTTCAATAATTTTACTCATACCATAAGATCAATAATCTATAGAATGTAAAAAATTATATAAATAAAATATATTTTCATTATATATATATTTATAGTAATCTTTAAAATTTATAGATAGGATAATAAACTACACAATTCATTAAGATGATTGGTCGTAGGTACACATGAACATTGTTTTTATTTTTCGATGGATGTTACAAAATAAAGATAAATAATAATTGAACATTCAATAATTATTATTATGTCATATATCTCATATATATTTATTTGTTAAATATTTATAACCATCCAAAAAATGTGACGAATAAAATATTAATTGCGCTGCTACATAAAGACATTAAGTCACACATACTCATAAGCGATGTTTTCACTTTTCATTGGTTGGAAATGAGATGGAATATGGTTATACTATAATTAATATAATATAAATGTATATTTATGATACTGGATTTATTATTTTATGATGATTATAATAGTTGAATAGGAATTATAAGATGAAATAAACTTGAAAGATTCGGTAAAGACAATTAAATCTTCTTGGATGGACACCCATTTGATATCTTCTTAGGGGACCTATGATTCTTATATTGGAAGGATAAAAACCTCAATAAGTTGGATAATTATTTTTATAATAGGGATGGGTAGTTTTTAGTTTATCTATATGGATCAATGTTGTGTAAATAAGTGATGAGATTGGCACCCTTTTTTAATCGAGTGGATGTCATTCATGGAATTTCATAAAATATAAAATTTATATAATTAATTTATCAAATATAAATGAATATAAATTGATATAATTTGAATATATGGTTATGTTAAGTCGAAATAGTCTCATCCAGTAAAATTTGGACTAGTTTTGAACATGTTTTCACCCTTATCATTTGATTTTAACCCCTATTAACCGATTTGACAATAAACATACTATTAATCCTTTCTACTTTATAAGGGTCAATAATGTTACTATAATATTAAAAAAGATAAATAAATGTAAAATTGTATATTTAATTAACAATATATCATTCATTTGTCCAAATATAATATTTTTAGTAATTTTATATCATTTATTAAAATATTATTTTTTATAAATTATCAACGATGTCAATTTTTAGAACTATTCATTACAATAAATTTAATAATATCATGAAAACAGGTATAATTAAAAAAAATAAAATATTCCTAACATATAATGGAGCTATATAAATTCATTTATCTCATTATTGATCATAAATTATATTACAATTAATATTTTAAATATCATTTATTATATTTTATTCATTAATAGAAAAATTATTGTGTCAGCGTTGTGTAAGGATTTAACATAATTATTTCACCACTAAAAAATAAAATAAAATTACCATAATTGAGATAAATATTTTAAATTTAAAAATAATATTATTTGTTGAACATATTTTCATTATAAGTCTCATATTAAAAATAATATAATTATTAAAAACTTGTATGTTACATGTTATACATTCCTGGAAATAACATATTATAAGAGTCATAATCTCATCCAAACGTCCATAAAATCTCATATAACTAATTATGGATACTTATAGATGAAATATACTCATAAAAAATTACATTAACTTTTAGGGTCATTTATAAGTCCTTATCATATTATTTTCAAATTAATTTTCAGATTTAACCTTTAACATTATAACAAGATGTACTAAAGGTACTATTCATTTAAACCAAAACTAAAAGGGTAATATTTAATAATTTTATACCAATGTAATAAAAATTTGATACCAATTTTTGAAAATTCAATCCCCAGAATTTGTATAATTTAATTTAATATTAAATGAAAAAACACAATGAAAAATATCTCTTTAGCAAAATGACCATTTAATTATAAAAAAAATTATACCTTATTCAACGATGAAGTTGATTCCAATTAAATTAATTATATTACTAATAATATAATATAAATAATATTACATTAAAACAATTTTCAAATAAAATGTTTCTTTTCAAATGTATTAAACACAAATAAATCTTTCAATAAAAATTTGTATTTTTAAATATTCATTGGAGAATCAATATTTTCAGAAAAAAGAAATTTTCTTACCTTGAGTCTAACACGTCATGTACATTATTTATCATCCAAAAACATAAAAATAAGTTAATTATTATCTTTATAAACAAAATTTTACAATTTTATCATTTTTTTATTTTATCTCTTCCAATATTATATTTAATTATTTAATTATTTAAATTCACGTTAGAAATTTTGATGATGTCTATTTCATAAGTCCAAAATTGATTCTGTAAGTCGACTATGGTAGGTTGTAATTATTCAATAATATTAAAAATAATTATCATGAAATAATAATTTTTTTTATAAATCAATTAAACTTTTAAAACTAATCATGAAATAAGGTTATTAAAAATTAACTATATTACAATCATGGAGATAGTAGGTCATATGTACACATGAGTAATGTTTCTATTTTTCAATGATCATTATGGAATGTAGGTAAGTATACTGTTATAATTCCATAATAATAATAATATCATAAATATAATATTATTTTCTTAATTATATTTATATATATCATCCATGTGATTTGGTGATTAAAAATGAATCACATCATTCCGTGTAGTTGGTTTCCCGCATGTACGCACGAACAACGTTATCAATTTTCAGTGAATGGAATGGTATGAAATTAAAAATCTAGTATATTTTAATAATGATTAATATGTCATGTATATAATATATATATATATATATATAAATTTATTCCATCACAATGATAATTAATGATAGACGATGATAGAAAATTAATTACATCGGTTTGTGAGGTTGTAGTCCATCGTACACATGAATGGCGGTTTGGTTTCTCATTTTATGGAAAAAGAGATGAGTATATGTTTTGAAACATGTGTAAAAATACCTAACTATATGTAGTATATTTTTATATTATATAATAATTATTAAGGAATAATTAAATGTAATGGAATAAGAAATAAAACAAAAACATGTGGTTAAAAACTATACCTATTCTTGGAAAAGTCTCTTTTGATAAACCCCATAAGCCATATAGGGTTTTTTTCTACATAAACCAAGACCTTTGGAATTAATAGATGGGTTATGGTAAGATATTTTTTATACATGTCTGATCCATATGGGGTTTGAATTATGATGTAAAGGGAATAAGAGATACACTTTTGTATGAGAGGGGAGGAGCACTCTTAGAATTTCTCAAAATATTAAATTAATAAAAATAAAAATTTAATTTAAAATTGATAAAAAATTATATATTTATAATATGGTATGTTATGGATTTAAATACTCTCATATAATAAAAATTCTATAGTTTCTTTTCTATGAATTTACCTTTATCTTCTTGGTTTTGACCCTTCTTTAACCCTATTAACAATTAGAGAAATATTAATATTTTCTAAAATTTAAAGATTAATAATGTTTCTATAAAATGAAAAAGGGCATATAAATGGAAAAAATTATTTAATAACCATGTCCCATTAATTTATCCAGACATATAATTTTCAATAATTTTAAATCATTTAATAAAATATTATTTTCCTAGAATATCAATAATGTTAATTTTGGAACTATTCATTTACATTGATTTTTTATAACTTCATGAAAACAAAGGAATTAGAAAATAACTAATTAAAATATCCCTAACATTTTAATTATATATATACATAATTATTGGATCACATTAATTATTACATATTATATTACTTTTAATAATATTAATATCATTTTTTCATTTTCCATTAATTGAAATATTATTGCTTCTGTATTGTGTAAGAAGTTAATGTCACAATTTATTGACTAAAAATTGAAAGTAAATTAGCACGATGAAGATAAATAATTTATGTTTAAAAATAATATTTATAATAAAATATATCCTCTGTTTATCCCTACATTCAAAATATTATAGTTATGAAAAATAAAAGCCTGGCTTTTTTTCTTTTCTTCAAATAAAATATTATAATTTTTATAATAACATAAAAATGTAAAAATGCCATATAAACGATTATTTGATAATTATGGAAGAAATTTACACTTAAAATTAAATTAAATTTGGTTTCATGGTCATTATATATTCCATATCATATTATTTTTAACATTAATTACTGGGTTTACCCATTATTGTGGCCATAAAAATATTAAGGTTACTATTTATATTGATCGAAAATAAAAGCTTCAATTTCTTTAAAAAACAAAAATAATTATAAATATTTAATACATTTTTATACATTTAAAAAATATAACTATAATATTTTAATTTAAAAATATATCAGTATAATGTAATGAAAAACATTTTTTAAGAAAAATGTACTTTTAAAATATAAAATGAGTTTATACTAAATTCAAGTATAAAATTTATTTAAAAAAAAAAATTGGATCGATGTAAATAAAACTGGAAAAATTAAATTTTAGAAGTTTTTAAAAGTATAATTGTACTTCAAAAATAACTTAAAATAATATAATGTTTTACAAAAATCAATATTTCTCACTATTGATTAAAAAATAAAAAATTTCAAAAAATTATCAAAAATTTATGATAGGATAATTATGACATGATGAGTAAAAAATTAATTCATCTTCTAAAATTAATATTCTATAATTTCAAAAATAAACTTTTAATTAATATAATTTAATAAAATAGTTTAATAAAATTATTTAAATTAAAATTTTAAAAATATTGAATATAAATATATATCTCATGAATACTAATAAATACATAAATTATTTATTCAACCATTACCTGTATTTTTATATCACCATTCTTAATTGCATCATTAACACCATCATGTATATAACCATGTATCCCATGATCTCAAGTGCCAACTGCAACCAAAACCAAGGCTACTCTAACTATATTTTTCTACACAATCTATCATCCTTGGATGACATCACATAAAATAACATGACTCCTCATCTAAAGAAATAATACAAGGTATATAAGAAGAAAAAAATATTCAATTTTGAATCAAGGCACTAAACAAGAAGGCATATATCCTTCATAATAAAATGGAATTGCTCAGTCCCAAACATGTTTATAAAACAATAGGTTCACTACCGTCATGAAAGAATTGATTCATTTACCAACATGAAACATAAGGAATCGAATACCAACAATTAAGATTTATTTAAAAATTATTTCAAGAATTAAATCCAGTTTCATCAAACTATATGGAATAATTATTTCATTTAAACAAGCATCTATTATTTTATCCCATAAGAATGACCATCATTAATTAGTATAACACACCTCGCTATTTATTTATCTAATAATCATTACCATATTACAATATTTTAACATGGTTATTAATTTATTTACCTAACAATAAAACCAATTTTATGTTTATTATATATTTACAAGCGTAAAATGTGATAATACATAGCATAAACATAGATATCACACTCTCTAGAAAATCCGGAGGTAAACAGTTATTACTATATAAAAAAACACAATCACTTCTATTGAATAAACAATTTATTTATTTAATATAGTTTAATCTTAATTATATATTACTCTACTATTACACAAATAGATAATTAATTATAACATTACGATTTCATGTAAATAAGAGAAGCAATGAAACCCCTATAAGGAAATGAAGTTCTCAGGCATAGTGCATTGGAATTGTGGTGAGAAGATGATGATCAAAATGATATGATTTCTCAAATATAAGGGAAGAAATGATCTTTCGTGTTTTCTATTGAAGGATGAAAAAAATATAATAAGTTACTACCTCAATTAGGACTCGATGCTTTATAATAAATTGTGCACAGAGAACTGATGGACACATAAAAAACACACAATCATGTTGGATTCCATTGGATAAAGACGACTCTTAATTGATAATGAAAAAAGATCTGGTTCATCATACATATAGAAAAAAATATTCAAATAGAGTAAATATAATAATTTTATATTTAATGATAAGAGACCATTTTTATTTCCAGATTATAGGCCAAACATTAATTAAACATTAATAAAGCTCTTAATTAATTCATTTAGATGATCCATATTCAAAGCATCACACTTTTAGGAAAAAGAGGATATAAATATACCCTTTTAAATTTCTCTTAGGTTCCATTTTTTAATCATTTAGAACATTAATAATGATAAAATATCATATTTATGGCATTATAGAAAAAATTGGAAATTTTGAAAAACTGATTCTGTCAGAGAGACTTTGTGACCATCCTTCATTCATGAGACCAACTAGCTAACATGAGAACAAATTATTACCATGATACCAAACTAATACCATGATACTAACATGATAGTATTAGACCGACCAACTACTAAGATCTCACATGAAACTGTAAGAAAACCTTCTATCATGATCCCACCTGGTACTGTGAGATGAAGACCATACTTTATAATTTTGGGAAGAAGAATGTTCCGTACACCCCTTTAACATCTATAGTCATAGGTAAAATAATAAGAAAAAATTTTAGGAACTTTTTTTATTAATTGGTTTTAATAAGCATCAAATTATTTCTATTGGTTAAATTCTAATCTTTGTTAATACCCTAATTCTATATTTTATAAAATAATAATCATCAAAATTTGATCATATAACATTAATGAAAGATGGATGAAAAATTAATTAGGAATTATCTTAAATTATCTCAAATATTATGAAATATTATAATGAATAGAAACATCATATGTTCAATTTGAGTTTTTACATAATATATTTGTTAACAACATTCTTGGGATATATGAATATTTTTCTCAACATTGGTGAAGAGAGAATAAATTTTTGAATGAATTTATTTGGGGGAATATAATATGAATATAATATATAATTCTTCAATGTTTTCATTACTATAAATAGATCTAAACATATATAATTCTGAGAGAGATAGAATAAAAGGATATCCCCCATGTGTAAGCCTATATAAAGAAAATATGATGCTGAATATGTAGAGTCAATTTATGTATCCTCTAAGAGAAAAATTTCATTTCTTGATAAAATCCCTCCATGTCACATATTTATTTTTAGTGATGGATATTTTTTTCAGTGAAAAAATTAATTTGAATTATAAAATCCATTATTTGATGGAAAATCCAATGGGTAAAAAAAATCGAGTGAAAAATACATTAGGTGTGTATTGAGAGAGAAACTTTGAGTATTTTTTTGATTATAAAACTCATATAATAGTTAAAATTTTCAATATATATTCATGGAAATAGGTTTAATTTTTCACAAACCCCATAAATACTAATTTTTTATATATTTTCAATTTTATCCTTAATTTCTATAGAAGATTGTATTAATGCCTGGTGAGGGATTAGGGTAAGAAAATTTTTCTTAAAGAAGGAATTAGAAAAATAGAAAAGAGAAGATCAAATATTATTATGTATAATATAGTTTATACAAACTGATATATTCATTAGTAAAAATCTTGGATTCCCTGATTATGGACTCTCAAATCCAGTTCTAAAAAACATTTATTGAATTCTATATTTGATATAATGTGTAATGAAACAAGGTATCTTTGCATATATTTCATATTAACATTACATATCAAAATAATGTCACACATTATTGAACAAAATAAAGTATTGGTGTCTTTAGAGAATATATATATATATATTATGATACTTGTGAACATTTATTTATTAATAAACCACATTAGACACCTATCTAGAATTTTCCAAATTAATACTCATATTTATAATATTCAACTTCAAATTTCATGGAAGAATATTAAAATCCTATATAATAAATATAACCAAATTAATAACCTATTTCAAAACATTATTAAAATCTATAACCCCTATATCCTTAAATTAAAATCATTTATAATATATTTATTAGTTATTTATAGTATATTATTATCATTACGTGTTAACGATATAAATTATTTTCATGACACTTTGAAGCATAAATATTGATAGTTGTTTATTAAAACCATGTTCATCATTCCTAGATTATATAAGGATCTAAAATGGATACTTTATAATGCTTTATAAATATTAAATTTCATTCCATGAAATGTTTATTCATGATTTGTGAAAATAGAATTGTTGATGATCTTGTTTTGTTATTTTTTTATGAACAGAATCTGGTGTGTTAATAATGTGTTAAATATTAATATAATCCTTAAATAAGCATAAAAATTCATAAATAAAATTCAATTAATAATATAAATAATGATAATCATACTTTTATGGAGGTATGGTAAACTAATTACATCATTCGATGGATTCAGTAGAATGCACGTACACACAGGTAACATTTTCATTTTCCATAGAATGAAAAGAAGATATAAAATGGATTATGTTTTTAGAATCACAAAAAAATTTATAAATATAAAAATTATTTCCTAAATAATATTATTTATTCATCCATGTATGGTTTTTATGAAAAATTAAATATTTCGCTTCATGAAGGTGGTAGTTAGGATGTCTTCACGAATGACATTCATGTTTTTTCTTTAGAAATGAGAATAGTAGATAATGGTTACAACATTAAAATTGTAAAATTTAATAATATTAATAATATTAATTTCATTATATTATAATTTTATAAATATATTTTTAAGATAAAGATAGAGAATAAAAATTTTAAATGTTGATTAAGACTCACATTGTGAGTTTGAAACATCCCTTAGTGTACATTTTAAAAATGAAATATTTATGGATTTTCTCTCCATTAATGTGTTGAAGATGTGGTATAAGTATGTATTTAAGGTATAAATGAGAATAATTACAAGAGGAATTCTAATTTTAGAGTGTATAGAAAGGGGTGGTGGAAGCCTCTTTTAATAAGCGAGGGTAGTGGAATTTTGGTAATAACATTAAAGGAAAAGTATCTATTTAGGGAAAGTGGAACATATTAGAGAGTGGGTGATTTTTTATTGATACTCATCTCGAACAATCATTTTAGGACAATGTTATAGTGATTCTTATATTTTATCCTTAACTTTAACTTTTTACAAAAAATTAACTATTACCATGGAAACTCTTTTTTTATAACCTTAGAAAATTATTTTTAAAACTTAAAAATACCATTCTTAGTTAATTTAGATATTCGGATTAAAATTATAAAAATAATTTAATAATATTTAATTTATAAATGTGCTAAAATTTTACTTTAAATTAAAAATATATAACATATAAAAAAAGATTTAGAAAAATATTACTTCTATATTAAAGGTCAAATATTGGTTTTTATATTAACCATAATATTTTAAATAATAAAATAAATGTCTCATAAATAAAATGGTTTTATAAATTTTTACACCATACATATATCCTAATGAAGTCATAAAATTCATAGTATTTGTAAAATTGATATTTTATAGTATTTATAAAAAAAAATTTATAAAGAATCAAAAAAATTAATCCTATGATAATATTATTATGAGGAATTAAAAATTTATGTTCATTTTGAAAAATTTGAACTATAAAATTTACAAATTTTACTTAAAAAATTTAATATAAAATATAATGAAAAAAATTATTGGAAAATATCTTTAAATATTAATTATTAATATTCTATTTTCAAATCAATTACTAATTAAATTATTGTTAATATATTATCAATTTCAAAAATATAGTTTATCATATTTAAAAAAATATTTAATTATAATATTAAAATAAAAATAAAGAGTGGCTAAAATAATTTTTTTAGGAAAATAACATTTTAAGTATAAAATAAACATATTAGTTATTTTTATTTAAAAATTTAATTTAATAAGTGAATTTTTATAAAAAGTGGACTTCAATATTAGTTCTAAATATATTTTATATTTAGGTTACTTCTATTTATACAGGCTATATTATAATGTCCACATTTAATAGTAATAATTTTATCTTAAAATATACCACAAATTTTTTTCTTCGGTGTTCATTATGAAGGAATATATTAAAATTTTTATTTATATACATGAATATATATACTAAAATCACATGTAATTACATTCTAAACCCTTAAGTATGTTACATTATCTTAATTTTAATCATCATTCACTAATGATAAAATCTATGGGTATTATTTTTATAGAAAATAACTCAAGACTGAATTTGCAGCCCACTATCATGGGTAATACTATAAAACCATTTTTAAATTATTTATAATAATAAAGTATTGATATTCTCAACCATTGATTCCAAATATTCCTTCCTATATATTATTAAGTCTTATGATTTTCTAGATAAAAACCTTTCTTGACATCAATTTACTATTCTCCATTCAAAAAAATAGTATAACCCAAATGGTAAGGATAAATATTTTAAAATCAAAGTATATTATCATATGAATATGAAAAATAAATAATAAAATTAATTCTATATTGAAACATTCATTTCAACCTATGATACTATTAAATCAACAATGATATACTTGTATCAACATATAACCTAGTAATTTTATCCAAGGTTATTTGTGTTCATATTCTTATTAGGTTCAGTAATATAATAAATCATAAAATCTATTTAAATCCTTCAAAATTATTATTAAAGTTAATATTAATCATCAAATAATATTCCTAGAGAGTTTTAATTTAGGTGTATAGTTAGGAATATTTTTCATGCACCAGATGAAGATCAAGTTAATACCCAAAAAAACGTTTTAGAGTTTTTACCCCATAGCGAACCTATTATAGAGTTTCTATCCACTTGGTTCTATCCAGATAGTGATGTAATTTTGTTAATAACACACAATCTATAATTTACCGAAATTCTTTGATTCTCTATTATACTTAGTCTTATAAATAGGGTTTTCACTAATGTTCTCTATTCTTAATCCCCAATATAACTAAGAAATAGTGACCTGGGATTCACATATATGGATATTAAATAATTATAGATGAATATTAAAAACATTAAAAAAATAAATTCCTTAAGACCCTAATAGTTTAGTGTCTTTTTAAACGTGTAAATATAGACTTTTAACATGGTGAAAGATCTTTGAAATATTTGTAAGGATATTTACTTTTACACAGCTACACAAAACCTTTATTCATAACATAGTAATGAAAACATAAGAAATAGGTGAGCTCAAACGCTAAGTAAGGGTAAACAATGGAGATATATAAGAATAATCTGGGCATAAGGGTCTGAAAGAATTATCATAACATTAAAAGATCATACCCTATATACCAAAGAACATAATCAAGAGTCGCTGCATAAATATTAGTAGTTCATAAAACATAAACCATAAGGGTGATTAATCATCATAAATCAATCATGAATCATAATCTCATGTCATATAAGAATCACACTATAATAGCTAGAGAAAACCATTTCATGTGTTAATGTAAACTACAAAGAACATACACATATTGGATCAAGACACACATATTTCTCCTTTTTGGATTAAGACCCACATGTTTCCTCTAGTGGATGAGAACACACCTACTTCCCATTTTGGATAAGAACACTATTGTTTCCTATTTTGGATTAGGACACACATATTCCCTCTCAAGGATCAAGTTTATCGACCTTTTCTTATTATTATCTCTTGAGATATAAATCTTTACCTAATTAATTAGAGATAGATATAGGCCCCACCCATATTATAATGAAATCATACAAACTTACGCAATAAAACATTCATCAAATCATGATCCATAAAAAGATATGGGTTTAATATAAATCATATCATAACCCATTAAATTAAATGGGTATCATAAACATTTAATCATATCATAAACTATGGAAAATCGATAGGTTTTATAATAATTTCATCCTAGCATAACCTATGAAAGGAATTGGTATTCCTATGAATTTATCATGGTACAACACATTCATGATAAATGGGATTCCTAAACATCAATCCATAAAAATATAATCTATTAAATGAAATAAAATGAATAGTTTCCATAGATCATATCCCTAGTAAATAATAAACTAAAACCATGTATTTAATATTATATATATAAGTATTATGAATGATAACTTGGAACATAACTTTTTAAAACATATAACATTATCAAAATTCATTTCCTTGAAACAAATTTGAAAACATAAAATGGAATCATGAAAAATAATTTAAAATTTTTCATGAGAAAAAAATCCTTTCTTTTTTGAAAAACCATTTTAAAACATAACTAAATTTGAAAACCTATTTCATGGAATATATATTTGAAAACGTATAAAAGAAGCTTGAAAACATCTTGGAAACTTTTTTCCACGGAAACATATAAAAGAATCTTGAAAATATTATAAAAACCATTTTCATTGATAATACCATTAAAAGTTACATAGAAATCTTGAAAACATTTAAAAATAATTTTATACATAAAACTATTTTGAAAACCTTTTTAGAAAATAGGAATTTGATAGAACACAGATTTATAACTGAAATAGATAAAGTCACATTTTCTTAAAAGCACATTCTTAATTGTATTAAGTTATAAAGAGTGGTAAAATGTTAAAAATAAATGAATATATCAGGAATAAAAATAGGATAATAATATTCAGGAGGGTTCTTGAGATATGGATCATAATATTTCATTAATGGAATCATAATCATAAATATTCTGGATAAATGATGAGATTTTAGCAATAAACTGTTGCCACTATGGAAAAATTAAATAATGACACACATAGGATAATAATATTACATGAATGTTATATTGTAATTAAAATAATAAATATAATAATATAACATGTCAAAAGTAGTATATACACCTCATATAATGATATAGGTTCCTAACACTACATGTGTCTCAAAGATGGAAAATTGAGAGAAAACTACGTTACCGATTTAGTAACTTTTGAAACATAAACCCCATAAAAGAGACATCCTAATATGGATATGAAGACACACATAAATTTAATTACAATTATCATATAATAAATTATTTTTTACTATATACACTAAAAGAAATAAAAAAGTGGTGAACATGGTATGTATCTCACCGATAATAAAAAGTGAGATGGGAAACCCCTTACCATAAGTATTGACCTTTTTTTTACATGTTCAAAACTCTTGTATAATAAATATAATTTTATTATAAATATAAAAAATATATTATTATATTTAATACCATATATGATTTTATTATGACTTTATATTACCTGTTTATTAATATTTTCATGTTATTGTTATGTTTTGGGTAATATCCATTTTGTTTTTTATATAAGTGTTGGATTTTCATTATTGATCATCTTAAATACATAATTATTTTAGTGATTTAAAAATTTTAAACATGATATAAAAATATTATTTACTCATTATATATGTGTTTATAATAATCTATAAAATATATAAATATGATATTCAATACGTCATTTATGGAGATGGTAAACTATATGTACGCATAAACATTGTTTCTATTATATTGTCATGTTGAAATAAAGAAAGTAAATGGAATATACATATATATATTATGATTCAATTATAATTATTGTGAAATATATATCATATCATTTTGAAATACCCATCATTAAAAAATTCTATTTAATGTGCGAATGAATCACATCGTTTTGAGGAGGCAATCATCCACAGGTCGACAAATGAAGTTATCATATTAACAGAAAATGGAAATCATGAAGGTATGTTTCATATAATAATAAAATAAATGTAAATACATCATAAATATCATAAATATAATATAAAAATAGATTTTAGACTCTAATTACCAACCATTAAAGGTGGTCAATAAAAAATGAACAACATCGTTTCCTGAGGCGGTAGTTCATCGTACCCCATAATGGTAAGTTCCTCACCCATTAGATAGATGTGTGTTTATGTTTAGGTATAAAAATTAAAAGAATATCAATATATTTAGGATCAGTCATTTTTTATATAATCATGTAATAAGAATATTTTAGGGAGTGTATAATGAAAATAAAACAAAGGAGCATGATGAAGGATGTTACCTCTTCTTTGTGTAACTGCTCATAGTTTGAACCAAAGGTATTATTTGGTTGGATATATGCCCAAAGGTAGGCTTATAGGTATAATTTAGGGATGTTTTGGGAAGATTTTTTAAGTTTTTGTCTGAGAAAAGGTGTCTTGATATGTGTAAGAATGTGGGGGGGGGGGTGAGTGCACTTTTATAGAGGAGGAGGAGTGGAATTTATATATATATAAAATGGTAAATACTATTGAGTGGACTTCCTTACATCATGTTCCTCCAATAATTTTCTAATTTAGATCCAATATAGTAATTTGTAGAAATATTTCTAGAAAATATCTTTTGGACATGTTTCTACATCATTTTGCGCCTTATGTTTAAAGTTTAGTCAATTACTAAGCTAATTGTTTTCTAAATCGTTGTATTTAATATTAATATAATTCACTAATATATTTGGAAAAAAAATCTTACATTACTAGAAATTATAATTTTTTTGAATTAAAATATATAATAAATATCTCCAAATTATAATCAAATGATTTGAAAAAAGTAATTCAAAATTAATCTCATATATGTGTCGCAACAGTGGGCTTTTTAAGCATAAAACTCCAAAAGAATGAAATATTATTATATCAAATTTCAACGTTAATTGTTTATAATGAACTAAATTGGAATAATTTATTTAAAATTTGTTCAATTATAATTTTAAACCAAATTAATATACAATTTTACTGTATAATGAAATTAGATGAAATTGTATATTTGAATTAAAATTTCTTATTTTGCACTATTCATCAAAAAATAAAACTTCTCAGAAAAATACCAAAATATTTATACAATGTAATTTTTATATTAAAATTTAAAAACATAATTTTATTTTTTAAAATAAATATCATAAATGAACCAAAAATTATATTTAAAATGGGTTCACCATTAAAAGGTGGTAAAATTACCATTTAGAAAAATACATCTTTTTATTCATAAAATTGGATTTATTCTCATCTTATACTAATAAAATATATTGAATGGGTAAAAAAAATATTTATTGATTATATAATATAAAATTTTATTTAAAACCCTAGTTAAAAGTGTTTTGTTTAATTTATTGGGTTAAAAATGTTTTTGCACATAGAAAAAAAGTTTTCTTAGAAATAGTAACCTCTTTATTTTAAAATAGTTAATACATTCACTTATACTAGTTGATAACCAAATGATTCATTATATATACATGAGTTAATCATATTTTCATAGTTTAGTTAATAATATTCAAAACATCAACTCCAACGCCTAGGTGATAGATTTAATAATTTTTTAATAATAATATTTATTATTTGTTGTAGTTTAGTTAAACATGGACTTACATGTACCAAAATATATCAAAAGGAAACAATATCATGTGTAAAGAAAGGCCAACATAGTGTTTTGTATACCCAAATATAATATAAGACTTTTTCGTAGTGTAATATTAACTTGGTGTTGCGTATAAAACAAGTAAAACATAGTGATTTAATAAAAAAAAAGCTATATTCAATGTTTTGTGAAACGAAAAAATATCGAAATGATTAAATTGATTCGAAAAATAATAATTCAAAAAATTATAGGGCTTTACATTCAACCCACTATAAAATAATTTTCACCATAAAAATTCATCTGGGTTGTCAAATGTTTAATACTTTAATGTTCCATTCATAGAAACCAAAATCATAAAAATAAATACCAAAACATCCTTTAAAAAAGAAAATTTGGAAACATAATGGTTACTCAATGTAACATGTAAATAGGTTTCCACATTTGAGAACAAATATGAGATGTGAAAAATGTAAAAGGATAAAAGGCATAAATAATCATAGATATTGATAAAGAACATTTATTATAAGAAAGTGGGTGATCTAGATAATGTTAATAATAAAAAAACCAAAAACTAAAGAAGCATAAAAGAGGTCATTAATATTATCAGAACAGATGGTAATAGGAAAAAAAATATTTCATGACTAGTTTTCTAGCAGTGAAGAATTTTAATGAGAATATACACTTAATTTATTTCAGCACAGTCTCACCCTTTGATATGCCTTGATCAATATACAATTCACATCTTATTCTATGAAATAAAGGTGAATTGGCCAGTCTTGAAGATTCCTTAGATCATGAGATCCATAAATATAATTATAGTTCATTACATTTTTCATTATTAGAAAAAAGGTTATCACAAGTTATCAAATATGCATAAATCCTCATATGAAGAGATGCACATTAATCTCTAAAACATCATCCAAAATTTAACACAAACCATTTCATAAATGGTTAACCGTATAACACTTTTGAAATTTAAATGTCCAAAAATTAGAAATAAGGAAAATAAATTATCTTAATCCCTGATCCCCCATACATAATAAAGAAACTCTCAGTTGTCACTTTCCAATAATGTGAATACCTTTGAATAATATTCTCTTGAAACATGGTAATAACCTGAATTACCATAAATCATTATTGAAAACATGCATTTCTTATTATTCCATATATTATTGGATATATTATGTAAATCCAAAAATGTTTTCAACTTAACCCATGATATAATGAACCACTTTTTCAACAAAATACTTTATAATATTTGAGGTCATAAATACTATCCAATTTAATTTATCTATATCACCGTCTCTTTATCCATATAAAATATGATTTTTCTCAACCATTAGAACCTGTTAAGATTTACCTTCCCATTTATGAAACATTGACATTAAATCAATTTTTTAGGTCACCAGTCATATTTAACACATTCTTGAAAATCATTAAATAAAAACTTCTACAAACAATATTAATATACTTCATGATTCATATAATATAATTTTTTAATTCCAAAGCATATACACTTCAATCATCCAACTTTATTATTAAACCATTACTCAAGATTCATCAACTTGTTCCTTAATACCAATTTCCTAAAATATTAAATATTAATTATGTATTATGGTTCCTCAACCTCAATCTAATCATACTTCTTAAATTTAGTATAAATAATACTTTTAGAACATCTTGTACCTTTTACATGTCATTTCAGGTCTCTTTCTCTTCAGTAGTATAACCAATACTTGTACCACCTTCCTGGTTATCACCATGAGATTTTCACATAGAACATCGTTATACAAAATTCCCATACTTTTCAAATATGAAAAATTCGATGTTAACGATATTCCATTGAGTTTCCACTATTAACTATGTCCATAAATCATAATATGGAATAACTTATCATATATGAAAAACACGTAATCCTGAAAATTACTTATAGGATGTTAAATATTGATATCTAATTTTTAATATATATTACATTAGTCTTATTGTTAGTTATGTCACTATATATATATATTTATAAAAATTATTGTGGATATCACTACGGTCTTCTCATCTTAGTTTCCAAAGGATGATTAAACCTTTCCTTTGATACCAACTATAGTGAAACTGTCTTAAAATACATGGATATTATATCATTTTAGATAAATATTCAATGTATTATAAAAATTTCTTGAGGACCAAAATAGTATAGTGTGTTTGGAAACATGTAAACATATTCTTCCAAAATTGTGAATGATATTCAAAACCCCCATTAATGATCTTCATATTATGTACTACTACTTAAAACCTTTCTTCATAATCTAGTAAAATGAAACATAATATAAGGGTGAGATCACATGCTTAGTAATGGTAAACAAGGGTGATATGTAAGGATAATGTGAACATTAGTGTATGAGAACATGATTGTAACATTATAACTTCATACCCTATATATCAAATATCATAATCAAGAGGCATGGTTAAATTATTACCATTTCATAAGACAAGAATCATATGGTTTATTAATCCCCATAAATTATTCCTGAACTATATTATCATGTCATATAAGTGTGGGACAATTATAAATATTGAAAACCAATTCGTGTGTCGAGGTTAACTACCAATACCATCAACATAGTGGATTTGGACAGACATGTTTCTCATTTTAGGATCAGGACTCACCTATTTCTTACGGTGGATTTGGAAACACCTATATCCCAGGTTGGATCAGGATAAACCTATTTTCCAATGTTAGATAACGACACACCTATTTCCCATTTTGGATTTGGACTCACATGTTTTCAAATGTGGATTAATCCCATAAATGTAATTCCCTGAACCCAATTACTGAGTGTTGGTACATTATTTTAATACATTGGCATGATTAAAAGGAATCAAGTCCCAAAAGACCGATCAATTTATTAGTCTTGGAATATTGATTATATAAATGAATGTTACATAACAAATTCAAACATAAAACAAAACATAAATAACCCATTGAGAATGCCATTACTTCCCTAGCTTAACCCTTCATATCAAACATAATACACTCCTTGGAATCCTAGGAAAACAAAACATAAGAATAGGGTGCGCTCAGATGCTCAATAAGGGTAAATAATTTAGCAGAAGCTATAAACATTTAAATAAAGATGTGTAATAAAAACAATATCCATTTAAACATTAAAAAGAACATAATATGGAGAAAATAAATCAAAAATTACCATATAAGCATGCACATGGATATTATACTAGTTGAATAATCACATTTAATAATTAATTTCATAATGAGGGAATGCCTAATACCAGACATCATTACCACATAGTCAAGGACTCATGCCATGACTACAAATAATGTTTTTTTCATGGAATTATGCCAAGACACTAGTTTGTCTCATTAGACCTTCCGATCCATCGAGGGGCTATAGTGGGCCCCACTCATCACTTACTAATTCCACTGCATTCCTCATATGAAAATGTTGAAACATAATATAAACATTCGTATTAAAACTAGGAAAAAAATTCAGTACTTCATCCATAAACCATGAAGGGTATAAAATAGAACATCCACATTCAAACATTTCAAAACTCATTGAAGACATTATAGAAGATTGAATTATAATAAATCAACCTCAATCATAAATAATATCTAGTGAAGGATATTGACATAGTTGAAAATGACCAGTAAAACTTTTTGAGAGAAATATCCATTTTCTTGAAATCATTAAAAAATCACAAATTTATAATGGAATTAATTTAAAATATATATTTGAAAAAAAGTGTCACATACCACTTTGAAACTTTTGAAAGGAATTAACATTTTAAAACAAGCATGTCCATATAAATAAATCCATAAAACTATTTTGAAAACATAGAACTTAATGAGAAATATTTATAAGAATAAATATTTAAAACATTCAAAAAAACATTTTAGTTAAAGTGTACCATAAAAGAATAATTTTGAAAAATAATTTTACGAAATATGGATAATGATAAATAATATGTTCAAGGAAATACATACACATAAACAATCTCGGATAATAATGAGATTGAGGAATTAACCTTAACTTGTACTTCTCTTTGGTCCAGGGTATGTTTAAACTTTTGTATAATGACCATAGTATGTTATTAAAATATAAAAGAACCATATTAATATTTATGATATCATAAATTATTCATTTATGACTTTATACTACCCATTAAATAATTATTTCCATGTTAAATTCACATTTTGGGTAATAATCCCCATCTTTATCGTACATGTTTTAACTTTTTATTCTTGGTCAAATTACATAGATAATGATTATAATACATCCATAATATAAAATTTGATTTATATATTTTATATATTTATAATATAAATAGGTATAATAGATATATATATATATATATAGAATAGAAAACATCATTTATGGAGATGATAGGCAGTACGTACGCATAAACTTTGATTCTGTTTTCATATTGTATTGAACGAAAGTAAGTGAATAAGATATATGTAAGTAAATATATATTCATATATATATATATATACATATCCTGTATAATTATTATTAAATATATTACTTATTAATAATATATATTTTTATAATCATCGTTGAATGGTGAACCTTGAAATGAATCTCATCACATCATAGAGACAGGAAGCCGTACGTACACACGAGTGACAATATAATTTTTTTAATGATTAAAAGGTATGGAATTAGATGGTTTATTAATTTTACATAAAAATTATCAAATTATTTTCATTATTTATATACATATTACTAATTAATATATCCATCCAAATAACATAGTGTTGAATAACAAATTACACCATGGCATAGAGACGGTAAGCCATACGTACGCATGCATAAGGCCATTATCATTAATAGGATGGATAGAAAAATAAGTAAGATTGTAACATATATATAATAACATCATGGTATGTAAATAGTACTGGAGTTATTATTTTGGTATGAAAATAACAAATAAAGGGATAGTGGAAGAAGAAAAGAACTTTGAAAGAGGTGATCAAATAATTACCACTTCTACGGGTGTTTCCTTTTGATTTGAACAAAAGGGCTCCTTATATTGTCTTTATAATCAATTTAAGGCCTCTAGATTTAATTAATGGAAGGTTTGAGGATATTTGGGTAGGGTTTGGTAGATAAAAATGGCTTTGGAGGTGTGATTTTGAGAGAAAGGGAAGTACCCTTTTATAAGAGAGGTGAGAGTCACTTTAAGAAAAGTTTGAAATATTATTTTATTATAAAATAATTTTCAATTTACAATGGCTCTAAATTAATTTATTTATAAGATAATGCGTGGATGGGTCTAAATTCCATCAAAAAATAGGTTTTAGATAAGTTTAGGTTACTATATTAACCGTATCGTTTAGATTTAACTCTTAGTTAAATAGTTTAAATTTTACAATGTCTAATTGTATTATTATAATAAATGGTTAATAAACATACTATAAAAATCCAATAGAACCCCAAGTAGTTCATTATTTAAATATATAACATTATATAATTCATTTGGCCGAACCTTATATTTTTATAAATACTATATCAATTAATAATATTGGATATGTTTTAAAAACTCATTTAGGTCAATTTTGACATTATTTGGTATTTTGTTTTTGTTAAAGTCATAACAACTTTACCACATAAACAAAATTCATTTAATAAACCCTAAAAAGTCATATTAACCTATAAAATTCTTTTATGGTCTTGAAAGCCTCAATTTAAATTTATTTTTATATTTATAATACCTATTATTTTAATCATTCATTGGTAAAATAATTACAACATCATCATTGTAACACCCCAAGCTTCCACGGTACGTTTCCCTTCGAATAATGCGATATCGTGTGTTGTACGCAACCTCGAGTTCTAACACACACCACAACTAATTAAACTAGCCGTTGTGAATAGTAATACCTACTTTTTGAAATCATATATATTTTATATTTCAACATAGACTTCATTTTTGGATTCGGAATATTGAAATTATCCTAGGGTGAAATTTTGGTAATTTTCGGATAACTTTTATATTTTGATGAATAGTGAAAATTACTAAATTTTAATTAAAAACAACTTTTTTAATCAAAATAATTAATAGTGATAAATTATGAATTTGAGTGGTTTTAAAGTATATTTAGAATATATTTTTACCATTTAATATAATGTTGGTCATTGGACATAATTTTACAATTAAACCGAACATAAACAAGTGTCAATCTTTTGATAGTTATTATCTCTTAAAAACACGCTTTTTGTTTTGACAGCGGGAATTAATTTTAAATTAATTTCTGCCACTTATGTGTTTTGAATTTAGGAAAATGGATTCCATATTTTGAATCAGTATGTTCAAATTGTGTAAATAGGTAACTTTTATTTTTAGACATTTTGAATAATTACTGCGGTAAATATTTTATTTACCATGGTTAAGGGTAAATCCGGTAAATAAGGGTTAAAAAAATAATATTATAATAATACTAAATTACCCTAAAACGTGACTTACCCCTATTGGTTGATACATGGTCGACCATGGCCATCTTTGGGTCTATTTTGGGACCCCATGGATCCACTTGTAAGTGATAATGACACTTTATTTTAATTAAGTTAAAATGAATACAAAAACGACACAAGCATATATCTTTTAGAAAAACAATTGTTACATAGGGTTATATATGTTGGATTTTAGATTATAAAAATTCATTAGAAAGACAAAACGATTTCCTACATAATGATAGTTTATTTATAATTTTTAGACATTAAATATTATATTTTATTTATGACACAATGATGATGCAGTAATTACTATAATAGTGACAAATTAAAATAATTGATATTATAAATACCCAAATAAATATAATATGAAACTTTTAATGAATTAAACTAATTTTCTAGGATAATATGACATATTAGGATTGATTTAATTGACTTTGTTTGAAGTAATCAATCTGTTATGAGTTTCACAAAAATCAACTATTGAATAGTGTCAAAATTGACATAAAAGAGTTCTTAAAACAAATATTATATTATTAATTGATATTAAACTCCTAAAAATCTAAGGTTCGGCCAAGAGACTTATATCATGATAGGTTAATCATTAAAGGACCACTTGGGGGTCTCTTGGATGTATTTAGTATGTTTATTAACCATATTATATAAAAATACAAAGAGACATTGTAAAAGTGAAACTAATTAACTTAATGTTAATACTTAAAGATAAGGTTAATATAAGTACACAAACCTGTCGAAATTCTATTGGATGAGTTGTTTTCGACCCATCCCCACCTTAAACTTTGAATAGTCAACTTTGGAGCCATTGGAAACCGATTATGAATTTATTACAAACTAATATCTCTAGCTTTTCCAAAGGTGCCCCTCACCCCTCTTATAAAAGGGAACTCCTCCTTCCCATTTCTTCACACCTTAAAAGCCTTTTGGTTCGGCCAAACTCTGCCCAAATACTCTACCAACTTCCCTCACTACATCCTAGAGGCCTTAGTTTGATCAGAAAGCCAACCTAAGGAGCCCTTTTGATCAAATCAAAAGGAAGAACCCGAAGAAGAGGTAATGTTTTCACCACCCTTTTCAAGTTCCTTTCTTCTTCGACTTCTTCTTCATTTGTTGTTACTATTCTAAAATAATAAATCCAGTATCATATATATACTGTGATGTTATTATAAATATGGTACAACCATATTCATTATTCTATCCACCCTTTGAATAACATGTCACCATACGTGCGTACGTACAGCTTACCGTCTCCACGTCGTGGTGTAATTGTTATTCAATATAATATTATTTGGATGGGTATAATAATGATGTGTAACTCATGTAAATAATAAATATAACATGTTAATTATTCTGTATATATGATATACCATCCATTTATATATTATTTTAATATCAAAAGAATGATATTGTCGCTCGTGCGTACGTACGGACTACCGTCTCCACGAACGCGATGAGATTCATTCTCTATCGTATCCATTCAAGTATAATTATCATTTGATGATTTAAAAATGATGTTCAAGGACTTGATATCAATCTGATTATGAATAAGATATAATATATCCATTACAAACATGTCTTACGTAACCAAACATTTAAGAAGAACGAATCGATTATCACCCGAAACGACGATAATACTAAGATATTATTAATAAAGCAATGTTAAAAGATCATATATGATATCATATTAATGTATATGATTCTTGTATAATTTAATAACAATTATTTCACCATTATACAGGAGGTTATCCTACCCCAACAAAGGAAAAGTACAAGGTAAGGGTTATTTCACAATCTCTTCATTATCTGAGGTTGTTTATACGTAATAATCTACTGGGATCTCTTTATCATCCACATCCATGTTTCTTAAAAATGTATTTCAAAACATTTTTACTATTTATTAGAATATGAGTTAAAGTCATTTATACCCTTTTTGACTTTTATAAGTGGTTTATAAAGGAATATTTCGATCGTTTTCAAAACAAGGTCCTTTTTAACCTTTTTGACAGAATTAAGGTAAGAATGTTTTTTTAACTTATACGGCGGGTGCGGATATTTTCCACGGTTATAAAATCTTCAAAGCTTCCCTTACAAGCTTATAAGAATATTTTCAATGAAAATGTTTTATTTTATATGGATCTTAAATGATTTCAAAATAAAAGGAGATATTTCTTTAAAAAGAATTTTGATTTCATCTATGTCAACATCCTTTGATGGATTTTAAGATTATTTGAAGTTGATTTATTATGATACAAAACTTCTATATTGTATTGAAGGTTTTGTGATATGTTTGACTGTGGATGTGCTATTTTTATACCATTCATGGTTTATGGTGAAAGTATTGACATTTCGTATGCTAGTTTTAATACGAATGTTTATGTTATGTTTAAACCTTTTCATATGGGAATGCATTGGACTTAATATGTGACAGGTGGAGCCCGCTATAGCTCCTCGATGCATCGGTAGGTCTCATGAGACAAACTAGTGTCTTGGCACAAGGACTTGGAAAAATATTATTTGTAGTCTTGGCACGAGGCCTTGGCTATGTGGTTATGATAGTCTGGCATTATGCATTCCATTATTATGAAAGTGGTTATTGATTTTGCATGTGATTATTCGATTAGTAGAATGACCATGTGAATATGTAAATGGCATTATCTCATTTTATTTATGCCATACTATGTTAAAAGTTCAAGTTTAAAAGGATTTTGTTTTAGTTATACATTGCCTTAAATGTTTATTCTTATTTATGAAAGTTTCTGCTATATTGTTATCCTAACTGGGCATTTGAGCTCACCCCTTTTCTATGTTTTATTTTTCCCAGGAAGTGAAGAAGTAAATTATGAATGACCTGTAGGGATGTTATGAGGGGATTATAGTGTGGACTGTGGAAACATTATGTTGTTATAATAGTTTTTCATTTTATGATGTAATGTAAAACTTATGAATATATCTAGTGTTTCCAAGGCTACTAAACCAATCGGTCTTTCGATATTTGTTCTTTATTGTGATCATGCCAATGTTATGTAATAATGCACCGACTCTAGGTAACTGGGGTTGGGACGTTACAGTTGGTATCAGAGGAAGTTTAGTACAAACCATGGAAGCTATATTTAGATAAACTCTGATTAGAGCACGTAGAAGTAGGATGAACTTTGAGGATTAGTATAGAAGAACTTCCTAGAATTTTGGTATTGTAGAGATTTTGTGAGTTTTCCGAGCAATACATCCCTGTCTAGATACGAGCAGGTAGAGGCGGCTCTGGCACAGATGTACCTAGGGGTAAAACCCGAAAACACTGCTTTGAGCTAGACTCGAACGGGAACTGGTGCACGACAACGGGCCTTGCTGCACTCTTGGTTACGACACTCCCGGGGGATATGCTTAGGATAACTCTCATTTTTCTTTACAAATCATTTTGAAGGGATTATGAGTATATACTTCCTCAAAGAAAACATTCTTATGATTATGGATTATATCCATAAATATTTCAATTTATGTTAAGTGTTTTATAAGTATGGGATTATTTATTTTGATTCATAAACTGATCTAGTTTATTCCATTGTTTAGAAATGGCGCCTAGTGGAAGAAATGGGAACCGTATCAATGCACGCACTCCATATAGGGATTTCCCTCCTGCTCAAGATAATTATAGTGGGGTTGGTGATGCAACTGGTGTCGATCAGCTAATCACCATACATGGACAACTTACTCAGGTTATGAATAATAACCTTACCCGTATGGAGCACCCTGATCCGCAGCGTGGAGGATCAATGTTAGATCGATTCATGAGGCAACAACCACCAACGTTCAATGGGAGTACAGATCCCTTAGTAGCTGAGCAATGGATAAATTCCCTAGAGAAAATATTTCAGGCTTTGGGGAGCAGTGAAAGGGAAAAAGTTATCATGGCAGTTTACCGCCTCACTGGAGATGCCGATCAATGGTGGTCATTGATTCAAAACATGAAGGAAGATGATGAAGTATCAAATATGGAGTGGAGGGAGTTCAAAGATCTGTTTTTAGAAAAATACTTTCCTCGCGACCATCGAGCAGATATGGAAAGGCAATTTCTGAGTCTGAGACAAAAGGAGGATGAGAATGTCAAAAAGTATGAGGCTAACTTTACAAGGTTAGCAAGGTACGCTGGTGATTATATACGTAACCAAAGAAGTAAGATTGATCATTTCTTTGATGGGTTAAAACCATTTCTTCGTCGAGCATTAATCTCACAATCCTTTTCGTCATACGAAGACATTGTCTCATGTGCTATCAAGACCGAAAAGGAATTCTCTAAGTCTTATGACTTTAAAGCAAAGCAAGAGAAGAAGAGACTTGCTGATCAATATGGGAATGGAAATAAGTGGAAGAAGGGAAAGGTTGAATATCCATCTTGTGGTAAATGCGGGAAGAAACATCCAGGTACTTGCTTGAAGGGAATGGGAGTCTGTTACAAGTGTGGTGAAAAAGGCCACCAAGCTCATGATTGCAAGGGGAAGAAGGAAGCTACCAACATTCAGTGCTAAAATTGCAGGGAGATGGGGAATTATGCAAATGCATGTCCTAAGCGTCCGGAGAACTTACCTCAGAAAAGGCCAAGGGATCAAGGCCAGGCTTATGCTATCACTACTACTGAGGTAGAAGCTCTGACAGATGAGGTGGCAGGTAATTTAATGGTTTCCTCAAGTTTAGCAAATGCATTATTTGATTCTGGATCATCACATTGTTTCATATCTTCCCAATTTTCTAAGAAAATTAGATATTTCCAATTTGATTTAATAAGGGAGTTTTCAGTCAAAACTCCTAAGGGAAGTATCATTGCAACAAAGTTTTTTGAATCAGTCCCCATTAGAGCACATAAATTTTCTTTATCTGCTGATCTCATCGTCATACCTATGATTGAGTTTGATATAATCCTCGGTATGGACTGGATTTCGGACTATGATGCGAAGATTTATTGTAAGAAGAAAGAGGTAACGATTCTTGATGATAATGATAAGGAACACCTTATTTTTAGAGCAGAATCGTCACCACTTAATTCTTATTTAGATCCACCCCCAGTATCTCAACTTAATTCAATTATTGGGGAGTAAGAGAATGAAATAACTGTCGGTGAGGAAAGGAATGTTCAAATAGAGGATGTACCTGTTGTGAAAGAATTTGTAGATGTATTTCCGGATGATTTACCTGGACATCCTCCAGAACGAGAAGTTGAGTTTTCCATTGATTTGATTCCTGGATCAAGGCCTATATCAAAGACCCCTTACAGAATGGATACTGTAGAGTTAGTAGAACTAAAGAAACAACTAGAGGAATTGAGTAATAAGGGATTTGTTCTCCCTAGTGTTTCTCCATGGGGAGCCCCTGTTCTTTTTGTTAAAAAGAAAGATGGATCTATGAGGTTATGTATCGACTACAGGGAGATCAATGCTATAACGATAAAGAACAAGTATCCCCTACCTCGTATTGATTATTTATTTGACCAACTACATGGAGCTCAATACTTTTCAAAGATTTACCTTCGATCTGGATACCGTCAGTTGTGTGTGAAGAAGGAAGACATTCCGAAGACAGCATTTCGAACCAGGTACGGGCATTACGAGTTTACTGTAATGCCGTTGGGATTGACTAATGCACCCTCTGTATTCATGGATCTGATGAATAGAGTTTTCAAGGAGTATCTCGATGAATTTGTGGTGGTATTTATTGATGATATGTTGGTATACTCCAAAACCTACAAAGATCATGAAAATCACTTGCCCATTATCTTGAAGACTCTGAGGAGGCATGAATTATATGGGAAGTTTAGCAAGTGTGAATTCTGGCTTCAGGATATTTCTTTTCTTGGCCATATTGTATCTAAAGATGGAATCTCTGTTGATCCCTCTAAGACCAAGTCAATCCAAGAATGGCCAGCACCTACGAGTATAACTGAGGTACGTAGTTTTATTGGTTTGGCAGGTTATTATCGACGTTTCGTCCAGAATTTTGCCCGATTAGCTAACCCATTAACGAAGCTCACACGTAAAGGGGTTAAATTTGTTTGGACAAAAGAGTGTGAAGAATGTTTTGAAGAACTGAAGAAAAGATTAGTCAATGCTCCTATATTGACTCTACCATCGGGGAATGATGGGTTCGTTTTTTATAGTGATGCATCAAAGAAAGGACTTGGCTGTGTCCTTATGCAGAATGATAGAGTTATTGCCTATGCATCACGACAGTTGAAAATTAATGAACAAAACTATCCTACTCATGATCTTGAGTTAGCAGCTGTGATCTTTGCTTTGAAGATATGGAGACACTACCTCTATGGTAAAAAATGTGAGATTTATACTGATCACAAGAGTTTGAAGTATATTTTCTCACAAAAATAACTCAACATGAGGCAAAGGATATGGCTTGAATTACTCAAGGATTATGATTGTACGATACACTACCACCCGGGGAAGGCAAACAAGGTGGCAGATGCTTTGAGAAGAAAAGACCATGGAGTTTTGAACATGATGAGAATTGAAAGGGATCCAATTTTCATGGATCTAGTGAAGATGGACATGGGAATAATCAGGGAGGGTGAAACATCAATGCTTTTTCAAATGGTTTCCAAACCATCTTTACTAGAAAGGATTAAGAGTTCTCAGACAGATGATGAAGAATTCTAAAAGAAGATTAAAGCTGTGAATGATGGGAGATTGAGAGACTTTGTGTATGAAGATGGAATTTTGAAATTCGGGAAGAGGCTTTGTGTTCCCGATTTACCTGATCTAAAAAGGGAATTGCTGGATGATGCTCATAGTTCCAATTTATCTATACACCCTGGGAGCACCAAAATGTATAGAGATTTGAAGAAACATTTTTGGTGGGATAACATGAAGAGGGAGATTGCTTATTTTGTGTCAAGATGTATGGTTTGTCAACAAGTGAAAGCTGGAAGGCAACAGCCTGGAGGTGTCATGCAACCTCTTCCCATACCGGAGTGGAAATGGGACAATATTACGATGGACTTTGTCATGGGGATACCAAAGACTCCTAGAAGGAATGATACAATATGGGTGATTGTTGATCGTCTTACCAAGTCAGCACATTTTCTTGCTATAAGAGAAGATCTACCCCTGGAACGTCTAGCAAGACTATATATTAATGAAGTTGTGAGACTTCATGGAGTACCCTTATCAATTGTTTCTGATCGTGATCCCCGTTTTACTTCAAGATTTTGGAAATGTCTTCAGAAATCCCTGGATACTGAACTTCATTTGAGCACTGCATACCACCCTCAGACAGATGGACAATCAGAACGGACTATTCAAACCCTAGAAGACATGTTGAGATCTTGCTCACTTGACTTTCAGGGTATGTGGGATCAATATTTACCACTGGTAGAATTTTCCTATAACAATAGCTTCCATTCGAGTATTCAGATGGCACCGTATTAAGCGTTATACGGAAAGAGATGTCGTACACCAACCTGTTGGGATGACGTTGGTGAATGAAAACTTGTAGGCCCAGAACTGGTGGAGAAAACGGTGGAAAAGGTGAAAGTAATCCAAAATCACATCAAAGCAGCTCAAAGTAGGCAGAAGAGCTATGCCGATAATCGGAGGAAGGATATGGAATTTCAAGTCGGTGATCATGTTTTTCTGATGGTATCTCCGTGGAAGGGAGTCATACGTTTTGGTAAGAAAGGTAAATTGAGTCCCAGTTACATCGGACCTTTCGAAATTCTAGAACGAATTGGGGTTGTAGCTTACCGATTGGCAATGCCGCCAAGTCTCTCCAAAGTTCACGATGTGTTCCACGTATCTCAATTGAGGAAATACATGCCTGACCCAACGCATGTACTCACCTATGAGGAATTAGAACTGGAACCTGATCTGTCTTATTGTGAAGAGCCCGTCAGGATTCTTGATATGAGAGAACAAGTGCTGAGAAACCGGACGACGCGTCTGGTAAAAGTTCTGTGGAGAAACCATAAGATGGAAGAGGCAACGTGGGAACCCGAGGAACTTATGATGAAGAACCACCCAAGTATTTTTATGCAGTAATACCTTAGAAATTGCGAGGACGCAATTATTTGAAGGAGGGGAGAATGTAACACCCCAAGCTTCCACGGTACGTTTCCCTTCGAATAATGCAATAGCGTGTGTTGTACGCAACCTCGAGTTCTAACACACACCACAACTAATTAAACTAGCCGTTGTGATTAGTAATACCTACTTTTTGAAATCATATATATTTTATATATCAAAATGGACTTCATTTTTGGATTAGGAATATTGAAATTAGCCTAGGGTGAAAGTTTGGTACTTTTCAGATAACTTTTATATTTTGATGAATAGTGAAAATTACTAAATTTTAATTAAAAACAAATTTTTTAATCAAAATAATAAATAGTGATAAATTATGAATTTGAGTGGTTTTAAAGTATATTTATAATATATTTTTACCATTTAATATAATGTTGGTCATTGGACATAATTTTACAATTAAACCGAACATAAACAAGTGTCAATCTTTTGATAGTTATTATCTCTTAAAAACACGCTTTTTGTTTTGACAGCGGGAATTAATTTTAAATTAATTTCTGCCACTTATGTGTTTTGAATTTAGGAAAATGGATTCCATATTTGGAATCAGGATTTTCAAATTGTGTAAATAGGTAACTTTTATTTTTAGACATTTTGAATAATTACTGCGGTAAATATTTTATTTACCATGGTTAAGGGTAAATCCAGTAAATAAGGGTTAAAAAAATAATATTATAATAATACTAAATTACCCTAAAACGTGTATTAACCCTATTGGTTGAAACATGGTCGACCATGGGCATCTTTGAGTCTATTGTGGGACCCGATGGATCCACTTGTAAGTGATAATGACACTTTATTTTAATTAAGTTAAAATGAATACAAAAATGACACAAGCATATATCTTTTAGAAAAACAATTGTTACATAGGGTTATATATGTTGGATTTTAGATTATAAATATTCATTAGAAAGATAAAAAGCTTTCCTACATAATGATATTTTATTTATAATTTTTAGACATTAAATATTATATTTTATTTATGACACAACGATGATGCAGTAATTACTATAATAGTGAAAAATTAAAATAATTGATATTATAAATACCCAAATAAATATAATATGAAACTTTTAATGAATTAAACTAATTTTATAGGATAATATGATATATTAGTATTGAGTCAATTGACTTTGTTCGAAGTAATAAATCTGTTATGAGTTTCACAAAAATCAACTATTGAATAGTGTCAAAATTGACATAAAAGAGTTCTTAAAACAAATATTATATTATTAATTGATATTAAATTCCTAAAAATCTAAGGTTCGGCCAAGAGACTTATATCATGATAGGTTCATCATTAATGGACCACTTGGGGGTCGCTTGGATGTATGTAGTAAGTTTATTAACCATATTATATAAAACTACAAAGAGACATTGTAAAAGTGAAACTAATTAACTTAAAGTTAATACTTAAAGATAAGGTTAATATAAGTACACAAACCTGTCTAAATTCTATTGGTTGAGTTTTTTGCGACCCATACCCACCTTACCCTTTTAATAGTCAACTTTGGAGCCATTGGAAACCGATTATGAATTTATTATAAACTAATATCTCTAGCTTTTCCAAAGGTGCCCCTCACCCCTCTTATAAAAGGGCACTCCTCCTTCCCATTTCTTCACACCTTCAAAGCCTTTTGGTTCGGCCAAACTCTGCCCAAATACTCTCCCAACTTCCCTCAATACAACCTAGAGGCCTTAGTTTGATCAGAAAGCCAACCTAAGGAGCCCTTTTGATCAAATCAAAAGGAAGAACCCGAAGAAGAGGTAATGTTTTCACCACCCTTTTCAAGTTCCTTTCTTCTTCCACTTCTTCTTCCTTTGTTGTTACCATTCTAAAATAATAAATCCAGTATCATATATATACTGTGATGTTATTATAAATATGGTACAACCATATTCAGTATTCTATCCACCCTTTGAATAACATGTCACCATACGTGCGTACGTACGGCTTACCGTCTCCACGTCGTGGTGTAATTGTTATTCAATATAATATTATTTGGATGGGTATAATAATGATGTGTAACTCATGTAAATAATAAATATAACATGTTAATTATTCTGTATATATGATATACCATCCATTTATATATTATTTTAATATCAAAAGAATGATATTGTCACTCGTGCGTACGTACGGACTACCGTCTCCACGAACGCGATGAGATTCATTCTCCATCGTATCCATTCAAGTATAATTATCATTTGATGATTTAAAAATGATGTTTAAGGACTTGATATCATTCTTATTATGAATAAGATATAATCTATCCATTACAAACATGTCTTCCGTAACCAAACATTTAAGAAGAACGAATCGATTATCACCCGAAACGACGATAATACTAAGATATTATTAATAAAGCAATGTTAAAAGATCATATATGATATCATATTAATGTATATTATTCTTGTATAATTTAATAACAATTATTTCACCATTATACAGGAGGTTAACCTACCCCAACAAAAAAAAAGTACAAGGTATGGGTTATTTCACAATCTCTTCATTATCCGAGGTTGTTTATACGTAATAATCTACTGGGATCTCTTTATCATCCACATCCATGTTTCTTAAAAATGTATTTCAAAACATTTTTAATATTTACTAGAATATGAGTTAAATTCATTTATACCCTTTTTGACTTTTATAAGTGGTTTATAAAAAAATCTTTCGGTCGTTTTCAAAACAAGGTCCTTTTTAACCTTTTCGACAGAATCAAGGTAAGAATGTTTTTTTTAACTTATACGGCGGGTGCGGCTACTTTCCGCCGTTATAAAATCTTCAAAGCTTCCCTTACAAGCTTATAAGAATATTTTCAAAGAAAATGTTTTATTTTATATGGATCTTAAATGATTTCAAAATAAAAGGATATATTTCTTTAAAAAGAATTTTGATTTCATCTATGTCAACATCCTTTGATGGATTTTAAGATTATTTGAAGTTGATTTATTATGATACAAAACTTCTATATTGTATTGAAGGTTTTGTGATATGTTTGACTGTGGATGTGCTATTTTTATACCATTCATGGTTTATGGTGAAAGTATTGATATTTCGTATGCTAGTTTTAATACGAATGTTTATGTTATGTTTAAACCTTTTCATATGTGAATGCATTGGACTTAATATGTGACGGGTGGATCCCGCTATAGCTCCTCGATGCATTAGTAGGTCTCATGAGACAAACTAGTGTCTTGGCACAAGGCCTTGGAAAAATCTTATTTTTAGTCTTGGCACGAGGCCTTGGCTATGTGGTTATGATAGTCTGGCATTATGCATTCCATTATTATGAAAGTGGTTATTGATTTTTCATGTGATTATTCGATTAGTAGAATAACCATGTGAATAAGTAAATGGAATTATCTCATTTTATTTATTCCATACTATGTTAAAAGTTCAAGTTTAAAAGGCTTTTGTTTTAGTTATACATTGCCTTAAATGTTTATTCTTATTTATGAAAGTTTCCGCTATATTGTTATCCTTACTGGGATTTGAGCTCACCCCTTTTCTATGTTTTATTTTTCCCAGGAAGTGAAAAAGTAAATTATGAATGACCTGCAGGGATGTTATGAGGGGATTATAGTGTGGACTGTGGAAACATTATGTTGTTATAGTAGTTTTTCATTTTATGATATAATGTAAAACTTATGAATATATCTAGTGTTTCCAAGGCTACTAAACCAATCGCTCTTTGGAGATTTGATCTTTCTTGTGATCATGCCAATGTTATGTAATAATGCAGCGACTCTGGGTAACTGGGGTCAGGGCGTTACAATCATTATGTCAAAAATAAATTTTATATTTAATGACTAATAATTATAAATAAAATACCATTATGTAGGAAATTGTTTTAGATTTATAATGAATATTTATAGTCATATTTTTCTTTTGTATAACCCTATATTGAAAATGGTTTAGTTATTAAACAAATAATTTAACGCATTTAACTCTTCTTAAAATAAAATAATAATAAATGCCATAATCTAATCCAATTGGACCAAAAGGTTCATATTTTATTCCAATGGTTTTTTTGGTTGAAATAAACATATCCAATTGAATTAGTACATGATTTAGGGTAATTATAACATCATTTGTACAATTAATCACCCTATTTACTTTTAACCGTGGTAAATAAAAGTCAAATTTTACTATTCAAAAAAATTATTTTCAATATATTGAACAAAATTTTACTTACTGATTTCAATTGTGTCTCTAGGTTTTTTGAAATTCAATTTACAGAAGTAGTAAAATTATTTTTTATGCAAATTTTCAAATGTGCCAAGAAAGTCGGTAAAAGACGTTAAATAGTTCAATAAAATATTATACATCTTATTTCATTATAAAATGAGTCCAATGAATTAAATTGAACATATATAAGTATTATATATCTATTTGTACATAAAATAAATTTATATAAAATAACTAAATATATAAATAAAATTTTGGTTTCAAACAATAACATATTGTTTATCACTATTTATCAAAATTTGAATGTTTTTAGAAAAATACCAAAATTTCACCCAAAGATAATTCTGATATTATAAATTCAAAAATGAATTTTATTTTACAAAATTTAAATCATAAAAGTTTCATAAATTAATTTAAAATTAATTCACGTTGTAAAAAACAAAAAGTGTGATTTAAAAAAAATAAAAACTATTAGAAGATTGACATGTGTTTATGAAAAATTTCAATGTGAAATTTCATTTAATGACCTAAATTGTATTAAATTATGAAAATATAATCTTATTATACTTTCAAACCATTCAAATTCGTTATTTAACACTATAAAATATTTCGATTAAAAAAGTTATTTTCAAAAAAAATTAGTATTTTTGATTATTCATCAAAATATGAAAGTTAACAGAAAAGGACCAAAAATTTATCAAAACTAAATTTTTATGTCCCAATTTTAATATAGAATATAGTTTTATTAAATTTTATATATAAAAGATTCAAATATTTGTCTTCAAAAGGGTTCACTATTAAAAGGTGGTAAAATTTCATTTTTAGAAAAATAATTCTTTTATATGAAAATATTGAATTTGTTCTTATATTATGACTAATAAACACACAATATGGATTCTAAAAGTACACGAAGTATATAAAATTTAAAATCCAATTAATACTATTCATAACCTCTCTTTGAACGGCTAGTTTAGTAAGTCATGGTGTGCTCGAACTCGGTATTGCGTGTAACACAAGATATTTAATTACATTAAAGAGATAACGTACTATGAAATCCTGGGTTGTTATATTCTCCTCTCCTTCAATAAATTGTGTCCTCATAATTTAAATTTTTTCTTGGAAAATAAAAGGTTTAAAATATAAAATACCTTTATGGAAAACCCACATCAGAAATAGGGTTAATAAAATTTAGTCTTAATAAGAGGGAAAGGGAAACGAATAAGTCACCACAAAATTATGATATCGAATAGGAGACCATTGGTTGAAATTGTAGAAACATAATTGGTGGAAAATGTAAATATTTATAGGGAGGGATTAAGGGCTTCAACCAAAAATAAGTAAACAATAAATGCAATATTGAGGGCCTCAAAACCATAAATCTATGATGATTTAAATACCATCAGTTAATCAAAACATATGGTATTCAGATAACACATTTTTAGTTTCAAGATCCATACCCTATAGATTAAAATTTTATATCTTCATAGAATATGATAAAAAACGACGTGAAAAGTATAGATCTATCCTTCAAATAACTTCTACCACATAATGATATTTCACTCCAAAATATAATAGAATTTACAAATATTATAATTTTCCTAATCATATCATGTTTCAAAAATATAATTAATAATTCATATATCAGATAATTTAAAAAAAATAGATTATACAAACTAGGACACTATGTAGGCCAGTGGTAGGTGATGCACCTTCATTTCCCTTCGGTTGTGACTTCAAGTCTCACGGCCTTACCGGACGTGACGGGTTGTCGCCCGACCTCTGGGTTGCCTTTTTTATAACAATAAAAAAATAATATTAAGAAATGTTTTAACCTTAAAAAATATTACTAAATTCCCAACTTAATTAATTTCATCCTTTATACTTATACAGAATAAATTTTGTCGAAACTCACAGCCCAAAATTTATAAGGAAGGTAAACATAATGAAGATCTCTTTTGACACGTAATAACATGTTAATACCTACATCATGTATTCTTTTGAAGCATGGTACCACCCTATATTACCATAAAACATTATTGAATACATTCATTCTCTCTTGTGTTTTATAGAATACCAAATATACTACATAAATCCAAATATTTGGTAAACTCCAACAATGATGGAATAAACTAACAATTATTTACTTCAATGGTAGTCAATAATATCCAATATAATTTATCCAAATCCATTATATATTATTACGAAATCAATATCTCAGTTTTAGAAAAATATTAAAGGTTATATTTCCCACAACCATATATTTTCCAAAATTTTTACCTTGAAACTGTGTCACATTACATGGTACCATAAAATCATAAATCTTTAATGAAAACGTACAACAATACAATACTTATATACTTTATAATTCTTATAACTTGTACTCAAATGACACAATTCTATAATAAAAACTTAAGAACACTATTCATTAATCTTCATATTTAGTAGTATCATAACATTATTATTATCCAATAGCATCATTTGATGTATACTCTGATGATTTGGACATTGATTCGTGTAATGTCCTAGCTCCTTGTAGATGAATCATTGTACATTTGAACCCTTTTTCTTACCCTTGAAATCATGTAATTAGTGTAATTTTTCTCAACACATATAACAAAATACCATTATCTTCAAGTATTTACTAGGGTGATTCTTTACACAATTATCACATATGGGAAAATCTATCTTTCCCTTCTTCTATTAATCAACCTTTCACTCTACAATCATTTTCTTCTCTAGCATCCCTTCAAATTCATAAGACTCAGAGAATTATTTACATACCTTATTGAAACATGATATTATTTACACATATGACTTGAATACATAAGAGAATATTTCACTTATAAATGTTGGATTATGACTGTGAAAGATACGATCCTTCTTACTCTTTGGATCATGCGTATTGTTGGAGTTCTCATTCTTTCTATTAGGCACCATTTCAAATCAATCACATACACTAGGTTAGTTTATGAATCATAATTCATTAGTCCAAACTTATAAAATACCTTATATAAATTGAAACTTTTATGCATATAATCCCTAATCATAAAAATGTTTTCATGGAGGAAGTATTTACTCATAAATCATTCATAATGGGTTTTAAATAAAATGTAAATTATCATAAGAATATCCCCTGGGAGTGTCGTAACCAAGAGTGAAGCAAGGCCCATTGTTGTGTACCAGGATACCTCAGGTCAAGCTTGAAACTCCTCATCGGAGTTTTCACTCCTAGTTACATCTGTTCCAGAGCCTCATCTACCAACTCGTATACAGACAGGGATGTATTTGTGGAAAATTTACAAAATATCTACATTACAAAATTTTTAGGAATTTATTCTATACTAATCCCCAATGTCTATATTAGGGTAATGTTTTAAAATCAGAGTTTATCTAAATCTATCTCCAAGGTTATTGCTAAACTTTCTATGATTCCAAATGTAATGCCCCGGCCCTAGTTACCCAAAGTCGGTGCATTATTGTAATATGTTGGAATGAATAGAAGGAATAAAGTCCAAAAGGACCGATCAATTTAGCAGTCTTGGAAAATATATTACATACATGAACATTAAATTAAACATTGAAACATAAAACACACCATAAATAATCCGTTTATAACTCCATTATTCCCCTAGCTTAACCCTGCATATCAAAAAAATACACATCATAGAATTATGGGAAAAAAACATAAGAAAGGGGTGACCTTAGATGCTCAATAAGGGTAATTAATTTAGCGGAAGCAATAAACATATATGGAAAGATGTGTTATAAAAACAAAATCCTTTTAAAAATTAACATGAACATAATATAGAGAGAATAAATCAAAAATTACCATATAAACATACACATGGATATTCTACTAGCCGAATAATCACATGTAATAATTAATTTCATAATGAGGGAATGCCTAATTCCTGACATCATTATGACATATTCACGGCCTCGTGCTGGGACTAAAAATAAATATTTTGTAAAGGAATTGTTCCAAGAAACATGTTTATATCATGATACCTACCGATGCATCGAGGGGATAAAGCGGGCCCCATCCATCACTTAATAAGTCCACTTCATTCCCAATATGAAAATGATGAAACATGACAAAAACGTTTGTATTAAAATTAACAAACAAAATTTCAATACTTCAACCATAAAACATGAAGCGTATAAAATTGAACATACACAATCAAACATATCATTACTCATTCAATAAAATATAGATTATTGTATTATAATAAATCAACCTCAATCTAGAATAATATCCTGTAAAATATGTTTGCATAGTTGAAAATGATCAGTAAAACCTTTTTTACAGAAATATCCTTTTTTTGAAATCATTTAAGTCACACAATTTTAAAGGAAGTCATTTAAAATAGATTTTTTAATAAAAGTTTCTCATACCTCTCTGAGACTTTTTAAGGTAATTATCATTTTAAAACAATCATGTATATATAAATAAATCCATAAAACTATTTTGAAAACATAGACATTAATGAGAAATATTTAGAAGAATAAATATTTAAAACATTAGAAATGATGTTTTAGTTAAAGAGAACCTTAAAAGAATCATTTTGAAAAATTTATTTTATGAAACATGTACATGGAAAATAAATATGTCCAAGAAAATACTTACACATAAACAATATCGGATAATAATGATACAGAGGAATTAACCCTTACCATGTACTTTACTTTGGTCGATGGTCCATTTAACCACTAGTACAATGACCATAGTATGTTAATAAATTATACTAGAACTTTATTAATATTTATGATATCATACATGATTCATTTATGACTTTATACTATCTATTTAGTAATAATTTCCCTATTAAAATTAACATTTCAAGTAATAATTGCTTTCTTTATCATACATGTTTTAACATGTTATTATTGATCGTATCACATAGATCATGATTAAAATACATCCAGAATATAAAAAATTATTTATATATAATATATATTTATAATATAAATATTTATAATAGATAGATATATGAAATAGAAAACACCATTTATGGAGACGGTATGCCGAACGTACGCATAAATGTTGTTTCTGTTTTCATATCGTATTGAACAGAAGTAAGTGAATAAGATATATGTAAGTAAATATATATATATATATATATATATCCATTTTTATTATTATTTCATATATTACATAATTATTAATAACATATATATTTATAATCATCATTGAATGATGAACCTGGAAATGAATCCCATCGCGTCGTGGAGACGGTAAGTCGTATATACACACGAGCATTGATATCATTTCCTTAAGGATTAAAAGGTGTGGAATTGGATGGTATATTAATTGTACAGAGAAACTAGTAATTTATTTTCATTATTTATGTAATACTCATCATTATATCGATCTAAATAACATAGTGTTGAATAACAAATTACACCACAACATAGAGATGGTAAATTGTATGTTCGCATGCATGGTGACATTATCATTAATAGGATGGATTGAATAATAATTATTGTTGTAAAATATTTATAATAACACAAAATTTTGTAGAATTTACTTTATTTATTATTTTTCAATGGAACAAACAAAGAAAGAGAAAGTGGAAGAAGAAAAGAACTTTGAAAGAGGTGAAAAAATAATTACCTCTTCTTTCGGTGTTTCATTTTGATTTGAACAAAAGGGATATATAGGTTGGATTTATTATTAAATTGAGGCATATAAGTTGAAGATAGTGATGTTATGAGGTGATTTTATAAGGTTTTGGCCAAGAAAAATGGATTTAGAGGTGTGATTTGGAGAGAAGTGGAAGTACTCTTTTATAAGAGGGGTGAGAGTCACTTTAAGAAAAGATAGAAATATTATTTTATTATAAATTCATTTTAGATTTATAGTAGCTCCAAACTGATTTATTTCTAAGAGAAGGTGGGTATGGGTCTATATCCTCTAAACCAATAGGTTTTAGACATGTTTAGGTCACCATATTAACCATATCTTTTAGATTTAACTCTTAGTTAAATAGAACAACTTTTACCATGTCCTCTTGTATTATTATAATAAATGGTTAATAAACATACTATAAAATCCAAGATAACCCCAAGTGGTTAATTATTTATATATATAACCTTATATAAGTCCTTTTACTAACATTTTATTTTTATAAATATTATATCAATTAATAATATTTTTTTAGTTTTAAAAACCCATTTATGTCAATTTTGACACTATTTGGTATCTTGTTTTTTTAAGTCATACTGATTTTATCAATTCAAACTAAATTTATTTAATCCATCCTATCATGTCATATTAACCTATAAAATTCGTGTATTTCCTCAAAACCCTCAATTTACAATTATTTTTATATTTATAATATCAATTGTTTTAATCTTTCATTGATAAAGTAGTTAATGCATCATCATTTTGTCATAAATAAATTATATTATTTAATCTCTAAAAAATATAAATAAAATACCATTATATAGGAAATATTTTTCTCTTTATATTTAATTTTTATTGTCAAATTTATCTTATGTATAATCTTATATTAAAAATGGTTTACTTATTAAACATTGAATTTTACACCTCTAACTCTTCTTTAAATAAAATTATAATAAATTTCCTAATCTAAACCAAGTCGAGCAAAAGGATTATATTTTATTCCTAAGTTTGTTTTTTGTAGAAATAAACTTATCCAATAGAATTATGACATGATTTAGGGTAATTATAATATCATTTTACCTTTAATTACCCAATTTTCTTTTAACCGTGGTAAATAAAAAGAAGTTACTATTTATAGAACATTATTTTCAATTTATTGATGAAAATTTTACTTACTAATGTCAACTATGTTTCTTAGATTTTGGAGATTCAATTCACAGAGGTGGTAAAATTACATTTTATACAAATATGCAAATGTGCCTATAAGGTGGGTAAAAGACGTTAAAAAGTTCAATAAAATTTATACATATAATTTTATTATAAAATGACTCAATTGAATTAAATTGAAAATATATAGGTATTATATATCTATTTATACTTAAAATAAATTTAAATAAAATAAATAATTATTTAAACAAAAATTCAGTTTTGAACAATAATGCAGTGTTTTTAACTATTCATCAAAAATTGATTTTTTTCAAAAAAACCCAAAATTGACCCAAAGATAATATTTATATTCAGAATTTAAATATGAATTCTAATTTACAAAATTAAAAATATTTAAGTTGCATTAATTAAGATAAAATTAATTCCCATTGTCAAAACTGAAAAGTGGGTTTTTAAGAAGTAAAAAATATCAAAGGATTCACATGTGTTTATGTCAGATTTAAATGTGAAATTACATATAATGGTCTAAATTGTATTAGATTATAAAAATATAATCTAATTATACTTTTTTAAAGGTTGGGGCAAAAGCCTCATTATTATTAATAAAGCAAATAAAATACCTCTTTTAACTGGGTAGAGGGAGACCCATTACGTAGCCCAAAGGCCCAGTGGGCTTATAGCCCATTACATAGCCCGTAGCCCCAAATTTTTGGCCAAATTAATATTTTAGGAATAGTAACCTGGCTGCAACAGTACCCGCATAGTACCTCCGCTGCTGTAGTTCCCAGCCGTCGCAACAGTACCCGCACAGTACCTTCGCTGCTACAGTGCCCTGCCGCCGTTATCTGAAAATTACCAAAAATTTATCCAATCTAAATTTTTATAAACCTATTATAAAAAATAATTTAATTTTATTAATGTGAATATATAAAAGTCTCAAATATTGGTTTTAAAAAGGGTTCTCCATTAAAAGGCAGTAAAATTTCATTTTTTAAAAAATACTTCTTTTATCTGAAAAAATGAATTTGTTCTTTTATTATGTCTATGAAATAAATAATATGGATTATAAAACTATATGGAGTATATAAAATTCAAAATTCAGTTAATACTATTCATAACCACTCTTTGAATGACTAGTTTGGTAGGTCGTGGTGCGTTCGAACTCGATGTTGCGTGCAACGCAAGCTATTGAATTACTTTAAAGAGGTAATGTACTATGAAATCCTAGTGTGTTACAATAGACTTGTTTCACACTATTATCTCATGAGATATAAATATTTACCAAATTAATAGATGTGAAATATAGGTCCTACCCATCTCAAATTGAAATCATACATAAGTGTTCCATAAAACAAATATCTTATCATGAGCCATAAAAAGAGATGTATTTCATTAACATCATATCATAACCCATGAAATGAAATGGGTATCATAAACATTTAATAAAATCATAATTTATGAAAAATAGATAGGTTTCATAATTATTTCATCCTAGAGTAACCCATTAAAGGAAGAGGTTTTAATAAGCAATTATCATTGTAAAACCCGTTGAAGAGAAACATGATTCATAAACTTCAATCCATCAAAATATAATCTATTAAGTGAAATAATATGAATGGTTTCCCAAGATTATATACCTATTAAATCATAAAATATAACCAAGGATTTCATCTTATATGTATAAGGATTTTAAAAGATCCCTTAGAACGCCACATTTTAAAACATATAAAATTTTTAAAATCCTTTTATTTGAAACCACTATTAAAAAATATAAGAAATATCATTAATAATAATTTAATACATTTATTGAGGAAAATATATTATTTTTATTAAAAATTATTTTTAAAACATAAATCATTTTCAATCCCATTTTAATATAAAATATTATTGAATACTTATAAAGGAATCTTGAAATGATCTTCAAAAACGCTTTCTTTGAAAATATATTAAATAATCTTGAAATTAATTTGAAACACATTTTTTTTATAATAATTCAAAATAATACAAAATAAACCATAAAAAATTTTAAATCTCTTATTAAACACAAAACATTTTTGAAAACATGGTTTTGAAATAACATATATTTTTCACCTAAGAGAGAGATAAAGTTGTATTTTCCAAAAGTCACATTCTTAATTATCATAAGTACCAAAGGGTAAATAAATGGTAAAATTAAATGAATATATCATGAATAAAAATATGATGATAATATTAATGAGTTTTCTTGAGTGATTTATCGCAATATTTCAACAATAGAAGCATAATCATAAACAATCTCCATAAATGATGAGATTATAACAATAAACTATTACCACTTTTGGTAAATTTGAATCTTTCACCCCATAGGAGAATAAAATAAAATTAATATTATAAAATCATAAAATTAATAAAATTTATGATATAACATTTTAATGTAATTATATACATCTTATAGAAAAATATAGGGCCATAACACGACATGTGTCTCAAAGAAGGCAAATTGAGACAATACTACATTAAAAATTCGGTAACTTTTGAAACATAAAACCCATGGAATAGAAATCATAAAATGGATATGTAAATACCCATAAATTTATTTATATTTATCATATAATACATACATATAAATTATATACACCCCACAAAAGAAATGGGCGGTGAACATGGTATGTTTGTCCCGAATAATACAGAGTGAGATAAGAAACCCCTTACCTTAAGTATTGACATTTTTTAAACATTAAAAACTTCTTATAAAATAAATATAAGTTTACTATAAATCATCCAACGAACCATATTATTTTATTTAATACCATATGTTATTTTATTATCAACTTATATTATACTTTTGTTAACAATTCCATGTTAGTGTTACATTTTGGGTAATATTCTCTTTTTTTTTCTTATATGTTTTGGATTTTAATTCTTGATCCTATTACTTATATCATGATTTAATTAAATAAAAAATATAAAACATGATATTAATATAATATATTATCCTTATTAATTTATTTAAAATATTCTATAAAATATAGAAATATGAAATGGAATACACAGTTCATGGAGACGGTAGGCCGTACGTACACATGAACGTTGTTTCCATTTTATTATAATGATGAGTAAAATAATTTAAATGACATGTATATTTATAATATCATTAATTTAGGATTATTATTTGACATATATCATATGATTTTACAAAAACAATCCTTAATACATTCCATGTAAAGTGTGAATAAATCACATCACTATGATGTGGTAGTTGCCCAAAGGTTCACAAATGAAGTTATCTTATTTACAAAAAATGGACATAATGAAAGTATATTTTATATAATAAATCCATAATAATAATGAAATCATAATTATAATATATAATATAAAATTGGAGTTTCCATTATAATTCCCATCTATGATAGGTGGTAAAGGAAAAATGAACAACATCGTTTCATGAGGTGGTAGTTTTTCATACACATGAACGGTAAGTTTGTTACCCATTAGATGTAATTGTATTTAAATGTACGTATATAAAATAAAATAACAACATATAATTATATTTTTGGATAATTTTTTATATAACGATGTAATAATAATATTTTAGGTTTGAATAATGGAAAAAACAAAGGATCTTGAGAACTGATGTTACCTTTTCTTTGGGAAACTCCTATTGGTTTTCACAAAAGGGTTTACATGGATGGATTTATTCACAATGGAAGGATTATAGGTAAAATATAGGTATTTTTTTAGTATGTTTTGGTAGGTATTTTCTGGAACAATGAGTCTTGAGTGGTGTATGGAAGTGAGGGGGTGAGTGCCAGGAGCGGAGTACTTGTAAATATAAAAAGGTCCACACTAATTAGAGGTATATATTATATAATGTGCCACAAATAATTTTTTTAATTTATATAATATAGGGTAATTTGTCCACATATTTCCATAAAATGGATTTTGGATAAGTTTGAATTCCATTTTGGATCTTTTTTTTAAGGTTTAGTTCTTTGTTAAGTTAATTTTTCTCTTAATTGCTTTAATTAATTTCAATCAATTTCACTAATAGTTTTGGTTAAAAACATAGTTTATATTATTATAATTTATAAATAATTATAATTACAATATAAAGAATTAATTTTTACAAATTAAAATTATAGAAGTGTAATAAATTAATTTAAAATTAATCCCATAGACATATTACGATTTTAAGCGTACACTTTAAAAGATTGAAATGTTTTTATATCTCATTTCAATGTGAAATTGGATCAAATGACCTAAATTAGATTAATTTATGTATTATTGGTATAATTATACTTTAAAACCAAATTATTATATAATTTTACTATTTAAATAAATTATAATAGAAAGAAATTTTGAATTAAAAATCAGTATTTTTTACTATTCACCAAAAAATGAGTCTTCTCAGGAATATACCAAAAACTTACCCTATGTAAATTATGAAATTAAAAAACCAAAAAATTATTTTATTTTTATGAAAAATTATAAAATTTTAAAAATTCATATTTAAAACCAGTTCGACATTAAAGGGTGGTTAAAATACCTATTTAGAAAAATATATCTTTTTATTCATAGAATTGGATTTATTCTCTTCTTATATATATAAAATCTATTTGACGAGTATAAAAAATATTTATTTAATATATATATAATTTATCAATTTTATTGATAATATTAATCAATAGTGGTTTTTTAATTAATTGATATAAAATTGTGTCTATACATAGAAAAATATTTTTCTTAGAAAGGCAACTTCTTTATTTTAAAATAGTTCATAAATTCACTTATACTAATTGATAACCAAATAATTCATATTATATACATGTGTAAATCATATGTTTAAAATTTTTTTAATCTTATTCATAAATTCCATTCCAATGGATATGTTTTATTTATAATAATTTTTTAATAATAATAATATTATTATATTTTATTTCGGTTCAAATCGGTATTACGTGTAACACATGCTATCGAATGGATGCAGTAGTGTGTGTAATACAAGTAAAACATAGTGTTGAATGTACCTAAAAAAAATATAAGTGTTGAGTGCAGTTAAAAATTAACTTTATGTCTCATATAAATCAATCCAAACATAGTGATTTCATATAACAAAAAACTATATTCATTGTTGTGTAAAATAGAACAATATCCAAAAGGTTAAATTAATTCGAAAAAAATAATTCATAAATTATAATGGTGTTACATAAACTAATAAAAAAGTTAACTAAACGTTCTCTAATACCATCTAGGATTCCCCAAACTCATACTTCTAGGTACGGTGCTAAAAACACATTCTTCACAATATCTTTGAAACAATGTGAGGTAAACGAAAAAAACCATGTTTATATTTCACATTAACATTACATATCACACTAATCTCATACAATACTAAGGAATATAATGGATTAGTTTATTTGGAGATTATACACATAAAAATCTTATTTTATGATACTTGTATATATTTCTACCTAATCACACCACACTATACCCCCTTCAAGACTTTTCATAAGTTATATTTATCTTTATTAACTTAACTATCAACATAATTGAAAATGATTTGACATCCTATATAATAAATATAACCAAATTAATAACCTATTTTGTAAAATTATTCATATATATTACCATATATATCCATTAATTATAATCATTTATTATAATGTTTTTAAATAGTAATAGTATATTTTCATCATCGGATGTTCACAATTTTTATTATTTCACACATTTTTAATGTTTTGATGTTGGTCACTATTCATTGAGACCAAGTTAATCTTTCTAAGATTATCTAAGTTATTATTATATATGATTTATTGTGATTTATAATTATTTATTTTCATTCCATGATAGTTTTAGTCGTGAATCATAAAAAGGAAATCAGTTAAAATCCTTTAAAAAATGACCAATTTTTATTTTATTTTATCAATGAGTACATTTTTAATATAAATCTTTCCAAAAAACAAATTACATCATTCAACAGAGGTGGTAACACACATGTAGAAACACACTAAATTTTAATGTTTCATAGAAAAAAGAACTGAAAATGGTTTATCATTTAAGATTCATATATATTTCATAAACATAACTTTTATTCACTAAATAACCTTTTATAAGAATCTATTTAAGGTTTTTATAAAAAAATGCATCACATCATAAAGGTAGTAGTTCGAACGTATGCACAAAATATGTTGTTATTTCATTCAATGGGAGAAGTGTAGATAATGGTTATAACATTAAAATAATAACATTTAAGTATAATAATAAAAATTATTTAATAATATTATAATTGAATTTTTTTATTTGGGGTTAAATATAAGAATCAAAAGTTTTAATAAGTGATTAATACTCATTTTGAGTGTTTCAACCTTCTCTTAAAGTACCTCTTAGAACTAAAAGATTTAAAGATTTTTTATATAAAATGGGCTAAAATGGGGTAAATTTATCTGTTGGAAGTAAAAAATGATATTGGTTTAAGATGAATTTTAATTTTAGAGTGTATGTAAAGGGGTGGTGGAAGTGTCCTTTTATGAGTAACGGTGTGGTTTCTGTAATTATATTGAAAAAAATCACTATTTGAGGAATGTGGCTCCAAAATTTGAAAATTATTAAGAGTGGATAATTTTTGGTATATTATCATCTCATCCACTCATTTAGAGACAATTTTAAGTGTTTTTTATTATTTTCTCCCTTCTTTTAGCATTTAAAAAAAATAAACATTTATCACGACAAATGTTTATATGGTTTGGTAAATTTTTTTTATAAAAGAAACTAAAATTAAAATTATTAGATAATTTGGATATTATGATTATAAATATGAAACAATTTCATAATATTAAATTTATAAAATTGATAAATATTATTTTAAAATAATACATTAAAAAAAATAAAAACAATTTTATAAATATATATCATATGTATTAAAATGTAAAATCTAGATTTATAAATTAAACATAATATTTTTAAATTAATAATTTTGTATATAAAATATGGATTTAGTCAAGAGAAGGGTTTATAAAAAATCATTCATCTATCTGAATGATGTTATAATGGTAGAGGTATTTTAAAAAATGGTATATAATAGTATTCACCTAAAATTAAATCCTTTTATAAAAATACTTAAAATTCATTTTATGATAATAGTGTTTTTTTGAGTCCAAAACTGAACTTCATTTTTCAAAATCAATTTCTATAATTTATGATATATCATTTAAATGGAAATATAAAATATTATGAGAAATTATCGTTATTTAAAAATGACTATTTTAATATTAACAGTTCTTATTCTTATTTCATATCAATTACTAATTAAATTTGTGTTAATATATTCTTCATATAAAAAACAATTTTATCATCATTAAACCATATTATAATTAGTTTCTAAAAATATAAATACATTTTTTCACAAAAAATAGGGAAATAACTTTTTAAGTATAAAATGATCATATTAGTTATTTATCTATACTAAATGAATTTCATCAATGCATTAGTAATAATTGTGAAATTTATTTTATTTATATATATATTTCAAAAATATATTACATCTATTTTTAAAGGCTACATTAAAATTGTTGCATTTCAAACAAAAAATTATTTCTTAAAGGGTATCATGATTCAATTATTTTCGGTGTTTCATGTGAAAGAAACTATTAAAAATAGTGTTTAGTCAATAGAAAATATATAAAAAACTATTGAGGTGTTACACAAGTTTCCTCAAATCCAATGATTTTTTTGATGAATCATGTTTTTTATTAGGAATTTCATAGATGTTATTATGGTGTTAGAGGTGGAGATAATGAGGTTGATAATGGAACAACTAATTAAGGTGCATCTAATGATTTTTGATTATCTATATTTTAATGCAAGGAAGAGGTTTATTTATATTTCTATAATAATATATTGAAAGAAATTATCAAAAAAAAATTAATAGAGAGACAAAAATATTTTCTAAACATAAATATATAGAGAATCCACTCTACCATAAAAATATTAATATAGAGAGAAGAAAAATTTGACCACTTTTATCAAGGATAATATGAGATTAATCCAACAAATAAGGATTCACATCATACATAATAATATATAAAGGTGAATATGTAGAGTTTTTAGAAGTTAGAAGTAAATGGATTCCTCCCATGTGGAAACATGTTTGAAAAGAAACAAAAATATCATATGGAGATTCTATTACTATATCTATTAAGAGAAATATTCTTTAAGGTGATAAAATTTCTTATGGTGAAATAATCATATGGGTGTGATAAATTATTTGGGGTGATTAAATTATTTGGATCATAATTTCATTTACATATATATATATTCTTATGTTTGTGAGAAAATACTATGGGTGAAAAATCATTTATGTGTAAAATCCTTCAGGTGTAGGGTGATATAATGAGTGTGAGTTTTTTTGTGATTGTTAAACTCCCCTAATAATGAAATTTTATATTTTATATTTTTTTATGTTAGTTTATTTCTTCTCAAACCATGTAAATTTAATTATTTTATTATTTTATTTTTATGTTTATCCTTAATTTCTATAATATGATTTATTACCAATAATAAACAATATAAAATTTGAACTAAATTGAAAAATGGCTAAGATCACCAACCATAACAATGACAATTTCCTTAATAAAGATCATAAAAATTCATAAGAGTTTCATTGATGAATTTATAACATAATTAAAAATCTAACATTCAAAATATCCAAAAAAAATTATACTGATGGTAAATGCTATACCCTGACTGAAATAAGAGGATTTGAAGACAAGGAAGAATTGTGATACAAGAAATCTCTCTTGTGTTGAGCAAGTGTTGTTTTTAACAATATATCATTTTATAAGGGGTTGATTGTTTAGAAAAATACATTATCTCCTTATGATTATTTTGATGCTCCCAAATACTCCAATTTATTATTATAATGATTTTAATTTGAGTATATTTCAAGAAATTTATATTATTTATTTCTCTATTTTGAGATAATATTAAAGGGTTTAACTCACATGGAATATTTATAAAAGTATTTGGAAATTACTTGATTGTGTTCTGGAAACATTGTCCATACCCTAAGTTGAGAAGCATAACATATGGATGGAATCAATCATTTTGTTTACAGGTTATTAGAAAAGTGTGGTTAAGAAACCATACATTATCAGAAAAGTATGAAAGAAGGAACCTTACTTTTGGAAGGAACCTTACTTTTGAAATGAATGTTACTTTGGGAAGGAACCCTATCTTTGGAAGGAACCTTACGTTTGGGAAATCAAAAAAGTATGGATGAAGATCATTATGTGAGAATGGAACATTATGTTTTTTTTCATAAATGTATGGCTAATGAACTTGACTTTTATAAAAAACTATACATTTGAAAGTTGAAGAGAAAAGTATGGTTCATCAACCATACTTTTGTGATTGATCAACCTTATGTTTGGAAGCTGAGACAAGAATAGGCCATTAACCTTATATTTGAGATCACCCTTACGTTAAGAACATTATGTTCAGATAATGAATGATATGAATTTCAACCCTACATCTGGCATCAGATATTTATATTACGATTTTATCGAGAAACCGTCTTTATGTAGGTTATTTGGATGATTTCAAGCCAGATAAAAATCCTGAATCTAAAAGGTGACTTTGACTAATTCAAATCTGTTTATTTATGATTTAGATGATCATTTTAAGAGGATCTTTTCATGCTGAATTTTTTGTGGAGTTACGACTGCTCTGTTATTCAAACTTTTGATTATTGCGATTCTAAAGGTGAATTTTCTGGATATTAATTTTGAAAGAATAATGCTTTTATTTATTCAATATATAACTATATTATTTTGTATTATATCTATAGAGGTGAATCATTGAAAATATATATCAGGATCTTGATTTTTTCACTTCTATAATTTACAGAGACAATCGAGACTTACAGATCTGGTTTTACGAAGAAAAACAAAGTTCTATTTTTCTGATGAAGAAGAAACACAATTGAAGATTCATTGATTCTACATCAAATATATTATTGTGAATTGAATATTGATTAAAGTTGTGAATTATATTTCATGATCTACAACAACTAGATCGTCTTATATCTAATTCTAACTAAAGAACATCTTTTTTCATGACAATGATCAATCTACTATCAATTGAGTGTTGTTGCAATTGTGAAGAACAACTGTAAGGTATTTAATGAACAAATACTATTTTACTTTGAGTGACCGGATTCTCATACTAAGTAGTGTGTATGGTTCTATGTATTAACTAGGAGACTTTTTTTCCTTAATGTTATAAATGAGTCAACTACCTGCACTTAGTTTCGGATCGGTCTGTTGATAAGAGGACCAGATAGTGAAAATCACCAAGCACAAGGAGTAGAGCGTTGGTGGAGTGGACTAGGGGCCTTATGTTACCCAATCCACTATACATCATGATTCTTTTGTTATTTCTTTTCTGCTGCTTAATCTTTCTGATAATGTTAAAAGGACTGATCACGATCTCATGAGGAAACTATAGAAGACACAATTCACCCCCCTCTTCTATATATTTGGTATAACCAGATCCATCAATTGGTATCAGAGGTGGTACTTTCGTCAAAGCTATAATAACCTGAATGTTTCTAGATTATACATCAACAAAATGGATGATAAACGAGAGGGTATGTCAATGGTTCGAGCTCCATACTTCAACAGTGAAAATTATAGATGCTGGAAATCAGAATGATCATTTATCTAAATAACTTGGATATAGAGTCGACACGAAAATTATAACTCCCTATGTGATTCCAGAGAAACCTGAAACATGAACTGTTAATAAAAAATTAGAGTCTGACATAAAATTGATACCTATTAATGCTATCATCTGTGTTCTTGGACCAGATAAATTTAATAGAGTATCTCAGTGCCTGATGGCTTATGAAATGCGGAAGACAATTACAGTTTCTTATGAAGGAACAGACAATGTCCAGTAGATGAGGTATGCTACTGCTAAAATAAAACTTGATACATTCAGGATGTTTGAAGGAGAAAGTATCTCCCAAATGAATAGAAGGTTGACAGATATTGTCAACACTATCACTGCCTTGGGAGATCCGATCAAACAAGTTGATCAACCCCTGAAAGTACTAAGTGTACTACCACCCAAATGGAATGGAATCTCTGCTGCTTTCAGAAAAACATCTCTTATCTAATATTTAACAATGAGAGAGTTAATTGGAACTCTAATGATGTATGATGTTGGGATACAAGACGAAGAAAATGAGCATATAGTTCTGATCAAGAGAGAAAACATTTCCTTAAAGGTTTCACCTCAATGAAAAAGCATAAATTTGAAGAAAAAGGAAATAAAGGTAAAATCAGATAGTTCTGATTCATCCAATTCAGAGGTGGAACTAGCTTAGATATCCAAAAAATTCAGTATGTTTTATCGAAAGAAAAAAGGTTTTTTAAAGTCTTTTAAAAAGGATGATATGGATATCAAATGTTATGAGTGTAAGAAACATGGTCATATTAGTCTTGAATTTCCACAATTAAAGGAAGACAAGAATAAGAAATTCTTTAAGAGAAAGGATTTTGAGAAAAAAGAAAAGAAGGCAATGAATGCTACCTGGAGTGTATCTGAAGACACCAGTAGCTCATCAGAGTCTGATTTAGAAAAAGTGGATTCGAAACTAAAAGACAATATGTGATTTATGGTAGAAACTAATGTGGTACAATCTTATTACTCATATGACTCTAATTCTAACTCTAATTCTGATTCAAGCTACTCAAATGAGAAACATTCATCCGACCAAAATATGCTTGAAGAAAAATATAAATATTTATTTAAGAAACACAAGTCTTGAAAAAATATTCATAATATTGTTTTAGGAGAGAGAGATACTCTACTAATGCAACCTCAAGAATTACCTGAATAGAATAACTTAATTAACCCAAATAATATAGATAATGAAACTAAAATAAAAGCACTGGAAATAGAAGTAGAAACATACAAAAGTGCATCTCTTATTTTTTTAAAAAGGAGAAAATACACTAAATGAAATACTTGGAAATAATGAGATTAAAAAGGAAAGATATGGAATAAGTAGTAAAGGTAAATAAACTAAACAATATAAAAATTACTTTGTTCCTAATACTAGAGAAGTAATATGTAATTATTATGGAACAAGAGGACACATATCTAAAAACTGTTATTTTATGCAACCACAAATAAGTGGTATTAAGAAAGCCATTATTGTAATTAGTTTATATGATACAATTTATTATAGAAAAATTATGTGGATCTATTTTTACATACTTTTTCCACATCTTTCATTTAATTTTTATCAATTTAATGAATTATTTTGATGATTTTTAATAGATAATGGGATCTTTTTATTTTTTACACTAAATATGTTAATTAATCAATTTTTATAATTTAATATGTGTTTTTAGTCCTATAATATAGTCTATATAATTATTCTAAATATATTATTTTACTTTCTAGTTTTATAATCTTAATTTGTTTTACTTATTACTTTTCTAAATGAATATTTTCTTTTAATTGTCATTTTTATACTTCAATGTAATTCAGTTTTCAATTTATGACATTACCATTTAATTATAATTTATTTATATAAATTAACTTTACATATTAACTGGTTCAATTGTTCTTGCTAAGTAAATAAGTTTAATAATTATGTTAATAAAATAATGCATTTTTAATTCTTTGTTTCTATTTTGTCAGTTAATTAATTAAATTTTTAGTTAAATTTCATTAATCATTTTAAATTTCATGTTGGCAGATAGTTCATTGTTTTTGTTTTTCATTTAGTTAGAATTTTTTTTAATCTTAACATATATTTTCTTAGTTAATAATTAAGTCACTGTTTTTTCAGTTTTGTTAAATAATTTGGTTAGTTTTTAGTTACAATTAATTATTTAATTTTAAACAATTTCATTAATTTCTCTTTTGTGTTTATTAATTAGTGTTTGTTCATTTTATTATCTATTATAAATTAATTTTTAATGGTTAACATTTTAATTTGTCTATCGGTGAGTCGTCACACTGATGTTGCGTCACACTGATTCTTTTATCACACCGATGTTTTTTATTTTAATCGGTGAGTCGCGACTCACTAATTACTTAGAAACCCCATTGGTCTCTCGAGACGCACTGATCCATCCATTGGTTTCTGTCTCCCTTTTTAAACTTTCGGTGAGTCCTTTTTTTATTATTATCAGTGATTCATTATTTTCTTCAATCGGTGTGTCACTCACCACAACTTATTTATTTTTTATCTTTCAATGTCTCATTATTTTTTATCGATGACACCGATTTATCTCTTCTATCAGTGTCTCGTTGTCTTCTATCGGTGACACCAATTTAATACTTCTTTTGTTGAGACGTGACTCACCGATCCAATATTCTCATCGATTTTATGACACTCACCGATACATTTTTTTCTTTTTCACTCACCGATTCTTTTCCTCTTTCACCACATATTCTTCCCCCACTGCCACTAGTTCTTCCACCTTACATCTCTTCTATTGTAATAATACAAAAAAAACCAAAACCAAACAACATCAATCAAAAATTCAGATCTCACACTACCGCCGTGGAGACCATCGTCCGCCTAGGCTGTGCTGAGCCGTGATCTGAGATCTACCAATGAGCTGGTGTCACACCGTGGTGAAGAAGAAACACTCACACATCTGACGTGGAGGGTTTTGAGTGAAAGAGGAGGTCTATTTGATGCCACACTAGAGATGAGGATGATGTCTCTCTGGTTTTTAGGTGGTGAATCAAACCACTATAGTGAGAACCCGAAGCCACTCGAGGTTGTGGAAGAGTCTGCGCCTCTTTTCTGAAGCAGGGAGGTCCGCCGCTGAAGGAGCTCGCACAACCGCTGCTTTTGAACCGCATCGCCATAAATGGAGTTGGGAGGAGGACTGAAGGTGAGGGGAGCTGAAGTCGCCGCTGCTTGTTTCCAACAATGAGAATAAACCCTTCCCCTTGGTTGGGTTGCGCCGATAATTGGTGGAGGAAGAAGAAACCCTCCCCTGTTGCGCCGATTTGGGGGAGGGGTTAATTAAAATTAAAAAAAAAACTAATTTAAAACTGAATTAATAATAAAAGTTAATAATAAATAGATAAATTTTTAATTTTATAAATATATAATTATTAATAATAATTAAATAAACTATAAAATATTATAATTAATTTAAAAATATGTAAAAAACTATAATATTAATTCTAATTACTAAATTAAAATAAACTAATTAATAAATTAATCAAACAATTTAATTTCATAATAATTAATAATAATAATGATTATAAAATTATTAATTGAAAATAATTAATACAATCTAAATTATTAAATTTTTAATTACTTATTTACATATGATTTCAAATTTTAATTATTTAGTTAAAAATGATAAATTATAAAATTTAGTATTTATATTTATTAACTTAATTAAAATAATAAAATTTTGATAAAATTTTGTTTTACTATAGTAATATCAAGTAAATATTTTAATAAATAATATAAAAGTAAAAAAAAATTACTAATTAAGATATTTATTAATTAACTTTAGTTTACTTTTAATGAGAAATATAACACTTAACTTAAAAAATTAACTATTTTTCATTCTTTTCATTCTCATTTATTTATTTTGTTTTTATCATGTGCAGTTTCATAGGAAAGTCGAAAACACGTCCAAGTTCACGCAACTAACTCAACAGAAGTTAGTTATGAGGACAAAACTAGTGTGACATGCTAGTCACGAAAAAACACACGTGTGCGGTGCACAAATGAAGGATTTCTAAAGTTAGTGGAAATGTGATGTGACGTGTAGCAGATGATAGTTGATATATAAAGCAGAGAATCAGTAGAATTAGGGACTCTCATTCGGATTCTCATTGATTACACGATCACATTCATCAGAGATGAGACTCCGAGGATCAGCACTGGAGTCAAAGTAGAGACATGGATACGAAGGAGCTCGAGAGTAGAGTATCACTGAGGGTGTATTTTCCCTTCTTGTACGTAATTTCATAGTACTCTGTAATCCATTTTTTTTCATTGCTTTAATCAAGATGATCATAGGTTGAATAGTCTTATCTCGAGAATTCAATTATGCTTGTCAATCTTTTAGACTTCTTCATCCATTTTAAATTTTACAGAATTGTAATCAATTGGCGAGATTGATTAATGATTCTCTGTTTAGTTACTTCACACATAAATTGTTTTCTTAATTCATTAATTCAAAATCGATTGGAAAGGTTGTTCATGAATACATTTTCAAAGCCTTAATGTCTTTACATATGGAAATTTATGGCGAGTTTATTTCCGAATGTTATCATTTATAATTTTCTAGAAGTTTAACTGAATTTGGCGTGGCGATCTCATACAATCAGTTTACTGTGTATTGAGTTTCCTGTAAAGGGAGACTTTTCACCTTTATTCTTTAGGTATGATTTAATAAAGTGTAGTGGGGTAGATATTATTTAAGCCAGTATTTTGTAATTCTCAAGTATTACATTTGATCTGCTCCTTTAACCATGCTGCTTTATTCTAGTATTTTGTTCTCTTATGTTAGCTTAACTGTAGTTCTCAGTTAATCAGTATACTAGTATTTGATTTAGTCTCTTTTATTAAAGAAAAGTACAAAACATTGAAATGTAGAGAAAACTATAAATAAGTTACCTTATTGCTAACGACAGTGAGGTTTTTTGTTTCAAAAACCTTAGAATTCACTCACCGGCGTTCTCTGTGGATTGACCCTGCACCATTATGCTTGTGTAGGTTAATAAATATAATTTTAAGGGTCTTGATGACCGCCAGACTATTCAAAATTTGGCACTGTTTCCAGGGAAGTAACACATTGAGTTTTATAAGTTTTATAAAATCTAAAAAAACAAAAAATAATATATAAAAAATCTGATTAAAAAAAATTTCTTTGAACGGGAACCTACTATTTGAGTTGTTTTTGAAAAATCTGCTTCACTGTGAACTGTTCTGTGTTTAATCTCACCTAGTTTTAGTTTAAAAATGGAAGTTAATAAATCCTGGGATCAACTGGGGCCTCATTGTGTTTGTAGTGGAAATTTTTGGGCACACTGCCTGGCAGTGTGTCTATAACCAGCTATAACAGGATGTTTACATTGAAGAAGATAAAAAGTTTGAATCTGATCTTGAATTTCTAGTTAAACATGAATTATTTGAAACTAAAATGGATTCTAGGGAGAATAATTGGAGTTCTTGGTTTAATAAAACCCATGAAATTTATCATATAGATTCTCAAGAGAGATATAAAAATGAAAAGATTAGAAAACATGATCTTAGAATTACAACAAAAGGTTATAAAATAAGAAGAATTTGATGAAAATTACAAAGCAATTATCTACAAATGATTTAAAAATAAAGTGGAAGTGGAAAGTGATAGTGAAACTAGAAAAGAAACCATTTTCTTTGAAAAATATGATTCTGTTAAACTAAATCTGGAAACAACCAACTCATTGAATCAAGAAAACATTGATGAAGACCCCAGAATGAACATTAATGCTATTGAGTTGAAATATTTTGAAGATGAATTGAAACAGATTGAAAAGGAATGCCCAGTTCCATTCATAATTCCTACATTGGGGAAAAAATCATTATTTTAAATGTTTTTAGAATGAAGTCACTCAGGTTGAAGTTAAAATTGAAAATGAAAACTTGAAAGTAAAAAAATCTTCACCCAATTTTTCAAATTTTGTGAACAATGAGTCTGAACTTGATATTGGGTATAACTTGGATAGGAACCTTAAGCTGAATAAAAAGGAATCTAAAATCTTTGAACATGAGCTCAATACTTATCTTCCATGTATTGAAACTCCAAACCCATATATTTCTGAAATGATGTTGGATGATTTAGAGGTTGAGGTAATGTTGTTTGATGAAAGATTAAATGATGAGATTTCATCTCCCTGTTCTCAGATTGATTTTTTGATTGAAAATAAGTTCACTGAAATTGAAAACAAGGATGTTATATATGGGAGTAAATGTTTATATTTGAACAATATGGAATTTGAATTTATTGAATCTGAATTAAACATTACTCTTCATGATTTAATCTTTTTGCAACACCTAATTAACATGGTTTTAGAAAGTGAGCCTTTTGAACATGAACATAAAGTTGAGGTTGAACACACACTTGAATTAGGTAAAAATTAGTTGATAGAAGCAGTATATTTTCAATGTGAGTTAATAAATGAAGATATTTTGGATGATATTTACAACATTATTAGTCCTAAATCAATTTGTGATAAAATAATTTCTGTTCCTTGTTTTTCACATTCATCCTCACCTATGATGGGTTATGAGCCTTCTCAAGATACTGATAGTAGTCTAGAGGGAGAATCAATCATGAGTTCCAATTTTAATAATTCTATTTAGCATTCTATTGAATCTCCTCCTGAAACTGCTAATTAGAATTTACCCACATGCACCCTGGAATGTGAATCCTTGAGTGTTGAAGTTAAGGGTGATAGCCATGAGAATAATGCCAAAACATTTGAAGCATCTAGTACTATGTTGTGCCTTCATCTGAACTCAACTCTTGATAACTTTAAACAATTCTAGAAGTGGACACCATTATTCATTCAACTGTTAAAGGGTTCTACATAGGGGTTATTTTTATATGATATGAGAGTGTGGTTTTCTATAGTTTGGGAGCCCACAAATTTCATCTTTCTGTTAAAAATATTTGGTCCAAACACATGTCGTGGTTCTTATTAAGGAAACCACATCCACCTAGTGACAATAGTTAGTTCTAGGTGAGTTTGGCTAGGGACTATAAATCTAACACTGTATGGGAGGCATCCCATGGTTTTTATTGTGTTAATAAATACACAAATTGTGATTAAATAAAGTCTAACTGAAGAATTTAAATTTAGTGCTTCATAAGAGTCAACCCATGGTCTTTCATTTGTGTTTACTTTTATTTATGTTCTTGTTTTACATAGAATAAATTCATGTTGTGATGCTTTCTCTATGCACCATCTATGCTGGATTGTTGTTCCTAGTTTATATGCTCTGTGTTTTTAGGTTGCTGCTGCTTGTGTCAATAAAGGAGTGGAATTGCCATGATCATTTTTGGATAAGAACTTTGTCAGGGAAGTACTTCAACTTCCTGCATGTATTTATGCTCCTGTTTTTTCTAATAAAATTATGCTCACTGAAAAAAATTCTGTTTCTTTTATAAATTCTTCTAAATGTGTAGTGTATATTCTGATACATATATTGCATAAAAAACTTTTTCTGTATTTCACTATGTTGTGCTTAAAAATTCTGCTTGTGTCTCTTGCTAGAAATTCCAATTCAATGAAAAATATTGAAATAATCTTTCACTGTAAGAAATTAAGTGTGTGTGTGTGTATGGGGGGGGGGTACATGTTTGCTAGTAGTTGTGTTTTTTATTGGAACCGATTGGTCTATAGGGTTTTTATCATGAAACTTTCTACTATATTGATCATCAATTTGAATCATACTTTGTTAAAATTCATACACCCAATTAATTCTGCACCCACACCTTATATACTACTTTTGAGCTATATTGAAAATATTTGTCACTGGACATAAATGTTAATGCATATACTTTTTAATGAACCTGTTGTTAATTTATTCATTGTGGAAAACTAAGTTTTTGATCTCCATGAAGACCCTTTATACATTTCACATATCTACTTAATTAAAATTCTGTTTTGAAATTTAATTGATTAATTGTTCTTATCCACTTTAGAAGTTAACTGTGGGGACAAAGTTGGGTTTTATGTGTGGGGAGGGGGTTAATTCTTAGGTATTCTAAATTTTGATTTATTGAAATCCCATCAATTCCCACTACAACATCTAATTTTTTGTAAAAAATGGATAAATGTTTTAAAAATTCTTGTATAATTTTAGGCTTTACACTTTACTCAATTGTGTCTTACCTTAGGACAAGTTCCATGCTGGTAGTTGAGAACTACATAATGTATGAAATTAATGATAATGGATGATTGGTGAGTGATCTTACATAGTTATTTGATGGAAATTTGTTTTAGGAACCACTTCTGAAAGTGATATGGGTCACCTTTTAATGAAATTATGATCATAACCCTTGGAACTAGAAGTTTGATTCTGATTCTAGGGGCCCCATTCATCTTTAATTTATAGAAAGTAATTGATTTAATGAGACAATATAAATGGTTTTTATATAAATCTTTTGAAAATGGAGTAATTTGGGAATCTTTGATCTCACCCTGAGTCTCTCACACCCTAGATGCTGGGTGCATTTCTGTTAACTTTAAGCCCCTTGTACACTTTTAATAAGTGCTTATGCACCGTGCTTACCATAATGAAAATGGATTGGGAAAAATAAATAAAGTGTCTAGGGTCAAAAATGAGCTCATTAAGGGGGAAGGAATGATGAATTCCAGATGAATAAGGGATCAATTGGTTTATATGAGAATCATTTAGGTTGTATCATTGAATTGATTCACAAAAAAATATATTTATTTTTGGAACCTAGGTGAAAAAGTCAAAGTATTATGTTCCTACAGTAAAGTTCTTAATTCTACATAAATTTTACTTTTTTCTCACTCTTGGTCTTTGAACTTAAATCTTGATTGAAGTTTGTCACTATGTTGTATCACATATGAGGCATGAAATCTTCTTTGATGGATGTTCTTTGTTTTCTTAATTACCCTTGAGTATTTTTTTAGGCAATATTTATATTAGTAATTCATTTTCTAAAAGCCTTCTGTTATGTTTTGTCCTCTGTTTTTGAGTGCTTGACATGTTACAGTGTGATCTTAATCATAAAACACTTTACTGTTTTTCAAAGAATATAAGACATGGGATTGTTTGAGAACAAACAATGCTCAATTGGGGGGGAGGATTGATGTGGCTCTATTTTTAAATACTTTGGCCTCATATTTCATTTATCCTTTATCAATTTAATTAATTATTTTTACTCTTATTAATAGATAATAGAATATTAGTATTTTTAACACTAAATATGTTAATTAATTATTTTTTTATAAATAAATATGTGTTTTTAGTCCTTTTATATAGTCTATCTAATTATTCTAAATATATTAATTTTCTTTCTAGTTTGATATTTTTAATTTGTTTTAATTATTAACTATTCTAAAATAAGATTTTCTTTTAATTGTCATTTTTATTTGCTTCAATCTAATTTAGTTTTTAATTTAAGACTTTACTATTTAATTCTGATCTTTTTTAAAAAAATTAACCTTACTTAATAACCGGTTCAATTATTCTTCTAAGTAAATAATTTTAATAATAATTTTATTAAAATAATGCGTTTTTATGTCTATGGTTTCATTTTGTGAGTTAATAAATTAACTTTGTTGTTAAATATATTTAATCATTTTAAATTTCATGTTTGTAGATAGTTCGTTGTTTGTGTTTTTTATTTAGTTAGAAATTTATTTAATATTAAAATTTATTTTCTTAGTTAATAATTAAGTCGTTGTTTTTTTAGTTTGTTAAATAATTTGGTTAGTTTTTAGTTACAGTTAATTATTTAATTTTAAAAAATTTCATTAATTTATCTTTTCTGTTTATTAATTAGTGTTTGATCATTTTATTATCTGTTATAAATTAATTTCAAATGGCTAACATTTTAATTTGTCTATCGGTGAGTCATCACACCGATGTTGCGTCACAACGATTATTTTGTCACACTGAAGTTTTTTATTTTAATTGGTGAGTCGCGACTCACTAATTACTTCGAAACACCATCGGTCTCTCATGACACATCGATCCTTCCATCAGTTTTGGTCTCCCTTTTTAAACTTTCAGTGAGTCATATTTTTATTATTATCAGTGTGTCATTATTTTATTCAATCGGTGTGTCTCTCACCATTACTTATTTATTTTATATCTTTCGGTGCCTCATTTTTTTATCAGTGACACCGATTTATCTATTCTATTAGTGTCTCATTTCCTTCTATCGGTGACACCGATTTAATACTTCTTTCGGTGAGACGTGACTCACCAATCCAGTCTTCTCATCGGTTTCACAACACACAATGAAACATTTTTTTTATTTTTCACTCATCGATACTTTTCCTCTTCCATCACATCTTCTTCCCCCACTACCACAGGTTCTTCCACCTTTCATCTCTTCTTTTGTAATACCACAAACAAAAACTAGAACCAAACAAAATCAAATAAAAATTCATATCTCACACTACCTCCATGGAGACCATTGTCCGCCTAGGCCGAGCTGAGCCACGATATGAGATCCACCGATGAGCTGTTGTCATGCAGAAGTGAAGAAGAAACACTCACACCTCTGCCAATATGGGTTTTGAGTGAAATGGGAGGCCGATCTGATGCCACTCCAGAGTTGAGGATGATGTCTCGCTAGTGTTGAGGTGGAGAATCAAACCAGTGCATTGATAACCCGAAGTCACCTGAGGTTGTGGAGGAGTATGCGCCTCCATGCTTAAGCAGGAAGGTCTGCCGCTGAAGGTGCTCGCGCAACCGCTGCTTTTGAACCGCATCACCATGGATGGAGTTGGGAGGAGGACAGTAGCCAAGGGGAGCTGAAGCCGCCGCTTCCTGTTTCCAGCACCGAGAAGAAACCCTTCCCCTTGGTTGGGTTGCGTCGATATTTGGGAGAGGAAGAATAAACCCTCCCCTATTGCGCCGATTTTGGGGAGGGGTTAGTTGATAAAAAAAAACTAATTTAAAACAAAATTAATAATAAAAGTTAATAATAAAATAATAAACTGTTAATTTTATAAATATATAATTATTAATAATAATTAAATAAACTAGAAAATATTCTAATTTATTTAAAAATATGTATAAAACTATAGTATTAATTATAATTACTAAATTAAAATAAACTAATTAATAAATTAATCGAACAATTTAATTTCTTATAAAGTAATAATAAAAATGAAAATAAAATTATTAATTCAAAATAATTAATACAATCTAAATTATTATATTTTAAATTACTTATTTACTTATGATTTTAAATTTTAATAATTTATTTAAAAATGATAAATTAAATAATTTTGTATTTATATTTATTAAATTAATTAAATTAATAACTTTTTGATAAATTTTTTTTTACTATAGTAAAATTAAGTGAAATTTTTTATAAATAATATAAAAGTAAATAATAATTACCAATTAAGATATTTATTAATTAACTTTAGTTAACTTTTAAAGAGTAATATAACACGTAACTTAAAAATCAACTTTTTTCTATTCTTTGCATTCCAATTTATTTATTTTGTTTTTATCATGTGTAGGTTCATAGCAAAGTTGAAAACACGCCCAGGTTCACGCATCTAACTCAGCGGAAGTTAGTTACGAGGAAAAAACTAGTGTGACGTGCCAGTTGTGAAAAAACTCACGTGTGCGGTGCACAAGTGAAAGATTTCTAAAGTCAGTGGAAATGTGTAGTGACGTGCAGCAAATGACACTTGACATATAAAGCAGATCAGCAACAGAATTGGGTAATCTCATTCATATTCTCATTGATTCCATGATAACATTCATTTAAGAGTGGACTCCGAGGAGAAGTACTGGAGTAAAGGTAGAGACATGGATGTGAAGGATCTCGAGAGCAGAGCATCACTAAGGGTGTATTTTCCATTATTGTACATAATTTCGTAATACTCTGTAATCGATTGTTTTTCATTTATTTAATCAAGATGATCAAAAGTTGAATATTCTTAGCTCGAGAATTCAATTATGTTGGTTAATCTTTTAGACTTCTTCATTCACTTTACATTTTTCAAAATCGTAATCAATTGGAGAGATTGATTAAAGATTCTCTATTTAGTTTCTTCACACCTCAATTGTTTTCATAATTAATTAATTCAAAATCAACTGGCAAATCTGTTCTTGGATACATTTTCGAAGCGTTATTGTCTTTACATCTGGAAATTTACAACGAGTTTATTTCTGAATGTTATCATTTATAATTTTAAAGATGTTTAACTGAATTTGGAGTGATGAAATCCTACTATTAGTTTACTATGTGTTGAGTTTCCTGGAGAGGGATACTTTTCCCCTTTTTTCTTGAGGTATGATTCAATAAAGTGTAGTGTGGAAGATATTCTTTAATCTAGTAGTTTGTAATTCTCGAGTATTACATTTGATCTACTCATTCGACCATGCTACTTTATTCTATTATTTTGTTCTCTTATATTAGCTTAACTAAATTTCATTGTTCATTAGTATACTAGTATTTCATTTAGTCTCTTTTCTTAAATAAAAGTACAAAAAATTGAAAAGTAGAGAAAACTATAAATAAGTTACCTTATTGCTGACAACATTGAGGTTTTTAGTTTTAAAAACTTTAGAATTCACTCACCTACCTTCTCTGTGGATCGACCTTGAACCATTTTTCTAGTGTTAGTTAATAAATATAATTTTTAGGGTCGTGACGACCTCCATACTGTTCAAAAAACAAAGAAAGTTTGGATTCCCAGTTCTTTGCTTGCAAACACTACGGGACCCAATAGAATATGGTTACCAAAACAAACCCTTGTTTAATTGCCATTGCAAGAAGTTGGTCATAGAAGCCAAATTGAAATATGTTACATGGACAATGATTTCTCCAGGAATATGAGTAGAAACTCATCAAATTTTAGAACTCTAACTCAAAAGGATGGAGGTCTAGTCACATTTGGTGACAATGCTAAAGGCATGATTATTGGCATTGGAACAATTGGAGATCCAGAAGCTGTCTCAATCCATAAAGTACTCTATGTAAAAGGATTAAAACCCAACCAGATAAGAATCTCTCAACTCTGTGATGATGGTTATGCTATTGATTTTTCTAACAATTGTTTTTTGATTTTCCAAGATAAATTTCTTAAATTTAGAGCACCCAGAAATGATAATGTTTATAACATAGAATTAAATTCTAAGTGTAATAAATAATTAAACTACTTAACTACTAAGATAAATAAATCATGGATATTACATAGAATACTTATACATTACAATTTATATACTTTAAATAAGTTATCTAAGAAATCGCTAGTTTATGATTTTCTTAGTCTCAAATTTGAAAGTGTAATTTTATGTGATGCATGTCAACTTGGAAAACAACACAAATCATCCTTCAAATCTGTTAACAAAGTTTCTACATCTAAACCTCTAGGACTTATCCATATGGATCTATTTGGACCTTCAAGGGTAGAAAGCATGGATGATGAATATATGTATATGTTTTAGTTGATGAATATTCTTGAATTACTTGGATTAATTTTTTAAAATATGAAAATGAATCTTTTGATATATTTGATTTTTTTGAAAAGCTGTTAAAAAAAGGTTTTAAAATAATTTCAGTAAGAAGTGATCATGGTGGATAATTTGAGAATTTGGAATTTAATTCCTTTTTCTTAAATATGGGCATTAAACACACATTCTAATCACTAATAACACCTCAAAAAATGTAATTGTTGAAAGAATAAATAGGACTACTCAAAAAATGGCTAGGACTATGCTAAATGAATATAGTCTTCATACCTATTTCTAGGCATAATCTGTAAGCATAGCCTATTATATAATGAATAGAATTTTAATCAGACAATTTTTTAAAAAGAAACCCTATGAACTCTAGAATAACAGAAAATTACTTTAATGTCTTGGGATGTAAGGTATACAACTAAAACACCAAGGAAAATCTTGGTAACTGTGATAAAAAATCTGATGAAGGCATTTTCTGAGGATATTTTGCTGCAACCATAGATTATAGAGATTTTAATTAAAATTCAAGGTTTTTTGAAGAATTAGTTCATGTGAAATTTGATGAATCTGATCCCTTTGAGAGAAGGAATGACCAAATTGATGAATCTGACTCTAATGATAACATGAGACTTGAAAACTAGAAAGTTGATTTTGAAAAAGATATAAATGAAAATCAGTCTAGTTCAGAAGGGCATGACATTAAAGAACCTAACAGTGTACTACCTAGACAGTCTCGAACCCTATATAATCACCATTTAGAAATTATTATAGGAGACCTAGACACAAGGATAAAAACTAGAAGAAATGAATGAAATCATGTTGAATTTTCCGCCTTTAAATCTCAATTAGAACCTAAGTCATTAGAAAAAGCCTTAGTTGATGAATGTTGGATGATAAAAATGCAAGACAAAATAAACCAGTTCAAGAGAAATGATGTTTGTAATTTAGTTAAAAGTCCTCAGAACTATCCAGTTATAGGAACCAAATGGGTATTTTAAAATAAACAAGAAGATAAAGTAATAATAACTATAAATAAAAAAGACATGTAGTTAAGGGATATAATCAGGATGTAGTTATAGATTATCATGAGACCTTTGCACCTATAGCGAGATTAGAAGCCATTATAATCATTCTGACCTATGAATATCATATGAACTTTAAATTATTTCAGATTGATGTTAAGTCTACCATTTTAAATGGTTATTTATTGGAAGAAGCTTACATTGAGGAACCTCTTTGTTTTGAAAATTTTCAAAAACCATATTCTGTTTTTAAACTTACTAAAGCTCTATATAGACATAAACAGACACCTAGTGCTTGGTATGAATGATTAAGTTATTTTGTATTGAAAATTAGTTTACTATTGGAATGGTAGATCCAACACTATTCAGGAAAACTATAGATTCTAATGTTTTATTGGTTCAAATTTATGTGGATGATGTAGTTATCGGATCAACAAATTCAAAAATTCATCCTGTTTTTTCATATTTAATGTAAAAGGAATTTGAAATGACCATGATAAGAGAATTAAATTTCTTTTTAGGACTTCATATTTATCAAAAAGATTTTTTAAATTCATTGAATCAAAGAAAATACATTAGTGATTTACTTAAGAAATTTGGACTTTAAAACAAGAAGACATATATAACTTCTATGTGTACTAATATAAAACTTGACATATATAAAACTAAAAAATCAGTTGGAAACAAGTTATTTAAAGGTATGATTGGTAGTTTATTATATCTTACTACTAGCAGGAAGATATAATGTACTTAGTATATCTTTGTTCTAGATTTCAATATGTTCCAAAAGAATCTCACATAAGTGTTGTCAAAATAATATTTATATATTTAAAGGGAACTATTCTTCAATATCTTCTCTATCCAAAAACTTCTAATTTAAATTTAATTTCATATTCAGATGAAGACTAGAATTTTTATATTAGATAGAAAAAGCACCTCAGGGACTTGTCACTTTTTAGGAAAATCATTAGTGTCATGGTCTAGTAAGAAACAACACTCAATTTACCTATCAACAGCTGAGGCCGAATATATATCTACATGCAGTTGTTATACACAATTTTTGTGGATAAAAAACACTTTTATAGATTTTGGAATAAATTTTAATAATACAACTATTTTATGTGGTAATACATGTGTTATAAATATTTTGAAAAACCTTATTAGTCCTTATAGGACTAAGTATATTGATATTGGAAATCATTTTCGAAGAGATATTGTTCTTAAAAAGGATATACACTTAGAGTTTGTAAGAATTGAAATTAAATTCTCTGATATTTTTACTAATCCACTTCCCACTGCATGGTTTGATTTTATAATGGGGGAGATGGAGTAATTTATTTTTAAATTATTTTTTTCTTTCTCTTATTTTAATTATTACTTTTATAATTTAAAAAAATATCGTTAGTATTGCTTTAAACATTTTATGGGAATTTTTTTAATTTTAAATAATGTAATAATAACTATGTGTGTAATTACATGGGTATTGAGGATGTTAGGAACCGATTCCATTTCCAGATCTGTTCATTTTCTCAAAACCCTTCGAAACCTCGAAAACCTCAACTGATCTTCTCTACCCACACCTGAACCTTTGAAGTCCTAACCTTTAGAAACTTTAAAGATCTAAATGAGAAATGACAATGAACAAGAGGAACGATGATCCAGTGACCAGCACTACTAAACATCCAGGCTCAACATGAAGAAAGATTCTACAAGGAAAGGTAATAGATTTAGAATAGCTATATGAGATACATATGATGTTACGACAAGCCCTAGCATTTCAAAACCTAGAAAAAACATTTAATAGAGGGAACATAGAGTTTATATATGAGTTATAAATTCTTCACTTCTTTAAATCTATTCATTTTAGACTAGGAATGTAGGAAGATACTGTGATAGAAAATATCAAGGACAACGATTTTTCGATATCACCTATGGAAATAGGAAAAATTCTTAACAGCCCTCATGAGGGAGCATTTCACATTGATTAGAAGAATATCGGTGATTGTTTTCATAAGTTAGATGATATTATGCCTTTTTTGTTTGGATCAACGAATATAAGGATGATTCTAGTGAAATATCTGGAGCCAGACCAAAAGATTTTGGTTAAGTTTGTGCAAATATGGATTTCACCTCATATTTAAAAAATGGAAAAAAAATTTAATCATAACATGTATATCATGATTCACTTAATGAGTGATATCAAGTTAAAATTTCCAATATATATAGAGAGATATCTTAGTTATAGATGCCAACCATAAGCGAGAATGAACTTCTATCCCTTTGGAAGATTCATTTAAAAGATTCTGTTTAAGAATGATATGATAAGGCTAGTGGATGATAGAGTGAGATGCCACCACAACAACATGTTCAATGTAGGAACATTGAGAAAGATTAGTTTTTTATGTAGCACAATAAAAGGAAAGAATTTTCCTATTAGAGTAGAAGAAGAGACAGAGAGTGCACAAGCAGAACTTGCAAAGTCAAAAGAAGGACATGGTGAATCGAGAGTAAGCGGAGTTTCAAGAATAATTAGATTTGAATTTTTTGATACATCTACAGACGAGGAAAGTAAATAGGGACATAAAAAACTCATATTGTGTCTCTAGTTAGAGAGGATCCTACTCAATCAAATGAAAATGAAACTGAACCACTTCTGAGCTACAGATTTATTGGATAATCTGTAGTACAAGACATTGAAAATCCAATAGTTTCTCAGATTAAGGTGATTCCTAAAGTAAAACAAGAAATTATGACTTCAGATAAAGTAGAGGTAGAACCATAAGTAGAGGAAAAGGATGCACCTGGAACTAATCTTCAAAAAGAAATTGATTAAGAGGAACACGTTTTGGAGGAACCTTTCATCTATGATATGAATACAGAAGATGCTCTGGAAGAGAAAGGCCAAGTTCATATGGATCAAGTAGAGAACCCCTCTAAGATTCATACTAATGTTCTTTAATTAATATTTTTCTATGGATGAGTAAAGGAAGGACTCTGAGGAAACATATGTGGAAAAACCAGTACAGGGAGGGGATGAAGAGAAACCAAATGCTGGATCTCTACCTCTGGCACTGATAAATCTAGTGGAAACTCAGGAAAAGAATTAAAAACAAGGTGCCTATGATTATGATAATGATCCTATTGAGGAGATGATAAAAAAGATAAAAAAATTCAAGATGAAAATTTATCATTGCAATGTGCATTAAAAAAAAGAGGTAGAACATTCAGAACCTAAAATCCAGTTCTATTTCTAAGAAATAAATAGAAAATTTCAAGAAGAAAATAGAAAATTTTAAGAAGGAAATTATGGCTTATGTTGCAAATATAAAATCTGAAATGTTGATAAAGACATATTTACTAGAGTTTAAATCTTTCATTGAGCAACAATTCGCAGTAGACAAAAATATTGAAGCCAGTACATCTGATACTTTACTTGAGCTATTCAACATATTTCAGGCCATTACAGTAGTTATGAGCAATATTAATGACAGATTTTAGGAGCTTCAATGCAATAGTTCTCCTTTATCTGTGTCGTTGGGAAATCATAAGTTTTTGATAGACCATTTTACTTCCAGTGAACCAGGTATTATAACATTACTGAATCAGTTCACAGACAAGTTAATTCTATTTATGGACAAGTAAGAGAGGCTACATGAGTTTTTCAGAGATAATTTGATTGAAGAAATTCATATGACTCAAGAATGAAGAGATATCATAATCCAATTTCCCGATGAACTAATGAAAAGGTTGAGACTGTAGTTGTCAGAGATTAAGGATGTCATTCAGAGGTGTGAAAACCTATTTCCCAAAACTTTTTTCCCAACCGTGATTCTTGTTATCTTTACTATACAAGTAATTATATTTTTAATAAAATATATTTTCATCCCATGTCTTTCTATTATTAATTTTTTTATTGTCTTAACTCTTCTAGAATGCCAATAATCCAGATTCAAATATTTATAAACAGTTAATAATATTATTTACTTAGTTTAGTGCTACTTTGAAATGTGTTATATCTTATTCAATCATTTTTTTTGATATCAAAAATAGGGGGAGAAATTAAGATAAACTCAATATTTTATTTTATGTTCTTTAAAATTAATTTTATTTTCATTCACAAGAAAAGATTAATTAAAATTTTATTTTTAGTTATTAAATATTTTTACTCAAATGTTATTTTGGGGATAAATTTTATAAAAAATATCTTTTTTGTTAAAATAATTTTGATAAAATAAAATATTGTTTTTATCTTTGAAAAATTCTAAAACTATATGTAATTAATTATGTATATAAATTTCATTGGTTATTTTAGGGGTTTTGTGGTCATCAAAAAGGTGGAGATTGTTGAGCAAGTGTTGTTTTTAAAAATAAATAATTTTATATGGGGGTGATTGTTGAGAACAATACTCTATCTCTTGATGATGATTGACATGATCACAAATAATCTTAATTGTTATTATATTGATTTTACTTTGAGTATATTTTAGGAAAACAAAATTATTTATTTCTCTATTTTGAGATAATATTAAAGAGTTTAATTCCCGTGGAATATTTGGGAAAGTATTCAGAAATTACTTGAGTGTGTTCTGGAAACATTGTTCATACTGTACGTTTTGAATCATAGAGTAATGATGGAATCTATCATTTACTTTATAGGTTATCAGAAAAATACAGTTAAGAAAACATAAATTATCAAAAAATTATTAAAGAAGGAACCTTACTTTTGGAAGGAACCTTACTTTTGGAAGGAACCTTAATTTTTGAAGGAATGTTACTTTTTGAAAAAACCCTACGTTTTGAAGGAACCTTATGTTTGTGAAATTAGAAAATTATGGAAGAAGATCATTATGATAATATGGAACATTATTTTTGTATCTTAAAAGTATGGTTCATCAACCTTACTTTTATGAACAATCATATGTTTAAAATTTAAAGAGAAAAGTATGTTTCATCAACCTTAATTTTGGGAATGATAAACCTTACATTTGGAATCTGAGAAAAGTATGGATCATTAAAATTATGTTTGAGATCATCCTTATGTTGTAAACCTTATGTTCATAGAATGAATGCTATGAAGTGCAACCCTATATATGGCATCAGATATTTAAATTACGATTTTATCGTGCAAAGGTATTTCTATATATAATTAGGCTGATTTTAAGCCAGATTAAAAGACCGAATCTAAAATGTGTTTTTAAATAATTTAAATCCATTTATGATTCAAAGGATTGTTTTAAGACGAGATTTTAATGAATAATTTTAAGGGGAGTTACGATTGCTCTATTATTCAAACTTTTGAATACTGTGATTCTAAAGGCTACTTTTATGGATCTAAATTTTAAAAGGAGAATGCTCATATTTATTCTATATATATACCTATTTAATTTTTTATTATAGATATATAGACGAATCATTGAAAATATATATCAATCTCGTGAGTTTTTCATTGCTACAATGTACTGAGACAATTGATACTTACAGATCTGCTGTTACGATGAATGAAAAAAATTATATTTTCTGAAGAGGAAGAAACATGATTGAAGATTCACTGATTATACATCAAATATATTTTGTGAATTGATTATTGATTAATGTTGCGAATTATATTTCAAGATCTAGTGTAAATGGATCAGCTCAGAACTAATTCTAACTAAAGAACATCTTTTCTAAAGACATCGATCATTCTACTATCAATTGTTTGTTGTTGCAATTGTGAAGAACAACTGGAAGGTATTTAAAGAACACATACTCTTTTACATTGATTGACTGGTTTATCTTACTTAGCAGTGTGTTCGGTTCTATGTATGAACCAAAAGACTTTGTTTTTCTATAATGTTGTAAAGGTGTCAACTACCTACACTCTATTGTGGAACAGTTTATTAATAAATAGACCAGATAGTGAAAATCTCCAATATTGTGAAGTAGAGTGTTAGTGGAGTGGACTAGGGGCCTTTTGTTCCCGAACCACTATACATCGTGCTTCCTTTGCTATTTATTTTACACTTCTTAATATTTCTGATAAAGTTAAAAGGAATGATCATGATCTCGTAAATAATATGTAAAAGGAAAAATTCACCCCCCTCTTGTGTATATTTGGTATAACCTGTGTAGGAACCCAGTTTTTACTATGAAAGACTTTGGAATATTCTTGATGATATTCCAGAGCAGCGCCTTCAGACGGCGTGAGATTCCGAGCCCCAGAGTGGCCAGAATTAAATTTTCAGTGCGTTCACACTGGAAATGCTAAATAAATGAGATAACTCCTAAACAGAGATCTGGATCAGGGATCTGAGTGTAGGGATGGGTCTGGAATGGGGTGTTTACCCTTGGAATGACATAAAACTTGTCGGTGCGGGATGTTTGGACCCCTCGCCCGCTTCTGGAACGTTAAACGGATTAATTGATTAATTAATTAATTCGTTTAATGGCGAAATGCTAGTATCTCTTGAACAGTGGCTCGGATTGGAAAACCAAGGGCACCAATGAGTTCGGAGCGTGCCGTTTACCCTATGAGGGGTATAAGTTTTGCGGTCGCAGGCCGTTTGTGAAAATGGCCCCAGGGGCGTTTTCGTAATTCGGCGGCCTCGGGCGCTACGTTTAATAACTTTTGAATGGGGTCTCAGATTAAAATTCCGAGATCGCGGTTGTTCTCAAAGATTTGTGTTTACCCCAGGGACGCCCTCATTTTTGTTTGCTTCGAGAGCGGGGTCGGGGGCGTACCGGGCGAGGGTGTTTAAGTGTTATTACTTAAACGCACCCCCTCCCTCTTCTCTTCCCCTTCTCCTCCCTCACACCCTCTCTCCTTCCCTCCTCCATTCCGGCGAACTCCGGCGAGGCGAGCTCCGGCGAGCCAACTTCGGCGGGGCAACGACACGGGGCGGATCGTGCGGGAAGCGCCGGGCGAAGCCCAACGAGGTAGGCGGATTTGAGTTTTCCTCCCCTTCCCCGTTTTTAATCCTCATTTATGCTCAATCGCACTGATGGAACCTCGAACAAATCGCATGGTTGCGTAGATCCCGTTCCAAGCTTTCCGGAAAGCTATCCGGATTGACATTTCGAGCACCAGATCGTTCTTGGTGGTCCTTGGAAATTCTCCGGCCACGGCCGGTTTCCGGCGAGGGTCAAAGGCGGCAGACGGCGGCGGCGCAGGGCGGCGCGGGGCGGAGCAGGGCGGTCGGCTGAGGCTTCGAAGGAGGCGGCGGCGTTTCCGGGAGGTGGCGGAGGCCTTCAGTGGCGGCTGTCGGAAGCCGTCCGCAGGCGCCGGAAAGCGGAGGAGAGGGGGGGGGGGGTGGGGGGGGGGGGGTGCGAAGCGCGCGACACCCATGCAGCGATCGCGACCCGCAAAACGCTGGTCGCTGTGGGGTATCAACCGGCCGCGAGGCGGCCGGTCGGTAAGAGCAAGCCGCGGCTAGCTGGCCGCAGCGGGGTGAACCGGACCCGCGGCTGAGCCACGGGCCGGCTGTGCGGACCGGGCCGGCCGGCGCGGGCCGGCCCTGGCAGGAAGGACCAGCCGGTTCGGCCCAAGGGGCTTTGCCCCTCAGTCTTCGGACACCCATATTTCGGGCTATGGGCGTCTGTTTTGTGCGCCGTCTGCAGCATCACAAAGCTTGCGTGAAGGCGGAGTTTTTGAGATGGTTCCGGAAATTTTTAATTCCCGAAACGAGGGGTCTCGAAGACGCGACGCGCCTTTAAGTGGACGAGCGTTCTTCCGGAAAATCTTGTTTTGGACGGCGCGGACGCGTCCGACGTCCGTTTTGAGAGCCGTCAGTGGCGTTGGGACCCTAGCATCGAGGCAAAGGTTTCCAGGGTGGTTTCAGGCATTAGGGCCAAAGTTGAGGCGCGGGCCCCACGACACGTCTTTCGAGCTGCGTGCAGCGTTTCACGCCTTTTTCACCGGACGTCCGTTCGGGGCGTGCGAGCAGTCGATGTTGGGTGTTTTTCCGAGGGCATCGCGTTGGCACAGTCTGCCCGCTGTAATTCCGGTCGATGGTGCGGGCCCCGCGAGGGCCGTTTCGGGAGTTGACAGTGATTTCCAGCTTTGTCACTGGGCGACCATTTTGGACAAGTGAATAGTCCATTTCGTGTACCATTTTGAGAGGATCGCAATGGTGCGATCTGGTAGTTGAGATTTGGGACCGGATTGTGGGTCCCACGTGGCACCGCTCGTGTGCGATGCGCCGAGATACACCTTTTCGTCCGGATATCCGTTGCACTCAAGTGAGTAGGGATTTTGATGTGTTTTCCCGAGGGGATCACAATGGTGCAGTTCGCCCGACCCTTTTCGGGGACGTGGTGTGGGTCCCACCCAACCCGGCTACAGTGAATAGTGCCCTTTTCACCGGGTGTCCGTTTTGGGTGATTGAGTACTCAATCCCATGTGTTTTTCTGAGGGGATCGCAGTGGCGTGATCCGTTGGTTCAGTTTTGGGATTTTGGGGTGGGCCCCACACGAGTTTGGTTACAGTGAATAGTACCTTTTTCACCGGTTGACCGTTTCGGGCGATTGAAAAGTCTTGCTCGGGTGTTTTTCCGCAAGGATTACAACGGTGTGATCCATTGAGTTGTGTGGAATCTCTTGCATGGTCTTGTTAAATGTAGAAATGTGGAGGTGCCCCGGTGGCGGCCCTTCCACCGTGTTTGTAGCGGACCTTTGGCGAGTGATCGTGTGCACTCCTGTGTGAGTCATGTAAATGCTCGAAGTGATGTGGTCGGCCGTGCCTGGGCCTTTGAGGTGGAGTTGATACGTCACGCCTTCGCGTTGACACTGAGTGTCGGGTGAATGATAGCCTATGGGCTGGAGACGTGGTATACTCTGGGAGTATATGAGAGCGCTTGGAGGTACGTATGGTTTGTACCTAAGGCTGTTTGTGCGCTTGGTTGGGGGTTTGACTTGGGGCCACACGTCGTGTGGGCCCCAAGTGCGTGCTGTGTTCTGCTTTGCGTACTTGGACCTCTCACGGCGTAGAGGGTCCCTCTGTGTGTTTGTTTGACCAGTAGGGTGGAGCTCTTCCCCTGGCTCTGTGCTCGTTTGTTGACCAGCAGGGTTGAGTGGTCTCCCCCAGGTTTCGTTCTCGATGGATTGGCCGGTAGCGGTGCTAGTGACACCCAGCGCTGGGGCAGACGCTGCACCTCTTTTGGGAGAGCTATTTTGGAGGTGGGTGGTTGCGCGACCCCCCACTCCATGTTCGGTCGGCCAGTGTTGTACCCTCCTGTAGAGATGGCAGAGCGGTTCTGAGTTTTACCCTCCAGTGGGGCTGGGTAGTGGGTTACTCATCGGCTTCTAGGGTTTACCCTCCAGCAGAGACTGGGCAGTGGGTCACTTGATGCTATTAGGGTCTACCCTCCAACAGAGACTGGGCAGTGGGTCACCCGACGCTATCAGGGTCTACCCTCTAGCAGAGACTGGGCAGTGGGTCACCCGACGACCTCTTAGGGTCTACCCTCCAATAGGGCTGGGCAGTGGGTCACCCGTCGTCTAGTTCCTGGTCTACCCTCCAGCAAGGCTGGGCAGTGGGTCGCCTGTCAACTTATTCCAGGTTTACCCTCCAACAGGACTGGGCAGTGGGTCACCCAGTATCTTATTATGGCCTACCCTCCAGCGGGGCTGGGCAGTGGGTCTCTTGATGATGTGTTGGGGTTTACCCTCCAGCGGGGCTGGGCAGTGGGTCACCCGATATCTGGTTATGGTCTACCCTCCAGCGGGTCTGGGCAGTGGGTCGCCGGATGTTGTATTATAGTCTACCCACTAGCATGGCTGGGCAGTGGGGACACCTGTTGGCATTCCAGGCTCAGTCCTTCTACTAGGCTAGCCTGTGGCTTTCCTCCGTGATTACTGGAGCAGGACCATTAGTTATACAGGTCAGTATTGTGATGGGTTTGACCTTGAGCAGACCTCTCGACTGCAGGGCAGTGACGAGGTGTGGTTTGACTTTCCCTAGAACTCACAAGTACGAGGGGCACTTTCCCCACTAAGACGCGTTGTTGTGACGCGATCTAAAACCGTGCGGGCGAGTCAGTGTCGCCAAAAACGGATAGTGTCTAGGTGCGGTGATTATGCCCCTTGGATTGTAGTTCGGGGTAGACGTGTGAGATGCTGGGCATCGATGGAGTTTACTTTTGGGACTGTTGGCGAATCATTTTCTTAGGTTGAGCTACAGGATGAATATCCCCTTACGACGTTGTTCAGGCTTCTTCTTGAGCATAAGGATATGTATATACCTTGTTCGAGTACCCACTTCTTGGGTTTGGTTACTCTCCTTCTAGAAGAGGTGAAGACGTGCGAGGTATGCCACGTGCTTTCCGTGTCTAGCATCTCATGGTTGGATGAGTCTACTCTCCTGCTAAAGGTAGAGACGACTCGACGAGAAGTTCATCTTCTCACTATTTCCAGCTCCTTGTGCCTGGACGAGTCTACCTTCCTTTGTCTTGTTGGGTTGAGCTGGACTCTTTTCTATACCCCTTACTTCCCCTTTCAGTTATACTCCTCTACTTTTCTGTTCGCACTACTGCTCACCCTTCGGTACCTCTTTTGTTTCTCCCTCGAGCCTTTGGGGTATCTTACTGAGTATTTTTATACTCATACCTGCTTGGGCTTTGCTCGCACTTGGTGTGACCTTGCAGACGATGGACAGGTGGAGCGTGACTTCAGTGGAGCGTAGGATCTTGGGAGCTTGGACCGCGTGCGGTGGTCGTGGCCGGGTTCCAGGTGGGAGACCCGTTAGTAGTTTCTTCTTGTTTACCTGTTGCCGGGTTATGGCACCTTTTTGGTTGGACGCGTGTTTTCCCCTTTTCATTTCAACTTGTACCTTGTACTGTTTAGAGGTCGATGCACATTTGTGGTATATATATAGTAGTTTCCCTTTCCTTTTCTTTGCTTGTCTTTACTTTTACTCTGCACTATTGCATTGAGTTTGCTGTGTGTGTGTGTACAGGTGCTTAGGAAAAGGCCTTCCCGAGTTATTGTGGCTTCAGTGCTGGTCACCAGCCCCTGGCCTATGGAGGCGGGCCTGGGGTAGTTGTGGATCGAGCCCGGGTATGGTCGGGTCGTGACAAAGTGGTATCAGAGGTGGTTCATTCCTTGGGACGTTGTGCGGACGTCCCTAAAAGAGGAATTGTTTGGGATATAGGGAAACCGTGTTAATGTGTCTCGAGAGCGGCTCTCAGGCCAGGGAGTCCAATGATGGTGCGGCGGCCGACGTATCCATTCACCAGGACCTTGATAACCCACTTGTCGACTCGGCATGCTGAGACACTTGTTGCAGGGAAATTTTGTTTGTGCATCACATAGGACTGAGTCTTGATTGTCCTTCTTGAGTCAGCTCTCCATCGTTGTTGTTGTTGTTATATACATATATTCTCATCTAACCACGACACTCCTTGATAATATTCAGGATGTCTCCGCGAGGACAACCAGCCAGGATACCAGCTTTGGGTGCGTGACGACGACCCCATGAGCTACGAGGCCACAGTCCAGGACCCATTGTGCAAGCCCTTTCTCCGGGTGGGCCGGCAACAGCACCCCCACCTGTTGAGCAGCAGACAGTTTCAGCAGTGCAGGCTGAGCTTGAGCGCAGGTTGAGCGTGCTCCGTTAGTTCCAGCGGCAGAGGCCGCTGAGGTTCAGTTGTGAGCCAGACCCTCAGGCAGCAGAGGTTTGGCTCGAGGCAGTGGTTATCCTTTTCAGGCTTGTGCAGACGCCAATAGGTCAGAGAGTGGCTTTGACAACCAAATTTTTTTTCGCGGATAAGCTTCGCGTTGGTGGAGTCTGGTGACTCAGTTTCTTGACAAGTCGTCATTTTCGTTGGATGACTTTCAGTTGTTGCTCCGTGAGGAGTTTTCCCCTCCTGATTGCGCTCCGTTCGGATTCAGGAGCTCCTACAGTTTCAGCAGGGAGGGATGATGGTGGCCGATTACGCGGCTAGTTTTTCAGATCGTGCACGCTTTTACCCAGACTTGGTCCGTGAAGGCAACTTCTGAGCGCGGAAGTTTGAGCAGGGTCTCCATCGAGAGATTTTTGCTGTCATAGTACCCTTGGGAATTTCCACATATGTCGGGGTGCCAGAGAAGGTGCTGGTGACAGAGGGCTTCCTGTCATGTTTTGCGGTTGGTAGTGGCAGTGGGTGCGAGGGAGCCGGGACGTCTGCCATAGCTAGAAGGCGCTGGAGGACAGGACCTCGATGCAGGTGGCCTTCCCACTACCGGTTTCAGAGATGTGGTCGTATACCACTATGGCGAAAAGGCGTAGTTCCTCAGCCGAGGATGCCCTTCCTTGAGTGGATCTCGGGCCGTGGTTGTACACCACAATGGCGCCGGAGGACACCAGGGAATCCCAGAGAGCGCTGGTGCTATGCTTGTGATGAGAAAGGCCACTTTCCATGAAACTGCCCGACCCGAGTTTCTGAGAGCTTCGGGCAGGTAGCAGGCGCACCACCACGGAAGAGGCAGCGCCGTGATCGGAGTAGTTCCCAGAGAGGTGGTGCTGGCAGAGGAGCGGGAGGAGATGGTGGCGGAGGATGACTTTACGAGATCTCCCCATCACCACTAGGCAGTCCACGTCAGGCTCCGGGAGCTGACGGTTGGGACTGCGGGTAGCTGCGAGCTTTGGATGTCTACGATCCTGCAGATCATGGGATGGTGAGAGGTACCCCTTGCGACCCTTGTACTTCTAGAAGTAGAATTTTTAGTCTCTGCGTGTGAAATGATTGTCTCCCGACTCCTTGTTTGAGGTGTTAGCAGGGTGACGCAGGGCGTCTGGTGTAACCCTGAGTTGGTAAGGAAAAAGGCGTGGGACCTTTTTCTCTAGTTGATGGTGTTGACTCCATCGCTTTCTGAGCGTGTAAGAGAGTCTTGGTTGCGAGACATCGACTGTGGAACCTTGCGTGTCCAGATATCCTTGGGTGTTTCACCATATGGATATTCTGAAGGAGGGAATCACCGGGACTTGTTCCAGGTGCGGGTGGTGATTCTAGTCGCGGCGTGCGACGTAGAGGTTTGACCGGGGAGGTGAGCTACCACCGAGGGCCTTCGGGCCGTTTGAGCCCATGCAAAGGGATGGCGAGGTTATCTACCCCCTTTACCTAACCCAAAAGTCTGGAGTGGGTGCACGACATCAGCAAGGGCCGACCCCGCATGAACAGATCAATCCTTTTGTTCTGTGTGCGGTGGCACAGAGCTGTGTGTGGGTTCTTCTGGGTATTGGAAAGCCAGGTGTGGGCTTAGTACCCTGTGTTGCTCCCTAGTTTTTCTTTTAGAGGACGAAAAGATTGAAGAAGGGAATGATGTAAGAACCCAATTTTTGCTGTGAAAGACTTTGGAATATTCTTGATGATATTCCAGAGCAGCGCCTTCAGATGGAGTGCGATTCCGAGCCCCGGAGTGGTCGGAATTAAATTTTCACTGCGTTCACACTGGAAATGCTAAATAAATGAGATAACTCCTAAACAGAGTTCCGGATCAGGGATCCGAGTGTATAGATGGGTCCAAAATGGGGTGTTTACCCTAGGAACGACATAAAACTTGTCGACGCAGGATGTTTGGACCCCTCGCCCGCTTCTGGAACGTTAAACGGATTAATTGATTAATTAATTAATTCGTTTAATGGAGAAACGCTAGTATCTCTTGAACGGTGGCTCGGATTGGAAAAACGAGGACACCGTTGAGTTCATAGCGTGCCGTTTACCCTAGGAGGGGTATAAGTTTTGCAGGCGCAAGCCGTTTGTGAAAATGGCCCCATGGGTGTTTTCATAATTTGGCGGCCTCGGGCGCTAAGTTTAATAACTTTTGAACGGGGTCTTGGATTAAAATTGCGAGACCTCCGTTGTGCTCGAAGCATCGTGTTTACCCCAGGGATGCCCTCCTTTTTGTCTGCTTCGAGAGCGAGGTCGGGGGCATACCAGGCGGGGGTGTTTAAGTGTTATTACTTAAACGCACCCCTCCCTCTTCTCTTCCCCTTCTCCTCCCTCACACCCTCTCCCCTTCCCTCCTCCATTCCGGAAAACTCCAGCGAGGCGAGCTTCGGAGAGCCAACTCCGGCGAGGCAACGACGCGGGGCGGATCGTGCGGGTAGCGCCGGGCGAAGCCCAACGAGGTAGGCGGATTTGAGTTTTCATCCCCTTCCCCGTTTTTAATCCTCATTTATGCTCAATCTCACCATTGGATCCTCGAACAAATCCCCTGGTTGCGTAGATCCCGTTCCGAGCTTTCCGGAAAGCTATCCGGATCGAAATTTTGACCACCGGATCGTTCCCGGTGGTCCTTGGAAATTCTCCGACCACGGCCGGTTTCCGACGAGGGTCGAAGGCGGCAGACGGCGGCGGCGCAGGGTGGCGAGGGGCGGAGCAGGGCGGTCGGCCGGGGCTTCGAAGGCGGTGGCGGCGTTTCCGGGAGGCGGCGGCGACTGTCGGATGTCGGCCGCGGGCGCCGGCAGGCGGAGGAGAGGGGGGGGGGGGGGGAAGCTCGCGACCCCCGTGCAGCGACCGCGACCCGAAAAACGCGGGTCACTGTGGGGTATCAATCGGCCGCGAGGTGGCTGGTCGGTAGGAGAAAGCCGCGGCCAGCTGGCCGCAACGGGGTGAACCGGACCCGTGGCTGAGCCGCGGGCCGGCCCAAGCAGGGCGGACTGGCCGGTCCGGCCCAAGGGGCTTTGCCCCTCAGTCTTTGGATGCCCGTATTTCGGGCTACGGGCGTCCGTTTTGTGCGCTGTCAGCGGCAGCGCGGAGCTTGCGTCAAGGCGGAGTTTTTGAGATGGTTTTGGGAATTTTTAATTCCCAAAACGAGGGGTCTGGGAGACGCGACGCGTCTTTAAGTGGAAGAGCGTTATTCTGGAAAATCTTGTTTTGGACGGTGCAGACGCGTCCGACGTCCCTTTTGAGCACCGTCAGTGGCGTTGGGGCCCTAGCATCGAGGTAGAGGTTTCCAGGGTGGTTTCAGGCATTGAGACCAAAGTTGAGGTGTGGGCCCCACGACCCGTCTTTCGTGCTGCGTGCAGCGTTTCACGCCTTTTTCACCGGACGTCCGTTCGGGGCGTGCGAGCAGTCGATGTTGGGTGTTTTTCCGAGGGCATCGCGTTGGCGCAGTCTGCCCGCTGTAACTCCGGACGATGGTGCGGGCCCCGCGAGGGCCATTTCGGGAGTTGACGGTGATTTCCAACTTTATCACTGGGCGACCGTTTTGGACAAGTGAATAGTCCATTTCATGTACTTTTTCGAGAGGATCGCAACGGTGCGATCCGGTCGCTGAGATTCGGGACCGGGTTGCGGGTCCCACGTGGCACCGCTCATGTGCGATGCGCCGGGATGCACCTTTTCCTCCGGATATCCGTTGCACTCAAGTGAGTAGTGCTTTTGACGTGTTTTCCCGAGGGGATTGCAATGGTGCAGTTCGCCCGACCCTTTTCGGGGACGTGGTGTGGGTCCCACCCGACCCGGCTACGGTGAATAGTGCCTTTTTCACCGGGTGTCCGTTTTGGGCGATTGAGTACTCAATCCCGTGTTTTTTTCCTTGGGGATCACAGTGGCGTGATCCGTTGGTTCAGTTTCGGGATTTTGGGGTGGGCCCCACAGGAGTTTGGTTACGGTGAATAATACATTTTTCACAGGTTGACCGTTTCGGGCGAGTGAGTAGTCTAACTCGCCTGTTTTTCCGCAAGGATTACAACGGTGTGATCCGTTGAGTTGTGCGGAGCCTCTTCCATGATCTTGTTAAATGTGGAAATGTGGAGGTGCCCCGGTGGCGCTCCTTCCACCGTGTTTGTAGCGGACCTTTGGCGAGTGATCGCGTGCACTCCCGTGTGAGTGATGTAAATGCTCGAAGTGATGTGGTCGTCCGTGCCTGGGCCTTTGAGGTGGAGTTGATACGTCATGCCTTCGCGTTGACGCTGAGTGCCGGGTGCATGATAGCCTATGGGCTGGAGACGTGGTATACTCTGGGAGTATACGAGAGCGCTTCGAGGTACGTACGGTTTGTACCTAAGGTTGTTTGTGCACTTGGTTGGGGGTTTGACTTGGGGCCACACGTCGTGTGGGCCCCAAGTGCGTGCTGTGTTCTGCATCGCGTACATGGACCTCTCGCGGCGTAGAGGGTACCTCTGTGTGTTTGTTTGACCAGCAGGGCGGAGCTCTTCCCCTGGCTCTGTGCTCCTTTGTTGACCAGCAGGGTTGAGTGGTCTCCCCCTGGTTTCTTTCTTGATGGAGTGGCCGGTAGCGGTGCTATTGACACCTAGTGCTGGGGAAGACGCTGCACCTATTTTAGGAGAGCTATTTTGGAGTTGGGTGGTTGCGCGACCCCCCACTCCGTGTTCGGTCGGCTAGTGTTGTACCCTCATATAGAGATGGCAGAGCGGTTCTGAGTTTAACCGTCTAGCGGGGCTGGGCAGTGGGTTACTCATCGGCTTCTAGGGTTTACCCTCCAGCAGAGACTGGGCAGTGGGTCACTCGATGCTATAAGGGTCTACCCTCCAGCAGAGACTGGGCATTGGGTCACCCGACACTATTAGGGTCTACCATCTAGCAGAGACTGGGCAATGGGTCACCCGGCGACCTCTTATGGACTACCCTCCAGCAGGGCTGGGCAGTGGGTCACCCGTCGTCTAGTTCCAGGTCTACCCTCCAGCAAGGCTGGGCAGTGGGTCGCCTGTCGACTTATTCCAGGTTTACCCTCCAGCAGGACTGGGCAGTGGGTCCCCCAGTATCTTATTATGGTCAACCCTCCAGCGGGGTTGGGCAGTGGGTCGCTTGATGATGTGTTCGGGTTTACCCTCCAGCGGGGCTGGGCAGTGGGTCACCCGATATCTGGTTATGGTCTACCCTCCAACGGGGCTGGGCAGTGGGTCGCTGGATGATGTATTATGGTCTACCCTCCAGCATGGACGGGCAGTGGGGACACCTGTTGGCAATCCGGGCTCAGTCCTTCTACTAGGCTAGCCTGTGGCTTTCCTCCGTGATTACCGGAGCGGGACCCTTGGTTATACGGGTCTGTGTTGTGATGAGCTTTGACCTTGAGCAGACCTCTCGACTGCAGGGCAGTGACGAGGTGTGGTTTGACTTTCCCTAGAACTCACAAGTATGAGGGGAACATTCCCCACCGAGACGCGTTCTTGTGACGCGATCTAAAACTGTGCGGGCGAGTCAGTGCCGCCAAAAGCGGATAGTGTCGAGGTGCGGTGATTGATCCCCTTGGCTTGTGGTTCGGGGTAGACGTGCGGGATGTTGGGCATCGATGGGGTTTACTTTTGGGACTATTGGAGACTCATTTTCTTAGGCTGAGCTACGGGATGGAGATCCCCTTACGACGTTGTTCGGGCTTCTTGCTGAGCATAAGGATATGTATATACCTTGTTCGAGTACCAACTTCTTGGGTTTTGTTACTCTCCTTCCATAGGAGGCGAAGGCGCGCGAGGTATGCCACATTCTTTCCGTGTCTAGAATCTCATGGTTGGATGAGTCTACTCTCCTGCTAAAGGTAGCAAAGACTCGACAAGAAGTTCGTCTTCCCACCATTTCCAGCTCCTTGTGCCTGGACGAGTCTACCTTCCTTTCTCTTGTTGGGTTGAGCTGGAATCTTTTCTATACCCCTTACTGCCCCTTTCAGTTATACTCCTCTAATTTTCTGTTCGCTCTACTTCTCACCCTTCGGTACCTCCTTTGTTGCTCCCTCGAGCCTTCGGGGTATCCTACTGAGTATTTTTATACTCACCCCTACTTAGGCTTTGCCCGCACTTGGTGTGCCCTTGCAGACGACGGACATGTGGAGCGTGACTTCAGTGGATCGTAGGAGCTTGGGAGCTTGGACCGCGTGCAGTGGTCATGGCCGGGTTCCAGGTGGGAGACCCGTCAGCAGTTTCTTCTTGTTTACCTATTTCCGGGTTGTGGCACCTTTTTGGTTGGACGCGTGTTTGGCCCTTTTCTTTTCAGCTTGTACCTTGTACTGTTTAGAGGTCGATGCACATTTTTGGTATATATATTAGTTACCCTTTCCTTTTCTTTGCTTGTCTTTACTTTTACTCTGCACTATTGCATTGAGTTTGCTGTGTGTGTGTGTACAGGTGCTTAGGCAAAGGCCTCCCCGAGTTATTGTGCCTTTGGTGCTGGTCGCCATCCCCTGGTCTATGGAGGCGGGCCTGGGGTAGTTGCAGCTCGAGCCCGGGTAGGGTCGGGTCGTGACAACCTTATCCAATATATTGCACCCAAATGAGGATTGATAAAACTTTTGATATTAATTTCATGAAGAAACTGTAATTATTAGTATATAAGGAAGAGGTATTCCCCTATACCTTATATGATTATAATAAAAACATGTGGGGGTTCTAATATCAAGAGTTATTTACTCCCTATTTAGGGGTGTTATTTCCCATTTCATAGCTAATTAAACACATCTCTTATGATTCATATTGAAAATGTTATGAACTAGATAGAGATATGAATGTAATTTGGTTTAATGTTGGTTGATTTTTGGAGTATGAATCACAAGCATAAATTATAGTATATGTAGGATGACACATTTTTTTTATGTGTGATATGAAATGTAAGTCCTGAGATTATATTATAAATATTTCATTAACAAAATTTATTTTATCAAATATGAATAACATAACTAAATAGTTTCATTCACTACAAATACTACATTTAATAATGTATAGCACTATTTTTTATGTACAAATACACTCCATAAAATTGAAAATATAATAATAAAACATTAAAAATAAGTAAATAATATAACTAGAAATTGAAATTACAAAATGTCATGGTCTCAAAGAATTATCACACTCACTAAAAGAACTATAAAAATGAAATAAAATTTTATTGAAATTATTTTCTTATTGAAAATTTATTATAGATAACCTTGATAGAGAATTGGGTGAATGAATAGTGATTAAAATAATATATCTTTATATAAAGTATATGGATTATATGACCGCTGAATATGTAACTATGAAAATATTATCCAAAAAGTTAGAATCGTAAACTGACTATTATGGTAACTTTTTAAACAAACTTATAGGTAAAGCTTACTAAATAAAAATATAGTTAAAATATGTTTCCAAATATCATAAATTAATTACTCTATCAATGTAACATAATTTATTTATAAGTACACATTGGTAAAAAATGTTTTATGTTATTTAATAAAACAATAATTTATTACAATAACTAAATATTAAAATTTAATAATTTTTAAATTTATTTGAGAAACATTATTTTATTTTTTTAATAACCATGTAAAAATTTTAATATGTGTTATGATTTGGTATTTTTCTTGAATGGAAAAATAATTATGTGAAGAGTGTAAAACAATATTTTCCATTATATTTTAAATATATGATTAATTAAATCCTAGATTATGTAATAAATTATTACCCCAATATCACATATATAAATCACATCATTTATTCATATTAATCAATTTTATTTATATTATTGAGAAAATAATAATAAAATAATAATTATTTTATTCTAAAAAAACCCCTCCCTTTCACCTATAAATAAATCCCTCTTCCATTCATCATTCTTAAATCCAAGCATCTTTATTATCCTAATATTTTCCAAAATATCTTTTGAAAACTCCCTAACTACATTTTTTATATTCTGAACTCATTTAAATTCCATCCCAAAAATCCTTAAGGTGCAATCTTAAAGAGTCCTCTCAACGAAGAGAGAATGTATTCTAATTGAAGACATTTTCAATTGTTTTTTTATCAATTATTCTTCCTCTTTTTATGGTTAATAAAATATCATAAAACAAATTAATAATATAATATAATTATACTATAAAATTAATTAATTAATTAAATCATTCCAAAAAAATATATTTCATTGTTGTTTATAATGTTCATTCTATCATGGCTGGTTTTAACTGCCTATATGGATGATGTTATAAAAAAACTACTACATTCATATACAGATTTTTATAAATAGGATTTAACAAATATGTATAATAATAATGACTTGAATAACATTCTTGAAAGATAAAATGTGTACTATAATAATTATGTAAATAATAAATAAGCATGTCGCTTTAAACATCCCAAAATGAGCATCATAAGACACGTTTCTAAATTTACATATATATTTTTTAATATATATTTAATATGTAACTATTATACCACTAAAATGAAATTATGATAAGTAAATTGAAACTTATTGAGCTATTTAACCATTATATAGTGACCTTTGACCATTACTTTTATTAAAAAAGGGGGTTTTGGAAATACTAATCGAACAACCCTAAGACGACCGACAAAATAAAATATAATAATTTAAATTAATTATAATTGATAAAAAATAAATTAAAAGGAATAATAATTATGATATATAAATTAAAAATGGTTTTAATAAAGGAAATAATTAATTTTATTTTATTATTTAGGATGTTAGAGCACATACCAAGTGGTCTAGGTCATAAGGTAGGAGTTTCTCTTCCAAATACTCATTCAATCCTTTTATTTTTTCCCTATTTTCAATATCATCAATGAAATATAAAAAAAGAATTTGAATTATTCTTTACTAGGTTTTATATATTTTTGATGTATTCTTCTCTCGTTACCTCACTTATTTATTTAAGGGGTATCTCCCACTCTTTTTTTTCGTGTGATCATGTTCTCTATCACACACTCTCTATCTCTCTATTAACATAATTTTTTATTACATTTATATATCATTTTTATCATGGATGTATTTTATAAATTCTAAATTTTTTTTATTGAAATTATCATACACCATTTAATCAATATGGTTTCACTGCCCTATATTTCATAATTCAATTTCGAGGTTATTTACCAAGAATGTTATACCAATTATTTAACTAAGGAAATATTGAAAATTCCTATTACTATTATAACAATATGGATAATTATTGATTATGAATCATGTTTTATCTAAGATGTCCCACTATGAACATAATGTATTGTATTTTTTTATTAATTTATTTTTTTAATTTAATGAATGCATTGTACTTATTATGTGATGGGTGGGTCTTGTAATTATATAGTTTCTTAATGAATTATTAATACTCACGAGACTAACTATATTAGGGATTTATTGCATGTATACCAATTTATATATAATGTGTTTTTCAATTTCATTAGGATATAATTATGATGTTTGTTTTTATGCATTCCGTAATTATAAGATTATTTATTTTCATTCTATATGATCATTATTTCGATTATTATTTCATCAATGGATGTAATATTATTATGATATCATCTATATGATGTTATTTTATTATTTATTAATTACATATTATGTATGTATTACTAATTATTTGATAACATGCATTGTATTCAACCCCTTTTTAAGAATTTGTGATCTCCAATTTGTATAGTTTCTTAAATTCCAGAGGAATCCATTAATATTACTATAAATGATATAAGAATAATCAAAGGAAGAATAATAATATTACTTGTATTTTAATGAGGTTTCCTATATAATATATTATTGGTGAATGTGTCTAATATTCTATGACTACTAAAATATGGATCTTGTGTATTCTGGTCTATGTATTGTTTTGTATTTTAATAAATAACGCTTGGATCATGGTTACTAGATTGATGTTTTTTGGTATATATATGTGAAACTATATTAAAAATATTAGGAACTATATTTAGATGAACATATATTGAGATAAAAAATTCATGGAAAACCATTGATAAAATCAATATTTTTTTTCTATAATTGATAGAATATTTTTCGTAAATTTGTAATTAATTCATATTAATTATATTATATGATTCATAGTGTTATTCATGAATTTATTAGTATATGTTATTTTTTATAAAATGGAAACTAATAGAAGGAAAAAAACTATTCCAACACCAAAAATCAATGTAGGGATTTCATCCTAAAAACCCAATGAATTAGGTTCCTTGTATGAGTATATTATCACTATATTAGGGTAGTTTATTCTAGTTATGATATGTAACCTTTATTTATGGGATGCTTATTTCCCCTTAAAATTTTGTAACAGTGTTGGGTCATTTTATGAGTTAATAATCCCCAACATTCTATGGAATGTCTAATATGTTAGTGAAAAAACAATATATAATTTCATTAAAGAAAATATTCCTCATTTGATGATATATTTAACAGGAAAAGGTTATTGTGGATATATATCATCTAAGATGAGATATTGATTAATTGTGATATTTCATTCAAAACACAAATAATTAAGATGGGATAGAAGGAATAAAATTGAATTGTTTTAAAGATATATTTATTGAAAATGTTTTTTGTTGATATAAAAGAGATGACATGAAGAAATTCATGAATTTAAGAGAAAATTTATAGGAATATATTTTTGTAATTTGGGGATAAATTTACAAGGATGGAAAGTTATTTTAAAAAAATGTCTACAATTAAGAAAAAAAATATTGGCCTATATTCTAGTTATCATCAATTAGAATATAATAATAATAGTTTACTAAAGATGTATTATTTTATGAGGTATAGGAATTATGAGTTAAGAAAAATGCATTTTTGAAATAAAAATACATGCTTGATGTTTACAGATATGAAGAATATAGTATTAAAGAATTATATTGAAAAATGATTAATGGTATGTATTTATGATATCCTAGTAGACTCTAAAAGTTATAAGAAGTATGAGAAATATATACGTATTCTCCAAAAAACTATGATTGTAAATAAGTTATTATTGAAATTTTAAAACTTTGTATTTTTCCTTTTAAAATTTATTTTCATGGAATTATCGTCTCCATGTATGTAATATCTATTTACCCATTAAAGACCAGAGAGGTTTAATAATGGTCAATCCAAAAAAATATTATTATAATATTTTGTTTAGTTGATTTAAATAATTTATATCACTTATTTATTATGAAAATAAAACTAACTACCCCATTAATAATGTTGACATGTGCGACATCCTAACTCTAGAATTATACTATTTGGATGAGTGAGGGGAGCCGTATAACCTCAGGTGTGCCACCCCAAACACTAAATGATTCATACATATGGATAGAGTAAAATAAATTATGTGAAGAGGATATAATATTGGTACTATCACATCTAATAAAGTGAAAAAAATTATCACATAATATCAAAATAACCACATGAAATTAAAATTAGTTACTAAACATAATTATTAAATAAAAAAATCAATAAAAAATGGAACCTGTGATCAATATATAACTCTACAAAAATTTATCATCTACTAGGCCAATAAAGTGTAACATAGATTGATACCAAATACTAAATGGAAATATTTCCACATAAACCTAATTCCCTCCTCGATACAATCTTTCAAAACCAATCTAATTGCTTTAGTGAAATACTTTTCACAACCTATGGTGTGAATATGATACTTAAGAACTGAACATATAACCTAATACCTATTCTATTTTTATTATAAAACTCTAAAGGGTTCCACTAATTTTATTCCTCATATGTTCCATAATATATAGCTTATGGACGCATAAAGAAAAAAATAAGCATCACACATGCAATCATTTTAGATCATCAACTGCTAACTAGGATACCCCCACACTTGAACCCACATACATTATCCAATAGTGATACTAGAATTTATTTATGTCACATAATATAAGAATCTCATTGAGGGAGAAAACTGAGCTATATTTAGGGTCACATATTAATCCCATAAGAGGAAAGAAAAAGCCCATCCACGCTTGAGCACTTAAGAATCCTGTAGGGGAACAGGAAAGTTGAACTAGACTAAATCTCATAGGAATCCCATAATGGTAATGTAAAAAATTATCCATACTTTCACACATAAGAAAATTGTATGGGGAAAGGTAAGAATTAATCCAACACTAGACATATAGAGTAATTGGGGATCGTCTCATGTGACAACTATTCCCACGACACTCAAAAATGAAAAACACATAGGAAATATAATATCCACACCCCAATTACCATGTTCCAGGATAATAATGATCCTAAACTACCTTATCATTTTCAATATTATTTATGGAAAAACATTTGGGAAAGTGAAATCACTTATATACACATGAAGAAGAGCATATGAGGATCATCTTACTCTACCAATGAACCCTTTAAAAATTGAGAAACATAAGAACATTGGAAGTGAAACTATTCACCCTAATCCATATTTATTTTTCCATATCCACATTATCATCTACCTTTAAATGTTCATGATATATATACATTCCTGGTATAAATTTCTAACCTTATCTCTAAGATAGTCATAAACCAACACCTAGAACTCTATTATAGGGAAACACATATAAACATACCATATATTACCTATAAAAACTAGAATAATTATAAAAATTCATCTAATATATAATTTGTTTCTAAATTATTACCCATTATGATCATAAATATCTCTGGCCATAACTTGACATCCAATCTCGACAACCTGGTCATAACTAGCCCCACTTATTTAATTATCTTTACCACTAGTAATGGTTGTCCATGATAAGTTAATATGAACCTCATAGGATATAAATAATCCTTTAATGTATCAAGTGACATGAAATAACACTTATAATACCACTAGTTCCAAAACAAGAACCAAGACATCTCACAAGGTGCCTAAGACTATACTAATTCTTTTCCATGCACTAATGAGAGTAAAACCCCAAGGGTTTCCCATATTTTTCTTCTAATATGGTATCACCTCTTATGAACTATAAAATATAATATAAATACCCACATATCTCTATAGATTAAAGGAATAAAAACACAACCCATCCATAAACTTATCATATGTCACATTTCCCGCCATTATTTTATAGAAAATACTTTGATCATACTAGTGAGACAACCCATCAATGAATAGTAAAAACCTTATAATCATAAAACACAATAACCTACCAACATCAAGTATTTTTCAAGGACATATATATATACATTAACAAAACTAATAAACATTACAAGGATCAACACCAACTAAGAGCTACACCAAATATTCTAACTATATGTTAGACACTCAACCAAACCATTAGGTAAGATTCTAATGCATTGTGAATTTTTCACATAGACCTAATCCCCTTTTAGTTATAACACACATAATCCAACATCACAAATCTTAGTCTTATAGAATTTTGTAATTCTTAAAGTCACTAAAATAATCCCATAGAGTCCAATATTCTTCTATGAGGATCTAATATATCCTAAAAATCAAAATAAAATTTATATTTCTCCTTTGAAATAATCCTAAATTTGGACCCCCAAGTACATGCATGCATAAAACATGAATACCCCACACATTATTTTGAGATATATAATATCAAATAATTTAATATCATATGAGTTATCATATCTGATACCATATCCCATGTTGACTTTGTTCAACTAAAATAAAAGAATAAAAAATAGGCCCTAAGATAAGGGCTATGAAAAAATGGTTATATGAGATGAATAAAGATACAAACATTAATTACTATCTTAACCTCACAAAGTAGAGCCTCATTATTCAGATAAAACTTCAACAATTTATAAAATAGTGACATGAGAGCCTTAAACATGAAGAGGGAGAGGAGAAGATCATAAAGGAAAGGGGATTTGGGGGTTGTGGATTGTGGGTCGAGCAGATAATGGTGGATGATCCTTTAAAATAAAAATTAATTTTTTAAAAAAAATGCATGAATTATAGTGCGATGAAGGGGTTCATGGTGCAACACATCATGTGGGGACACATTATGACGTGATTATAATGTTCATGCTACAATATTATTCTGTAGAGAAGAACTATGAAATCTTTATCCATTCATTATGGCATGATTAGATACCTCATGATGAAACCATCATCCAATGTGTATTTAAAAACTCCTCCATTAATAACCCTTCATGAATACCTTTGGTTGTAGCATTCCAAATCCCTATAAAGATATTCTTATTGTTCAACACCTTTGGCAATGGTTTGGTGTTCTACCTACATTAAAATTTCTTATTCAATACTAAGATGAACCCCTCTATATTCTTCTATACCCACTCAATGACCATTAAAACTTCCTGAATAAATTTAGAAACAACCATAGTGGTGTCCCAACATCTATAATTACATTCAAAATAATAATTCCTAAAAAATACCCTTCTATGAGACTATAAATTAAAATTCCCTTTAAAATTCACCCACCCATAACAACAAAAGTAATTATAGATTTCTCAAAAAGGTTGTCTTTTCTCTTAAAACATATCCAAAATTATACCCTAAATACCCACTCATTTATGTAAATTTGGTTCCACACCTCATTCTAGATCTTGAACCTAATATGGCTTTAATACGCATCTACAAAAAAAACTAAATTTTAACTAAAAATGATGAATTTGATACACAACAATCATCATCCATTTTCCAAATAATGCATCTAGTTTGAAAACTGTATCTTCATAATGAATTACATGAAAATGTTATAGCCATCTATCTATATCACTAACTTATCTCAAAACTAACATTTTCATTCCACAATATCAACCATAACTCCTATACTCGATCCTTGATATAAAAAATTTCATAAAAACACCATTTCTACCCAACCCATTTTCCAAAGCACACTACTCATTAGTTGATGAATGTACTAATTTAACTAATAAGATGATCCCTATTGTGGTGTTGTCTATATTTTCATTGGGCCTATACCAACACATTTGATCATTTATACCACTGAGGGTTTCAATATAAAATCCTATCCATATTCATATTAACAACCTACAGTTCTCTGGAGCCCACCAACATCCCTTATAAACAGTAGAAAAAATAAAAAATCATTATAGAAGAAAGTATAAGTTCAATCAAAATTATAAAAACATCGTCATTTTAGAAATACCTCAAGAGAATGAGACTCTTACGATATTTAACTAGGTTTTCTTTACTTGGTCATAAAATATATGATGATACCCAATCATTCCATATGAATGGAACTCTTTAGGCTAACAAAGACATTCATAATGCATGTTCCCACTCCTGAAACACTATAAGTATACTATGATACCCTTCCTTTTAGACCGAGGAGGTGATATACTACCCTTATAACTAGATTTTATTCCATCAGTCTGGGGTTTACATATCAAATTCAATTCCTTCCCTAAACCTACATGAATCACAAAAACTTACCATGGAGAATAGAATTCTAGTTTTAGTAGAAAATGCTACCTAAGTAATTCCTAGAAAATACAATCTAATCATAAAAAAATGAGTACATATGATCTTTCATGAAACAGATGGCATCATGAACTTATTATACATAAAGATTATATGTAATATAAAAAACAGACAAAGTCAACAATTCATTCCAAAACCAACTATCAAGATTACTATATCTCTATCATCTTTTTTGACATTCAATGGTCTACTAGCATAAAAAAATTTATTTAAAAAAAGAGAATGGAATTTAATCTATGAAAATTGGGATTTATTTTCATTAATACCCCAATAATTCCACAATGAATGTTCCCGCCCCTAAAATTTGAAAATATTCAATTGTATCAAAATTTATTTTCAAGTATCAATCTATTAAAATATGAATTGAATTATTTATAAAATGTAATTTGTTTTCTATAATCCTAAATTTTTAGTGAAAACTAGAGAAAAAAACACCTCTTGGAACCCACAAATGGCATGGTTATACATCACTTAACCCTTTATAAAACCATTATTTAATGTCTTTACCACCCATAGAATATCCATTATGAAACAAAATTCACATAATGATCAATCCATGGAGGATTTCTTACCTTCACTAGTTTTCAATCCACAAATGATTATTAATCCAACATTTTCATGCGATAACACCACCTCTAATTTGAATAGGTCACACCACAAACCCTAATGATTCTGCAAAATAAAAAAATCATGTATTCTACATTAACATAACTCTATAAGGTAATTTCACAAATACCACCTCAATACCATTTGGTTTCACCATAACTCTACAATTTCTACATTCCTATGAACCAATAGTGAAACTAAAACAACTAATCTTCATTAATGTCAACGAAAGACCATAAATCCTAGAAATTGAGCTCACAACCTACTACTCAAGGGAAAAATATAGTCCAACTCAATCCTATATGGGTTCTCTAGTTGACATATCATATACTAGATTGTCCTTTTATAGGGTACATAACTAATTCAATACTTATAGACATGGAAAACCATACATCATACATGCCTCTCATGTACCAAACCATTAAGAATCCAATACCACAAACTAAACACCAAATAGTTATTTTTACCATATTATCTCTACTACAAGGATCATATTATCAACTAATAGCACACGTGAACCACAATTGTTTTTTAAATTAGTAATATGATTATAATAGGTTATTATATTAAATAATGAATAATATATTTTTAATGTTTTAATTAACTAAATTTTTTTTCCCCAATAAGTTCCAAAAAAATTCCTTAACCATTTTTTCTAGAACATGATATCCAAAACCATTTTCCCCTTACCCTTTTATAAACATTTCACATATATAAGAAATCATGCACATGTATGGATAAAACTACAAGACCAATATGATGTATAAATACAAGATCTAATTAAACCCCATTCTAAAACTAAAATAATAAATAACAAGGTCAACCAAAAAACGCCATTATTGTATAAACACCTCAGTCATTACATCACGATGAATAAATAATAATCACATACTATTAGTAACTTGTTCTTCCACCATATAGGTGTGTTTGGGATGAAACATTTTTGTTTACATCCTAAGATCCAATGATTCCTATATCAAAATAAAATTAACTAATTATTAAGACATCCAATGAAATGATCTGGAACTATTATTTAATACCCTGACCTGAGAACCTAGCCATCATTCCAAAATTTTGGGGCCATATTTATTTAGGTATGTGTCCTTGTATGCCAAAGGCTACTAATTGGTGTTTTTATTCAAATAAAAAATTTTGGTCTACTATAATTTTGGTTCCATTACACCAAATAACATAAAAATAATAGAAATATTAAATAACATTAGAGTTAACATATAGAATAATATCCATGTTTTAACCAAAAATATCAATTCATTGATATCATGCCATAAAAATGGGACTTGTTATCAACTTTAGTTATTTGAAAAGGGATTTACCACTGAGATGATAAATTAAAAAATATATAAAAATAAATTACTAGATAGAGATATCACCACATGAACATGAGCCCCTCATTGGTCTTATCTCCTATAACCAATCTAGATACTATAGCTAGATCTTCTCCACATGTTGTGTACTAGTAGTAAAACATAAGAACATGATAGGAATCTTGGATTCCATGAATTGTGTAAGAATAAAAATCAGTATAGAACCTATAATGGTGTTCCTCATATATGAAATACAATGTATTATATGCATATATAAAAACATTTAACAAAAAACACAAATCAAATCTTGTTAGATCATCAAGTTTTAACCATCCTACCTCGATAACTTACCCCCACCTACTTTTTCCAATGACAACATTGGATTAATCAAGTCACATAACATAGAAATCCCATCGAGATAAAAAGAAAATTTTTATCCAAACACGAGTGTATGGGAATACCATAAGTGTAAAAGAAAAGACTAATAAATATATAGGCACATAAGAATCCCATTATTTTAATGGAAGGATAACCCAGACTAAAAAACATAGGAATCTATTTAGTGTAATAGAAATAATTGAACTAGATCTTAGCATATTGGAATACTATAAGGGGAAAGGTAAAAATTATTTTAGACCTTGTAATTTAGAGTAACAAGATATAATCTCATATGATGGTGATACCCTAGAACTCAAGAATGAAAAAACACCTGGATGGCGTTATTACTATAAATTGATTCATAGATCCCATGTCAATCCCCATCCTGAACTATAATATCATTATCAATATTATATACTTAAATGCATCAAGGAAAGTTGGATCACCATCTTACACATATACATATTATTTTTTGATCATCTCACTCTTCTTGGGATCCTTCCAGAACAGAAAAATCATTATCCTTGGGTGGTGTAACTCTACACCCTAATACATAGGTTTCTCAACACAATTACATCATCATCTACAGAAAATTGGTCCAGACACATATATAATAATGGATGAAATATTCCATCTTTTAACTCTTTTAGGAATAGTACCACACATATGACTCTTATAGAAACACATATACACAACACATATATCACATGATTTAACTAGACCAACTAGAAACAGTTATCTCATGGATAATATATAGCTAAATTATAACCAATAATCATCCTAAATCCCTTACACCATAACCAGCCAACGATCTCGTACCCGAGTGGTAAGGGTTCTTACTTGGCATCCATGAGAACCAGGTTCAAAACCGGTTGGAGGAAAAATTTTGGGTTACTGTAGCAGTACTGTAGCAGAAACTATTTGGTACTGTAGAATCTTGGCTATTCACCTGATTTGGGCTTTCGATCCACTGGTTTGGGCCTACGGGTCTTAGGGGCTTGGGGCCATTAAAGGCCTTCGGGCCACAGGGACTTCGGGCCATTGAAGACCATGAAGTAGCCCAGTTCACAAAGAGCAGGCCCCAGATGAGGATCAGAGCACCAGTAGCAGTCACCAGAAGCAGAGCTAACTAGATTGGAAGAATGAGAGGGTATGAAAACCGCCATCGAGACCAGGCACCATGCAGCTTTGTATTGGGCAATGCGAGCCGATCAGCAATGCAGGTGGGGAGCTAAATGAAATCAATGATTCAGAAGCTGGGGAGGGGTAGTTCTAGTGGGCTAGGCATACAGGTCATGTGTTGGGCATGGTATGCCTCTGGGCCTTCAGTTCATGTATTACGGGTCATGTCGGGCCTTATGCCTTGGGCCTTCGGGACATGTACGTGTTCCCCTTCAACCCTTAAAAGAGGGATTATCTATAATAAAATAACAAGAAGGCCTTCGGGCCGTTCGGGCCTTACACCATAACCATACATCTATGTGTGACTCCCTCATTATACCCAACCATACCAATTTATTGTTCTGACCCAATAGTTACACTCATCAATACCAACTCATTTTACCACTATTATGATATACATTGTTCCATTAGTTCTCAAGAGACACACACCAACACTTATTTTACAAATATTATACCACTAGTTCCCAAAAAAATGTCAAGTAACCTAATAATAATAATAGGCCCATAAAAACACTTCCATATGAACCAAACATGGTAAAAACTCCAAGCAATACCCACTGTATTACACCCATAAGGTATCACCTCATAAGGACTAGATAAGTAAAGTCAAGTCCTCATAACACTAAAAGAATAGATATATGTCAAACATTACCTATCTATCAAGTTACCATAGGTCACTTTTCTAACTTTTATATCCAAAAACACACTGAAGGTAGTCCTTATGATATGATACCAACATACTTACATCGATCATGACCATATTGAAATAGAGACATCAATCACCCATTATGATTATAACAATTAAAATAAATAAAATTACTAAAATAACTACTTATATTCCCATGAAATACCTCATATATGTCTTAACTCTATCCAAGATACCCAAATAAATGATAAAATATCAAGCCTCTACCAAACATACACCTATAAAAAATAGAGTCTTCTCATGTACCAAAATTTTATTGTAGATAGATCAGGTGAGAGTACAACTTAGTAGTTCACCATTAAAGCAACCCTACTGATAACCATTAAATATAGAGTGTAAATAAATTTATTCTCATATAAAATAAATATAGGATGGAAATATAAATAAATAAATAAATTCAATATTTATCTTCCAATATGACCCTAAATATGTACCATACCTACATCGGCCACATCTAGAGTGTATCTAAGCATTCCACATATGCTAGAGTGATACACGACCTACCTAAGATTTCTTAAATATTCCTTCACTTTATATAACAAAAAATTCTTTGACATCCTACGAATTCTATATAATATCATTTTTAATGTTTTATCAGAGACACTCTAGGAATCTCTTACATGATATAAAACATTGGATCCTTAGAATCACTAGGAATATTATCTTTTAAAGAATATAGGGATTATTTTGAAGCTAATCCATGGAATCCAACCATCATTGACATCATCTGTTATCACAACCAAATTCTAGGAATCACTTTGAATATCCACCAATATCATTTGGTACAACACCACATCCTACAAATCACTATGAATCTCTCAAAACATTAATTAATTTAACTATATATGAAGAAGGTAATCAATGGTATACATCCTCAATAATGATTGGATACTAGGGAGGTAGTCTTTGGAATATATCATTGTATATCCGAGGAACCATATATAACAAAAAACCTATCATAATCAAAACAATAAAATAAAAGGTTTGGTAAAATTCCCAACCCATCTTGTATAACAAAGGTCAATCTCTCAAGTGCATGACTTATCCCTCCTACTACAACCATTGTAGGCTCACCCCATCGATTAGGGTTCTATGGTAACATTAAAAATCATCACTACCCATTCCCATGATATCCCTAACCAGGTTAAATATAACATGGGTGCACCCTCTAGGGTCTTTTGGGTCACATTGTATCATTACACCCAATAAGGGATTATCAATATTAATCTTAAAATTCCGTTCACGACAATCACTCTTCATGAATTTTGTACCTAAATATCATTATTGTCAGATCCTAAACCCAATGAAATCATTAAATAAACTTCATTTACATTTTTTGATGAATGTAATTTAACGATCTTCTCACTTACCAAGACATTATAGACCGATCGTCTCGCCCCACCCACTAACACTACCATCCAAGAAATTTTAACCTAGTTTTCAATTACTAATTTCATAGAAACAATCACACCCACTCTTGAATCAACTAGACATATGCCTCTAATTTATCTTAAGGTTCTTACTCAGCCTACAAGGGCTTATCGATTCCAATTCAACAGACACCCTTACTTAATGGTTATAATTGAACCAAAAAAATGGTCCTTTATTCTAATATAATTCATTTAATTAAAACCCTATAGGTATTAGGTATCACAAGGTATATAATCATAATTAATTCAGTGGTCAATGGTGATTTTGGAATCATGCATGTGAATATGGGTCCCTCATATCCCTTGGAACATTTTTCAACTCATTATAGGTAGTTTATTTCAGTTAAAAATTAATATAAAAAGTTCACTCACTCTTATAAAAATGAACACCTATCACATGAATTTATAAATAAAATGAATTTATTATAAGAGGTATACTCAAGGGAATACCTACATCATAAATATATTTATTCCCTTTTTAATAATCTCAATATCCCATTGATACCCATCAAAGTCTATATCAACTTCCTAAATTCCAAACCATGGAAAAAAACATCCCATAATTAATTATAAACAAATTATAGTAAATTAATAAATTTAGTTATAATAATTAATATTTCAATAAAATGTATATTAATTTGGAAAAATCATTTATCAAACTCATTGATAAACCAAATCACATTGAAACCATGACCAACCACCCATGGAAGGACTACAATTAAATCCCTGTAAAATTTCATGAAAAATCACAAACATGTGAAAGTGTGTCAATCTCAAATTTTATTAAATTTATGAAAACCAGTAGAAAAAATTCAAGGAAAATTCCTCTTAAAAACAACATGTGTTGGCAATGAAAGAATCATATTTGGATGCCCTAAATATATTGAATATTGAATCCCCATCATATTGAGATGAATTATCCCTGATCTTGTGAAATTATATAAAAAACCTTAACTAGTTCACCTAAATATTATAAGGAATGAAAAATGGACGAACAAGAGGGAACAAAAAGGGTGTTCAAACCTCAAATCACCATAAAAAAACATCAAAAACCACCCTTAATAGAAGGGGTTTGAGATAGAATAATGAGGGGTTTCTATATAGTCATTTTGAAAAATAGTGGAAGAAAAATGGAGTTTCAACTAAAAATAATCTAATGTGGAAATGGGTATTTCACAAGATTTTGAAAAAAGTGTAGGGGAAACCCAAAATTCACCACATCTTACACTACCGAATATTTTTATCAAACTATCTCCCCTTTATTTCTGAAACTCATTGTTCCATAATCTCAGGGTCTCCCACTTCATTCACTAGTATATATAGTACAACAACCAGGTTCCATTAAAGGCTAGACTAAAACACCCTCCACCATACTGAACCACACCCCTTTTCATTTATCACCATGATTCCTCCTTGAGGAAATTCCTAGCGTGCAGGGTATATGGTGTATCTTGTACCCATATTTTTTATACCACCATAAAAACATAATAGAAATAATGAACCTTACCATATTAAATCCCCTCCATCTTGAGTGTTTCACCCTCTATTATTGGTTTCTCTATGTCATGGTCCTCCCCTTGGTGGTGCACCTCCAGAGAAATCACACCAGTGGTTTACCCAACTCCACTTGGCCATATACTCAATAAATCAATCACTTTTTATAATTTATTAAACATCTAAAAAACTTTTCTATATGATATTCAAACACTTTTAACACCATCCTGATCCTTGGTTTCAAAAATTAACTCCTTTAGAAACTCAAAGAATAAAAATTCATATAGAATTTCACAACTCAAAATGGACTTGAGGGTTTACAAACTTCACGCCCTAACACTTGTCTTCCTTGAGAATCCTAAATGGTCTTTAATTTATTATCTCATTCCTATCACAATCATCAATTCATACCCATTCCATGGGTTTCTACTCTATAAAAACAAACAATATCTTGATGTGTAACTGCCAGCTTGAGGCACACTATTCAATAAAACCCAAGACACTACTCACCACCATTACTAAACAAATAAGTGGGTCCTTACCCATGTTTAAATATCCAAATACACCATGGTTTCACAAATACATTTACCACCTATATCATGGTGCTTACCACCACCATCTCCAAGTCCAAAGGATTAATCATGATACATGGTTCTCCCCAATATTGCAATCACACATTAAAAATAGGTTCTTAGTGGTATAAGGTCCCACTAAATGTTGTTTCAATGTCACCACACTAATCTATATGGAAAAACATCATTCAAACCTCCCTTTTCCAACCATAATAAAAAATAATTAGTTTCACCCATCAATGTTCCATCACATCAATCAATCCTGATGACCCAACTATTAAAGGCATTTGGATATACTATCATCACACACACCAAAGTATAAAACTATTCCATAATGTTATTCTATAGTTAAATACTTGTATAGTGATACCATAATTTATACTCCACTCATCAGCATCAATTTATATTTGATATTACTCACCCTTGGATCCTATATGAACCATCTCGAGTCTAATTCCAACATCTAGAATCCATCCAATATCACACCTAAATATCAAATTTGGTATTTTATATGAAAGTAGATAATTATAGATTAACTTAATCATTAATATCCAAAATATAGCTCATTTTTTCAAAAACGTTTTTCATACATCCACAACCTACCCACATATTCTCATTTTTTCTATGGCCCAAGATCCATCCATTATAACATGTAATGATTGGACATGGTCATATCACTAATGAAAAAGTGCCGAAATGGAAAATCAAATGCTACTCATTATCAACTCACCAGGAACATCATCCTCAGAACCAACAAAATTTTCATTCATAATGGGGTTCAATCCGTCGAAAAATTAAATGGTTTAATCCCTTCCATATATCTAACCTTATACCACACCTTGAGTGTAACCACAATAGGCTTCATCATCATCCACATGTCACTCTTCTTGATCCACACTGATATAGATTGTTATTTAAAAGAATAACACTATCCATGGTTCAAATACATCATAGATTGGACACTCTTTATTATCATAAAAACACTAAGACACCATTTTTTAAGTCTTCCATCAAACCACAAACCTTATACTATACATGGTTTCTCATTGATCTATAATTTAACTATTCCACATGTAGCCATCGTATACAACCTCGATCTTAATAGAATCCAGTAGGTGTACACTTCTATACCACCTAGTCACATAACTAGAATCACAATCCCAAATTATAAATAACATTACACCTAATATCACATGCCTAAAACATTGACCACTCTTAATGAAATTTCAATATAATTTTTTTCAGAAACACCATTCATTATCCTCTTAAAAACTGACACATTTCACTAATATCATGGTCCATTACATGATCACCCACCCAAATAAATATTATCTATAAACCAAAATAATTTATTGATTCACTCACTACATTCATTAATGTGTATCCATGATACACTAGATTATTAATCCTTTTAATCATTCCCTATGAAACCTAACATTGGTACCTAGAAGCACCAATACTCAATATCCTCTATCATTGAATTATAAGGAATATTTATGTTAATAAAACATACTTATTATCAATTCATGTGAATTGATATCATATTCATATAATATAACAATTTTTTCTATATCTTTGGAATTCAAAATCCTGAGATAAACCCTCACTCAGAATACCCTCCAATATATGACACTACTAATCTCAACTATATCACTCTACTCAACAATATCATGAGAAAAATCTCAAGATCACTATAATTGAAAACATATCCCATAGGTCATATTTCACAAGGTCATAGATCATGAGAATCACATATATGTTTCCATATCAAACACCCCAATGTATCTCACATTCCAAAAAAAAATCCATCATATAGTCTCTCATACTTATGCCTATATCATATGCCAAAACATAAAACTCCAAGGGAACTGATTATCATCAGGAATATGCATATGGGATTACCCCTTGCAAAATCATGATCTAAGGATAATCCTCAAGAATAACTTATATATAATATCAACCCTTTTTATTATCTCATCCTTATCCTTGTAATCACAAATATAAAAAATGACATTACCCCACCACAATATGTGTTGAGTACACCATAGTCATAAGGTTCGATTACATAAAATTACAATAAGAAGAAATATGGGAAAACACTATTTAGGTTATTGTTGGAACCTAAAATAATCAAAATTATTTTATCTTGGTACCATTATTATAACCATCTATATTTGGTTTATCACTAAAGCATGAAATTGAGGTATTGAACTACAATGGTCACTATACATCATTTTAATAATGTCTACATAACCAATATAACCATACATTATTCCCTATGATCTACATGATATATCCTCTAAAGGAACATATATTATGGTCCAACTAAGTATTATTAAACAACTTTGTTATATGGGAAATTTTTATATATTTTTTTTGAATCATTAAGTACTTGAACCCCCCATCATCAACAAATTCAATCACAAGAATGACATGAATTTCATTTGAATCCTAAATTCCAAGAATGATTCCCCCAACCCACTCTAAAGAATAGTGAAGTATATTTATATAATGAAGAGATTTGGCTAGCTGGTTAGGGTGTGAGTAAAACACAGTACAAATCCACCAATTTATCCTTATACATAACAAGTAAATGTAGGGTGTACATATTTAATATAATAATATCCAATAAATATAGTTTAGAAACATAAAAAAACAAAAAAGTTTAATCCTTATGTTCTAACGTGATAATCAGGATTGATTATACATACTTTGACCAATCCTAGAGTGTCTCTGAGCATGTCACCTATTATTAAGGGATATAATTCCCACATAATATATTATGAACATTCCTCTATTATATTTGACATTATATCATAGGAAATCTTAATAATTCTGTATAGTATGTAGTGAAAAGTTAAATCACTGGAATATTTGTAATAAATTAAATTAGATCTAAACCCACATCCTCATAATAATGAGTAATACCATACAATAAAGAATAATCATATCCTCATGAGGTAATCCTTATATCCAAATATCACCATCATCATTAGGTAAAATAACCAAATCATAAGAACCTCTATGCATCTCTCTCATTATCTTGAGGTACAATTCCCAATCATAAGAATCACTACTCATCTTTATAAAAACTAATTGTCTCTATTAGATCCAACAGAGGTAATACATAGCCTTCCTTTACATTTAGATACTATAGAGGAAATTACTGGAATCTATTTATGTATATCCGGGGAAATTCTTCCACCTTATAATGTCCCGTGAAAATAATAATAAAGATATACGAGTTGGGGAACATAACCAAATAATCTAATATAGCCATGGGTGGCCTATAAAGTGTATGAAATTTCTCTAATAATATAGTATTAGCATGATAATACCATCAATTTAGGTTCCAAGGTGTTATAGACAATCATTACTAGACACTTCCACAGTAACCCTCACTATAGAAAACATATCACAAGGGAACCCACTAAGGTCCGGGTCACATTGTAGAATGAAAACCCTACATGGGTTCCAAAATCATAATCCTAACTCCTAGGAAAATCCAATCACTCCTATGGTATCCCAACCATTTAAATCCTTATGGTTGTATCCTAGCCTCAATGGACACATCAAATATGCTTAACTAGTGTTAATAGATGATGATGACATAAATCTTATCTCACTTCCTAGTTGTCTTAAGGTTGTCCACTCACCCCACCTAATATTGGTTCTACCTAAAGATTTTATTTTTCATACTCAATTAATAATTTGGGTAAAACAAACTCTCTTGTTCTCACCTCAACTATCCTTATGAATTTAAGGCATCATAATGTACGAATATGTCCTGCATGAACAAACTAGTTTTGATTCAACTTACACCCCTACTAAAGTGTTCTAAGGGAACCCATAAAAAGGGAAAATATTCTCAATTAATTCTTTTAATTTACACCCCTAAGGGTTTTGGTATCACAAATAACTTAATCATAATCATGGTTGTTACCATTAATGGCCAATGAATTAAGACAGTGCATTATGGTCCCTTATAGCCATTGGCACATTTTTATTCTCATGATAGGAATTTAATTTTTCTTAAACTATTTATTTAATATAAAAATTCCATCCACCCAAAGTATTGGTACCAAAAATCACATACATATATAAGTAAAATTTATTTATTAATGCAGGTTTTCTCGTCGAACTTCCAACCTTAAAAATATAGTTATTTAATTTTTAAGAAACTCATATACCCTTTCCAAATCCTATCAAAGTCTGAATCAACATCTCAAGTGCCAAACTCATATCATAACATTCAATAATCTATTATAAACTAATTATAATTAATTATTAAATTTATTAGTATAAATAATATTTTTTCCATTTTATAATAATTTTTTATAATTACTGGATAACACCCTAACTGACCTCATTACACTAAAACCATAATTGACCCTGAGGAGAAGGTCCAAAACGAAATCCTGTCACCATTTTAGGTAAAATCCCTATTAGTTTATAATAATTCCATGGAAATTTTTTAAATTTTGGAAAACCTGTATATAAATTCATAAGGAAACAGCCCTTCACTAAAATGTTAGTGATGATGTGTATAAATTATATTAATACATCCTTTAACAATTATATGTGGATGCCCCATCTTATCAAGATGATTCCACTATGATCTAGTGGAATCAATTTAAGAACCCCAACTGGTTCTGCCAAATATTAGGATGGATGAAGGGAAGAACAAGGGGTAAGAATAAGGTATATCATACCATGAATCAAAATCAAAATACAATCAATACCACCACTATTCAAAGTAGTTTGAGAGATATGAGGGGATGGATTCTCTCTGGATCATTTACATGTAATAGGGGAATAAAAAGGGATATGATATAAGTAACTATCCTTAAGAATTATATAATATTATGTTTTAATTTATTAATTTATTCCCTTACATTTTAGGATCATTTAGGTTTAGATTTTTAGAGAATTAGGCTATAACTCATACATAATAAAACCATGAAATAAAAAGTGGATAGATTTAATTAGTATCCATTTTCCCGTAATATAAAACTTTTAAAACAAATCATGATTTATTTTCATGGAAAAAATCTATGACATTAATCTTTACTTCTTAACTTCTCTTAACTACACCTAAACCCTATGAAAAACATTTTAAAATGTGGGATAATCACAAAAATCCTAATAACTGACATAAAAATAAATACAACCATTAGTTTTGTTAAAAAAAAAAGAAAACTTGAATATTTTTTACCTTTAACATAATTTTTAATAGATTGTATAAAGAAAAAAATATTCACATAAAAAACACAAATATGTTTTTGTCAATAAAAAATACTTTAATACCCATAAAAATAACGAAAAAACCCCTTTTGTTGACAAAGAGAATAGTATTCATTAAACACTTTATAAACACTTTTAATTGGAATAACCACATTTCTGACTTCCAATACAATCATTACCAAATTCATAAGAGAGATATAATGGGGCTCACCCTTCATGTAATTAATATTGGTCTCACTTATTTCTCATGAGTTATAATCATCCTCAACCCTTCGTATAATCTATATCGGGCTCACTAATGAGCCATAATGGGGATCCACCCATCATATAATATATATTTGGCTCCCAAATTTCACATAATAATAAAATATAATACCATTAATAAATTTATTTCTTTATAAAACCCACTGAAAAAATCTTTTAAACTCATATGAAAACACATTAGGATAAAAATATTATTTTCTTTTAAAACCCATTTTCAATACCAAAAAAATGTTTTATTTTAAAAAACCATTTTCAATAACAAAATAGCTAAAAAGGAAAAATATTTTTTTTAAGAAAACATTAAATATTTAAAATTAATCTCAAAATAAAATAATTCTCATGGAGGAAAAAAGGTCTTCATCGTCACGTATGATAAAAATAAAACATTTCTTTTTTCGTTTGTCAAAACAGTCCATATAAAACATGTAAAAAATATTTATTTTTAAATTTTTTTGAAAAAGTGTTAAAGTTGAAAAAAAATTAATTTATAAATCTTCTGTATCCATATAAATTGTTTTATAAAAACATTTTTTAAAACATATATATGGGAAGAATAATTTGAATGGAAAACATTAATTTTTTTAATGAAAATAAATTTATCACTTTGTTCATATTTGAATCATAAAGAAACCTGAAAGAATAAAATTAAAGAACAATAAATACCATGATAATATATAAATTCATGACATAAAATTTCAAATAGTCTATATATACATATTTTAAAACATTATATGTGTATAACATCAAAATACACCTCAATGAATGAATATTGAGATGAAGTCCAATACCATGAGTCTGATTCATCACATGTGTTTTTATAATTTGGAATAATAAACATATGTTAATTAGTTGATTTATTGAAAAAAAAATTTAAATTATTTATCACTTTTATTTCACTTATTACAATGTTTTCTATAATTACATAATCTATAAAAATTTACATGAGATATTTTGACAATATTTGGATTGTTTGTTAGAATATAATTTGGTAGGATGACTATGGTATAATAGGTCATTATATAAACATATCCATAATAATAATAATGAAATTAGTATCATAATTATACCTAAATTATAATTTTTAAAACGTTCATGATATATTGTTATGAAAATTAAATAATGTTATGACCATGGAGATTGTATGTCGTATGTACACATGAGTAACATTTCCATTTTTCAGTGATCATTAAGGAAAGAAGGTAAGAAATATTTTATATTTAATGAATGATCATTGTATCAAAAATACCATATTATTTAAATAATTATACTTATATATATCTTAATTGTGATATTTTTATGAAAAAAGAAATCATGTTTCTTTATGGAGGTGAGAGTCCACACTTCCACGAATGACATTATCATTTCTAAATGAGTGAAAAAGATAAGAAATAAAATGATATATTATATTATATGAATTATAAATATACCATTAATATCATAAATATTTCATCTATATCACATATTTTCATTATATTTACTGTTATTACCTTTCATGTAACGCGTTAGTGAAAGAAAATCACATCGATTTGTGAGAAGGTAGTTCGTCGTATGCACATGTGACGTTATTGTATCACCTATGGTATGGAATTTAAAAAATTTATATGTGATATAATTACTTCATAAGTATATATATATTATAAATATCATATATAAACTTTATATCCATCATCATATCCAACGATGATTAGTGGTAATGGAAAAAACAAATGGAACTGTTTCGTGAGACGGTAGTTCGTCGTACACACGGATGATGATTTCATCACTCTTTTCATAGAAGAGGGAAATGGTTTTTAATATTATGTTAACATTATTATATATATGTGTACTATTAATAAAATATTATATAATCATGGTTTAAAAATAATTGAATTAGTTAGAGAAAGAAATAAAAGAAAAACACTCATTGAAGAACACTACCTCTTCGTCGGGTATCCGCCGTAAGTTTGAAAAAACCTTCATAGGATGATTTGTTTTTTAAAATTAAGTATTCTAGTATGGGGGTATGAAAGTTTTGATTTATTATTGTTAGGCTTTTTCATCCCAAATGTCCTTACATGTGTGAATATGTGAGGATATTGAATTCTATTTAATAATAGAGGAGGAGTGGAATTCTTGTAAATACCCAAAACTATTCACTTTTGAGAGGTTTCCCATGCCTCATGTACCATTACAATTGAGTAATAATTTGAAGTAGGTATTATTTGGTCTATATAAACATTCAACAATCAAAATGATACAGATTTTATTCTTGTTATATTTTATTTATTATGTTTACTTAATTTTAGCCTTCTAGTTTTTACCAGTCAACTTGTTTCTTTTTATTTACCCATGTAATTTCACCATTAAAAATATAATTGATATAAATTTTAAATATAAATTATACATAATTATTGAAAATATTAAATTAAAATTTTTATATGAAAATATTATGTTTGTGTAAAATTAATATTCATACAAAAGCATGTAATGCACAAAACCCAATTTTAACTTTAATCACGGTAATTAATTTTAATTTTTTTCACTATTTATTATGGTAAAAAACATAGTTTAAATTATTATATAATATAAATTTTTATTATTCTTAATATGTAATACATTTTTTCAAATTAAAGTCAGAAATTCTTAATAATTTGATTTTACATTACTCATACAAACGTGGCGAGACAATGAGTTTTTAAGAAGATTATTTTTTGTGCAAAATATTATTCTATATGACTAATAATAATCATTGTATGAAAATAAATTAACATTTCAAGATATATAATATATAAATATCATTTAAAATATTCACCATTAGTTATTATTTTAATTAATTAAAATGGAGAAACATTTTTCATTTTAAAAAAGTATTTAGAAAAAACAGTTTTAAAACACAAAAACTATATTATACTAAAAACCAATAAATTTGTTTAAATAGTACATAAGTAGTTTTAATATAACTAAATAATAATCATTTTACATTATAATAAAACAAAAACATATTGAGACTTTAAAATTACATAATTTATTGAAAAGAAAAGACAGTTTTACAAAAATTAGTATTTTTTACTATTCCCTGAAAAATTAGTATTTTCCGAAATGTCCCAAAATACCACCACAAGTAAATTTTGAAATTAATATTATAATAATAAATTTAATTTTATCAAATAAATTTTATATATGTTCAAAAATTTTATTATAATAATATTTTCATAAAAAGTAATAAAAATCATTTTTTAAGAAAACATATTTTTGAAAAATCAATTCTCTTTACTAAACATTGATTTATTAGTCAGTAAATATTTATCCACAATTTATATGAAGTATGAAATATATGTATAACATAAAGTAGTAAGTATTACTCATACCCACCAATTTAAAGACTATGTTATAGCCGTAATATTTATAATGGGTCATTAATGTTCAGAAATTAATATTGAATATATTATTGAACTTAAAAATATCAAGGTTGAATTCAATGAACCCTATTAAAGAGATTAAATTTATTTCAAAATAAATATATAATAAATTTTTAGGGAGTTATATTATCTTCTAATCTCAGTTTTGTGTGTCCTTTATTCGATCGAATATAATTTTATTCTTTTAAAATATCATGTTTTTAAATCCTACACTTCCCAAATCATTAATAAATTTCATCCTCAAAATTTATAGTTTATCTTAGTAATCAAATGATTAAAATTTTAGAATATATTTTTTTTGAAAACATACATCTTAAAATTGGTTAATAAAACATCCTCTTAAAAATATATAAAATGGAATTACAAAGTTCATATGGAATAAAACTTATGTAGGATTTAAAATATGATAACATTAGTGGGAATAAAAGAAAGAAAGAAATAAATATAGAGAGTGATTGAGGTTATTAATTAAAATAAATTAAATGATCAATGGAAAGTTAAGGCCCTCAAAATTATAAATTTTTAATGATCTAAAAGGCCATCAGTTTAATGAAAATGAAGGTACTAAGATAACATTTTTGTCTCAAGATCATTATCCTAGAGTTAAGGAATTAGCTTACCATATAGACTAAGAAAATATGATAAAAACATACATTATTAGTATAATTTAATACTTTAATAAATGTCCACTAAAATCTCACCATTTCCACCAAAAGATGTTTATTTAGGATGGATTTATGTCTGGTGAACTAAAATAACATTTAAAAGACTGTATATTCTCCAAAAAGATATGAACATATTCTTTATATCAATATACATTAACCAAAACCAAAATTGTTAGCACATGGTAAGTTAATTTCATGAATTATTAAACCATCATATGATACAATAATATTCTAAATTAAACAGTAATACCTAATGTTGAAACTAAATCATTGCATAAAAATATATCACAAATAACCTTAATAACCTCAAATATGATAAGAGTTTTAGCAAAAAAAATTTATATCATACCATTCATATTTCAATCCAAAAAATATGTAAATTTCTTTTTCTAAAGTAACATTAATAACTTATTTATAAAATTTCTTTTCAATCCCATAGTTATCAATATGATAAAACTTGGGTTCCTATAATTAAATCAATATCCAAGATTATATAAACCCTATAGGTTACCAATACCTTAAAAAAATTTTCCACTTAATTTAAGGGAATAATTAATATTAAAACATAGATTTTCATATAGATAAATACAAAAAAACAACTCCCAAAATTTCAATAATCACATTAACATCTCATCACTTTAAACCTAAAAGGGAATGTCTTAAACATTGAATGTATGATTAACTTCAAAACCCCACCAAGCTTCAATGAGGTTCCACTACTTCACAACATGACCCAAAATCAATGGTATAATGTGAAAGTTATTTTCCCACACATTTCTCAATTCAATAATGATAATTTCCACCCTGAGTAAGAAACATAGGACATACATTATCATAATGAACCGACTCGTTTTAGATAAAACATATCACCATTAATTGGATATTAGTTATCTCATTTGTTGATTTTTTGGGACTCTTTAGTTTTTGTCCTGAATTTTGACACAAAACATACAACACTGGTAACACTTTCTATTTCCTGACAAACATTCCTCAAAATGTCTTTTACCCCACTTGGAACATGTTTGGGGCTCACATAAAGAATTTCTATTTCGTTTCTTCTCCATTTTATTCTACATAGTTCATTTCTTACTATTTTCATCTTGTCGAGCAAATGTTTAAAAAAAATAAAACATAAATTTTTGTACATAATGAACCAATTTCTCATAATATTTAAATTTCCATTAGTCCAAATCTCTTTATAGACATGGTTTCAATCTCGAGTAAAATATATTAATTTTAATATAAAATTTTATAATAAAATATGATACATACTTGGATAATCGTGTGATGTTTAATTCATACACATCCCTTGAATCCTCATCATTTTTCTTCAAATATAAGAATTTTTTTTCATCCATAATCGAACAGACATAAAGAAATATTTATCAAGAGATTATTAAATGATTCCCATTCCAATGAATCAATATCATCCGTCCCTCTAGTATTATTAACCGAAGACCATAATGGATCATAGTCACCTAAAAAATGGTTAATGTAAAGAGTACCATTTTCAAGTTCTGAACATCCCATGACATAAAATACATTTCCAGAGCATTGATCCATCCTTCAACTACCATAGTGTCAGATGATATATTGAATGATGAGTGATGTTTCTCTAAGAAATGTTCCACTATAGAAATTTCATTCAAGGTATATTGATTTCCCCTCCATCATGGATACTAGCACCATTTATAGATTGTGTCAATTGTTCCATCACTATAATAAAATATTATGTTCCAATTATGACCATCTTAGAATACTAACATGGAATGATATTTTCCACCTAGTTCCTTCTCACTAAAGCTTCATTGATTACTCTATGGAAACCCATTTTGAACATACATAGTTAAGATTAAGAAACATGGTAATCATAAAGTTCAATATCATTTCAACTTTTCTATAAGGTAAAAATTTCGATGGAATTATATTTTAATTATCCTAAAATTAAAAGTTATCTAAACCATTACTTTGATACCAAATAAAATTACCTGGCCTTACAAATTACATAATATTTAGTTTTATTTAAATAATTAATTCACTTACATTTGTGGATATTTTCATGTTTTTAGTTTTATGGAACTTGGCTATAACTCAAAAATAACAAAACCATTAAATACAAAATGTACACATCCAATTAATATTTATTTTCCCCATAATATAATAATTTTAAAATAAATCATGCTTTATTTCCATGTAAAATATCTATGACATTAAACATGACTACTTCCTTTCACTTACAAATCCTTAAACCCTATGAAAAAAATTTGTATACATTAAATGATAAAAAAAGAGCATTAAGGTACCTGAAAAAAGGAAAACCAGTAGTCCAGTGAAAAATTGGAAAATTCGTATAACTTTTACCTATTCCTTCAATTTTATTTGATTGTATAAAGTAAAAAATCTTCACCTGAATAAGACACACACTTTTTTCATAAATATTTTTTTTAAAATCCATAATAATAAATTAAAAACCCATTTTTAGTTAATTATGAAATAATATTAATACAACCGTTTCAAATCAATTTTAATTGAAATAACCATATAACTAACTTCCAATATAATAATTAACCAATTAATTGGATATCAATAATAGGTCTCATGCATTGTATAATCTATATTGGGATCACCCATTTCTCATAAGTTATAATAGTTCTCAACCCTTTATATAATCTATATCAGGCTCACCTGTGAGGTATAATGGGGCTCAAGCCTTCTTATAATTTTTATCAAGCTCATTTGATTAATAAAATTCTCAAGTACCATATCATGAATAAAACACTTTTATCATAAAACCATTTGAAAAAATCGTTTAAAATAATATGAAAACACTTTCAGGTAATAATATTAATTTCTTTAAAATACATTTTCAATACCATACTAAATTTTTTATTGGGAAAAACATTTTAAATAATAAAATACCTAAAACAAAAAATGGTTTTCTTATAAGAAAACCTGATTTATTTCAAAAGTGTATATAAATCAAAAAACATTCATGGTGGGGTAAATATCATTGTCTCTATGTATTTTAATAATAGAAAATTCCACTTTTATTTTATCAAAACATTTCGTGTAAAACATGTAAAAATAGTCTTTCTAAAACCATTAAAAATAAAATTAAAATAGACATATAATTTACATTATAAATAATCTATTTGTTTATAAAAATTCTTGTATGATAATTTTAAAAATATGGACAAGAAAATAAGAAGTGGGAAAGAAAAACATTAAGAGTGATTTTTTTTAATGAAAATTCCCTTATCATATTGGAAATATTTGAATCATAATATTCATGAAGGGATAATGTTAAAAAATAATAAATTCCATGATAATAGAAAAATTAATTATATAAAATGTCAAGTGGGTTTTATGTGCACCTATTAATAGAGTATATGTGTATAACATCAATATATGCCTTAATGAAAGAAAATTGAGATGAAGTCCCTGATATTAAGTCAGATTTTTTCCATGTGTTTTTATATTCATTAATTATAAATATATGTTAATTATTTAACTTAATTATAATTTTTTTAAATTTTAATCTTAATTTTATATCACTGATTACAATTTTTTATAAAATTACTTAATCAAGTATGTTTACATCATATGTTTCGACCATTTTTGGCTTATTTGTCAAAAATCGACTTTAGTTTGTTGTCTATGGTCAAAGAGTTCATTATTTAAACTTAAAAAATATTAATAGAGAAGTAAATATAAAATATATACATAAATTATACTTATAAAACAATCATGAAATATTTTTTTTGAAAAATGAACTAACAAAATGATTATGAAGATGGTGGGTCGTATGTACGCACGAGTAACATTTTAAATTTTTAATGATCACTATTGAAAGGAGGTAAGAAATATTATATCATTAAATTTTGATGAAAATATAATAATTACCATATTATTTAATTATATATACTTATATATATCATTATTTTTATGTGTTTCTGAAAAAATGAATCACTTCGCTTCTTGGAGGTGGCAGTCCACACATCCACGAACGATGTTAACATTTCTCAGTGAGGGAAAAGGGTAATAAATTAAATGATATATTATATTTCCATAATTATATATATATATCATTAATATCATAAATATTTCATTTATATCACATATATTCATTATATTTACCCTTATTACCTTCCATGTAATAATACATTAGTAAAAAATTAATCACATCGTTTCGTGTGGTGGTAGATTGTAATACACACAAGTGCCATTATCATATCCCCTATGTTATGGAATTTAAATATGTTATTTAGGGTATTATGACTATATATGTATTTTTATATTATAAATATCATATGTAAACTTTATATGCAATATCATACCCCATAATGGGATTTGGTAATGGAAAAATGAATGTCATCGTTCTGTAACGAGGTAGTCTCACACTCACTTGATTGATGATTTCAAAAACCATTTCAAGGAATAGTGAAATTATTTAGGTAATTACCTTAAAATAATAACATGTTTGTATATTTAATATACTAAGGTTATTATATAATAATAGTATATGATTAATTGAATAAGGTGTAGAAATAAATAAATTTAAAAAGCTTGTTGTAGAATATTACATCTTTTTCGAGTATCCTCTTTAGGTTTGAAATAAGACCTTCCTAGGATGGATTAATTCACAAAATAAGGATTATAGGATTCTTTTTATAGAAGTTACGAATTTATTTTATTAGTTTTTGGTTTATTAAAATAGAAAAAATGTGTGAATATGTAAGGAGAGTGAATTCCATTTTAAAATGGAGGAGTGGAATTCCTATAAATACCCAAATGTGATAACTATTGGGAGGTTTCATTTACATAATGTGACACCATAAATGAATAATAATATTTTTGGGGATTTATGTTATTTATAAAAAACACAAACACAAATAAAGAAACACGTTTTTACCATGTTATTCTTTATTCTTTATGTTTACTCAATTTTACCTATTAATTTTTTACCATGGTAACTTTAATCTTTTTATATACCTAAATAATTAAAAATTTAACAATATAATTAAAATTATTCTCAATAGATAAATTATAACTAAGGATTATAAATATGAGTAAGAATTTATTAATTAAAAATATTATTAATTTGAAAAATTAATTTTAACATAAACGCAAGTATTGAAAAAACCAATGTTTTATCCTTAATCGCGGTAATCAATTTTAACTGTTTTCAATCATCTGTATGGTCAATAATTAAGTTGAAAATATAATAAATTATAAATTACTCATATTAAAAATATAAAATCAAATTTTCTATATTCAACTTACAAAAGTGGTATAATTATATTAAAAATTAATCACACACACGTGGTGAGATGGTGGGTTTTTAAGAAGTGTATTTTATGAGAAAGGGAAGATTTTATATAATCTATATTTCTAATAATAATAACAGTATGAGAGTAAATTAATAATTAATAATATAAAATATATAAATTTTATTTAAAAATTCTTGTTTTGGGATTATTTTATATAATTAAAATGTAGAAACATTATGCATTTTAAAACAGTTTTTAAGATAACCCATTTACAAAAACACAATAAATATATACTAAAAACCAATATAAAGTTGAATAAAAATCAATTAACTATATTTAATATAACTAAATAATATTTATGTAACATCAAAATATATTCAAATAATTTGGGACATTTAAATTATCTATTTAATTTAAAATAAAATATAGTATTACAAAAATTGGTAATTTTTTATATTCACTAAAAAATCAATATTTTTTGAAAAGTAAAAAAATTTCACCCAAAGTAAATTTAAATTTTTATATTTTAAAAATTAATTTAATTTTATCAAATAAATATTATAAATGTTTCAAATAATAATAATAATAATCTTTCATGATAAGAAAAATATAATTTTTGACGAAAATATATTTTTGAGAAATAAAATAACTTTACTCAAAATTGATAGATTATTAAATAAATATTTATCAAAAAAACTTTAGAGTAGGAACTTTATATATATATATATATATTATTTCATGAAGTATTTAGTACAATTCATACATGATAATTTAACAACTGGGTTATAAAAGTGATATATATCATGGGTCATTTAAGTTCAATGTTGTTTGTTGAATATGCTATAGAACATAAAAATATAATGGTATTATGTAACACAAGATATTGAAGAGAGTAAATTAATTTAAAAATATAATTTTTCTATTGTATTTTGGAGTTACATTCTAGTATAATATTATCATTTTATGTCATTTAATCTATCGAATATAATTTTATTCTATTAAAATATCTGGGTGTTATATCTGAACACCAAAATAATAGAAGGTGAAATTATAATTTAACATGTTTTTTAAAATTTATTGGGGAAATTAATTTCACCATAGTTTGTGGTACACTATGAAGATGTAATTTCTAAATAGGCTAAAATGGAAAGAAGGGTGAATTTCCCTTTAAAAATCAAAGGAAATGATTAAAGAAAAGAAATATTAAACCTCTATTTTTTTATGTATGAATTTTACTAAACACTTTTGAATATTTAAAAAGAATAATTTATCAAATTAAAGTAACATTTTAAGTAAAATGGAATATTTATTTGATATTATAAAAGTAAAATTATAAAATTTTATTTATTAATAAATTATATCATTATGTTTGTTGATGTATGGAAAAATTGATTAATAAATTAAAAGAAAGACATTAATAAATAAAAATTTGGAATGAAAATAAAGAACCCAATTTTTTAAGGAACTTAAAAAATGCATAATTACTTGACCTTATGTCTAAAACCTCAATGGATTAATGATTTAATGTATTGGTCCCCTGGAATTTAATAGTAAACAAGATATAAAAACTTTCTTTATTCTGAGGTTATAGAAAAAACAGAAATACAATCAACCATATATTGTTAATAGTTATTTCTAGAAACCTCACATATAAATAGTCACATGCTATTTTTAGTTGTAAAATAAAAAATATGTACCTCACATTAAAGGTAGTGAGAAATAATAATAGAAGGTCAAGAAAGAAGATGGAATTTCTTGAAGTGATTACCTTTAAACATAACCTTTATTATATCAAAATAATAAGAAATATCACTAAGATAGAATAATAATGATGATGAAGAGTTGTGAAATTAAGATCACAAACTTTATTAGAGAATGAGATAACATTTAAAAAATTTTATTACATTGAATAATGGTAGATATTTGAAGATCATAGAATGTTAGAGTTATCGATTATATTGGAAGGAAAGAAGGAAAGTTTACAAGTACCCCAAGAGTAATTTTTATAGCCTAAAAAACAACTAGAAAATTCTAGAAATTTTCATGGTAAATGAGCTTGACAAATAAAAAAAATTAATTTTTTATACATAATTAATAATGTCTCCAAGATTCTCTCCCGACACCATCAAATACTATGTAGCCTCTACATAGAAGATGGTGTGGTTACTAATGTTATACAATAATCTAAAGAACTCAATCAATTGTTAGTGATCTATCACTAGATATGTGGTTTTCAATAATCTCATAGGGTGCTTCTGACCATCTGTAGCTTCTAGTCAATGCTTCTACACTAGCTAGACCGTGAACATTTACAACATCGGGAGGGAACTAACTTCATAACCGGCCTTCAAATATCTAGGAATCCACTATCAAGTGATTACTACTAGTTTCTAAATAAAAATATATTCTTCAATATTCCTTAATTTCCTTTTAATCATCTAGAACATCACTCCATGGGTACATTAAGTCTATCAAGACATCAAAAATGGACCACAAAGTTCTTTCAAGATTCTAATATGATGTCATCAACTATAACTTCCAATCACATAAATAAAATAATTAAACAATTTAAAGAGTGTTTGTTAATATTAAAACTAAATAATATGGTAAGCACACAAATATACCCCTTTTTTTATTAGAAACACATAAATAAATAAAGAATAATATAAGAATATAAAAATTATAATAATACTATAGAATCATTTATCCCACATAATTTCATTCATTTATCCACTTTTGAGTAACAAAAAAACATAACCCCATTTGATATTATCAAGAATTAGTTTAAATAATGAGTTAAATAAAACTAAAAAAAATTATTTTGAGGAAATAGATGATCTTTCGATAGAGTTGAAAATAATTTTTTCTGAATTTTAAAAAAAATATGTTTTCATTAATGTTTAAAATAAAATAATAATAAATTATATACATTGAAAAATTTATTCAAAATTTTTAAGAGATAAATTGATATTTGATATAAATTTTTTAAAAAGAGTTAAATAGATTTTTTTGGAAATAAATTTTGAAAAATTGTTATATATTCTAGTATCATTTTAATATTATCAATATTGGATAGCCCTTAAATAATGGATCATAAACAGGATGATATATTAAATATACTTAATGATAAAATAAATGTTTTAAAAATGAAAACTCATTCCATGATTCTTGTTTAATAGGTATTAGGTTAATAAACCATATATAATTCCATGGGAGTGTCAAACTAGGTGTGAAGTGAATTTCCACAACTTGGGCATGGGGTAAAGATCATATTAAAAAAACAACCCTTTTTGAGATAATAAATTCTAGGTGCATCTACACCAGAACGATATAAACTTGTTTCTTACTAGACAATATTATATTCTTTTTTGAATCACACCCACTTAACTTTACATAAATTATTAAAATCTAGAATGAAATCCAAAAAACAATTAAAAAATTTTGAATTCGGGAAAAAATTGAAAACATTTGAAAAGAAAATAAATACAATTTCCATGTTTTTCATGTTAATAATATACATATAAAAATCTAATAATATTCAACTAGATTTTTATTAGGTAAAATTAATCAAGAGGAAAGAGTTTAGTGAATATATCTACAATTTGAAGGTTCATAAAAATAAATTCAAGAAAGATATCACATTTATGAAAGTGATATTATAGATAATTATGTTTTAGATAAATATGATTATTTTGAAAATGATGGATTGAAATTTTATAGATACTAATAACACTAGTGTTGTCACACATGATAAGTATTTTATCATATGTTATCCCAAATCCAAATAGAATATGTTTTATCCATATGATTTGGGAAAAAAAACTAATAATGACTATGTATTCAAATTTTTATACAGAAATAGAAGCACATTTTTTCTTTTTAGTACACCATTAGTCAAGATATTTTCTTATTAGATGGAAAATTTTAATATTAATTTAACTATCTATTTGGAATCCCTCAAAATTAGCATATAAAAAATAAGAAATTTCAAAAGATGATTTATTTCGATAAAATAATCAATTTTCTTAATTACTTTCACATATCAAAAAAATTATTTTGAGATAATTTAAATGATAATACTTTTGATTATATTGAAAACATAAATATATAATACACTTAGCAAGATGTCTGACCAGGTTGTAGTAAGATAATATAGAATTACAATCAAACTTTGATAAATCACAATATTGACCGATTTATTGTCTTCATCATAAATTATATTTCCAGTTATACTGATAGGTTTTATATATTCCTTATCATTAATCATTCAAATTAATTTTATAATTTCATTATTGTATATCTTTAGGCTTTGAAAAGTTGCATTATAATCTTAGAAAATTTCAAAGCAATTAAGAGTTTGAGTTTTTATTTTCAACTAATTTTTTACAATATATTCGTTATGTAAAATAATAATAATTTCAATGATATTATATTTTATTTGAAAATAAATAAATTAATATATATTTAAACAATTAATAAATAATTTTAAAAAGTTTTTATAAAAATAATGGAATCGGTTGTTCACATTTTCAAAGCATCTGACAAAATGAATTTTGTTAACCTTTCATTCCAATACGAAGGGGATTATTTTAAACCATAATGAGACTTAGTTAAATTAAAATCATGATTTGAAAATTTAGTATCCTTAAAACCATTATTTTAATATACAAAAACATTTTTTTAAAATAAACCTATTTCAAAAAATCACTTGTGACATCCTTTAAAAAATGTTTAAAAGTAAAATGAGTGAAAAATTCTAAAAAAATCCAAGTGATTATACCTTGGAAATGGGTGAGAAGGTTTCAAAATAATAAATAACTTATTATTTATTATATCCTATCAAAATGATTTAATACTTATAACATATTATTTTTTTTTCGTCATATTTTTTTTCAAAAATCCACTTGGTTCCAATAATTGGTAGATTATCATGAATTTACAAGAAACCCCAAATAGTGTTCATTTTAATTTGGTTCAACTCTCATTACATGAAAATTATCTAATTAACATAAATAAAATCACCATAAATGGAATGAGGATCATGGTGAGATATAAAAACATTATTTTCTATGTCATTTAAGGTTAGCCATCTTTTAATTTTTAGATTTTAATTCACAAATAACATTCTCAAGGTGTTGGTTTTTGGATTCACCCCATTCCATATTAAAATAAGTAAAAAGTTGTTCTTCAACATAATCAATTATATTTTATGATTCTGGTTTATTAAAGGTAAACTATCTTTGTCAACATCATCATCAATTTGAGGTTGAGTTTTATGAAGATTCACATAAAACGTTTTATTAGTTGACTTTTATAAGGTCTTTTTCAACTTATTGAAGACTCTGTGGTATTTACATGAGTTTGGGTTACCTAGAAAGATAACATGGTATTATTTAGCATCCATCATTCCAATATTATCCTTGATATTATGTATAAGTCATTTAAAACCAAAAATTTAAAGGAATCCAGTTTTATGAATTTTTCTTTCCATTGTTAGTAAGATGGTTTTCAAATATGTGTATTAGGAGAACATAGTGAAGGATATAGAAATTCCTAGAGATCGTCTCATCCCAAAATAATTTCATAATGTTAAACTCATTAAATATAGTCCTAAAAATCTATTATAGGGTTATATTTCATATATTGAGGGGCCCTTTTTTAAGGTGTTCTAGGAGAAAAGAAAGAATTATGATATCTTTGAGAAGAAAAAACTCATAAAAGCATTTTTATCAAATTTTACACCATTTTCACATATAAGGTAAATTATTTTGCAGATTTCTTCATTTTAAACATTCATTAAAATGATGATAATGTCTTTACATGACATAATTTTATAATAAAAAAATTAAACCAATGTAAATTTAGTATAGTCATTGATAATTATAGATGTATAATATTTACCTATAATATTATAAATTATAGTTTATTTAAAATGGTCGATATGGAATAGTTATATGGATTTAAAAGAGGATAAATCTCTTTTCTATTATAAAAAATATTTTTTTATTCGAAATTAGAAAGGTTCAAAAAATAATTTATCTATAAATGAAAATTTTGGTAAATACTATAATAGTTAGTTATTGTTAAGCTTTATAAGAGAGTGAATATTATAATGGCCTTAGAACTTATTCCAAATCAGATGTCAAATATCTTGTGTACTTAAACACTTTATATTTTTACTTTCAAATGATTAAAAATTAATAATATAATTTTTTTTAAAATGATATATTGTAAATAAAAGCATTTCATTATAATTAAAAACATTAAAATCCACATTTTTTAAATTTATTTTGAAATTTTTTTCAAATAACCTAACAATAATAAGTAAATTATGATTAATTACATTAAAAATATATCATATTTAATAAATTTAGAGTTATATAAATTGATCATACTAATATCAGTTATTTTATTTTTTTAATTCATCTCCAAATGTGACTTGTCCTCTATCAAAGTTTTCAGGATGATTTAATATGGAAGAACAAACATAAATATTACTTGATCACCCACTATCCATATACCAAGTATCTTATTTATTTTTCTTTGAATATCCTTATCAAAATAATATTAATATACAAACACTTTTAAAACCCAATCTTGGGTCCAATTATGTTAGATAATAAATACTTTGTAATGAAAACCTTTTTAGAATATATTTTCCATTTTAATGATATGTTGAGAGATGAATCCCCTTTTTTAAACCATATAAAAAAATTTACACTTTTATTCATAATCAAAAATTCCCAAATTTTTTATAATAATTAAAAAATTTATTTTGGGATGTTCCCTTTAAAAAAGTATACTCTATATATTTTTGGGGGAAAACTACGTTGTTTTGAAAAAATAATCATGAAATTCATTGAAACAACAGGTTAATGTCCCAAAATCATATTCATGTTTTTTATCCTTTAATGAAATGAGATTTATTATTTTTGAGATATTTTATTTGAAATTAAAAATTTAAAATATTTGGTTATTCATTTACTATTAAAACAAAATCAACGTTTTTCTTTTAAAAGTTTATATTTTTCAAAGTCAAATAGATTTTAATTATTTAAAAAATATTTAATTTTTTAATTAAGTTCATGAAATCTATTTCAAATTTCATTTCAAGAAAAAATTATATATTCATAGAATAATTAGGAGTTAAAAAAAGTAGCAGAGTACGAATAAGAGCATGAATAATTTACAATGATAAATAACATGATATTAGCCATGATAAACTTAGGACTTTCACCACGTGAGTCATATATTTAAAGTGATTCTTCACTGACACTTGAAACATTAAGCACACTATAACATTGTTTCTTTTCATTAAACCTGTGTCATGGGAAAACCCATCTTGATGTGACCCTTCACTTTTTAGCCGAATTAAGTAACATCAATTTCTTGATTTTCAATTTTTAATTTTTGTGTAGATATTTAATTTTTCATGTACTAGTCTATATTTTTTGAAACATGAGAAATCTTGGTTTAACATCTAAAGGGGAAATTACTTATTTCATTGAAATAAATTGTATTTTTAGTTTAATTGACCAAATTTTCCCTTATTTTCACATTATCTTCTCATATGAATCTTATACGTGAAGAAAGATTTGATGAGATCTACAATTTCCTTATTCTTTATGTCATTATCATCTTAGAACATGGTGACATTGGGGGAAAATTTTCTAGGTAAAACCAAAATGTTGTTCATGAATAATTTTTTATATATTTTATATCAGGAATAACCTTTAGTCCACCTAAATATCTATGAATCGAGTAAACATTTCAGTGATATAATTTCTGGGATGGATAGAAAAACGCTCAAGGTCTTTTCTCACCATATATAATATAATATCTTTGAATTTTTTCATTACTTAATGATATTTTTCTATGATTTTTTATATTTAGTCATCGATTTTTCATTTCTAAATTTGAGTAAATTAATTTTGGTATAATCCCCAATGCAAGGAATTCATTTCCTTACCATCTAATTCAAAATAATAATTGGCATCCAATGTCCATTAATATTCTTTTTCAATTGTAGGAATATATCCACGCATAGCTATCTTTTGTACAGGATAACAAAGAGATCAATCAGATGTATACATGAATGATTTAAAATAACCATAGTCATTATCATAAAAAGTAATAACTCATGGAGTTCCCTTTATGAGAACCATGGGTGTTTGGAAAATCCATTTTGAAAAAATGTAATTTCTAGAAAAATTAGTTAATGATTTTAAAATCAAATTAAGCTTTGAAATAATTTTAAAAAAGATAAAATAATAAATTAAAAAAAATTCATATAAGATTCAGGTTACAGTATGGTCAAATGGAATTATGGGGGTGAATTTACCTTTAAAAACAAATTAATAAATTATAGAAAACAAAGAATAAAGCCCTATTTTTAAAATTATTATGTTATCTAAAACCTTATGATGATTTATAAATAAAAATTGATCAATGTAAAATAACAGAGTTAGTGAAATAGAATACTTATAAGAGTCTATAAAATATGAAGTATAAAATAAATATTGATTCATAAATTAACTGACTAAGCATATTGATGGATTGAAAAAAATAAAAATTAATTAGAAGAATGATATTAATAAATAAATTTGTGGAAATAAAATAAGCCACATGTTTTGGTAAAGAATTTAATAAATATCTCAAGAATATCCCTTAGGTCTTCCAACTCAATGGATTAAGGGCTTAATATATTTTTTCCTTAGCATTATCCTTAGCCAATATTCCAAAGGTCCATTGTTTTTTGTTATAGAAAGAATCTAAAATACAATAGATCCTATATTTTTAATGGGAAACACTAAAAACATAAAAGTGAAATAATCCCATGAGTTTAATCATTTATGGAATGAAGACTCAAGTCTCCCATTTTAATTATAGTAAATCCTGATAATATATGAAATATGAAGAAGATATAATTTCTATTTGAAATCATGTTTAAAAATGGTCTTGACTGTCTCAAATGAAAAACAAGAACTACTAGGTGAGAATTAGAAGGGTGATTGAGTGGGAGATTATATTTTTAATAATAGCATAGTCTTAAAAGGATAATGGGATACATTTTAATAATTTGAGTGGAATTTAAGGAATAGGGTCAATTTGAAGATCATAGAACACTGGAATTGTTAACTGTATGAGAAAGTAAAAAAAATTAAGTTTCCAAGGATCTTGAGTGGTCCATTTATAGCCTCAAAAAAGATCAAAAAAATATAGAATTCCCTATGGGGTAATGTAGATAAGAAAGAAAAAATTAATAAAATAATTTCTGTCAACAAATAACGGTTTGAATTGTTTCCCTGACGCAACTGAATGCCCAATAGCCTCCACTGTAGCTGATGTGGCTGCTACTGCTATCCAAGAATATGAAAATCTCACCTAATAGATGTTGAGTTCCCACTTTATGGTTAATATTAAAAACATCCATGGAGTTATTTTATCTATCTATATTTTATAGTTGATAATCCACCACTAGTTGGATGGTGGACATTTGTTACTTGAAGAAGCTACATTTTTCACCCCTGAAAGCTTAGTGTTTCTTGCTGGTGTCCAAACACCATCATTCTAACCTATCATCAATCTATAAATTATAAATATCTAGGAATATTATTCCATGATTTCACTATGTCCATAAAGAATTCCAAAAGGATACTTCAATGTTATTTAAGGATTCAAAAATGATTTCACCATGTCTAACATCCAACCCCATAAATGAAATCATTAATCACTTTAAAGAGTTTTTGTGATCATTAAAACTAAAGAAGGTGAGAATAAAAATACATCAATCCATCCATATCCCATGAAAACATGTTATTCATAGCCCCATTACTACGGGGCCTCCCCTTCACTCATCATTTATCAGAGAGTAACACCTAGGATGCCACAACCTATAAAAACCCTCAGTTAGGGTTTCAGGGCAGAGAAGCCTACCCGGGCTCAATGCCAATCAAGGTTGAAATCCTCACACCATAATAAGACATGAAACTATTTATTTTCACAACAAATACTCTAGGACTAAACATCTAGGGAGAGGGGACCACAACATTGTTGCTCTCCGTTTTTATATCTGGAACCTCATATCCTCCTTAGCCACAATGACCTTCACCATGCCAAATCTCTCCATCCTGAGCATTTCACCCTCCACCACAAGGTATCCCACACCATTTTCATCCCTTTGATGGTTCAATTATAGAAAAATATCACTATATGTTGACCAATCTCCATCAGACCATCCTCACGAAAACCTGAACACTTCCCAAGTCATATTCTATATCCAAAATATCTTCTTTAGATGTTCAAACACTCAAAACAATGATATGAGCACCAGTTTACTAAACCAACCTATCACTAAAATAATTATATATAAATTACACTAAAATTTAAAATCAAAACAAAAGGGCTTTGTATTTTACGACAAAAGCCTTATGTTTTAGTCATATGGAGATATCTCAATGAGGAAATCAAGTCATCTTATTTATTCATTTTAAATTTCCTTATATATATTTACCAATCTTCCAATTTATAAGTTTAGGAAGATATTATTAAATCATGATATTAATAATATAATCCTATATTAAAATGAATTATATAATAATATAATTTATCAAATATACAATATAGTTATTTATAATATTTTTTCTATCATGGACTTTTGTAACTACAAATATGGTGATGTTAGGAAATGAAAACCACATCATTAGATGTATGGTTCTAAAAACAAATTTCATGACCACATAAAATATTTATAATGTTAGTCATATTTTTCAATGAAAAAATGGGAATTTTATTAATTATATAAAAAATTTACAATAATGGCCATTTAAACCACCTAAAACGAGAATATCAGATAAGATTTCTTAAAATAAATAAATTTTGTAATATATATTAAACATGGAACATTTATTCCTTTATAATAAAATTAATACCATTACATTAAATCTTTTATATATTATAGAATAATTGGATAATGGCCTTTTATTTTCACTATTACGTTGAATCGGTCTTGGAACTTTGAATAGAGAAACTTCAAAACAATTTATAGAAGAAAAATTATTGTAATAAATGAATTATACATGATAATAAATCAATTAAATTTAATAATAGTAATGAAATAAAAAATAAAGAATTCCTGAACAATTAAATAATTATTATAATTTTATTATTCAAAAAGTAGTAGGATATATGATGTAATCTTGCACTCGAGGAAAAAGATTCTCTTCCAATTATTAATTATGTTTGGTTATATTTATATATTTTAATCTTGTCTTCTATATATTATAACCAATTAATTTAATTTATTCCTAACTAGTATACCTGATTTTGTATGGAATTATTGTATCATTACCTATCTTGTACATTTATATAATCTCTATACTCCTTTTACTTTTTTTGATTATGTTCTATGGGGTTCCTCAGAATCGTGACTCACAATCATGAAAATATATGTATGTAAATAAAGGTTCCCCACAATTTATAAGGTCCAGCCTCAATATGAGAACCTAGATCCTTTCCATGTGGACTCCTATTAGTCCATGAAAATTAAATATTAATAACAATTAAATAGAGGTCAATCCAACTCCCATTAAACTCATCCTATCTCTTGATAGGAAATATTATACTAACTCATGTAATTTTAATATTTTAATTATATTGTGTGATTTATAATTTTTCCTGATATTCATCATCTAGTGTGTCTCAATGAAATTATTCATATCTTTCTCACTTGTGTTATTTCTAATGAAAAAACTATTTTGCCTAAAAATTTATTGAAAAATCATGGATGAAAATTCTAATAGAAATATTTTTTTGGTGTAGTATAATAACTACCTCTACAATATTTCATTGATTGAAACCTAAGTCCAATATTATATCCAAAATCTACATCCAGAATATTTTCTTCAACTAGAATGTATTATTAGTTGTAAAATTACCTTTACCCAAAATCATCATCATTTTATCTTTTTTCTAGATGGAAATTGTTAATTAATATTTCACTTGAATTCTTTTATATAGGTTACCTAAAAGTGGAAAAGGTGGAAAATAAAATTTACTTTCCTTCTCAAATTGAATTCACCAGACACTTATCAAATCTTCTAAAACATTCATTAATATTATTAAATCTTCATTAATCCTTCTACATCTTCAACCTTCTTTAAAATTATTTAACATTATAATACAGTAACATATTCTAATTTCATTACCTCATATAGATATAAAAAAATTGATAAAAAATTTAACTTATCATAATCAAGGAAAAAAGACTTTACATTCTAATGTCAATCTTCTTAAAACACTGTCTCATATTGTTTTTCTGGTGATTTCATAAGAAATTATCCATATTTGTTTTCTTTATATGATCTTATTTTGTATGATTTAATTTTTATAATCACCCTTCCTCATATTATACTTTATACATGACTTGGAATATGAAACTGAATCTTATAGAACATCACAGAATCATTCATCCAATGAAATTGACTTGGCCCATCTCATATTTGTTTCTCTGATGTTTGTTCATCAGATAGATCAATTTTTGATGTAACTTATTCTGATGGACTTAATTCATTAGTATTATTTTAGAAATCTACATTATAAAATTTCAAACTTGAACTTCATACATCCTACCAAAAAATAATTCTACATTGAACTTCATACAAACTTTCTATACATTAACATTATCAAATACTATCCAAAAAAACTGAAGCCATTATTTTTTCATTACCATTTATACAACTTAAAAAGGCTTATGTCACATGAAAATTTATCTATGTGGTTCCTTAATAAAATTTCTATTTATCTTATTCTTTATTTTTCTCTCAAATTGTACTACTCTACCTTTGTATTTCGTTATCATTTTATGAAAATGAAAAAACTCAATGATAATAACTTATTGTCACCCGTCTGATAAAATATGTACAATAATATGTGTTTGGTTAGATGTTTTTTCTTATCTTCATCCAATTACCTCCATTCAAAAACATAATATTCATCCTTTGTATAAAATTGTACAAACTTAAGAATAGACACTTCATTTAATCTATTCAATCACTTTTGTATGATGTTTAACATCTAGCTAGCTACGTATGGAGATGTGAATCTTCTAGCATCAGTTTATTAAGCTCTAATTATTCCTTTTTATGAAATTTTACAACTTTTAATGTGATAAATTAATTATAACCTTTATCTAGTAGCAATTTCTCTTTTTTATCTATTAGTTGTCATATGGATCGGGGTGTTTGCTAATTTTCATCTAGTTTGGTCTATCTGGAAATATATGACAATATATATATATATATGTGTGTTTATAATACCTTAAAATAAAATCCTTTAGAAATCAATTTTGGACCATATTATATATCATGATGTTGGAAACTTAGAATAATGTCATAGAATCATCTAAATTTATAAAGTTTCCCTGACATTGTTAAGAAGACTTCCTTTAGTTTCTCCTTCAAATCATAACAAAAACATTAATAACAAATCCAATAACCTTTTATCACATGTTTTATAAAAATATTCATAATAATGTGTGTTTAAAGAATTAATAAAACATTAAAATAAATTCAAAATTAATTTTTTTTCACAACATTTTAATTTTTTTGGAAACAGTCATACAAACAAACAAAACATCTAAATTTCCATAATAACATAATTTTAAATACATTTAAAAAATAATAGTAATTATCATAGAGACCATCCTGTAACCACACTAGTAGGTAAAAAATGTTTTATAAGGAATTACATATCTATATTACAAGCTATTTTGTTGTCATTATAGGATAATTTTACATAAATTTCTTCTCCCTCAATTTTTTTCCTAACATTCACTTTATCCCACATTTTAAGATAACTATAGCTTTTGATTCATGAATGTAAGAATTATATTAACCCTCCAATTTTTCAAAATAATCTAAATGATAATGGGGTAACTTCATTATGATATTTCAGTTATCTTTAGTGGATTCTGAGTTTGATGTTACATCCATATCTCCTCAAATATGTCCCTTTACATCACTTTGGTGAAAAATATCATTAATTTGATAAATTATGGAAACTTACACCATCATAATATCTCCCCCAGAAACATTCTATTTTATTAAATGATACTTATATTCAATTTAATTTAATCTCAAATGTTTAATATTATTTTTTGAATGATCAATGTTACTTTAATTACAAGAAAAATATTTAATTGTTTTCCAAATATTACTTTTGAGACATCTAGGTAATCTTTCATCCATATTATTTATATACAATAATTGGTGGTAGTGACATATTATGCATCTAATGTACTCAATGTAACTAAACACAATTTCTTACTATGAAAACTCACATAACATTCTCCTATGAAAAACATTCCTGTAGATTTTTACATTCTATCATTACAATCACTTACCAATATTTATTAGTGTAACCAAGGTAATCAGTTTCCAAACTTCTTTTATACAATAAGACATAAGATAATGTTATTTAAACATATTAGTGAATTATTTTTTCTTCCCCCATGTGTGATTACTTAGGATCACTCGTATATTTTTTAAATAAAGTTACAACAAAAATATTGTATGTTATCGAACCAGTAATATAGAGAAAATATCATATTAATTTTTGAAAGTATTTCTAATTCACACATTTTCTAGCCATATATTTACTCAAATTTATTCCAACATAAATAGGTGTATAATTTTTTTAATATTTCAATCAAATATTTTTTTAAAAACTAAATTGATTTTACTTCTTATGATATAAATATATATCTTTCCTTTTATTGAACTTTTAGTCCACTAAATAATGTTAATTCTCCCAGCATATACATTTCAATGTCCTTCGTCATTTTTTCAGAAAATTCATCAGAATATTTTTCCTTATCATCTAAAAAAATTATATCACCAAGGTAAACAAAAATAATGGGGGTGTCTATGCTCATTTTTCTAACATATAATATATTATCAACTTTCCCTCTAAAATGTTTAACTATTTCAAGAAACTGTCAATATTATATTACAATTCACATGGATCTTACTTCAACCACTAAAATTATTTCTTGGACACACATACCATGATTTCATATTTATCATTCCAGAGCCCACTATGATGCTCAACATAAAATTATTCCTCAATTTATCCATTTATGATATTTTTTTAATATCCCTCTGAAAACATTGAAAAAATAATGTGAAAAAAATTTCAATAATATTTTTATAATTTTAAAACTCACACTATTATAAAGTGAATGTTTAAAATATAATAATTCCACATATGATTAAACTTTTCAAATAAAAAAATATTTGTTTCTAGAAAATTGTCCATATTTATTGAGTTTATTTTGGAACACACACTTTATTCCTAAACCATTCTTTATTTTTGGTTATGGAATAGGATCACAAGGTTCATTTTTCTGAATCATATCTTACTATTAATTCATAGAATCAACCAATAATTGATGATAAATTACAATTGAAAATGATTATAACTTAAACTATGAGTTGACTGATATCTTCTTCTCTTGTATCAAATTTAATATATCCTGAAATTTAAATTTTTATATAAAAAAATTATTAGTTTCAACATGATTTTAAAAATATAGTAAAATTATATTTTTTCCCCTATTCTTATTTGTATTATCATAATATACATCTAAATCACTTGGTACATTGGTAACATTGTAGACAATATCCTCATTACCCTCACTATAAATTTTTAAACTACCTTCAGAAACATCTTCAAAAATATTTTTTAAGTATGTCTAATTCTCAATAACATTCACATCATAATAATCCATCATATTCTTTTATATTTTTTCCAACACATTTTTATTTTTCTATTGGATGAGTATAACATATAAATTTCTTCCTGGTATCTTTCATCAAAGAGTCCAGGATCTATATTTCAAATTATAATATTGTATTAACTCCCAAAAACCTCGATCTATTTCATTGAATTATTCTTAAACCAAATTTTATAGGGAATATTATTAGAATCCTAACATAGTAAAAAATAACTTCACTTGAACTGTTGTTCTTACTTCTTCTCTTTAGAAAAAATTAAAAAATTTATATTCAGAGATCATTCTTTTCCCTTTTTCTACTAAACTTCTATTTTTCTATTCTGCTACTCCATTATTTTGAAGTATATAAGTAGGAGTATATTATTATTTGAATCGATTATTCTTAAAATACACTTTAAAATTCATTGTTGATGTATTCCATTCCATTTTCTGTTCTGAGAATCAAAATACAAACATGCATTTCTCTTTTAGCATCACTTCTAGAGAACTATCCATTTATATAGTCTTTAATTTATATATCATGAACATTATTCTAGTTATATGAGTAAAATAATGAATGAATATAATGAATAAAAAATTATTTCCTATTGATTGATATCTCATCAACCCATAATATCTTAGTGAATGAGCTCAGGAGGCCTTATGGATAGGATTTTAACTTTCTTATGTTCTACTAACCATAATCCATTTTTTCAATTTTGTAAAAAATATTATTTCTTTTAGTGTTGGTATGTTTCTTATAGTGATTTTTATAGAAACATAACTTATACTTTTATAACCATGATTACCTAGTCTTTGGTTCCCCAATATATTTTCATCATTATAACTTAAGTAAAATGATTTACAATGACATGATATCTGGAAAATGTTGTCGATGATTTTATTTCCCTATGTAATTATATTTCCATATTGAAATCCTATTATGCTAAAAAATTAATTCCTCAAGAAAACTAACTTACCATCATAAAAAATATTGATAACACTGAGTAATTTTTTTCATCCCATTAATGGACCGCCTTTATATTCTATGATATTTTTCACAATTTTAATATCTCTTATCATATTCTAGGAACATCCTCTAACATGTATTCAAGGCCTGATCCTTTTTATATAATTTAGAAAATTTCCTAAAAAAATATTATTCTATAACATTATTATTTATAACTTCACTTTCTTTTATAACATATGGAAATTTTCTTGGAGATGTTGTTATAAATTTTTCAGAAAAATTTCACCGATCTATCACACCTTCCATATACTTCTTTCTTGTAATCAAAATGGGCTTTCATCAGGTAATTTTTTCCTTCTGATGAATTTATTTTTCTATATCCTATAGATTAAGAATGTTAATTACTTTCCATATACTATTACAACCCCTAAGTTCTTGTCTAATTATATGGAGATATATTTTGTGCCAATACATATAATATTAGTTACTTTATTTAACATGACAACTAAAATATCCATTTAATGAAGTTTTTATATGGAAAAATAATAATTTCCAATAATCTATTTGTTTATCTCTATCATAACTGTATGTATGAGAAGCTCTATGTCATGAAAAATATTTCATTTATATGTAATTTTAAACTTTATTGATGTGATATATTTTCCACATACTTTATCAATCAATGTTTTTCCAGTATTGTTTATATCACTTTCATGGTCAGTATAATTAAATGAAATTTTACGTTTAGTGGATGTAGATGTCACTTGATTATTGGAGTAGGTATTCTCAACATCATTATATGTATTATCATACCTTTAAGACTTTGTTAAAAATATCATATTATTTATAGTTTTTTCAAATTCAATAAATCTTAATAGTATTTTATGAACCTCATATTTCATTTCTTATATTTTTTTATAATGATATTTAATCATCTTTGTTCAAAAACACTTATTTAGATGTTTTTTATCTATTTAATACCCTCATTATCCTATTTAATAACATCAATATTGTGTATATTTTTCATTACAATTTATTACGTCGACATTATGATATCTTTATTCATTTTATCTATTTTGATCAATACATGCCCCAAGTTTTTATCTCATTTGATTTTCCCTATAACTTTCGCCACATTATTCATCTTAATTGTTTAATGCATCTTCCTTATTTTTCAATAATATCAATGAAATTACTGATACTTTTTGGTTATTCATTTTATGATGAACTATTATCTGAACAATCTTACTTGACATTATTACTCAACATAATTATTTTGTTTTGAGGGAACATTTTCTTATGTCTGATTGATTATTTTTCTTCCTTGGATGTATTTCTCTATTTATTCCATTCATGTTTTTCTTTTATAATTATCTTGATATTTTACAATATTCTTTATATAAAAATCCATTGAAAATTTTCCAATTCCAATAAAATCTAAATATTTAGTTGGGAATTTTCCACCATATTTTCCTCTACTTATGCAATAATTTTTGAAGATAAGAGACATGCTCATTTCTTCCAATTCGTAATATCTTCAAAATCACAATTTTGAACAATATTATTTTTCACATCTTAGATTTTTAACTTTATCATTACTAGAAAATACATTTAATAATTGATCTTCATTTTTAATGTTGTAAATTTCCTTATCTCATATAAAAATTATTATTAATTCATAATGTGATAAATCTTAATTATATTCTATAGTAGAGATTGTAATGAACAGACACATGTCTTCCATCTAAAAGATGCCTGACCCAGCCGGCCACCTACCCAAGGAGTTTCCTTGATCACCTAAGCCTAACAAAAAGTTCTTAGGGTATCAAATTTATTGTTCAACATGATTTAACCCTCAATAAAAAAATTTAAAACATCCAAACTATGTATAATGATAAAATAAATAAAGAAACAATGATACATACTGATAGAAATATCATATAAATAATCATAAAATATCAATTAGAAAAAGATACCATGTAATCTAAAAGAAAAACTGGATGACCAAAGAGGCCAAAACATAACTCAAGACAACATATTTCATGAAACTGAAGGTCTGATCACCATCTCTCTCTGAATCTCACTCCACCACCATGCTCCCAGAAACCATCTATTTCTAATGGAAGAATATACTTGATACTACATAGAAACCAAGATCTAGGAAAACATTTACATGGAATGAATACTAAATTCCTACCATAATTAGTGTGTATAGTGTTAGTATAATCCAACAAGATACTAGTATGAGTCCAATTCATTCATTTTATTAAATAATCTGAGACAAATAGAATAAATGTAGAATAAGAAAAATTGTTTTTATTTCTATTTTAAATCATATATAAATAATCCAAACATTGTTAAATTCAATTTCTCAAAACACAAAATTATTATATTAATGCATAAAAAGGGTTTTTATACAAAACCTATCCATTCCCAATGCAAAGAATATCTCATAAAAGACACCTCTATTGAATATAAACCCACATCTAGTTAAAAAAATTCAAATTATTTTCCAACAAAATTTTTATTTTCATACCACCTTCTAATTTTCTTTTAAAAACTTTAACACAACCAAATCTAGTTAAAAGTATGGGAAATGGAAAACAACCATGGTAGAAATATTTCAATAAATTGATGGATCAACACTATCCAACATCATGACTAAGAAAAAGAGAATGAATACATCAAACAAGTCCAACTAATAAATAATAAACATATAGTCTGATATATAAATAAAAAGGAATACCATATGATAAATAGTATGAGGAAACACAATAGGACTAATGGGATAACCGAAGACACATAAATTGGACCTATTACTTGTAGGTTAATGGTAACAAATCTATTCACTGAATCACTCTTACCTTATCTTATTAGTGACCGTCCCAATATCTATCTATTAAATATAACTAAGGGTAACAATACAATTCATGATCTCAACTATATTATAAATTCCTCACTACTTCCCACTTAGTAACGAGGGTTTCCATATAAAATAATAAAGGATGTGGTTCATGATGAAAGAATTTCATCACATGACAATAACAATCCCCAATGGTTAACACCAAAATAATGTCCATACCACCTCACAAACTACCCTTTAAAAGATCCCCAACTCATAATCACTGCACGATTCACATATCCAACAACAAACATATGGATACACATAAGAATCATCATAATGAAAGGGGGAAAATAATGGTATAAAATAAAACTAATATAGATCACTATGCAGGGTTACAATCGAGCTTTCTACTTACTAATTATAACATACACATTGGTAGAATCCTTTTTAAGCAAATTTTTAACCCAAAAAATCCAAATAAAATGATTATAATCAAAAAACAACCAAAACAAAACCCTATTTCAGTTTATAAAACAACACCACCCCTATTAAAACAAATTATTCCATTGACCAAAAAGGGAGACGCATATTGAAAATATAATTTTTTGAACCCAATTAACACGTTTTTTTATTGTTACTCAATCTAGTGATTTTATCAAACATATATAATGTATGAAAATAAAATTTACACTGATCACCCAATCAATTTTAAAATCCCACTCATTTTTCATATAATAACCCAACAATGTTGAGGAAAAACCATAAAAAATACAACTTAGATAACCCACACTATGATTATCCTTGTTAAAAATGAATTTAAAAAACTAATAAAAATTTATAATCTTAAAAAAAGTTAATGAATAATTAATCCCATCCTCATGGTGTAAAATCATGCCACCTTTGATGAAATCCATTGTAAAGGAACTCGTAGAATGGATAAAATACCCCCAAAAAACCTTAATTACCTCAAAAAATAACCAATAAAATCTACCACAAATATCCTCTAGGGTTACAAAAACATGGATAAGAATAGAACATACAAGAGAAGGTGAGATGAAAATATTATACCTCTTAATATGGATGAAGAACTTCCAAAGAATCACTTCAAATTCACATGTAGAATCTTAAAGAATTAGGGAGAACCATTGGGAAGGATTTTGGGTTGTGGGGTTTGAATGATTGTGTATTGACGCTGAATCCCAAATTAAAAATAAGTGGAAAAGATAAAAATACCCCTAAAGGGTAGCTCACATAGTTTTCACACAAGGTTTTTCAAACCTTGTAAAGACTGTGTGTCTTATACGATATCATTCCCCAGAGGCCACATAGTTGTATCACACAATTTCCTTAAATTTGTGTGTACCATACACTCCCCTTTGTACAAATCTTCAAGGGTCATAGGGTTTCTTCTACAAGGTTTCCAATCCATTCTTCGTAACTATGCACCAATATAAAGCTAAATAAACATGATATTTCAGACCAGAATATAGGGATCCCAAGGTGGAAAATGAACACAATATTAACACTAAGAAATTTACAACTTATGGATTCAAAAAAGACCCTCCATGTTTCATTATTCCAACAAAAATTTATCAATGACATTGGGAATGTTGTAATTCTAAGACTAACTTCCTTTTATGGAGAAATCCATTAATAACCAATTCCCCAAACCTCAAAACAAATATCTCCGAACATGATAAAACCATTCCTTAAGATAACCACAAATGAAATATTTTGAATTCAACAATGAATTTTTTACTATGAGTCTTAATAATCAGATACCTCACTTTAAAAAAGAAATGATAAAATGATATACATTATTGGGATATCCACTATTATGATCCTCAGTGAAATTGAGAATGTTGAGACATCCTTGACTGCAATTAAGAGCCTTCTAAATTCCAAAATCAATAATAGTACAAAATATAAACATACCCTCTAGTACATACGAGGTTACATGAAGCAAATAACATCACATCCTAAACAAGTGAATTAAAAAGATCACTCCACAAGAATGAGAAAAACACATGTCGACCTAGTATAGGTATCCCCACTATTTAGAATTTTTCTCCAATGGTTAAACCTTATATTATAACACTCAAAATAAAGATCATCCCTAAAGATACATTATTTCACTAGCCACAACAACTAGCTTAAAACCCACAACAGAACATCCTCAAGAATGACCAAAAGGTAACTAGACCGGATCACCAATAAAAGGAACCCCTAGGAACCAGTGGAACATATCATTAAGAACATAACTCAACATGGGGTGGAAGGGTTCTGAAATTAGGTCACGATACTACAAAAAAGGTTAAAACAATGAAAAAATAATGTAAACCATTCCTGGATATCATAAAAACATTATCTCTTTTCTCTCGTATCCTATAAAAAAGTAAACAGTTTATATATATTACCATATCCCACAAAAATGACATCCCCATGTATTCCATCAAACCCACCACAACACATGGTCCACACCATTCATAAAAGGAAACAATAATAAAAAAATGAGGCATTAATATCCTATAATATATGAAAACAAGTTTAAGATACATTTCATCCATAATTTATAATGGAAATGGATATAAAAAATATGGAGAAAGTTCCAAACAAAAGAAAAAAATTACAAATAGGTTTCTCCAAAAACATCACTCAACTTCCAACCCTTTAATGGAAGCGATAATGAAAACCACTAACCAGAAAAAAACTAGGTCTAAGCCTTTTTTATTTTAATGCTCGACCATCTCAAAAAACATCAAGATGTTACCAGAATAGCCACATAGATGAAAAATCCTTAGTATTAATTTACATGTGTCCTTGATATGTACATAAATCCCACACTTGAACTGCTCCAATGGATTCCACTTTTCCGATATGGGAATGGTAGGTTGTGAAGATAACCTCTCATCACCTCCACTTTTCTTCTATTCCTTTTTGGTAAATGAATAAAATTTTCCATATCCTATATAAATTGAATCACCTATAACCATATTTTTCTTGACTATGATTATCTTAATGATGAAGGCCTTGTACACAACTTCAATATAGTTAGTAAGTAATTACTAAAGCACTATAAAATTTTGTACTTGGTGTCTTCCTCATGAAATAAACTATGCCTTAATTGAATTTTTATAATCCAAATCTAGAGTAAAGGGTACTAATCTAGGAAAAATTTCAATATATTGGACACATAAAAACACCATTTCCTTCTTAACTCTAAATTATTCTGAATAAAAATAGTAAATAAAAGAATCCTTGAAATATACCCATGAGAGAGGCTCAAAATGTTGGGAATGAATAGTGATATTCCACCACTCTAGTAAAAATTACTCAAAAAAGGAATTTTTCACCTCACCCTACAGACTTTAAGAGATTGAAGAAAGTCAAAAATACTTTCAACCACGGCTAGCCACTCAGTCACCACATGGGATCCTGGATCACCATTGACGACTGGAGGATACCAATTCTGAAACACTGATTCATGTTCCATGCTCTTGGAGGAACATGGAATTTCTACTATATAGTGAGTATGGTAAGATTTTATGACTATAAAGACAACTATTAGATAATTAGATAAACTAATTGATTCATTCCCTTCTTAAATCTATAGATCATTTTGGTGGGAATAATTCTAAAACATCACCAAACAAAGAACTCGATCAAAGAACATTAATATTTCAACACACAGAAAATAATCACAAATAAAAAAGAACCACAAATTCAAAATCACCTCAAACTTCCACACAAGGGAAACATAATAAAAAAGAAACCAAAGAAAGGTCATAAGAACCCTTTCAAAATATTACCCAGATACCTAGATATAAATTTCACACAAAAAACCAAAATAAATTTGAAATTTATATAAATAAAAAATCACTTTATTTTTCTCAAACCACATTCATTGAGGCTAAAAACATTTCATAAAAACATCAAAATCACTATTTTTCCGACATGAACAATAAAAAACCATACAAATGTTTTTAAAAAATTTGATTTGAAATACCTTAAATCTATTTCACTAAACAGAAACAATTGAAAAATACATCATCAGAAAATAAAGAATCCAAAAGTAAAAAATTATAGAAAACATCAAAAATTACTAATAATTTCCACTACCCACAATATAGTATCTCAATTTTCCAAACTGTGTTTCAACTGTGTGATTTCCACTAGAAGTTATCTAGAATGGTCTGTACAACATGTGGATGATTTGAAAGATAATGTGACTTAATCATGAACCCTTTAAAAACCTTATAATTTCACACTAAAATGATTAGTTTCATAGAATGTCTCCTATAATCTCAATACAAATCAGAGTAAAAGCACTTCACACCAATATATCTCAATAAAAAACCACTAAAAATCTAAAAATTCAAAACAAGACTCTCAACCACCCATGGAAACTTGAGATTTGACATAAGGAAGAGTGGGACAAACACTTCCCTGGACCTACCAACCAAGTCCTGATGGTCCTATCTCCACTTTACCACTAACCCCAAAATAATGAAATATTGAATCCTAAAAACCTATTCACCCATTAATAATCCTATTATTTGACCCAATTGTTTTACGGAACTGACTCAGGTCATCCATATGAAAAAACCCAACTGACCCTCCTTATATTCATAGAGTATTCTTGATCCCCTCAGGCCGATCACAAGTATCTAGGGTATCAACGTAACAATTTGGGATGGTTTAAATCTCTATAAACCAATTAAAACAAGTAAACTAGGTATAATAATAAAATAAATATAGAAATAAAGATGCATGAAAAAATAAATATTATATAAATGAACATCTAATTCAATGATTAAAAAGTGAAATTATTACCTAAAAGAATAAAATATTAAATATCAAAGATGAAGAACCAAAACATGATCACAATAGTTTTAGGAAACTAATGTTATGACTACCATCTTCTGGTGGCTCTTAATACCTCACATTTGAAAATAAACCCACATCTCGTTTACAATCATTTCAAATTATTTTCCAATAGAACTATAATTTTCAAATAACATTATACTATTCCTTTAAAAACCATATCACACCCAACTCTAGAAAAAAGTACATAGAATTGGAAGATAACTATTAGTGAAATATGCCAATAAATGGATGGAAGATCACTAAACTTCATCATGACTAATCACTAAAGAATCAATTCATCCATAAGTCCATACAAGATATATGTAATACTAATGCCCATATATATAATTCATAACATATGATACATAGCATGAGGAAATACCATAGGGGTAATGGGATATCACAATATGTGAAAAGTAGACATGATACTGGTAGGTAAACACTCACACCTCTGTTAATAGAACCAATCCTACCCAGTCTCATTAGTGACCAACCCACTAGACAGGTATTTCATACCACTAGTGGAAACTAGCCAATGTGGTATCACAAATAACATAGAAAAATACCACTACTTCCCATGTAACGCCCCGAACCTAGAAGCCTAGAGTTGGTGTATTATTACATATCATTTGCATGATCATAAAATATCAATCCTCGAAAGGCCGATTAGTTTAGTAGCCTTGGAAGTACTAGATACATTCATAAGGTTTACATTACATCATAAAATGGAAAACTACAACAACATTGTTTTCATAGACAACACTGAGACCCTATATACTATCCCTAAAGGTCATTCATAATATACTTATTTGAATAATGGGAAAAATAAAACATAGAAAGGGGTGAGCTCATATACTCAGTAAGGATAACATTATAGCGGAAACTTTCATAAATAAATATAAACATTTAAGGCAGTGTATAAGACTAAAAAAAGCCTTTTAGACTTGAACTTCAACATAAAATGGAAAAGATAAAATCAAATAATTCCATTTACTTATTTACATAGATATTATACTAGTCTAATAATCACATGAAATATCAATAAATACTTTCATAATGATGGAATGCATAATGCCAGACTATCATAACCACATAGTCAAGGCCTTATGCCAAGACTACAAAAAAGATTCTGTCAAGGCATTGTGCTAAGACAATAGTTTGTCTCATGAGCTATACCGATGCATCAAGGAGATATATTGGGCACCACCCGTCACTTAATAAGTCCAATGCATTCCTCATATGAAAATTTTGAAACATAACATAAACATTCATATTAAAACTAGCATTTGAAATGTCAATAATTTATAAAAAACCACGAATGGTATAAAAATAGCATATCCACAGTCAAACATAACTCATTCAATACAATATGAAAGATTGTATTGTAATATATTAACCTCAATCTAGAATAATGAAGGATATTGACATAGATGAAATTAATTATCAAAAATATTTGAGAGAAATATCAGTATTTTTCTTGAAACATTTAAAAGTAACACTATTTGTGAAGAATCCCTTTAAAAATATATTTTTGAATCAAAGTCTCCCATACCACTTTGAAAAAATTAAAAGAAATTTTAATTTTAAAACGTTAATGTCCATATATATAAATCCTTAAAGCCATTTTTAAAATATGGACATTAATTAGAAAGATTTAGAATAATAAATATTTAAAAAAAATTAAATGATATTTTAGTTAGGGTTCTTAAACAAAAGAGAGTCACTTGAATACAATTAATTGAGGTTATAAAAACATTATAATATAATGAGAATAATGGGATTCATGATATACTGTGTCAAAGTACATTATATACACCATATAAAAGTGATTTTGTGTATAACAACAAAGAGGTCTCAATGGAATGTAAATTGAGATGAAATCTCTTATAAAGACCATATCCTTTAGTTAAAGATAAATTAACGACATAATTATATGTGACAAAAATAAATACACTCAATATTATTGGATATTCAGTGTGAATCAATCAGAGGACATTCACACATATTCTTGTAAGAAAACACTAATGAATTGGATATTTAACTCAACAAATGAAGATTGAGTTAAAATTACTCTTATCAAGTTCATATCGATGACTTGAGAATTTATCAATGGAGTGATTATGTGTATAAAAAGTATATCCATAGAAAGGGGAGTGTGAATTATGAAATAAGAAAATGAATAGTGATTTCACACATAATCTTGGAGTAAAATAATCAATGAAGTATGCGTAAATCCGAATGAGTAGAAATTAAAATTTGGAATTCCCTTACCAATTTGGTAACTTACGAAACATAAATACTATGAAATATGGATCATGAAATGATGATTCAAATATATATAAATTAATTTATATAACATAATTAATACAATCATGGGTAGTACACACACCACATGCAATAAATAAGTGGTGAACAATGGAAATATCACAGAATTAAAAGTGAGATAAGAAACCACTTACCTTGTACTTTTCCTTTCTATATGGTAAGTTAAACTCCTATATAATGGTGAAATAATTGTTATTAAATTATACAAGAATTATATACATTAATATGATATCATATATTATCTTTTACCATTGCTTTGTTAATAATATCTTAGTATTATCTTCATTTTTGGTGTTAACGGGTTCGTTTTCCTTTATATTCATTGTTATGTGAGTCATATTTCTTATATATGGGATGTATATTATTCATATACAGAATTATGTCAAGTAATTAAACTTTATTTTTAATCATCAAATGAGAATTATACTTGAATGGATACGATGGAGGATGAATCTCATCGCGTTAGTGGAGACGGTAGTCCGTACGTATGCATGAGTGACAATATCATTGTTTTGATATTAAAATAATATATAATTGGATGGTATATAATATATAAAAAATCATTATAATGTTAAATTTATTATTTACATCAATTACACATCATTATCTTACCCTTCAAAATAATAATGTTCTGAATAACAATTACACCACGATGTGGAGATGGTAAGCCGTACGTACGCACATACGGTGACATGTTATTCAAAGGATGGATAGAATAATGAATATGGTTGTACAATATTTATAATAACATCACAGTATATAGAAGATACTGGATTTATTATTTTAGAATGTAAATAACATTGAAAGAAGAAGTGGAAGAAGAAAGAAACTTGAAAGAGGGTGCTGAAAACATTACCTCTTCTTTGGGTTCTTCCTTTTGATTTGATCAAAAGGGATCTTTAAATTGGCTTTATGATCGAACTAAGGCCTCTAGATTGAATTGAGGGAAGTTGAGAGAATATTTGGGCTGGGTTTGGATGAGCCAAAATGATTTTAAGGTGTGAATTAGAGAGAATGGTGAGTGACCTTTTATAAGAGGGGTGAGGGACACCTTTAGAAAATCTAAAAATATTATTTTATAATAAATTAATATTCATTTCTAATGGAAAAAAAGTATATTCTTTAAATTTTAATGTGGGGATAGGTCTAAAAACACTAAACCAATATGTTTTATACAGGTTTGGGTCACTATATTAACTTTATCTTTTTGATTTTACTCTTAGTTAAATAGTTTGACATTTACCATGTCTCTTTGTATTTTTATATTATATTGTTAATAAACTTACTATATACATCCAAGATACCCCCAAAGTGGTCAATTAATGATAAAAATATCATTATATAAGTCTTTTGGAATACCCATATATTTGTAGGAATTGAATATCAATTAATAATATAATAGTTTCTTTACAATCTCTTTTATGTCAATTTTGACACTATTTAATAATTGATTTTTGATAAAGTCATAAAAACTTTATTAATTCGAACAAAATTTATTTAATCAATACTAAAATGTCATAGTAACTTATAAAATTCGTTTATGGCATCAAAAATTTAAAATTATATTTATTATAACATTTATAATACCATTTATTTGATTCTTTAATTAATAAGGAAAATATTGCGTCATCATTGTGTCATAAATAAATTTAATTATTCAATGTCTAAAAATTATAAATAAAGTACCATTATATAGGATATCATTTTATATTTCTAATTAATATTTATAGTCGAAAATATAACATATATAAACCTATGTAAAAATTGTTTTTCTAAAAGATATACGCTTATGTCATTTTTGTATTTAATTTAACTTAAATAATATAAAGTGTCATTATCACTTACAAGTGGCTCAAAGGGGTTAAAAAATCGACACAAAGATCTCCATAGTAGTAAATGTATCAACCAATAGGGTTAGGACAAGTTTTAGGGTAATTTAATATTATTATAATATTATTGTTTTACCCTTATTTACCGGATTTATCCTTTAACCATGGTAAATAAAATATTTTACAAAGTAATTATTTAAAATGTCTAAAAATATAAGATACCTATTTAAAAAATTAGGACCTCTTGATTCTAAATATGGAATCCATTTTTCAAAATTCAAAACACAGAACTGGTAGAAATTAAGTTAAAATTAATTCCCATTGTCAAAAGAAAAAGGGTGTTTTTATGAAATAATAACTATCACAATATTCACACTGCCTTATGTATAGTTTAAATGTGAAATTATATCCAATTACCATCATTGGATTAAATTTTAAAAATATAATCTAATTATACTTTAAAACCACTCAAATTTATTATTTATCACATTTAATTATTTCAATTAAAAAAGTTGTTTTTAATTAAAATTTAGTAATTTTTACTATTCATCAAAATATGAAAGTTATCAGAAAAGTATCAAAAATTCACCCTAAGCTAATTTCAGTTTTCCTAATCCGAAAATGAAGTCCATTTTGAAAGATAAAATGTATAAAATTTCAAAAAGTGGGTATTACTATTCATAACGTCTAGTTTGGTAAGTCGTGGTGCGCTTGAACTCAAAGTTGCGGATAGTGTAAGTTATTGAAATCTTGGGGTGTTACATTCTTCCCTCCTTCAATAAATTGCATCCTAGAAATTCTTAAAATTGGGTTTGTGAATATAATGGAAAGTCCCACATCGGTAAGAGTCAATAAAACTATCACTTTAAAAGAAAGAAAGAGAAGTACAAAGGTCACCCAAGATAACCCATACTAGGATTCCATATAGGAAAACATAGATATGGATGATAAACTAAGTGTCAAGTTATGATGGAGAGGGATAGAAAACATGATTAGGAGAAGGTTAACAACAAGAAAACCACAAAGTTGTGATGGTAAAAATGTTCATTAGTTTCCTAGTAGAAAAATTAAATGGAAATTTTTTTGTTTTGTTTTAGGTTACATTTAATAAAGATGAGGAATTTATTTATGAGATTGACTGAGAACATAGAAAGATATACTTACTTTTTAAGCAGTGTTTCATTATATAATAAATTTCTACCAGTAACTAATTTTTTTAAATGATGAGTATTCCAGAAGGCTTGGTCACAACAGAAGAGATAGAATAAACTTCTAGAGAATCACATGATCCACAAAGGATAAACAATGTGATTTCCTTGTCTTTAGAGATTAATCAAATCCAAAATGGTTAGTACAAGGTCTTATGATCCCCAAAAAGGATATTACTATAGAGAAAGAAACACTAATATTAATTTCTAAAATTAAACCAACAATACCCCAAAGTTAAATAAATACTATTCAATAAACAATTGTCCTTAAAATCCTTCAATATAATCCAAACTGATATTGAAACCCAAAACATAGAAGAATTTGGTTATGTAGTCTTTCACATTAAATTATATCTCCAAATGACATCAACTACTCTTAAAGTCACATACATAAAAGTAATTAACCTAATCACATATTCAATACTATAGGTCAATAATTTCCATAAATAACCCAGATTACTAGAAATCCATAATAAAAACACAGATAAAAATCCACCATTAATCCTAAAAGAAATCCAATGATATTATATTTTCCTTGGGAATATATTGTTCCCAACAAAGCGAAAGTCTTCAAAAATAACATTTATCACTTAATCACCAAATCATTTTCCTATTCTAAGGGTATTCATTTGATAAGACATAAGACCCCAAATCAACTTATTATTGATAAATAGAATCATTTAACTAAAAATAATTATTCACACTAACCAAGGACTTCACATAGTCCAGTGGTAGGTGATAAATCCCAATCACACTCTGGTTGTGGGTTCGATTCCCACAGCTTTGTCCAACGGGATGGGTTGTCACACGGTCTGCGTGTTGTCATTTTTCAAAAACTATATTTTATGACATTACCCAAATGAGATAATTTCTTTAAAATAACCATAACATAATTTGACCAAAAATGATATCTCATACATTGAATTTTCATCCCAAAATATAATAACTTGTAATTGCCTAAAACCCAATGATCAAATAAAACCAAATGGTTATTTATAACTATATCCACAAGAGAAAAGATACGTCTTCCTCAAATATCACTTTCACATGAAAAAATACAGGGTTAAAAATACAAGAGATAATTATTCCAAAGTAATACCATCAACATGGAGTAATAATACATTTAAGCATTCCTCCAACCATTTATTTCCACATACCTTCTTCTTTGACCATGAAAATTTCTTATAGAATAGGGCAACCACTCGGGTAATGGCCAGGTCCCCCACATTTACGGAAAATGACTATAAATGGATTCTGGGGAACATTTTTATTTTCTTCCATATTACTCTTCATTTTTTCTCAGCAATTTGTCACTTTATGTCCTTCTTTCCCACATGTAAAGCATTTCTTTGTTCCATTGAGACACGTTCCTGGGTTTCTCCTTCCACATTTCCTGCATGATGGAAATTGAGAAATATTTTCTCCATGGTCTCCACTACTGGAGATATTATCATTAATCACTTTTCTCTTCTTTGTTGAGCCTGGGAGTTTGTTAATATATATATTGTTGATCAAATTTTGGGAACACTGATTTAGCATGAACACGATATCTTTTACACCAATCAAAATTCCATTTTTTTCTCATTTTCACCACCATTCCCACCTTTTACATCATTCTTAAAGTTACTATGACTTCCTTGGAATCCATCCATTGACTAAAACCAGAATGCATTGTGTGAGAAACAATGGTCATAAAATCATTTAAAGAATATCATGACACCATATTTTCAATTTGATACACCTAAGGATTAATCGAGGTCATTTATTCTCATCTTATATTAAAATACCTCAAATAGGTTTGTAAAGAAAATGTAAATAATCCTAACAATATCCCCCATGAGTGTCGTAACCAAGAGTACAGAAAGTCCCATTGTCATGCACCAATTCCCGTTCGAGTCTAGCTCAATGAGGTATTTTCAGGTTTTACCCCTTGGTACATCTGTGCCAGAGTCGCCTCTACATGCTCATATCCAGACATGGATGTATTTCTGTGAAAAATCACAAAATCTATATAATACTAATACTTTAGGAAGTTCATCATTACAAATTCTCAATGTCTATCTTAGGGATATGTGATCTAATCAGAGTTTATCTCAATCTAGTTTCCAAAGTTTGTACTAAACATCCTCCGATACAAATTGTAACGCCCCAACCCTAGAGGACCAGAGTCGGTGCATTATTATGTATCATTGGCATGATCATAAAATATCAAGTCTTGAAAGGCTGATTAGATTAGTAGCCTTTAATGTACTAGATACATTCATAAGGTTTACATTACATCAAAAAAATGATAAACTACAACAACATTGTTTCCATAGACAACACTGAGACCCCATAGAATATCCCTGTAGGTCATTCAAAACATACTTCTTTGCATATTTGGAAAAATAAAACATTTAAAGGGCTGAGCTCAGATTCTCAGTAAGGATAAAATTATAGAAGAAACTTTCATAAATAATTATAAACATTTAAGGCAGTGTATAAGACTAAAATAAAAGCCTTTTAGACATGAACTTCAGCATAAAATGGAAAAGATAAAGTCAATTAATTCATTTACTTATTCACATGGATATTATACTAGTCAAATAATCACATGAAATATTAATAACCACTTTCATATTGATGGAATTCATAATTCCAGACAATCATAACCACATAGTCAAGGCCATGTGCCAAGACTACAAATAAGATTTTGTCAAGGCCTTGTGCCAAGACAAAAGTTTGTCTCATGAGACCTACCGATGCATCGAGAAGATATAGTGGGCTCCACTCGTCACTTACTAAGTCCAATGAATTACTCCTATGAAAAGTTTGAAACATAACATAAACATTCGTATTAAAACTAGAATATGAAATGTCAATACTTTATCTACAAACCATGAATGGTATAAAAATAGTATATCTGCAGTCAAACATAACTCATTCAAAACTATATATGAGGTTTTATTGTAACATATTAACCTCAATCGAGAATAATGAAGGATATTGACATAGATGAAATTAATCATCAAAACTATTTGAGAGAAATATCCCCCTTTTTCTCGAAAACATTTAAAAGTCACACTATTTGTCATGAATCCATTTAAAAATAGATTTCCAAATCAAAGTGTCCTATAAAACTTTGAAAAATTTGAAAATAATTTTAATTTTAAAACATTAATTTTCATATAAATAAATCCTTAAAACCATTTTTAAAACATAGACATTAATTAGAAAGATTTTGAATAATAAATCTTTAAAACATTTAAAATGATATTTAAGTTAGGGTTCATAACCAAAAGAGAGACACTTGAATACAATTAATTGAGGTAATAAAAACATTATAATATCATGAGAATAATGGGATTAAAGATATACTATGTCAAATTACATTATATAAACCATATAAAAGTGATTTGGTGTATAACAACAAAGAAGTCTCAATGGAATGTAAATTAAGATGAAATCACTTATAAAGAATGTATCCTTCAGTTAAGGATAAATTAACGACATAATTATGTGTGAAAAACATAAATAGACTCAATATAATTGGATATTCAGTGTAAATAAATCAGAGGACATTAACAAATATTCTTCTAAAAACAACACCAATGAATTAGATATTTAACTAAACAAATGGAGATTGAGTTAAAATTACTCTTATCAAGTTCATATAGATAACTTGAGAATTTATCAATAGAGTGCTTATGTGTATAAAAATCATATACATAGAAAGGGGAGTGGAAATTATGACATAAGAAAACGAATAGTGATTTCACACATAATCTTGGAGTAAAATAATCAATGAGGTATGCGTAAAGCCGAATGAGTGGAAATTGAAATTTCTAATTCCCTTACCAATTTGGTAACTTAAAAACATACATCCCATAAAAGATGTATCATAAAAATATGATGTAAATATCCATAAATTAATGTATATTACACAATGAATATAATCTTGGGCAGTACACGCACCACATGTAATAAATAAGTGGTGAATAATGGAAATCTCACAGAATTAAAAGTGAGATAAGAAACCCCTTACCTTGTAGTTTTCCTTGGTATATGGTAGGTTAACCTCCTCTATAATTGTGAAATATTTTTTATTAAATTATAAAAGAATTATATACATTAATATGATATAGTATATGATCTTTTAATATTTCTTTGTTAATAATATCTTAGTATTATCAGTGTTTTGGGTGTTAATAGGTTCTTTTTCCTTTATATTATTTGTTATGTGAGTCCTATTTGTTATGGATGGGATTTATATTATTCATATCTATAATTATATCAAGTACTTTAAAATTATTTTTAATCATAAAATGAGAATTAGACAAGAATGGATATGATGAGGGATGAATCTTGTTGCGTTCGTTGAGACGGTAGTCCGTACGTACACACGAGTGACAATATCATTCTTTTGGTATTAAAATAATATATAAATGGTTGTTATATCATATATACAGAATCATTATAATGTTATATTTATTATTTACTTCAATTAAACATCATTATCATACCCATCCATATAATAATGTTTTGAATAATAATTACACCATGATGTGGAGACGATAAGCCGTACGTATGCACATATGGTGACATGTCATTAAAAAGATGGATATAATACTAAATATGGTTGTACCATATTTATAATAACATCACGGTATTTAGAAGATACTAGATTTATTAATTTTTAATGTAAATAACAAAGAATGAAGAAGTGGAATAAGAAAGGAACTTGAAAGAGGGTGGTGAAAACATAACATCTTCTTGGGGTTCTTCTATTCGATTTGATCAAAAGGGATCCTAAGGATGGATTTATGATCAAAATAATGACTCTAGGTAGAATTGAGGGAAGTCGAGAGAATATTTGGATAGGTGTTGGCCTATCCAAAAGGCTTTTAAGGTGTGAATTAGAGAGAACGGGGAGTGCCCTTTTATAAGAGGGGTGAAGGGCGCCTTTGGCAAAGCAAGAAATATTATTTTATAATAAATTCATATTCGATTTATAATAGCTCCAAAGTGTATTATTTAAAGGTTAATGTGGGAATAGGTCAAAAAACACTCAATAAATAGGTTTTCGATAGTTTTGGGTCACTATATTAACTTTATCTTCTTGATTTAACTCTTAGTTAAATAGTTTGACATTTACCCTGTCTCTTTATATTTTTATATTATATAGTTAATAAACTAACAATATACTTAACAAAGACCCCCCAAGTGGTCCATTAATGATGCAACTATCATTATATAAGTCTTCTGTATAAACCTTATATTTTTCGGAATAGAAAATCAATTAATAATATAATATTTGTTTTAAAAACTCTTTAATGTCAATTTTGACACTATTTAATAATTGATTTTTGTTAAAGTCATAAAAACTTTATTAATTCGAAAAAAATTTATTTAATCAATATTAACATGTCATAGTAACGTATAAAATTCGTTTATGGCATCAAATCTTTAAAATTTTATTTATTTTAACATTTATAATACAATTTATTTGATTCTTTCATTAATAAGGAAAATGCTGAATCATCATTGTGTCATTAATTAATTTAATTATTAAATGTATAAAAATTATAAATAAAGTACCATTATCTATTAAATCATTTTATCTTTATAATGAATATTTATAGTCTAAAATATAATATATATAACCCTATGTAAAATTTATTTTGCTAAAGGATATATGCTTATGTCATTTTTGTATTTACTTTAACTTAATTAATATAAATTGTCATTATCACTTAAAAGTGCCTCCATGGGGTCCCAAAATCGACCCAAATATGCCCATGGTCAGAACATTATTAACCAATAGGGTTAGGATACGTTTTAAGTAATTTGATATTATTATAATATTATTTTTGTACCCTTATTTACTAAATTTACCCTTTAACCATGGTAAATAAAATATTTACCTAAGTAATTATTTAAAATGACTAAAAATAAAAGATACCTATTGACACAATTTGGAAAACCAGATTCTAAATATGGAATACATTTTTCAAAATTAAAAACACATAAGTGGCTGAAATTAATTTAAAATTAATTCTTGTTGTCAAAACACAAAGAGTTTTTTTAAGACATAATAACAATCAAAAGATTGACACTTGCTTATGTCTAGTTTAAATGTGAAATTATGTCCAATGACTAAAATTGGATAAAATGGTAAAAAGATAATCTAATTATACATTTAAAAGCACTAAAATTCATAATTTATCACTATTAATTATTTTGATTAAAAAATTTGTTTTAATTAAAATTTAGTAATTTTCATTATTAATCAAAATATGAAAGTTATCATAAATGTACCAAAAATTCACCCTAAGCTAATTTTGATATTCCAAATCCAAAAAATGAAGTCCATTTTGAAAGATAAAATGTATAAAATTTCAAAAAGTGGGTATTACTATTCATAACGGCTAGTTTGGTAAGTCATGGTACGCTTGAACTCGAAGTTACGGGTAGTGTAAGTTATTGAAATCTTGGGGTGTCATATCCCACTTAGTAACATCAGTTTGCTAATGGAGTAATAAAGGGGTTGGACCACAAAGAAACAATATCATCACATAAAAATAACAAGATCCAAGTGTTAACACTACATTAACATCCATCCCACCTCACATAGTACCGTTTGAGAGTGACCCAACATATAATCACAACATGAAAAAATATTGAACATCCATCACAGGGATACACACAAGAATTATAAAAAAGGAATGGGCCTCAAGATGGTTATAACAACCAACGTATCAAAATCAAAACATAGTGTTCCAACCCCGACTTCCACATATCACTTAGAACAAACATATTTGGAGATCCTTTAAAAAAATGGAATCCAACACAATACAAATGAAAATCTTGATAATCAAAAAAAAAACAAAAAAAAAACAACCAAAACGGAACTCAATTTCATTTTATTAAAAAAAAAAATCCATTTTTGAACAAATTATTCCATAAACCAAAAATAGAAACCCACATTGAAAAAAATATTAAAGGAAAATGAAAAAGTGCCTTTCTCAATTAAAACCATTATAGTCATTTTATCAAACTTTTAGGATGCATGAATATCCCATTTAAAACAAATCAACCTTACAATTATAAAATCCCACGAATTTCCCTGAATAAATCCCAATGAAGTTAAGGTAAATCTTAAAAAAATAAGTCCAAAAAAATCCTCACTATAATTATCTAGATTAGAAAGTAATTTAGAAAACAATTAATATTTTTTCCTCTTAAATAATATGTAGTAAAGCATAAACACCTTTTTATGGGGTTAAATCATGTCACCTTTGAGGATATCCAATAGAAATTAATTGATTGAGTGGATCACATTCCAAAAAAAACAAAAAACCCTAATTCCCTCCAAACCTATGAAATAAAATTATCTATGCATAGAGAATAGGGTAAGAGGAACCTGTATAAAAAGAGATAAGAAAATATAAATAATGAAGAGGCTCTCATACCACTTGATATGAATGATGAACCACCAAATAATCAATCTAAATACACTTAGAGAACCATGGAGTGACATTTGATTCATGGGGTTTTAAGGGGGATGTTTTCAGTAGAATCATCCATTAAAAAGAATAGGAAAAGACTAAAATTCCCTAAACTAGGTATGGCATATGGTTCTCTTGCATTGTTTATCAAAACTTTTATAGACTATGTCTCATCTACTACCCTAGAGCCTATAGACCACACAATTTTTTAGAGTGGTTTCCTTAATCATTCACAAACCATGTTTTAACCTGTTTCTATCACTACAAGTGCAGTAAATTTTTAATTGCATGATTTCTAAACCATTCTCCTTAGCTAATCACCCTAGAAAAATTCTAAAAAACATAATATTTCATATTGTAAAACTAGGAACCCAATGGGGAAACAAACACAAGATTACCACCAAGAAAGTAACACCCATGGGTTTCACATAGATATTAGAATCAAACATATAATGGAATTTTCTCATGAGTTTCTTAATAATGGTATAATCTTTCAATATATCATTGAAACCTTGGATGTTGGAATGAACTTCATTAACTCTTGTGAAATAATAATCAGTGGTTTCATCATATTCCATTATCATATCATCAAACATGATTTAACATATTTTTAATTTTAGCTACTCAATATTTAAAACAATACAAATGAATTTAATATTTTTTGGTATTTCCCACTACACATAAAACTAATATTATCTTGTATTACACGCAACATAGAGTTTAAAAACCATATCATATTATTAAAATATTATTATATAACAGTTTTCACCTATCTATAAGAATGGTGGTTTTGAATACGATTAACTAAATTATCAAAATATATAGGTTAAACTTGTATATAAAATGAATTACTTATTTTCCAATTAATGGAAAATCAAAATAAAAAATTATTTGAAAATAAAGGAAAATTTTCTCTGAAAATCTATTCATTTGAAAAAATACATGTTATATCATAATATATTAAAATTAACATTTTTAGTGAATTTATTTAATGAAATTTATATAGAATATATTCAATAATTTTTTTAGTATTCATCTTATGTCATTTCTAGATAATATATTAGAATAAATCCAAAATTTTTCTGAAAACAATATTGTTCTAAAAACCAGTTTTATCACCTTTTTGTGAACTTATTTTTACACTAGTTTTGTAAAAATTTAGAATAATTATTGGAAAAAATAATTTTTATTTTTAATATCATTGTGTCAATATTATCTTAGGTTTAATTAATTAAAATACTTTGAAAATATTAATTATTTTATGAATGGTAAAAAATACAAAATTTTAACTGAAAATAGAGTTTTCGTTTAAATTTTATATAACATTAAATTTATTTAACATTGGTTTTAAATTATAATTATCTCAATTATATACCTTTTAATCCAATTTATTTAATTATATTCATATTTTATTTAATTTTTAAATAAAACCATTATAAATGTTTGATCATTTTCTCTTTGAAAATCTCACAATTTCATCTCGTCTACGAGATTAATTTTAAATTAAAATTTTCCACCTATATGAATGAAATTTGCAAAAATGGATTCAATGTTTATAATAATAACAATTTATATTATATAATAAATAAAATATATTTTTTATTAATATAAATAGACCAAATAATAGATATTAATTACTGTGATTATGGTAAAAATGGGTTTATCAAGGGTTAAACTAAAATGATAAGGGTTAAAATGACATAATTTTTTTTATAAAATTTATATTATAGATATATTTATAGAATATATTTATAATTATATATAATAATCTATTTTTATACTTTTATATAATAAAAATGTGGTTTTTCCTTTTTATTTCCAAAACATTACAAGTGTGCTACATACGTCACATATAAAAGGCCACCCCATCTTCTCTATTATTCGAACTTTAAAAATATTTTGATTTAGAAAATACCTTCCCAAATACCTGAAAAATTACTTAATATTATCCTATAATCCTTGTTTTTGTAATAAATCTTACCTAGTAAGGCTTTTGGTGTAACCCTAAGGAGGATACCCGAAGAAGAGGTAATATTGTTCAATGAGTGTTTTACCATCATTATTCCTCCAACTTCTTAAATTCTAATTTAACCAATATTATTTAATAAAATAATTATCTTCCCAATACTATAATTTTTTTAATTTAATTTAATGATGTAAAACCATCTCCACTTTCATCAAATGGGTTACCAAATCATCATTCATGTGTACAGTGGGCTACCGCCTTATGAACTGATGTCATTCTTTTTCCATTACCACCTCTCACAATTGGTTATAATGAAGTTTATAAAGTATATTTTTGATATTTTTGAAAAAATTATACCAAATTATTTTTTATATAATTTATAACATTTTACTTTCAATTCTATAGGAGAAACTATAACGTCGCTCGTGTTTTTGGCGGACTACCTCTTAATGAAGTGATATGATTTGTTTTTCACTATCCCTTTACATGGAAGACAATATGGATAATTATAATGAATATATGTGTAATAAATTTAATAATTATAATAATTATTAAATATTTATCATTCTTAAAAGATTATATTTCATTTTATTTCTTACCTTTTCACTCACAGATAGATTTTAACATTGTTCGTGTATATTTAGACTACTGCCTTCATGGAGCGATGTGATGATTTATTTTCATAACCTAATTAAATTTATTATATTAATAAGAATATTTAAAGTATTGATATTTTATTTATGATATAATGATAATTATGGAAAGATAAATTATTACATACCCTATTTCTATAATGATCATTTAAAAATTGAAATGTTACTCATGCGTATGTATGGCCTACGATCTCCCTGATCACAATGTAATTAATTTCATAGAACCATATTTCATGATTTTTACTAAAATTATAAATGATGTTTAATAATTATAATTGTATCATGATTATTATTATATATATTATTTGAACATGATCAAATTAATAGGACCAAAATTAACAAATCAAAACATATATGAAAAACAACGTTGTTATTAACCAAAATTTGATTTTAACATGGAATTAGATATAAAAATGTATTTAACGGTAATAATTAAATCATATTATGTATTATATATATAATTATGGTTCTATAATATATTTATAATAAACAAATGTTTATTATATTTAAGGTTTGAACATTCATTAAAGAAGTTGAGACTTAAAGTAAGGGACATCTAGTCTCGTTCATTTTTGGGAGACATATTCCAATTCACCACTTGTTACTTTCGGGTGGGTTATTTTATACCTCTTGAAAATATTGTATCATGAATATTATCCCATTAATTATATTTTAGTATTCATTTTATTATTCTTTATTTGGGAATATGATTCAAAATATCAACAAAGTGGTAAGGTATGTATAGTCTATCTTTCATTTATGGGAGACATATTCCATGTCAACACTCATTTTTTAGTCCGATGTATCTACAAACCATTTGAAATTTTATATATTATATCTAATCCTTTTAATGATATTTAATAATTCAATTTCTTTATTCTTTATTCGGTTTTATGATTTAAAATATAACAAAAGGCGAATGTTATTATGGTCTCACTTTTTTACTTCGGTGTGTAGCATCCATATACCAAAAACCACTGGAAGAGTGCTCTGATATGGGTTAGTCACATAACCTCAAACTAATATTATTAAAAACCACATGTATCCAACTAGTAGAGAGGGAATTTTGAATTTGTTTGGGGGGGTGACTTTTTTTTCATAGGTGATATGTAAAATACAGCGGAAGAAAAACAGTTTAATACAAATATAGAAGAACACGAATAACCAAATTGAAGTACAGGCAATATGAATAATCCAACTAAATAAATGACAAGGGCAGGAGATGAAAGATAAACCAGATACCCTATTATTTCATGCCCTGATATCTATTCCAAAAGGAACGTACAAAAAATAGAAACACAAGCATACTACCAAGAGGAAATGAAAAGACACAGCATATTGCATCTTCATCACAAGAAAGGCTCAGTCCTTGGCCCTAAGTCTCCATATTAATAGGAAAGAAACAATCTAGCATCGAAATCAGTATGATTCCATTTATCAATACCTGTAATCATATAATCTATCTGGGTTCCAACGACACCAGAGTACAGGTTTGAGATAAAATCCCATTAGGCTGGCACCCACGATGTCTAAACCATTCCATTTAGATCAACAAAAAAAGTGGTGTAACATAATTTAATAAATGAAAGCAGTTAGATTGATTAACTAAATAAGTGTAACTAGGTATAATCTTCATCAGTACCCCTATCACATCACCTGCTTCAGCTTGATCTTGGAGTTTAAATAAAGTACCTACAATGAGAAAGATGTATACATAAATAAAATCCTAGGATAAACAAATTAAAATATGTAGGAGGCATACCCCAATATTTTTCTTTAACTTGGTGTTTAAATTAGGTTTAAAAAATGTCATTTCAAGACACTAGAAAAAAATCCCAATTCTCTAGAGACTCAATTTTGTATTAATAAAATGATTTCGTACATCATTATTATTATGTTCAAGTTGAGAGTTGGAGTCTGAGCCAATCATGAATGTATAGATAAAATACTTCCTTTAAATTCAACAATACCACTGATCCCATCCTATGCAGTCTTCCGAAAGACCAAGTATCTCTCGGGGAATGGTTTTATCACAAGCATATATCAGTATCACATAGAAGGGGTCATGTATCACCCGAGGCATGGAGTATTCACTTTGGAAATGGGTCCATCCCTAAATGTCTCTTTGGGAACCAGTATCACCCATGATTATTTTAGAAATATAGGGAAACCCTCTTTTGGAAGATCCTAAGACATCGTATCACTCGTGTAATGTGTAACCAGCTAGGAATGGGTAGTCTTTGGGTAGTCCATAATATGGAACTCACATTATCTCACCACCCTGAATTTTATTCATTTTCAAGGAAATAATATATCATAGGATATGAATTTATAATTTCAATTAAATAATACTAGAAATATGAAGCTACTTACTAATGATCATTTTAGTCAAGTAGTTATAGATAAGGCAATTTATTAGCGAATATAGAAAAAACACACATTTTAAATAATAAATAAATTTGGAAAACAAAATATCAAAACCCAAAAATTCATGGTTCATAATTATTCAAAAATTATTATTTAATTTAAACTCAATTAAAAAGGGCTGAGAAACACATGCAATTAAATAAATTAAATATTTAGGATAACTATATTTATACCAACCATGTTGGTTTAACCAAAGGGGTGTTCGACCATGTTTGAAAAAATTTTAAAATTTCAATTTATAATAGATAATGCTACAATGATTATACAAAACAATTAATTTAAAATATTGGGTGAAATTTAACAAAGTCAGTAGGCACTGATGAGAGGCATAACCGTTCCTTTTTATAAATTTCAATGAAACAGAGGTAAAGAAAGTGGAATCTCTTCTATATGTTCATAAATTATCCAATGATCTATAATATGATTTTATTTTACCTAAAATAGAATAAAATTTGTGATTTTAGATAAACCCCCCATTTCAGGTAAAATATTTCCACATTAGATCGCATGAAGGATTTGGAACAAGATCGCATGATTCTTTGTGTGTGGAGATAGACTTATCGAGAGGATTACTATGCACCTAATGGAGAATAAAATAAATGATGAATTGGGGGTGTAGCCATCTTTTGAAGGAGTTGGATAGAGGATGAGGTGCACCATCATGGGGGTGCTATTTGGCAACGCAGAAGGAGAGGCAGAGGAGAGGAAGAAGAAAAGAAAAAAATAAAGGAATGAAAAAGAAATGAAAGATAAGAAAAAATAAAAGAAAAAAAATAATGGAAATAAATGGAAATAAATAAAATTAAAAGAATAATTATTGTAAAATAAATAAGATACAAATAATAAAAAATGGTATTTCTCCATTTTAATTATTTTTACTTTTTCCATAACACTCTTTATATTTTATTTTTAAAATTAATTTTATCACTTATTACATTCTTTTAATTTCATTTAAATCACTTCTTATATATTTTTAATCCTTAATTAATTATTTTATTTTTGAACACCATGCTAAGGCATGAAGTAACATTTTTCATAAATCATGTACAATCATTCAAACTATTTAAATAGCTATCTGGGATTCCAATGGTGTGTGAAAGCACGCGCCTTGAGTTATTTTAACGATTTATACAGTGGTTTTTTGATGGTTCATAACTTGAAAAAAGCTGTGACATTACAACATACCATATTTAAGACAACTATTCCCCAATTTTCCCCTCTGATGGTAGTGTAACATCATCTAATAAAAGCTCAAGCCATTGAGAATGCACATCTATCTCCTGCTCCCAAGTATCGCGTTGAACACATCTATGTTTCAATAACACCCTGACCCGAGGAAGTGACCTACATCGGAGAAAATTTGATCAATGGTCGATGATATGGATCATAATCTCATCAAAGGATACAATGTCATTGAGATCTATGTCATTAGTATCAAAAGAGTGGGACAGGTATAGGTGATACTGTCAAAGTTGAGATACATGGAATACATTGTTCATGGATGGGTACCTCTGAGGTAGTAATAACTGATAGGCCACCATCCCATCCCTTTCTATTATCTTGAACATACCGATATATCTTAGTGATAACTTCACCAGTATTCTGATATGTTTATGACCCAACCATGGTGAAACATGTAGAAAGACTCGATGTCTAACCTCAAACTCAAGTAGTCTATGACGACGATTGGTATAAGACTTCTGTCAAGACTGAGCTGTGGTTATTCAATTCTGAATCATTTAATATTTCTCAGATGTCTCTTGAATGAGATAAGGAAAAAACAAAGTTCCCTCACCTACTTTGATCTAGCATAAAGGTGAACAACATGGTTTACCATAGAGGGACTCATACAGAGCCAATTTAAATGTTACATGAAAGATTTTATTATAGTTAAACTAAAAAGAGGTATATGTTTCTCCCATGAACCTCGAGAATCAAGGATACATTCCCGTATCATGTCCTCCAACACTCATATTGTCTTTTTGAACTGCCCATTGGTCTGCGGGTGATATGCAGTACTCAAGAGTACATGTGAACCTAGTACCTGCTACAACCCTTTTGAGAACTGTGAATAAAATAACGCATTTATGTTTGAGATAATAGAACAAGGTGGCCATGAAGTCACACTATCTCTCAGATATAAAGCCTTCCCAACTCATCAATCATAAATGTCTCTTATATAGGTATGAATTTCATGACCTTGGTCAACCTATCGACAATCACCTATACTACATCGCTGCCTTGAGGAGATCTCAGTAAGCCTGAAATAAAATCCATGGTGATGTCATTCCATTTCAATTTATAAATGGTTATAGGTTGCAAAAGTCCAGTGGATCTTTGGGGATCTGCCTTCGCCTTCTTATAGGTGGAGCATTGGTTGATGAATCTTGATATATTATTCTTCATATCAGGCCACCAGTACTGTCAACCTGTGTCTTTGCACATCTTCATCTATTCTGGATGTACTACCCCAACAGATATGTGATATTCCTTCGTCAACTCTTCTCGTATATCTGAAGGTACCCATACACAATCATGTTAATTAAGAGCTTAACTACCATCAAAAATACAACTTGGACATGGGTTATCTCCTATAAATCATTCCGTCAAAACGATCCCCACATGATTAAACAACTGTTACATGTGGACTCGCTCTAGAAGAGAGGATGTCACTGTAAGTGATTCTAGAACTAGTTGCCTTCACTATTCCTGAACCTCAAGATGCATCTTAGAAAATAAATCCATCATCTTCTACTCACTGATGAATGCATGAATGGATTTTGTTTTCACCTTGCATATTATATCATTCACCATGTAATTACTTTTACCTGGGGTATAATCAATCTCAAAGTGGAACGACTATGGGTATTCAACCCATCTGCGCTGCCTTAAGATCAAGTCCTTCTGAGTGGAGATATATTTCATGCTTTTATGATCTGTGTAAATAATTAACCTTTCAGCCAACATGTTCTGTCTCCAAAAATATAGATAATGAACCACAACACATATATCAAGGTTTTCTATAGGATAGTTCTGCTCATGATGTCTCAGCTGGCGGGATCCATAAGCCATGACTTGATATCCCTACATCAAAACTAAACCCAGTCCTATTCCTAATGCATTATAGTAAGAATTATATCTTTTACCAAGATCAAACAGAATTAGGATCGGGGATGGGTTTAGTCTTCCTTTACACTAAGGAAAATAACTTTTACAAGCTTCTTACTAGTTGAACTATACTCATTTTATAGTCAGGGTCCAAAGAGGAACTATTAAGCAGGATAAATTCTATATGAAATTCCTTTGATAACCAGAAATCCCTAAGAAATTATGCATATCAAAAACAATTTTGGGCTGCACCCAAGAAACAATTTTTCTCACATTCTTTGTGTCAACTCAAAATAGTAAAACTCGGATGTTTTTATGAAATATTTTCATTAAATATTTTTTATTCTTATGTAGCTTAATTTGCACACAATATTGACTATAAAAGAACCTCAATATTCCTTTAATATAAAATTACCATTACATCCAAGTTGTTAGGTTAGCAGGAATAATTATAACTAACTTATAAAAATACATTACGAATTCATTGGCTATTAATTATTTATAATAAATATAAATCTATTTGATATTTGAATTTTTAAGTGAATTTAATTTGGTAATTAATTTAATGAGATATATATGTGTTATATGCATAATAAAATATTTTTGATATTCATCCAATGGATATTTTAGTTATAGTGTATGAATAAAACCCTATTTTATGTATAAGAGGTTATTTTTTTAAGGATGATTTTACACTTTTGAATGCAGAACCCATTTCAAATAAATATTTTGACACATTAATAATTTCTATATGACCACATAAACATGTAATATTGAAACATTATATATAAATTTACTTTGGATTAATTTCTAAAATTTTTCTAAAATCTTTCGTGTTTTGATGAATAATAAAAAGACACTAAATTTTAATTAAAAACAAATTTTTTTTCATTGAGATAACTTATATGATTAAATTATAATATTTAATGGATTTATATTATAAATAGAATATATTTTTACCATTTAATATAATGTATTTCATTAACATTAACTTTACATTAATTTCATAGGTAAAAATATTTCAATCTTTTATAATGTTTAAACTTTTAAAACTCGTTTTCTCAACAACTGGATTACAATTATATTAATTAGTGAAACATAGGTGTTTTGATTTTTGAATAATGGATTCCATATTTGGAATCAGTATATCAAAGTTAAGTTAATAGAATGCTTTTATTTTTAGGCATTATGAATAGTAACTTTGTAATTATTTTATTATCATGGATAATGGTAAATTGGGTAATTAAGGGTAAAAATAATAATATTAGCTTAACACTGGTAGAAAATAAATTTTGATGACTAAATTCAACCCTTATCATCTTTTTCTTGAAGTGGAATCACTTTATGTTCATTAACCTAGAAATATGACATGAATGTAACAAAAACTAATGAATGTGACAAAATGTCACAACCACATTTTATATAAGTATATTAACTTTAATATATGTGTAACTAGAAGTTAAAATCGATAATTGATAGTCTCTGGATAAATAAAAGAATTCAAAAAATCATATAAATTTATTTATATTTTTTAGAGATTAAAAAATTGTCATTAATGATGACACATTTGTGATGTGAAAATTATTTTATTAATAGAAATATCATGTAAATGGTTTTAACAATATTAAAAAAAATATCATATGAACTAATTAAAGTTTTATACAAATTTATTAGGTCACTATGAAATTTTATAAGTGTATTTTATATTTTTGTTTCAAATTTATCTTTTATTTGAATTTTATTTCAAATCAAATAAATGAATAGAGTCAAAATTGACACTATTGTAATTCTATAAAAATATCATTTATTTAAATTATTTTAAAAATCATAAAAATACTTAAAAATTAAAAATTAAAAATTATAAGGTCTATAATGACATAAAATTTCCATTTATGGTTAATTAACACCATATAAGTAAATATTTTTAACCATTAGATATTTAAAATGTAATTACCATAATTAATATTACGTTGAATAAAAAAGTGTTAATGAAATGATAATTATTAAATTGAAATAAAAACTTGTATAAAATTTATTTTTTGATGATATTACAACCCTATCTCATCAAATATTTTAATTTTAAACATATTTAAGGATTTTATGTGGGGTTTTACTTTATTGTAAATTAATATTTTTAGAGTTTCCAAATGTTCCCCTCTCCTCTCTTATAAAATGGAACATTCTCCCTCTCCTCCTCAGTCCATTTTGCGCATTCAAGATTGTCCAAGCCCAGAATATTTATTTTTTCAACTTCCCATAGTTACATTCTAGAGGTTCTTGTCTTCCCAAAAGACTAACTCTAGTTCCCTAATTAGAAATTTAAAGGAGGCACGTCGAGAAAGAGGTAATCTCTTCTACCGATTTATTCAAGTTTCATTTTTATTTTACGACCAATTCTTTAGTTATTTCATTATAAACTAATAACATCATTATCACTAATATACTGAATTGTTATTATAAATATGAAATAAACCTATTTCACCTTTTATCCATCCAATGAAAAAAGAAATCACCGTGCATGTGTATGTACTGCTTACCATCTCCATACCGTGGTGTAATCTGTTTTTCACCATCACCTTACTTAGATGGGTATAATGGTGAAAATTATTAATATATATGATTAATATAACATGATACAAATTTGGAGATATTATAAACTATAAAATTCAATACCCTTTAAAAATTATGGGCATGATATCGTCGCTCATGCGTATGAATGGCTTACCGTCTTCATGGTGTGATGTGATCTGTTCTACATAATAATCATTAAACCATAATTATATAAATTAATTGAATGAATAAATATGATATATATTATACTAATACAATGATTTAAATAATATAACTATAACCTAAAATGAGTAATATGAACTTATCTGAAAAAACATACATAAGAACATAAACGGTTAATACTTGAATAACGAGTAATAATGAAAAGTTAATAACAAACAGATGAAAATATAATCATAAATGTTATCATAAAAGTGATTATGATTCTGGAATAAATCAGTATCATTATTTAAATCATTATACAATAGGTTCAGATATATATGAAGTATATCAGACCTAAGGTTTGGAATAACTTTGCAAATCTCATTTTTATCCAAGATTGTTTATTTGTAAATATTTATTGGGGTATATTTATCATCCACATCCATGATTCCTTAATATGTACTTTAGAATATTCTTTATATCCTTATATAATTTTCTAAATTCAATTTTACCCATTGGCGATGTTTTACTAAAAGGTATGAATGGAATATTTTTTCATTATCAGTATGAGGTACATTTTGACTTTACCAGCAAATGTATGGGAATAATGTTCTTTTAACTTATATTTAATGAGTATATTTTTTTACAATTTCAGGACACCTTATTTCCACAAAACTTCCTCTAAATTATTTCATGTTTATTTTAAACTAAATTCTTTTCTTTTAAATTTTCACTGTATTTTGTGAAAATAAAAGGGTTTTTAATATGAAATGATATTTTCTTTAGGAATTAATTGCAAGTGTTTTACAAAATTTATTTTCTATCTCATACGAAACTCTTAAATAGGGTTATTATTCTATCCCTATTATTAATATTTTTTAATTTTTTAATGACCGAATGATCTTTAATATGGATTATGTTATGATGGAACGATGTTTAAGAACCCCATTTTATTTTATGTGTTATTCTATGGTGAATGTTTTTTGTTTTTATGAACCATGTATGAATGGATTTATTATGACATGGGTGGGAACTATATATCCATCCAATTAATTGGGTCAATATTTCATATCTCATGGGATAGAAATGGCTGGAATGGAAAGTGAATCTGGTTCAGTAATACAGTGATTGAAAGATAAGTGAACTCGATTCAGTAATGGACTTTGTCCGCTATGATGATCTTGGAAATGATCCATGACTAATATGAAATTATTTTAGATGCTTATTTTTATATGCCACAAAATTTTATGTTTTATGTTATAACAACAGGGATTACAATTCACTTCTATGATTTATCCCATGACATGATATTATGATCTTTTATATAAAGGATAATATTTTCAAATGTTAGATTCTTATGAATATGATATGATTAATATTTCATTTGTTTAACCTTACTGAGCATTTGAGTTCACCATTTCATATGTTTTTTTCCCCATGTCATGAAGAATGGTATTAAGTAAGATATGTGACAAATGAGTCTAGTTATGAATAAAATAAGAGAGACAATGTAGATATTTTATGAACCAGTTGTTTATGATTCCCTGTTTTTAAAGAAACTATACTTATATAGTCCTGTCTTGGTTTTTTATATGTTTTAATGAATTTACATCAATTCTGATGTAATAATAATGTATATAAAGTATGGTTTGTAATATTTGGTAACATATGAAAGGTATAGTTAACCTTTGGAAAGTAGGATGTGAAATCCCTAGTAAAAACAACAAGGATATGTATACGTAAAGGATATAATCCTAGTGTTTTAGAAATGAACATGAATAACCAAGTATAAAACCTAAAGTGTCCTAAATTAAAATTTTATTATTGATTATTTGGTTTATCTATTATGATTAGTGTTCATCACACTATGATTCCTGGTTTTATTTTATGGCTGGAACTCGAAGAAACCACATTAATGTTAAATGAGATGTGAAATGAAATGACTGTCCCCCATAGAAACCAAATGTTATTGGAGCTGGAATGAAAAATATTTTAACCATTCTCACACAACTTTCTCAATCTATGAATAGTGCAGGACTTCGAAACAAAAAAAAGAGGGAATAACATTCGGTTTAATCCTTCATGAGGTAGCATCCACCATCATTCAGTGAGTCTTTTGATCCATTAGTGGTTGAACAATGGATTAGTACCACAAAAAATATATTTTCGGATCTATAATGTTCTGAACATGATTGGATCATCTTATCAGTATATCATTAGTAAGGTGAAGTTGATAAATATTGTAATATTATCATGAATATGAGGCAAATAGAAGAAATTGAGTCCATATAATTGGACGAGTTCAAGAACATATTTTTCAATAAGAAATTCCCTTGTATTCATTGATAAAATATGGAGAAGGAGTTTCCTAAAATAAAGCAAAAGGATGATGTATCTGTTGGTACTTAAGAAGCAAATTTTACAATACCTGCAAGGTATACTTCTAGAATTATTATCTAACTTGAGAGTATGATCGATCAATTTTTAGTGGAAATAAACTAATTCAATAAGGGGAACTAGCCATAAGGAACAACAATAGATATAATTAAATTTTAATATGAGATCTCAAGGTTGAGATGGAGATTGGAGTAACCCATACGTCATATGGGTTTGATTACAAGTGGAAAATCAAATTCAAAAGAAAATATAAATACCACACTAAAAAGAATATGACTTTTCTCTTATGCTCAAAGTGTGGAAAGAAACATGGATGATATTTTCTTAAAGGGACAAGTGAATGTTTCAAGTGTGGAAAATAAGGTCATAAAAAATTGAATACTGAAGTGATGGAAAAATGATATCTAATGATAAAAAAAAGATAAGGATACCCATAACGCACATCCTACAGTTCAATGTTACATGTTCAAGGAAATAGGGAATTATTCAAATCAATTCCCTAATCCAAGGGTTATTGATGATGATCGACATCAACAAACTCTTAAGTCCAATGAAAAATGAAAGTCACATTAAATTTTTATCGGCAACATGGAGTATGATAATGAAGTGTGCAAAGGTACACTTACCATCAACACTAAAGTAGTAAATGATTCATTTTATTCTATATCAACCCACTATTTTATTTCTAAAGAATTCCCTAATTGTATCGTTGTATTACCTCAATAATTAGATGTTTAATTAACTATGACAACTCCTAATGGCACAACGATTAAATTAAAAGTTTACAATTCTTCTCCAATTGAATTTTGTGGGAAGGTGTTTCCTAAAAATCTTGTGATCCTTCCTATAGTGAAATTTGATGTGATTCATGGCATGTATTTTCTTTCTTTATATAGATATCATATAAATTTCAAAGTAAGGGATGTCACATTTCATATTCCAGATCAATCTATGATCATCTATTGATGCAAGGATAAATATAACCTTCCAGTAGAAATTTCTTCCATATTATGGGACTTGATTCCAATAAATGAAAGTTATTTATCTCAAATGGTTGGGGAGAAAATCTTGATTAAGAATGGACCCATTGTATATGAGTTTGATGATGTCTTTTTAGAGGAATGGTCAGATCTTCCACCAAATTCTGAAGTTAAGTTTTAAATGAACTCATAGAGGGTGCTATTTATATTTCAAAGAAACCTTATAGAATAGACCCAATTGAGTTGCATGACTTGAAGAAGCAACTCCAATAAAATCATGATCAAGTATTCATATGCCCTAGTGTGTCACCATATGGATCACCTATTCTGTTTGTTATGAAAAAATATGGATCAATGAGACTTTGAATTGATTATAAAGTAATTAACAAGATCACTATCAATAACAAATATCATCTTCCCCGCATTGATGAGATATTTGACCAACTATGAGAAGATAAATATTTTTCCATGATTGATATTTGTTCAGAATATCATCAATTAAGGGTCAAGAAAGATGATATACCAAATATGGAATTGTGTACAAGGTATAGACAGTAATAATTTATAGTGATTCCTTTTGGTATTACTAATTCCCCTACTATCTTCATGGATATAATTGATAGTGTCTTCAGATACTATCTTGATCAGTTTGTGGTAGTCTTTATAGATGATATTATTATCTATTCAATGATTAAGGAAGAGAATGATGATCACCTGGGAATTTTATTTGAATACCATGATAAAGGATAATCTATATGCCAAATTTATAATGTGTGAATTTTTGCTTCAAAAAGATTCATTTTCGGGTCACATTAATCTCAAGAGAGGTGACATCTATGGATCCAAAAAAAATATAGGTTATTCAATGATGGTTGAGACCACCAACAGTAATTGAGATTCAAATTTTACATAATTTGGATGGATATTATTTAATTTTGGTGAAATTCTTTTCGCGATTATATATTCCACTTGCGAAGTTGACTCAGAAAAGAGTTACGTTTGTTTGGATAGAGTAATGTCTTGAGTTTCGAAGATCTATAAATAAGGATAGCTAGTGAACCTATGCTCATAATACCTTGTAGTGGAGAAGATTTGTGATCTACAGTGATGCATCCAAGATTGTTCTTGGGTTTTTTCTCATGAAAAATGATATGGTGTTATTTTATACCTTACATTAGTTGAAAATCCCTTAACCAAATTACCTAACTCATGATTTGGAGTTAGCTATGGTAATCTTTGCATTAAAAATACGGAGGAATTATATTTATGGTGAAAGGTGTGATATTTATATTGATTATAAAATTTTAATTTATATTTTCACACAAAAGGAGATGAATATGTCCCAAAAAAGATTATTGGAGTTGATTAAAGATTATAACTGCTCAAAACATTACCAACATAGGAAAGTGAACAAGGTGGCAGATGATTTGAGTCGAAAAGGCCATTCTATCTTATCTATGATGAGGTTCATCAAAGATGAAATATTTATGGATTTTCAATGGATGGATCTTGAAATTTTATTGTATGGCGATAGATATTATCTCTCTCACCTGAATGTTCAACAATTTATACAAGTGAATATTAAAGGGGCACAAGAGGAATACGTAGAGTTACAAAATATGGTGACAAATGTTCCTGAATTAACCTTGATTGGGATCAAATAAAAATATTTGGGAACCAAGTTTTTATTCCTCCCATACAAGAATTAATGAAGGAATTATTGGATGAGTCTCATAGTTATTCATTCTCTATTCACCTTGGAAGCATAAAGATATAAAGAAATATGAAATAGTACTTCTGGTGGGATAGACTGAGAAGACATGTTTCCAAAAATGTCTCTCAATTCTTGGTTTGTAAGAAAGTTAAGTTTGAGAGACAGAAGTCTAAGGGGATGTTACAACCATTACCCATACCAGAATGGGAATAGGAAAACATCACTATAGAATTTTTCATCGAACATACCCAAAAATTCAAAGGAAGTAATATTATCTAGGTTATAGTTGATTGTCTTACAATGTCAACACAGTTCATTTCTATTAGATAGATTTTTTCTCTTGATCAAATTTATATGATATATATAAAGGAAGTGGTAAGATTGAATGGAGTACCAATTTCAATTATATCTGGTCGGAATCTGAGGTTTACCTTGATATTCAGGTGAATTCTTTAGTATAATCTAGATACAGAGTTATGTTTTATCAGTACTTATCATCCTCAGACAAATGGTCATTCTGAGAGGACAATTAAAACTCTAGAAGACATTTGGAGATCTTTCTCTACTGATTTCTAAGGTGGTTGGGATCAACACCTAACATTGGTGGAATTTTCCTACAATAATTGCTTTCACTCTTGTATTCAGATGGATCTTTATCAAAGAGAAGTTCCATGTTGTTAGTATGGGTTTTATGTAAAGTTTAAAGCCTATGGGAAATGAATTTTTCTAAGGCCTATTGTCCATGTAATACTTACGCCTACATGGCTTGTAAGGGATCAACCTCACCACTTGAAAGGTGTATTATCAAAATCAATAAATAATGAAGGCCTTCGGGCCATTGGATGGATGGGGCAACTTTTTATGAATCTCTCTATGGAATGAAGTACAGAACTCCATCTTTCTGGGATGAAGTTGGGGAAATAAATCTATTATAACATGATCTTGTTGCTGAAATAACATAAAAGTTCAGATCTATTCAATAACACATAAGAGTAGCTCGTAGTCAAAAAAAGTTATACTGACAACTAAAGAAATGTCCTTGAGTTTGAAGTGGATGATAAAGAGTAATTAAGAATATCTATCTGGAAGAGAGTAATGATATTTGGAAGAAATGGAAAGCTTAGCCCAAGGTATATCGGTTTTTTTAAAATACTAGATCGTGTTGGGAAGGTAGCTTACTGATTGGCACTTCAACTGAATATATCTTATGTTCATGATGCATTCCATGTATATCTCCGAATAATGTACATAACTAATTCTTCAGATGTTCTAAGATCAGAAGTGATACCGCTAGAGCAAGATCATTCTTATGAAGAACAACTGATAGTGATTTTTGATCATAGAAAAAATGTTCTACAAAACAAGACCACGCACTTGGTTAATGTTTTATGGAGAAAAAAGTAAATTAGAATAAGATATCTGGAAACTTGAGGATATAATGAGGGAGAGGTATCATCATCTATTTGTTTCAAAGTGACAATTTTTGAGGGAGAAATTCATTTTAAGGGGGGTAGAATGTAACACCCGGGTGATTTTATGAAATATTTTTCATTAAATGATTTTTATTCATCAATATCATACATTGCACAAAATCACGAGTTTAAAAAAATAGTGATATTCCCTTAATATAAAATTACCATTACATAATATCCATTAAGTTAGAAGGAATAATTATAACTAACGTATGAAAATGAATTATGAATTTATTGGTTATTAATTATTTATGTAAAATATTAATCAAATAGATATTTTTATTTTTGAGTGAATTAGATTTAGTAATAAATTTAATGGGATATTTATGTGTTATATACATAATAAAATATTTTTTATATTCATCCAAAGGATGTTGTAGTCATAGGGCATCAATAAAACCCTATTATATATATAAGAACCTTTTTAATGGTTAATTTTACACCATTGAATGGTAGAAACATTTTAAATTATGATTTAGAAACATTAGTAATTTATATATGAAAACATAAACATTTTATTTATAAGAGGTATATAAAAATTTACTTTGAACAGATTTCTGATATTTTTCAGATAACTTTCGTATTTTGATGAATAGTAAAAATATGATAAATTTTAACTAAAAAAACATTTTTCATCATGATAATTTATATGGTTAAATTATAATATTTAATGGATTAAAAGTATAAATTGAAGATATTTTTACAATATAATATATTTTTTTTCATTATCATTAATATTACATTGAATTCATATGTAAAAACAATTCAATATTTTGAAATATTTTAACAATTAAAACTAGTTTTCTCAATAATAGGATTAATAATAAATTAATAATGACAACTTATATATTTTAAATTTTCAAAAATTGATTCCATATTTGGAATCATTAGGTACAAATTATATTAATAGGATAATTTCATTTTTGGGTATTATGAATAGTAACTTTGGAAATTATTTTATTACCATGTTTAATGGTAAATCGGGTAATTAATGGTTAAAATAATATTTTTATCTTAACACCTATAAAAAAATATATTGTATCACTAAATGAAACCCTTATCATATTTTTATCAAAATGGAATCATTTTATGGCCACTTTCCAATGAATATGACATGAATGTAATAAAAACTAATGAATGTGAAAAAATATCAAAATCACATTTTATATAAGTATATTAATTTTAATATATGGGTTACTTGGAGATAAAATCTACTATAGATATTATATAGAAATATAAACAAATTAACTACATCATATATATTTATTTATAATTTTCGGATATTAAAAAATTACTATTAATGATGACACATTAATGATGTAACAATTATTTTATTAATAGAAATATCAAATAAATTGTTTTAAAAATATTAAAATAATAACATATGAACTAATAAAAGTGATCCAAAAATTTTCCAGGTGACTATGACATGTTATAAATGTATTAAATATTTTTGATGGAATTTATCTTCTATTTTATTTTAATTTCAAATCAAATAAATGAATAGTGTAAAAATTGACATTGTTGGAATTATATAAAATTAATATTTTATTAAATTCTTTAAAAATCATTAAAATATATTAAAATTACAAATTAATAATTATAGGCTCTTAAATGTCATAAAATATCAATTTATAGTCAATTAACACAATATTATTAGTTATTTATAACCATTAAAAATTTATAATGTTATTACCATAATTAAAATTAAGTAGAATAACAAAGTGTTAATGAAAATGATAATTCTTAAGTTGATATAAAAAATTTCCTAATATTTATTATTTGATAATATTACAACCCTATAACATGTAATATTCAAATTTTAGTCTTTTATGAGGTTTTTAAGTGGGTTTTAACTTTATAATAAATTAATATTTTGAGAGTTTCCAAAAGTGACCCTCTATTCTCTTATAAAATGGAACCTCCTACCTCTCCTCTTCACATAATTTTGAGCCTTCAGGATTGGCCATCCCCTTCCCATTTCTCTTCTAAAAATCTCTACTAACATTCTATAGGTTATGGTCTTCTCAAAAGGCCAACTCTAGTGCCCTAAGGATAAATTTAAAGGAGGCACGCCGAGGAAGAAGTAATCTCTTCTACCGATTCTTTCAAGTTTATTTCTTTTTATAATTCATATTATTTAGTTGTTTCCTTATAAAGTAATAACACCAGTATCACTAATATACTGATATATTATTATAAATATGAAACAAACTTATTTCACCTTCTATCCATCATACAAAAATGAAATCACCACGCGTATGTACGTACGACTTACCATCTCCATGCCGTGGTGTAATCTATTTTTCACCATCACCATAAATAGAGGGGTACAATGGTGGAAAAAAATATATTATGAATATTACATTATAATAATTCTGAGATACTATAAACAATCTAATTCAATACCATTAAACAATTATGGGAATGATATCATCGCTCTTGTGTACGTATGACTTACTATATCCACGGTGCGATGTAATTCATTCAGCATAATCTTCATTAAACCATGATTGTATAAATTAATTGAATTAATAAATATTATATATATTATACTAATACCATTTTTTAAATTATATAACTATAACCTAAAAAGTGGAATAAGAACATATCTGACAAAACATGCATAAGAACATAAACTAGTTAATACCTAAATAACGAGTAACAATGAAATGATACTAACAAACAGGTGAAAATATAATCATTAATATTATCATAAAAATCATTATGATTCTAGAATAAATCAGTATCATTATTTAAATCCTTATATGGGAGGTTCAGAAACATGCGAAGCATATCATACCTAAGGTAAGGGATAACTTTGCAAATCTCATTTTTATCCGAGATGGTTTATTCATAAGTATTTACATGGGTATATTTATCATCCAAATCCACATTTCCTAAATATATTTTTCAAAATATTCTTTATATCCTTTTATGCTTTTTTAAAGTCTATTTTATCCATTGTTTAAATTTTATTAAATGGTATGAAAGGAATATTTTTTCGTTCTCTGTACGAGGTGCTATTTGACTTTTCTAGAAAAAGTATTAGAAAAATGTTATTTTAACTTGTATGTCATGAATGGATTCTTTTACGGTTTCATGATGCCTCATTTCCATGAATCTTCCACTACACTATTTCATATTAATTTTCAACAAAATTATTTTCTTTTAAAATTTCATAGCATTTTGAGATAAAACATTTTTCAATAAAAAATGATGTTTTCCTTGGAAATTAAGTTCAAGTGTTTAGAAAAATTAATTTCTATATAATATGACATTATTAAATATGGTTATCTCTATATCTCTATTATTAATATGATTTTATTTTTATAATGGTGAAATGATCTTTTATATGGATTTTGTTATGATGGAATGATGTTTAAGAAACCCATTTTATTTGACCGGTTATGCTATTGTGAATGTTTTTATGTTTTTATGGCACACATAAGAATGGTTTCATTATGATATGAGTGAGACATATATCTCCCTCAAATGAATTGGGTAAAGATTTATTATCTCATGAGATAGACATGAATGGAATGACAATTGAATCTGGTTCATTAATACGTGGTTGGAAAGTGGAGCGAACTCGGTTCAGTAATCGAATTTGTCTGCTGTGATGGTATTTGAAATGAGCCTTAACTAATATGAAATTATTTTATATTATTATTGGTTTATTTCACAAGATTTCATATCTTATGTTATGAATATTTGTATTACATTGCACTTCTCTGATTTATTTCATGACATGATATTATGATCTTTGATATGTAGGATATGTTTTTCAAATGTTATGTTCTTATGAATATGATATGATTGATATTTTCTTTTCTCTACCTTACTAAGAATTTGAGCTCAACCTTTCATATGTTTCCTCTCCACAAGTCAGGAATAAGATTATTAAATAATATATTCCAAAAATGATTTTAGTTATGAAGAAATAAATGGGAGAAAATATAGATGTTTTATGAACTAGTTGTTTTTGTTTCCTAGTTTCTAAATACAATATACCTATACGGTCTTTTCATTGTTTTTCTAATATGTTGTAATGAATTTACTTCAATTATGATGTAATATTAATGCATGTAAAGTATGGGTCATTAAAGGAGCACCTGGTTCTGATATGATAAAATCCATTAAGTGAGCCTTATCGATCAAACAGTGGCATTTGATAAGCTTAGCGTATAGCTAGTTCTCTCTCAATGTAATCTGCACAATATCAAGACGGGTTTCATAGTCATATCTAGAGCACTTATACACTAAGATGTCATAAAAAACAACCAAAATGGTTTCAAGATACGGTTGAAACCCCTGATTCAATAGAGCCATGAAGACTACCGGTGAATTCGTGAGACCGAATGGCCTAACGAGGTACTCATACAAGCTGTACCTGCTTTGGAAAGCCGTTTTTGGTATGTCAGATGGTCTCACATGCACCTGGTGATATCCCAACCAGAAATCAATCTGGGATAAAATAGTTTCTCCTCAAAGTTGGTCAAAGAGATCATTTATATGAGGAAATGGATGTTGGTTCTTTACTGTAAGTTGATTGAGTTGATGATAATGTATGCACAATCTAACGATACCATCCTCCTTCTTAGTGAAAATAACTGGTGATCCCCATGGGGATTTGTTAGGTCTGATAAAAACCTTAGCCTAAAACTCTTCAAGTTTCTTTTTGAGTTCATGCATCTTTGTAAGTGCCGTCCTATACAGGGGAATAGACACCGGTGTCGCACCTGGAACTAGCTCGATAGTGAACTCCACTTCCTACATGGGAGGTAAGCCAGTGAAATAATAATGAAATACATGCCTAAAATAATTCACAATGGAGGAAAATACAATAGCAATATTCCATGGTCTCTCATGAAGAAACTTGATAACATAGCTGTCACTATGCCCAGTCCTACATGTTTAAGTCTAGATCGATCTTCATAGATATACCATTCTCCCATGTGTGTATATGTGTCACCCTCAAGGGATTTTAAGGACACTAGATGGTGATAACAATCTACTTGATAACAATAAATTATAGTACGATCCATATTGATAATGGTTTCAAGGATGGTCATCTCGAGGACATAGATATTCCAAAGGAAAAGGTACCCACCTATCTCAAGGGGAACTTCAGGAACTAAAGTATGCCATACGTTCTGACCCCCAAGGGAGTTTTGAGATACATGATGCTGAAAATGTAATCCAATTTAAAACCAAGGTTTCCAACAACAGGAGATGATAAAAAGTGAGTGATGCACAAGTATAAAAAAGAGCATAAATTAAAGTGAGGAAATCTGAATAGTACCTCTAACCATAGATGGTCATGCACTCTTATCCTCCAGTTCTTGTCTCACAAATTTTAAAAAACTAGAACCAAGACCATGAGATGCTTCCAAAATCGCTTGAATAGGTCCACTCTACTGGTAATGATAACTTGGAGCATGATGTCCTCAACCACAACCTCCACCATCACCTCTTCCTGATCAGCCAGTGGAAAAATAACTTTCACCCTATTGTGGAGTCATATATCCCATACCTGATTAAGGGGAAGGTACATATCCTTTTCTACTAGATGCTGAAGATAAATAATGGAAAAAATAGTAATGGTGTCCCATCTTTCCATAAGATCGAAAATCCATTGTGTCTTTCATGCAATGTGACTTCTAGTGACAAACTCTTCCACACATACTATAGGTGACATAACTATCAAAATTGACCATTTGTCTTGGATTTCCCACATAAGAAATTTAAAAAAAGAATTTCTTACTTCTTAAAGATTCATCACCCTATCTTGGAACTAAACTACCTTGTCTCGCTGGTTTAAATTCCCTAAAATTTTGTTTCGAGGTTAGATAATGGTTTATTATCTCTGTTACATTTTTTAAACGAAAGATGTTCACCTGGGAGTTGATTGTATAGTCAATTATGCCCTCAAAAAGTCTCACCGTAGTTTGTGAGTCACCGGTATGAGATGGAGAAAAACACTAAAGCTCGGAGAAATGAGTAGAATAATATAACAGTGTTATAGATCCCTGCTAAAGCTGTAAGAATTCCCTTGCATGATCATCGCTCAGAATTTATGGGAAAAATTGATCGTAGAATGTGGTTTGGATGTCTTCCAAAACCTTGTCTCTAGATTGCTCCACCTTAGAAACAATATCAGTACAAATCTTGGGGAAGTCATGATGCATTTATATTACAAGTTTGACCTTCCACTCTGTAATCATATCTATATGTTCGATGATAGACTTTAGAGATTCTATCCATGATTCTGCATCATAAGGGATGACACTCTTTGTGAAAGTGAGAGGGTGCTGTAGTAGAATGTCTCATGTGAGATCTTTTATAGAAGAGGAAAGCCTAATAGTATTTTGAAATTGCTACATAAACCTGATAATATTATCCCTGAACTAAGTGAAAGGGACCATCAATAAATCGACAGGAGGTAGTGCCATGGGAGGGACTACAAGAGTTACCACTGGTGGTTTGGAACCCACCACCTCTGGGATGTGATCATATCCACTCACTTGAGGCATGGATTGAAAAAGTCACAGTATTATTGGTCTAAAACAGCCAAACACACACCTTTAGATTGAAATTAAATAATAAGTGGAAAATAGGTAATGGTATAATAAATAGGGTAGCTATAGAGCTTGCCTCTTAGCACTACACAACAGGTAGCCCGCTCTAGGCTCTAGTTCGGGATAAGGATGAGTAAAATTAAAGGATCACTAAAATGAGTTATAACTTTTATTTTACAAGTAAAATAAAGTTTAAATCTAACAAACTATGACAAATTTATATTTAATAAATAAAAACATAAAAATTTTCAACTTGGAATAACAACACTCAAATGAAAAAAAGTGGATTCCAGCTATAATTAAATATGGAATGGAAATATGCATTCCATTTTAACCCTATGGTTCCTAATATTATTCATGTAAATTCATTTACCTCATATCATCATCTTGCAATGGTTTAAATTATTATCTCAATAATACCATTAACAAAAGCAGCTTTAATGAAGTGAGTCACCCAATAGTGAAATTATATAAACTATAAATGGAATAATTAATAACTACAATCCCAACCAAAGAATTTTGGTTTCCCCTATACATGGGTTAGCTACTTCCAAGAATAGTGTACGTTCCGAATCCTAGTACCCTATTATCTTTTCTAACCAACATATTAGGAAAAAAGGAATAAAACACTCCCCTAATAGAACTTTATAGTGTCCCCATCCTAAAACCCACTAGAAGGGTGCTCTGATCCAGTTTATCCAAATAACCTCAAGTGAATCTTCCTGAATTCCAGAGGCTACCAACTAGCACTGAGGGCCTTCTAATGTGTCCCAGGGAAGAATATGACCTTATAGGTAATAAGTAATATAAAGTTGAAGAAAACTAGTTTAATATAATAGTAAAGGTATATAATTAACTAAACTATAGAACATGTAATATGAATAATCTAACTGAATAAATTACCAGTTCGGAAGATGACTGATAAACTAGATACACAATAATGTCATGGAATGATATCTATTAAAAAAAGAATATACAAAAAATAGGAACACAAGCATGATACCAAGATGAAATGAAAATATACAATGTATGAAAACTTCATCACAAGAAAGGCTCAGTCTTATACCCTCAGTCTCCATCCTATTCATCAAGAAACAATCATGCATCAGAAGCATTACACTTCCTTTTTTCAATACCTATGAGCATATAATCTACTCGGGTTCCAATGACGCATGAGTAGGGTTGTGAAATAAAATCTATATTGGTCATCACCCATGGTGTCTAAACCTTTTCATTTCATGCAATATAAAAAATCAACGTAACATTATATAATAAATACATGAATTTAAATTGATAAACTAAATAATTGTAACTAGGTTTGATCTTCATCGGTACCCCTATCACATCACCTACTTTAGCCTAAGCTGGTAGTCTGAATAAAGTACCTATAGGGAGAAGGATGTACACACATATATAAACCTAGGTTAAACAATGTAAAATAAAGAGTGGGCATATCCCAAAATTTTTCTGTAACATGGATTCTAAATTATGTGTCAATAATGTGTGTTTCAAGACACTAGAAAAAAACCTGACATTTCTCAAGAGACTCAAGGAATTAATAATAAAAACCTTTTGTGCATTATTATTATTATGTTCATGTTGAGAGATAGAGCCCAAGATTGTCCCGAAGGTATCACTATGGTATATCCTTCAAATTACTCAATACCACTAAGCTCATCCAAGAGATCATCCTGAAAGGCCAAGTACTGCTCAGGGCATGGGTTTATTAAGATTTTATCCCAGTATCGCACAAAAGGGGTTAAGTATCACATAAGGAGTGGTGTAAGAACTTTTCCAGGAGTACTGTCCATGAATGTCCCTTTGGGAACCAGTATCACCCATGAGTATTTTAGAATCCTAAAAAAACCTTCTTCTAGAAGAGCATAATACATCGTCTCCCAGTTGTAATGTGTAACCCGTCTGGAATGGGGAGTCCTTATGAAGTCCTTTATATGGAACTCATGTTATATCACTACCCTAAAAATAATTCATTTTCAAGGAAGAAGATATCACTTGTTAAGTATTCTAAATTGAAATAAAATAATTTTAAAAACTCAAAGCTACATATTAATGATCATCTTAGTCATGTAGTTATAGCCCAAGCAATATATAAATGAATATAGAAAAAACACACATTTTAACTAATAAATAAATAGGCATAAAAAACTATCAAAAATCAAAACCCATGGTTAATAATTATTCTAAAATTATTATTTAATTTTAACTCAATGAAAAAGGGATACACAACACATGCAAAAATTGAAATTTGATATTTGGGCTAACAGAATTTTTACCGACCACATCGGCACACCCAAAGGGGTGTCTGATCATTTTTCAACAATTTCAACAATTAAATATATGACAAATAAGGCTAAAATGGTTAATAAAAACAATTAATTTCAAAATATTGGGTGAAATTGAATAAAGCCAGTAGCCACCGATGAGTGGCACAACAGTGCGTTTTTAAAAATCGCAACAAAACAAAGGTAAATAAAGTAGACTCCCTAGATTATGGTTGTAAATCATCCTATGATATGCGGTAGGATTTTATATGACCTAAAATAGAAGAAAATGGATGATTTTTTTAAAATAATTAATTTCTAGTAAAATCCTTCCGTGATAGATCGCACAACGGTTTGGAATGAGATCACATGATTCCTAGTACATGGGGTTTGGATTACCGAGAGGTTTAATCTATAACTAATGGAAAATAAAATTAATGAAGAACGAGGGTGTAGTAGTCTTCTGATAGAGGAGGAAGGAGAATGAGGCGCATCACCAAGGGGTACCATAGGGGCGAAAAACAAGGAGAGGGAGAGGAGAGGAAGAGGAAAGAAAAAAAAAATAAAGGATAGAAAAAGAAAATAAAAATAATAAAAACAAAAAAATAAAATAAAAATAGAAAATAAATGTAACGAAAATAAAATAAAATAAAAAGGATGGAAAAATAAATAAGATAAAAATCATAAAAAATTGTATTTTCCTATTTTAATTATTTTTAATTTTCTTGTAACGCCTTTATATTTTTTTAAATGTTCTTTTATCCATTCTTGATTTCTTTTAATTTCCATTAAATCTCATCTTATTTATTTTTAATCCTTAATGAATTATTTTAGACCTAAACGCCTTGCTACGGTGTGATGTAACATTTTTTTATAAATCCCTTGAAATCATTTAAATTATTTAAATAGCTTCCGAATATCTGTAATGGGGTTAGAAGGTGAGCTCTCAGGGTCCTTTTAAATATTTAGACAAGGATTTTTGATGGAATGTACCTTGGTTAAATCCAAGACGTTACATGTGAGACTCATGCATTATTCACCACCAATTTCTTTTATAAGGTGTGTATAATTCCAATTAATTTATTTTATGATTCTTATCTTGATAATTTCTGGTATTTACATATCCATTTTAGGATCTATCTTTCATGGGGTTTACAATCTGAAAGTTACCAAATGAGTAATGGATTGTTGTCTCAATTTTTCTTCCTTAAGTTATATGTTATTTTTTAAAAAATACCTTCTTTTATGAGGTGTATATAAAGTCCCTTTGACATGTAATATCTATAATATTTTTATTCTTATGAAATTGTAACTATTATTTAATTGTATTCTTTCATTGGGCTTACGATACAAAGTTACTGAAACAGTAATGGTTTTATGTTATAATATCATCGTTATGAAATATTGTTGATGATTTTTATTACAATGATGAAATATTATTATCTATCTCTAAAGAAACTCATGTATTTTATTATACTCTCTTAATTTCATGAGAATACATGTTTTCCTTTAATTTTCATCCACTAATGTACTCAATAATTTGTAAAAATATTTTTAATAAAAGTCAATTTTATTTATCTTTTTGGAAGAAAACCCATTTTCTTCCAAAAAATTTCTTTCTAAAAAAAACGATTATAACACTCTATAAATAATTTATAAAAAAATAACAAATGTTTGATTTTTTACAAAAAAAAACAAAGGAATCTTCATTTCATTTTCTAAACAACAACCATTTTACTTTTAATAGAAATTTGAAATGAATAGTTTTTTTAATGTGTATAGAATAAATAGAAATCCTTATCATTATGAAAATTATTTTCATTGAAGATTATTTTATATTTTTTCAATTTTTTTTAAAAAAATGAATTTTTTAAAAATAATTATATTAAAATAATGTTTTCCCAATGTGGAAAATTAATTTTCTTCATGAAAACCTTTAAATGATTTTTTAAATATTATTTTATATTTTTCAATATTTATTTTCATGTAAAATAATTTCCAAAATGTTTTATGAATTTTTAATTTTAAAAATATATTTCAATGAATATTTATTTCCCTCATAAGTGTTTTAAATTATTTTAAAGGTTCCTTTTTAATTTTCAAAGTTTATTTTCAATGAAAATAATTTACAAAATGATTTCTGAATTTTTAGTTTTAAAAATAGATTTTCAAGTAATAGTTATTTTCCTTAAGCAATGTTCTAAGTGATTTATTTTTCAAAATCATTTTCCATCTATAATGAAATCCTGTGATGTAACTATTGATTTACTAAGGATATTATTCAAGGATATAATTATTATTCTTCATATAAATTATTAATGTTTATAATGACAGTATGTTTATGAAATCCATTTCTCTTCATCAGGTTGTATTATGATAAATTATTTATGAAACCCACTTCTTTTTCTATGGGGTTTACTATAATGAAATGATGAAATTATTATGAAAACTGTCTGTTTTCTACATGGTATTAAATGATGAAATTTTTAGGAAACCCATTTCATTTTATAGGTTATGATAATATAAATATTTTATGATCTTGTGACCCACTTACTTATTATTTTCATTATGTGATGGGTAGGACCTATATCTCACTTCAGTACATTGGGTAATAATTTATATATCATGAGATAGATAGGACTGGAATATGGATTAAACTCAGTGCAGTAAGAAAATTTGTCTGCCATGATGGTATTATGAGTTAATATTAATTCCTATAACGGTTTTTAGAGGGAACTAAATCCACTATTATGGCCTTGGAAGTGATCCTTGACTACTATGGAAATGATTTTATATTATTATATGTATTGAAATTTTTTTTATCTTGTGTCAATGATATCATATCATGGATCATTTTATTTCATTTTCTTATTATTAATGTCTTATGACCTACCAATGTTTATTCCATGACTCAATATTGTTCTCTGTAATATGAAGGGTATGGTTTTCATATTTTATTGCCATGTTATATAAGTCCCCAGCCTTAAACCATACTTAATCTTGAGTTATTACAAGATTACACATTGATGATCTTTTCAGGTTTAGAGTTTTAGAGAATTAGATCACAAACCTTGCATTACATTCCACATTTAAACAAAGTGGTTACATAATAGATAGTATTCATTTTTCTCCCATCAACGGAAACATATTTAAAAATAAAGCATGGATTCTTTCTTGACACTTCCTTGACACTATCATCATATCACGTACCTTTCCCTTGACCTGTGAAAACCATTTCAAAAAACTTGGGATGAGCATAAAAATCTCAATAAGGGTTATAAAAATATGGAAAGGGAACATGAGTTCATATATACATAAGAATGAAATCATAATTTACCCATAAAACATAGGCACTTTAAAATACCTCATCAAATCTTGAATAAATCATTGAAATCATACGACATAAAGGTAACTTGAGGTATTCATAACATTCTTACGTATGGAGTAACCCTCTTGGTTACGTTTGGAATACCCACCACAATATATTACCTAAATCTCTTCGGAGAAACCTTAACGTCTCACTCCTTCGCATTACCCAATGCATTGGAGAGATATATCGGGCTCACCCGCCCTTATTTTATCACGAAACCACCCGTCTTCATAACAATTCCCAAGAACCATAACATAATCATACCACATAGTACATGCAAAAAGGAAACATAACATTTCCACATTTCAATCACAAGATATCAATACAAAACATCTATATAAAAACATTATGAAAACCATTTTCAATTCCAAAATAAAATAAAAGTAAAACATGGTATTTATTTTTCTTTTAAAAAGAAGGTATGCCTTGTAGAGGAAGCCGAAACTCAAATAATGGTCACGGCGGCGGAGAAGTCGTTATCGCCGCATACATATGACAAAAACATTCCCTTTTATCGTTTTGTAAAACACTTCATATAAAAAAGATTCCTTCTGGATAAATGTAAAAGTCAAAGGGGTTTATACACCGTATAAAATAATGTTGTGTATAAAATAACATATGTCTTAATGAAAGGAGATTGAGATGAAGTCCCTTACAAAGACGGTATCCTTGGTTTAAGGATAAATCAATTACATAATTATGTGTGACAAATGAATACACCAAATATAATTGGATATTAAGTATAAAACAACCCGAGGTTATTCACACATATTCATAGAACGACATATTCAAGGTGTACAAGTTTATCCCAAAAAATAAAAATTGGGTTAAGAAGTTCCCTTGAAAAAATTCGACAGCCTAACGGCGTCACTTCAAAATTTAGAAAAAGAGTTGATGAGAGATAAAAAGGGTATATCATCACATGGACATAAAATTTACATCAATAAGGATATAGAAGAACATATCCCAACATAATAGTATGTGAATTAAAATACATAACAAATGAAGTCTTTTAAAAAGAGGAGGGTGAAAGGTTCCCTTACCGACATGGGTATCTTCCTAGACATGCACCCCGTGAACGAAGGACAATAAAACATTGATGTAAATAATTATAAATGAAAGCATATTACACAATGAGTAAAATAATGGGAAGTACATACACCACTCAAAGGAAATTGTGGCAAATGTAGGACAAATCTCACGGGAATAAAAGTGAGATGAAAAATCCCATACGAAAACTCGGCAGCCTAGCGGCGCCACATAAAACTTCCAAAAACGGATTGATGAGATCAAATAGGGTCGCTCATCATATTAACATAATGTTTACAGATATAGGAATATAAAATAACATCCACCAACATAACAAATAGGAGCTTAAAAGAAGTGACATAAAGGAGAGTACTTAAAAAGAAAGAGAGAGGATAGTTCTCTTACAAAAATTCGGCAGCCTAACGACACAACTCAAAACTTCCAAAATGGGTTGATGAGAGATAATAGGGTCTCTCATCATATGAACATAAAAATTACAGTTAGATTATTATGAAACAACCTTCCAATAACATGATATATGAGCTTTAAAAGGAATGATATAAAAGAGTGTACTTAAAAAGAAAGAGAGGAGTAGGATCCCTTACCTCAAGTCCGACATGTCTTGTTTGTTTATTTATATTCTTGAATAATAAACATTGGTCAATTTATAATTGCCTAAGTACCTCCATTAAAGATTATTATTCAGTTATTATCACATATTATAATGTTATAATAATTTTTTAATAATGTTAGTTCATATCAGACGTTTTTGCCGATGTTTGGTACATGAGTCAAAAATGAACTTGTTTGAAAAATGATTTCCCATGTAGTTATAAGTAAATAATTTCCAGAATAGTATTAATGATTAAAAAATCATATATATCCAGTACATATTCATTTTATACTATTCCATATCATTTGGAGATAAAAAATGAAAAGCACCGTTCATGGAGACGGTAGGCCGTACGTACGCATGAACACGACTTTCCTTTTTTTTTTCTTCATATTAATGGAATTAAAAATAAATGATATATATATATGTATAATTTCAGTATAATATATATGTTATATAGGTCACATATGTTCATTAATTTCATTCTTTATACATTCCATGTATTGCATGTACGAGTCATATCACTTGAGGGGGCGGTAGTCCACACTTCCTCATATGAAATTATCGAATTTACACATCATGAAAAGAATAATGGTACGTTTTAAATATAAAATACAGAAGCATATAGTAAAAATAAATACCATATATATCATATATAAAGTATAGTGACATCATAATGGCCACTTTTAATGGTGTTAAAAGAATATTGAACAATCATCGTTTCGTGAGGAAGAAAATCGCCAACCACAGAAACAATATGTTATTTAACCATTAGACAAAGGTGTGTGTAAGTGTAGCTAAAATACTTCTTATAAAAACATCCTATTATATTGAAGATACTGGATTTGTTACAAAATAAATGAAGAAAAAGAGTTTAGGGTGTTGGAGATGCAAAATAAAACAAAAGGACTCAAGTGAAGACATTACCTTAAAATCGGGCAACTCCCTTTGGTTTGAGCTCAAAGGCTTCCTTGGGAAGACTTCTGCCCAAAGTGAGGCTTCAAGGAGTTATAGAGGGATGTGGAGAGACAAAATGAGTAGTGGATGGCCGAGCCAATGGCTTTGGAAGTGTGGGTAAGGAGGTAGAGGTGGGGGCCTTTTATAAGAGGAGAGGAGGGGCACCCTTGGAAAGTAAAGAAATGTTCCTTTATTTTAAAATGAGTTTCGGATTTAAAAGTTCCCAAATTGATATAATTCGAGACTAAAGTAAAAATGACACAAAAATTATATTTTTTACTAAAACAATTTTTACATGGGGTTATACATGTACGATTTTTGACTAGAAATATTCATTAGAAAGCTAAAAAGATTTCCTCCATCATGATATTTTTATTTATAATTTTTAAATTAAAAGGTATTTATTTCATTTTCCAACCAAAGTGGCTCCATGGGGTCCCCATGTTGACCCATGGATTGTCTTGGTCAGCCATGACTCATCCAATGAGGGTAGTACATGTGTATAGGTCATTTAATATTATTAAAATGCTATTTTTACCTTAAACTACAGTAATTACCTCTAATCGCGATTAAAAACATAAAAGTTACTATTCACCAAAAAAATTATTTTACTCCCATTGAACCAAATTTTACATCTTAATGACCACCATGTATGTTGGATTTTTGAAATTCAAGACACAAAGATGGCAAAATTTCATTTAAACGGAAAATCAGTTTTTATAAGTACCACTTAGTGGTTTCACTATTCATCAAAAATTGAAGTTTTTCAGAAAATTACCAAAAATTCACCCTAAGATATATTTGATATTCTGAATTCAAAAATGATGTATATTTTAAAAAATTCAAAACATATATGTTTCATTAATTAATTTAACAATTAATTCCCAATGTCAAAACAAATAGCTTGTTTTTATGAAACAAAATGTATCAAAAGATTGACACTAGTTTAAGTTCGATTTCAAAGTGAAATTAATTCCAATGACCACTATTGGATTAAATGGTTAAAATATATTCTAATTTAACTTTAAAATCAATTCAAAAGATAATATAATCATATAAATAAATTAGATTAAAAATAGGTTTTGAATTAAAATACAACATTTTCACTATTCATAAAAAATTGGACTTTTTCGGAAAAATACCAAAAATTTACACAAAGTAAATTTTGATATCCCGATTCTAAAGAAGAATTTTATTTTTTCATATATAACACATACAATTGTCAAAATGTGGATTTAAAAGTGGTTTGCCATCAAAAGGCGTTTAATCGACCTTTTAAAGAATATTAGAATGTTTACGCTTAAAATTAGATTCATTCGCATTATTAATCCTCTAACATTTATTGTAAAGAGTAAAAATATTTGACAAACATATATAATAATTTTGTAGTTAGTTCTGTTCATTCCCGCCATTACAACGTCTAGGCGTTAACTACTATTTAAAATAATATTATTTTATTATTAGAATGCAACGTAAGATATCCCAAGAAACTCGTTGTGGCGTAGTGGGTACGCCATCGAGAATAGAATCCCCTTTAAAGTAATATTAATATTTTATTCACAAATATGGATCAATATAAAAATGTCATATTCTTTATTTACCTGGGGTGTTACATCCTTCCCCCCTTTTGGGAATTACGTCCTCGCAATTTTAAAATTGAGCTTGGAAACATCCTTGAAAGTCCCACATTAGAACAAGAGTCGATAAAACAATCACTTTAAAATAAAGAAAGATAAGTACAGAGGTCACCCGTGTTAACCCATATTAGGATTCCATGTAGGAAAACATAGACATGGAGGAGAAAACATAGGGTCATGTTCTGATGTAGAGTGATAGAAAACTTGTTTAGGAGAAAGTTAACCACAAGGAAATCACAAAATTGTGATGGGTTAAACGGTGTTCGATTCCCCAATAGGAAAAGTTAATAGACAACATTTTTATTTTAAGTTACTTTTTATTGAGGAATTTATTCATAAGGAAACACAATCACTTATCATGTTGACTTTCAACTTTTATTAGATTCCTTACACAAACTCATATTTTCTCCAAAAGGCGAGTATTTAGGAAGACTTGTTCACATTAAGAGTACTATAATCAACGTCTAGAGAATCATTTAATCCACAAAAGAGAACTATATACTTTCCATGTCTTTAAAATTTAACCAAAACCAAAACCAAAAAGGTTAGTACAAGATCAGATAATCCAGAAAAGGATAACCCATTTTAAAAAGAAAATCTATTCTTAATCTCCAAAATTTTCCAACAAAACCCAAAGGTCAACGAGGACCATTCGATAAACAATTTTTCCATAAAATTCTTCACAGTAAACCAAACTAGGATTGAAACCCAAATATTTTAAGGATTTAGTAACATAGTCTTCCAAGTTAAATTGTAACATTTATCTCCAAACAACATCAGTTGCTCTTAATGTCTCATATTGAAAAGTAATTAACCTAATAACATATCCTCCATGATAGGTTAATAAATTTCCATAGATAACCCAAAATCAACTTACTCTTAATTCATAAAATCATATAACTAAAAAGTATCAGTCAAACTAACTAGGGACTTCACGTAGTCCAGTGGTAGGCGATAAATACCAGTCGCACTTTGGTTATGGGTTCAATTCCTGCAGCTTTGTCCGACGGGACGGGTTGTCACATAGTCCGCGTGTTGTCCTTTTTATAAAACTCCAAAAATAACCCTAAAATGTTTTAACCTCAATAGTTTCCTTATACCTCTCATTTTCATCCATATTCATTACAATCTCAACATAATAATTCTTGAAGTCTAATTTCACCACCATAAGATAAAATAAAACGATTCCCAAAATGAGTAACATCATACCTTGATCATGGAGTCCACTGGGTTTCATCGTCATCTTGCTCACGTAGGTAGAAGTCCCATGCATTACAACAATGATTTAGAGATCATTAAAAATCATTTCCTTCCTCCATCCAAATACACCTTGTACAACATGGGTCATATGGGTGTTCACAGAAAAAAAGTTTTGGAAAATAATCACGTATGACATATAATTCCAAAACATCTGATAAAACATGATTTCTATAAACTAGTCAGACCGAATTTGAGTGGAAACTTTCTATTATTTGTACTTTTAAAATACCATATGTATGTGCTGAGAGACTATATTTTAAAATCAAATATAAATAGGTTGCGCAAGGGTCTCCTTCCTCAGCACCATTTTTAAAATCATAATATACTTCAAATTCTTGTGATAAGGTTAAATATTTGAAAATACCTTGATAATATTTACCTTTCTTGAAAATATGAGAATATTGTGAATATAGTATTTGTCTAAAAACAACCCATGATCCACGATGAAAATGAGGTATAGTGGAGGTGTTTTATATCTCAAAAAACTGCTTGCAAGTGAGTTGTATGCTTGAAAAAGTTTCACAATCATCAGAACATGACTTTGCAATAATTATTGCAAGTATGTCATTAGGAAAATATAGGAATGTCATTTGAGATCCTTCTCCTTCTATTCGTAACTGACTTTACTTGACCTGAAGAAAGTTATAAAACAAGGATTTAACTGAAATAATAGATATAGGGACTAATCATGTGTCTAACAAAAACTCCTAATCCCTAAAGTTTTCTAAACTGACCTCTGATACCAACTATAAGGACCCAACCTTAAAACTTACTTAATCATGAGTTATTACAAGATTACAGACTGAGGATCTTTTCAGATTTAGAGTTTTAGAGAATTAGATCTTAAAACATGCATTACATTCCACATTTAAACAAAGTGGTTATATAAAATATAGTATTCATTTTTTTCCCATCAACGAAAACATATTTAAAAATAAAGTATGGATTCTTTCTTGACACTTCCTTGAAACTATCATCATATCATGTACCTTTCCCTTGACCAGTGAAAAAAACTTCAAAAAAACATGGGATGAGCATAAAAAGCTCAGTAAGGGTTATAAAAATATGGAAAGGGAACATGAGTTCATATATACATAAGAATTAAATCATACTTTACCCATAAAACATAGGTACTTTGACATAACTCATCAAAACATGAATAAATCATATAAATCATAAGACATAAAGGTAACTTGAGGCATTCATAACATTCTTACGTAGGGAGTAACCCTCTTGGTTACGTTTGGAATACCCACCACAATATATTCCCTAAATCTATTCAGATAAACCTTAACGTTTCACTCCTTTGCGTTACCCAATGCATTTGATGGATATATCGGGCTCACTGGCCCTTAGTTTATCATGGAACCACCCATCTTCATAACAATGCCCAAGAACCATAACATAATCGTACCACATAATACATGCATAAAGGAAACATAACATTTCCACATTTCAATCACAAGATATTAATACAACACATCGATATAAAAACATTATGAAAACCATTTTCAATTCCAAAATAAAATAAAAGTAAAACATGGTATTTATTTTTCTTTTAAAAAGAAGGTATGGCTTGTAGAGGAAGCCGAAACTCAAATAATGGTCACGGCGGCAGAGAAGTCGTTGTCACCGCATACGTATGACAAAACATTCCCTTTTGTCATTTTGTAAAACTCTTCGTATAAAAAAGATTCCTTTTGGATAAATGTAAAAGTCAAAGGGGTTTATACACCCTATAAAGGAATGTTGTGTATAAAATAAAATATGCCTCAATGAAAGGATATTGAGACGAAGTCCCTTACAAAGACGGTATCCTTGGGTTATGGATAAATCAATTACATAATTATGTGTGACAAAAGAATACAATAAATATAAGTGGATATTAAGTATAAAACAATCATAGGTGATTCAAACATATTCATAGAATGACATATTCAAGGTGTACAAGTTTATCCCAAAAAATCAAAATTGGGTTAAGAAGTTCCCTTGTAAAAATTCGACAGCCTAACGGCATCACTTCAAAATTTAGAAAAAGAGTTGATGAGAGATAAAAAGGGTATCTCATCACTTGGACATAAAATTTACATAAATAAGGATATAGAAGAACATATCCCAACATAATAGTATGTGAATTAAAATACATAACAAAAGAAGTCTTTTTAAAAAGAGGAGGGTGAAAGGTTCCCTTACCGACATGGGTATCTTTCGAGACATGCACCCCGTGAAAGAAGGACAATACAAAATTGATGTAAATACTCATAAATGAAAGTATATTACACAATGAGTAAAATAATGGGCAGTACATACACCACTCAAAGGAAATTTTGGAAAATGTAGCATAAATATCAAGGGAATAAAAGTGAGATCAAAATCACTTACGAAAACTCAGCAGTCTAACAACGCCACTTAAAACATCCAAAAATGGATTGATGATATCAAATAGGGTCTCTCGTCATATTAAAATAAAGTTTACAGAAATAGTAATATAAAAGAACATCCCTCCAACATAACAAATAGGAGCTTAAAAGAAGTGACATAAACGAGAGTACTTAAAATGAAAGAGAGAGGATTGATCTCTTACGAAAATTCGACAGCCTAACGGCACCACTCAAAACTTCCAAAATGGATTGATGAGAGAGAATATGGCCTCTCATCATATGAAAATAAAAATTACAGCTAGATTAATATAAAATAACATCCCAATAACAAGAAATATTAGCTTTAAAAGGAATTACATAAAACAGTGTACTTAAAAAGAAAGAGAGGAGTATGATCCCTTACCTCAAGTCCGACTTGTCTTGTTCGTTTCTTTATATTCCTGAATAATAAAATTTGGTAAATTTATAATTGCCTAAGGACCTCATTTAAAGATTATTATTCCGTTCGTATCACATATTATAATGTTATAATAATTTTTTAATAATGTTAGTTCATATCAAACGTTTTTGCTGATGTTTGGTACATGAGTCAAAAATGAACTTGTATGAAAAATGATTTCCCATGTAGTTATAAGTAAATAATTTCCAGAATAGTATTAATGATTAAAATATCATATATATCCAGTACATATTCATTTTATACTATTCCATATCATTTGGAGATAAAAAACGAAAAGCACCATTCATGGAGACGGTAGGCCGTACGTACGCATGAACGCTACTTTCATTTTTTTGTCATATTAATGGAATTAAAAATAAATGATATATATATATATATATTTATAATTCCAGTATAATATATATGTTATATAAGTTACATATGTTCATTAATTTCATTCTTTATACAGTCCATGTATTGCATGTACGAGTCATATCACTTGAGGGGGCGGTAGTCCACACTTCCTCATATGAAATTATCGCATTTACACAACATGAAAAGAATAAAGGTATGTTTTAAATATAAAATAAAGAAGAATATAGTAAACATAAATACCATATATATCATATATAAAATACAGTGACATCATAATGGCCACCTTTTAAAGGTGTTAAAAGAATATTGAACAATCATCGTTTCGTGAGGCAGAAAATCACCAACCACAGAAATAGTATGTTCTTTCACCATTAGACAAAGGTGCGTGTAATTGTAGCTTGAATAATTCTTATAAAAACATCCTAGTATATTTAAGATACTGTATTTGTTACAAAAGTAATCAATAAAAAGAGTTTATGGGGTTGGAGAAGCAAAATAAAACCAAAGGACTCAAGTGAATACATTACCTTAAAATCGGGTAACTCCCTTTGGTTTGAGCTCAAAGGCTTCCTTGGGAATAATTATGCCCAAAGTGAGGCTTCAAGGAGTTATATAGGGATGTGTAGAGACAAAATGGGTAGGGTTTGGCCGAGCCAATGGCTTTGGAAGTGTGGGTAAGGAGGTAGAGGTGAGGGACTTTTACAAGAGGAGAGGAGGGGCACCCTTTGAAAGTAAAGAAATGTTCATTTATTTCAAAATGATTTTCGGATTTAAAAGGTCCCAAATTGATATAATTAGAGGCTAAGGTGATAAGGGTTCGAAATATACCCATCCAATAGGTTTTGGACATGTGTAGGTCCTAAAGTTTACATTATCGTTTCATTTTATTTAAATCCTTTATTAATGAGGTAATCACTGCATCATCATGACGTCATAAATAATATAAAATATTTAATATCTAAAAATTATAAAAAAAAATATCATGATTTAGGAAATATTTTTATCTTTCTAGTTAATATTTATAGTCAAAAATATGACTTGTATAACCCCATGTAAAAATTGTTTTAGTAAAACATCTCATGTTTGTGTCATTTTTACTTTAACATTAAATAAAAAGGTATTTATGTCCTTTTCCAACCAAAGTGGCTCCATGGGGTCCCCAAGTTGACCCATGTATTTTCTTGGTCATCCATGACTCATCCAATGAGGGTAGGACATGTGTATAGGTCATCTAATATTATTAAAACATTATTTTTACCTTAAACTACACTAATTACCTCTGATCGCGATTAAAAACATAAAAGTTACTATTCACCAAAAAATTATTTTAATCCCATTGAACCACATTTTAATTTTTAATTACAACCATTTATTTTGGATTTTTGAAATTCAAAACACAAAGATGACAAAATTTCATTTAAACGGAAAAATAGTTTTTATAAGTACCACTTAGTGGTTTCACTATTCATCAAAAATTGAAGTTTTTTAGAAAATTACCAAAAATTCACCCTAAGATATTTTTGATATTCCGAATTCAAAAATGATGTCTATTTTACAAAATTCAAAACATATAAGTTTCATTAATTAATTTAATAATAAATTCCCGTTGTCAAAACAAATAGCGTGTTTTTATGAAACAAAATGTATCAAAAGATTGACTCTAGTTTAAGTCCGATTTCAAAGTGAAATTAATTCCAATGACCACTATTGGATTAAATGGTAAAAATATATTCTAATTTAACTTTAAAACCAATTCAAAAGATAATATAATCATATAAATAAATTAGATTAAAAAGAGGTTTTGAATTAAAATACAACATTTTTCACTATTCATTAAAAATTGAACTTTTTCCAAAAAATACCAAAAATTTACACAAAGTAAATTTTGATATCCTGATTCTAAAGAAAAATTTTATTTTGTCAAATATAACACATAAAATTTTCAAAAAGTGGATTTAATAGAGGTTCGCCATCAAAAGGCGGTTAATCGACCTTTTAGAGAATATTAGAATGTTTGCGCTTAAAATTGGATTCATTCGCAGTTTTAATCCTCTAACATTTATTATAAAGAGTAAAAATATTTTAAAAACATATATAATCATTTTTTAGTTAGTTCTGTTCATTCCTGCCGTTACAACGGCTAGGCGTTAACTACTATTTAAAATAATATTATTTTATTATTAGAGTGCAACGTAAGATTCCCATGAAACTCGTTGTTGCGTAGTGGGTACGCCATCGATCATAGAATCCCCTTTAAAGTAATATTAATATTTTATTCAGAAATATGGATAAATATAAAAATGTCATATTCTTTATTTACCTGGGGTGTTACATCCTTCCCCCCTTTTGGGAATTGCATCCTCCCAATTTTAAAATTGAGCTTGGAAACATCCTTGAAAGCCCCACATCGGAACAAGAGTCGGTAAAACAATCACTCTAAAATAAAGAATGATAAGTACAGAGGTCACCCGTGTAAACCCATACTAGGATTCCATGTAGGAAAACATGGACATGGAGAAGAAAACATAGGGTCATCTTCTGATGGAGAGTGACAGAAAACATGTTTAGTAGAAAGTTAACCACAAGAAAATAACAAAATTGTGATGGGTTAAACGGTATTCGATTCCCCAATAGAAAAAGATAATAGACAACATTTTTGTTTTAAGTTACTTTTTATTGAGGAATTTATTCATAAGGAAACATAATCACTTATCATGTTGACTTTAAAATTTTATTAGATTCCTTACACAAACTCATATTTTCTCCAAAAGAAGAGTATTTAGGAAGACTTGTTCACATTAATAGTACTATAATCAACTTATAAAGAATCACCTGATCCACAAAAGAGAACTATATACTTCCCATGTCTTTAGACTTTAACCAAAACCAAAACCAAAAAGGTTAGTACAAGATCAGATAATCCAGAAAAGGATAACCCTTTATAAAAAGAAAATCTATTCTTAATCTCCAAAATTTGTCCAACAAAACCCAAAGTTCAACGAGAACCATTCGATAAACAATTTGTCCATAAAATTCTTCAAAGTAAACCAAATTTGGATTGAAACCCAAATATTTTTAGGATTTAGTCACATAGTCTTCCAAGTTAAATCATAACATTTATCTCCAAACACCATCAGTTTCTCTTAATGTCTCCTATTGAAAATTAATTAATCTAATCACATATCCTCCATGATAGGTTAATAAATTTACATAGATAACCCAAAATAAACTTACTATTAATTCATAAAATCATATAACTAAAAAGAATCAGTCAAACTAACTAGGGAATTCACGTAGTCCAGTGGTAGGCGATAAATACCAGTCGCACTTTGGTTATGGGTTCAATTCTCGCAGCTTTGTCCGACGCGATGGGTTGTCACACAGTCTGCGTGTTGTCGTTTTTATAAAACTCCAAAAATAACCCTAACATGTTTTAACCTCAATAGTTTCCTTATACCTCTCATTTTCATCCAAATTCGTTATGATCTCAACATCTTAATTCTTGAAGTCTTATTTCACCACCATAAGATAAAATAAAATGATTCCCAAAATGAGTAACATCATACCTTGATCATGGCGTCCACTCAGTTTCATCGTCATCTTGCTCACATAGGTAGAAGTCCCATGAAATACAAAAGTGATTTAGAGATCTTTCAAAATCATTTCCTTCCTCCATCCAAATACACCGTGTACAACATGGGTCATATGGGTGTTCACAGAAAAACAGTTTTGGAAAATAATCATGTATGACATATAATTCCAAAACATCTGATAAAACACGATTTCTATACAATAGTCAGACAGAATTTGAGTAGAAACTTTCTATTATTTGTCCTTTTAAAATACGATATGTATGTGCTGAGAGACTATATTTTAAAATCAAATATAAATAGGTTGCGCAAGGGTCTTCTTCCTCAACACCATTTTTAAAATCATAATATGCTTCGAATTCTTGTGCTAAGGTAAAATATTTAAAAATACCTTGATAATATTTACCTTTCTTGAAAATATGAGAATATTGTGAAAATAGTATTTGTCTAAAAACAACCCACGATCCACGATGAAAACAAGGTATAGTGGAGGTGTTTGATATCTCAAACAACTTATTGCAAGTGAGTTGTGTGCTAGAAAAAGTTTCACAATCAACCGAACATGACTTTGCAATAATTATTGCAAGCATGTCATCAGGAAGAGATATGAATATCATTTGAGATCCTTCTCCTTCCATTCGTAACTGACTTTACTTGACCTGAAAAAATTTATAAAACAAGGATTTAACTGAAATAATAGATATAGGGACTAATCATGTGTCTAACAAAAACTCCTAATCCCTACAGTTGTCTAAAACGACCTATGATACCAACTATAAGGCCCTAGCCTTAAACCTTACTTAATCATGAGTTATTACAAGATTACTCATTGAGGATCTTTTCAGGTTTAGAGTTTTAGAGAATTAGTGTTGGATCTGAATCTACGGATTATACACAAGAGGGGGGTGAATTGTGTCTTTTTCAAATTATTACAATCTCTTCAATTTAGACAAATTCTGTTCACTATGCTTTTGCACGATTAAATATGCAGCGGAAAAAGTAAAAGCATGAACACACGGATGTATAGTGGTTCGGGGAACAGAAGGCCCCTAGTCCACTCCACCAACGCTCAAATCCACGAGCTTGGCGATTTTCACTATCTGGTCCTCGTTTCCACAGACCCGTCCACAACTGAGTACAGGAAGTTGACACCTTTACAAGACTCAGGCACACACAGCCTTCCTGGTTCAAACACGAACCCACACAGCTTAGAACGAGAAGCTGATCACTCAAAAAAAAAGGTTTCGATAAAGAAACACTTCTCCAGTTGTTCTTCACAATTGCAACAGAATGCAATTGACAGTAGATAGATCGTCGTCTTCAGAAAATAAAGATCCGTAATCAAAACAGTTCTGAGTCGATCCAGTTGCAATAGATATTACCAGAAACTTCACAACTTCAGCAGTAGTAGATTCACAACAGGTAGTCGATGTAGAACACGTGAATCTGCTATCAAAATCTTCCTTTGGTAAAAAGGATTTTACACTTCTTCTCGATCACCAGAAAAGAACGCTTTCACACAGTCTCTGTTTTCTTGCTCGTTAAAAGATTAATAACATCTTTATTTCACACACTTTCCCGTGTATATATATATCTCCGAAGTTTCCAAGATAGAACATATATTCAAATCTGAGAAAATCTTCCGCATAAATAGATCCATGAAAATCTCCTTTAGATTCGCGATATTAAATGAAATAACAGAGCCGTTGTAACTCCCCTGAAGAATCGGCATAAAAAGCTCCGTTTAAATCAATCATTAATCCGTTGTAAACCGTCTCTGATTCAGTCAAAGTCGTATTTAAGAATCAGCTCAAAATCCGCCTAATAATCCGCTTGATTGACTAATTCAAAAGGAAATATCGTCTGTCAAAAATATCCCGACGCCAAACGTAGGGTTGATGACGTGGCTCCAAACGTAGGGTTCACAAACGTAAGGTTCAGAACGTAAGGTTGAACATACATACTTTCTCTTCAGCATTCAAACGTAGGGTTGATCATCCATACTTTGTCTTGCTTCAACTCTCCAAAGAACGTACGGTTGATTATAAAAGTAAGGTTGATGATCCATACTTTTGAGAAACAAACTCAACACTGAAAACTAACGTACGGTTTCTCTTCCATACTTTTCAACAACGAAAACGTAAGGTTCCTTCCAAACGTAATGTTCTTCTTCCATACTTTTCAACAACGTAAGGTTCATTAACCATACGTTTCAAAATAACATAAAAAGTAAACTTTTCATCCATACGTTACGTTCATCAACGTAGGGTATGAACAGTGATTCCAGTACGCGCTAAAATTGATCTCGCGCTACAGTGATTCCAGAACGCGCTAAAATTGATCTCGCGCTACAGTGATTCCAGAATACGCTAAAATTGATCTCGGAATAAATGAAGTATAAAATCTCGTTATATAAAATAAATTCCTGCAAAATACTCAACGAAATAATTAGTAAATAATTAAGGGTATTTGTGAGCATCAAAATCATCATAAAGAGACAGAGTATTATTTAAAATAATCTCCCCCTTTAAAAAACATTATTTTGATTTGTTTAAAAACAATACATTGCTCAACAATCTCCCCCTTTTTGATGATCACAAAACCCATAAAATAATAGAACTAATTTAATTTCAATCTTGATTGGAAAAAAAAGTTTTATAAAATTTTAGAATTTTGAAAGGATTAAAACAATATTTAACTATAAAATTTCTCCCCCATAACTCTCCCATAAAAATAAATTTTCAAATAGATAAAAGATAAATGTCGTATATATCCAAATGCTCCTATATATCCAAATTTCTTCATGAATTTAAATGTTGTGTTTATCCAAATTCTCCCCCTTTTTGTGATATCAAAAAGAATGAAAAAAATTACGGATTTGAACACATTCAATATTGCACTGAACTATAAGTAAATGCTATAATTAACTGGGTATGAATAAGTGAATTTCTTATACTGGCTAACTTAATCATAAATCAATAAATAATAAAACAAAAAAGATAAGAAAAGAATTTTTATTCACAAGCTACGACAGTGATATACAGAGGAATCAAGGTTTAGGGATAAGACAGGGAAAAAGGTGTCTATCTCCTTTGAATTGCGATCTTGATCTCTGTAAACTGTTCTCGAAGCCTCTTCATCATCCCATCTCCTAACTTGATGATAAGATCCCTATTCTCCTGAGTCATATGAATATCTTCAATCAAATTAACTCTGAAAAACTCATGCATTCTTTCTTCTTTTTCAACAAAAAGAGCCAGCTTTTCTGATAACTGATTCAAAAGAATCCTAATCGGTTGCTCTCCAGATGTCAACTGATCTACCAAAAATTTCTGATTATCTAGCAAAACTGACAAAGGGGCACTATTACACTGAAGATCGTGTAATCTGTCACTCATATTGCTCAGTGCTCCAGTAATTGCTTGAAATCTTCGAATCAAATCAGGTGAAGAACCTGATCCACTCACAGCACTATTTGCAACAGATTCAAATTTATTCTCCATGTAAATTTTCATCTCAGACAAATCATCTTTCGTTACCATCTCTGATTTCAACTGATCAACAGCATGCAACATATCAGTTTTAAACAAATCTACTTCCTGTCTTGAAACAGTACATTCTTTCAGCTTCTGAAACTTCAACTGCTCTAAGTTCAGAGAATTTCTGAGACTATCATTCTCAGATTCCAACTGAGAGATACGCTTGTACAACTCAACAACTTTTTCTTTTCTCAAATCAGGGGCACCCTGTTCTCTATTCTCATGTTCAGAAATAGGTTGATGAGGCAAGGCAAGTTGTAAAGAATCTGCATCTGATTGTTCTTTGTCCTTGTCCTGACAAGGTTGATCCACTGAACTAGCTTTTGAAGCCTGAAATTCTTCCACTGAAAATTCTTCCTGAAGTACTTCTGTATTAGCTTCAGAAGTATGTTCATCACGAACAGTAGTCTCTCTGACTTCTACTGAATGATCAAGAACAATATTTTCATGAACTTCTTGAGGTCGGGCCACTTCTTCACCAGGCACTGCCTCCATAAGTTGTTCTTGTGGAATTGCTTCTTCAACAGCCACAGCAGCAGTTTGAGGTTCTAGCTGAATTTCCGGTTGAGCTACTGGTTCCTCTATCGGTGCAGTCCTCTCCACAACAGCTTCTCTCACAAATGAATAAGAAATTACCGGTTCAGAGGATTTCAAGGTAGGAGAGATAATTTCTTCATCAATTAACCTCTTACTTCTAGATTGAAGTCCTTCCTGACTTCTCTCTTCCTCAACTTCCTCCATCTCAAAGCGAATTCTCCTTGCCACTGTACTAATCCTTGATTCTGCTTGTCCCTCTTTGGACTTAGCCGGTTGAGCCTGAGCACTCTCCGAGTCTTCCTCAGCTCCAACAGGTAAGAGTTTTCCTTTAATTGTGCTCCAGAAATATCCCACTTTCCTCAAAGTTCCAGCATTAAAAACATTACTGTGGTGACATTTCACCCCAGCACTTACCAATCTGATCATTCCTCTTTTAAATAAAAACAAAGAAATGAACCTTCCATATGGGAAAAAGGTCATTCTTGCTTCACTCTGACAGCAGTATCTCAGATATCTTATCATAAATCGAGGAAAATTAAACTTAATATCACTCATCAAAAGATACATTATATACATGTCAGGGTACAGAATTTTCTCCATCTCAGCCATCCTTGGTGCTAAACCAGTCTGAACAAACTTTACTAAGATTTTCTGATCAGGCTCCAAATCTTTAATAAACATCTTCTTTATCACTTTGGTTCCAAACAGAAAAGACATAATGTCTTCAGACTTATGTACAGAATCTCCAATATTCCGTAAATCGAAATGAAAAACTCCTTCATGAGGGCAGTTAAGAATTTGACTTATCTCTACAGATGATATGGAAAAGTCCTTATCCTCTATTTGAGCCAATAAACTGTCCTCCGTATCTCCAAGGCTAAACTGAACAGTTCTAAAGAAATGTCTCATTTCTGCCTCATAAAGAAACTCAGAATTTTCACTATTAAAAGCTTGCTCAAGGCTTTGAAACGATAGCGCTTGCTTCAACAGTAAATTAGTTTCAAACAGCCATTCTAAATCGATGACTTTACCTTGCAGTATCTTCCGACCAACTACTTTAGATTTCTTTGCAGCACTGCTCTCGGCTTCATCTGGACGCTTAGTCTTTGCCATTTCAACAACGATTTCTGAAGGTTCGTAAGTGTAGGGTTTGAAGATTCAGAAAAGGGTTTTGGAGCAGATGTGCGGTTTTAGGTTTTCGAAAGGGTTTCCGAAAAAGGTGAAAACAGGTTAGAAGGTGAAACGGTTCTGACAGCCTTGATTCCCGTGTAATCACTAATCATTACTTTTATTTAAAACAAAATAAAATTACTTATAGCGGGAAACAAAAAATTAAGTAGAATTCGAAAACAGAATAAGATTAAAAAGAAACTATTTAAAATTAAATAAACCTAACTCCCCCTTAATAAATTCAAACCTTGCCGTGGGAAGTGGTTTAGTAAAAATATCTGCTAATTGATTTTCTGTATTTACGAATTCTAAAAATATATCCTTTTTTAACACATGATCTCTTAAAAAGTGATGTCTTATATCAATGTGCTTAGTTCTAGAATGACTAATAGGATTTTTTGAAATATTAATTGCACTAGTATTATCACATAAAATAGGCGTATTATTGAAATTTAATCCAAAGTCCATAAGAGTGTTTTTCATCCACAACACCTGTGCACAGCAACTACCTGCAGACACATATTCTGCCTCGACTGTTGACAGGGCAACTGAGTGTTGTTTCTTACTAGACCATGATACTAAAGACTTTCCTAAAAAGTGACATGTTCCTGAAGTACTCTTCCTATCTAATCTACAGCTTCCAAAGTCAGCATCTGAATATGAAATTAAATTAAAATCAGAGGTTTTTGGATAAAGCAGAGATTGATAAATAGTACCTTTTAAATATCTAAAAATTCGTTTAACAGCAGTTAAATGAGATTCTTTGGGATTTGATTGAAATCGAGCACAAAGACATACTGAATACATTATATCTGGTCTACTAGCAGTAAGATATAACAAACTACCAATCATACCTCTATATAACTTGTTGTCCACTGATTTTCTAGTTTCATCCAAATCAAGTTTTATATTAGTACACATAGGAGTTGTAAATGTCTTGCTGTTTTCAAGTCCAAATTTCTTAAGTAAATCAGTAATGTATTTGCATTGATTTAAAACATTTCCAAAATCTTTTTGAAATATTTGAAGACCCAAAAAGAAATTTAATTCTCCCATCATACTCATTTCAAATTCTTTTTGCATTAATTCTGAAAATTCATGACAAAGAATTTTATTGGTCGAGCCAAAAATTACAGCATCAACATAAATTTGAACCAACAAAACATTATTTTTCACAGTTTTCTTAAAGAGTGTTGGATCTGCTAGTCCAACAGTAAAATCATTTTTCAAAAGAAAAGAACTTAGTCTTTCATACCAAGCTCTTGGTGCTTGTTTAAGGCCATAAAGAGCTTTAGTAAGTTTGAAAACAGAATCTGGTTTTTGAGAATTTTCAAAACCAGGAGGTTGCTCAACATAAACTTCCTCCATTAAATAACCATTTAAAAAGGCAGATTTAACATCCATCTGAAATAATTTAAAATTCATATAAGATGCATAGGCTAAAAGGATTCTAATGGCTTCTAACCTGGCTACAGGTGCAAAGGTCTCATCATAATCTATTCCTTCTTCTTGATTATATCCTTTAGCTACTAATCTTGCTTTATTTCTAGTTATTATCCCTTGACCATCCTGTTTATTCCTAAAGACCCATTTAGTTCCTATTACTGGATAATCATGTGGTCTTTCAACTAATTCCCAAACCTTATTTCTCTTGAACTGGTTCAATTCATCTTGCATTGCTATTACCCAGCTCTCATCATCTAAGGCTTCTTCTACGGTCTTAGGTTCTTGTTGGGATAGGAAAGCAGAGAATTCAACTATGTTTCCAAAGTTTCTTCTAGTTTGAATACCAGTCTCTAAGTCACCTATCACAGATTCTAAAGGGTGATTTTTTGAGGTTCTAGACTGTCTAGGCATTACATTCAAAGGCTCTTCAGTATCATGTTCTTCTGAACTGGACTGAATTTCTTTTATATCATTTTCAAAATCATTCTTTAAATTCTCAGGTCTCATGTTTTCATTAGAATCAGGTTCATCTATTTGTTCTATCCTTTTCTCAAAAGGATCAGATTCATCAAATTTCACATGAACTGATTCTTCAACAATCCTTGACTTTTTATTATAGACTCTATAAGCTTTGGAGGTTGCAGAATATCCTAAGAAAATACCTTTATCAGATTTTGGATCAAATTTACCAAGATTATCTTTGGTATTCAGGATGTAAACCTTGCATCCAAAAACTTTAAAGTAATTTACTTTAGGTTCTCTGTTATTCCATAGTTCCTAGGGTGTCTTTTTCAAAATAGATCTTATTAAAATTCTATTCATTATATAACAAGCTGTATTAACAGCTTCTGCCCAGAAATATATAGGTAGGCTATATTCATTTAACATAGTTCTAGCCATTTCTTGAATAGTTCTATTTCTTCTTTCTACAATCCCATTTTGTTGAGGTGTTCTTGGAGCAGAGAAGGTGTGTTTAATACCCATGTTTGAGCAAAAGGAACTAAATTCCTGGTTCTCAAATTCTCCACCATGATCACTTCTCAATGAGATTATATTAAAACCTTTTTCATTTTGAATAGATTTACAAAAACCTTCAAATAAACTAAAAGCTTCACTTTTAAATTTCAAAAAGAAAATCCAAGTAAATCTAGAATAATCATCAACTAATACATAAACATATAATTTACCAGCTAAACTTGCTACTCTTGAAGGTCCAAACAAATCCATATGGATAAGTTCTAGAGGTTTAGTTGTAGCAACTTTATTAACAGATTTGAATGATGATTTGTGTTGCTTGCCAAGCTGACATGCATCACAGAATCTGTCATTTTCAAATTTGAGACTAGGAAAATCAGAAACTAAATGTTTCTTAGATAATTTATGTAAAGCATATATATTGCAATGACCAAGTCTTCTATGCCAGATCCAGGATTCACTTATATTAGCAGTTAAACAGTTTACTTGTTGTTTACACAAGGAATACAAATCCAAAGTATAAACATTATCAGTTCTGGGTGCTCAAAACTTAAACAGTTTATCTTTAGAAACAGTACAACTATTGTTAGTAAAATCAACAGTGTATCCATCATCACAGAGTTGAGAGATACTTATCAGATTGTGTTTTAACCCTTGTACATAAAGTACTTTGTTGATTGAGACTGTCTCTGGATCTCCAACTGTTCCAATACCAATAATCTTTCCTTTGGCATTGTCACCAAAGGTGACAAGTCCTCCTTCCTTTCGAGTAAGAGAAGAGAAATTAGCTGAAGTTCCACTCATGTTTCTTGAGCAGCCACTGTCCATATACCATATTTCTTTCTTTCTTTGGTGACCTGCTACCTGCAAAGACATTCAAACAAATTGCTTTGGTACCCATATTTTGTTGGGTCCAGGAGTGTTAGCAAGCAGTGATCTGGGTATCCAGATTTGCTTTGTTTTCGTAAAATTGATTGAATCATATAGATCGTTGGAAATATAAGCTTTCTTAATTCCACATATCTGAGGTTGTCTTAGAAAACAGTTTTTAGCTATATGACCTCTTGTTCCACAGTAGTTACAAATAACCTGTTTAGTGCTAGGAACAAAATAATTTTTGTATAACTTAGGTTTTTCTCCTTTACTTCCAATTCCAAACCTTTCCTTTTTAATTACAGTTTTTCCAAGTATCTCATTTAAGGTGTTTTCTCCTTTTGTAAAAATTAATGCAGCCGTTTTATAAGATTCTACTTCATCCTGTAGAGTTTTTATTTTTGATTCAAAATTAATTTTATTTGATTCAGCAGAATTGTATTTGTCAATTAATTCCTTATGTTGTTTTAGCAAAGTATTTCTCTCATCTGAAATAGCTTTGTACAAGTTCTTTATAGATTTATATTTATTAAATAATGAGTCATACCTTTCTTCAAGCATATTGCAGTAAGCTGCAAGTTTTTTATTTGAGAGGCTTGTTTCAGAGTTTGATTCATTATTTGAGTCAGAGGAATAGTATGAGTGTACCTCATCAGTTTCAGCCATGAAACACATATTTGCTTTTAAATTGGCTTCCTCCTTCTCTGAGCATGATTCAGAAGAATTACTTGAGTCTTCAGAAACACTCCAAGTAGCTTTCATAGCTTTCTTGTCTTTCTGCTCATAATCATCTCTTTTGAAGAATTTCTTCTTCTTTGCATCTTTCAATTTTGGGCAATCTGGTCTGATATGTCTCATCTTTTTGCATTCATAACATCTCACTTCCTTGCTATCCTTTTTAAAGGATTTCTTGAAGTCTTTCTTCTTACTATAAAACTTTCTGAATTTTCTGGCTAGCTGTGCCAGTTCTTCATCCGAATTTGAAGAATCAGAGCTTTCTGATTTAGCACTCACTTCTTTGTTCTTCATCTTTCTATCCTTTTGTTGAGAAGTCACTTTCAAAGCAGTATTTTCCCTTTTTATGTAGACTTTATGCTCATTTACCTCATCTTGCATTTCAGCTTCGTACATCATCAGTGTACCAATCAGTTCTCTCATAGTTAGATCTTTAACAGAAGTTGATTGTCTGATTGCTGCAGAGATTCCATTCCATCGAGTAGGAAGTACTCTCAGTACCTTCAACGCTTGATCAGCCTGCTTGATTGGTTCTCCTAGAGCTGTTATATTATTGACAATTTCTGTCAATCTTCCATTCATCTGAGTGATGCTCTCTCCTTCAATCATTCTGAAAGTATCGAATTTTAACTTAGCAGTTGCATATCTCATCTGTCTTACATTATCTGTTCCTTCATAAGCAACAGCTATTGTTTGCCACATTTCATATGCAGTCGGGCATTGAGATACTCTGTTAAATTCGTCTGGTCCTAGACCACAGATGATTGCATTCATAGCTTTTGAATTTATGTCATACTCAGCCTCTGTAGCAGCACTCCATGTATCGGGATTTTCAGGAATTTCATAGGGAGTCAGAATCTTTGAATAGACTCTGTAACCAAGATTTTTCAGATAAATAATCATACGTGATTTCCAGCAGCCATAATTATCTCCATTAAAGTAAGGTGCTCTGACCATTGACATTCCCTCTCTCATATCAGCCATGATACACTATGTATAATCTTTAAATACTTCTAGCTTGATAGGACTTTAGAAATAAGAAGCTCCTCCTCTGATACCAATTGTTGGATCTGAATCTACGGATTATACACAAGAGGGGGGTGAATTGTGTCTTTTTCAAATTATTACAATCTCTTCAATTTAGACAAATTCTGTTCACTATGCTTTTGCACGATTAAATATGCAGCGGAAAAAGTAAAAGCATGAACACACGGATGTATAGTGGTTCGGGGAACAGAAGGCCCCTAGTCCACTCCACCAACGCTCAAATCCACGAGCTTGGCGATTTTCACTATCTGGTCCTCGTTTCCACAGACCCGTCCACAACTGAGTACAGGCAGTTGACACCTTTACAAGACTCAGGCACACACAGCCTTCCTGGTTCAAACACGAACCCACACAGCTTAGAACGAGAAGCTGATCACTCAAAAAAAAAGGTTTCGATAAAGAAACACTTCTCCAGTTGTTCTTCACAATTGCAACAGAATGCAATTGACAGTAGATAGATCGTCGCCTTCAGAAAATAAAGATCCGTAATCAAAACAGTTCTGAGTCGATCCAGTTGCAATAGATATTACCAGAAACTTCACAACTTCAGCAGCAGTAGATTCACAACAGGTAGTCGATGTAGAACACGTGAATCTGCTATCAAAATCTTCCTTTGGTAAAAAGGATTTTACACTTCTTCTCGATCACCAGAAAAGAACGCTTTCACACAGTCTCTGTTTTCTTGCTCGTCAAAAGATTAATAACATCTTTATTTCACACACTTTCCCGTGTATATATATATCTCCGAAGTTTCCAAGATAGAACATATATTCAAATATGAGAAAATCTTCCGCATAAATAGATCCATGAAAATCTCCTTTAGATTCGCGATATTAAATGAAATAACAGAGCCGTTGTAACTCCCCTGAAGAATCGGCATAAAAAGCTCCGTTTAAATCAATCATTAATCCGTTGTAAACCGTCTCTGATTCAGTCAAAGTCGTATTTAAGAATCAGCTCGAAATCCGCCTAATAATCCGCTTGATTGACTAATTCAAAAGGAAATATCGTCTTTTAAAAATATCCCGACGCCAAACGTAGGGTTGATGACGTGGCTCCAAACGTAGGGTTCACAAACATAAGGTTCAGAACGTAAGGTTGAACATACATACTTTCTCTTCAGCATTCAAACGTAGGGTTGATCATCCATACTTTGTCTTGCTTCAACTCTCCAAAGAACGTACAGTTGATTATAAAAGTAAGGTTGATGATCCATACTTTTGAGAAACAAACTCAACACTGAAAACTAACGTACGGTTTCTCTTCCATACTTTTCAACAACGAAAACGTAAGGTTCCTTCCAAACGTAATGTTCTTCTTCCAAACTTTTCAACAACGTAAGGTTCATTAACCATACGTTTCAAAATAACATAAAAAGTAAACTTTTCATCCATACGTTACGTTCATCAACGTAGGGTATGAACAGTGATTCCAGTACGCGGTAAAATTGATCTCGCGCTACAGTGATTCCAGAACGCGCTAAAATTGATCTCGCGCTACAGTGATTCCAGAATACGCTAAAATTGATCTCGGAATAAATGAAGTATAAAATCTCGTTATATAAAATAAATTCCTGCAAAATACTCAACGAAATAATTAGTAAATAATTAAGGGTATTTGTGAGCATCAAAATCATCATAAAGAGACAGAGTATTATTTAAAATAATCTCCCCCTTTAAAAAACATTATTTTGATTTGTTTAAAAACAATACATTGCTCAACAATTAGATCATAAAACTTTCATTACATTCCATATTTAAAAAAAGTGGTTACATAAAAGATAGTATTCATTTTTTCCCATCAACGAAAACATATTTAAAAATAAAGCATGGATTCTTTCTTGAAACTTCCTTGACCCTATCATCATATCATGCACCTTTACCTTGACCTGTGAAAAACAATTCCAAAAAACTTGGGATGAGCATAAAAAGCTCAGTAAGGGTTATAAAAATATGGAAAGCGAACATGAGTTGATATATACATAAGAATGAAATCATACATTACCCATAAAACATAGTCACTTTAACATACCTCATCAAATCGTGAATAAATCATAGAAATCATAAGACATACAGGTAACATGACGCATTCATAACATTCTTACGTAGGGAGTAACCCTCTTGGTTACGTTTGAAATACCCACCATAGTATATTCCCTAAATCTCTTCGGAGAAACCTTAATGTTTCGCTCCTTCGTGTTACCCAATGCATTGGAGAGCTATATTGGGCTCACCTGCCCTTAGTTTATCACAGAACCACCCGTCTTCATAACAATGCCCAAGAACCATAACATAATCGTACCACATAATACATGCATAAAGGAAACATTACATTTCCACATTTCAATCATAAGATATCAATACAACACATTGATATAAATACATTATGAAAACTATTTTCAATTCCAAAATAAAATAAAATAAAAACATGGTATTTATTTTTCTTTTAAAAATAAGGTATGGCTTGTAGAGGAAGCCGAAACTCAAATAATGGTCACCGCGGCGGAGAAGTCGTTGTCGCCCCATATGTATGACCAAAACATTCCCTTTTGTCATTTTGTAAAACGCTTCGTATAAAAAATATTCCTTTTGGATAAATGTAAAAGTCAAAGGGGTTTATACACCTTATAAAAGAATGTTGTTTATAAAATAAAATATGCCTCAATGAAATGAGATTGAGACGAAGTCCCTTACAAAGATGGTATCCTTTGTTTAAGGATAAATCAATTACATAATTATGTGTGACAAACGAATAAACCAAATATAAGTGGATATTATGTATAAAAAAATCATAGGTTATCCACACATATTCATAGAACGACATATTCAAGGTGTACAAGTTTATCCCAAAAAATCAAAATTGGGTTAAGAAGTTCCCTTGCAAAAATTTGACAGCCTAACGGCGTCACTTCAAAATTTAGAAAAAGAGTTGATGAGAGATAAAAAGGGTATCTCATCACTTGGACATAAAATTTAAATCAATAAGGATATAGAAGAACATATCTCAACATAATAGTATGTGAATTAAAAGACATAACAAAAGAAGTCTTATAAAAACAGGACGGTGAAAGGTTCCCTTACCGACATGGGTATCTTTTGAGACATGCACCCCGTGAAAGAAGGACAATACAACATTGATGTAAATAATCATAAATGAAAGTATATTACACAATGAGTAAAATAATGGGCAGTACATACACCACTCAAAGGAAATTTTGGAAAATGTAGCATAAATCTCACGAGAATAAAAGTGAGATGAAAAATCCTTTACGAAAACTCGGCACCCTAACGACGCCACTTAAAACTTCCAAAAATGGATTGATGAGATCAAATAGGGTCTCTCATCATATTAAAATAATGTTTACAGAAATAGGAATATAAAATAACATCCCCCCAACATAACAAAGAGGAGCTTAAAAGAAGTGACATAAAGGAGAGTACTTACAAAGAAAGAGAGAGGATAGATCTCTTACGAAAATTCAGCAGCCTAACGGCACCACTCAAAACATCCAAAATGGATTGATGAGAGAGAGTAGGGTCTCTCATCATATGAACATAAAAATTATAGTTATATTAATATAACAGAACATCCCAATAACAAGAAATATGAGCTTTAAAAGGAATGACATAAAAGAGTGTACTTAAAAAGAAAGAGAGGAGTAGGATCCCTTACCTCAAGTCCGATTTGTCTTGTTCGTTTCTTTATATTCCTGAATAATAAACTTTGGTCAATTTATAATTGCATAAGGAAATATTTTAAATATTATTATTCAGATCTTATCACATATTATAATGTTATAATAATTGTTTAATAATGTTAGTTCATATCAGACGTTTTTGCCGATGTTTGGTGCATGAGTCAAAAATGAACTTATTTGAAAAATGATTGACCATGTAGTTATAAGTAAATAATTTACAGAATAGTACTAATGATCAAAATATCATATATAACCAGTACATATTCATTTTATACTATTCCATATCATTTGGAGATAAAATACGAAGAGCACCGTTCATGGAGACGGTAGGCCGTACGTACGCATGAAGGCTACTTTCATTTTTTTTCATATTAATGGAATTAAAAATAAATGATATATATATATATATACATGTATAATTCCAGTATAATATATATGTTATATAGGTCACATATTTTCATTAATTTCATTATTTATACTGTCTATTATTGCATGTATGAGTCACATCACTTGAGGGGGCGGTAGTCCACACTTCCTCATATGAAATTATCGCATTTACACAACATGAAAAGAATGAAGGTATGTTATAAATATAAAATAAAGAAGTATATATTAAACATAAATTCCATATATATCATATATAAAATACAGTGACATCATAATGGCCACCTTTAAAGGTGTTAAAAGAATATTGAACAATCATCGTTTCGTGAGGCAGAAAATCGCCAACCACAGAAACAATATGTTCTTTAAGCATTAGACGAAGGTGTGTGTAAGTGTAGCTAGAATACATCTTATAAAAAAATCCTAGTATATTGAAGATACTGGAGTTGTTACTAAAGAAATGAATAAAAAGAGTTTAGGGGGTTGGAGAAGAAAAATAAAACAAAAGGACTCAAGTGAAGACATTACCTTAAAATCGGGTAACTCCCTTTGGTTTGAGGTCAAAGGCTTCCTTGGGAAGACTTATTCCCAATATGATGATTCAAGGAGTTATAGAGGGATGTGGAGAGACAAAATGGGCATGGTTTGGCCGAGAAAAAGGCTTTTGAAGTGTGGGTAAGGAGGTAGAGGTGGGGGCCTTTTATAAGAGGAGAGGAGGGGTACCCTTGGAAATAAAGAAATGTTCCTTTATTTTAAAATGAGTTTCGGATTTAAAAAGACCCAAATTGATATAATTCTAGGATAAGGTGATAAGGTTTTGAAATATACCCATCAAATAGGTTTCGGAAATGTGTAGGTCATAGTGTTTTCATTATATTTTCATTTTATTTAAATCCATTATTAATGAGGTAATCACTGCATCATCATGATTTCATAAATAATATAATATATTTAATATCTAAAAATTATAAATAAAAATATCATGATTTATGAAAATTTTTTAGATTTCTAATTAATATTTATAGTCAAAAATATTCTTTGTATAACCGCATGTAAAAATTGTTTTAGTAAAACATATCGTGTTTGTGTCATTTTTACTTTAACATTAAATAAAAAGGTATTTATGTCATTTTCCAACCAAAGTGGCTCCATGGGGTCCCCAAGTTGACCCATGGATTGTCTTGGTCGGCCATGACTCATCCAATGAGGTTAGTACATGTTTCTAGGTCATCTAATATTATTAATACATTATTTTTACCTTAAACTACACTAATTACCTCTAATCGTGATTAAAAACATAAAAGTTACTATTCACCAAAAAAAATATTTTAATCCCATTGAACCACATTTTAATTCTTAATGACAACCATGTATGTCGGATTTTTGAAATTCAAAACACAAAGATGAGAAAATTTCATTTAAACGGAAAATCAGTTTTTATAAGAACCACTTAGTGGTTTCACTATTCATAAAAAATTGATGTTTTTCAGAAAATTACCAAAAATTCACCCTAAGCTATAATTGATATTATGAATTCAAAAATGATGTCTATTTTACAAAATTCAAAACATATATGTTGAATTAATTAATTTAATAATTAATTTCCACTGTCAAAACAAATAGCGTGTTTTTATGAAACAAAATGTATCAAAAGATTGACACTAGTTTAAGTCCAATTTCAAAGTGAAATTAATTCTAACGAACACTATTGGATTAAATGGTAAAAATATTTTCTAATTTAACTTTAAAACCAATTCAAAAGATAATATAATCATATAAATTAATTAGATTAAAAAGAGGTTTTGAATTAAAATACAACATTTTTCAGTATTCATTAAAAATTGAACTTTTTCGAAAAAATACCAAAAATTTACACAAAGTAAATTTTGATATCCCAATTCTAAAGAAGAATTTTTTTTTTCAAATATAACACATAAAATTGTCAAAAAGTGGATTTAAAAGAGGTTCTCCATCAAAAGGCGGTTAATCGACCTTTTAAAGAATATTAGAATGTTTACACTTAAAATTGGATTCATTCGCATTTTTAATCCTCTAACATTTATTGTAAAGAGTAAAAATATCTGACAAACATATATAATAATTTTTTAGTTAGTTCTGTTCATTCCCGCCATTACAATGGCTAGGCGTTAACTACTATTTAAAATAATATTATGTTATTATTAGAGTGCAACGTTAGATTCCCAAGAAACTCATTGTTGCGTAGTGGGTACGCCATCGAGAATAGAATCCCCTTTAAAGTAATATTAATATTCTATTCACAAATATGGATAAATATAAAAATTTTATATTCTTTATTTACCTGGGGTGTTACAGGTTATCATACCCTTATATTCATTTTATGATTATGTATCTTCCTTGTTTACTCTTGTTTGTCATTTTAGCTCTCCATTTCTTATGATTCTTTTCCCTATGATATGAATAATTTTTTAAGTAACGTATGATTTCAAAGTGTACTAAATGAGAAAATATTTATAAAAAAATTTTAAAATCTTTGACCAAATTATATGATTGTGTACCTAGTCTCCAAATAAACTATACTATTATGGTATTAATGTGTTTGTTTGTATAATTTATTGAATATTCATCTAAGCATATGTAATATCCATGTTTGAAATTTATGGGTCAACAAATATTGTATGATATGAATGGTTTAGTTAACATTTTTAAACTAGGATGAAAAAAACCTTAGTGTACCCAGTCTCCAAGGTTAGAGTATGTTTTTTTATAACAAGTTACATCCCTAAATATATAATAAAAGTGTATATGGCTCTATAAAAGTTATACCTATGGGTAATAACACCATAAGGGTGTATTGATATGGAATTGATCATCACTTGATTCATTACAAAGGGCCTTATAGCACACCTAGTTTTACAATCCTAGGGGATACACTTTAGTAATTCTCAAAACTATTTTAAAACCATCATTAATGATTTAAATAGATGAAGACTATGAATGAACTCAGATAAACCTATAGTTTTATATATTAAAACAGGGTTTTAAAGATTTAGATATCATATATGTCATTTTTTTCATGATTGTGTGGCTTTTTACTATGATTAGTGTTTCTCATTCTATACCTTTTGGTTTTTAACAGTTTACGAAACTAGAAAGAACTGTTTTAATATTTAATGTGATGTAAAATATTTTTATGAGCAGAAAAATGGGAATAATACTTGAGTGAAATATGTTGTGATTATTCCTAATCAATTATCACAAAACTTGATTAAAAATATACAATTTAACCAACTCTTATAATCACAAAAAAAAGATAAGGATATAGTTTTCTGAGAGTTTAAGTAGTAGATATTATTACGGAATGAAGATTTAGTTTCTTATATGTATAGAATGTGGGAAGAAGCACTTAATGGAATAAATTAGAGGGAGAATAAAATGTTTTGGGTGTGGAAACAGAGGACATAAAGCATGTAACTGAAAATGAAAATATAAAAATTTTAGTTATTGTAATAGATGAAATTCATTATTTTCTCTATGGTATCATCGACTGTTGAATATTTTAACTGGCGAATTTATAGTCATTATGAAAATAGATGTCCTAAGGGGAAATATTTTAAGATAATATTCAAGGTTGTATGATTAATGGTTTTTTTGTTAATGACGAAGATACTACAAATGACATATGAAAGGAAATATAATATTAAGGAATATTATGATGAATCCTAGTTAACAGTTCGAGAAGGATGTGGGATGATAGAATTATTAATTTATTAGATTTATGGATTATTTAATATGAAACATGAAATATATAAGGATTATTCAAAATAAGGTTTTCGTTATGGATTTTAAATAATATGTTAAATGGTACAGATGTACTCGAAAAGTGATTTAACAGAAATGTGATTTTTTTTAATTATGGAGGATGAACCTTGTTGTGTTATGGATGTTGACAAAATAGTTTTGGGATAAAGATATGTTGGGCATGAATAAGTATGTTTGATAGTTCTAATTACCTAGGAAGTGATTAATGAATTATTGAAAAATGAGTTTATGCAATCATTGATGGATCTTACAACATTTTTGAATTTAAGGAATATATTTAGTAATCTATGTTTTATGTGAGTAATAAAGAAACATGTATGTTTTCAATAAGGTTTTATGTTATTTGAAATTATTATCATGTTTTATGAGATTACCTGATGAAGGTATTCCAAATTTTTTTATGTGAAAATCAAGAGATACTACATGATATATGTGGTATTATGGATTAGTTGATTTTGATAAATTTAGTGAACTTTTTTATAAATTTTTAGTTTTTGAAGAGTTGAAGTCAGACTACAAGGGACATGTCTCAAGATGAGGAATTAGGGGAAGAACATTCACCATAGTATAGCTAACTATAATTAGAAGAATGATATGGTATGTAATTTTCATCAGTACCAGGCATGTGCAGCTTTGCACATGACAGCTAGTCGACCAACCTTGTGAAGGTGGAGTACTCATATCATGACATGTGCTGGGGAGGAGTGGATCTATGTTGTCTTTTCTGGGTGATTACTTATAAGAACTAAGGGTTATGTAATTTTATTTAATCCTTTGGACCTTGTAAGGGTTCCACCTCACCCCTTGAGAGGTGGATTATCAAAAATAAAAAAACAAATGCCTTTAGGCCATTCGATCAGTCATAAGGTTAACCATTTATGGAATGGTTTAAGAAGATCTTTTAATGTGTTTTTTTTCAGATTAACATATTACTCCACGATAAGAATATTTACTCATATTGGATAACCAATGATAAATTTCATTACTAGAGGTAAAAGATATGAATTATCATTCTATTTTCGATCTTTTTTATTATATTAGACATAAAAAAACCAATCGGTTTGGGTATGAGATGAAAGGAAAATTAATCAAGGCACAACCAAAGGATGAAATTATGCATATAAAATAAAAATATATCAAGTATGTATATTTTCATATGTTCTCATTATAGATTGAAAATTAATTCCCCAACATTAGGAAATGTATATTGGCATAAAATTGTTTCATGTTATAATCATTTTTATGATATCAATGACCATTTTCATAGATCTTTGGTTTATGGCTTTGTGGTAGTATACTTTTTCCTGACAATGTTCTTCATCACACTCCATTTGTATGTGGGTGTTTTTTTTACTCTTCTATTTACATTTTTTCACTTCCCAACTATGTTTTAATATTTATAAACCTATTATTTGTAATTATTAATGAGTTTTTCCCATACCATTATTTTTTTCAAGAGGTTTTTTTATTAACCCTTTTTAAGATGTGGGTTTCTAAGAAGGAATTTTCAAATGTTAAACATTTGATGAACGAGATGAATTTAGAGGGTGAAATTAATTTTAAGGGGGTAAATGTAATACCATGATATTTTTTGAAATATTATTTCAATTTAATTTTATATTTTAGATATTTTTTTATTACATATAAAAATGAGTTTATCTTATACTACAAGTAACCCTTAGTTTAAAAGAAACAGGTTATATTATTAAAATGTTTTATATGATATTTATCAACCAACCATTGAAATATTATTTATGAATATGATTAAATAAATTATGAAAATATTTTGTACAAAATTTTATATAAAATAAATTATTTGGATACCACTTAATTTAAAATTAAAGTAAAAGACTATTTAAAAATAATAGAAATCTTTCCCTAAAAGTATATTCTTATGAAAACAAACATGTTTTACCTAAATAAATATAAAAAACAAATTTTTGTGAATGATTTTGATTATATTAATGTATTATATAATCAATAATAATTTTAACATTCACCTTATCTATTTCATAGAAAATATATAAGAATAACTCCATATTTATGCATAAAATTGTATTTTTTTAAAAGATGTTTTGTCACCATTTTTAGCACTTTTTTTAAAACTAAATTTTAACACTTTTTAAAAACTAATTTTTAAAATAAATTAATTTTTAAAATAACAGTGTAAAAATTATATTAGGTTGGTTTTTTTAGAATTTTCTGAAAAGTTAAACTTTTTAATGAAAAGTAATCAATATTGACTTTTATTTAAAAACTGCATTTTCATTTAAATTATTTATAACGTGAAATTATATTTTTCATTATTTTAAAATTTTATTTAATTTAATTATATATCTATTAATGAAAATTAATTCATTTTAATCAATTGATTAGAGAATTTTGATATAAAAATATTATAAATGTTTAAATATTTTCTCACTGAAAAATCCCTTTTCACGTCACATTTGTGGGATTAATTTTAAATGATTTTTTGAAACTTATGAAAATATAATTTAAAAAAAATGTATTCTAAATTTTTAATAATAAAAATTTATATTACAGAATAATTTCAACTTAATTGATGACTGAAATGAATATGGAAAACAATAAAAATTAATTACATCAGTAAATGTAAAATGGGTTTACTAGGGGTTAAACTAAAACAATAATAGTTAAAATGACATAAATACCTATTTTAAATCACTTTTATTGACCTATATAAACCCTATATTGTATAATTATTGGTAATAATCTATTTTGGAGCCTTATGTCATGAGAAAAATGTGGGTATACCTATTTCTTTTCCCAAAAATATAACAGTTCCACTCACCTCACTGATAAAAGGCCGCTCCTCTCCTCTATTATTGAAAACTTCAAACCAAGTGTTTCATAAAATAAATAACCAAATACATTAATAAATTCCATCATCTCATCCAATAATCCTTATTTTTATCATAAATCAATCCTAAGAATGATTTTAGTGCAATATAAGGATGATACCCAAGGAACATGTAATGTTCTTTTTCCGGTGTTTTTATTTTATTTTTCACTCCACCTTATTTAATTATTTTTAAAACATGATAATTTAATAAACTATTTTTATTATTATTATATATATATTTCTTTATATTAATTTTATTACCGACAACAATCTCAACTTTAATAAAATGGGTTATGAAATCATCATTCGTGTGTATGGAAGACTACCGCCTTGCAACCCAATATCAACTGTTTTTCCCTTACCACCTATCATTATTGGGTATGATTATCGATATAAAGTATATATATAATATTTATAACAAAATTATAAATATTTATCAGTTATATCATATAAACTTTTTTACTTTTCATTCTGTAGTGGATACAATAATGTAGCTTGTGTGTACTGCAGAATGCCCCCTTGCAAACCGATGTGATTTGTTTTTCACTAACTCTTTACATTGAATATAACAAGGATAAATTTTATGAATATATGTGTTATAAATGAAATAATTATGTTATTAATGACATATATATCATTATTAAAATATAATATTTTATTTTATTTCTTACCATTTGACTCACTGGAATATGATAACGTCGTTCATGTATGTGTTGACTATCTCCTTCATGAAGCAATGCGACACTCTATTTTCATCACAACACCACATGGATTATTTATTTAAGTATATTTAAATAAACAATAGTATATTTAACATATTATTATCATTTTGTAAATATAAAGTTTTACTTTTCTTATTTCTATAATGATCATTGAAAAATAGAAATGTTAATTATGCATACGTACGACATTCCTTCTCCATGATCATGACCTACTTCATCTGTCAAAACCATCATTAATTATTGGTATTAAAAGTATAATATTTTTGTTAATTTAATAATTATTTCATGATTATTACTCTATATATAATTAAACCAAGATCAAATTAAGAAGACCAAAAATAACATATCCAAACATATATAAAAAAAATTTGTTATTACCCAAAACATTATTTTAAAAAGGAATAAGTAATAAACAGATAACAAATGGTCACAAGTAAATCATATATTTTATAATATATATAATTTTTGTTCTATAATATATTTATAATAATCTTTTTTTATTATAACGTTTGTTCAAATATATAAGAAGGAAGTCAAGACTTAAGGTAAGGGATTTATTATCTCACTTTAATTTCTAGAAGACATGTTCAAATTCATATCTAATTTATTTTACGTGGAGTATATCATAAAACATTTAAATTTTATATCATGAATCTGGTAATTTTCATTATATTTAAAGTTAAATTTTTTGTTATAGTTTATTGGGGCTAACTATTCAAAATATTACTATAATGGTAAAATATTTATAGTATATCCTCCATTTCTTAGAGTCATATGCCAATTCACCAATGATTTTTTTTTCTGCTTACTATGTATTTAACATTTTATATCTTGGATATTATCCTTTTAATGATATTTTAACTTTTATTTTATATTATTCTTTATTGGGTCTTATGATTCAAAATATTATTCAAGTGGTAAGGGGTTTTTGTGTCACTTTTTACTTCTATGAGACACATGTCATATTCACCACCTATTCCTTTTATATGGTGTGTTTACATACAAAGATTTCTTTAATTCTTATCCTAATGATTATTGGTATTTATATTTCAATTTAAGTATATATATTTTTTTAGTTTAGGGTTTGAAAGTTACCAAATCCATAAAAGATTCTTGTCTCAATTTTTCTTTCCTTGAGGAATATGTCATTTTTTGAACCTACGTTATTTTATGATGTGTATATACATACCCATTGATATGAAATATTATAATTTATTTATTCTCATAATATTATAAGATTCATTTAATTTTTTTTCATAGGGATTATGATTCAATGTTACTAACTTTTTAAGGGTTTTTTGTTAGAATCCCACAGTTTATTGATATTGTTCTTGATTATGATTCCAATGATGAATTAATATTTTCTATCTCTCACCAAACTCATTTATTTTCTTATCCCATTTTTATCTGTTAATAATAACTTGTTTCCATTAATTTTCCTCTCCTTATGTACTCTAGAGTAAAAAATAATATTTTTAAGAAAACTGTCTTTATTTCTCACTTTGATCAAAAACCCCTTTTCTTCAAAAACCATATTTTCTAAAAAAAAATAAAAGGTTTTTAAAATTATCCAAATAATTTTTGAAATGCATTTAACTAATTTTTTACTTTTAAAAAATTAAAAACTAAATAAATATTCCAGTGATTTTCCAAACAATCCTTTTTTTTTGCTTTTGCTAAAAATGTGTCATGAATATTGGTTTTAACTTGTATGAAATTAACAAAAATTCTTATTGTAAGGAATATTGTTTTAATTGAAGGTTCTATTATATTTTTTCAAGGTTATTTTCAAATACAGTTATTTTCAAAATGTTTTAGTTTAAAAAAAAATTGTTTTGCAAAGTGTAAAATTTATTTTCATCAATAAATGTTTAAAACTATTAATAATGATTTATTTATAAGATTAAATATTTATTTTCAAATAAAATAATTTCTAAAATCTTTTATAAATTTTCAGTTTTAAAAAGGTATTTCCAAATAAATGTTTTTTCATTAATAAATTTTTTAAATAATTTTTAATTCTTCTTTTATAAGATTTTAATGTTTATTTTAAAATGATATCATTTAAATTTTTTTTTCTTAATTTTTAGTTTTAAAAAGTTATATTCAAAGAAAATTTATATTCCTCAAGAAATTTTCAAATTGGATTATCTTTCAAAATAAATTTTCACCTAATTTGACATAATTAGATTTAACTTTTTATTTAATTATTTTATAATCCAAGGATACAATTATTATTCATTCTATAAATTGTTTATTTTTATTATGAAAAGAAGTTTATGAAACCCATTTATATTTCATGGGTTGCAAAATAAAAAAATTCATATGAATCCCAATTATTTTTAAATGGGTTATGTGTTGATGAAATAATGATATTATTTTGATCTAATCTCTTTTATAGATGTTATAACATGATGAAATTTTTATGAAACCCATTCGATTTATCTAGTAATAATAAGATGATTTTTTATGATCTTATGGAACACATATATATTATTTTCATCATGTGGTGGGTGGGTCCTATATTGTTCTCCAATTAATTGGTTAAATAGTAATATCTCATGAGATAGATAGGACTAGAATGGGTAGTGAACCCAATTTAGTAAAGTAATTTTTTTTGGAAATGATGCTTTTGGGAGTCAACCTTGAATACTATAATGATTTGGAGATTGAAATCATTCCACTATGATATTATTTGTAGTGATACTTGACTATTATGGAAATTATTTTTTATGCTAATATGTATAAAACAATTCCATATCTCATAACAATTTTATGATCTCATGTATTATATTCTTTTATTTACTTATGTTTCATGTCTCATGAATTGTAAATATTTATTTCATTAATTTTGATTCTAATCATTGATATGTAGGGTATCGTTTTAATATGTTAATTTCATGTTGTTGTAACCTTAATTCAATGTTATACTTATGTATCTCTCTTGGTTATGCTTACTAATTATCTGATGTCACCATTTCTAATGTTTCCATTCCATAGGTTATGAAGATAAGTTTTATATAGGGTATGTCTTTAAAGAGTACTAAAGGGGACGAAATTTATGTGAGATGTTAAAGATATTTTACTATATCATAATATTGTGTACTTATTCTCATAAGAGGATAAACATTTATAGTCCTTAGGAATATTTTTTGTAATGTATTGGATATTATTCTAAAAATATTTAATATCAATTTATAAAATTAATGGGTAGTTATAGTTAATTTTATTTATTAGTATTTAAATTTTACACAAAGATACTTTCATGTTTATCCTGAATTTTATTAGAAATTTTGATACCCATCAACTCCATATACAAATTATATAACAAATATATATTAATAGCATTTCAATTTTACTTGACTATCTCAATACATATTTTATCATCAAATATTGTTGGATCATTTTTATCAATGGGTGGAAACCCAATTTTAGTGGTATCAATGAATTCCAGACTGAGAGACATAATATAGGGTGCCATTATATTTTATATACTATGATAATGTTTAGAATCAATGGTTGAAATAACTCAATGGATCATTTTGTTGAGATTTTCCATGATAAGGATATAAAAAATGGTAACCCTACTCTGATGCTAATTAATGATCCTTAAATTTGGGAGAACCACTGAGATGGTGGGTTAAATTAGTGGTCATCTTATAGAATTTCCAATCTCAAAAATTAACCCTTGTAAATTGTTAAATTTTTATCTATATGATTTTTTTAACAATCTCACTAACATGAAAATATATGAATATAATGAATGAAACACAAGATTCATATGGTTCATCCATAGTGTAAGAACCTACATACTTATCATGGTGAGTACCTTTAGTATATGAAAATTAACTATTAATGATAATTGAATAAAAATTGTGCTTACTCCCATTAGACTCCTTCTATACCTTAAAAAAATATTATACATATCTAGTCTGATATAAATTTTTTCTTATAAAACATTATCTAACTCATGATTATGAAACATTGTAAATATATTCCCAAAATATTACATATATGTCCCTTATTTTATACTCCACCTGATGAGCCATCTAATTCTGTCTGATACTTTTCATCCAGTGTGCCTCTCTAGAACTATTTTTGTCTTTTTAACCTATAATATATTCACTAAAAAAACAATTGCACCACACTATGGATTTGAGAAATCTATATATAAAAAATTATAGAAATCTATGTCCGGTATCCTTTTATCATTTTCACTTTCTGATGCCACTAATTAAAACCACTATCTAATATTCTGACTTGAATCTACACAGGGTATCTTTTCTTCAATCATAATATTATCTTGATTAGAAACTCACTACAACACAAAAATATTGATCATTTCAAAATTTTTATATATGAGTGTTGTTAAGTTCAATTTAGTATACACCAACTTATAATGGATATATCAAAATGTAAAAGGTGGGATATCAATTTCACTATCCCTCTCAAATGAAATTCATTAGACGATTCTTAACACTTCTAGAATATTGAAATTTTTTTGAATGGTCATGAATTAATCATAATCCGAAACCTTCTACAAATATACAAAACTTTTACATTATGTAATGTCTTCAAATTTCCATAAAAATAAAACCAATCGAAAAAACAAATAAACTAAGTATCATTATATTAAAATGAACTTTAGTAAGTTATGTAATGTTTCTAAAAACTCCATCTAGTAATTATTTTCTGATGACTTCATAAGAACTTATCCATAAAATCCATCTCTATCAGGTCTTCTTATATCCAATCTAATTTTTCAAATCATCCTACCATAGATTAACCATTATACATGACTTGGAATAAAAAACTCATCCTGATATAACATCATGGAATTGTATCTCCAGTAACATCGACTTGGTTTATATGATTTTGGTATGACTTTCGTATGTTTTTACATTAGTTATTTTTCGTATGGATACTTTTATAATGGTATTGATCCATTTTAATTTTATCAGTAGTTCACTTCTCAACTTTTTAACTTCAAACATCATACATACTACAACAAAACATTGCTGCTTTGAACTTTATTTAAACTCTATGTCTAGAATTTTTTTTTCCATTATCTAGAAAACATGTTTAATTTATTTTGATTAATATTGTTTTATCTTATTAATACATATATTAAATGAATAATTATCTATATGGTTCCCTACTCAAATTTTAGATTATTTGACTTTGTATTTTTCAATCAAATTATACTAGTCTCCCTTTATATTTATTACTTATTTAATGAATCTTCAAAAACTTATCCATAAGAGAATATTTTTATCTATTAAATAATTTTTTACAATGATCTTCATTTATTTATAAGTGCCTTTTGATCTGTGTCTATTACCCTTAGCGTGGTATCCTATATTTTCATTCACATATATCTAATTTTCTATGATTATTTTTTAGTGTATGGTGGTGAGAATTCATTAGCCTCAGTTGGGTAACCTCAAATTAATCATTTTATATAATTTTTCATCTTCTACATTGATTAATTAATAAAAACATTGTTTTGATAATATCAAACCTTGTTTTTTTCGTATTTTTCATATACTCTAATATACTCAGTAACCAACATCTGGTATAGTGTTTATGGAAATATATTCCCATATATCTATTTTTGGAAAACTTTTCTCTCCACCTTCATATACCTCAATCCAAGATCATTAAATTTTTTATGATGTTGGAATCATTGAATAACATATTAACATTATTTAAATTTAAGAAGTTTTCCTAAAATTGTTATGGAAACTTACTTTAGTTAATCTAGTAACTCTTAAAAAATATTGATAAAAATTTTAAAAACTATATCCCACCTATTATTAAAAAAATCATAACAATGTTTGTTTTCAATATATAAAAAAAATGTTACAAAAAATATCACAAATTATCTTCATTCTCAATCACCCCCACTCATTTAACATAAATCTTTTTTATATGTTCATATTATTTATCTCATCGATGTATTTTATATCTTATTAACCATTTCCATTGCACCTTTTACACAATACATTTTGAACACCATGTATTTTATTATTCGGTTTGAATGGTGTTTACCTAGAATATTATAACAATTGTTCAACTCATAATATAATAAAAATCCATATTCCAACTGTTTATTATGGATAATTATTGACTATATATCCATGTTTATGTATGAGGTTCATTATATAACATTGTGTAATAAAGTTTTTATCCATTTATTATTTTTATATGATGAATGCATTGGAAAAATTAGTGATGGGTTTGAATGAGAATTATATAGTTGCTTGATGCATCAATAGGTCCCATGTGAAAAACTAGCTTAAGTATTTGTCTCATGTCTACCTATTTCATGGTTGGGTCCTCATTGGTATGGTTATTATTTCTATATTTATGAATTCTATAACTATAAGATTATTTACTTTCTATAAATTTGATTATTTATTTTATTTATTATGTCATCCCTATATATAATATTATTATAATAGTAATTTTATAGAATTATTTGATTACATATTCATTTTATATCTAGTTAAATTTATGTTGTTATGGAATATTCCTTTATACACTTCCAGTTATTGAGTAAATGAGATCACCCCTTTCAATTTTTTCCCATTTCACAGGGAAACCATTTAGATTACTTTGGATGATATAAGTATAAGAAATTGATGAATATTGATATTTCATTTCTTTTAGTGAGTTTTTATGCATAGTTTAGTAATAATGTATGTACATAGCCTCCTAAGACTACTAAACGTTGGATTAATTGTATTATGATATAAGTAATTATACAATTTTCATTGATAACCACCATCTATAGGTTACTAGATTTATGTTTTTTATAAGAAACTATTTTTTGAACAAGTAATATTGGATGGAATTGTGTGGGATGGGCATCTTGTATGTTTTTGTATTTATACGATGCAATTCTTAGTGTCAAATTAGTGAAATAAATATAAAAAAATTACATAACTAAAAGACTACTATCTTTAGTGGGTTGTTTTTTAGAAACAACACTTTTAAAGTAATATATATGAATTAATTTTATGATTTAGAGGTTATATATTTAAGATAATTTATATAATATGAGTATTCTCACTAAGGTGGGTTAAGGTAGTAATTAGAAATATTATCATTAGAGATTTATTGGGTATCCATTGAAGATATTTCCACTAGGGGGGAATCAATGGAAATAGAAATTTTTGTTAACAAAAAAATTCCTGATATTTTTAAAAAAAAATGAAAAATCACATTTAATTTATTAAAAATTTACATGACTATTTAAATAATAACAAAAATAAAATTTGCAACATTATAATTAATTAATAAAAATTTCAGAGAAGTATTTATATAGAATAATAAATATGTACACTATAATATTTATTTAAATTTTTTTACATGGAAATTAATTGAGTAAGATAAATAAAGCAATTTTTTTCAAATTAAGTGATATATAAAAAATTTAAAATGATAAATAATAATTGATCAATAAAAAATTATTACAAATTTAAAAAAAAAATTTACCAATCTAATGGTTTATATTTAAATCAATTAAAAAAAATATTTTATCAGTTAGTATACAACAATGTTCTTATTTATAACTTGTTATAAAAGTGAAAAATAAATTTTCAAATTCAAAATAAGTGAGTGATGATAAATAATGAGATATAATGAGATAAAATTTCTAATGTCTATATAATTAATTCATTCACTTCACATTCAATATATGGGAATGTTTTACTTTTTTATAAACTTATGGTGGGGGTGGTGGGAAAATTTCTTACCACTTTTTAAAAATTATGCATGTTATAGTTAATTTCCTGATGATGATGATGATTATGGTTATTTTATAATAAGTATATAAAATTAAAATATTTACACTTCAATACATGTGGGAAAACATACCTCTTTCAAAATTGTACACATGCTTAAAAATTTAACATTTAATGTAATAAATTAAAACTCAAACATTATTATCATGTAAAAAATATAACATTTATTTTATAAATATATATCATTAAGTTTCATAAAAATTTAAAAAAATAAAAAAATAATTAAAAACATTTAAATGCCTAAACGCTTATTAAGAGAAAGAAAAAAATAAACAAAACTCAAAAAGAAATTAAAATAAAAAATATTACAAATTTACTAAAACTATGAAAAATACATTACATATATTATATGAGTAAAGAATAGGTACAAATTTTTTAAAAATATAATAAAAATTATTTAAATTCTAAATAAATATATCCTATGTTAAAAAATAACTAAAAACATTTTTTAAATAAAAGTATATAAAACTAAAAAAACTTCATACACGTATATTTTTCTCTTTATAAACACAACATATATTTAATTTTTTTTACTTTATGATATGTTCATATTTATTATAGACTTACATCCAAATGGATTAAATGCCCTGATATCCTTGCTTCAAAGAAATATATCCTAACTCAAGTCTATCGCAATACCATTCGTCTTGCTGATAGCCTTGCTAACATGGGGATCTCTGCACACTCTCTTACTCATATTTCCAGCATCACAGGTGATCTACTCACAATTTTTCAAAAAGATAAATGTAAATTTCCTACCTTTAGACATTTTTATGTTTTTTATTTTTTCATTAATCAAGATTTCCTTCTTTTACTTTTAAAAAAATGGTCTACATTCTAACATTTTTTGTTTCACCTTTTCATTTTATATGAATCAATGTTTCTATAACGTTTTTATAATAGGTTTTCATTTTATATTTTCAAATAATTTTATGTTATATGTGAAATTAAGAACTAAATGAACTATAAAGAAATCTATTAAATTGTTTTCTATAAATATTTTTAGATGTAAACTTCCATGAAAATATTTTCTAATTGATCTATGAAGTTTCAAAGTGTTTAAATATGTTCATGGATAATTTTGGAGTAATTAAATATTTGAATATTGAAATATATATTATATAGGTAATATTTAAAAGATTTTAATAAATTAAACATAAGAATAGTTCTTTTATTATTTATTTTCTTATTACATAATTGATATCTATAATTTCAATTGGTTGTGTAATTTTTTAAACATGGAAGAAAAACAATGCGAGGTTCGAAATTTCAAGTGGTCATGTATATATTAAAAATGTGTAATTATTTTTTCAAATATGATATATGAATCTACTAAATAATAAATTTAGTGTCATAAATATCACGTATATGATATTTGAAGTTGTGTCCAATAAGTTGTGTGGAAGTATAAATATTTTGAATAAGAGTTATATATTTAAAACCATAATAAATTTATAAATATTTTCAAGATCATGTTTTATGATAAATTATTATATAAAATTTGTGTATATTTAAATAAATAATAGAATAATATTTATGGATGTTTGAATAAGAGTAATTATTTCCAAAATACAAATCTTCAAGATGTGATATAAATGAGATTTTTTTTCAAACATTAAATAAACAAATATGAAGTTTCTTTGTCTAGTTTTTATATGAATTATAAATATTTAAACTTTTTATATTATCATAATGATGTTATTAATGACTTAAAATGAAATAAAAATATTTTATTGAAATATATAAGAGGGTAATGAGTGATTATTTTTGTAATAGAGCTTCCAAATATTGAGAGTGGATTAAAGATTCATTTTTTTAAATTATTTTCTTGTGGTATTAAACCCATGACATTTGTAATAAGTCTATATATTAAAATTGATACATTTTTTAGTAAATTGAAGATATTTATCATTATGGATTCAAAATTTTATTATAAAATGGAACAATATTTTTTAAATTATTAGAAGATATTTTCTGAAATATGATTCAAGGGTCAATATTGATACCATCTCATTTTTATTAACTTTTACATATTAGTGAATAATATATGGCATGGATTTTGACTAACCACAACAAGTATTTTTCCACCAACATAAAGGGAAAAATTATAAAAAAATATGTTATTACTATTCATTATTTATTTATTTTTAGGTGAATAAGAGACTTATTTTTTATTAGATCTGTACATTAATTAGCACTACAGTTTTATTTGAAATGAAATCTTAAAAGTTATATAATATTGATTCATCACCCATTCTCAATATTACAAACATACACATTCCTTGGATCCTCAATGGGTATTTGTGTAATCATACTGCTACACAAAATCTATAAGTGTTTAATCTTGATTTATTTTTGAGTAATCCATTTTATTTTTTAATTAATTATTTTTTGGATACTAGATGGAGAATCATAATAATATTTATATTAATTACTTAATTATTTTTTACAACATCAATAATGTATATAATATAAGTATGGCGTACTATCTCTTATCCCATGTCTTTGAATGTTTTTATGTTTCTACTATTGGATACACACCAATTGATGAAATAATCCACATGATACTTACCGATAAGAGAAATATTGAGAATTATGAGATGATATGAATTATATTCTAATATATTTATTTATAACTTCATCCAAAAAGGTAATGATATTGGACACTACCAAAGAAAAATTTGATAAACATGAGAATATGTATGAAGTAAATATCAAAGTGTGAAATACCAAAATTAAAAATTGACGATTAAGTTTTGAATATGAAATGATAACTAATTATGAAACCATTTGACTTTTTTATTAGATACAATGATATTATAAGAAAAATAAACTCTCTCTTAATGAGTTTCACACTAATTTTTTTCTATAATATGAGAAAAACATATATTTTTAAAATGAAAATTTGGGAAAATATCTAAATTTATTCCAAAACATTAAAGATGATTAAACTCAATAAAAGGAATAAATAACCATATAATATAAAGAATATAATGAGGGATATAAAAATATTATATCTTGTATTTTAAAAAATAAAAATAAGTAAAGGGAAAATATAAAGTTAAAATTCTATTAAAATGTTATAAATATTGTTTTATTGGGATTTTTTTGTTAGTAACCCAAATAATATAAGTACTTATATAAAAGATAATGAACAAAAAACAATGTCAAATAATGGGAGAATAAAAGTAATAATTCTAATAAGAGTTATAAAGATTTTAAGAATATGAAATGTTACTACATAAATAAAATAATATGAATTTTGAGTAATAGACAAGAATATATCTCTACATAAAGCACTGAGTTAGGAAATGAATGAATAATTGGATAATATGAACCCTTTATAAACATGTTGTAATTCTTGATAAATCCTTAAGAAATGATGAAGAATGTGAATAAATTTATATAAAGCACATTTTGAAGGATTAACTTGCTGATTTCATTGATAAAAAACAAGATTAATATGGTAATAAGTATACTAAATAAGGATGTTCAAAAAATTGAATGAAAGTGAATATATTTTACTAAAAAAGAAGAATAATATATTGAATAACTTAGGGTTGTTAATGTTAAAGTTATTAAATAGGGTAAAATCATCCATTATCCATATGAAAATATTACTTCATTGATAAAGAGTTGTAGTAATTTCATTCAATGTGTATTGATCATAAAAATACTTTGATGGAAACATATATCATATAATGATAAACCGATTTTGGATAAGGTTTATTCATCATGATTTGTTTTTTTTGTTTTAAACATAAAAATACATGAAATATATTTCAAAAATATATAAAATATGTTATAACATTTTTATTAAAAAAATATTTTTAAAATACAATTGTAAGAAAATATTTGTTGAGAAAATTATTATAAATCTATCTCCACATCCTAAGCGAATGATAGAAATAAAAAAATATCTCCTATAAATATAAAAAATATCCACATTTTCCACTAAAACGAAAAGTAATAAAATATTGAAAAAATGAATTATATATTGTAAGGTAAATATTTTATATATATTATTTATGATAGGGGGATGTGGGAAAAAATCCAATGAATTTTGGTTTGAAATTATATTTTTGAAAAGTAAAATACTATATTAATTAAGGGGGATTAAATCCATGAAGATGACAAACACGTACTAAAAAGTTAAGTTATGAAAAAAGATATAATTTATTATTTTTACCAAAAAAAGATTTGAACATTTTTATGAATCATATATAATGTGTGATAAAACCTTTTACCATACTTAATGGCATTTTATTATTATTCTTAAATTTGTGCAGTTGGATATTAATGTTAATAAAAATAAAACAAAAATAAAATATTAGATGTCATTTTTATTTATATGTCTCTAATATCAATCATAAAGTAAAATACATGAATTTTAGAGAATGGATATTCAAACCCAATGACTAGAGGTACAAATAAAATCTAATAAAATTGAATGTATAAAAAATGGAAAAATTACTTTTGAAAATGAAAATTTATGTGGAGATTAAAGGATTATGCATTGTTATGATTGAATCTCAAAAATTAAAGCAAAGAGGATTCTTTTATTGATGTTCTTAAACGTAATATTTTTAGAGTTTTCCATTTGTGTGGTGATGGTGATGAAGTTATTTTATGGGAAAATAATTTCATTATCATAAAACCAAAAGGAATCCAACGATATCATAGAGGTGTAAATAACTAATGAAAATTTAATTTAAATTGACTTCACAATGAATCCATGTTAATGAAGTTATTTATATGAGAAAAATAAATGAATTATAAATCATGGTTATTTAAGAAAAATGATTATGAGTAAAATTGAAAATGTATAATCTCTTATATATCTTCTCAAGATGATAATTGAGAGAGATATTTGAAACTTTTAAAAAATAAAAAGTTGTTCATTAAGAAAATAATGAGTGGGAATGCAATATAAAATTATAATAGAGTTAATTTATTCTAATTAATTTTGAACTATGGTATTTATATTATTTCAGTTATTGAATATTTCACAAGTATGAACAATTTAGTGTTTATATGGTATAAATAGGATTCAATTAAAAAAGTCAAGATAAAAAAATTTATATTGAAATGGGTTGGGTATGTTTATTAGTAATTTAATGAAAATAAAATGCAAAATAATACATAATAAATTTTTTTTAGACCATACTATATAATAATTGTTATAAACATCTATACAAAACACTCTATCACCTATGAAAAATGTGGTTATATAGATGAAACATATATTTCTGGGGGAATTGAGATGAATTATAGAAACTTAATTCTAACTTCTAAAAATTATTTTTTAAATATATTATTTCATCTATTATTTAGATTTTGATAATTTTTAATCTAGGACCATAGTCCAGTAATACATGTAATGAGATTTTGTGTAATAAAAAACCTTTTCTAATATATTTTAAAAAAATAGCAACCCATGCTTAATAAAAATAAAAAATTTGAATATGGGTAAATATGATTATAATATTGATGATGATATTTATATGTCTTATTTATTTACTCAATCAGTCTTCAAATACTAGAATAAAACTATTCAATAAATGGTTAATTGAAACGATGTGAATTTTATTGAAGGTAAGCTCATCATTAGTAATTTTTATAATAATGTTCAAAAAATATCATATGAAGGTGACATATATGATTTGAAAATAGGTAGTGGGGAAGAAAATAGTGATGATGAAAATACTTGTGAAGTAAAATTAGAATTTACTTATGATGATAAATCTACTTCAAAAACTTATAAAAATAAATATAAAAAGGTATTAAATCATAATGAAATATTAAATTTTATTATAAATGAGAAATATCTCATAAAAAACTAATGAAGGATAAAACATTACAATATAATATCTTGAATGTCAAAAATTGAGACACATTATGTTGAAAATTCTGTTAATCTTGAAGAATGGAAAACTTCTATAAATGATGGGTTGGATCAAAATGTAAATACTTTTTTTATCTAATTCCAAGACCAAATGATATGATATAATTATTAGAAGGTGGGTTTTTAGATATAAAATCAATGATAACTGTGATATTTATAGTAATAATGTCATACTTGTATAAAAAAGATAATTTTATGTTGAAGGCACAAATTTTTCAGAATTTTTTTCTTTACTGCAATACTTGAGTTTATTTAAATTTTCATATTATAAATAATACATAAACAATACATAAAATATCAAATGGATGTTAATCCATAACCCTTGAATGATGACCTATATAAAACGGAATACATTATGAAACATGTTGTTTTCATATTGGATAATGATTGTATAAAAGTATGAAGGATGATCATATGAATTGAAATAGAAACCTAGATCTTGATAATCAACAACATAACTACCTGAAATAGATTAATTTTATGAGATTTAAATGTTGATAGTGATCATTATATAAGGGAGTTGAGCAGCAATAATCTGTTAATCATTTTTTTAATTTATGATATCATTTTTACAAGATAGAATGAGATAATTCATAATAAATTAAAAGAACAAATTAAGAATAATTTTTAAATGTTAATGTTTGGTAAAGTGAAATTTATTATTGAATTTTATGTTATGTAGGAGAAGACTTTTATTTTTTATATGAGGAAAAATATTTGAAGGATTTTTAAAATAATTTTTGTAATGGAAAACTCAAAATATTTTTTTATTCCAATGAATGTTGGTGTAATGTTATGTAAAGAGAATACATCACAAAGTGTGAATCTAAAAGAATATAACATGCATATTAAGAGTTTACTTTATATCTAAACATCTTGATGATACATTGTTTATTCAATAATTTTTTACTCAATTTCTAGGTGATCAAAGTGAATCATATATGAATTTTTCTAAATTAATTTTTATATATGATAAAGGAAAAATGAAATATGTCTTATTTTATGAAATAAATTTGAAGATTTATTTATATTTATTTACTGATATAATATGGGAATGTAATATTCGTGGAATTAAACAAACATCTCGATTACTATTTTTAGGAATTATATTTGTAATCTAGAATTGAAAAAATAAAAAATTAGTAATACCCTATTTAAAAAATTGGGTAAGTTATGTTTGTAAAAGCTTCCATATATATGATATTGATGAAAGAATATCTGAAAGACATAAAATAGAAAAAGTGAAAACATAATTGAGAATTTGTTCTGATAATTATTGTATAATAAATAAATTATAAAATCTACTACAACACTCAAGGTCATATAAAATTGATATTATGTGTGAATTTATCATGTTGAATGTTTTAAATAGAATAGAGAGGGTTGAATTCATTTTCACATCAAATAAAATTTAAAATATTTTTACAATGTATCCACTGAAAGAATAATTTTATAAATTAATATTTAAAATAAATGTTGGGTATTCCCTTTTTTACTTCAAATATGATATTCATTCCCTATTTTTAATTATATTACATTTTCAAATTCTGAAAATAAATATAATTCTTATATTAGTTTATATCTAGTGATTTGTATCAAAGGAATTTAAATTTTGTTTCATTAAAATAATGGAGAGCAATGTTGTGTTTTTGAATGGAAAAGGGGAAAAATAAATTTCATAATCTATAAAATTTATTATAACAAATGGATACAAATATTTTAAAAATATTACATAATAAAGTAATATTGTTTTAGGAGTTTTTATCACTGATGAAGAAATGGAAATTAATTGATTTAATATATTGAAAATAAATCTAAATGTGTGGATTATAGAACTCAAGGAATTTTGATGAAGTATTTTTATTTATTTTAATTTTAATTTATAAGGTATAAAATCCATTAGATTTTTTATATGGTTTAACAATTTTTTATGTTTTTGATTTTTACTTAAAGATGTATAGATTTGTTTCATAATCAAGAAGGAAAATATTCACTATCTTTGTAACAGAGAAAAAAATTCTAAAGGATGTGTAAAAAATATTATTATACTATTTTTGTGTGATTTTATAATTAAAATATATAATTTCAAATAACCAAATAATGGTGAATATATATAATTATAACAATATAATTGAGATCAATAATTTCAACTAGAAGCATAAGTTTAAAAATATGAACGTAAACTACATAAGTGAGATTTAATATTTTAGCGAGTCACATATGTGTTGGAAATTCATAAGTGTTTCTATATATGTGAGATCCAATAATATGTAAGAATAAACTAAATATTATATATATCACATATGTGAGATATGATGTTTCATAATTTTAACTAGATGTTGTGTAATTGTTCTTAGTTTAAAATTGTAAGAATTTTTTTAATAGTTTCTCATACTCATATTTATGAAATTTTATTGGAATAAATAATGGTATATTTAAATAAATATATTGTTTATATTCATAGATTTTTGGACTAGTATAACTATTTCTAAAATATTATTATCATAGTTATGATTTCTATAAGTCTCTTTTTATCCAATATTGGTTAAATTTTGTTCTTAAATTATAAAGTCATGTTTTTATAGATATTTCCAATATTCATATTTTGGAAACTATCCATGAGGATATGATTGATGATTTAAATATAAAATAATCAATGTAAATAAATATATATTTTAATGAATAATAATTTCTTTGGCATAAATGTTTTTGAATCAAGAGAAAATATGGAATATTCAAATTTTTTGAAACATTGAAGGATCTTGAGTACACTATGATTGAGAGTACCATTGTTTTAATATGATTGAATTTATTTTTACTATTATTTAACTTCTTAGGTGTGAAGGAGATATTTACCAGAATTTTAATACATTTTATATTTAAGTGAATATCTTTTTCATTTTGGTTTTGATATCCAATTGTAAACAAGTGGGATCTTGTTTAAACATTCAGGAGGAATATATCAAGAGAAGATTAATGAGACAGGACAATACCATCCGATTTTTTATAAACATTATAATATAATTAAAATTTATATTACTTGTATTTTTACTAATCATATTAAATATGTACTCACCATCCCTAGGGTGTATCATTGCTAAAATCTTATCTGATTATTTCTCAAATTTTATTTACATTTGAGGTGATTAATATATTAATGGTTTTAGGAGGATTTTTTATTTAATCAGTATCACATGTTGATTTTAAATGAAATTTTAAAATAAAGTCCTCATTGATCCGACCCACCTTATTATTATTATAAAAATAATAATATTTAGGAACCTTAATAATTTTATATACACATCAAAAAATATATTTCATGATTAGGCTATTTTCTATTATTTTTATTTTACATAACTTTTTATTTGTTTTATATGTTACCATTTAATGTAATCATAATAAATATATTTTTTCGATGTATATTAAAATATTTACTATTTTATTACTATTTACACTATAAATTATATTCTATAATATGGGATTATTTTTTATTCAATATAAAACATGTTATGTGTTTAGTTTTGTTTATTTTTTACCTGAGTCCTAAATGATATTTTAATTGTGTTTATTTTAATTGATATATTTAATTTTAAGTTAATTAAAAAATATACAGTTAAAAATATTGTTCGTGTATTAATAAGATATATTAAACTATATATTGAATCATTTTTAACCATGGAACCTATTTTTAATGACACTAAAAAATGGATTTCTCAATTATTATAAATCTAAGTTTCATATACTATTTTTCCTTGATTATTTATAATGGGGTGGATATTACCAATAATAATTTATTTTTCTAATAAAGAACATGTTTAATTGAAGAAATATACTGAGGGATGATTATCACCCTAAGAAAATTAGTAGAAAATAAAAACAACATTTATTTATCAACTACATCAAGAAAATATTATAATTTTAAATATTATAAATAAAGAATTACATTACAATATTTTAGAATAATAAAAGTTATTCACTATTATTAAAATAAAATAAATAATAAAATATTTAGTGTTAAATCTTTTGAAAAACATATATTAACTTAAATAAATAACAAAAATATGATAATGTATATTGAAATGAACTTTAGAGAATCTTTTTGACTTTTTTGTCATACATTAAATTTATCAAAAGTAAAGAAGCATACCTATAATTATAAATGAATAATAATAAATATTTTTCGTTTTACATTTAATAAAAAAATTATATATATATTAATATATCACACATAGGATAGATGTGTGATTTTTTTTATAGATGCCATAAATTAATTAATAACTATTGTCCTAAAATATCAGGAAAATTGAAGCTCGTTATCTTGTTTATTATCATGTGATGTGATTTTATAGGACATAAATAAGTTATAAATGTACATAAACTAATTTGGACCCAATACTTAATATTTATGTGTGATGTGTTCTAATTGTTCAAAGAATTAATTAAGTGCCATTTTACTAAATTTTCATGATAATTATATCTTTTTTCATGAATTTAATTATTTAATGCATTTTTTCAAACATACAAAAGATTATATATCTAAAAATAAACTTTGTGACATTTTTGACACATCATATGTCAGATTAATGTGAATTTAAATCAAATAGGTAAAATTTTAATAAATGAAATTTTAAAAAATCATTACATTCCAACCTCATTTGCTATGTTTTGATCATATAAAACATTTTTAAAATATAAAAATAGTTATAAATATAAAATAAACTCTTTAAAAATATATTATAATATAATTTCATCGTAATATTCATTTATTTTAAAAAATAAATGATGATGATTATTTAGTATTTTCATGATAATCAGATCTTATTTTCTAGATTTTGAATCATTTGATGTTGTTTTGTTTTCCCGTTTTTTGATTGTTTGATGAACATTTTTAAATTAAATTTTTTTATAATTATATAAAATACCCTTTGAGTTTTTTGGGGAATATCATTAATGATTTTGATCTATGTATTATTCCAATAATTTATAAATTCCTTGATGGGTCATTATCCTAAATTATTATGAACATTTTACCTCATTTTCTTGATTTTCATTGTTTGAAACACATTTCATATTTAAAAAATTATTTTATTCTTACAAAAAAACATTTGATAATTTCATGAACATTTCATGCCACGTTAACATTTTATTAGTTCATAATATTCAAATACTATTTTTTTTAAAATATAAAAATGAGAATATTATATTCATTATATATCTTTCTAAAACTGCTGGTCAGATCCAACATGATTTTGATTATGATAACTAAATATTATCAAAATAAAAAAGTGTCCAACTATATCGAATCAGACAAGAAACTTTATTATTCTAAGGTCCAACCATTTAGACCATTTTGTCTGGAATTTATTTAATAACTATTTTTGTGTATTTATAAGATAAAAAATAATATATATATATATATATATATAATTAAATTTATATTTGTAAATTTATGTATATGTTTGTTTATATATAGAAATATATTATAGAGGTTGGGAAATATATGACCCTATAACCTATGAGTTTTCAATTATTGATGTAGGGAAGAGTGGTTTGATGGTGAATTAGGAGAGTTCAACTGAATTCAATAGTTTTGAGAAGAACTATGACATGGTTTTCTAATCATTACATCATGGATTTCATGTTTTTATCATGGTATGATGGAATCACCATGGTGAAAATTTGTAGTCTATAAGTGGATATTATAGTCATTAATTTTCACTAATATAAATAAAATCATGTCATAGTTCTAACTACAATGGAGTGGTTTAATAAAGTAAACTATGTCATGTTTTGGAGATTTTTTTTTCAAATATAATGTTGGAAATGTTGAGAAACAACATTGTGGGTTGTTATCGTTTTTTTAGAAACAAAATGGTTTAAGTAGAAAACACCATTGTTTCATCCAAAAAATTAAAGGGGTTTAAAAAAAACACATCATGTTAGAAACCACCAAACCATGTTTTTATTCAAATTTATGATTTTGGGATTAAAATAGTATATTAAAATTATTGAAACTAAGACCCAAGTCATCATTGTTTTTAGATCACCCTTGATCGACCTAAATTATGATTTGGTTTAGGGAACTATGTCATGATTTAATCTAATTGAGTTTAAATATAAAAATGTCTTCTTGTATTTACTCTAATTAAATTCATTCTTCATTTTATGAACTTGATTAAATGTAGATATTACTTTATGATTTTTAGTGACTTTGGTGGATACTCAGGTTCTTTCTACTATGAGGCCAAATCCACATGAGCTAAGGTACACTTATTAATATTCCTTCCTTGTTTATATTATTCTTCTATATTGGGTATTTTAGGATATTTTTTGGTTTACATTTAATATATATTATTTATATAGATTGATTGAATATATATCAATCATAAGAGCATGGGTATTTGGGCATTTGAATTCATCCACTAGTAAAGATATAATTTGATCATCTATTTGAGGTAGTTGATTTAAGAACATTACTTCAATTTATTATTATTGATGTGGAATTATCATGCATTATATTAATTTGGTATGTTGATGAGATTCACATAAATATATAAAATAGATATAATCTGTGGTGAAAATTGAGACTTCTCCTATATAAGTTATTTATCATTCTTATTTATTTATTATTATAGAAATTTTTATTATGGTATAGGGATAAAATAATTCTCATTTTGTAGTATGATATAGATTTGGTAGGGTAATGAGGAAGGTGCATTTTAATTAGTGTGGTAGTATATTATGTTTATTATATATTAAATTTTATAGATATACTTCCATGGAGCTGGATATAGAATTAATAAATTAATATTAATTAAGAGGAATTTATTAGGATGTGATATGATGAAAATCAATAAATAGTGGAATTAATATCCAAATATATTTAATAGGTTATAATATAAGGTATAAAATTAATTGATAAAATTATTAAATTAATTATTAAATGTGGTAAATGTATTATATGAAAATTAAAAAAAATTTGTTATAAATTATAGAGAACTAGGTTTTAATTATTAAAATTAATTTTTTGTGGTCAATTTTCTTGAATTGATTAGTAGTAAATAGAAATGAGTGTACCTATATGGTAGTCTGGATATGTGTAATGACCTAGTATGGATATTCTATTGAAACTTTTGGGTCAACCATTGTAAAAATTCCAACCCATGTAGCCCAAATCCAGTGGATAATTTATTAAATTGGTACTAGATATAACTGATCGCACCCCAAAGGACCAGATATTTTAGTAGAATTGGTCAACTCATTACATACATGAAATATCACATAAATTTGAAAACCTAAAATAAAAAAATGTATTTTATTTTAGAACACCATTATTACCATTATAATATCATTACATATCAATCATGATATGCTTCCTAGAATACTTTTAAAGGAAAATATAAAATGGGTGAGATTTTATGATCAAAAAGGGTACACATAAAAAATATGTTAATAAATAATTAATAATAAGGTAATAATAAATGATGATCAAATAATTCCATGTAAATAATCACATGAACTTGAATCATATACATCGATATCATAACTACACAAATATACACATTTTAATCAAAAATTGGTATCCTAATAATGGAATTAATAATTTTTAACATCTAAAATTTACCATCATGGCCTAATGCTAAGGATTATAAAACATACTACCAATTATTCATGCCAAAAAATATTACATGAATGGTTAAGGCCCTAGAAAAATTATCAATATTTCTTTTCAGATGATTCCTACTCATGAATCAAGTTGATATATAATTCTATTCCCCACCCATCACTTAATAATTCCAATGCATTCATTATATGAATAAACAAAATAACATAATCAATATGCCTTAAAAATCAATAATTATTTCTTTTGAAAAAACTAGGATACAATATATCAACATTATACCCATTCAAACTGGTCATAAACCATCTATATAAATATTATGGTGGTATAATTATATAATATCCTTAGTAAAAAATAAATTTCAATAAATCATGTTGAAAATGATGAAAATACACCGAGAATATCATTCATAATGTTTTTAAGAAAAATACCAGTTTCGCTTGGAAATTACTTTTTAAAAATATAAAAAATTTCCATATATTAAGGAAAAAAATTTCTTTTAAAAAAACCATATAAAATTATAAATTATATTTCAAATCAGTGTGTGTTAATGATGGCGGGGAATTCTATTCAGGTTTTACATGTTAAAATAAATCTTCCTTCCACAGTTTTATAAAAAGGTCAAAAAGTACCTTGTTTGAAAAATGAAAAGAAGATTCATTAAAACTATTTGATAAAAAATAAAAAATGGGTAAATAATTATTAATAAATTCATTATATAATAGTTAATAAATTCATCATAACATTTTATGTAAAATATGGACATCGAAGAAAATGTTTTCTGACTATGTTAAAAAATAATGTTGGTTTTCCTGAAAACATTATTTATAAATCTTGAGTTTTTAAAGAGTGGAAGATGAAATTAAAACATGTAATTTATATAGATATCTACAAGATAATAAAATATATTGGGTTTAATATAGGAATATAAAATTATTTACTTAGAATAGACTAAAACATAATCAATCACAAATAAGGATTAGATTGTGATATAAACCCTTACCTCAGGTGTATATTCCCTCACCCCAATAGCCCAGAGTTGGTGTCTTACATAATTACATTGGTACTAAGTTCAAGAGTTTTCATCCCAAAGGACTGAATAGTTTAGTATCTTTGTAAAACCAGACAAAAACATAATTGCTATATTATAAATTTTATAGGAAAAACAACATAGAAACTCCATTGGAAAACCCATAAACTTCTAGATTATCCCCGGAAGTCATTTATAATATTAATCTTCACATCCTAGGGGAAAATAAAAAATATGAAATGGGTGATCTTAGATGTTTAGTAAGGGTATGAAATACTTTAGGAATGAATATAAACATAAAAAATATGGCATAATTAATAACTACAAGACATTCCATTAAAACATAATCTTGAAAATATTATGACAGGAATAAAAGGTAAATAAATAATTCCAAATAAATAATCATATGAGAATGAAAAACAACAATGGATATTATACTAGTTGAATAATCACATATATTATAAACAAATAATATCATAATTATGGAATGCATAATGTTGGACATCTGAAATATATAGTTGAGTCCTCGTCCAAGGTATCAGAAAATAAACGGTTAAGGCCTCAACCAAATATATATATGAAAATAAATGGGCCAGGCCTAGAGCATGTTCATATATGTTTTGTCTCGTGAGACTTGATGATGATTAAAAGGTCTATAATAGTCCCTTTCAATCACTTACTAAGACCCACTCATTTCTAATATAAATGGGGTGAAACAAAAATAGAACATATATAACATTCTTCAATTAGTAAACAAAATCACTAACCATTCTGATTAATATAGTGAATAGTATCAAGATAGGACATCCACAGTAAAACAGATCATAAACCCATTAATAAAATATGGTATATTATAACATTAAATATAAATCCCTATTAAGAATAATATTTAACTTGTGTGTTCAAAGAGATGAATATACTCTAATAAAATTATCGAGGAATTCTTGAGTGAAATAATCCTTTAACTTTTCATAGAATAGTTATTTTGGAAAAATCATTAGTAATTATCATAAAATAATATTTTAAACATGTATTTATCCGAAAGGAAAATATAATTACAATGAAATTTTGTTTGAGGAACAAATTATGTGAAACTAAAGTGAAAACAAGCACAAAGTGTTTTTATGAAACTTTAGAAATGGTCCACTTCAGTGCGGCTTAAGAGAGAAAATAAGCATATTTAAAGTGGAAAAAAGATTCATTATTTACATAAAACCATAAATTAACTAAGACAATTTGTAATGAAAAAATTAGTGATTTTATAAAAATATTATTGGTTTAAAATAGATTATTTATTGTATATAAAAATCGGTAAGAAATTGGGAAGTACCTTTTAATCGGGCTTACTTATCGGGAGGAATTGAACAAGGGAACCTCCTAAAGCATGTATTCTCCCAAAATAGAATGATGAACTGATCTAGATACAAATTTTTGGAACATATACACATATTTATAATAGGTATATAAAAATATTGAATAATTAAAATGGGGTATAGAGAGATAAATGATAAAACGAATGAAAAATGGTGGTTTGGAAAGAAGCCCTTACCTTATATCTTAAATTGTTATGAACATTAGAGTAATACCCTATATAATAAAATTATATTCATTGATAATTTAATTGAAACATATGTATTTTATTTATTATAATTTAATTATGTTTATTTTTGTCCTTTTTTCTGAGTTACATGATTCAAATTCTTCGTTTGGGACTGTTTGTTTCCTTGGTTTTCATGATTGGTTTACCTGTATACAGGTTCGAAAGATCATGTGAAATTGGGATAGATATCAAGAAATGAAATTATATATTATTAATTTAATTATATCATATTTAATGGTATTATATATATATATTTCCATATATTAGTGTTATTCTTTAGATGAATATTTAATGATAACTATTTAGTTATTTTTGATTTTTTTTTTCTATCATTGTGAACTAGTTTTATCTTATGTATTAATATTATTTATATATACTACTTCTAGAACATTAAATAAGATGTATTACATATATTAAAGACTTTTCTAACCCAAATAAATTGTTTTATGGCCAGCCTTGTATACATAATTTTACAATAGAACTTTACATCCATGAAGTTGTTAAATTGACACCTCATAGACAATGTTTTCATTTTTATAATAAAAAGATGAAGTGAAGATAATGGAAATTTGATATTACATTATGATAATAAATTTCATGTATATATAAGATAATTTATTTATCATGCATCTTTGGAAATAGGAGGATAATAAAATTTTATAAAATAAAAGAAATGGAAATAAAAATAAAAGAACAAATGGGGAATTTATCACTTGAATTCCTCTCCTTGAGAACCTCCTTTAAAGAAATATATAATTGTATTTTTTTTGAGACAAGAAGAAGAAAAACATGGGATAGAGGTTTTTGAGATTTATTGGTAGGAATTAGGAATAGATTCATAAATTTTGAGGAGTGATCAGAATAGGTATCGAGGGTGGTACATATAGTAGTGGATAGGGGTGTTTTTTGATTATTTTATTCATTGGTTTGCTATTTTTGCTCAAGATTATGAATAGTTTTGATTACCAAAACTAAATAAAGTAAATATATAAGTATATTTATATATTATTTTTCATACATCATCAATGACTCTATAAATAGTTTATTTAACTTATAATGTATATATACTGTGAATTATTGTATTTTACTATTCACAAAAAGTCAACTATTTTAGAAAAATATAAAAAATTCACCAAAAACATTTTTTGATGGGTATAATTAAAAAATTAACTCCATTTTTTATAATAATTTTACAAATATGGTAAATTTAATTTTTAATTAAAAAACAACATTTATTCGATAAATTTCGATTTTAAAATTATAATTAATTTTATGACACTTTGAAAAATTAATTAAGGTCTCATAAGATTATATTATAATCATAGGAAAAAATATATTAATTTATTAATATATTTTATGAAAATAAATTTTTTTACATCATTATATTAAATATTAAATATTAAATAAACATTTATGTTTCGCAAAAAATAACAATACTTTCTTTATCATTTTAAAAAAACTTTTTTACTTATTAATTGATATAAATATAAAATATTTTCGTTTATAAGTTACCCAAAATTTATTTATATATTTATAGGTAATTTTATTACTCTATTGGTCCTATTACTATTCCTAATGGTCACATTACTATTCCAACAGTCATATTTAATAGTATATTATGTTTATAACTCGGTGTTGTGTGAAACATAAACTATCGAAGATGATAAAATTTAAAATAGACATACCATAAGATCTTGGGGTGTTACATTATCAACTTCTAAAAAACTTTTTTCCTCAAAATTTATAGAGTGTCGCCCCAAAGAAATATTTTGACAGTTCTTCATCATAATTTCCTCTGGTTCCAATGATTCGTCTTTAATTTTATTATTTTTTCAAATTACCTTTACCATCCATGTCATCTAATTTCTAAAAAATTATTTCATTGTGTCTTTAATCTGTATAGTCACTTCACAGTAAGATAAATCAGGTTCGAATTCTATTCATTCAAATTTAAAGATGTGTGTTAGGTCTAGAATTTAATCTCTTAAAAAATATATGTGGAACACATTGTGAACTTTAGAAAGTCTAGGTTACATCACTAAACAATGATCCAAAGCTCTAATTCTCTCTAGGATTTCAAAAGGTCTAATGTACCTAGGGATTATTTTTCCTTTCCTTCCAAATTTTTTTACACCCTTCCATAGAGATAACTTCAAGAAGACATGATCACCCACTTTAAACTTCTATTCATTTCTCTTGTTATCAACATAGTTCTTTTTCCTACTTTGTGCTACTTTAAAGTGTGTTTGAATTGTATTTACCTTTTCCAATGTTTCCTCCCCAAGCTACGAGCCAACAATCTTCCTTTCACTAACTTCATCCCAACAAGTGGGTGTATGATATGTCTTTCCAAACAATGCTTCACATGGTTCATTTTGAATAATTGAATATAAATGATTATTGTAATAAAAATATATCAAAGGTAAAAATTGATCCCACATGCTTTGAAATTAAAATGATCATGATCTCAATAGGTATTCTAATGTTTGGATCATCCTTTCTAACTACACATTATTTTTAGGGTGATAATAAGTACCCAAATGAAGCTCAATATCCAAATATTTATAACGAATTTTCCAGAATTTCAATGAAAATCATGGATTATAATCAGACACAATTGAAATAGGTTCTCCATGAAGTCCTAAAACATCATTAATATGAATTCATTCCAATAACTCTAGAGGAAAATCCTCCCCTTATAGTGAGGAAATATTAAAATTTGTTACGTCGATCAATAATTACCTATATTGCATCATTATTTATTGGATTTTTGGTAATACAGGGAAAAATCCATTTTAATGTCATCTCATTTTCTTGTAAGAATAGGAAGACATTACATGAATCCTCTGGGATGTTGTCTTTCAGTTTTCACATGTTCACAAACTAAACATTTTGGTAGATAATCAGAAATTTTCAACTTCATATTATCCCACCATTAATGTTCTCTAAAATCTATAGAAATCATAGTTCTACCTAGGTGTATAGAGAAATTCATGCTATGTGAATCATCCAGTAATTCCCCTTTTATTTTGTGAATAGAGGGAACACAAATCCTCTTACCAAATTTCATAATTCCATCCTCATACACAATGTATAGAAACTTCCCATCATTTAGTGCTTTAATTTTGTTTCCAAAATATTCATCTTTATAATTCGAACGGTTAATCATTTTCAATAAATATGGTTGGGAAACCAATTGAAAAAGTAGTGATGTTTTTTACTTTCATGATATTTATCATATCCATATTCACTAGATCCATGAACACATGATCCCTTTCCATCCTCATTATTTTATAACTCCATTACCCATCCTGATCAACGAATCTTATACCTTATTTTCCTTCCATGGGTGATATTTTATTGATCAATCATAATCCTTGAGTATATAAATCCGTCATCTTTTCCTCTTGTTGAGTTCATTCCGGGAGAAGATATATTTCAAACTCTTGTGATCTATATATTTCTCACATCTTTCACCATAGATATAGTATATCTATATCTTCATAGAAATGATTATAGCTACTAAATCAACATCCTGAGCTGGATAGTTCTGTTTATGATTTTTTAATAACCTTGAATCACATGCAATAACTCTATTATTATGTATAAGGCCATAACCAAGTCCTTTATTTGATGAAATACTATAAATCACAAATCCAACATTTCCTGATGGTGTAGTCAAGATAATAAAATTCACTAATATTCTATGAAATTATTCAATACATTATTCACATTCCTTTGTCCAAATAAAAATAACCCCTTGATGAGTAAGATTGGGAAAATTTCTGAACAAAGCACTGATAGTAACCAACTAAACCAATGGAACTACATACCTTAGTTATGTTCATTAGAATAGTCTAATATTGAACTTACTTTGTATTCATAGGATTAGGTTCAATTTCATCCTTAGAGAAAATATGGACATGAAAAGAAACTATTTGAATCAAGAATTCACACTTTCTTAACTTTTCATATAACACTTTTATCCTAAGAGTCTTCAAAACAATCCTCGTGTTGTTATCATGGTCCTCATAGCTTTTGGGATGTATTAATATATCATCAATAAATACCACAATAATATTTTCAATACATTCCTTGAATACTCTGTTCATTATATTCACAAAACCAAAGGTTTAATTAGTAAGTTAAAATGGAATTACTATAAACTAGTAATGTCTATACCTAGTGTGTAATATTGTCTTTAAAATATCTTTAGTCCTCACACACAATTGATGATATCTAGATCAATGCTAAATATTTATAAAATATTCATCTCTATAATGTTTTTCAAATAAATCATCAATTAGAGGCACACAACACTTTTTATTTATTATACAAGAATTTATTTATCTATAGTCGATGTATAGCCTTATGGATCCATTTTTCTTCATGAAAAATATAATAGGGGATCTCCATAATTAAACACTAGGGTGAATAAATACCTTATTAATCAAATCCTATAGTTTTTCCCTCAACTCCATTAATTACACAATGTTCATTTTATGAGGATTCATTGATATTGTCCTTGAATTTGGGATTAAATCAATAGAAAACTCAACTTCCTGCTCTAAAGGATGTCCAGGTAAATCCTCTATAAATACATCAAATTATTTCTGTAAAATAGTTATGTATTAATTTAAAATATTTATTTCCTCATCCATAGAATATTTTTCTCTTCTTCCCCAACAATTCAATTTGGTAGATCTACTGGAGGTGGATCCAGATATGACACAAATGATGAATTCTTCCATATAATGATGAAAAATTCCATATCTTCAACACGAATCATAATTTCTATATCTTTGAAAAAAATTATTATATTTTTAATTCCATTCCATTCCAATTATTTTATCAAAATCAACCATAGGTATGATGATAAAATCCTCAATTTGATCATGTTTATGTGGCATGATATTAATTTCTCAACACATATTTTGTTGCAATAAGTTTTACACTATGTGTATTTACTAACCACTCCCAATTTAATTTTAACTGTAAATATATAATTTGTAATGAAAAATATAATGATATAAAGTCATTAGATGATCCATAATCAAATAGAGATTTAGAAAAATTTGAGGATATGGTAAAAGTACATACCACCACAACATTAGGACCTTCATCCTTAGCTATTGTGATCCCATAATATTCTCCTTGATGCTGTGGTCTTTTCTGAGGCATGTTTTCTTGAAGCTTCAAACAATCATTTTCATAGTGTCCCATATCCAAAAAATTATAGCATTGACCATTCGTAACATATTTCATTCACTTGAAATCATGATCATGATGGCCTTTATCACTATAAATGAATTAAACTCATTTTCATTTTAATCAAGAACTTGGGTGTTTCCTTCCTCTAGTATCACACATTGGAAAATTCCCTTTTTTATTCTTCACATTATCTATTATTTTCTCTTCCACCCTCTTCATCTATTGTTTTACCTAAAAGTCATAAGACATATATAATTATGTTTCATTCTGGATAGAACATGATATTATATCTTTGTATGATGATAATGTTTTGGAGACCAATACACATTTGAAGGAATGATTTTAACCCATAAAATAATTGATCAATATTAATCTTTAGATTATGTATGTAATCTATAATGTGATTTTATATCTTTGTAAAGTTGTATTCATACCTGGAAACGTTTTCAGCTTCTTTTTTGTCTTAGACTCGAGAATTTTCTCTCCATATTCACTCATTTTTCCTGAGGGAAATATTTTTCCAAAAAAATTCTTTAAAATACTTTTATTCAATATTTTTAATTTCTTACTCCTAATTTGTGTTTTGAATCTATGGTCACCATTGATCCGAATATTCTGAGAGATGATAAATTCCCATCACAAACTTCACCCTTTCATTACTTCCCAAAGTAAGAAATATATTCTCTAAGGAACTTTTCCATTTTCCACTAAAAATGTATTTTTAGTCCCATGTAATGATGGAGGCTATTATAGCATAAAGTGGTCTAACATTGTTACATAGTGTTGTGGATCGATATGGTAAATGTGGGTAAGGTTATTAATCATAACCTACTTCATTTATCTATGTATAGTTATAAGTTTCTCAGCTCCAACATCATCTCTTGTTCTAACATCATTATCTTGCATAGGATTCCAAACCATACATGTATTATAAGAATTGATGTAGTTTCCATTTCTTCCATTAGGTTTGATTTCTAAAAAAACAATACTCTAAATTAGGTTATTAATCATGGTACATAATTTATAACAAGAGAAACATTTACCATAAATTGGTAATTTATGCATAGATAATTTTATAATCACAAACATTGTTTCTTTATGGACAAGTTTACTTTTAAATCCTTCAGAATGATTTGTAAAGAAAATATGAATTATTATAAGCAAATCACCTAGGAGTATAAAACTAGGTGCATATTAAGGCCCATTGTCATGTACTTGGTTATGTCGAATCAGGTCTGACACACCTTATCTAGGTTGTTACCCATAGGTACATATCTTCCAGAATGACATCCAATTATAGTATCCAATAATGGATAAATTTCTAGGAATACAAACATAATCCTTACCTTACCAAAATTTTTAGTTGTTCTTATTTGAATATCCTCAAATTTTATCTTATGTATATGTTCCCTAATATTTCTTCCAATGTTTATACTAAAAGTTTTCTGATACAAACTATAAATACTTCGACCCCAGTATCCTAGAGTCTAAGACTTACTTAATTACATTCGTAATAAGAAAAAGAATTTTTATCCCAATAGACTAAATAGTTTTTCCTCGTTTTAAAATAAGATACAAATATAATTGTTACATTATAACTTTTAATGAAAAAAACAACATTGAAAATCCTTTTGAAATAGCAATAAACATTTAGATTATCCTTGTAAGACATTCATAATAAACATGTTCACATCCCGGGGAAAAATAAAACATAATAAAGGTGTTATCTTAGATTCTAAATAAGACTAATTAATATAGTAGAACATTGTATAAACATAAAAAATAATTCATGGTGAATAAATAAAAACACATGTCATTAAAACATAATCCTGAGGAAATTATGGCTCGAATAAAAGTTGTATAAATAATGCCCTATAAATAATCATATGAGAATGAAACTCAACTATGGATATTATAATAGTAAAATAATTACAGGGATTGTGAATTACTAATATCATAATGATGTAATGCATAATTTTGGACATCTGAAACATACCTTCAAGGCCTCTTCCAATTCATATGAAAATAAATTATTATGGCCTCTACCAAATCCATATCTAAAAATAAATATGCAAGGTCTCAACCAATTCTATATTAGTTTTGACTCATGAGACCTACTCATGCATATATGGACTATAGAGGGACCCACCCAACATTTACTAAGTCTAAATCATTCCTAATATTAATTGGGTGAAACAAAAAGAACATATACATAACGTTACCTAATCAATTAAAATAATCACTAACCATTATTAGTAATATGGTGAATGGTATTACGATAGAACATCCATATTCAAGCGGATATTAAACCATTTAATAAAATATGGTACATGATATCATAAATGTTAAATCCCAATTAAGAATATTATTTAACATATGGTGTTTTAATAGATTAAAATACTCTAATAAAATCCTTGGGGAATTCTTGGGAGAAATACCATTTTTCATTTCAAGGAAGAGTTATTTTAGAAAAAATCATTTTTATTTATCATAAAATAAGTTTTTAAATATGTATATTCATAAAAATAAAATTTAAAGACAACGAAATTATTTTTTAGGCACAAATGATGTCTAACTGGAGGGAAAAAAAGAAAAAATAGTTTTTAAGAATCTTTAGAAATGGGTCACTTCAGTGAAGTTTAAGGGAAAATATAAGAGTCTTTAAAGAGGAAAAAAGATTAATTGTTTAAATAAAACTATAAATGAACTAAGACCATTTTTTATGATAAAAAATATATTTTGGAAAAATATTAGTGTCTTTAAAAGATAATGGATTGTAGTTGAAAATGGGTAAGAAGTTGGAAAGTAACATTTAATTATGCTTTCTTTCTAGGAGGAATTGAAAAGAGAGCCTTATAAAGCATGTATTCACCCATAAAAGAAAGATTAAATGAATTAGATAAATTATGATTTCACAAATACACAAAATTTAAAAGAGTTATATAAAAATAATGAATAATTATATTGAGGTAAAGATAGAGAAAGCATGACTCGAATGAAAAATGGAGGTTCAGGAAGAAAGTCTTACCTTATGTCTGATAATGTTCATCACTTTCCCTTAGTACCTGGATAATGAATTTATATTAAATATTAATTTAATTAATAAACCATTTATTTGGTTTATAATAATTTTATTATGTTCATTTATGTCCTTCTTTATGAGTTATGATATTTAATTTCATCATTCGGGAGTGTTTGTTTCCTTGGTTTTCATGATTGGTTTAATTATATACATGTTTGAAAGATCATTTGAAATGTGATAGTTATCCAGAATTAAAATTATTTGTTATTAATAAACTAATAATATATTTAATGGTCTTATATACCATTTTTATTTATATATGTTGATGATACATTAGATAAAGTATTAATGATAACCATTTTGATTATTTTGGGGTTTTTTCAATCATCACAAACTATTTTTGTCTTATGTAATAATATTATGTATTTATAATGGTTCTATAATAGTAAATAAGTTTTATAGTATATAATAATGCTTTCATAAAATTAAAATGGAATTATGACCACCATTGAAGGTGTAATTGAAAATAACTCATCATCAATGAAGGATGTAAATCGGCACCTCACGGACGATGTTTTCTTTTTTTGAATAAAAATAATAATAGAAGACAATTGATTGTTGATATTAAATTAACATAATTAAATTTTCGAATATATATGATAATGGATTTTTCTTTAATTATTTGATAGAGGTAGTAAGGAAAGGATAATAAAATAAAATAAAAGAAAAATAAATTAACGAAAGGGGATTTTACCTCTTAAATTCCTCTCTTTGAGAACCGCCCTAAAGAACTTTGAAATAGTCTTTTGATAAGACCATAAGGACCAAAACATAGGGTATAGGTTTGGGATAGGTATTGGGAATAAGGTGGAAGATATTAAATTCTTTTGAGGTGTGAGGAGAAGAGGTGGTGAGGGGTTGTATTTATAGTGTACGAGAGGAGTGTTTTTTTATTATTCTATTCATTAGTTTATTATTTTGGCTCAAGAATATGAATTTCTTTTAATCCCATGAATAAATACATTAAATATATAAGGATAGTGTGATAATATGTTCTTTACATCGTAAATGACTCAAGAATTAGTATATTTGACTTATATATATGTATACCACAAATTACCGTATTTCATTATTCACAAAAAATCAACTATTTGAGGAAAATGCCAAAAATTCACCTTAACCATTTTTCAATGTATACAATTTAAAAATGAACTCCCTTTTATGAATATTATTATCAAAATATGATAAATTTATTTTTTTAATTAAAATCATTATTTATTCGAAAAATAAAGATTTTAAAATTATAACTAATTTTATGACACTTTGAAAAAATAAATACGGTCTTATAATATTGTCTTATAATCATAATGCAAAAAAATATTAATTTATTAATTTGTTTAATAAAAATTAAATTAAATTTTAAATAAATATATTAATTATAAAATATTTAGTAAACATTTATTTTTCAAAAAAATAGAAACAGTTAATTTAGGGGTTTTTAAACATTTATCTAATTATTACATGATATAAATATAACATATTTTCATTTATATGTTACCAAAATTTTATTTATATTTTCAAAGGTAAATTTGTTGTTATATTTATCATATTACTATTATTTATGGTCACATTACAATTCCAAAAAACATATTTAATATTACATTATAGTTTTAAAATCAGTGTCTCATGAAGCATAAACAATCAAATATTCTAAATTTTAAAGGAGACGTATGATAATATCCTGGGGTGTTACATCAAGTTTAAGTTCATTAATTTGTGTTCAAACATTCTATATAATAAACATATATTTATTATAAATCTATTAAAAAAATATATTTATATATATAATACTATATATTACTTATTATAACATATTATCACCTATTTATTTACAATTATATATTAAAATCATAGTTCTGGGTTTTAGCTGCTTCGTTCTTCATGATTGTATGGTTCGGTAGTTTTGGACCTTTTACATTGATAATTTTTTAATCATATTAATAATTATAATCTTGGTGACAATATAATATATATTAATTGTATATATATATAATCTTCCATAAAAATTAGGTATATAGAAAATAATTACACCATTCAAAGAGATGCTTACTCCTAAGTACACATGAATGATGTATTCAATTTTCGATGAATGGTATGAAATAAATTAAGAAATTAATTAACCTTTGAAAAATAATTCTTATATTATATATATCATATATATTCATTAAATCTATCCTTTTTACCATCCATGTAAAGTGGAAATGAAAAATGAACAGCATCACTTCATTGAGGTGGTAGTCTACACATACGCAAGAGTGATGTTATCATTTTCCAATAGATTGGAAGGTTAGAAGGTAGATATGATATAATAATTATAGAAACGTAATAATGTCATAAATTTAATATATAAACCTTAAAACCCTTATAATGACCATCCATAAAATATGGTGATAAAAATAAATTTTATCACTATGCGGAGATGGTAATTCATATATATGCACAAGGTGTACATTCACTTCCCATTTGATGGAAAGTATATCGAATAGTTTTTTCATAATAATAGTAACATTTTAGTATATTATATATATTTAAGTTATTATTTTATGATACATTCTATATATTTATAGGAGACAAAAGAATAAGTGAAAAGTAAGTGATCAGTTAAAGAGATTACCTCTTTTTTGAAATAGCTCCTTCAGAGATATCCATAAGGATCCTATAGATGGAATTTTGAGAACTCCAAAACCTCTATAATGTGTACATGAATGTTTATAAGATAATTGTTTTTGATTTAATTGATATAAAATGCTGATAGTGGCGTAAAGAATATATAGAAGGGGTGTTTGTTTATAAGGGAGAGAAAGGACACACATGTAATTACTAAAAACATTAAAGTATAACTATTTCATTTTAAATGAAATAATTATAATTTGATAGAGATTAAAATTAAAATAGGATAATTTATAAATAACAACATACATTGAAATATTTTTTTTCATTGTAAAAAATAACGTTTTGATTAGCACCTTATTTAATCATTTTTTAACTTAATTATTAAAATAATTGTTTCCCTCTTAAAGGGTTACAGATGTTACCATAAATGAAAAATTAACTCATAAATGGACCATAGTTTATATTTTAATCCATTTACCATTCACTTAAATGAAGATAATATTTTTATGAATTTGAAATCATTTAAAAAATATATTATTTATTTCAAAATATAATTAATGTCAATTTAGTAACTATTCATTTAATTTTTCATTAAAGAAACCAAGTCAGATATCAAATATGAATATAATCTTTCTAGACATAAAAAATATATTATATTCATATTTTTTATTCTTGGATCACTATAACTCACTCAAAATATATTATTTTTATAAGTTGAAATTCATTTATTTTATTTTTATATTAATAGAAGAAATATTGAGTCTGTGTTGCATAATAATTTATGGTAATAAGATAATTTCAAAAAATGTGAAATAAATTTCCCCTATTAAAATAAATTAATAAAAAAATAACATTCAATCATAACATTTTTTTTGTATCTATTTGAACACAAAAGGTTTATTTAAAAATAAGATAGTAACATTGTGTATTTTTTTTTCTTTAAATATTATATAGTTCATTTTCATGGAATATTGTCCCTTAAAAATTTCAATTTCATGATTAAGTAGATAAGGGTTAAATTACCTTCATTCAATAATAATTAATATAAAAAATGGTGACCTTAACCTTTAATTTTAACCTAGGTTATCCTGGTTTACTCTTTAACATGGTGTTCAATTTTACAAAGGTTACTATTAATAATAACCAAAAATAAAAAGGGAATTCTTTAAAATAATTAATCCTAATAATTACAAAAATGGAATTAATTTTCCAAGATATAATTTCAATAATTTGTAGAAATTAATTTTAAAATAATTGTTTATAACATTATGATAAAATAGTTTTAGAAAAATATTGTTTCTATGCATAAAATTAGAATTACTCTTATCCTAGTTGTAGAAAATATATTAGATGAATGTTAAAAATTTGAATAAGTATAAAATATAAATTTTAAATACCCAGAAATTTCATGGAAATTTTTTTCTTAAATACTTTTGAATTTTACGAGTCTGTGGTTTCTAACGACACCTGATTCTGAGGCCCAGTGTGCCCGGAATAAAATTCTGAAGTTTTCTTCAGGTACATTCAGAAAACATACATGCAGGTTTGTCTATCATTTGAATCGGTGCTTGTAATTGAAATCTGAGGACACCGATTAAATCGCAGCACCAGTATTCACTTAAGAGGACCTTTAACGTAGTTGTGTTTAACCGGGTTGAAAGTTAATTTTTGGTGTTTAATAAAAAAGTTAAATAAAATTTTTGTGAACCATTTTATTTATCTTCGGTAGTTAAATCCTACATGGGAAGTTATTGGTGTGTCCTGCACACACATAACCTCTCATGAAAGGATATTTGTGAGGTGGGGCCCACATGAACTCCAAACTTATCACCTCCCCACAACTCCGCATTAATCTCCCCTTAAATTAGTTATGACAACTCCCCCTAAATGAAGTGATCTCTTCACCTCCCTCTCCCCTTTAACTTTTTCCAACACTTCTTAATTAATTAATTTAACTCTTCATATTAATTAATTAAAAGAGTTGGCTATTATTTTACTTTGGGCATTTGTTGTGTTGGGAGTGTTTGGAGAAAGATTTGGGGAAATAGAGAATAATGTTTTTTCTTCAACGAAGAACACTCCACGTCTCGAAGAACGTGAAAATGCCAGCGAACACGCTTCTTCCTCAGCTTCTTCCTCGGAACACACTTCTGATGCAGGACTTCTCTGGTGAATGTTCTATCTTTCTCTTCGTCATCAACGAACCGACACACAAGCTCGAAAGAGGAAGCATACAATGAACGATGACATCCTCATCTTCCCCCGTAACGAACAAATTCCCGAAAGTTTAAAAGGTAAGGGAATTTTGTTTAATTTAATTCATGTGATTTATACCCAGGAACATGGGTGATTATATGTTGAATAATTGTTTGAGCCTCTAACGTGGTGGGTACGGGCTAATGAACAAGTCCGGACTAATCGCCATATCGTTCTTAATGCCCAGAATTTTTGGCGACTAATGAACGAAAGAGAAACATTGTATTGAGGCCGTCGTAGTGAAGAGCGGGACTTGAGGAGGCCAATGGCATAAACATGAGCTAAAACGGACCAACAGAATGACTCCGGCGGCCTACAGAAGGTTGCGGGGGCGCCCTAGCACACCTCCGAAGGATGACCTGCCGTGGAATCGGCCGAGGTAGCAGTGGAGTGGATCCCACACTTCACGGGATCCAGGGAGGCTAGGCGATGCTAGCCTGGTGCTGCTGTTACGTGGAACCGGGGGGCCGCTTTTCCCCCCATTGGGCCAGCCTGGCCGAGCTGCGCCGACTGTGGACTGGGCCGTGCCCTACCGGGCCAGACCCGGACCCGGGCTGGTCGACCCGGTTTGGGCAAACCTAGGGTGGGTTGGGCCGGGTCGGACCGGGCCCATACCCCCCATTTTGGACCCTTTTTAGTTGATTTCTCATAAATTGAGATACGGACCTTCGATCGATGCACATTCAGTTGCGTAGGATTACATGGATCGAGACGGTCGATTTGGAATATTATTCTCATGGTTTTGGTGAATTTTGGGTCCAACCTGGTTGGTTTGAAACTGTATCCAACCGGGCCCTCGGAGTGGAAAATCTTTCAAATTAAGGACCGGATGTCCGATTGACGTGCCTTCAACTACATTGGTTTCCTTATGATGAGACAGTTCTTTTGGAATACTCCACTTATGTATTTGGAGTACGGTCTGGTTGGTTAAGCTTAGAAACCAACCGGGCCCCTAGAATGGAAAATCTAATAACTCTCAGACCGGGCGTCTGTTTGATGAACCGTCAGCGGCTCTGGTAATATCTTTGAGAAACGCTTCCTTTCATATACCCCATGGTAGTTTGGGGTTTAGTTGAGTCACGGTAAGGTTGGTTCGTACACGAAACCAACCTGGCCCCCAGGAGAAAAAAGGCTAATAACTCACAGACCGGGCGTCTGATTGACAAGCTGTCTATTTCATTGAGACCCCTATGACTAGAAGGTCCTTTGAGATACTTCCACGTGAGGCTTCATGACACTTGGAGTATCGACCAGTAGATCGTGGAGCGGATCTTTCTGGAGTGTGGAGACCTGGTAACTGTAGACCTGACAACTACTTGATTGATTCGACTCGGAGTGATTCGACTAGCCCAGTGAATGGAGCTCCCAGTTTAGTGGTAGACCCATGGCGGATGGAGCGCCTGGTTTGGCAGCAGACCTGTGGTACTCGACAGGAGGAGTACCTCTGACGGCTATTAGGGGCATCATCTAGTTTACCGGCAGACCCACAACAGACTGACCGCCCGGTTTGGCAGCAGAACTGTGGTACTCGAAAGGAGGAGTACCTCAGTAGTCTAAGGTTAGTGAATATTGCCTTAGAGTCATGATAGGGCCACTGTACTCGATAGAGGAGGAGTTCTACAACATTTGTGGTTTCGATAATGAAAATCATGGTTTGAGGTGAGTCAATGACCTTTGTGTTTTCCTATTGATTGAGATGGGTTACATGATAACTTAGGTATATGTATGGGTATATACCTAAGTAAAGGTTATCTGTTGATATATTTCTTTGTGGTTTATCCTTGAGAGATTTTTTGAGAACCTGAGGGTATCCGGGTCCCTAATGAGTATCGTTATACTCACCCCTTCACGGGCTATGCCCGCACCTCATTATGTTGGATGAAGACGACATACATCATTGACCGAGGAAGAGTGTATGAGGACTGGACGGTACCAGGAGGTGTACACTCGGAGTGAGGGAACACGGAGAATACCGATAGACACAAAGTGTTGAGGAGGACATTTGTACCTACCCGTCAGGTAGGAACCCGGAGGATGATCCAGGAGATGCTTCACCATTCAACTGTTTGTCTTTTCAGTTGTTCTTTATTTCAGTTGTAGCTGTACCTTTCTATTGGGCCTGTATTTCCCGCCCCATTGTACTTTCAGCACACTTTTTATACTACTTTACATAGTATTTTATTCCACTTATACTCTGGTTGGATGGTTTTACATTTTATAAAGGTAATGCCTTCCATGTTTTTAGGGAGTTACACCTTTGGTGCTAGTTTCTACCCCATGGCCTATGGAAGGCCGGCTTGGGGTAGTCACGATACGGGCCCCAGCGGACGAGTCATGACAAATTTGTATCAGATGAAGTTGGTTCTACTGTAGAACTTAGGAATATAACATTTTCATTATGTGTTGCAATAGTGTTAAGGGTACTATGTGTGGTTTTCAGTTCAGGGAGTCCAGTGTTGGTGCGGGTGGCTGACATATCCATACACCAGGACCCTGACTACAGATTTCTTACTCAGTGCTTGAAAACAATGATTGCGTGTGTGTTTTCAAAAGTTTTATTTAAGTTAGATCAACCATGTAAGCTCACCAGGTTAAATCATTTGACCGTGTCTCAACTTTTTAGGATTCCTCCATGCAGACAGTCAGTTAGAGTTCCAAGATAGTACCCGATGATAGCCCACTGAGTGATGAGGCTTCAGTGCAAGGCCCTCTTTCTATGATGGCACATTCGGGCGGTGTACTAGATGCACCACCACCTGTTGGGAAGCAGATGCCACCAGCCATACTAGCAGACGATGCACATTGACAGAGCGCATTTCATGATTTTCAGGCATGGAGGCCTTTGTTCATGATGCTTCTAGATTCATTAATGTCATTGTTGTGGTTTCTTTGTGTCTTTATACTTTGAGCTACAGTAATAAAAGGCAGTAGTCCTTATGACATTTTATTTTCTTTATTTTGTGTGGTCAATACTAAGAGGTTCCGGTTAAAAAAGTTGATTTCACCCTCACTTTCAAGAATCCAACTAGAGATGACCCAGTGACCACACACTGATGGCGACAATTTGACTCAAACCATGGAGATGAGACTAACATTTGGATCTCTTAGTAGTAGCTTTGAGGCCTTACGATGTCGGTCATGGCATGAATTAGTACTGTTCATTTCAGGATTGACTGTATTTGGAAAAGTACATGGTTCATCCAGGGGATGAGACCGTTTTTTCCTTTTCGGCAAAGGAAAAATAATAGAAGCTCTTGTAGAACGTAGGTGAAGAAGGGTGAAGTCGAGTTCTTACAATTGGCTAGTCTCACCCATAGTTCATTGAGCGAACGGTATACGGTTCACTCCAATCTCAATAGTCTCAAGTGTGTATTATTTCAGAAGAATCTGAACCTGAGATAGTGGTGATGGCTTTAGTTCCTCTGGAATATGATGTCGAGATATTCTATACTCATTGGAAGAGGAACGTTCTTGTGGATGCCCTCAGAAGGAGTTCAGACATTCAGCTGCTAGGAGAGGCGACAGAGAAGCTGGCCACATTGCTGATATCCTTTACAGATAGGGATGGTGCATTCTATCTCAAGTAACTCCTCCAATTATTTAGTAGAGTGGGTGAGGTGGGTTACCGCCTAGCCCTTCAACCTCAGTTGCACCAGGTTCACGACATCTTCCACGTATCACAACTGAGGAGATACGTGCAAGACCCCGCCCACATCATCGACCATGGGGATATAGACATTGAAGAAGGGGAGAAATTCACGGAGGTTCCAGTAGAGATTGAGAATCTACTAGAGCGGGTCCTATGTAGACAATTGATTCCTCTAGTTTACATTCGCTGACAGCACATGAACCTCCAGGAGAGCACATGGGAGCAGGAGGCTCTGATGCACGCTCAATACCCCTTTAGTTTCCCTAGTGTGTATTGTAGATTTATTGGGATGTAAATCCATGAGGTGGGAGTAATGTAAAGACCCATAAACTTCAAGGAAATTTTTTTCTTAAATACTTTGGAATTTTATGAGTCTGCGGTTTTTGACGGCACTTGATTCTGAGGTCCGGTGTGCCCGGAATCAGTTTCTGAAGTTTTGTTCGGGTACGTTCAGTAAACGTACATGCAGGTTTTTCTATCTCTTGAACCGGTGCTCGGAATGGAAATATGAGGACACCGATGAAATTGTAGTGCCGATATTCTCTTAATGGGACCTTTACCACAGTTTCATTTAATGAGGGTGGAATGTTAATTTTTGGGGTTTAATGAAAAAATTAAATAAAATTTTTGTGAACAATTTTATTTATCTTGGATAGTTATATCCTACATGTGGAAGTTATTGGTGGGGCCTGCACCCACATAACCTCTCATGAGAGGACATTTGTGAGGTGGGTCCCACAAGAACCCCTAACTTATCTCCTCCCCACATGTCCCCATTAATATCCCCTTCAATTAATTATGACAACTCCCCCTTATTGAAGTGATCTCTTCACCTCCCTCTCCCCTTTAACTTTTTCCAACACATCTTAATTAATGAATTGAAATCATCATATTAAATAATTAAAAGAGCTTGAATTTTGAATTACATGTGTAAATAAAATAATAGCCTCAACTATAATTTTAGTTTGGTCATTCGTTGTGTTGGGACAGTTTTGAGAAATCTTTGGGGAAATAGAGAATAGTGTTCTTCTCTCAATGAAGAACACTCCACGTATCGAGGAATGCGAAGATGTACAAGATAACACTTCTTCTTCAGTTTCTTCCTCATAACCCCTTTCTGACGCGGGACTTATCCGGTGACTCTTATATCTTCATCTTCATCGTCAACGGACCGACGCACGAGCTTGGAAGAGGAAGCGTACGACAAACAATGACAACCTCCTCTTCCCCCGCGACGAATGAACACTCGACAGTTTAAAAGGTAGGTGGATTTTGTATAATTTAATTGATGTGATTTATACCAATGAACTTGGGTGATTATTTTCTGAATAATAGTTTGATCCTCTAACACGGTGGGTACGGGCTAACGAACAAGTCTGGACCCATCGCCATATCGTTCTTGATGTGCAGAATGTTTGGTAACAAATGAACAGAAGAGAAACATTGGTCTGAGGATATCTTAGTGAAGAGAAGGACCTAAAGAGGCTGAAGGCTAAAACGGTAGATAAAACAGACCACTGAAATGACTTTGGTGGCTCTCGGAAGGTCGCGGCGGCGGTGGAGTGGATCCCGCACCACACGACATCCAGGGAGGCCAGACGGCACTAGCCTGGCGCCGCCGTTACACGGAACCAGGGGGCTGTGGGCCAGGCCGCGCTGGCCGGGCCAGGCCATTCCTTACTGGGCCGGACCCAGACCTGGGTCGGGTCGACCTAGTTCAGGCCGACCCAGGGTGGGTTGGGCCGGGTCGGACCGGGCCCAGACCCCCCTTTTTGGACCTTTTTCGGTTGATTGCCCATAACATGAGCTACTAACCTCCGATTGACACAACGTCAGTTGCGTAGGATTTCTAGGATCAAGGTGGTCGTTTCCATATATTACAATCATGGTTTTGGCGATGTTTGTTTACTGACAAGTTGGTTTGAAACAGAAACCAACCGGGCCCTCGGAGCAGAAAAGCTTACAACTTAAAGACCAGACGTCCGATTGACATGCTGTCAACTATACTGGTTTTCTTATGAAGAGATGGTTCTATTGAAATACTCCACTTGAGGTTTGGATGCAGTTGGATTACGGTTGGGTTTGTTTAGCTTAGAAACCATCTGGGCCACTGGAAGAGAAATGCAAATAACTCTCAGACAGGACGTCCGTTTGACGAACCGTCATCGGAACTGGTAATATCTTTGTGAAACAGTCCCATGTGTATACACCATAGGGAGTTCAGGGTATAGTTGAGTCACAGTCAGGTTAGTTCGTACATGAAACCAACCGGGCCCTTGGTATAAAAAGGCTAATAACACACAGACCGGGCGTTCGATTGACGCACCCTCTGTTGCATTGAGACACCTATGATGAGGTGGTACTTCAAGATACATCCACGTGATACTTCGTGACAACTGAAGTATCTACCATTAGATCATGGAGAAGATCCTCCTAGAAATTAGCATACGGAGTGCGGAGACCTTGTAGCTGTAGACCTAAGGACTGCTTGACCGATTTGACTTGGAGTGATTCGACTAGCCCAGTGGACGGAGCACCCAGTTTGGATGTAGAACCAAGAAAAACAGAGCACCTAGTTTGGAAGCAGACCCCCAGTACTCGACAAGAGGAGTACCTCTGATAGCTATTAGGGGGATCGCCCGGTTTGGCGGTAGACCCACAGCGGACAGAGCGCCCGTTTTGGCAGCAGACCCGCGGTACTCGATTGGAGGAGTACCTCAGCAGTCTAAGGTTAGTGAGTAGTGCCTTGGAGTCACGATAGGGCGACTGTACTCGACATAAGAGGAGTTATCCAGTAGTTGTGGTTTCGATAATGAAAATCCAAGTTTGATCTGAGTCAATGACCTTTGTGTTTTCCTCATGATTGAGATGGGTTACTTGATACCTCAGGTATATGTATAGGCATATACCTAAGTAAAGGTTATCTGTTGAGATCATTATTTGTATTTTATCCTTGATAGATTTTGGGAGACCTTTAGTATATCGGGGTCCCTACTAAGTATCGTTATACTCACCCCTGCACGGGCTATGCCCGCACCTCGTTGTGTTGGATGCAGACGATGGACAACGTTGACCGATGTAGAGTGTATGGGGACTGGACGGTACCAGGAGGTGGACACTCAGCATGACGGCACACGGAGTGGACCGATAGATGTGGAGTGCTGAGGAGGACATCTGTACCTACCCTTCAGGTAGGAACCCTGAGGATGATCTAGGAGCTGCTTCACCATTCAGCTGTTTGCCTTTTCAGTTGTACTTTATTTCAATTGTATATGTACCTTTCTGTTGGGCTTGTATTTCGAGCCCCTTTGTATGTTCAACACACTTTTTATACTTATTTACTTATTGTTAGCTTCTGCTTATTCTCCGGTTGTTTGTGTTTACGTTTTATAAAGGCAATGCCTTCCTAGTTTTTAGGGAGTTACGCCTTTGGTGGTAGTCGACAACCCCTAGCCTATGGAAGGCAGGCTTGGGGTAGTCACGATACGAGCCCTGGGGGACAGGTCATGACATAAATATATATATATATATATTAGTAAAATCATTCACTAATACTAATTAATTTATTTTATTATGGTAAAAACATATTTTTGATCATAAAAACAGTTTTTCAGAAAAACAACTATTTTTTCGTAATTTTTTTTATTTCAATTTCTATTAAATTGATAGGTTATTAATTAATTTTATAAATGTATAAAACATTAATTATTATTAATTTAGTAATTTATTTTAATACTCTAAATTTTTAATAACTAGGTTAAAACAGTCTTATTTAAATAATATTTTAATAGTAGATCGTGGTTTATTTAAACTCAGTACCACATGTAATGCTTGATATTGAATAAATTTAATATATTTAAAAAAAATTATCTCCAGAAAAATCTTGATTTGTTACATTATACCCCCTTATAATGATTTTTCCTTGAAATTACATCACTCTGATATGAAAAATTAAGTATATTTCTACCTCATCACATCCTCGGGTTCTCACATATCATCCACACTTTTCATATTTTACAACAAAATATTGACCATGTGAGTGGTCATGTTTGGTAGTTAGTTATATCTATATTCCAAAACCCCTAGTGGGTTTTCCACATAATAGATATCTTAGTGTAGTGGTATGGATTTTGAGTTTAGTACATGTGAAGGGTCTGGTTTTTACTTCCCATGAGAGATATATGGAACACATCATGAACATGAGGGAGATTTTGTGGAAGCTCCAAGTGATAAGTTATTGTCATAATATGATGTAGAATATCAAAGGGTCAAATATACCTAGGGTTTATCATTTCCATATTTATGAATCAAATTAACTTATTCTAGGTATATATTCATTGGAATAAACTATCACCATCATAAAACCTTATATTTATTTGATGATTTTAATTATGAAAAACTTTAAAATCTATGATTCGCTTATGTATTGTTGAATAGATCTAACAATTTATTCCATTTCATTATTTATATCGGGATTTAATAGCTTTATTTCTTGAAATTAATTCCTGAATTTTGATGTTCTAAAAAATTTTCCATAGATTTCTTCATAAGGATCCATCTGAATACTCAAGTGAATGAAATTGTTGTAATAAAATTATGACAAATGAATTTGTGAATCCCAAAAAAATTGATATAAATAGAGTAACCTCAAAAAATTAAGTTTTGATTCTGAATGGTTCTTTTCTACTGAAATTCATTCTATTGATGATTAGAACCTCTAAAACTCAATTCTGTGTCTAGATATTTCAAAGGTCATTCCTATAACATTGAGGTAAACCATAGATACTGATTCGTTAAAATGGAATTTAGTACTCTGTGAAATCTTACCAATTATTTAATTATAATATAGAATGATAATAATGAGATAAATATTCCTTGATAGTAATAAAATTCCCTGAATTATTTAATGTACTCATCATTTTTAGGTGGGAGTTTAACGCGGCGCTTCCATACACTCTCGTGGCTAGGGTTTCCCTTTTTTGGCGGCTTGTAGGGGGGAGGCTTGTACGCTTCTCCGGCATCACCACCCCCTTAATTATTTCTTCTCCTAATTCTTTAGTTTATTTTCTTCCTTGTTCGGTTCTGTGCTTCATCTTACCTTCCACAGCGTCTCGATTCCTAGTTGTCTTGGCTTCCCCCTTTCTCTGCTTTCCTCCCAAGATCACTGGTCTACACATCTCCCATCAATGGTTAATCAAGTTCTTTCTTAGTTATGATGTTCTTGACCAAAGCAGCAGTTCTCCTCTCTAGTTGGTCCAAATCAAATGAAGGTGGTTTCCTTAAATTTTTTGTTTCATTATTACATGTCCAAATTAGCATTGTATCGTATTGCTTGCATTGATGGAGACCAGGTGCTTGGCGGGTTTGGGGTGTCACATGCAGAGGCGCGGTAGGTACAATGTTACCAAGTATTGTTTCTCCGTCAGATAGTTCGGGTTACAAGGTCTTTTCATGGTTTTATTAGTGTGATTCAGTTCACTGAGGAATATTTTTCCCACAATAGTTCTATTTTGGGTGTTTCTATTCGTTTTTTTGCTATTTACTACTGTTTTATTCCCTTGGTTTTCTGCGGTGTTTCTCCCCCACAAATGAATGTTAGGATCATGTGTTGGTTTGATAGTGAGTGGTTGTTCTAGAAACGATGGAATCAGTGATGGAAGATGATGATGAGTTGGATGTGTGGTGCCCAACAGTGACATAGGGATGGATTTTTTTTGTGTTGACATGAAGGTATTGTGTTGGTGTTTGGATGGCGACATGATGATACTGGTGCAACGCGGATACATGATTTCTTTAATTTAAATTTTGAAAACATTGGATCTATATTTGGACTCTGATTTGAGAAGTATTTGAGGAACTTTTTAGAAATTGGATTTATTTTGAATTTTGTGTGTGAATGAAATATGTACACTATATGGTTCAGCTCCAGACGAGGATCCAAGAAGAAAGAATTCACCATAGCATTGTCATTCAGATTAGGAATTTTGAGACGGTATGGATCGACCATTGGTAACAGTCCCATGCAACCCTACACATGATAGCAAGCTGTGTGATAATGTAAAGGTGGAGACTTTACATCATGTTATAGTTGATGGGGAGGGGCAGTTCATATAGTAGTTATTCAAATTAAATTCAATTATGGTTTTTACTTGGATGTATTTTATGGTACTTGTGGATTCTCACTTTTTCCTCAAAAAGTGTTTTCATAATAAAAAATTAATTTTCATTCAGTTTCAGCAATAAAATTCACTAAATTTATAAAGTTATCACTAAAGCCCCTAAATCATTGTTCCCTTTTTATTTTTTGGGGATTCCAATGATGAAATCCATGGATATTGTTTCACATTTTCATTCTAGTATGGGTAATTATTGTAACATCCCCTTATAATTTTATCTCACAACATTAATTTTTTGAAATATTAGGAATCATGATATGCCCCCTGAAATATCCCTTTTCATATTATCCCATGAAAAATACTTCTTCATATCTCTACACATATTCATACTTCCATGATGAATAGAGAATGAGGAACTATGAGTTTTATCTCATAACTCCTTCATGTATGGTATATATGGGAAACATTTTGGTTCATGAACCTTGTCATTCTATCATGATCATGGTAATAATTAGGACCATTCCTCAACATCATCTATAATTCTATATATTCCTTATACAACATCTTAATCTTCTTATGGATGAATGGTTAAACATTTATCTGATAAAGTTAATATCTCTCCCATTTCTTTATTATTTCAAGATATATCTTCTGAAAATTAATAAATCATGTATGTAATTAAATCCTAATTATGAAAAAACTAGCATGATCTTTTTAACTTAGAGAATCATCCTCCCTATTCTCCATCCCATGGTTGTAATGTATCATGAAATCATTATCTTTGATCAACTATACCCATATTATCAAGAACATATTCAACTATTAATATTTAAATATATGCTTCAAGATTTTATGATCATTAAATATATCAGATATTTAACTATATAAATAATTCCTATATATCTTCAATCACATTAATCAAAAAACTAGCATGGTCTTTCTGACATAGAGAATCAGTCACCCTGTTTGCCTTTTTAGAGTGGCAATGTATTGAGCAATCAAAACATTTGTTTAGATATTCCAATATTATCTAGAAGACATTCCATTATTTCTATTTAAATATATATTTCATGATTTATTATTAGTATATATATCACAACTTTCTCCATATAGATAATAAGTCTATATCATCAATGAAACAATTATTGTTTCCAAATCCAAATAATGATTCGAGATTTTTTTCTCAATAATTTTTAATTTGAAAAAGGAATATGATGTCATCCTATATGAGGAAATATCCCATCTCGTTAATTGATGCATCACTATATATTATAAACCCTTATCCACTATAGGGTAGTATAATCATAGGAAAACTAACCATCCTTTTCTTCATTTACTTTAATCTCTATTAAAACTTATATTTCCAAAGGACCTTAACCCTTTTCAATGCCAACTTGGTTAGTGGAATAAATCGTAATGACCAATCTCTCATAAAGCATTGGTAGTATCTATCCAAACCAATATAATTTTTCATATTGGTTACTATGGTTGTCCTTGTACATTTATCAACATCTTCCATCTCTGAAGGATCCAACGATATTACCTCAATTGAGATTTTATAACCCAATAATGAAACTTTCTAAATCCAAAATTCAATCTTAGTAAATTTAGCACATATATTCTATATATTCATGGACATTAGAAAAAATCTCCAATGTTCTTCAGGCTCTTCCTTGATCTTTGAATATATATGATAATCATAGGTAAATTCTACCAACAACAAATAGTGGTAATATCTAAAGACTATATTAATTTAATCCATGAAGATAGATGGAGAATTGGTATGTCTATAAGGCATTAAAATATATTCATAAATACTATACCACATACGAATGTCTATCTTGGGCATATTATCCTTCTTGAACATTAGTCGAGGATAACTAGATCAAAGATAAATCTTGAAAAAAAATATAACTCTCTTATTAATTGATCAATATAGTCATAATTATGGGGTATAAGATAATATTTCTTAATAGTTATCATGTTATGTTCTTAACGATCAATACGAAGATTCATGGACCAGTATTTATTTTATAAAAAAGAATTGGTGAACCCCATGGTGAATCACTCAAACAAATGAATCCCTTATCTATATTCCATGGGATTTTCTTTTTTAACTCCTATAACTCAATTGAGGCCATTCAATATTGAGGCTTTGAAATAGGAACAACACCAATTATTATTAATGTTGAAAAATAAACTTTTTTATTTAGGGGAATCCTAGGAAAGTATTTTAAAAATACATCAATATATTCATGAACAATAGACACATTTTATATATGGAGTTACTTTCCAGTCATATGGGATAAATATATCTTATGAATATGTATAAAAACCCTTGTGTTGGATGTAATTTCCATTTTCCATTCATGTTTATCTTCCAATTGATAGAATATCAACGTTTTCATGAAAATATCGAATATATGTTCCCTTCTTCAATGATTAACATGATATTTATACTAATAGAGCCAACCTGTACAAAAAATTACTTCAAATTATACTAGAATAAGAATAAAAATATTTTTAGGATGAATATTCCAACAAAATATTATTAGAGAGGATCTGTAGACTTAATAAGTTTCTATCATACCATTAATATTTTTCACTACTAACTCAACATCATATATTTGTGGTGGTGATATGTTTCCATTAGAAAATTATACATATATAAAATAGTTAGTGGAATGAGAATAAAATAAAAAAATTTAAAACATGAACTAGATAATAAGTGTACCTTTCACCATGTCTCTAGAAACTTTTAGTTTGTCTATAGTAATTACATGATCTTGGCCTTCTCTGCTTGGATTTTTTTTCATTAAGTTCCCTTGATGTTTGTGGAATTCGTTGTGATAGTGCCCCACCTCTGTACCATTAAAGAACTACACATTGATGGATTCTCCCATTACTTTAAATTCATGAGAATGGTGTCATTTTTTAAATGCTTGTAATAAACAAATTTTTCATTTAAACATGTACAAAGGTGTTTCATTACAAAAAATATCAAATGTCTGAAAATTCATCTTCCTATTCTTACACGTATCCATTTTTTCTCTAACACCATATTCTTATCTTTCCTTCCTTAAAATCAATAAGGCATGGAGAATTATTTCTCTATCTATATATAACATTATATTATATCCTCAAATATAATGATAATTTTTAGGAGATTAGTTAATTTTCAAGGATTATATATATCCCATCAAATAAAAGTTCATTCTTACTCTTGTATTATATACATAGTCTGTAACCTTTATAGATTACCCTGTAAAGTTAGCATCATACTGAGAAAACATTTCCCCTTCCTTTTTTCTAAGAATTAAGAATTTTCTCTCCATAAATACATATTGTTCATGAGGAATATATATTTTTATGAAACATTTCTTAAAACCATTTAATTCCATTATAACTATTTACTCCCCATCCACATTGCTTTAATTTAATAGACACCATTGATCCTTATAATGTTATATATGATAAACTATCATGAAATATTATCCCATTCATTACATCCCAAAGTGAGAAATATTTTTTCTATATAACATATCCATTTCTCAGATATAAATGAATTTTTAGTCCCATTGAATGATGAAAGATGTTGATGCATGAAGCGGTTTAAAATTGTTCAACTGCATTATAGATCATAAATTTTATCCATTTAGGTAGTTTTGTTATTCACAATATCATTCAATTTCCCCAATTTAGTTATAACTTGATCAACTCCAGAAGTAGGTCCATCGTGAGATTCATTATAATTCCCAAGAGGGAAATACCAACATGGATTAGCTGCATTAATATGGTTATCATTCTTTATTCTATGATATATATATTAAAAATTTCATACAATATATTAGATCAATACATTATGAAAGACAAACTATAATTTCAAAATTAGTGAAACACTTAACAAAAATTAAAAATTTATGAATAATTAATTTCATAATCATAAACATGGATTATTTTATAATATTTTCAAATCATAAATTCACTTTCAAATATTTCATATGGGTTTTTTTTATAGAAATGTGAATTAACCCAATTATGACCCATAGGAATTTTAAACCAAGTGTGTAGTATGGGAACACTCACTATACCCTATAATGATTTCATATATATACTCAACCAAATATTTTGGGGGTTATTACCCCAAAATGTATTTGTACCAAAACCAAATCTACGTGTAGTATATCTACATGGATGTTTTTTCTGCTAAACCTACGTAATCCCTATATTAACAAAAAAATAGGATGTTATCTTATACTTAAACTTATCCTTAGTGTGAGTCATAGGGTTATGTTCTCTAATCAATGTCATCCTAAATCAAGTACCCAAAGTTTCAATTACACATCCTTTGACACAAACTGTAATAAACATGAACCTAGTAGCCCAGAGAAGAAGGTTACTTTATTATATTTTTACTAGATACAAGTGATCACATCCCAAAGGACCGGATAGTTTATTAGTCTTGGTAAAGTAGATACATACTTAAAATTTCTTATACATTTGAAAATGAAGAATATATAAAACTATTTTATTTGAGAATACCTATATTCCCTTCAACATATCACTATATAAAAATCATAATACACTTCCTATAATCTTTTAGAAATTAAAAAATAATTAGGGTTGATCTTACATGCTCAGTAGGGGTATGCGTACAATTGAGGATAATAACTTATGAATAATGTGGAAAGAATAAATGGTGATCAAATAATTCTAGGTGAATAGTCACAAGAACATGAAAATTAACAATACGGATATTATAACTACTCAAATAATAACATGGTTATTAATAACTGATTCATAATGATATAATTCACAATGTTATACATCTGAAACGTTTCGTTAAGTCCTTTCTCTAATATATCTAAAACTTATTTTCAAGGCATCATGCCAAACAATATTACATAAATCTGTAAGGCCTCAACCAAATGCCCTATATAGTTTTTTTTCATGGGACCTACAAATTCATCATGGGGAAACATAATTTTCATCCAGAACTATCACTTAATAATTTTAATTTATTCATCATACGAATAAATAATACAACTTAATCAACATGGATTAAAAATAAATATTTTCTATATTAGAAGAACTAAAAAATGGAAAATCAATATGAACCAAGTAAAATTAATCATAAACCATCTATAAAAATATTTTGGATTATATCATTAGATTATATACTCATTAAATCATAAAATTCAATAAAATATGTTTATGTAGGTGAAAATACTTTTAAAAGATCACTAAATCCTTTTTAAGGAAAATAACCTTTTCTCTTTGAAACCAGTTGTTTAAAATTTAATAATTTCCCAAATATTAAGGAAAATATTTTAATTATAAAGAACCTTATAAAATAGTAATGTAATCTTAAAATCATTTAGCTATCATGATAGAGGTAAATTCCATTCATGTTGTATAAGTTATGAAATATTACTTGCACACTTTTGTAAAATTGTAAAAAAAGTACCACACTTGGAAAATGACAAGAAAATTACATTTAAAAAGTTTTATAGAAATTAAAACATTGTTAAAACATTCTTTAATAATTCATTATATAATATTAAAGAAAATTTAATCATTTTAAAAAATATATTAACATAGAAGAAAACAATTCTTGACTAAATAGAAAAAAAATTCATTTTTCTTTAAAACGTTATTTTGGTATCCTGATTACTTAAATAGAGGAAGATAACAATAAAACATATAATTAATATTATTTTAAATATGAGAATAAAAAATATTTGGTTTGAGATATAAATATCAAATAATTCTACTTGTGGATTCTTAAATATATAAAATTATGAATAATGGTGAGATTATGAAATAAGCCCTTACCTTAGGTATGACTTCATTCATTTGTGTTTTAACCTTATATATAATAAATAAAAATTTATTATAAATATATTATATAACCATACACGCACATATATATATATCATACCATATATGATTTTATTATAATATATTATCACACATTTATTAATATTTCTATATTAAAAACATTGTTATGAGGGACAACATTTGATACATGGATGGGTCATTCTAGGTTTTTAATAGAACAAAATAATGACTTTCAATGTCACCAAATGATAAAATATCATTCCTAAATGAAAAAATTAAAAAGATGGCACTATTTATGGATGGGGTATGTGGCATTCTAAACATGGTCAACAAAATATCCAATTCTATACAGTATAAGTTGTATCATAGTAATGTTTTATGTTTTTTCGATTTTATATATAAGATATATGATTTTATTTTCTATATAAGTAACCCAGAAATTTAATTAATCAGCATATTTATAGTGTAATATTATTTTATTAGGGATATTTGGGTTATAAAAATTAGGTAAATGTGAGTTATTAGGTTGAGTTTCCCTTGAATGGAAAGATGGATCAAGAGAGGTGTCATATGGCTCAACTAAGAGCTAGTTTTTTAAAATTTATAAGTATCATATATGTAGTTTCACATTAATAACATGAATTTTATATAATATAACTAATATATTTGAATTAATTTTATAATTCATATTTAACTAATAGCATGATCTGTGTTTTATTGAATACCTTCCTAGGTCGATGTGATTAATTATTGTCACTCACATGTGTTTAATAACAATTGGTGATTTAATATCTATTTAAAAGTTTTATACTATTTTTTCTAATTACATTTATCATTATGTAGTTTAGATAAACATTCTCATTTTTTAAAATTAATTTTGGAAGTTTTGATAAACAAATGTTTTAGTAAATTAAAAAAGAGGAAAAATGTTTTCTAATTTTTTTTAAAAGAAATAAAATTTTGAATATTATGAAATTTTTTAGATATATTTTTATATTAGAGAATTGTTCTTAAAATGAAATCTATTTTCATTTATGAAATTTCTTAGCTGGATTAATTTTATGGTGAACAAGTTTTAACTAGAAGTTATTTATTATATGTTGAGATTAGTTAAAAACATGTTTTTATAATAATGGCGTGGTGTCTATCCGTTAGGGTTTTCCTAGTGTGATAATTCTTGCATATGGTTAGCTTGTTTTTGTGCATGGGGGGGGGGGTTTATTCATATAGTTTATATTTTATTAGTAAAATGGTACATATCACATATTTTTAAACTATTTTATTTTGTGTTTCAATATAAGACTCATATAATCAGACTTATTATAATATGATTTTTGAGGCTTGAAAGCATAAATCAGTGCATACAATTATTTGAAATGGGTATGATGAAACCATAGTTAATTGTTATTTTATGATGTTTAACCCTAGTATTTTGTTAAATGGGAGATATAATGAATTTTCTTTAAAAAAAATATTTTAGAATTCTTTTGTTACCATTAATAGGAGTGTTATATAGGAAGAAAATGTATTGGATTTGATCATCTCTTATCTTGAGATTATATCATACTCATATTCTGAAAATATATTTATACATGTAATGTTTGAATTTAGTTTTGTAATTATTTATTCACTTATTTTAATGTTTTTTTAACTATTAATAAGTGACATATGACTTTGGAAGTATCTAAACTGTACGGTGACACGTATAGTACTGGAAGACAATGAAGCTAAAAATACATAGTATAAGATCATTTTTATTGGATTTTTACTATTTATTTTATGAAATATTATATATAGATATGGTACTCCCATGCCAATTTTATATTACCTTGGAGAATTTGTATCATTGGTGTATATAGAAAAATTATGGACTTTAGAATATTATTCTACTTCTTATTATAGTTTTATGACTAATAATTCAGGAGGCTACTATATTGAGTGGGACTTAATGATTTATTATAAGTATTTTTTATATTTATTATACTTGGAACTTTTTAGGATAATCAATATAATTTTTTTGGAACCATGGTGGATTTCCAAAAGTGTATGTATGGTGGAAATCATTGGGATACTGAAGGATTTAAAAATCACTTATTTCATTATTCCTCTCTTCCACTTCTTGTAATGGATCCTTGAAGTGTCTTCACTATAAAAGTATGATACATGTATAGAATATATGTCATTATATACCAAATTATTTTTATGTTAGTGTAAATAATTTCAATACCCTTGCATCATAGAGATTAATCGTCATTATATTTGGTGGTGGTAGTGAATAACATGGCCAAACCAATCTAAATTTAGGCTTGAATCATGAATTGGGTTTATCATGTTATAATGTGCATGACTTGTAGTCGAATATTATTTAATGATAATGGAAACATAATTCATCAAATATTAATATGGGAGAGATAAAGATAGTCCTATGGTGGGGAGAATATTATCAAATGATCAGAAATGAGATCTTTCTCTTGAATTGAGTATTGTAAATTTAATGTCTAACATGTTAGGATAATAAGTGTTTGTGCTAGTTGAGGTTTCATACTAGATTCCATATGGAATTTGAGTAGAATAATACTCATTGGAATTAGAATTAAATGGTTGGTTTTTCATTCTATAGGCCAAAGATGGAAACATATAATTTGTAAAATATATACAAATTTTATTATTATTATATGAAACTCAAAGAGAGTTATTTTGTTTGTAAATAATCTTATGATGATCTTAAAAATTGAGACGGTGTAAAATGTAGGATGAAATATATTAACCCCCATTAAGAATAAGTGTTGGAAATATCATCAAAATTAAAATTTTCCCATACTCCAACTCTCAAGACTGATGTTGAGAATCAAATTCATGCATTTAAGTAATTCAATGTAATGTGTTAATGTTGGTTTACTCTAGTATTTATTAATTATGTCAACCAATACGATTTTTGAATTTAAAGGATAGATATTTTGTATGTGTCTCTCAGTTATGGAATTGTTTCTCCTAAAGAGCTGGAATCCATTAGCATTTTCGAAAATATGTATTTGGTGATTTTGGGATGGAACTATTGGGTATAGTATTAATTTACACTTATAAAAAATGTTCAGCCACATTGGAATGAGTATATTATAAATTATATATTTCTGCCATCTCATATGGGTGTTCAGAATTGAAGAAAAATATTTTAATATGAGGAAGTTGTAAAAATGTGTCATTTTTAAAAAATTGACACTAAAAAGTATGATACTATGATCTAGTATTTGACTCAAGTAGAAGATTCAAATCATAGAAATTATTGATAGTAATTATCAAGAATGAGAATTCATATGGTAGATAATATATAATAAACCATGTATTAATATTTCAATAGAATAGAATTAAATTAATAATGATAAAATATGGCACGATTTATGTATTTCATTTTGATATTTTGACTATGTTTTTTATGTTTGGGGATTTATTTAAGGGTTCTTTTATATATTTTTGGTGGTTTAAATATTAAAATGGAGGATCAAATGAATGTCAGTAGGTTAGAGACATGTAGTTAACAACTAGAAGAGGCTATTAGAAACTCTATAGAGGCTCACCATGTACTAAGTGAGGTTTCAAAAGTGGTGGGGGCCCTAGGTGGACTATCGGGTACCCGATGGAGGGGTATTGATTTCCTAGTAGATCAAATAAATATATTTTAAATTTTAATTAATATGAATTATATTTTAAAGTAAATTAATCTTATAAGCACCTCCCGTTATTTGAATCATCTAAACTAAGTATCTTGATTTATTTTCAATTCCCCTTCACCATATTCTTTCTGTTCATTAATTAAAATTAATTATCTTCATATCATTAAATCCTCCATTTCAGTTTCCTCCAAGAAGTATGGTTATCCTTCTACTATCTTCTTATTCTTCTTTATGTTACTATATTTTCAATTTTTATCTATTTTTTCTTTATCCTTTTATTTTTGGTGTCTAATATAAAATCATATGGAGATAGTGGAAATGATTTTCACTTAATAGGACAAGTTATGCGGTCCCCTCTATTTTTACTTGATTTATATTCATAGTGTGATATAAATATAGAGTAAGTGAGTTCTGGTTATATAGAGTTTAGTTGTATGGTATGTTTCTATTGTGTGAGGTTAGGGAAGGAACCATCATATTAAAATAGATATACTAAATTTTATGTACCTTTATTATAGTTTCATGTATCAGTTATGAGAATGTTTGATCATTGATTACTGATTTTGTTGTATTGATCTAAATCTATTATAGTTTTGTAAGGTTTGGTTGAATTATGTTCAATATCATTTAGAGTGAGATGAATTCTCCGTGAGTGTTTATTGTCGATAGGTTGGGTGTTCTAGGTCTAAGTGAGATCGTTAGGGTGGAAAACATCTTACTTAGTCACTATTTATAGTGAATGGTGTCATGTAGACTTATTCTTATTTATGTATGATTCTAGTAAGTGTATGTTAGGTTATTAGTTATTGGTAATTTGTTAACATAGGGTGTTTGGTTATCAGAAATGTAGAGTCTTATGGTAAATGATTTATCACTTTTGATAAAGTTTCTTAACGGAAGAGAATTTTTTTTCTTAGGCTAGGATTGGAATCTTTAGTTACTATTATTTAATCTAACTAGATATGGTGATCCCTGGTCTATTCTATACTCTCTTTTGTATATTTGGATTAGAGAAAAAGATAATGATTCATATCAATTGAAAATGTATTTATATTTTAAAATTATTTATTCAAAATATTTTTTCGTTAATATGAATTAAAATAATTAAACAATTAGTTGACAGTGTAGTTATTTATTTATGTTATTCATAGTGTATTTACATGGTGTATTTTCTTATGTTGGGCATGTTGTTATCAATTTTTATTAATAAAAATGTTTTTTTGTTATTACACATCGGATGTAGATATTTTAAAAAAAATACTATATGTTACTTTATTAGAGATTACTTATATAGGTGTTGTTGATTCCTAATGATAGTTTCACGAGGCCAGTTTTGAATTTCTATTAGTAATTTTATTATCTATTATTCATATTTTATTTATTTTTTTTACATAGGTTTTGAAAAAACTTCTCATTGCTAGACAGGTCATTGATAATTATGTATACAATGGATGATGGGTTGTGTTTTTTGATACCATAACACTGAATGGGGTGAGAACATGAGGGGCCCTTAACCTTTCACATTTCCCCCCTTTCCCATGGGACAATAATAAATATTTCTAGACTCTTTTTCACATTTTACACTTTCCAATGCGATTCAATCTTAGCACCCACACTTTTACACAATATTTTCACCATGATTCCAAACATGGATCGAATATGGTAGGGTTAGGTATGTTGAAAGGTTTAAAGTAGGTATAATGGATTTAAAATTGATTTATGAACATTGTAGAAAGTTATAAAACAAGTACATGTTTTTTTCTAGATTAATAATATAAATATATTTTTTGTTATTTGATTGAGTTATTTTCTTCCTTTTTCATATTACTATTTCATATAATGTTCATAATTTTTTGAATTTTTTATTGATTGGGATGATGTTGTATTAATTTTTTAGGTATCCAATATGATATGGATAGTACGTAGAGATAATTTATTGGATATGCTTCAGGAATATTTTTACTTGTGTCTTTTTATTTTACTTGTGTTTTTTCTAATTTTGTTGTTGTATTATTATATTTGGATTTTTGTGATGTTTTGGTTATATTCATATAGTTTTTTCATTATATATTCTCATTAAATTAAAATTAGTATTCCCAGAAATATATAAGTTTTTATTTTTTAGTAATTGTTTAATTCATGGATGGGTAATGGTGTATTTTTACAAGAACCCAAGATTGAGCCAAAAGGTCTGTATAAGATGGTATATCATTCACTAATGAAAAACAAAAACCCTTGATATTGGTTGCTAGCTCCATGAAATTAGGGTATATTCTTAGGGTATTTTATTATAATAACGTATCATTTTATGATATATATTTTTTATTTAAATTTAATTTTTTAATAGATTGCATTACACACAACATTGAGTTTAAACAAATTGTGGTCTACTATAAAAATATTATCTAAATGTGGCGATTACAACATAACCACTAAAATTCTTGGTATGAATAGGAATGACTAAATTATTAAAAATTTATGGTTTATAAATTTATAAAATGAATTAATTAGTTATCAAATGATTATAAATGAATATGAAAATAATTTTATGGAAAAATAGATGTTTTATGAAAAATAGTCTTTTGTGTGTGAAATGTGTTTTTATCTTAATAAATAAATTTGATCACTGTTAGTGAATGATTTTAATGAAACACACACAACCACACACATACATATTTATATAATATAAATAATAAAATTCTTTAACTTTCATCTAATATTTCTTCTAGACTTAGGGTATGAATAAATCCAATTTTATTCTAAAAAACTATATTTTCCATAAAAGTGGTTTTTTGTCATGTTTTGTGCACTTATTTTAAAATTATTTTCCTCCGCTTAAAAAAAATTAATATTGAAAAATTAATTCCATATTTGGAATCATGAGGATGAAATTTGATAAGTAATCATTTCTATTATTGTTCATTATGAATAGTAAACTTGGTAAAATATATCACCTCGATAATGTGTAAATCTGATTAACCATCGCTAAAACTAATTGTTAATATCACCATATTTAATATTAATTTTTCGTAGAAATAGTTAATGAGACCATTATCACCTCAGGATATATATTTAATCTATTAAGGGATGCATGTAATAAACTTTTTTCAATATAGTATTTTAATAGAAAGAAAAATACAAAATGTTACTCTCTTTATTTTAAATATCTCTTATGTGTACACATATAGAAACAATTTAGTTGTGAATAAATTTTATTGGTCATTTTTTAGAATAATGATATTCTTTTTTTGATGTTAATTTAATTCTAATTTTTATTAATTACATAATTACCAAAAATACTTATTCATCACCGACATAATATTTTTTCTAATAATATAAAAATAAAATATGTGATTTAAAAAATATTACAAGTAAAATAATATCAGTGATTTATAGTGTTCCATAATTTCTAGAGAAGGATATAAAATATAAATTTCATGTAAATTTATTATATTCTAATTACATATTTTTCTAAGTGTGTTTAATTACAAATTAAACGAATAGTTCCAAAATTGACAGGAATGAAATTTTATAATAAATAATATCCTATTAACTAATTTTAAATTCATAAAAATATTATCATTGGCTAAGTGAATAGAATATGGCTGAACATATCAACTATGGTCATTTTTTGATTCTCTTTTCCATTTCTAAAATCATTCTTAACCCTTTAAATGTGAAATAGTTTTTATCATGATTAAGATGAAAAATGATTAATGAAGGTGTTAATTAAAAATATAAGGTTTAAAATGAAACTATAAACTACCTAAATTTCATGTTATGATTTTATTTAGACCATATAATATTTTAATGAAAATATATTTCCATTTGATATGTTTTAATTAAGAATGACTTAGTTATATTTTAATCATTTTTAATTATAAATGGGTCCTTTCCCTCCCTTATAATGTGACATCCGTTCCCTCTCTTATTTACACAACATTGAGGCTTCTATATCAACTAGAAACTACCAAATTATCTTCTAAACATACTTTTCCATATTATAGAGGTTCTTTTATTCATAAAATACCAAACATATTATCTTTAATAATATATCTAAATGAGTTATTTTAATAAAGGGGTAATCACCTTAACTAATCACTTTAATTTTTTACTTCTTCTTTTATCACTTATAAATATAAAAAATTTATCATCAACTAATAACTCCAATATAATCAATATACTATAATTTTATTATGATTATGAAACAAAAATTATCCATCCTCTATTATATCAAATGGGAAGATAAAGTATCAATTGTGAGTACTTATGCCTTACCATCTCCATGTAGTGATACAATTGGTTTTTCATCACTATATTTTATGGATAGTTATTTGGATGTCACAAACCAATACATCAAGGAACCCATGTAAAGTCAAGAGTTGATCCAAAACTACACCAAAACCACATCTATATTCCAGGGGTTGGAAATAAGTGTCTAAAGTCATGATTAAAATGGGTGGACTTTTGCTAATGTACCTATAAGTATGTACCCAAACATCTCTATAGCAAGTGAAGAAGATTAATAAAAGAATTATTGTAACATAAAGAGTTAAATGCATGCATGTAAAAACCTCCAAGGAATAAAAAATAGTGTGATAGTGAAATTTTAAATGTAATGGGGAAAAATACAAACCCAACCAAGAAATTATGTCCCAACTTTAAACAAACTGGAAAGGAAATGTTAAGAGATCCTGGAGCCAGATCTCCATGACCCAACCACAGTATATATTCAAATGAATCAATGTGTCCATATAATCTATTGAAATCATCACCAAATTATCGATCATTTACATAATAAATGAAAAATTTTGTGAAATCTCATGTAGTGATGATTATATACATACCCATTAGGATTCCTCGAAAATTAGAAGGGGAGAAATAAGGGACATCATAGAATAAGTCAACTCAACTAAAAGAATGAGGGAAATGAAACCTAATATCAAATATATATAAATGTTAGTGTGTGTGTGTGTGTGATCATAAAAGAGAGATAAAAATAAATAAATGGGATCTACATCTCACAACAAAGATCGGAAATGATTCTACCCATAGTTCCAAGAATGTCTATAAATGATTCCGAATATATCGTGTTTTTGTTTGTGTTAGTATTCATGTGGAGGACCAACACTGCATCAAAATGATTAATATATAATGGGGTACAATATCATGTAGAGGAACCACACCCTAGTACCTAAGCTGGGGGGAACTTATTGGATAGAAAATCTGCACCCTAGTATAATAGGTCAATTCCACTTGACATATAGAGGACACATGCCCTAGTCAGTCAGGGGTACAACTCAGTAAATAGAGGAAACATGACCTAATCAATCAGTGGGTGAGGGGTGGGGGTGGGTACCACTCAGTAGATAAAGGACCCATTATCTATTCCATTAGGGGGTACCACTCATTATATATAGTACCTTCTCTCTACTCTTTTAGGTGGTACCACATAGTAGATAGATGAATCACACCCTAGTCTATCAGGGGGTACCACTCTATAGATAAAGGAATTGTGCCATATTATAGTAGGGGGTACCACTCATTAGATAGAGAACCTGCTCCCTGTTCCATAATGGGGGTACCACTCAATATATTGAGGTGTATGGGGGATACAAAACCTAGTACAAATGGAGGATTTTCATTCTAGACCTCTCTCTAATGATCATGCATGATCACTACCATCATCGGTTGTTTCCTAAAGAAGCTCCATGCTCAAAACCTCTCAAATCATTTCATAAATCCCACTACGAAGGCCCCCCATCATGTTCTATGAGAAAAACACATATAATAGGATACTTTTGGGACAAAATATGATTCAATAGGATATACGAGAGATAAAAGATTCTCATGAGGTGCATGGAATGTGTACCCACTCCTCTTCCATGTCAAGTACTCTTTAGTACATGGATCATTGGCCATGTAGTATGATATGAAATGTAAGGGTGTTACATGGTGTGTCTCAGCCAACAAGGGCCTTCTCTTTTGATCCTGGTCATGTCTTTTTATGGGGCCATGTTTCAGTACATGTTGTGTTCCTGGTCGTGTTCGTATTCTCCTGGAGTACATGCAGAGCCACCAACACAAGGTCACATGATGGATGGGGGTCCCACACAGCATGTAATATTTAATTAATAAATAAACCATAGTTATTACAAACATGGGAATCAACCATGTGTGTTGTTTGGACCACATATTGTGTAGTCAATTTTTTCAGTAAATCCACAGAATCCCCATGTTGTTCTAGATCTGGACTTACCACCATTTTTCTTACCATGTGACCACTAAAAATCGGTGGAAGACAGTTTCAACCACCAATTTCATCCCTCTGGTGACTATAAATTAGAACTTGATCCATTGCTCAAAGCATCCTCAACCTCATGAATCTCACATGCCACTATTAATCAGTCTCAAATCCCAGTACTTCATGATTAATTGCCAACATCCCATGATATATCCCAATTCATCCTACAATTTTCAATATACCCATCACAAGTGAATCTTCCATGAATCTAGGGGTATGATTTCACTCAAACATTCATAAAATTCATACATCAACCACATAGGAAAATGAAAAATAATACAAAGAATAAAGGGGGGAAATACAAGAAAAAATGTGTATCAATTGTTGGACAAATGTTATTTGAAAATGACCATAAATATAGGATATCTAATGTTATAAAACATGGAATGTTAATAAATAATTTTAGTAAGATAATTATAATTATAATACGAGCTCATGTGATGGTTAAAAAATTCCATAAATAAATTAAATTAATCTAATCCATGGTTGATTTATTCAAAAGGGTGGAAATCCAACACATAATGTTCCATACCTAGATTCGTATCAATCATTAGTGAAGAAAATAGATATCAATGATGGAGGTGAAAATTTTAATTTATTGCACCTCTATTCACCTTGATCTAGTTATTAGTCATTAAACAATCTTGATTCTCCAAAAAATAATCATTCTCCTCTCAATATTCCCATGGTTGTGTAGCTAGCCCAGTAGATTCTACATAATAGGATACTTATATAGAAAATTACGTTTTTAGGAATTAAATGAGTTAATTAAATAATTTAATTAATTTATTCACTTAACGTACCCTCCAATGGACACCAAATATGAATTTCTAGTGATGACAAACTTTAGGTTGTGCCTAGGTTAAATCATGGACTTTAGATTAAACTGTGGTCTCATATTTTTATCTGATACTCCATTTAGAAGATATTTCATTTTATATACAAAATGTGTGTGTGTGTGATATAATTTTTTTAATATTTTATAATAATATTTTTGGACTCATTGGGCCTTAGAAACATGTGTCATCCCAGTTCTTAGCTTTGAAAATATTTCTTAATATATTTAAAATTCATATAATAGAAAAAATAGTATCTAAATTATTTCCTCCCTCAATATTTTTATCCCCGAAAAGAAAAAACCATGAAAAAAATTTGGTTAATAATCTTGTATCTTTCTCTCCCACTACCATGATCTCTCAAGCATGATCCCAGGCTTCCATAAAACATGAACCAAGCAAATGGACCATCCATGTTGGATACTCTCTTGTTGATACTCTATCTTTAATGGTTACTCTGTAAAGGTGGATCCATCATCAATGTCTATCTCTCCCTACTCAATAATGTGTGTAGGATCATGATCCACCTCATTCCAGGCCACCAAAAATGACGATAAAGGTCCTTGTACATCATACCCACATTGGGATGTGTGAAACTCTCTCACCATCATCTCTTACATTATGACTAGAACCACTATCCACCCCTTGAAAATGATGATGTGATTCCCTCATTTATATAACCCATCTCGTGAATCTCATAAGGATATCTGGTTATATAGTTAATCACAGTCTATGTATCCCTATTGAGATTCGATCACATGATAAATAAGTGGAGGAGACAACACCGTGGACTGAATTAAAGTTTCACCATCCTCCTCAACCAAGGTCAACTATATAGAATACAACTAATCAGAAGCCAAATCTACCATGTAAGAACGTGACATCCAACTAAGGTCACATGCCATCATGTTTCCCTTCCAATGAGTATAGACTATCTCAATTTCATATTCTTGAAGAAAATCTAAATATTTATTTTTTCTCAACTTTAGAAATCTCTGCATGATAATATGCCTTGGAATATGATGGTATGAGTGAGAAATAATATGCTCTCTCAAAAGATAGTGTCTCTACATACTCAAAGTAATGACTACCTTTAACAACTCTAGGTAGTGAACCATGTAGTTATTTTCATGGGATCTCTAGTACATAGACCCATATGTGATCAATTCCTACATTTTCATCAACACAATGTTGATCCTATCTCTACAATCATCAAAATACATTGTGTACTCTACACCCTCCTCCGATTATCTCAAAATAAGAGCACTGATCATCTGAAGCCTCAACTCCTCAAAGGTTATCTACCGCTACTCAGTCCAGGTAAAAAGGATCCCCTTTCCATATAACGTAGGTAAAAGGGGCTATAATATTATATAATACCTTTCCAATCCTCATGTAGGACCATGCCAATCAAAGAAAACATTTCACCACTAACACATTCATGTCCATATCCCATGTAAGTACTATATAAATCTTTATTGGATCCATAAATAATCCATTTTCAAAAATTACATTCCCTAGAATGTGAACCTGTGGGATCCTGAAAAAGAAAATTTAGAGATTACCATAAATATGGTTCTCTCAAAGCAAGTCCTGAACCATCCTCATGTGGTCTAAATGCTCCTCCACCGATGTAGTGTATATGTGTGTTTAATCAATGAAGACAACAAAAAGTTGGTCTATATAGAGAAGTAATATCCAGTTCATCAAATCCATAAACATGATAAGGGAATTCATCACACCAATATTCATCACGAGGAACTCATAGTGTCCATATCGACATCATAATTCCATCCTCAGAATATGATCCTTGAAAACCCTCAACTAGTGGATGTTGTACCTATGATCAATCTTCATAACCATTTAATGCCTCTTTACTGATGAAAGAGGTAATAAATCCATAAAAAGGGGTCCATGTTCTTTATCATAGATTGGTTCATGTGATGATAATCATCAAAAAACTAAAATATATCATCCACCATTTCCATTAACATCATCGAGTCTCCTAGTGGGATACCCTAGTTCTAATAGAATCATTCTATCAAAGGACCTATAACTACTCTCTCATTTCCCAGAGCACAATAGGTTCCATACTATATTCTGTATAAGATATCAGAGTGGTATTGGGGTGCATGTAAATGATAAATCCATCTCTCACATCAGATGTAGTCTCTAATAATCCTTACTGTATACATCCATATAATCCTCCTTGACTAAAGGAATCAAGATGCTTGAAGAACCCAATTTTTCAAGGGATAAACTATCTAATTGATGGGTGATGGGTTGTACCTTCTAGGTCAAAAGACTCACTAACTTTTCTATGAGATCTATCTCTCTCCCACAATGTATAATATCATCCCATCAGTTTTAATTCATCTATCTCTTCTATACTAACCATTGATCTAGGCTCAAACCGTGGGAAATATTCCATACCCATGATGATGTCATAAGGTTTAATCATGACTAAAAAGTGGTACTATAAAAAAATTATATCTACTAATTTATAACTCTCACTACTGGTATATTATATGTATAAAATAATCATTCCCTGTATGAACCTCAAGAAAAATCTATTAGGATAAAGTATCTACTGGGAGCTTCATATCTCACACCAAGAGTAAGGAGATGAAATAATGAAGCGTACCTATGTCTACTAGTACTAAATAAAGTGTAAAATAAACATATAATATACCTATAATCTTCTCATGAGTGTCTGGGTCACAAGAATTCATATCCAACATCTTCCCTCACCCTTGAATCATATAACCCTAAGCTAGAGTGGGCCTCTTGGTGGTGGGGGTGGTGGAAGGAGATCATAATATCGTTTACCACCAGAAGCTCCTCCTATGAGAGCCCCATCATATCCCAAACCAAATAGGTCTCTTTGGGGACCACCCATGCCTCGTTTAAGATATCCATGATTATGGTGTTGACTTTTTTATGGTAGTACATATTCTATCTATCTACCCTCCTTATCATGTTGGGTTGTGAAAACATATATCATTAAACCTCTCTAATCCCATGCATAACATCACCCCTCTATGAGCTTCCCGAGTCCTCTATGCAGCCCTTGATCCACATGGATGCATGCCTAAGTCCATACATAATGAGGTTTCCTAATCAAGACCCCAACGAATGATTCCTTATAGCTGCTATAGATGACTCAGACCTTTGCTACCCAAGGCTAGCTCTAGCTGTATGGAGTCCCTCATGTATTAATATCTCCATCACCAGTGCCTTCTGTAACACTACAACATATGGGGGGGATGTATAGTGGTACCACACTAGAAAATATGTCTCTATCGAGGCCCTTCTCAAACATTAGTTACCAAAATTAACCATCTTGAATAATGTTGTGGGGGTACCATATAAGGTTAGTGAACCCCACTCCATACCCATCAATTATCATCCCTCTCTATTGTAGCACCACAATCTCTTGAATCCAATCTAAAAGAGATAATGAGGGGTATTAATCATCATGAAATAGATTCTATAAGTCATAACATTATATTTCCAACTCATCATGTATATGTGTGAGTAAAATTCACAAGTGAACATATTCTACCTGGATAAGGATGGATTCCGTCATAACCATTTGATCAGTTAGGGTCTGTACAAGCCTGAAAAATTGGATCACCAACTCATACCCATACTCGACTTCTTGGATATCTGTATCACTATGGAATCTTAGTGGCCTCAGGTGATGGAACTCATAGAGTAAATTAATCATTCATGCATCCTCAACATTCACTACTGGTATAATTTTTTTCCCATCAATTGGGGATTATTTTACCTATCCACCAAGAGAATGATCTCATGTGACTGCCCCTAAACTGTGGCCTCATCACTCATTGGAGCATTGTTGCGATGTTGAATCGGTAACATGGCTAGTTTTTTTCATGGAGGAATCCTAAAAAATTAATCAAGGCATACCACGGTTAGATGAGAATATATATGGGGTTATAACTCTTGAAGGATAGTCAAATGACTCTATCAAATATAATTAATGTACCAATGTTCCATGAAACCAATGTATCGGTATGCGGAGTAGACAAGTTGGTAGTCCGAGCCCAAGTGAATGGATATGTCGACTGCCACCCAAAAACAGTGTTCTCTAGCCTAAAAGACACACTAGTGACACTTTAGCACTGCTTCCCTAAGTTCCCAACTTAACCTCATAAGGATACATAACTCTTAACACCTCTTCAAGGCATAACCAATGTTGATACCAATATGTCATGAATCGACCCACTACGGGCCACCTGGATAGAGAAAATCCAATCCTTAACTACCCCAATCCCATATATATAGGATAGGGGTTAGAAACAAGTGATTAAATACATAACTAAAATGGGAGGCCTTTCCTTAATGTACTTATATGCATGCACCCAAACATATCTATGTAGAACTGTGGTGGAATAATAAAGAAATATTATAAAATATAGAGTAAAATTCATGCATGAAACAACATCTATGGAATAAAAAAGAGTGAGATAGTGAAATCCAAATAGTAAAGTGACAAAATACATTCCCAACAAGAAAATATGTCCCAACCACTGACAACTAGAAAAGAAATTATGAGATAGACAGGATCCAGATATCCAATCCTCGACCATTATATGTGGTCAAATGAACCTAGGTATCACTATTCTTATATACATTCACCGCCTACTTGTTTCACATATTCATAATACATAATACATTTTGGAAAATCCCACGTAAAGGTGAGTATATACATACCCAATTGGATTCATTGAAAACCATAGGGAGAGAAATACGAGTCATGATAGAAGAAGTTAGCTCAACCCAAAATAAGAGCAAAATGAAACTGAACACTAATGATATATATGTTATCATAAAAGAATTCCTAAAATAGAGAATGAGTATATAAATCCCATATATCAACCTATTAAAGAGTATGCTCATAGTTTCGATAAGGTCGACAAACGACACATTACATTTCCAATGACATTACGTAGAAGTATCAGTGTGGTGGAACCACAACTAGTCATTATGCCACAAAGTCAAGAGGTAAAATCTATAATTAAAGGATATATACCCTAGTGAATCAATAGAGGAAACATTTAGTAGATAAAGGATCCATGACCTAGTATGATATAGGGACTCAAATAAACATATTGAGGACCCATTTCTAGAATGTTAGGGTGGTACCAATTAGTAGATAGAGGGCTTCTACCCTAATATATCAGGGGTACCACTCAATAGATAGAGGACCCATGGCAATTTATGTCCTGGGGTCAAACATACTAGACATTGGACCTACACCCTATTATCTCAGGGAGTACCACTAAGTAGATATAGGACTTTCACCGTAGTCTGTCAGGGGGGATCATATAAAAGATAGAGTTGCCACACTGTAGTAAGACATTGGGTACCACTCAGTAAATGGAGGAAAATTCCATAGTCCATTAGGGTAGTACCAATCAGTAGATATTGTTTTATGGGGGTTTTACACACTGGTATGATATATAGATTTCTAATCCTGGACTCTCTTTGATGATCCCACATAATCATTATCATCGTCGATCACATCCTAAAGAAGCTTCATGCTAATAACTTGTCACTTCATATATCAAAGGCCACTATGAAGGCCCCCATAAAATTATATGTAGAGAAAAACTATGGATAGGATACTCTCATGCCAAAATCAAAGTAAAAATGAAGGATATACAAGAGATAAAATATTCTCAATAGTTAAACCATGTGTAAGGGGGATACACAACATGTCGCCCCAATCATATACCTGGTTGTGTCCTCACCAACACCTGGATCACTGTCTATGTAGTAATAAATAATATTTAATGGTACTACACGATGTGACTCAACCACCAAAGGCCCACCCATTTGATCTTGGTTGTGTTTTTATACCTAAATATGTTCTAGTACATGGTGTGCAGTTAGAAGTATCCATGTCCATGTACTTAGAAAGTAAACACTAGGCCACTAGCATAGGGTCACATAGTGTGATATTGTCCCACATGATTTTTTATATTCAACTCGCCCTGAAACCCTAACTAGAATGAGCAGGGGACAACACGATGTTTATTATTAATACTACAAGTTGTGTAGTTAAGTTTTTTAAAAAATCCATAGAATTATCGTGTGGTTTTATATACAAAATTATCACCATGATTATCTTCATTTTACCACCTAAAATTGGTGTAAAATGCCTCCAACTATTGATTTCGGTCCTCTAGTGTCAAAAAATTGCATCTCAATATTTTGATCGAAGTTGTCGTCGCATCGTGCATCTCTCATGACACTGAAAATTGGTACAATATCCTATATTTGTACAATTAATCAATTTTTTCCAGTGATCTATACTGACCCATCCTATAATCACCAATCCATTCTTTTCATGTGAATCTTCTTGGAATCTGATGTTTTGATCATGCTCGAACCCGCCTGGAAAAGTAAAACCATGAACCTATAGGCCAACGATGAAGAACACATTAAATTATTGAAGAAAATCATAAGAAATTTCGTATAAATCATTGGAAAAGAGTTCTTGGACAATATATATAAATTTTTTATACATAGGGTGATAAACTTTTCATGTCAATAACTACTTTTCTTCAGATAATTCTAATTATATAATGGGTTATTGCGAATGTTTGAAAACTATAAAAATAAAAAAAGATAATATAATCCATGATTGATTTATTAAAAAGGGAAGAAATTCAGAAAATAATAATACAAACCCATATTAGGATCAGTTTGTGTTGATGAATGTAGTTTCCAATGATGGAGGGGACCTATTTCATTCACTACACTTCCATTCACCTTGATCCTATTACTAGTCATCGGTTGATCTCGATTCACTAATAAAGAATGGTGGATTCTCCTCTGACCAATCCCAGGGTTATGTGGATAACCATGGTGATTCTACAATAGAGGATACTTGTATAATAAATTATATCTTTAGTAAATAAATTAATTAATTAAATACTTTAATTTATTAATCCACTCAATGTACCTGCCAAAATATTATTTATCAGAACATTCAGTGCTGACCAAATTTAGGTCATGCCTAAGGTAAATCCCAATCTCTAGATTCAACTGTGGTATCATATTTTTTATTTGAGACTTAATTTAGGATTTATTTTATTTTCAACAAAAAATGTGTGTATGTTTTATAAAATATATTTAATATTTTTATAAAATTAATTTTTGGCTCACTTAGCCTCGGAAATGTGCACCATCCCATCATTAGGCTTCAAAAATATTTCTTAATATATTTCAAAGTCTTAGAATGAAGAAATATATTCTATATATATGTAGGGTTTAATATTTCTATATGATATTTGGACATGAGTTTTTTTAAAATTTTAATATCATATCTACCTACTTACTTTCCAATCAACGATAATGTCTCTTGTGAATATGTGTAGAATATGACTTCTAAAAAGTGATATGTCTAGTTTTTATATATATGACTATTTTTTATTTAATATGTGTGCACTACCATTCATATATATGATATATATTATACAGAAATTATTCTAGAAAGTGAATTATTATATCAATTTCTTTCGTTCCATCCGTTGAAAAGTGACTACAATGTTTGTATGTATGTATGAATTACCATCTCCATGAATGGTGTTATTCATTTATCTATATCTATTTTCTATATGATATTTCTATAAAGTTATAAATTTTCTATCATTAATAAAAATACAAATGAAAAATACAAATAGATTAAATGAAAAGGACACATGTGGTGATGTATTAAAACTATATCCTACCAATGATAGATACCTACTCTACATATCCTAATGGATTACCTACGCATTAACACAATACCATATTAAAGAATTAAAAATACAAGAAAATGTCCCTGAATTTATTCTTCTATATGAAAATAAATTAGTATATTATCATCTAAACACAATTGTATATATAGGGAGTGAGTACATTATTCAGTTTTCCACTACAAATAGATTCCTTAACATAGTCTATTATATATATGAGTACATGAATGATATGAATTTTACATGAAATAATTACATGAAATGTGTATATAACTAATCAATCAAATAACTACAATAGTAATTTTAAACAATTAAACAAGAAATCGATAATAATATACCAATTTTATTTGTTTTTATGCGCTCTATGAGTCACAATGGAAGACACTATACCTACTTCAAGAATTTATAATGATCCATCCATAAATACTATGATCCAACATATTATTTTGAAATGAAATACTATATAAAATCTAAGTTAGTTAGTTTCAATTTTATAATAATGGTAAAAATGTAAAAATGATTCAGAGAAGCTTTAATCATGTCCCATTGGGAATGGGAAATGTGAAAAGGTTCAGGGAAACTCAAGAACCAAACCATATTCAAAATTAAGGTATCTAAACACTAATCACCTGTATAAAAATATGAACTATCATCAGATAAATTCCCATATTATAGCCTCTTAAAAATATATAATATATCGATAAAAAATATATCAAAATTAGAAATAATATTATCATCAACCCATAATCACTATCATCATCTTGAATCTAGTTTTTCTGTGTTAAATATACTTATTAAAGTCATATACTATAATTTATGTTTTAAAATATGGATATCCCATGTGAAATATAAACAATAACACGTGTCTTCATAGAAAAAAACAATAATAGAATGCTCAAATATTTAAAACACATTATTGAAACACAAAAGGTGAATCATGGATAAATATTGTTATTTTCAACTCACAATCATGTTTAATTTAATTTATTTCTAAATAAGATAACATTAAATTATTTAATATAAAATATTAATAAATTTTACATTGATATGCTTCATAATCTCATATTATTGTCCATATATACAATGTTGAGAAAACAAAAGTGAATGGATCTACATATCTAGAAAGATCACCACCCGCTAATCTATAGAACCAATCCATATTTAGGAAAATAATATTTATCTTCCCCTAAGAAACATTATCAATGGTGAAAAATTCTATAAAACACACATCTAAATTTCCCATAACCAAACACCATATATTCTATCCACTCATTGATAAGAAAAAAAGCAAACCCACCATTATTAGAGAGATATTGAAAGGTGGAAATGTCCACCTGACATAATTCACTACTAATATTACCCAATAGAGAATGTTTCCTCGTTGACAAGTTCACTTAGACTAAAAAAACCCAAAACTAACTATAGTAAACACTCTAGGAGAACTCATCTCACTGGTTAAAACTTCATGAACCATTCTAATGAACCTATCCATTATATAAATGACTCATCTTAGAGTTAAAAACCCTTCATGGGTTCGAACATTATCACTAATTAACGATAAACCATTCAAATAATTGACACAAGACACTAAAATAAAGGTAAAATAGATTTACAACATCTATTTTAGTTTTAATTTATCTTGTATAGCATCACATGATATCCATGACCCTAATGGATAAACTCCACATAACAGAAATCTACGTACCCTAGTTATTCATCATTCCATCCATGAAAATTTATAAAAATTGAGGAAATATTAAGGGACTGCCTACCTTGAAATATTATGAGTAGACTCACCCATGTTGTACCTCTCGAACCCCTCGAGGTTTGATTTTCATGATCACAATCACCCTCTTATGTTTCTAACATTGTGTTTTAAGTGTTTGTGTTGATAGGCATTTGATTGCCAAGAAGTTGACCAAGGAAGAGGCAGAAATGGACTGAAAGTCAGTCCACCGGCCGACCGGTGGCTTCACCACCGGCCAGCCGGTGGCATCCAGACCAAACAGTGGAAGCTACTGCCTTCCCACCGGTCGACCGGTGGCTTCCCACCGGTCGACCTGTGGCATCCAGCCCAAACAGTGCAATCTACTGTCTTTCCACCGGCCAGCCGGTGGCTCCTCACCGGTCGACCGGTGGAGCCTGGATCAAGACTCTTCTTCTCTACCAAGGCACCGGCCAGCCGGTGGAGATGTACCGGTCGACCGGTGGCCCCTGGACCAGACTTCTCCTCCACTGCCAAGGCACCGGCCAGCCGGTGGAGCTGTACCGGCCAGCCGGTAGCACTGGTCAAACTAGCCGTTGGCTTTGACCAGTCAACTCCAAAAGCCTCCCAACGGCTCCGAGGCCTTTTCCAACGGCTCCAAAGCCCTCCAACGGATACTTGAAGGTTCCTAGCCTATAAATAAAGGCCTAGGAAGCCCCGGAACAATATACAAGCCACCGGACACATTTTTACATCTTTGGCGAAGCTCCGACGGATTGTTCCAAGGGAACCCAAAGTGCTCCAACAACTTCCACATCCAAGAGCACCTCCATAGAAGCTTGGAAGCGGCCCTCAAACATCATCAATCAATCAAAGGCGCCCAAGGCTTCTCCATTACGGGTTTTATTGTTTATCTCTTTTTGAGCTTTAAAATTGGGTTTGTGCCTACAAACCCCAACTCTTTTCTCATCTCCCCTTCTTTGGGTTCTCACACCACCACTAAGGTGTGAAGAGGTTTTCTCAAGCTTTTCCTTTAAAAGGCTTGTGTCTCGGTGAGCTAGTCTTCACCCGTAAAAAGACTAGTGGGTTCTTGCTAAACCATTAAAAGCAAGTGGGTTCTTGCTAAACCAATAAAAGCAAGCTGTAATAGGTCCTAGTGCTACCTTAAAGCCTAGTGGGTTTCTTGCTAAAACCATTGAAAAGCAAGCGGTAGGAATCTCTCAACGGTTGAGTTGGGAGCGGAGACGTAGGCCGGGTTTTGGCCGAACTCCGTTATCAATTTGCGTGTCTTGCCTCTTTATTTCCGCTGCACTTTACTTTGATTTTTAATTTGTTTTTCAATTTTTTAAAAGGCAATTCACCCCCCCTCTTGCCATCATTCCTCCTTGGGGTGTTCTTCCGACCCAACAATTGGTATCAGAGGGAAGTTTGTGTAATACCCTAACCGGTTACAAATTTTAAGATCCATTAAGATGGCATCAACCTCTTTCGCCCCCGAGGGCCTCTCATTGGGTCGGGCTCCATTTTTTGATGGGACCGACTATAATTATTGGAAAACCCGCATGACTACCTTTCTTAGAAGTATAGGGTATCCCATATATAAAATTGTCATGCAAGGTTACACCCTCTCCTCTCCCGATGAATCCAAATGGACCCAAGCCGATATAAAGAATTTCGAGCTTGATGGCAAAGCCATGAACGCTCTACATTGCGGCTTAGATAGAAATGAGTTCAATCGAGTGTCTACTTGCACCTCCTCACATGAAATTTGGAAACTTTTAGAAGTAACTCATGAGGGCACTAATAAAGTCAAAGACACTAGATTGGACATGTATAGGCAAGATTTTGAGTCATTTTCAATGCATCCAAATGAGTCTATTTCCGATATGTTTACTCGCTTTACTGACGTGTGCAATGGAAGGAAATCTCTTGGTGATAATGTTTCAGCCGAGACGATGGTCAAGAAGATCCTATGGGTCCTTCCGAGCTCATGGGCACCTAAAGTGACGGCGATCCAAGAAGCTAAGGACGTCAAAAATATGCCGGTCGAGGAGCTCATCGGATCCCTAATGACCTATGAGATCACGATGAGGAGGCAAGCACAAAAGGAGGGCACCCCTATCAAAACTCCAAAGAACATCGCCCTCAAGGTTCAAAAAGAAGTAAGCTCCTCCTCATCCTCATCTTCCTCATCTACTTCATCTTCAAGCGGCGACTCGGAAATGGAGTATCTCGCCCGCCAAATGCATAAGTTCATGAAGAAGCACAAGAAGAAGAAGAAATCTCGCAAGGCACGAAAGCAAGAACCCACCGCAAAAGTCGAGCCCAAGGTGAAATGCTACGGGTGCGGCGAAAAGGGCCATTACAAGCCCGATTGCCCACTCAACAAGAAACGGGCCACGCCAAAGGAAAAAGGAAAGAAGAAGGTCCTCAAGGCCACATGGAGTGACACCTCCTCTTCATCATCCTCCTCCACCTCCTCGAGCGACAACGGTAACAAATGCCTAATGGCATTTCACGAGGTAACATCTTTCGACTCATCCTCCTCTTGTTCTTCAAATTCAAACTCTTTCAATCATATGTCTTATGAGGATCTCCAATATGCAAGAGATCAATTGGAAAATGGTTTTCATACTTTATCCTCAAAATTTGTTGCTTTAAAAAAATCTTTCAAAAAACTCTCCTCCGAAAAAGAACAACTTCTTAAAGAGAAGGAGGAACTCACCCTTAAAATCCAAAATTTTCCAAATGTTGATTCCATGGAATCAACCATCAAGGACCTTAGAAAGACCCTAGCCAAGTTCACCCAAGGTGAACAAAATTTGAACAATTTGCTTGGTTCACAAAGGGTTTCCCGAACCTCCAATGGACTTGGCTATACCAACCAAGCCTCCTCCTCCCATGCACCCACTGTTTTTGTAAGGGGGAGCTCTAGCTTTAAATTCTGTAATTATTGCAAAAAACCCGGGCACATGCTATATGAATGTAATTGTAAAAATGCCCGGTACGGTCAACCCAAATCTTTTTTCTTTTCCGATGAATTCTATAGGAGAAGACCCGCCATGAAACAAGTTTGGATTGAAAAATCCCTCCTTGCGAGTCTCTCCGGGCCTAAAATTGTTTCTTTTCAAAATCCCTCTCCCCGGTAACTTATTGTTTTTATTTAGGGGGAGTTAGGATCTTTTAGCCTTGTTGTGTATTCAAATTTTTCTTTTTCAACTCTTTGTTTCAATTCTTTTTTCAATTCAAAATTTTCTTTTAAATTTTCATTTCTAAATTTCCAACAGTTGGTATCGAATTTGTTTTCTATTCAAAACTTTCAATTCAAACTGTTATTCATTTTTTGATTCCAAAATTTCATTTAGTTTCAAATTTCAAAATTCAATTGATTCTTGATTCAAAACTTTCAATTCAAACTGTTATTCAAATTTTCATTTCAATTTCAAAAATCTCAATTGATTTTCAAATCTCATCCCTTGTTTTTCAAAATTTCCCTCAATCAAGTTTTATGCCCCATTCTATTTTGATAATCACAAAGGGGGAGAATTTTCTTGATTGATTGGGGGAGAATCCTTTTTCATCATGCTTTGCATTTCCTTTTAATTTCATTTTTACTTTAATTGTTTTGGTGATTGTGATCATCAAAATAGGGGGAGATTGTTGTACCTCTCGAACCCCTCGAGGTTTGATTTTCATGATCACAATCACCCTCTTATGTTTCTAACATTGTGTTTTAAGTGTTTGTGTTGATAGGCATTTGATTGCCAAGAAGTTGACCAAGGAAGAGGCAGAAATGGACTGAAAGTCAGTCCACCGGCCGACCGGTGGCTTCACCACCGGCCAGCCGGTGGCATCCAGACCAAACAGTGGAAGCTACTGCCTTCCCACCGGTCGACCGGTGGCTTCCCACCGGTCGACCTGTGGCATCCAGCCCAAACAGTGCAATCTACTGTCTTTCCACCGGCCAGCCGGTGGCTCCTCACCGGTCGACCGGTGGAGCCTGGATCAAGACTCTTCTTCTCTACCAAGGCACCGGCCAGCCGGTGGAGATGTACCGGTCGACCGGTGGCCCCTGGACCAGACTTCTCCTCCACTGCCAAGGCACCGGCCAGCCGGTGGAGCTGTACCGGCCAGCCGGTAGCACTGGTCAAACTAGCCGTTGGCTTTGACCAGTCAACTCCAAAAGCCTCCCAACGGCTCCGAGGCCTTTTCCAACGGCTCCAAAGCCCTCCAACGGATACTTGAAGGTTCCTAGCCTATAAATAAAGGCCTAGGAAGCCCCGGAACAATATACAAGCCACCGGACACATTTTTACATCTTTGGCGAAGCTCCGACGGATTGTTCCAAGGGAACCCAAAGTGCTCCAACAACTTCCACATCCAAGAGCACCTCCATAGAAGCTTGGAAGCGGCCCTCAAACATCATCAATCAATCAAAGGCGCCCAAGGCTTCTCCATTACGGGTTTTATTGTTTATCTCTTTTTGAGCTTTAAAATTGGGTTTGTGCCTACAAACCCCAACTCTTTTCTCATCTCCCCTTCTTTGGGTTCTCACACCACCACTAAGGTGTGAAGAGGTTTTCTCAAGCTTTTCCTTTAAAAGGCTTGTGTCTCGGTGAGCTAGTCTTCACCCGTAAAAAGACTAGTGGGTTCTTGCTAAACCATTAAAAGCAAGTGGGTTCTTGCTAAACCAATAAAAGCAAGCTGTAATAGGTCCTAGTGCTACCTTAAAGCCTAGTGGGTTTCTTGCTAAAACCATTGAAAAGCAAGCGGTAGGAATCTCTCAACGGTTGAGTTGGGAGCGGAGACGTAGGCCGGGTTTTGGCCGAACTCCGTTATCAATTTGCGTGTCTTGCCTCTTTATTTCCGCTGCACTTTACTTTGATTTTTAATTTGTTTTTCAATTTTTTAAAAGGCAATTCACCCCCCCTCTTGCCATCATTCCTCCTTGGGGTGTTCTTCCGACCCAACAACCCACTGCGTCAAATCTATTCATACTTAAATTCTTGAAATTGGAGTAATAAATAACCCCTTAAAATTAGATATTCAGGTCAAAACGGAAAATATAGAAGGAAAAATAAAAATAATAATGGGAAAGAAGGAGAACTTTTCTTTTTGGAGGTCTCATTATTAGATGGATTGAAAATAATATATGAATCATAGGTGATTGAAAAAGTATACAGAAGACAAAAAGTATAAAATCAAGTTGATTGGGATCCCTAATTTTAAGGAGTCAAAAAATCTAAGGGCTATATATTATTTATTAAAATTAAATTCTATTTGAATTAAAATTTAAAATAATATAAAATATGTGGAAATTGGGTACTTCATACACCTAAAAAGGGTGTCTATTAGTCCTCATGGGACCACTTTCTCCCAAGAAACATTTTTTAGTTTCCAATGAGCTGCAATTGAGTACCCACTGCCAATTTGTAGAAAACAACCACATGCCACCGCCGTCTTAGACTTTACCCAAACATATAGTTTCCCATCAAGGCCACAAAAAATATTTAAAAACACCAAAAAGTCCATTCCTTAACTATGAAAACTATGATATAGTCTCAAAATTAATAACACCCCAATTATATATTTGTTCTATCCTATATTAATTTTATTCCCCTAACATAGTGGGTAAAGGTTCATTATAATATGGGTGATAGAATGGTTTTATTGTTGAATTGATATGATTTGGACCATAGGATGATATCTATAATATATTATATTCCATTGTATGTTTTTAATTTCATGTGCACCAACACCTAATTCAGATAACCTAACTGATTCCAATATACAGTTTTATGTATAGGGTAATCCCTTAACAGAAAGGACATAGTGGTAATGAATAGATGACTACTCCATCTCTCAAATTATTTCATTTAATCATGGGTTTTTATGATGTTTTAGTATTTTTTAGTTTTATAATGCTTTAGTATATTGATTTTATATAAGGTTGTGACATGTGGAAATGGTATGAGGTTGTGGTATTTGGATATGGTTATAGTATGTTGTCCTATGTTGATAATGGAAGGGATAAGAGAACCAATACATATGTTGTTAAAAATGAGGTATACTTTGATAAGTGGTATGGCATCACAATCCTTGAATGCTTGAATGAAACCTTATCTCGAGGGCCACTAACCTTAGGCACGACTTCCTATACACCAGAGGATGCTGATAATATTGTTTGGTCTAAGTGGTGATCATGAGGAATCTATATCCCAATAAAATAAAAACCAAAATATTTGTGGAATAATAAGGATAAATAGAAATAAATAACATAAAAATAGGGTCATAACCACACATATGGAAATGATATTAAAAATTCATATATATAATTTTAGGAAATTCATAAAAAAGTAAAGAGGATCTCTCATACAGTGACCTCATGCATAAATACTCAAAAGTAACTAAATGAACCACCAACCTGATACCGAGGATCCACTAGGTCCCACTTTGAGTCCCCAATATCTAGTACACACACGAGCTACATAGACATCTACTAAACCCTAAATTTTTACTTCTTTCACTTTTTTGTTTCATGAGAAATAAAGTCTACAGGAATCTTGGAGGGACTATAAAGGGTGTGAGTATGAACTTAGTAGGACACTAACAATAGTGTCCCTGGATAATATCCTTACATATACAAGTGTATGAAATGTTCAATAAATTGAAACCAGTGAATTTCATATAATATATTCCACATTATGTTCAACTATTAACTTGTTATCCCTTTATATACTTTTGTCTAATGCTAGTGTGGGATGTGATAGCAACGATCTTCCATATCAAAAAATTCCCCAACCTTACAACTATTTTCGTGTCACTCATAATCACATGTGTGCCCATAACCAATGTAACTATCCTAAGTTAATCACTACACCCCAATAGAATGTCCACATATCATATCATATGTCCCATGGTCATATGAACCCTTTTGTTAACAATCATCTCAATATCCCACTAAAACCCATGGCATGGAAACACTAGTCCTTTACCAATCTCAACCAACTAGTCCAAATATATTCCATACATACAACAAGCATCCCACGATCAAATAGTGATCTAAATCACCCCAAGATCTCATGGATACCTATATCTATATTTCTTCTCTAATTCAATGGTCAACACCCACTTCATAGTGAGGAACATTAAAGGGATGATTTCAAGATTATTGGAAATGGTTTTTTTATTTTTAGGGGTGGATTCATATAAATAGTCTTCAAATAAATGATAATAAATAAATAATTTAAAATTAATATCTGGTAACAAATTAATAATTACTTATTATTTTATATTAATTGTTTTTATTAATTTTTATTTATTATTAACAAATTTAATTGAATTTTTATTATTAAAAATAATTAGATATTTATTAATTAAAAACTAAAATGATTATTAATTATTAATTATTTGGATGTTGTTAATTATTTAATAATTATTAATTGGTAATTGGTAATAATTTTATATGTATTTATTTAAATATAATTTATTAATGTTTTTTATGTAATAAAAAAAGAAAACAACACTTACACCCATGATTCTATAAGGATCGGTCTCAAACAGTCTAGGAAAAGACCCTCTATATAGCTGAACCATTAAAATTTGTATATCCAAAATGCCAACCATTTTATGGCTTGGAGGCCCTTTTTTCTTGACCCAAAGGCCCATGACTATGTCGTATGTTGTGTCACCATCTATGTTATCATGTATATTTATTTAAAATTTATAGATATTTATAATTATTTATTTTTATTTGTGGCCCCACTAGGTTAAATACCACCAAAGGGGTGGGTGAATTAGGGTATGATAGACTAAAATAATTACCCCTTCTATATTTTTTCATCATTAAACAAATAACTCATATTACTTCTTTTTAAATTAATATGAAAATACATAATTGAATGTATGTATGAGATAAGTAAATTTGAATTGGTTAAACATTAACTAGGATTGTATAAGGTGTATAAAAGAGAAATGTTCCTTTGTACCAAAATCCACTAAATTGTACTATTGTTATAATATTTGGAGCACACAAACTTCTCATCCTTGTTAAAAAAAATTAACCCTAGGAAAGATAACTTATCTCTCAACTAAAGTTAACACAATACTCCAATAGATGATTCCTCAATTCATTTGAATCACCTAAAAATTAGTTCACGCATATGGTATTGTTCCATGAAGCTTCAATTTTACAATAGTGATGAAAACCAATATATTGTGTAGTTTATTCTCTTTGGAAAATCCTTTTGTATAATACTATTATTACTTGGAGAAAATATTTAATAAAAATTTGAAATGTGTACATACTGTATGAAATGAGTGACTCATGAACTAATTTTAATTCATGAATGTATACCACCTCATTAAAATCTTATCCTTTGTGATATGTAGTGAATCATTAAATAAAACCCCCTCATGAACTAATATTTCTTCATGAACTCAACTGATTCATGAACCAATTCCACATATTGATACATTTCAACAATGATTATGCTCTCTAATAAAAATTACTCTCTGAAAATGAAGTTATTTGGGTTCCTTTATATGGTAAATGAATCCCAAAAAATCCACTAATCACAATTATACTTAATTCTTCTTTGAATCATCCTTCACTGCATACATCACCCACTATTTATTTCATATAGGGAATAAATTACCTTGGGATGGCATCATAATAAATATGATTTATAAACAATGAGAACCCTTTTTTTCTACCTAAAAAATCACTACCATTCTTCTACAAATGAAAAGAAACCTATACATACTTTCTTTATGGTTTGCAAACTTAATATGTGTGATCAATACCTTTTCCAAATTTCCTCATTCATGTACTTCCCATATGGGAAGTAAGATCCATTTTTAGTAACAATATACATTCTATATGGTTTTTGAAAAGCCAAAAATATTCATTGTGGTTTTGCATAGTTTTTATATTGTTAATAATTTTTCTATATGAGAATCCCCCCTTTTCAAAAAAATGAACTATAGTATTTCTTGTGCAAGTATTTTTCGAACATTATGAAAAATCCCCTTAATTAAAACACCTTATTTAGTAAAGAACAAATATTATTTTATACATTAACTTTTTAAAAAAACACATTCAACAAAAAAACCATGAAACACCACTAAGGAAATTTTTCCTAATAATACCCCTTGTTGGGTTTTTTGAAAAATATTTTTATGTTCTTAGACTTTTTTTGTGAAACGAAAGCACACATCTGTTTCTCCAACCACCATTCTCACTATGTGGATCTATAATGTTATAAAAGGTTTACTAATGTCATATTATAATCTCACATGATGAAATATTGGTGTGATAAATAAGTTTTACAGGAAAATATAATTAATGAACCACTTAATTCTCGATTCCACTTGATGATTCTATCTTGATAATGATTATTCTTGAATGAAAATACGAAATATTGAATTTGTATTAGCTATTAATTCACCTATTTCACATGGTGTGGCACATGAAAATACCACATCCTTTAACCACACATCATAAAAATAATGAATCAAAAACTTAATCCATTATTTATCTTCATTAAACAAACTGCTTCTTCAATATTAGATTTCAAAACTCCCAGTTCATCCCTCATTCATGATTAAGACGTATAAAATTTTTTCAACAAACAAAAAGGTCCTCCATTTGTGGTATAAATCATGGTAAAGAAAACATATCATAACATAGGTAAAACATACCATACCATGGGGATATGGGTTCATACATCTATATTATTAAAGTGTGGGGATTTGACTAGACTCTAAAAACTACTGAATGTTGTTCAAACGCTTCGTTTGGTAAGTCATTTGTCATAATTTATGAAACATATAGTTATATATGAACATACCCTATATTTACAACCCCATGATCCACATTATACTTGAAAAATGATACATTATTTAAATTTCCATTCAACCATGAGTGATAGACATGATTTTTATTATTATTTATATCACTTTAATTATCACACTAGATTCTAATCAGAGCCTTCACTTAAATTATCATATCTTTAAGATATTTATTCATCCATAGTAACTATGTGAAAGCTTTAGTGGCCAAAATATATTTATATTTATTATTTCTGAATGAAATTAAATCTAGTTTCTTACTTAGCTTATAAATACATGGTCCCCTATGGTAGAAGGAACCACATGATGTTGAAATTCTAGCATCTATTGAACCATACCAATCTGAAATTTTATAACCCAATAACTTTAGATAATGTATATTATTGTTAAAAAAAGTATAAATCCATTATATCATTCATATAATGAAGTATGTTTTCACTTAAATTAAGTGACCTTCCATGGGATTACATTGATATCATGCCTCATTTAATATGGAAAACAATTATCTCGCCATGTCAATATTTTTTATAACTGGATTCCAATGATCTACTTATATTATGTGATATTTAACCCTTTTCCTCCATAATCCCTTGAAAATTTCTTTTAAGTAGAAACCAATGTTTTATTCTCTTTGTAATTATTTATTACAAATCTTCTCAGAACCTCCTCAGAATATATTTATGGGGAAATATATGTGTCATGTCTTCCTTGGGTTACCATTAAGCCAAGGAAAAATGGAATCCCTCCAGTCATTTACACTTTGATATCAAATTTCATGAATTAAAAAAATATTATTCATTAATATTCATCAAATCAACCAAATACCATGTATTTGATGAACACCATCAATATTATCCTTTTATTACACTCATTGTTGATATATATATATTGAAAAAACAAAACTATAAGAGAAACTGAGCTTTTTAATGTACTGATCATGTTTTGATTACCATTATTTTGGAACCTTCTTTAATCCATAAAACAGTATCCTCAAAAACAAATTATTTCTCATCTTTTTGACTGAGGTAATGATATGGTTTTTTAACGCACAATTCTTTTTCAAAACAACCATTAAAAAAACTAAATTGGCATCCATCTAGATAAACTTGATTTATATTTACACTATAGTGGATTAGAATATTATAATTGTATCTAACCATACAACATATGAAAATTTCTAATCAACATCAATATTAACTATCTAGGAGTGTATCTTTTACATGAGTTGTGCTTTGTTTCAAATCACCATATTATCTTCATTCATCTTTTTGTTAATGATATGTTTAGTTTTAAAGATGTTCTTGCCTGCTAGCCTCAAAACAATCTCCCACATACTATTCATTTAAATTTTTGTGAATTTCATGAAAAATCCTATAAACCTAGTTCTTATAACACATCAAAAGTTTATTAAATAAATTTTTAAATTGAATATAATTTCTTTTATAGCTTTCATTAAACACAACATTGAGTTTAAACAAAACATGATATATGATTAAAATATTATTATTTAATGTGATAGTTACAACCTAGTCTTTATATTGAAGGTTACAAATATCATTAACTACCGTACTAAAAATATATATATTTCACAAACAATATAAATTTATTGATAAATTATTATTAAATAATCACTCAATGTTTAGTAAATTCATTTAATTTTTTTAAAAAATATTTTCTTCAAATATGATTTTTATTTCTTTTTGTGAGAAAGTATTGTGATATATTTTGGAACTTTTCGAAATATTATTTTATAAAATTAAAATAATTTTTTAAATTATCGTATGATAAAATTTTGAGAATTTTCTTAAAAAGAATGATTTTCCAATGAATAAAAACACTAATTTTTATGGAATACTGTATTTTTGTTTCAGACCTGTAAAAAGTTCCATTTTGATTTAATAATTTTTCAAAGTAAAATTATTGATTTTTTATTTTAAATAATAAAATTATGTTTTTTATAAACAATTTAATTTTTTAATTTAGTAAAAAAACATTTTTATACGTAAAAATTTATTTTTGTGAAAATTTGTTTTTATACATGCAATGTGTTTTAATCTTAATAAATTATACTAATACCTATTTTAAAAAGACATTAATTAAATGTATATATCATATAAACAATAATTATTTTAATTAAATTTAAATATTATATACTCAATAAATAATTTCATCATTCATTTAATATTTTTCTAGACATTGAATAATAATTAAACTAGTTTTATGCATAGAAATGTATTTTTCAAAAAGGGGTTTTGGATGCATTTTACAAAAATTTATTTGAAATTTATTTATACCACTTATTGGTATTTAATATTATTTAATATATTCCATATTTGGAATCTTGATGTTAAAATTTAGTAAATAGGTCCCTTTTATTTATGGTAAATATGAATAGTGATCATGGTAAAATTTATCATCTTAGTAAAGGGTAAATAGGGTTAATCTAGATTAAAAATAAGTGATAAGGCCATAATTTTTCAACACAATTTTTATTGGATGAAAATATTTTTACCATTTTCACCTTAGTCTTGAAAATGATTTTTTTATGGAAACATATCCATGAAAATGGCCTATATAATATTTAAATCAATAAAAGTTACAAAATGTAACTCTCTTAGTTTTAAATATCCCTTATTTGTTCATATTGGGAAAACGTTTGTTATAAACAAATATAAGTCTATATATTTATATTAGTGATATTATTTTCATGATATAAATATATTTATAATTTTTAGTAATTTTATAATGCCTTAAATGCTTATGAAACATCTATGTAGTGTTTCTACAATTAATAAAAAATATAACAATTTATTTTTAAAATATTAAAAGTAAAAGAATTTGAATTATTTAATGTGATAAAATAATTTTTTAGATTATTATAACATATTAGTGTTATGTTAATTTATTATATTTTCATTCCAACCTTTTCTTTATTTCTTTGAAGTTCTAAGAATGCCCCTCCCCTAAATAAAAACGGGCACCCTACCTTTCTCTTATTTACACCACATTGATCCTTCTAGATCAAAAATATAAATTATTTTACCTTTAAAACTTCCTTATAAACATTATTTAAGTAATTTTCTTCCCAAAATACCAATTATATAACCCTTAAGAGGAGATATATAATGAGTTACTTCAAAGAATACGTAATCACCTTATCCGATCACTTTCATTTTAATTTGTCTTTTACATCATCCAAATATATTATACTTTTAATGAAATAATAAATTATGTAACATAAAAATACTCAAATGTTACTATGATTATTAAACAACCATTATTCACCCTCTTTCCATCAAATGGGAAGTGAAAATTTCACTTGTGTGTATGTACGGCTTACCGTGTCCACGTAGCAATGCAATTAATTTTCTAGCATCATATGTCACGAATGGATATTATGATGGTTTTAATGTTTATACATGATATTTTTTACATAATTAAAATTATTGATAATATAATATCCACTATTATAATCTTACAATCCATTTATTAATGATAACATCAATCGTGTGTATGTGTGGACTACCACCTCCACAAAGTGATGTGATTTGTTTTTCACCTCTATTTTACTTGAATGATAAAAAGGATAGATTTTATGAATACATATGATTTATATGATATAATAATTATTTTTTAATTTGAATCAATTTTTACCCATGTTTCATTCCATCCATCAAAAAACGGAAATGGAGTTGATGTATACGTACAACCTACCGTCTCCATGAACAATGTAATTAATTTTTTTGTCCATACTTAAATGGATGACTATAAACAAGTATATAATAAATATATAAGATATTTATATAATTATTAAAATCTAGAATATTATATAAACAAGATCAATGTATAATGGTAGGAACTACAAAACCAAAATGTACATGATAAATAAAGAAGATATCACTTATAAGAGCAATTTTAATAAATTCTTGTTAGTAAACATGTGATAAAAGGATTAAATTAAATCATATACGGTATTATATATATGATTTTTGTTATAGAATATATTCATGATAAATATATATTAGTTATATAATATTTTCCAACATGTATTATGAAAATATGACTAGAGGTTAAGGATTTTCATCATTATTTTATTTCCATGGGACACATCTCATATTTACTAATTGTTCTTTTTAAGTGGTGTATATACATTGCATTAATATATTTTATGACTATTCTTATGAAATTTATTGGTATTTACATATTTATCTATGATTATTTCTTTTATAGGTTTTACGATTTAAATGATAGAAAAGCGATAAGGATTTATGTTAAAATCTCAGTATTTATCAGGGTGGTTTATAATTAAGTTTTTAATGATGAATTATTATAATATAAAACTCAAATAAATAATAATTTTTTATCCTCTGGTTATTCTGTAAAATTTCATATTTTTCCTTTAATTTTTTTTCCATTTAAGTACTCAAGATACAGAAATTATATTTTTAAAAAAATCGAATTTATTTCCCTCTTGATGTAATTTTTTTTATTTAATATTCAGGTTAAAAAAATGTTTTAAAGAGGATTTTTAATATTATACCATGATTATTTGAAGATATTTTTACACATATTTTAATTTTTAAAAAAAAATTGGAAATTAATATTATTTTCAATTTCCAAATGAGGTACTTTTTATCTTTTTACAAAAATTATGAATGGATTTTTTTGAAAGTATAAAACATGAAAGGAATTTCTATTTGTCCTGGCCAATCAATTATTTGGAGCTTCCTTTAAAAGTTTCTATTTTCTATTAAATAAAAATTTATTCCATGGTAAATTTGAAAATAATGCATTTTAAATAATTGATTTCAATTTGGAAATGGTATTTTCCTCATGAATGTTTTAATGGTATTTATATTCATAAAGTCAATAACCCTTGATATATCCTATGCTTTAATTGGGATATGATCCATGGATAAAATCGTTATTATTCCTCTGTATGGTTTATTTTAATGATGCAAATATTTCTATGAAACTTGTTTCTTTTTTATTTGTTAAAATATGATGAAATGATGAAATATTTATAAAACATCTTTTATTTACAAGGGTTATGTTATGATGAAATGTTTAGGAAACCCATTTTTTCAAGGGTTTTGATATGATGAATGTGTTAGGATATTATTTATGATATTTATTATGTGATGGGTGGGACCTATAACTTTCTCCAATTTATTGGGTAAATATAGATAACTCATGAGTTAAATATGATGTGTCTGAACATAATTTGATGTTCACAATATTATGAGTAGACTTGGTTTTCATGACTATAAATTTATGAATGAATTTGGATTTCATTTCTATAAGATTATACATGGACCTGAAATTGAAATCTATAAGTTTATTCATGGACATATCATTAATGTACAAAACAATTATGCATGGATGTTGTTCAATTTACATAATATTATGCGAGGGAAGATATAGATATAAGATTCTGCACATTCCACAAAATCATGTTTTATTCCAATTTTATGTTCTCATTGATTATTTACATTGATTCCTTTATGATTCTTGTCTTCTATACTACCCAAATTTGGTCCATGAATCAAGATTATTCTCTTTAAAATACATGGTATGGTTTTCAAATGTTGTGTGCATGTTCTCTTACCCTTATTCCTATGTTATGTCTAAGTGAACCATGATATCTCCTTTTTTTATCCTTAATGATAATATAATTTCAATATTTATTATATTTCTTTTCCCATGTTATAAATAAAGGAATTATTTATTATATTTCTAATAAGGGTTCTATTTATGGATAACACAGTGGGCGATGTTATTGATCATTTATAAACTGTTTTCTTATATATTCATGTTTCTATCATAACTATACCTAAACAATTATTATGTGGACAATTATGTTATATTTTTAATATTAATCTAAAAAGATAAAATATCTATGTATGGATAGTATCAGTGGTTATAATTATCATCACCTACAGCTTATTCAAAACATTAGGGATCTACCTATGATCAGAAGGACATCAATTGTAGATACTTCATTATATATTTCTCCATAGGTTTTTTTCTGATCACCAGTTATGTTATACTTATCAATTATATCTTGTCCCTCAATATTATATACATATATAGGTCTAACATCATCCTACTAATCATATGAATCTTATATTGAATTTTACTTTAACACATACTCTCCCCCTGAGATGTTCATATCTTCATCACTATCCTCCAAATATTATTCACTTATTTGCTAAGTAATCTTCTCATTATCCACCAAAATAACATTAATACTCTCCAAAACATTTCCTAGAAACTTATTGAATAATTTAAATGATTTTCATTTTACCAATTATACAAGAAACCTCCCTTCATCTCCATGGAATTAAAACATCCCATTTTTCTCCTTATTTGTAGTAAACTACTTACTTCTAAAGACTCAAAATTACATTAACACCAGCTTTATTCAATACCATATCTAAAATTAAGTATTCTTTTAATTACAACATAGTAAATATCTATCATATATTTTCACCATTTTCAAGACTGATTACTTCCAAAAAAATCTTGTATGTGTTTATCAAAATCATTATTTTGCCATTGTTGTTTATGATCATATTACTTCTCTCATTCACACTATTTGGATAAGTAGTTATCATTTCTAAAACATTGTTCCCTATCATATTTTTTTCAAGATAATATTTCACATCAATATTGGTATACTTTTTTCCATTATTGGTTCATAATTATATATTTTTTTTACAAAGAATACTTTCGACTTTCTTTTGATACTGGGTTATGCAACTAAACACCTTAGACATGTGGGTAATGATCATAATCCATGTAATACTACTATAATAATCAATTATAAGGACATAATATCTCCTTACATTAAAATCGCTTAGTGATATAGGTCTACACACATTAATATCCTCCAGTTCAAGAAATCTTATTGAACTTTTCTTTTTCTCCTTATGCATCTTTCCAGTGATCTTACCCGATCGATAAGCATCACATGTATAAGTATGATCACATGATAGATTAGGGGGATTTTCCAAATCATCATATTTAACTAAATATTTGAATGATTTTTGGTATAAATTTATAATATTTTTATACTCCAACCTATTTTCTTACTCATTGAATAGAAAGAATGGATCCTCTCTTCCACTCGCAAAGTATAAATTCCCCTCTGGACACTTCTCATGCATCATGATTATAGTATAACATCCCTTAATTATAAACATATTGCTGATAAATCACATTCCATTTATGGATTCACATATTTTACTAGAACTAAGTAGGTTGTGACTGTGACCTTCAATAACTAAGGCATTTTTGTGCCTACAATGTTTTCCCCCAAACATGGATTTTTTAGATCTAATAATATTTAAGCCTTCATCACTAACAAATTTGATGAAATATTCCTTGTCATACTTGATTCTTCTAAAAAGGTCATTATTTCTTAGCATGTGGGAAGTGTATCCACTATTGATAATCTATAAACAAACATGATATAATAATTTTAAGGAATTGCAACCATTTATTGTGTGGTGCTATTCTTTTTGATCCATGTCCTTGAATTTATCCTTGATATTGACTAGTATACTTGATCTTCATCATAGAATGATGTTCCAACCACATCTTTCAAATCTATAAATTAATTTTTCTTTTTCAAATCATTCAATGATTTCTTGAGCTGCTATATACAACCACTTTTGGATTTCTTCGATATGTTCCTCTAAATTTTTAATGATAAATATCTGTCCTTGGGTACAAATCTTCCTCACCCAAAATAGTAACCATAAAATTAATTCATGGAATATTGAACATTATATGTAACTATTTCTCTTGTTCCCGTCGATGTATCTTGGATATAGAATTTAATTTTGGGAATGTGCCCTCCTTCTACAAAAATAGAACCTAATTTGATGTCATCCATTGTGTGCCATTATTATAATACCAATTATACCTTGGGTTCTCAAAATATTTTGATTTGTACCCAAATAAACTATTAACTCTAGAGTGGGTTATTGTAGTCTTGAATTAACCATTACTAATTTCAAATTTTTGTTCAAGCTTCATACAAGCCTTTTAATTTATATATTTATTTACCGTATATTGACAATATTTTTTATATCCATCTAGACCTCCAAGCTCCCCATTAAACTTTTCTATTTTCCAAACGATCTGCCTTTCTGATTTCATATCAGGAGTCAAAATTCTCTCATTATCATCAATATTTGATCACAGGATAAAAACTTCTTCCATGATATATTTGATAAGTTTTAGTAAATACTTCACTATCTCATTCAAACCATAGATTACCTTTTTAATTTCTTTATCTTTGATCTTATACTCAGTGACCTTCTATTAGTTTTTTAGCATCTTATTTTTGAGCATTTAAATTTCTACCTTAATATCATATTTATCATTTTCCTAATACTTCATATAGATTTTGGAGTCATGAACCACTCTGTTGGAATTTTTTGTTCAATATCCTTAAATAATTTTAAATTCAATAAATACCTCCAACATAACTTGAATATAAACTCTTCCTTCCTCTTATCCTTAATCAGTGTATCTCTATTCCCTTGTTTATAATTTCCCAAAAATTCCATAATATAATTTTCTCTTTGGTCTTTATAGTCTTTAATTTAATATGCCTCAATTTCTTCTAAAACTATCATTTTATTACGAAATAAAGATCTTTTTATTGATTAAATTTCAGTTATTTATATTCATACCATTCACATTTGATTGAATACAACTTTATGGTAATTATATAATCATCCTCATCATTATCTTGAAACTTCCTGAGATGCTTTTTTGTAAGGTTCCCAAGCCATCCAAATCAAAATAACGTGAGTGAAAGTTTCACTTTAATCATTAATATTACCCTTTTTATATTGTAGGAAATGAATGATATGAAATCATACACCACATCTTCTTCTTCAAAATTATATATGGTGGTATTTTTCATGGATTGGAATGCCAAATATATTGACTTCCCCATTTACACAGCATCATTATCATAATTATTCATATCATATGTGATAAGAGTAATATAAAAACAATCCAATTTCAACTCTTTTGGATATTTTCCCTCTATTACAGATATGTTTTTATTAAAATATGTTGGAGTACTTCATAATATGTTCTTGATGATTTTTTCATCATCAAGTATTTTTTTAAGACCACACATGTTTTCTATAACCACATTCACATGATCATATAATTCATCAACAAACTCATTATGGTTTATCCTTATATTCTAATAGTTTTTTAACATAACCTATTATTTATATTTTTTGGATTTTGAATCTATCAATAAACTTTATTAACTTTTCCCAAATTACATGTGAGGATATTTACCACATCACCTTAATTAATATTGTATTAAATGAGGATTCCATTAAAGCATGGATTCCTCCAGTGTCAGTACCCAATTATCGTTGGATTTCTTATAACAAATCTTCACTTTAAAAACTCACCATAATACCTTACATCACAATTGTAGAAACATCCTTGAATAATGATTTTATGTAGTGTGCATCTGATTGTTACACATTTTAATATTGTTTCAAATTAAAATAATAATCCCATTTCTGTTAACAAATTCTATTACATCCACTAAGAGATAATCACTGAATTTATCCTTCAGATCTAATACCAATTATAATCCACACTAGGTTAAATACCCCGAAGGGCTGAATCAGGGTACAATAGATTAAAAAAACCCCATGGAACCTGTTTCATCAGTAAACAAGACACTCTAAAGTTCCCAAAAATATTTTCACCATTGATAGGGGGATTGAATCAGTGGTGATTTTTAAAATTTTCATTTTTTTTTTGAAATTATCTTCTCTTTTCTTACTAGGATCTGATCCACCAGTATAATAATACAGCCTCTACTAAATATAGTAAAATTAAATAAAAACGGAGTATAGTAATTTTATAAGGTTTGGTCTCACAATGAGCCTACTCCTTGCATTGATTTTTTAGACTTCTAAATCATAAATTCTCCACTATAATAAAAAAAGCATACGATGTAAATTTCTTCACTAGCATATAGTCTTACTATTCTTTCCACAGTCCCAATAGAACATCATTTTCACCCTACCTTGTATAAAAATTTTTACATAGAAACACATGAAAACCACTACTAAATATTGACAGGTTCTATAATAACTAATGAAGATATTTATTTTTAGCCTTCAAGATAAATAAAATATCATATGCTCACAAAAATGGAGAATTCCACTGAACAAATTATGCCTCAAAATTATTCCTCTTGATTTATCAGTTATATATTGATCTTTTTATATGCCAAATAATAATCATGTGTAGTAAATAATTATGGAATGACATATATATCTCTTTGAGAAGTATATAAAAAATATATTACTTCGTAAACTGACGTTTTCACTCAGATACATCATAATATACTATCTAAAAATAAATTTTCTTACTTCTTGAGAAATATCTCAATAATGTGAGTGAAATATAAATTTCTTGAAAAATTATTTGTATCTTCAGTACCACTTCTCACTTCTCTGTGTTTCTAAAAATATTTCACACTTCTGTGCAACCAAAATCATCTATGTATCAACTTAATATTTATAACCCAACATTCATTGGTTATTTTATACAATTATAGCATGATAACACTGTGAAAGTGAAACTTAGTTAAAATAAGTTCTCTCCACATATTCTCTTGGAATCACCTCATTTGAAAACTGTAAATTATTCTTCTCCACAAACATATTCACATGGATACGTACTTCTTGGACACTATCTCAAGTGATATGATTTATACATACTATAACCCTCACAGTTCATAGTATTTTATCATTGTCAAGTCATGGACTAGGTGAATCTATCATTCTAACTTTTCATCCCAAATAATTCATCTTCAAAAAAGTAACTAACCCATAAAGCATCATATCTTCAAACAACTGTCTACAAAGAACTTTATCATGAACCACTATTTGTAAGGCACTTCATCATGAACTGCGTAGAAACCCATGAAAGACATCACCATGAAGAATTATTGTAATATAACACCATCTTTAAATCACCTGGTTGGTGGAATATTATGGATCTTTTTATCCATCATGAAGCACTGACTGCATAGAAACAACCCCTTCATCTATGATTCATTCATCCATGAATATTTCATCATCATAGATCATTTTTTATTTTGTGTATATCACCCTTACCCTTTTTTAAAACTTCTAAAGAGTGTTTGAATCATCCTGCATTGATCCTAAGCTTGTGGGGGCTCAATATTCAATACACTCATATGTAAGGTGCTCATTTGTGAAGGGATTTCTTGTGGGAGTAAAGAGATATCTCACATGATATCGGATAGCTCTCTTTTAAATTGACCGATTAGATCAAATGGCCACATGATCTTCAATATATTAAGGGAATGGTGAATAGTAGCCTCATACTGTAATCCCACATCGAAACTGTTGTATGAAGTGGTCAAGGTATGACAATCAATCAACTCCTTAGAGTGATCCAAAATCTCGACCCCCCATCGTTGTGGCACCCTGCATGGTGGCACCATCTACTCTCTATGGGAGACTCTCCCAACACATGTGTGCCTACAGGCACATGCTCCATGGGACCTATACATGGGCTTACTCCCTTTGGGCCCATACATGGCCCTTGGTTCCTACGTTCTAGCTATAGTTGTGCTCCCTTGGGCATAATTAACATATAAGTCCCACACTTCCCTTGGTTGAGGCTATCTTGGGATGATAATGGTTTGGAAATTAATTTTTATTCATTCATTCTTTGTATTACATAGAAATAATATATCTATAAAATTAAAATACAAATAAATATCATTTAAAAATAACAAGCCACTCTCAAATCCTCAAATCCCCACTTCATATTCCTTGAAACCTTCAGCACTTGTTGTAAATAGTGTTTCGTCATGGAAACATGTCTTCACTAATTAAGATTAGAAAAAAAAATCATCACAATTAGATACCATGAAGTAATGTCCAACCATGACATCCCATGCTATTTATATGAATCCATTACTATAATCCAGAAATACCCACTCCATCTATAATAATTTTTCAAGCATCCCCACTTCATGATTACTCACCAAACACATATTGACACACTATGACAAAAAATGCAACCCTTAAGTTCAATAATACCTCCCTTTTTATATTTTTTCAGTATCCATTCACGTATATATTGTCACATAATCCTCTACACCTGTTTCAAAAAAAATTTCCTTAGTGAAACATGTCATCGGTCATTATGATCCAAAAAAACTAATCATAATTAGATTCCATGAAATAAATCCAATCATGATATCCAATTATATTTAGATGAATCCATAATAATAATACATGAAACACCACCCAGTATATACCAATTTTTCAAGAATCACCACTTCATGGTTACTCACTAAACACATGTTGGCACACTATGAAAAAAAATTCAATACTTAGGTTCAATAATATCCCCCTTTTTATTTTGTTGTCGGCATCCATTCAAATATATCCTAACACATAAATGTAAATATGGGTGTATCATATTTACTCCCCCTTAATGAAAATCATATTAAAATGGAAGTGGGGTCTTCTAAACTCATCTATCTTCCAAAAAACACATTCTCTTATTTTCTTAAAATAAGTAATGACATCACATGATACTTGGAAAAATGCCTTTAGATAATCACATCTAAGTCTATGTGGGAGTATGTGGTGTATAAAATAAAAGAGATATAACTAAGGGTATCTACTTTGTCTTGTAAATATCCTATCATGTGAAATAAATCTCAAAAAACTCAAAAATAAAATACAAGATCCTACACACAATTTATCGAACACATCAGAAAGATCTTGTGTACAAGTAAAATTTCCCCTTTTATCAAAAATTATTCAATCAAGACTTTATCTTATATAAATTAAATTTAGAATGAGATAATAGTGTGACTGGATAACAAAAGCATCATAAATGCTACCCCTCAAGATATGCATCCACTTTTATCATCATTGAATCCATGATGAACATCCCTTATAACAACTCATAATGTTAAAGGGTTAAATGACTAAATGATATTACTCATATCAATATGGTACAACTTCCTTTTTGGAAGCCTACCTGATTAGAACTCCACAATTAAGTGTTATTGGCTTGGAGTAGTGATCAGGATGGGTGACCTTATGGAATGTTTCCCAGGGTGTGTGTGGGTGAGGAAAAAATACACCGAAAAGAATATGTGTTGGCCTGTGTGAACTATCACTAGTCAGATGAATCATTTGGGAACATGGGTGGGCCCTAGGGTGAGGACCACATGTCTATGAAGAAATTGGTGGTACATGTCAAGCTAGGAATGGACGTCTATATTAAGGCATTGAGTCTGTGCTATCACCAGGACCCAACTGTAACCTTTGGTATTAGAGGTGGTACCAAAACTTAAGTGTGGTGCGGTGCCTCAGTTGAGATGTAAGGCCGAAAACGAGGAAGTTGTTCTCTAAATGAGGGGGGTGAATGTAACACCTTATAATTTTAAAGGGTTAAATGAATAAATTATATGAATCAATTCTACAATGTGCACCTTCCATTTCGAGAGACTACCTGATTAGAACTCTATGGTTAAACATGCTTGGCCTGGAGTAGTGATCGGGATGGGTGACCCTCTAAGAAGTTTCCCAGTGTGTATGTGAATGAGGAAAAAAAACTAGAAAAGAAATGTGTTGGCCTGTGGGGATTTTCATTAGTCAGATAACTCATTCGATCATGTGTGTGGGCCCTTGGGTGGGGACTATGTGTCTGTGGGGAAACTGGTGTTACCTGTCAGGCCATGACCAAACGGCTATGTTAAGAAGGGGTGTATATGCAGTCAGTGGGACCCCATTGTTACATCCCTTCTTCTTCAAATACATTATTTTTATCATGACATACATAATATTATATGGAATAAAGAGGTACCAATTGATAGTCTTTAGGAGAGAGGAGAAGTCTGACCATAATGGTTTTTCCTTAACTCAACAAAACCTATCATTTAGCATTTCTTTGGTGAAAATATCTACAACCAGATCATTAGTAGAAATGTTTTCTTCATTGATATCTATTTATGTCACCATTTAATTGTTAAAATGATATATAATATAAATATTATTGGATATTGAAAGTTGTAATATATTTTTAGATAATCCTATAGAACATGGATTATCACATGAAATTTTTAGTGGTCTATAAATATAAATTTTCAAATATAACAATTGTAATTGCATTCAGATCAACAATGTACGTGAATGTGTAGTTATAATATATTAATACTCACTAATTCTTAGAGTTACTAAATTCTACTTCTTTATATACTAACTAACACATCCTTCTCCTAGAAAGAATGTTCCACCAGAGGTTAATCATTTTTCTATTGAATCACCTTCCCACTCAATATCTATAAGCCTTAACAGTTTAAAATTTTTGTTGTGCCTATATAATATCTTATAGTTCATAATTCCTATCACATATCTTAAAATTCACTTAGCTGCCAACAAGTGATACACTTTTGGATCACTCTAAAATATTCCACATAGAGTCACTGCACCCTTGATATTATGAGATAAATATGGATTCTAATAAATCCTTTCAATTCGTTCTGATTTACACTAATTCAAATATTTTATTTTCATAGTTTTTTTCCAACATAAATGTGATTTAAGAATTATTTGGAATTCTCCTTTCCAAACTTTTTCATCAATTTTTTTCTTTCTTTTCCTCTGACAGAAATATGTAATATTTTTGTTCTCTATTTGAAATCATAGAAAATATATCATCTAACCAAGCATAGACATATGAAAATTTATTTCTATTTTCTTAAAAAATTCTCTACAAAGACCATCCTTTTCACTGTAAAATATGATTTCATCCACATATATAATGCATATTTGAGTAAATTTTAAAATTTCTCTCACATAGGGATTATTTTTAAATTTTCCTTTCACAAACATCATATCCCTTAAACACCATATAATTTAGAATACCATAATCTAAGGGCATATTTAAAACCCTAAAAATATTATCTCAACCTGTATACCATGCTACTATTATTGTCTAAAGAAAAACCCTTAGGTATTTTAAAATAAACATATTCTTTGAGATAACCATTTATAACAAAACATTTCAAATCCATTTGATGAACATTATAATGTTTGTGTTCTACTACTAAAAAAACATTCTAATGGTTTCTAGTCTTTATACTGATGAAAAGGATTCTTCAATGTCAACTCATTTCATTTGAGAATATCCTATTCACTATATTCTAGGTTTTTTTCTTGATACTTCACCTTTCTCATTTATCTTTGTTCTAAAAACCCACTTTGTACCAATAACATTTTATTAGGCATGGATACTGTATCCCAAGTCAAATTCTTATTAATATAATCAATCTCCTCATTCATAGATTATATCCATTCATCGTGGTAAAATTCTTCTTCTAGTGTAAGAGGTTTAATTTGAGAAATAAGTGTAATTTGATCTTTAATTCTTAATATTATTCCTGTTTTAACTGGAGACTCTTGATTGTCAATGATATTTTTGGTATCAACATGTTTATATAATTTTTTGTTTTGTTTTCTCTTATTATCAACAATTTTATCTTCATCACTAGTTTGTTCCAAATCAATATAATAAAATTTGGCTATTTCTTAGCACCTCAATCATTTATCTGGACCATTTTGATAATATTTTATACTGAATATTATAAATATACATCAACCATGATATCTGATTTGATTTGGTTTTTAACACTTTTGAAATCCTACAGTAAACCATCTTGCAAATCTATTCATTACAACAGCTTTATCTTTTTCCATCATATAGGTAGCCCATGTGAATTATATCCTCTTCTTTTTTCCTCAAATTTTTAGAGATTTATGTTATTTTTTATAATGAAAGGGATTTTAAAAACTCTAAAGTATTTAATTGTATTGTTTTTTCTGTACCTCACATAATATGATATCTTTTGTGTTTATAGTATCAGTAGACATTTTTATGTATTTTTATGGTAGTACATAAAACTACTCTCCAAAAATCATTCAAGATGTTCTGATTAAATTACATAGTTCTTCACATATCAACTATACTTATATTATTTCTTTCAGATGCCCTTTTTTTGTAGTATATGGTATTTTATACTAATTTTTGATTCTATTTTATGAAGTATATCATTAAAATGAATTATAGGTAATGCCATTTCCCTTATTTGTTCTCATATTCTTTATATAGATACCCATATATTTCTCATTTTTCCTTCTTATTTTTTTAACATTTTAGTTTCCTATGATGTGTGCTTGATAAACATGAAATTATTCATCTGAGTACAATAATCAATAAATTTAATGAAATATAGATCACCTATAATATATTTTTTTCTCATTGGTTCACATAAGTTAGTATTAATAATTTCAAGGGCTATAGAATATAGAATGTCCAACCCTTTTTTTGAAATTTGGGTCAATTTCCCTTTTTTAAAAGTTTTACATATTTCATTCCTTTTCCTTTTTATCTTGAAAAATCTCTCACAATAACATACATAATAATTTTACTAATGATCTATTTAATAATATGGAAATGTCTTCTCTGCCACATATTTTTATCATCTTTCGAAAGCAATTAATAGTAATTGATTGAATCACAAGTTTGAAATTGATTTCCATTTTTTATTTTTTTAATTATTGATAATTCTCCCATTATTTGTGCTTTTGATGATACATGAATAATTTGTGAACAAATATTTATGTTTATAATCACAAATTTGGATAATGGTGAAAATATTTTACTTCATTCCTTCATAAAATAATGTAACGACCCAAAATTTTGAATAATATTTGTTTCCTAAATTTGTGTATTATTTTATTTTATACTCAAAAAAACAATATCCTTTAATTAAAGAAGTGAGTATAATTAAAATAATACCACTAGGTTTCGACTGTTATATGAATATTGGTCAATATTAACAATGGAAACTAATCTCTTAAAGTTGTGATTATTTTTTATATATACAAGTGAACATGGTTAATTAATACAGAAAGAAGATTTTATGGCCTTATCTAGTAGACTCGGGTAATACGAAGACCATCTATAAGAGCATGGGAAGAAGGTCGCATCATACAGCTTTTCTCTAGACCATGCCCAAGTTGAGCTTTAACATCTTAAGCTTCAACAAAATCACCTACGAGAGAAGTTCGTGCTGATAGAAATAACCACTCGGGGAATGTTGTCCAATCGGCCCCAAGATTCTATCACAATAGAACACCTTACTATTAAGTCATATGTAGGTGTTATAAGGGGATATATAACAATACTTAGATACATTGTGTAATCCCTTTTTATAAATAAAATTTTTATTTGATCATTCCAGTTTTTGGAATAGGTTTCCTTAAGAAAGTATACGTTTAATTATGAAAATTTTGATAAAATGATTTTACAAGTAAAAATTGTACTTTTCAAATATTTCTCATTCATAGAAAATTATTATGGTAAAATAAACATCATTTTTGAATTTCATAGGTAAAAATTATCCTAGGATGAATTTTTAGAAATTTTCTAAGAAGTTCAATTTGATGAATGGTGTTTTATGAATATGTGTTTTTTGATGGATAGTATTTGATGAATAATGTTTTTGATGAATAATATAAAAACATTTAATTATTAAATAACTTATTCAGTGAAATGATTTTAAAAAATTATATATACATGGCTATAATCAGGGTAAAAAATGTGGTTCAATAAGATGAAAATAATTTTTACCATTGGCATAGTTGCATCACCAAAGGAGGAATAAATATGATTTAGTCATTTTTTGTGGTAATGTGATATAATTATATCATAGTATAAGTATATAAATGTTTTTGAAATTATTAGTCAAGTATTAGTATTTTATTTATTATATTTAATTTAAAATAAAATTACTTTTTATAAAATTGAGTTCACTTTTGGATTCTACACATTGAAAACGGGTTTGGTGAAATTTTTGGGATTTTTCTAAAACAGTTGAATTTTTAGTGAATAGTAAAAAAAAAATGCAACTCTGAGTTTCATTTTTTTAATGACATCATTAAAGATATAATCCAGAAGAAATAATTCTTGTCAACTTTTTAATATTATGATATGTTATGAGTTGTCCCAAGTGGCCAATACCATGGGAAAATACCTTGGGCAAGCCCATGGTTTTGAAAATAAAACTGATAAGGTGTCCCATAAAAATTAATAAAATAATCCCTCAATTTTTCTATAAAGAATAACTCTTTCCTTCATTAAATTAATTCAAAATTCATCATAAATTAATCTCTAGTCTTTTTACTTCTCAAGGAGTCCTCCCAAGGTTCCCTCAATCCCCCAAGGTCCCTAACCTTCGAGTTTTTGAAGCTACTGATCAAGGTAAGGGAACTTTTCACCCTCCTCTATTAGTCATGACATCCTTTATGTTATGTATTCTAGTTTACATTTTTATTATGTGGTGTTTTGTTCCAAATATCATTATTTATGTCCACTTTATGTCTAAATTATGAGATACCCTTTCCTCTCTCATCAACTAATTTTCTAAAATTTTATATAACGCTGTTAGGCTTCCAAATTTTTGTACAAGAAATGACATATTTTCTTTTTCTTCCATGTTTCCTTTTCATGTGGTATATCATTCAAATATACACACCATTATCATATTTTTTTTTATTATATCCTTATAATGTATTATGAGGTTATTTCTGAGTGGTTAACCGGTGTCCCCTCTCGTTTTAATGTTTTCCAAAACCATGTTACGTAGTTGTTATGCTGAAGAATTATCGCTCAAAATATCTCTCTTTTTCTCAAGAAATTCTCTTATTTTAGTTATTTTAATAACCAAACCTATTTTATATTTGGGGTAATTCATGAAGAATTAAAATGTTTTTTTTCTAGATTTTAAATTCATAAAACCCCCATACTTTTTCCATGGTTTATAAATGACATAACGATCAAGTTCTTATGCACTTTTAAAACATCACGACATTGAAAAGAAACCCAATCATTTTTTTATTTATTGGTTATTTATGAAATTTATTATTATTATTAATGTGTTTAAAATGAATATAAATACATATTACGGGTGTGCCTTTATAGATCTCTAATTCATTGTGTAAATAATTTAATCTCTAGAGAATACAAGTTTAATGACACCCTTGTGAATAACCTTTGTAATTTTTATGACACATTGGGGATGGACATTGGTTATATGTTCTTGGATGAATAAATTAAATTATGTGTCCACATTTCCAATTTATATTTCAAGTTATTATTATTATAATAATGCCTATTTATCTCCATGTTCTTATTGATATCATTCAATATCACATGTAAAATGTTTAACTTGTTTTCTTTACTGGGCCTTCTGCTCTCCCTTTCCTTTCATGTATGTCTCTAGGATATAATATATAGTAATTTTACTTAGTATGAACCTATTATAAATCCTTAAAAGTGTATTAGAATAATTTTTTATGTTGTTTTCATTTATATAGTCCCTGATATCCAAGACACTAGACTTTAAAGATCCCTTTTTTCTAAAATGTAATGAAAAGTTAAGTAATAATAATGTGGGATTCCACAGTTCATATCAAATTATAGTTTAGTTATTTATGAAAATTTGTCAATAAATACTGTAAGAATAGCCCTATAGAAAATTATAAATATAAGAAAACTTCCTGGTATTTTGTTGAAATATTATGTATGTGGTTTCTGAACAAATAAATCCCTATATGGATACGAACAAGTGGATGTGTTTTGTTAATCACGATCATTTTATAAATCATTTTGAATGATTTATAGAGAAATTTAATTGTTTAAACATGAAGATTTATGAAATAAAATCCTTTATATTCAAAATATTTTTAAATGAAATATGTTTTTAACTAAGGTTTTATTCTTTTAGAAAATGGAGGGAAATAAGAGGAATCATGAAAATGGTGACCGCAATGGACCATACATTAATGGCCCTTTGATGAAAACCATAATGGAAACTTTCATGATAATAATGAACCAACTGACTCAAGTTATTGGAAATAACTTGTGTCAAGCTGAGAGACCTGTCTCATCACAAAGGGAAAATAATTATGTTGAATCATTTATATGTCAAAGACCACCAACCATTAGTGGATATACTGATCCATTGATTGCTGAACAATGTATCTTCTCTATCAAGTATATCTTTTCTATGCTCTGCTATTCGGAATAAGAGATGGTCACCCTAGCCATTTACTGCTTAGAGGGAGAAACTGGTCAGTGGTGAGAACTGATTAAAAAAATGAGGCTAGTAGTGGAGGTTAAAGATATGGAGTGTGAAGAATTCATAACTGTCTTATTTAGAATGTATTTCACTCGTTCCATGAGAATATGAATGGATAAGGAGTTTCTCAAGCTGAACCTGAAGGAGAATGAATCTTTTTGAGGATACGAGATGAACTTTACAAGGATTTCATGTTACAATTCTAGCATTTTCATGGATCCAAATGGGAAGGTTGATAGATTATTTGATGGACTAAGACCTCATCTATAGAAGAATGTATCCAACTGATACTATGACAGCTATAGAGAGATCATACGTCGTGCAATGAAAGTCGAACTAGAGTTTTGTGAGATGCAGTGGTCTCATAAATCCAATGAAAATAAAACATCAATGGAGACCAGATTAGGGAGGAACATTGTATAGGGAAGAGGAGGAAAGCATGTGCAACATCCCACATATAATATGTGTGGGATGAAGCATTCAAGGAATTGCATGCTTGGGAGAGGGAAGTGCTACAAGTGGGGAAGAGATGGCCATATCGCACATAATTTCCGTAGTGAGGTGAAGCCTCAACTCCCAAATACTAAAGACAAAGGGTGGATTGTTTAGGTCCTACCTGATTTCCAATTTTATAAGTGTGGTAAACTTGGTCACTTTTCCAATCACTATCCAAACATGAGGGCATTAGAGGGGAGCCACCATCAGCCTCAAGAAAGGTCAAGGGACCAATTTCCTACTTTTTCTATCATTACAACTGATATTGAAGTGCCAAATGATGTGGTGGTTGGCACTCTTGTTATTATCTCTAGGATAACATGTAATTTGTATTATTCTAGTTCAACACATTCCTTTATATCCTCCATGTTTACAATGAATTTAGAATCAACCCCCGATTTTCTAGAAGTAAACTTATCAATCAAGACTCATGGTGGGATTATTCAAGCCTCGTCAATGTTTAGAAACACTATTATTTACTTTAGTGAGAACAGTCTTATTGCAAATTTAGTAGTCATTCCCATGCTTCAATTCAAAATTAATCTATGGATGGACTGTCTCTGAAAGTACAATGCTAAGATCTATTGTAGAAGCAAGGAAATATCATTAGTCTTGAATGGAAAACCGACAGTTATCTTCCGAGGAGAGATATCTCAACCAGATATTTGTCTATAAGAAATTCCTATATATTTATTTATGGAGTTGATCAGTGACTAAGAAGAAGTAACTGAGAGTATAAGGATAGAAAATGTCCCCAGCATCCAGGAATACATTGATGTGTTTCTTGAAGAGTTGCATGGACCTCCCCAAGAAAGAGAGGTTGAGTTATCCATTGAACTCATACTTGGATCTCATATGATATCATAGACCCCATATAAGATGAGAAATATGGATGTGGAGGAATTAATGAAACAACTACAAGAGAGGTTGAGTTATCCAATCGAGTGTGTCTTATTTTGGATCACATGTTCTCTTTGTAATGAAGAAGGATAGATAGATGCAGCTATGCATTGATTATAGAGTACTAAATGGGATCAAATTAAAGAAAAAATACCCTCTTCCAAGAATTTATGACTTATTTGACCAAATTCATGGTGCTCAATTTATCTCTAAGATTGATCTTTGGTCTGGTTATCATAAATTGAGGGTGAATAAGGAATGTATTCCAAAAACTACCTTCTGATCAAGATATGGGTATTATGAGTTTTTTGTTATTACTTTCAGACTAACTAATGCACCTGCTATTTTTATGAATTTGATGAATAGAGTCATTAATGACTACCTTGATAACATTATGGATGTTTTTATTGATGATATTTTGATATATTCAAAAATTTGCGAGGAACATGAGTATTATCTAACAGTTATTTTATAAACTCTTTGGATAGAGAGTCTTTTTTGGAAAGTTCAGAAAATGTGAATTTTCGATACAAGTTTATTTATTGGGGAACATTGTAACCAATGATGGAAACAAAGTTGACCTAGCGAAGAAAATAGTTTTATAATAGTGGCCTTATCCTACAAAAACAAATTATATTCACAGTTTCCCTGGATTAGTGGGATATTATAAGAGTTTTGTGAAAAAAATATCACGACTTTCTAATCCATTATCCAAATTTACTCGAAATGGGGTCAAGTTCATCTGAAAAATAGAGTGTGAGGAAAGTTTCCAAGAGATAAAGAAGAGATTCGTTACTCCACCCATGTTAACTCTTCCCTGAAGGAGAGAAGGATTCATTTTTTTAGTGATGAATATTGGAAAGGTATTGGGTGAGTTCTCATGAAAAATAAAAAATTCATTTCTTATTCATCTTGACAGTTGAAGACTCATAATCAGAATTATCTTATGTCTCATCTGGAGCAGGTTGTGGCCATTTCTGATCTAAATATATGGAGGTACTGTCTTAATGAGGAGAAATGTGATAAACAAACTTACCATAAAAGTTTGATGAATATTTTCAAACAAAATTAATTTAACAAGAGACAAAAGAGATGGTTGGAACATCTTAAATACTATGATTTTTCAATTCATTGTCATCTCAGAAGATCAAACAATGTCGATGATGCATAAAGAAGGAAAGACCCAGTTGTTCTTTACATGATGAGGATTCAAAGAGATCATTTGATCAATAATCTAGCAAAGCTGTACATGCAAATTATAAGGAAAGGGACGTCATGAACCCTAACCCAAATGATTTCTTAACCGTCATTACTATAGAAGATCAATAAATCTCAGAATGAAGATCATTTTCTTTAGAAGAAGACTAAGGCTGTGAAGGATGGAAATTTTCCTGAGTTCAATATTGATCAAGAAGGTGTACAAAAATTTCATACTATACTATGTTTTCCATTTATTCCAGAAATAAAGAATGAGATAATGGATTAAGGTCATAGAACTACTTTTTATACACATCCTGGAAGCACGAAAATGTATAGGCACATTCATGATCATTATTAGTGGGATAATATGAAAAGGGTGATTGCTGAATACACTACAAGGTTCCTAGTAGTCATCATGTAAAGAAAGAGTGACAACATCCTAAGGGGGTAGTGTAACAACAACCCATACCATCATGGAAGTGGGAAAATATCACAATGGACTTTGTTACTGTTCTCCTGAGAAATTCCAATGGAAAAAATGTGACATGGGTTATTGTGGACCATCTCACCAAGACTTCCCATTTTATCTCTATCCGGGTATATTCATACCTTGATCAACTTGCTAGGATTTGTCTGAAGGAAGTGGTAAGGTTTTATGGAGTTCCACTTTCAATCGTATCTAATCGTGATCTAAGGTTCACATCCAAATTCTGGAGAAGTCTTCAACATGCTCTGAGCACCAAATTGAATTTCAATATGGCCTATCACCCCCAAACTGATGCTCAAAATTAAGTGACTATTCATACACTTGAGAACATGCTCCGAACATGCTCAGAACATGCTCAATGGAATTTAAAGGTAGATGGGATCAATAAATCCCATTAGTTGAGTTCTCATACAACAAAAACTTCCACTATAGTATTAAAATGGAACCCTATGATGATCTATATGGGAAGCAATGTAGAACTCCTACTTGTTCGGATGATGCTTGTGAAAGAAATATTCTTAGGCTTGATCTTGTTCAAGAGATGACAGATAAAGTCCATTCCATCCCAAAACACATTAAGGCTACGCAGAGTCAGCAAAAGATCGTTATCAATAACCATTGAAGGAACTTGTAGTTTGATGTTGGTGAAAAATTCTTTCTTTTAATATAACCTTGAAAGAGTGTCATGAGTTTTGGTAAGAAAGGGAATCTCATTCCTAGGTACAATATCCCCAATGAAATCCTTGATCGCGTAGGAGCATTGGCCTATCGCCTTTCCCTTCTTCCAAATCAAGCACAAGTTCATTATTTCCTTTACGTATCCCACTTGAGGAAGTACATACTTGACCCTTAACATGTACTAAATCCAAAAGTGGTAAAACTAGAACATGACTTCTCTGATGAGGAGAAACCGATGGAGATGATAAATTGTAAAGACCTGGTTCAATGCATCAAGACTACCAAACTTATTAAGGTGTTGTGGAGGAACCAAAAATGTGAAGAATCCACATGGGAACCATAGGACTCTATGAGGTAGGAGTACCCACACATTTTATGTTCTGATAGTATGAGGTGAAATTTTGGGGATGGAAATTATTAAGGGGGGAAGAATGTAAGGACCAAACTTTTGAATAATACTTTTTTCCGGAATTTGTGTGTTATTTTATTTCATACTCAACAAAGCTATATCCCTTAATTAATGAAGTGAGTATAATTTAAATAATACCACATTGTTTAGATTGTTATAAGACAATTGGAAACTAAAATTTTAACATTATGATTATTATTTATAAATAAAAGTTATCGTGGTTAATTAATACAAAAATATGATTTGATGGCCTCATCCAGTAGACTCAGGCCATACGAAGCCCATCTATTGGAGCTTAGGAATGAGGCTGCATCACTAGGATTTTCTTTGGACCAAGACTAAGCTGATCTTCATTGTTTGATTCTTGAATAGATTCTCCTGTGGGAGAATTTCAAGCTAATATAAATCACCACTCTGGAAATTGTTTTTGATCAACCCCAAGATTCTATCACAATAGCACACCTAACTCTTAGGTCATATGCGGGTGTTATAAGGGCTATGTAATGAGACCTTAGATAAATTTTGTAATACCTTGGTATAAAAAAAGTTTTATTTAATCATTATTGTTGTTTGAATTTCATTCCTTAATAAAGTAAATGTTTAACTAAGACAAATTTGATAAATTGATTTTAGAATTAAGAATTGTACATTTCAAAGATTTCTCAAACATAGAGAATTATTAGGGTTAAATTAGAATCATTCTTGATTTTCAAATGTATAAATTAACCTAGGATTATTTTTTTTGAAGTTTTCTAAGATGTTTCAATTTGATGAATAGTGTCTTATGAATAGTATTTTTTAATAGTATTTGATGAATAGTGTTTTTTATATATAATATAAAAACATTTAATTATTAAATAAATTTTTCTTGTGAAATGATTTTCAAAAACTAGTACATACATGGTTGTAATCAGGGTGAAAAATGTAGTTCAATAAGATCAAAATGATTTTTACTGATGGCATAGTAACATCATTTAAGTAGGTATAAATATGTTTTATTCGTTTTAAGTGGTAATATGATATAATGATATCACAATATAAGTACATAAATGTTTTAGAAATTATTAGCCAAGTATTGGTATTTTATATATTTAATTTAATTTGAAATTAAATTAATTTTTATAAATTCACATCACTTTTGGATTCTACACATCTAAAAACGGTTAGGGTAAATTTTTGGTATTTTTCTATAATAGTTCAATTTTCAGTGAATAGTAAAAACGTTAACTTTGAGTTTCAGGTGTTTAATGACAAAATTAATAATGTAATCATGGTGTAAAAATTCTTTTTGACTTTGGAAAAATAATATATGTTATGCGGTGTCCCATGTTTCCAATACCAAGGGCAAATACCTTTGGAAAACCCTTGGTTTTGAAAATACCATCATTGAGGTGTCCCTTGAAATTAATAAATTATTCCCTCACTTTTGCTATAAATACCAACCCTTTCCTTCATTACATTCATTTAAAATTCATCCTCAACGAAACTTTGGTACTTTTACCTCTGAAGTAGTCCTATCAATGTTCAATCAATACCCCCAACGTCACAAACCATCGAGTTTTTTAAGTCACTCTTCTAGGTAAGAAAACTTATCACCCTTCTCATTTAGTCAAGACTTCATTTATGTTATGTAATATAGTTTTGATTTTTATTATGTGAGGGTATGTTATTATATATAATTATTTATTTCCATTTAATGTTCAAATGACGAGGGACCCTTTCTGCTATCATCAGTTAATTTATTGAAATTTTATGTGTCGTCGTTAGGCTGCTGAATTTTTGTAAAAGAAATCACATATTCCCTTTTCTTTAAAGATTCCATTTAATGTGGTATGTAATTAAAATATCAATTCCATGAACTTATTTATAGTTTATTATTTACATATAATATATTATGATTTATTTCTGAGTGGGTGACCCTTTTCTCCTCTCTTTTTAATTTTTTCCAAAACCACGTTATGTAGGCATTTTGCAGAAGAATTTTCATCTCAAAATATCTCTATCTTTTTCTAAATAAATTCTCTTATTTTGTTTATGTGAATACCCAAAAATATTTTAGTTATATGGATATTCATAAATACATAAAAATGATATATATTTTTCTAGATTTTACATATATAAAACCCTCATTCCATTTCTATGGGTTATAAATGACATAACGATCATGTTTTTAAGATCTTTTAAAATGTCACAATTTTGAAATGAAACCAATTTATTTTTTTTATATAGGTTATTTATGAATTGTTTGATTATGATATATGTGGATCACATGAAAATAAATACATATTAAGGGTGCACCCTAATGGAATTCCAATGCATTGGGTAAAGAATTTAATCTCTAGAGATGACAAGTTTCATGAAACCTTGGTGAATAACCTTGGTAATTTTTATGACACCATGGGGATTGACCATGGTGATATGTTCATAAATGTATAAATTAAATATTGTATCCATATATTAACATTATGTTTCAAGTTATTATTAATATTATTATATTCCTCTTTGTCTCCATGTTCTTATATATATCTCTCAAGATCACATGTAAACTGTTTAACTTATTTTTCTTACTAGGCCTTCTACTCACCCTTTCTTTTAATGTATGTCTGTAGGTTATGAGACTCATTAACTATACTTACGATGAACCAATTATGATGCCATAAAATCGGATTTGAATAATGTTTTATGATGTTTTCATGTATATTTTCCCTGATTTCAAAGACACTAGACTTTAATGATCCTCTATTTGTAATATGTAATGAAATGTTATGTAATAAAAAGGTGGGATTCCATAAATAACACATTATTGGAATTTATATTTTGGGATTCAAATTATTTTAACCCCCATAATTTTCAGTGAATATTAATTTAAAATGGTCACTATTCCTCCTTCATGATTCAAAATGTTTCGAAGAATTTTTGTGTCACCAATCATGTGGAATGAACATCCACTATAAAAAATCCATGACTTGGTTTTTCTACTATCTTTCAAAGATACTTTAATGAAACATGATTTTTCTTATTTAATTTATTTGAATCACCTTTCATTCATTATTTTGTATATTTTTTCATGTATAATACTCATAAAAGTTTTATAAAAAATTCCTTGTTTATCACATCTTCTAAATATTTCTTTGATATAGAAAAATTTGTTTTATATTGTCATATGGGATGAATTCTTGATAACTACTAACCTATTTTTCAAATTTTCAATCATGGTCTCAAAATAGACCCCCCTGTAGTGTATGTCTCATTTATGGTAGGGACATGTTATACCAAAATGAATAATATTTCTGAAAAAACACAACACAACACCTATAGTGTTCTATGAATCTTAATCTTACCAAATTATAATATTCATGTCTTGATGATTATTATTATTGTGTTTTTATACACTGAGATTTTATCTACTAGTGAGGAGAAAATATTATTATAGAATTTATTTATTCCTTTAATCTATTATTCATTTTTCATATTTTCTAAAATTTATTTGTGGAAATGTACTATTAGAGATAGCATATTTATTTTGACATTCAAAGAGTGTTGAATAAATCCAATTCTATGAATACAACATTTCACAAATTTTGGCTAATTATTCTTTAACCACAGCATCCTTATTGAAATATTATATGATATTTTTTAAGTTGTTCTAGGCTTAATGTAATTTAGAATGATTCTTTTAATATCCTTATTTTTTAAGAGATATGTTTTCTTCATGTTCCTTCACTTCCTCATTCATTTCAACCACTTTCAGTCTGTATCTTTTCATTTCTTCAATGTAAATAATATTTTTCTTTTCAAATTCTTCCATTTCCTTAGTTTTCTATTAATTTTTATTTCAATAACAGTCTTTTATCATTCTTAAGCATTTTTTTTCTCAATACAATATTATAATTTATTTTTCAACATGTGCTCTAGTTCTATTTGTTCACTTTCATCATCTTTACTTCTTGAAGAGTCAAATCCATTTTTAACATTAGTAATGAAGTCAGTTTCATATTCATATTTGTTTATTATAGTGAAGTTTTCTTCATATTCATTTCTCAAAAAACTTCTGCTATTAAATAATATATTATTTATTCAATCATATATTTTTTTTTATTTTTTTTCTTCCCCCATTTAATTTTATATGGTTTTTCATTATCTTTGTTAGGTTCGACATACATTATTTTATGATAATTTATAAAAAAATTACAATTTCATCATAGATGTAGAACCTTGTAGGTAGTTAAATTTTACCCCTAAACTTTCAATTGTTGTAACTTATTGATATAGGAGCAATGATTCTTTTGAAATATTAATCTTCATTTTTATCATTATATTCAATTTATTCTAGCATTTCATCACATCTGACGTTTATATTTCTCATGGATTCCAAAACCATCCCATATTTGATTTTTTATTCAAAACTGGGATATTTTTCATTTCATATGCAATGAGTATGTTTTTAAATTCATCAATAGTAAGATCATCTCTAACATCCAAAGCTTATACTTTTGGATTAAACTAATCAATAAAAATTCTCATTAATTTTTTGGCAATAGTTGAATCATCTATCATTTCACCCAAACCCTGAAAATTTCTGAATATTTCGTTGAAACTTACAAAATAATGATCAATATTTTATTATTGACCCATAATGATATCTATATATTTTCATATCCAAATTTTCAATTTGGCCCCCTTGAATTTCATGTTTCATTCAAAACTAGTTTCCAATTTATCCAAAATTTCTTATTAATTATTGAGTCCCATAAGCTTTATGTAAACTTTTTATGAAAAAGACATCGAAATATTATTTTTATATGTTCCTTAAACTTCCTTATTTATCTTCTTGGTAAAATTTATAACTGTTATATCAATAATTGATGGGTTTCCAATATTAACTGAATATTTAACATCAAGTCCAAGAGATAAATGATAGAAAAAAAATCCAATTCTTATGAATGTGGTATTTCTTTACATAAAAAATATGACATTCATACTATTAAAATAATTCAGATTATCTATCTCAAATAGTAAATATATCTTGATAGATGTAAACTCCTCTGATACCAATTGATGTTCCCCATAAGAGTATTACCGCTGAGAATGGGGGGTTGTGTAATGACCCAAAGTTTCATTAATGGAAATCCCTCTTTATCTAATTAAATGTCTCTTTATGTTTATATAAAATTTCAACTTATTTGGTTTTCTGTTAAGAATCTTGACCGTTGCTAATATAGTCGTTGAACAGTGATAACATGATTTGTATAAATAAAGGACTTTAACAAATCCAATTTACTCAGACAAAGGAAGCGATGGCCTCATCCAGTAGAATTTCCCCATACGAAGCCCATTTTTCAGAGCTCGGAAAAGAGGTGGCATCTTTTGGCTTCACCCTTGACCAAGCCCAAGCTGAGCTTCATCATGGCAAGCTCGAATGTAACTGTCTACGGGAAAAGTGGAAGTTGATTGAAATTACCACTTGAGCGATGTTATCTGAGCCACCCCAAGAGTCTGTCACCATCGCACACCTTGCCCTTAGGTCTTATGTGGCTGTTTTAAGGGGTTGTGTAACAAATAAGTAGTACTTTGTTCATGTACATTATTTTTTGTATATGATAACGAATATAATTTCTAGTCATTTTTGAGACATTGTATATAGTTTTTAAAGTACAAATGGTGTTTTTATTTATTATTTAATTAAGAAATCTATTAAATTAAGGGATTTGTGAATTAAATAATATTTTAATAAAATAATAATATTATTATTAAATTAATTTTTATTAAATATATATGATCTTATAATTTTATGAATACAATTAAATTTTTTTATTAAGGTTTGAATGCCATTTCTGTCAAAACCCGTGAATCTTCGATAAATTTCGGTTTTTATTTTAAAAGTAAAAATTCACATATTTGGAAACTTATTTAGATAAAATAAATTTCATTTCTGGAATCAGGATGTCAAAATTATCCAATGGTTATTTTTTCATAATTTTCTCAGACACTCAAATTTTTGGGTAAAAATTAAATACCATTTAAATATATAATGTATTTTATGACATCATAATGACCCAACTGTGATGTAATAAAATACTATAATCTTTATTTTCGGCCAATATATGTTTTAACATTAAAATAATGTGATTTTGGTTTTGTTTGATTTACTTTTCAAAGCATTAATGGACCCCTCAAGACTTATTAAACACCTTGTCTTCTTAAATTAATTTCCAAGGGAGTATGACTCACATCCACATAAGAAACCCTATTATTTTAAGAAGTTTGGACTTTGGCCTTATAAAATATTGTTTTCCTATTCTATTTTCCAAAAACCATGGGCAAAAACCATGGGATGGTTTGTGGTTTGGATTAATTTAATATTTGGGGTCCCAAACCTAAACAAAAAAGAATTTCCTCACCTTTCCTATATAAACCCACCCAAGATCCCACTTCCTCCTCACTCAAAGCCTTTGGAGTTCGTCCAAGCACTACCCTACTCTCTCTAGAATCCTCCCAAGGTGCCCAAAGCTCCCAAGAATCCTCTCACAAACCTCTCTCTAGCATTTGGAAGAACACTTCCAAGTAAGGGTTTTTTCTTCCTTTCTCATTTTTGTCCAATTTTCGTAAAGTTGTTTTTCCTTTTTAAATTAAATTATGAATTTTGGGGTATGGATTCACACCTCCCTCATACTTCCCTATTAATGTTAGAATGATGGGAGACTCACTTCTCTCTCATTAAATTCCTCCCATGTACACTCGTTACTATGTCAAAATTCCGAAAGGAACTTCTCTCTCCACTTTTACATTCAAGAAATACTTTTGTATCATAAATAAAAATTCCATTAAAATTGTTGGGACATGTATCTATATGACCTCATTACTATCCATTATAAGTAAATACTATGTGGAACCCCTTTCTCTCTCATCAACAATTTTTATGAATTCTTATGTCACGCCGTTATGCTGCCGAAATCACACCGATTTTCTAAGCCAATGTCATTGTGTAGTGAATACCATGCCCATTTCTCCATCAAGGGTTTTAACCTTTATTCACATTTACTTATTGATTATAAAGTTTTATTTATGAATTCCACATTACTTTATGGTGGAATAAATGATTATGTTTTATGAATCCATGTTTTATGATCCATGTGTCACACTTATGCATTAAATGAAATGTTTAAGAAGGGTGCGCCCTTATAGCGCTCCAATGCATTAGGTAAAGTATAGTATCAAGATACGTCATGTGAAATGAGTGTTGAATCTTGCTAATTCAAGTGCAACGATGGTTTACTCGTGCTTTATGTGCAATGAGGATTTACTCATGCTCTATGTGCAATGAGCCTTGGGTCATGCTAATTCTATGTTAAGTGTTGTTTCCACATTTCCATGTTATGATTATCATGATTTATCATGCCTTTATGTTCAAGGTTTTTTATGATCTATTGATATTCCTATTGTCTAACATCTGTTGTACTCCTCATGTTATTCCATGTGTACCCCCTTATTGGGCATTATAGCTCACCCTTTTCTTATGAATGTCCTCAGGTTATCCCATGCAATGCTAAGTACGAGGGAATGTAGTGGTCATGTAAAGGACGTTTTCAATAAAGATGTCATATTTCTTGTTTCAAGTTTTTATATATTTATCCTAAGACCCAAATACACTAAAACTCTCGATATTCTTGTTGTATCAAGTGATGTTTTATGTAATAAATCATGTTTAAGTTTGTAATAATAGCAGGGTTGTCAAAGTTGGTATCAGAGGACAGGTTTAGTTATTTTTGGGATTAGGAAGCCCTAGTAAAGCCATATATAGAAGACTAAGTATAATAAAAACATCCCTAAGTTTTGGTAAGTACTGAGTAAGTGGTTTATCAAACAAATACATCCCTGTCTGCATAAGAGCAGGTAGAGGCGGCTCTGGCACAGATGTATCCTAGGGGAAAAACCCGAAAACACCGCTTTGAGCTAGACTCGAATGGGAACTCGTGCAGGACAATGGGCCTTTCTGCACTATTGGTTACAAGACTCTATGGGGATATGTTTTTATAAATTCAAAAGCTTAGTATGAACCCTTATTAAGGGAATTAAAAAAATACCCCTACGAATATATGTTTGAAAGTAGATCATGAAAATCCTATATTGAAGCCTATAGACTTTTGAGTAAGGAAATAAAAGTTTATTTATAATTCATCAACTTTTGTCTTTGGATTACCCTTTATGTGTTACCCTTAACTTTCCTTTTATTCCAGCCAATGGCCGGTAATAGGAGGACTCATGCTAACAACCGTTGTGATGATCAGTGTGATGACTATAGTAATGAGATGCCCAATCCAATGGGAGTGTGAATCGCGAACTTTGTCATGCTTCTCTCTCAGCTGAAACATGTTTTGAATAGAAACACGGGTCAATAATAATGTTCAACCGCCCCTATGAAAGAACAAGTTTCTATCGAGAGCTTCATGAGACAAAGGCCTCCTACTTTTAGTGGACTATCTGATCCCACGATCGCTAAACAATGGATCAACTCCATTGAAAAGATATTCTCCATCCTCCAATGTTTTGAACAAGAGAAGGTTCTCCTAGCGGCTTATCGTATGGAGGGTGAAGCTGATCAATGGTGGACGTTGATCAAAAATATGAAGCCTGAGGAGGAGATCGAGACGTTGTAATGGAAGGATTTCCGCAAGATGTTTTTCGATAAATGTTTTACGCACACCCTTCAGCTTAAGATAGAAAAGAACTTCCATTCCCTCAAGCACAAAGATAAAGAATCTATTGGAGTGTATGAGGAAAACTTTAAAAGGATTTCACAATACACTTCCGGCATTGTTGTTACTCCCGAATGCAAGGATGACCGCTTCTTTGGTGGGCTGAAGCCTAGCTTGCGGAAATCATTAGCGATCTGTGACTTCGACAGCTATGAAGAAATTTTCCGATGTGCCCTCAAGGTCGAAATGGAGATTGGGGAATCACAAGGGTATCATGGGGACAAGAAGCGTAAGGTGTACTTCAATGCTAGTGGTCCGATTGATAAATCCAACGGTTCTATGAAGATCCAGCACCCCACTTGCCAAAAGTGTGGAAAGAACCACCCTGTAAATTGCATTAAAGGGATGAGAAAATGCTTCAGGTGTGGAAGAGAAGGGCACCAAGCTGTTAACTGTTGGAAAGAAAGACCCACGACTGCGAAAGAGGAGAATAATGCTCTGTTCGAACGTCAACGCGTTGTTCAATGATACAAATGCAAAGAACCAGGTCAATTTTCAAATCAGTGCCCTAATCCAATGGTTTTCGGAGACAACCAACAACCTCCAAGGCAGCAAGGAAGATCTTTTTCCATTACTTCTACCGAATTGAACCCCGACAACGAAGTGGTGACAAGTACGCTAGTTATTCATTCAAGAATAGCGAATGTACTTTTCCATTCAGGTTCTATGCATTCTTTTATATCTCGGAAGTTTAGTAGAATAATCCCAGCACCACCACAAATCATGGAAGTAAAGATGTCGGTGAGTACGACAAATGGGGAAATCATTGCATCCCATGAATATAAGTCCTCCCCTGTTATAGTCTCTGGTTTGAATTTCCTGGAAAACCTTTTTATACTCCCTCTTGTGGAATTTGATGCAATTCTTGGCATGGATTGGATTTCCTTATATAGAGCCAACATAAATTGCCGGGAGAGGGAAATTACACTCCATATGGAGAATCGACCCCCGATTCTTTACAAGTGTCAGGAGGAAGATGAATCTCTTTTAGCTACATCATCTCAAGCATGGATATTAATTCTTTTTGAGCACGTATATCTGGCTCATATGATTGATTCCAAGGAAGAAACCATCCTTGAAGAAATGTATATTGTGAGGGAATTCACTGAAGTGTTTCTCGAGGAACTGCCTGGTCTTCCTCCAAGAAGAGATGTTGAGTTCTCAATTGAACTTATACCTGGGGCGCTACCAATATCCAAGACTCCATATAGAATGGATGTTTTAGATCTTGAAGAGCTGAAGAAACAACTACAGGAGAATCTGGATAAAGTGTTTATACGCCCAAGTGCTTCACCATGGGGTGCACCAGTCCTCTTCGTCAAGAAGAAGGATGGGTCAATGCGGCTTTGCATTGATTAATGTGAACTTAACAAAATCATGATAAAGAATAATTATCCTCTCCCAAGAATCGATGAATTGTCTGATCAGCTACGTGGAGCACAATACTTCTCCAAGGTGGATTTGCGGTCGGGATATTATCAAGTAAGGGTGAAGAAGGAAGATGTCCCCAAGACTGATTTTCGTACAAGGTACGTGCACTATGAATTCATAGTAATGCCTTTCAGACTCACTAATGCTCCCACAATATTCATGGACATTATGAATATATTGTTTAGAGATTACCTTGAAATTTTTTTGGTAGTCTTTATAGATGATATTCTAATATTCTCCAAAACCAAGGAGGACCATGACGAGCATTTAAAAACTGTACTAGAGACTTTGTTCAAGGAGAAGCTCTATGAAAAGTACAACAAGTGTGAGTTATGGTTGAAGGAGGTCTCATTCTTGGTCCATATCATCATAAGCAATGGTTTATCTGTTGAACCCTCCAAAACAGATGCAATTGAGGGATGGCCGAGGCCAACATCGGTAATGGATATCCGTAGCATCTTGGGGTTAGCAAGATATTATCAACGATTTGTGAGAAATTTCTCATGATTGTCCAACCCTCTTACCAAGCTTACGTGAAAGGGAGTAATGTTTTATTGGAGTGATGAATGTGAAGAAAGATTCAAGGAGTTAAAAAGGAGGCTTATCACTGCGCTCGTGCTCACTTTACCCACAAGTGGGGAACTTTTTGTTGTTTCAGTGATGCTTCAAAGAAGGGCTTAGGCTGTGTGGTGATGCAGAATGATAAACTTATATCCTATGCCTCAAGGAAGTTGAAAAATCCATGAGAGAAACTTTCCAATGCATGATCTGGAGTTGGTGGCGGTGATATTTGCCTTGAAAATATGGAGGCATTATCTATATGGAGAGAAATTTGAGATTTATACTGACCACAAGAGTCTTAAATATATATTCACATAGACAGAGCTTAATATGCACCAGAGAAGATGGATAGTTCTCATCAAGGATTATGACTTGTCAATACATTACCACCCTGGGAAAGCGAACAAGGTGGTAGATTCCCTAAGTAGAAAGGACCCATCAATTCTATCAATTATGAGAATTGAGAAGGATCCAATATTCTTAGACTTGATGAAGATGGACGTGGTAATCATAAAGAAGGGAACATCATAAATCCTTTCACATATGATTGCTCAACCATATCTTTTGGAAAGTTTAAAGAATGCTTAAAAGGATGATGTGGGAATTCAGGAAAAAGTGGAAGCTATCAAAAAATGGAAATCCTCAGAGTTTAATGTTAGTAAAGAAGGAATTGTGCGGTTTGGGAAAAGACTATGTGTTCCAGTAAGTCCGGAGCTGAAGAAGGAACTTTTGGATGATGCACATAGTTCAAATTTCTCTATTCACCCAGGGAGAACAAAGATGTATCGAGATCTCCGAGAGAACTATTGGTGGGATAATATGAAGAAGGAGATCGCTAAATATACATCAAAGTGCCTGGTGTGTCAGCAAGTGAAGGAAAAGAGGCAGAAGTCTAAGGGGATGATGCAACCATTGCCTATACCAGAATGGAAATGGGAGAACATCACCATGGACTTTGTCACCAGACATCCAAGGACATACAAAGGCAACAATGCAATCTGGGTTGTTGTGGATCGTCTTACAAAGACTGCACACTTCATTGCTATTCGAGAGGATTTCTCTTTGGATAAACTGGCACAGATATATATTAGGGAAGTGGTATGGTTGCATGGAGTAACACAATCTATTGTGTCTAACCGAGATCCAAGATTCACCTCAATGTTTTGGAAGAGTCTTCAACATGCTCTGAATATTGAACTGAACTTCAGTACGGCCTATCATCCTCAAATTGATGGCCAATCCGAGCAGACTATCCAAACACATGAGGATATGATGAGAGCATTCTCAATGGACTTTAAAGGAGGATGGGATCAACATATTCCTCTGGTTGAGTTCTCTTATAATAACAGTTTCTAGTCAAGCATCCAAATGGCACCATATGAAGCCATGTATGGGAAAAGGTGCAGAAGACCGGCATGTTGGGATGAGGTCGGTGAACTTAAGTTTCTTGGACCAGAAATGGTTGAAGAAATGGTGGAGAAGGTGAAAAAAATTCAGTAGCATATCAAGGCTGCTCAGAGTCGACAGAAGAGTTATGCAGATAATCGTCGACGAGGGATTGAGTTTAAAGCTAGACACATGGTGTTTCTATGCATATCTCTGTGGAAGAAGGTCCTGAGGTTCGAAAGGAAAGGGAAGTTAAGTCCAAGGTACATCGGCCTCTTCGAGATTCTTGATTGTGTCAGGGCTATGGCCTATCAAATAGCACTTCCACCTGCCATGGTCAAAGTACATGATGTATTTCATGTATCCCTCTTAAGGAAGTACTTACCGGACCCTTCACATGTACTCTCTTTCGAGGTGGTACAATTGGAAGATGATCATTCTTATGAGGAGAAACCCATGAAGATCTTAGATTGTAGAGAAAAAGTTCTACGAAATAAGACAATGTCCCTTGTCAAGGTGTTCTGGAGAAACCACATGTTTGAAGAAGCGACTTGGGAATAAGAGTATATGATGAATCTGAGTTACCCACTTTTGTTTTCGTGTGGGAAAAGGAAAATTTTGAGGGTGAAATTTCATAAGGGGGGAATATTGTAATGACCCATAGTTTCATTAATGGAAATATCTCTTGATCTAATTAAATGTATCTTTATGTTTATATAAAATTTCAAATTCTTTGTTTTTATGTTAAGAATTTTGATTGTTGATAATATAGTCATTGAATAGTGATCACATGATTAGTATAAATATAGGACTTTAACAAATCCAATTTACTCAGACAAAGGAAGTGATGACCTCATCCAGTAGAATTTCCCCATAGGAAGCCCATTTGTCGGAGCTCGGAAAAGATGTGGCATCTTTGGGATTCACCCCTGACCAAGCCCAAGCTGAGCTTCATCATGTCAAGCTCGAACGTCACCGTCTACGGGAAAAGTGGAAGTTGATTGAGATTACCACTCGAGCGATGGTATCCGAGCCACCCCAAGAGTCTGTCACCATCGCACACCTTACCCTTAGGTATTATGCGGCTGTTTTAAGGGGTTATGTAACAAATAAGTAGTACTATGTTCATGTACATTATTTTTTGTATATAATAATGAATATAATTTCTAATCATTTTTGATATATTGTAAATATTTTGTAAATTACAAATGGTGTTTTTAGTTATTATTTAATTAAGAAATCTATTAAATTAATGGATTTTTGAATTAAATAATATTTTAGTAAAATAATATTATTATTATTAAATTAATTTTTATTAAATATATATGATTTTATAATTTTATAAATGCAATTAAAATTTTTTATTAAGGTTTGAAAGCCATTTCTGTCCAAACCCGTGAATTTTCGATAAATGTCGGTATTTATTTTCAAAGTGAAAATTAACATATTTAGAAAATAATTCAGTTAAAATAAATGTCATTTATGGAATCAGGATGTCGAAATTATCCAATGGTGACTTTTTCATAATTTTCTAAGATAGTCAAATTTTTGGGTAAAAATTAAATATCGTTTAAATATATAATGTGTTTTATGAAATCATAATTACCCAATAGTGATGTAATAAAATACTAAAATCTTTATTTTCGGTTAATATATGTTTTAACATTAAAATAATTTGATTTGGGTTTTGTTTGGTTTACTTTTCAAAGCATTAATGGACCCCTCAAGACTTATTAAACACCTTGTATTTTTAAATTAATTTCCAAGGGAGTATGACTCACCTCCACATAAGCATCCATATTATTTTAAGAAGATCGGACTTTGTCATTATAAAATAATTTTTTCCTCTTCCCTTTTCCAAAAACCATGGCCAAAAACCATGGGATGGTTTTTGGCTTGGATTAATTTAATATAAGGGGTCCCAAACCTAAACAATAAATAATTCCCTCAACTTTCCTATATAAACCCACCAAAGTTCCCACTTCCTCCACACTCAAATCCTTTGGATTTCGTCCAACCTCTGCCCTACACTCTCTAAAATCCTCCCAAGGTTCCCCAAGCTCCCAAGAAGCCTCTCACAAGACTCTATATAGCCTTTGGAATCACACTTCCAAGTAAGGGTTTTTTCTTCCTTTCTCATTTTTGTCCAATTTTCTTTAAGTTATTTTGACCTTTTAATTTCAATTATGAATGTTGGGGTATGGTTTTTCACCACCCTCATACTGCACTCTTTATGTTTGAATGATTGGATACTCCTTTCTCTCTCATTAAATTCCTCCCATGTACACCCGTTACTATGCCGAAATTCCAAAAGGAACTTCTCTCTCCTCTTTTACATTCAAGCAATACATTTCTATCATGAATATAAATTCCATTAAAATTGTTGGGACATTTATATATATTACCTCCTTAATGTCCATTACAAGTAAATATTATTTGGAACCCCTTTCTCTCTCTTCAACCATTTTTTGTGAATTCTTATGTCACGCCGTTACGCTGTCGAAATCACACTAATTTTCTAAGGCAATGTCATTGTGTAGTGAATACCATGCCAATTTCTCCATAAAGGGTATTCACCTTTATTCACATTTACTTATTTATTAAAAAGTTGCATGTATTAATTCCACATTCCTTTATCATGGAATAAATGCTTATTTTTTATGAATCCATGTTTTATGATCCATGTGCACACTTATGCATGAAATGAAAATTTTAAGAAGGGTGTGCCCTTATAGCGCTCCAATGAATTGGGTAAAGTATAGTATCATGATACATCATGTGCAATGAGTGTTGACTCATGCTAATTCATGTGAAATAAGGCTTTACTCGTTCTTTATGTGCAATTAGGATTTACTCATGCTCTATGTGCAATGAGCCTTGGCTCATGCTAATTCCATGTTAAGTGTTGTTGCCACATTTCCATGTTATGATTATCATGCTTTATAATGCCTTTATGTTCATGTTTATATTATGCTCTATTGATATTCCTATTGTCTAAAATGTGTTGTACTCCTCATTTTATTCCATGTGTACTCCCTTACTGGGCATTATAGCTCACCCTTTTCTTATTCATGTCCTCAGGTTATCCCATGCAATGCTAAGTACGAGGGAATGTAGAGGTCATGTGAAGGAAGTTTTCAATAAAGATGTTGTATTTCATGTTTCAAGTTTTTATGTAATGATCCTAATCCCCAAAGACACTAAAGCTCTCGATATTTTTATTGTATCAAGTGATATTTTATGTAATAAATCACGTTTATGTTTTAAAAAAAGAAGGGTTTTCATAGGTTGAATCAGTAGAATTTTTTAAAATTTTTCTTTTCTTTTGAAATTAACCAATGTTAACATGTTAGGATCTAATATTATCTTTTGATAATCCAGCCTCTCTCAAATGTAGTAACACTAAATGGAACATGAACATAGTATTTTTAGAAGGTTTGGTCTTATATTGAGACTACGCGTTGTTGTAATTGGTTAGCCTCCCTATAATCACAAGCAGTTACAACATTAATTTCTTCACTAGAATATAGTCAAAATATTCTTTCTAGAGTACCACTAGATGAAAATTTTCAAATTTCCTTGGCACAAAAATTATTATACAAAAAACATAATAAATACCACTTCTAAATGTTGACTATTTCTATAATGACTGATAAAGATATTTCGCTCGATCCTTCATGAAATATAAAATATCATATGCTCCCAAAACTGAATAATTCCATTGAAAATATTCTTCTTGAAAGTTATTTCTCTTTATTTCTCAATTAAATTCTTCTCATATTTCATGCCAAATAATCTTCATCTCCACTAAATAATTATGGAATGATATATATATATATATATGAATTGTATGCACACAGAAAAAATTCGTTGCAAACTAATGTATATAATCAGATAACTTATTGAATACCATATTAAAATTAATTTTATTGCTTCATGAGAAATATATCAACACTATGAGTGAAAAACATTTTTCTCCTAAAATTCATTGCATCTTCAGCACCACTGCTCACATATATTTATTTCTCAAAATATTCCACACGTCCTTGGAACCACAATCATCCATGTATCAACCTATTATTTATAATAGAACATTAAATAATAATTTTATAATGTTATTTTATGATAACAATATGAATGTTAAAAATAGTGAAAAGCAGTTTGTCAGCATATATTTTCTTGGAAACACTTCATCCAAAAACCAAAAATTGTTTTTTTCCACAAACATATTCTCATGGTTTAATACTACTGGTATTCTAACTCTAGTGATATGATCTTTGAATAATGTAACCCTCACACTTTATAGTAATTCATCATCTGAAAGTTATGGACTGCAAGTATCTATCCTCTTCACATCTCATACGAAATAATTAATATACTGTATAGTAACTCACCCACAAATCACCTCATCTATGAACCACTAACCAGAAATAACATCACTATGAACCAAAATATTCAATGTACCTCATAATGAACTATATGGAACCCCGTGAAGGACTTCACCATGAAGCATTATCGTGAAGAAACACCATCTATGAAGCACATCCATTTCAATTGACCATGAGACTTTTTATTCATCATGAAGCACTCTCTTCATGGTAGCAGATCCTTCATCTATGAGGCATTCATCCATGATGCATTCATCATTACAACTAATTATTTTTCTTTATAAAAATATACCTTTTCAATTTTTCTAACTCCCAAAGACTGTTTGAAGTATCCCGCAAGGAACCTGAGCTTGCGGGATCTCGGTCTGTAAAACCCTTATATGATAGTTCCTCACCAATGAATTTATTATCCATGAGAGTAAAAATAGATATATCATGATATCAGATGACTCCCATTTAAATGGAGCTATTGGATCAGATGACCGGATGATTTCTGATATTTTAAGTGATAGGTGAATAATAACTACATATTTATGTCCTACATCGAAATAGTTTTATAAAGGGGTCAGGGTATATCAATCAATACACTCCTTCGATTAGTTAGAAATATAGACCCCCTACCACTGTGTCACCCCGCATGGTAGAACTCCCTCCTCTTCTTGGGCTACTATCCCATCCCATGCGTGATTGTAGGGGTGCACTCCCCGGGCCTTATACACATGCTTACTCCCTTGAGGCCTATACATGGCCCATGCCTCCTACTTACTATATTTACATGGAATATCATTGGAATGGTTAACCTCTAGGTCCCACATATTCCTTGGTTGAGCCTATCGTGGTATTATAATGGGGTTTCTGTTAATTTTTATGTAATCCTCCTTTATATTACTTAGAAATATTCTATGTATAAAATTAAAATCCAAAGACTTGCCAAATAAAAACCACAAACCACTCTCAACTCCTAAAATCCCCAATTCATCTTCATTCAATCCTTCTACACTTGTTATAAACAAAGTTTTCTCAGTGACACGTGTCTTCAGTTATTAAGATCAGCATAATAGTCATTAAATTTTGATGTCATGAAGTAATATACAAGAATGACATCCAATGCTATTTAAATGAATCTATAAAAATTCTCAATTCATCACCACTTCATCCATGACAATTTTCTGAGAATATTCACTTCATGGGTACTACAAAAACTCATATTGAAACACTATGACAAAAAATTCAACAATTAGGTTCAACACACTCTTCTATCTTCTTCTCGTAGTAATATGTAAATACAGAATTGATAAAATAAACGAGATAAATCATTTTTAACTAGTTAAGTCATAACTAGGATAGTCTAAGGAGCATATAATGGGAATTCTCCAATGTTTGAAAATCCACTAAAGTATACAACTATTACAATGTTTGGAGATAAATCAATAAGCCACCTATTTTAAGACCATTCACAGATTGAAATATTACTACTCTCTCAAATTATGTCAACAAACTACTCATCTTGACGGGTCAGAACAATCTTGAGTATCCTAGTACCCTGATAACTGAGTCGGACCTGACATAGCTTGAAGGGCGTTCCCAATCCCCACGGGTCAACGAATGACATCTAGAATCACACAAAATTCAAATGGGAATGATGTTGCCACTATAAATGCAGACATAAAAGAAGCAAGACATTTTGTGTAACAAAAGAAAACTACACTATGAGTAAAGTACCTGAATCAACAAGTCATAAACAAACCCAAAGTACTACAACCAAAATATCAAAACTCGGAAAAACAACCCATGTCCCCAAGGACACAAATCGTCATGCCAAGGTTCAATAGCTAGATCCACCACCAAGAGATCATTTCCCCTTTCTCAAACCTGGAAGAATATAATCTAATAACACCCAAAGGTATAGGTAGGGGTGTGAGATAAAAAGCCAAGTAGGGGCTCACCATGGAATCTATAACAAATGCTAATAAAATATTATCAAAAATAATGATTACAATTTTAAGGAAAATAGGTTTCGTATTTTAATATTAATTAACCAAATCATGCTATATAGTTCAAATAATGTAAAAAATACCTCAAGAAAAGGATTTACAAATGATTGAATATTTATAAATCAATGGCTTAAATAAAACAGTTATATAAAATAGTTTATGTAAATTTAGCAGGAATGTAATGCAATTCAAATGAATTGGCATTCATTTATATCTATAATATATATAAAAACTGAGCAAAAGGTTCATCTTCCAAATATGTATGATAGTATTTCTTACTATAGGACTCTGCATTCTTTATGTCATCATAGAAATACATGTACCCATACGTCCTCTGGACACTAGTTAGATAGGACTCATCAACATTACCTAAGGGATGTGACATGTTGTATGTATGTTTTAGAACATGGTTGTAATCGTAGAGTGTGTCCAAATAACTAACAATCTACATAAGGCATGCATGTTCACTTACACAATCAATGATGGACAATTTATTTTATGACAACTTAAAATACTATTAAATCTCATACTTCCATTTAAATTCCAATTTTCCATTTAAAACCAAAATAGGTTTTAGTAAAAATAAATATGAATATTTAATAAGATAAAAATATGGTGTTTTTATCAAAACATCATATGCCATTTTCAGAAAATAAAAAATTCCAATAATTAAATAATAAAATTCCAATTCATTAGAACTAGAGTTTATATAAAATATTCCATCAAAATAAATTCTATATTTTAAATTAAAAAATTAAATTGCTTCAATTTCCATCAAAACTAGAATAATAATTTTTACAATTTAAATCTCACCAATTCAAATTTCCCAACGAAAAACCCATTTTTATCAAAAAACCTAATCCACCGGAATTAGGTTTCTCCAAAAAATCAATTGAAACCTATATGATTTAGATTTAAACAATTTCATTTGAATTAAGAAAATTTAAACATAAATAATTAAATTAGGGATAATATAAATTGTGCATCATGGTGGAACCACCTACCTCAAGGTCATCGATGTCAGTGGTAAAGATAAACCACCCCATGTGCTTCAATACACCTCTCTAGGACCCTATCATTATAATCTATGACACACCAAAGTTTGATAATCATCATGGGGTCCTAGAACCAATATCAACTATTTTATTTAAAAGTAAAATTCTCATGTGATAATATATTCTCTCTCCTAGATAATTTCTAATTTATCATTTAGGTCAAAGTATGTGCTTTCATTTTTATATGTCAATAATATTTATATCTTGTAATAAAATCATACAAATTATCCTAAGATAATTTTACCTTATTAATTTATAATTGGTCTTTGAATTCATTGAGTAATTTTATGCTAATAATTACTATTTATAAATTATTTTATTTTTCAATTTCTCTAAAGATAAGATGACATAATTATCACGTGATTGTTATTTATAATTATTATTTTAATTACACTTCTATAATGTTCCATTAAATAAAATTACTCTTAATAAGATTATAAATATATCAAGGTATATGTATATATACATACATATATATATCATTATATAATTAACATAAAATTTATAATTTGGAAAATTTTATATTATTATTATTATTTTCTATTTATTCATGTCCATGTTATTTTTTTTTATTATATAACACATATAAAAAGTGGAAAAATAAATAATAATAATAATAAAAACCAAAGGAAGAATGAGCATGAAAGGGGGCATACGCACTGGCTGATGGAGGAAGCACTTGTCCTATTTTGATGTTTGGAACTCGATTAAGTTTTACAAGGAAGATCTGTAGACTACCAGACTTGTCTAGAATAAACAACACCAAAGAGCGGAACGAGTTGGGGTATTTCAAATCCCCATATCCATGAAACCCTTCACCATTTTGAAATTGTTTATTAAAGCCGTTTTTACCCTAAAATAGAATTAGGTGTCTTTGATTCATCCATTTAAGGTGTTTACAATTGGTAAATGGTAAAAATAGGCAGTTAATGGAGTTTTTGGAAGGTCTTGTGCCTAAGAAATGGAGGTGCGACACAAAAACATAGAAGATAAACAGTAACTCAATTTTATGTAATTAAATTAATAAATAAATGAAATTAATAATTTCAATTAGTTAATATAATTATTAAATAACATACAAATTATAAGTGACCAAACGAATTTCTTGTTGCTCATGAATGTTATATGTCATCTAAGGTAAACACATCATTCTGGACACAACGTTAGTCTTTGATTTCTTATAGGATGCACTGTTTGAGAGATATTAATGATTTATTATTTAAAAATCATAATAATTAATTAATTAAAATAAAAAGAGTTATTTTTGTGAGTGAGGCATCCAAAAACTTGATTCTTATAATTATTATACCCTTTCTAGGGAAAACCCCTCATTTCGGACCCAACAGGGGTCTCAGATTTCCCATACGTCACACCGTTTTGGATATATTTCATTATTTTCAATAAATAATATATTTAATATTATTTAACAACTTTATCTCATAAGAGATATATCCAAATTTCTGGATCCTTCAAATGTTATACCCCTCCTAAGGTAAACACCATATTTTGGACATAAGAGTGGTTTCAGATTTCTCAAACGACACACTATTTTTGATTTATTGAATTATTTTGAACAAAACGTAGGTGGTTAATATAATATAATTAACATTTTTATTCAGTCTTAGATGACGGTTATTGGGCCTTGAAACATCACAATAAAATTGTATCGAACTCCAAAAATATTTAATTGAACATTTCAAGATGTTAACTAGCATTTAATTCCCTTAACAAATTTATCGAAAATTCACTAATAAATCATTATTTCCACTTAATATATTAATAATTTAACACAAGAGGGTTTTGGAATACTTGAAATAGTAATGATATGTTACAACCTCCCCACCATAGAAACATTCAATCTCTAAAAAGCCTACAAAGAAACCTCCACGTTAAAAAGATGATGCTACTTCTTTGTCATCAATGCCTCCTTTTCCCATGACTCATGAGAATCAGAATCATGCCATCATAGAACATGGACCTAAGGGATTGTCCTCTCATGAAGTACCTTGGTCTAAAAATCAACAACTCTGACTGGCTGTTTAGTCAAAGAAAAAGCAGGTTCAATCTCAAGATCACTCTAACTCAAAATGTGGAGTAGATCAGAGAGATACTTTCGCATCTGTGATACTTGAATCAAGTTACATATCAATGTCAGTTGTGGTGGTAGTGATAAAAAATAATAATCTTCCCCCTCCTGATAAAAATCCTGAAATGGTCCCACAAAATGAGGACCAAGCTCCCCATGCCTGCCAAGTTATCGATGACCCAACCAAGGTGAAACCATTAAGCACACCCACTCACCAACTGCGAATTACAAAGGTCTATGGTGATGATCATCATAAAACTTGTACCAAATTTTTTCTTTCAACATTAACCAATGAATCAATTTAATCTTATCTTCCATCTCCTAGAAAAAAATTAGTACAACTGAGGAACTTTCACCAACCTCAAACTGACAAAATGGGTATTTACATGTATGTCAATACAAGGCCTCAAAATGAACTATTATGATCGGGTATTGGTATCAATTTTTATTAGAAAACTCAAACAGTCCCAAGTAATCATCCCAATCCCAACAAATGTTGAGAACAAAAGCACGAATAATATCCTCAATGATTTGTATATCTCCCTCTGTCAGTTTATCTGACATTGGATGGTAGGTCGTGCTCAAATGGACCTGAAATCCCAGTGACTCCTAGATGCCTCTCCAAAAGCGATAAGTAAACTGAGTATCCCTATCAGAGACTATTGAAGAATAAAATTCATGCAAAAGAACAATCTATTTCACATAGAGACTTCCCATCTCCTCAAGTTTGGTTGTTTCTCAAATGGGTATAAAGTGAGCTGACTTAGTGAGCTTGTCAATCACAACCCATATCACATTCTTCTTCTGGCTACAAGGAAACCCAAATACAAAGTCCTTTGAGATTTTATCCCACTTCCATGTAAGGACTATAGGTTCTTGAAAAAAATTGAAGGATGATGTCACTTGGCTATTACTTATTGGCATGTATAGCAACGAGAAACAAGATCTGTAATTCTCCATATCATATATGGCCACCATAACTACCACCTCATTTCGTAGAATATATTTGGGGTTCTTTTTACACATCCAACTGGAAATTATGATAGTCCCCATTACAACCTTCCTTATTTCAAATAGTATAACGTAATGGTTCAGATAAGAGATAACACCTTATTTGGATAACAACCACTGGGCATCGGTCTCCCCACTATAAATAGAGTCTCTAACGCTACAGAACTCATCATCATGATTCTATTCCTAAATAATCATCTCCAGAAGATCATATGACAACAAAAAACTAGATAAGTAAACTTCATCCCCTTTATTATGAACTCCAATATTCAACTGAGAAAAAAGATCCATCACACTCCACTCTTTCAAATATTATATCACAGCCTGTGTTGGAAGTTTCCTGCTTAACATATCTACAATGAAATTACCTTTCACTGTGGTATAGGTGATTTAATTGTCAAAATATTATAGGTACTCCTCCCAACACCTCTAGCATAGATTCAAATCTTTTTTATAAAAGATATAAATCATGATCTTGTGGTCATAATACATAGTAAACCATTCTCCCTTAAGTTAATTTCACCAACATTTATGTGTGTACATTAAAATTTATCATTCATGGTAATGAGTATGATATTTATTCTCATGAGTCTTTATTTAACAAGATCCATATGAAAAAACATTATTACCATTCATAAGAACACATCCCAAACGTGAACCTGTTGCATCATAGAAGACCATGTATCCTTTACCAACCTCAAGAATATTTAACACCAATGCAGTAGCCAAAAGATTCTTCATCTAAACAAAATAACTCTAACATTTATCATTCATAGTAAAATTAACCCCCCTCTGAGTCAGAATAATTATTAGAGAGGCCAATTTTGAGAATTTCTTGAAAATCCTACAATAATAACTTGCTAAGCCCAAGAATCTCAAACCTCAATAACATTTTGTGGTTGTTCCCAAATAGTAACATCCTTGACCTTATGAGGATCAATTGAAATTAATTGTTTTGACACTAAGTGTCCCATGAATTTCAGTTCATGAATATAGAAATCCCACATTGAAATCTCTGAATAATGTTTGTGATTTATCAGTAGACTTAGAACTATTCTCAGACGATGCATATAATCCTCCTCGGACATGGAGTAGACAAGAATGTCATCCATAAATACAACCACAAAGGTATCAATATACTCATGGAAAATATTTTTCAATGAAGCCATGAAAACTATAGGTGCATTTGTTAGGCCAAAGGGACTAACAAGGTACACATAATGGACATACCTTCTCTGAAAAGTGGTTTTCTTCATGTTATATTTTTTTATCCTCAACTGATGGTAACCATATCGAAGGTTGATCTTTTAAAACAACATTACCACTTTCAATTGATCAAATAGATCATCAATCTTTGGAAATAGATATTTTTTATTTAATATAACTCTATTGATATTTCTATAATCAAAACATAGGTGACGAGAACCATCAACTTTCGTGGTGTAGTGAACTAGTGCCGCACAAGGTGACACACTTGGGAATATAAAGCCTTACTCAAAAATATCACTCAATTAGGACTTCAATTATTTTATTTCAGCAGGATACATTTGGTAAGAGGGAATGGAAATGGGTTGAGTTCCATTCATTAATTCAAAAGAAAACTCAGCAACCCTTATTAGAGGAAAACTAGAGAATTCGGAAGCAAACATATCGAGAAAATATAAATAAACTAGGGGGAGATCACCGCTCAATGATTCCTTCTCCAGATCAAATGAAAAAACTGATATTACATTCATTATATGTGGATAAGAAGGATCAGCACTTCTCGACAATGGGTCCTAATCTCCTTGAAAGACAAGACACAAGCCTTTGGGTGTACTAATGTAGACTTGTTGGAGATAACAATTTAACTAGGATTTATTAGTAATGATTCAATACATCAAGACTATGACATCAATAGATATCATGTAGAGAACCAAAAAACTCTAGGTAAACTCGACACCTTATAGAGAGAAGACACGAGCAAGAATACAGAGAGCCTAATATTTCATCGTACCAAGGGGTGTTGTAATATCTATTGTATAAGATAAAATCTCTCATGATTTTCAGACACATATCAAATTATTTTGGAGACTCTTCTACTTTGTGAAAAATATTTGTTGCATATGTCTATGGATAGAATCTTTTTGTATGTGAAACATTTGATTTCACTGTAGTTTTAAAAGGAACTGATGATTCTATTCCACTGAACAAAGTGGAAAAATTATGGGAATACTTCTACAAGTTTTGTCAACATCCGTAGGAGGCATAGTTTATGGGTTCCTTAGAGAAAACCCTCTTTGAATGCCTTGACTGACCACACTGGTATCATTTTAAAGGACATATACTAAAAACTGGAGGAGGAATATAATGACCTTGATGAAAATAACTACTAAGATATTCACACACTTATTATTTCCTTTTCACGAACTCATGATTCCACTATGTGGAAAAGGAACTCCCATCAACCCCGACATTCCATCCAGGTCCATATCAACCATCATTTCCCTATCTAGCACATAATTATAAGTTTGTAGCTTTAGCAAGAAAACATCAGAATGGATATCTAAACAAAGTCCCAACTCTAGTGGTCATGTCTCTGTCTTCCCATTTGATATAGTCTTAGGGGAATACTGCACAAGCTCAGAAAAGTAATTTGAATACTCAGTTATGGTTTTATCGGCCTGATCAAGCTTCAAAAAATCCTTAGTCATGGCCAAAACCATTGAATATGGATAGAGTTAGTCTATTAAACGAACCCTGAAGTCCTTCTACTATAAAATCTCATGTGTCTTCACCATCACCATCATGTCCCAACATATCCTTCTTGGTCCCTCAAGATTAAATGTGGCACACTTTACCTTGATCTTGTCCGGGGTCTCTAAGAACTCAAAAAAAACATTTTATCCTACCCAACCATTCCTTATAATATTGAGGATCAATGGAAGATTTTAAAAAAATTTGTGGTCTTAGATTAAGGAACTCTTCAGAATTATTTTTAAGAACATCTCTCGGAGGATCCATAGTTGGTTCTAGAATGGGAATTGGTGGTACTGTGTGCCCCAAATCATGGAAATTGCGTATGATGACTTCAACTAGATTTAGATCCATAATAGGGTTTTCTCACTAAGGTTAAGATGTATCAAACTCCTAGATCTTATTCGACTATCTTCTTAGAGGCATGATGTTACACAATATCAATATACAACATTGAAGACACTAGGTAGTACTCAAACATATCAAAGGGAAATTAATTCCAATAGAAATAAAAACCATGATTTGGATTTCACATTATCCAAATAAAAAAATGTAAAATACTTGAACTAATTTATAATAAATATTTCTGTAACCACCCCTGACAAATTAAGGTTCATTGCGGTGAATGATGACCAAGAACTCAATCAAAACCACCTCTTACGTCCTAAAAAGATTTGAATAATGCATACTAACTTCATAACAAAATATAAACCTCTCTCTGAAACAATATTTTCACAAACCAGCCCGGGTATCCTGGTAACCCGATAACCAAGCTGGCCCTGACATAGCCCAAAGTGCGTTACTAATCCCTATGGGTATATTACTTGCATCTGCCATCAAAAAACATGAAAGTGGGAATGATTTTTCCACTAAAAATACAAACGTAAAAGAAGCAAGATAGTGTGCATAACAAAAGAAAAATCCCCTCGGATTAAAGTATCAGAATCAAAAGGCATAAAAAACCCAAAGTATAATAACCCAAAAACCAAAATAGGAAAAAAAACCCATCTCCTCAAGGACACAACTCACCATGCCAATGTTCGACAGCTGGATACACCACTAAGAGATTATTTTCCCTTGCCCAAACCTAGAAGGAGATAATCTACGAACACCTGAAGGCACAAGAAGGGTGTGAGTTAAAAAGACAAGTTGTTTTTCAACAAGGATTCCATAAAAAATTCCAAAAAAATAAATTCCCCAAAAACATGCTTCTATTTTTTAAGTAAATATGTTTTTCATTTTAAAATTAATTAACCAAATCATGAAATAGAGTTCAAATGATGGAAGTAAAATACTTTAAGAAAATTCTTTACAAATGGTGGCATATTTAAAAATCAATGGCTTAAATAAAATAGTCACATAAAATAGTTTATGTAAATTTATAAGGCTTGTAAAGCATCACAAAAACATTATCATGCATTTATATCTCAAATATAAATAAAAAGTGAGCAACATGTTCATCTGCCAAATATGTATGATAGTATTTCTAACTATAGGACTCCACATTCTCTAAATTATCACAAGAATATGTGTATAGATATATCCTCTAGACACTGGTCTGAGGGGACTCATCACCATCACCTAAAGAATGTGACCTACAGTATGTATGTTTTAGAACGTTGTAGTAATCGTTGAGTGTGTCCAAATAACTCACAATATGCCTACGGCTTTCATGTGCTCTTACACAATAAATGATGGTATATTTATATTAATACTACTAAAAAACAATTAAATATCATACATTTATTTCAATTCTAATTTTCCATTTAAAACCAAAACAACTTTTAATAAAACAATATGCCTATTTTACAAGATAAAAACACTTGGTTTTTATCAAAACATTTTAATCCATTTTAAAAATTTAACAAATTCCATCTATTTCATAACACACCCCCAATTCACTGAAATGATGGTTTTTAAAAAATCATCCATCGAATTAAATTATACAATTTAATTAAACATTTCAATTTCCTTTATTTCCATCAAAACCATAATATAACTTTTTACAATTTAAATATCACCAACTCAAATTTTCAAACTAATAACCCATTTTTATCAAAAACCCCAATCCACTGGGATTCAGTTTATGAATAAAAAATCAATTGAAAGCTATAAGATTATGGTTTAAACAATTTCATATGAATTCAAACAATTTAAACAAATAAATAAATTAGGGTTATTATAAATTTGACATCATGATAGAACCACCTACCTCAAGGTCATCGATGTTAGTGGTAAAGATAAACCACCCCATGTGGTTCAATACACCTCCTCAGGACCCTACCATCATAAATATCATTACACCAATGTATGATGTTCATAAAGGGGTCATAAAACCAATATGAGTTATTTTATTTTCAAATAAAATTATTCATGTGATAATACATTCTCTCTCCTGGGTAATTTCCAATATATTATTTAGGTCAATGTATGTAGTTTCCTTATTTTCCTTCATGAATAATTATATCTATTAATAAAACATTAAAAATAATCCCAAGAATTGTTTTCATTATTACTTTATAATTATTCATTTAATTAATTGAGTAATTATATTATAATAATTACAATTTAAAAATTATCATTGTTTTCAATTTATCTTATGATAATTTAATGTAATTATATCTTAATGGTTATTTACAATTATCATTTCAATTAAACTTTGACAATGATAGAATAAATAAGATTTCTATTATTGAGTTTATCAATATGTCTAGGAATATGTATATATATATAATCAGATAATTAATATAAAAGTTATCATTGATAAATTTTATATTATCATTATTATTATATATTGTTTTCCATTTATTCAGGTCCCTATTTTTTTATTTTATAATGCATATATGAAAAATAGGGAATATAAATAACAATAAGAAAAAAAAAACATAAGGACGAATGAGCTGGAAAGGGGGGGCACGCGCACTGGATGATAGAGGAAGCATGGGTCTGATTTTGATGTTTAGAAATAGATTAAGGTGCATTGGGAAGAACTATAGCCAACAAGACTCGTCTAAAACAAACAGAACCAAATAACCAAACGGGTTGGGGTATTTCAAAACCCAATAGCCATAAAACTGCCCAATATTTATAAATGGACTATTAAAGACAAAATTTTCCCTAAAATAGAATTAGTTATCTTTGATTCATCCCTTTATGGTGATTTCAATTTCTAAACGGTAAAAATAGGCAATAAATGGAGTTTTTTGGATGGACCCACGCGTGAGAAATGATGGTGCGACACAAAAACAGAGAAGACAAACATTAATATGATTTTTGTAATTAAATTAATAATTAAATGAAATTAATAATTTCAATTATTTAATATATTAATTAAATAACATATAAATTATAAGTGACCAAACCAAATTCTCATTTCTCATGAATTTTTTATGTTGCCTAGGGTAAAAAGAGCATTCCAGACCTAAAGGTTGTCTCAGATTTGTCATAGGATTCACCGTTTGAGTGATATTAATGATTTATTATTTAAAAGTAAGATAAATTAATTAATTAAAATATAAAGGATTATATTTCTGAGTGAGGCATCCAAACGATCGTCACTTACAAATGTTATACCCTGTACATGGTAAAACCCTCATTTCAGACCCATCAGTGGTCTCAGATTTCTTATAAGTCACACTATTTTATATATATTTAATTATATTTAGTAAATAATACATTAAATATTATTTAATAAATTTATATCATGAGAGATACATCCAAATGTCTGGATCATTCGAATGTTACAGACCTCCTAGGGTGAACACCATATTTCAGAAATAATATTTATATCAGATTTCTCACATGACACACCATTTTGGACTGACTCAATTATTTTGAAAAAAAAGTGTGCACTTAATATAATATAATTAATAATTTTATTAGGTCTTCATTCAGGATTTGTGGGCCTCAAAACCTCAAAATAACTTAGTGTCAAACTCGAAAAAAATTTAATTGAACATTCCAAGATGTTAAATTGTATTTAAGGACCTTAACACATTTATCGAAAATTCTTTGATAAATATTTTTTTTTCACTTAAGATATTAATAATTTAACACAAGAGGGTTTATGAATACCTGAAATATAAATGAGATGTCACATCCTCTCTACCATAAAAACTTTCTATCCACAGAAAGACTATGAAGAAACCTACACATCAAAAATAAGTGTTCACTACTATATCATCAGTTCCTACCTCTCCCATGTCTCATGAGAATCAGAACCATGCTTCTATAGCACACATACCATAGGTATTATCCTACTATAATGTAACATGGTCTCATAATCAATAACTATGACTGGTCATTCAGTCATAGATAAATCAGGTTCAATCTCAAGATCAAAACAGCTCAAAACGTGAGATGGATCAGAGAGATACTTTCACAGCTGTGATACATGGAACATGTTATGTATCGATATCATCTACGGCGGTAGTGATAAATAGTAAGAAACTTTTCCCACCTGATCAAAAACCTCTAAATGTCCCACAATATGAGGAGAAAGGTTCACTTGCCTCCTAGGATATCGATGACCCAACCAATGTGAAACCTTTAAGAACACCGGGTCCCCAACGGAGAAATCCAATGGTCCACAGTGACGGTCATCATAAGACTTTTATCAGCTCTATTCTATCAATATTCTCCAATGAATCAATTGAATCTTAGTTGTCTTATATTGGACCAAACTTGGTCCAACCAAGGAAGTTTCATAAACCGTTGACTAACACATTGGATATTTACAATGACGCCCATAAAAGTCCCTAAAATGATCCATTCTGATTACGGACTCGTAATTATTGTTATAAGAAAACACAACCAGTCCCAAGTGATCATCCTAATCTCCACCAATGTTGAGAACACAAGTGTGAATCATATCCTTAAGGATTTGTAGAGATATCTTGGTCTGGTCATCCAACTATGGATGGTAGGTCATGTTTAAATGGACCTGAGATCCTAATTGCTCTTGGAGGCCTCTTCAAAAGTGATAGGTAAACTAAGGATCCCTATTAGATAATATAGTAGAAGGAACTACGTTCAAAGGAACAATCTCTTTTACAAAAATACATACCAACATCGAATGGATATAATGTGAGCCAACTTTGTTAGAACATCGATCACAGCCCATATCACATTCTTCTTCCTCTGGGAATGAGGTAACCCAACTACAATCAACATAGATATTTCCTCCCACATCCAAGTAGGGACTGGAAGTGGTTGATGTAAACCCGAAGGTTTTTGGTGCTCGTCTTTCACCTATTGTCATGCCTAGAAATGAGAAGCAAACTTAGCAATGCCCCGTCTCATACCTGGCCACCAGAAGTACCACCTCATGTCTTTGAACATCTTAGTGGTTCTTGGGTGAACAACTCAATGGTTATTATGAAAATTTCTCATTATAGAATTCCTTGTCTCTAATGGAGAAACTTAATAGTTCTGATAACACATAACACCATTTTTGGTTTCATACCATTGGGCATCGTTCTTCCCACCGTAAAGCGAGTCTCTAATGATACAGAACTCATCATCAAGATTATGTTACTAAATAATCATCTTGAGAAGAAAATATGTCAACTGAACACTGGCTAAACAAAACTCATCCCATTTCTTCTAAATTCAGATATGCATCTGAGAAAAAAGACCCATCACACTCCACTCTTCCAAATATTCTTCAATGGCCTATATTGGAAGTTTCTTTCTTAACACAACTACAACAGCATTCTCTATCCCGGAGGTATAGGTGATGTCAAAGTAAAATGATTGAAGGTAATCCACACAACACCTCTGGTAGAGATTCAAATATTTTTTAGAGAATATATAACTCATGTTCTTATGTTCTAAATACATAGTAAACCATTATCTGTAAAGGAAATTTGGCCAAAATTTAAGTGCATTAATTACAAATGAATGTTCAAGGTTCTAAGTAGGATTGTAATTCTAGTATGGCTTAAGCTGTCAAGATCCATAAGAAACAACATGATTACCTTGCATAAGAACATAGGCCAAAACTGAACCAAATGTATCACAGAAGACTACATAGCCTTTCCTATCCTCAAAAAGAGTTAACACTGTTCTAGTAGTAAAACAATTCTTCAACTCAACAAAACAACTCTGACATTTATCATTCCAGGAAAGCTTCACCCCTTTATAGTTATACTATTTATTAGATAGGCCAATTTTGAGAAGTCCTTAACAAACTGGTGATAATATCCAGCTAATCCCAAGAAGCTCTGAATCTCAAAAAGAATATCATGGTTGTTCCCAAGCCATGACAACTTTTACCTTCCCGCGATCAACTGATATTCCATGTTCCGACACTACATGTCCTAAGAATTTCACTTCTTGAATCTATAAATCACACTTTGACTGACTAAAATATTTATTTTTAATTGATTTTCGAAACATCTGTTTTGAGGATTAGCGGTAAACAGTGGGATAGAAAATGAACGATTACCTATTTCAAAATTTGAAAATAAAAAACCCATATATTTTCAAGTCCCAAGATGATCTCAATATTGGGTTCATCAACCGATTTACCATCACATTAAATGGTCATCATTAAACCCACAGTTGATGTTTCCCTCATTACAACCATCGAGGTCATCATGCACCGCACATTCACTAAAGCATCGTAGAGCTCCTCCAAGTCTCCTACCAACACGAAATGAACCACACTAACATCATCACCAACGAAAAATCACTATCATCATCATTGTCTGAACAGACACAAGTTCGCTAGAAACCGTCAATGACCAGCAAACCTCCTTGAACCAACAAAACCATGTTTCCGAGTACAAATTGAATTGAAAACCGTAACCACAACCTCCTTCAAAAATAACACCATACAATAAAAAATTCATTCACAAACCACAAACCATCTTCATTGTTTTCAACATGAGCATCATCAGGGCCATCATCATCGAAAAAGAGAAAAACTAAATATCATACCACAGTGCAACCAAACCTCAAACCATAGTAAAACGATTCCAAAAACATTATAATAATCGAAAAAAGAAACCACCAGAACCCAGAGACTTTTCCAGAAAGAAACACTAGATAACTCGAAGAGGAGAAATGGAACCAAAGAGGTGAGAAAACCAATTTTGACCCATAACATCTTGAGACCTCCAATATCCCTCATCTATCCCCATCCTATGAAGTCCCAAAACCCACATCGATTCTATACAAGTTGGAGTCAATCCCAATGGGTGGAAGAACAAGGGAAAAGGACAGGAAGAACATTAAACACTCCCACCATCTCCGACCCAAACCCGCTAATGTTCCCACACATATACCCAACATAGCGGTCTTCTACATAGGGGAAGGTGGAATGTGGGGTGATAGAGGCTTACAATATCCCACCAATGAGAAGCACCAAACAATAAAAGAAATGGGTAAGGAAGAAAGGGAAGAGAACATCAGCGATAGAAGTGTGGGGGAAGATCCCATGAATGAGCAGCAGCCGAAGTAAGAAGAAGGTAAGAGGAGATAAAATGAGGTTAGTATGGGGAGGAAGCAGACACTCCACCAATCCGCGACAAAGGGTTTCAGAATGAAACCTTAAACGAAGTGGTGGGGAAGGTGAGAGGGGGGAGAACTAGGATAGAAGGGGGAATAAACTATGGAATATTGAAATCACACTTTGAAATCTTGGAATAAATTTGGTGATTTCTCAGTATACTCAGAAATAATCTCATTTGATGCACATGAACCTCCTTGGAATTGGACCAGACAAGAATTTTTTCCACAAATACTACTAAAAATGTATTAAAACCCTCATGGAAAATCATGTTAATCAATGCCATAAAATCTATAGGAGAAATTTTTTATGCCAATGGGCATAAAAAGGTACTCATAATGTCCAATCCTACTCTGAAAAGCAGCTTTCTGCATATTGTTTTATTTTATCTTCAACTGATGGTAACCAGATCGAAGGTAGATTATTGAAAACCACTCTAGCCCTTTCAACTGATCTAACAGATCATCAATCCATGGGAATATATACCATTTTTTATTTTAACTCAATTGATATTTCTATAATAATGCCATAAGATAAGATAATCATCATTTTTCTTGGTGAAGAGAACTGGAACCACCCATTAGGACACACTCAGACCTCTAGAGAAAACAACAGATTAGTGGCGATTGTTTAGAAATTTTCATTCATAACCCCTTATGAATTCATTTTAGAAGGGTTTATACACAACCCCCTCTAATCATAGAATTTTGAAGGGGTTTTACAACAACCTCTAAATTTTTTAGCATTTTTTTTTGCAATATTTGGTTCAATTTTAGAGGAATTTATATCAAAACCAATGTTAATTTAATAATTAGTGGTCGTGTATGTTTAGTTGGATTTTAAAGGAACAATATATATGATTTGTTTGGATGTTAGATGCTATATATATATATATATATATTTATAACATAGAATTTGTTTTTTAAAAGGAAATAGGTAGGGTTCACAACCCAATCTATTCTCTTAAATTAGAGTGGATTCAGGAACTATCATTAATACCTTAGATTAGAGGGGGTTTTGATCCCCTTCAAATTTATAAAATTAGAGGGGTCTGTGAACCCCCTCTAATATTTGACATTACAGTGGGTTTTAAAACCCCACTAATTTAAGAAATTAGAGGGGATTCATTAACATCCACCAATCCCGTTGATTAGAGCATTTCTAAATCCCCTCCAAATATTTATTTAGTTTTTAAAATAAATATCAACTAAATTCAAATTTTATAGTATATTTGTGTGTGTGTGTGTGTGTGTGTTACATAAACATATTATATAAATGTATTTAACTGCATTATAAACAAATATGTAAAGACATAATATAGACACATTAAATAAATACTTATACATATAATCAAAAATATATAAATAAATATATATATATATAAGTATGGGTATACTTAAAATAAATGTAATTATAAATATATTTATTCAAACATAGATAATTTATATATGTTTTTATAAATAATATGCTTTAATATTATGATTTAAATAATACATATATTATATTATATACATTTTTATTTTATATTTATGTATAAAACGATTTATATTATATTGGTTATACAAATAAATATAATATACACAGAATTAATTAAATAAATAAATATATATAATTTATAATATATATATATATATATTATATTATAAATTTGTTTATATATAAATTTATATATATTATATAATTATTTTACATATATTTAAGTATACCATATAAATTATAAATTAATTTAGTAAATATATATATATATATATACATATCAATTAATTAAATTATATATTTCCAATTATAAGAATATATTTAATTGTATTTAAATGTAAACATAAATATAATGGAATAATTTTATGTATATTTATATATTAATTTATTTTTATAAATTTTATTTTATATAATATTCATTATATATAATATAAAAACATAAACATATTATATAAATATATACATATATATAATTTATTTAAAAAATATATCATATAAAAACAAAAACATGAAATTTTTATAATTTATATTATTATAATAATAAATATATTTTTAAATAATGTGTTTATGCATTTATATTATATATAATTAATATTAAACAATATAAAATTTATAAAAAATAAATATATATTTTTGTACAAAATATTATACTATTATATTTATTGAAATACATATATATTAATGTACATAATATTATATAATTATCTTTATTGAAATAAATATATTTTAAAGTGCATTGAAATACAATTATAATTAATAACATGTTTACGCATTTATACTATATGAATTTATTATAACATGTTTATGCATTTATTATAAATAATAACGTGTTTAGGAATTTATTAATAACTTTTTTATGCATTAATATTAATTATAAAATTATAATTAATAACATGTTTATGCATTTATATTATATATAAATAATATATGAATTAAAATACATTATATAAATATTTTTATAAATTATATTTCATAAAATATTAAATATATAAAATATACACATTAATTGTATATAATATAAAATTGTATTTCATATAAAATTATATAAATATTTGAATAAATTTTATTTTATATAAAATATTTGAATAAATTGTATTTAAAATAATATTAATTATATATTAAATAAATATTTGTATAAATTTTATTTCATATAGTAATAATTATATATGAATTATACAAAATATAATACAATTTATACAAATAAATATATATTAATGCACATAATAATAAAAATATGTCTTCAAATAAATTATATAAATATTTTTTTAAATACATTATATAAATATATTAAATAAATACATATATATATATATATTATAAATATCTATGTCCATAATATATAAGTATGTATTTAAGTATATAAAATACTTACATAAATATATAAATATATGTGTATATACAAAACATAAATATAATTATAAAATATATTTACTAAAATATCTGTAAATAAAAATATTAAATACATAGCTTATATAAATGTATAATTTGAATATAATATAATTGTATTAAAATATAAATACATAACATAAAAAAGTATATATTAATTGATTTAAATATATGTTATATATTATATATTTATATATATTTAAATATTTATTCAATTTTTTTTCTAAATAAGATTTATAATAATAATAATAATATATATATTAATGTGAACTTATATTAACAAAAACGTCATTGCCTTAGTGGAGGAGGTAGTAGAGTGTTAACGTACAAGTTCCATGTTTAAAACCCACATGTTAGAATTTTACAAGGGGTCGGCTTAAAGTGGACTTAGACGGGAGGGGAAAGCAGCTATGACGAATTAGAGGAGGAGGTGTGGGCCCTATAAGGGGGGATGTGGGAGGCTAGGTGGGGTGGGGCTTCGATGAGGGAATTGGATGGGGGATTCATACATGGGGGGAATATGATGAGAGGTAGGGCATATAGGGGGATGTGAATTGGATTGAAGGTGGAATTGCAGAGGGTATCCCTGGGAGAAATTGGATGATTTGAGTAGGGTATGTGAGATTAAAAAAATACACAATATTAAAAATTTATTAGATGAGGTTTAAGAACTTTCTATAATAAATTTCACAATTAAAGGGGGTTAAAACTTTCTCTAATATGAGTGTTGATTATAAATATTTTTTAAGGAACACCTCTAATCTGGAGCTTACAACTCAATTAGTGGTGGTTTACATCCACATTTTTAAATGAGTTCAAGATTAGAGAGGGTTAAACCCCCCCTGTAAATTGACATCTTTTAATGAAATTAGAGGGGGTAAAAACCACCTCTAATCTAAATACATCTAGTTGTGAGCTACATTAAAATTTCTTAATAAATACCTCTGCTAACACAATGTGGAAGTCATATTATCATAGGTTATGGGAATCTTCCACTAATATGTTTAGATGTGGTTATAACCCCTTCTAATAAGGGAATTATTTTGTATTGGGTATTTAAAGAATTTCTCCAGATGATCCTACAACTGGGACTTCATTTCTTTCTGTTCTTCTGGATCCATTCAGTAAGAGGGAATAGAAGCTAGTTGAGATCTAGGCATTAATTCAAAAGATAACTCAACATCCATTAGTGGTGGAAAAACCCTAGGAAATCATAAGGAAACATGTCATGAAACTCTATGAAAACAGAAGGGAGATCATTTCTCAAAGACTCCCACTCAAGATGAAATGAAAATACTAATATTACATTCCCCAACTCTGGATAAGAAGGTCTGAATCTGCTTGACCTTGGGTCCTAATTTACATGAAAGAAAAGACACATGCTGCTGGGAGTAAGGTATACCCATCGAATATAATAATCGATCTGGGATTTATTAACAATGAGTCAATCCATCCTGAATATGACATCAAGAGATTTCATGTCGATAACCACAAAACTCTATGAAAACTCAACAACTAATAGATAGAAGACACTAGTGGGACTATAGAGAGCCTACTCTTTCATGTTACTAAGTGTGTAGTAATATCTTTTGTACAATATAAAATCTCTCACGGTTTCCTGACTCGTGTCAGCTTTCCCTGGAGACTCTTCCACTATGTGAAAAAGCATCATTTCGTATGTTTATGGCTAGAAACTTTTTCATACATGAGGAATTTTATTTCCCCACAGTTTTATAAGGAACTGATTATTATGTTCCACTGTACAGAGTGGGAATGTTAGGGAAAAACTTTTACAGGTACCACAAATAGTCATAGGATCCATAGTTCATGGTTACCTTATTGAAGAGCCTCTTTGAATGCCCTGACTGACCACGTTGGTAGCATACCAAAGGACTTCATCCAAGCACACCTAGATTACTAGAATGACCTTGATAATGATAATTACTATGAGAGTCATCACACTTCCTCTTTTCTTTAAATTAAATCATGCTACCACTGGGAGAAAAATGAACTATTATCAATACTGACTTTTTATCTATGTCAATATCAACCATCATAAACCTATCCAGCACATCATTAGAAGTGGTAACCTTTAACAAGAAAACCTAAGAATAGATATCTGATATAAGTCCCAACATGAACCATCTTGTCTCCATACTATCATTAGATACAATCTTAGGTGAAAACTGCCCAAGCTCAGTAAAGCGATTTGAATACACTGTCACGGTTTTATCAACCTTTTCAATCTTGAAAAACTCCACAGTCGTGGCCAACACCATTTAATATAGATTTAAATAATATATGTAAATAACCTTTAAGGCCTTCCACTCTAAGCCCTCACGTGTCTTCGTCACCACCATTGTGTCCCACCATCTCCTGCTTGGTCTCTCTAACATGACGGTGGAACACTTCACATTGATCTTGTCTGGTGTCTCTAATAACTCAAAAGTTAATTATATCATGTCAAATAATTCCTTATAAAGTTGAGGATTGTTGGAGGCTTTGAAAAATGTTTGGTTTCTGATTATAGAACTCTTGATAATGATTTTGAAGAACATCCCTCTAAAGATCCATAGTTGGAACCTAAATGGGGACTAGTGGTGGTACTATCCCCAAAGCTGGGACAATACACAAGATCACCTGAACTAGATTCAGATACATAAAAGGGTTCTCTTGCTGAGGTTCCGCAGTATCCTCCTCTTGGATACGATTCACCTGAATTTTCATAGTCATGATATTACACAACATCAACATACAATATTGTTGACACTAGGTAGTTCAAAAATATATCAAAGGGAAATTAATCCCAATAGAAAGAATAATTAATATTTGGATTTCACTTTATACAAATCAAAATAGGTAAAAGACTAGAACTAATTCATAAGGCATCCTTCCCTAATCACACTTGGTGACTTAATGTTTATTGCGGTGAGAGCTTGCCAGACCCTTAATCGAAACCACCTCTCAAGTCCCCATAAGATTTCACAAATGCATACTGTCTTCAAGATAAAAGCTTAACCTCCCTGTGATACCATTTTGTCATGAACCAGCCTGGGAATCCTAGTAACCCGATAACCGGGCCAGCCCTAACATATCCTGATGGGAATTCCTGATCCCCACGAGTTTGAGACTAGAATTTCACATCATAAAACAAGAACGTGGGAAAGATTTTTCAATGAAAAATGTAGAAGTAAAAGAATAAAGATATTGTGTGTAACAAAAGAAAACTCAACATTGAGTAAAGTACCTAAATCAATAAGTCATAAACAAGCCCAATGTACTACAAACCAAATACCAAAACAAGGGAAAACAATCCAAGTCCCCAAGGACACAAGTCACCATGCCAAAGTTCAATAGATGGATCCACCACCAAGTTATCTTTTACCCTTCCTCAAACCTAGAAGGAGATAATATGCAAAAACCCAAAGGAAAAGGTTGGGAATTAGCTAAAAAACCCAGTAGGTTCTCACCACAGATTCCATAACAAATTCCAATAAAATATTAACCAAAATAATGCTTCCAATTTTAAAGTAAATAGGTTTTGAATTTTAAAATTATTTAAAAAAATCATGCTATATAGTTCAAATGATGTGAAAAATAATTTAAACAAAAGTTTTACGAAATATTGAATATTTATAAATAAATGGATTAAGTAAAACATTTACAAAAAACAATTTATTAATATTCATAATTCAGGTAATGCAGTTCAAAATCATTGACATGAATTTATATCTCAAATATAAATAAAAAGTGAGAAACATTGTAATCTGCCAAATAGGTATGCTAATATTTCTAGATATAGGACTCTGCACTCTCTAAGTGATCAAGACAATATGTGTAAACATATGTCCTCTAGACAATGGTCAGAGAGGACTCATCAATATCACCTAAGGGATATGACCTGCTGCTTGTATCTTTTAGAATGTTGTAGAAATTTTATAGTGTGTCTAAATAACTCACAATATACCTAAGGCTTTCATGTTCTCTTACAAAATCAACAATGTACAATTTATTTTAAGACGGCTTACCATACAATTAAATCTCATACTTCTATTTAAATTACAATTTTCAATTTAAATCTGAAATAGGTTTTAATAAAAAATATGCCTCTTTGGAAATATAAAACCACGAGGTTTTTATCAAACCATTTTAAGCCATTTTCACAATTTATCAAATTCCAACAATTTCATAACAAGACCCCCATTCACTGGAAATGGGGTTTTTTAAAAAAATCCATCAAAATATATTCTATAATTATATTCAACAATTTAATTACATCTATTTCCATAAAAACTAGAAAATTTATTTTTTCAATTTAAATCATACCAATTCAACATTCTACTCCAAAAAACATTTTCTCAAAAACATCAATCCACCAGAATTGGGATTCTCCTAAAAATAAATTAAAATATACAAGATTCAGATTTAAAAAATTTAATTTGAATTCAAAGAATTGTAACTTAAATAAAGAAATTAGGGTAAATATAAATTAGGCATTGTGATAGAACTACCTACCTCAAGGTCATCAATGTTAGAAGTAATGATAAACCACCTAGTGTGGTTCTATACACCTCCTCAGGGCCCTATTATCATAAGAGTCCACACAACAATGTTCGACATTCGTTAAGGGGTCTTAGAACCAATATCAATTATTTCGTTTCGAACTAAAATTTCACAAGTGATAATACATTATCTCTCCTAGATAATTGTAATTATTAATTTAGGTCAAAGTATGTGATTTCATTATTCTCTTTCAAGAATAATTATACCTTGCAATAAAATTATGATAATTATACAAAGATAATTTTACATTATTACTTAATAAGTATTCATTTAATTAAATTATTAATTATATTCTAATAATTACTATTTATAAATTATCATTTTTTTTCAATTTATTTAAGGATAATTTGATGTAATTATCACTTGATGGTTATTTACAATTATCATTTCAATTTAAATTTGATAATTATACATTATATAAAAGTACTCTAAATGAGTTTATCAATATATCTATGTATATGTATATGTCTATATATATATATCATTATATATTTAATATATAATTTATAAATTTATAAATTTTATATTTTCATTATTATTATATATTTTTTAACCTTTATTCATGTCCATACTATTATTTATTATTATTATCAAATTCATATATTAAAAGTGGAAAAAATAAATAATAATAGTAGGAAAAAACATAAGGAAGAATGAGAAAACAAGGGGGCACGTGCACCAGATGATGAAAGATGCACCAATCTGATTTTGATGTTTAGAACTCGATTAAGGTGTGCATTGAAGATCTGCAACCTACCAGATTCATCTAGAACAAATAACACCAAAGAACCAAACGAGTTGGGTTATTTCAACACCCCATAGCCATGAAATCATCCACCATTTTGAAACAGCTATTTAAAGCCACAATTTAACAAAAAATTGATTAAAGAGACTTTGATTCATCCATTCGAGGAGATTAAAATTTGTAAATAGTAGAAATAGGCAATAAATGGATTTTTCTGAAGGTCCCATCTTTGATAAATAGTGGAATAGAGAATATGAACAGTAACTCAATTTTTGGCATTAAATTAATAATTAAGTGAAATTAATAATTTTAATTATTCAATATAACTATTAAATAAATAAAAATTTTAAGTGATGAAACCAAATCTATGTTGCTCATGAATTTTATATGTCACCTATGGTACACCCCCCCTTCCAGACCAAACCATAGTCTTAGATTTCTCTTAGGATTCACTATTTGAGAGATATTAATGATATATTTTTAGAAATTAGTATAAATAATTAATTAAAAGAAAAAGGGTTATTTTTCTTGAGTGACACTTCCAAATGCTAAACACTTACAAATGTTATACCCCATCTCAGGAAAACACCTCATTTCAAACCCATAGGTGGTCTCATAATACCCATACATCACACCTTTTGGGAGATATTTAATTGCTTTTAAAAATAATATATTAAATATTACTTAATAACATTATCTCCCATCCAAGACATCCAAATGTCCGGAATCTGAAAATTTTATACCCCTTCTAGGGTAAACAACATGTTTCAGACATAAGAGTGGTCTCATATTTCTCATACGACACACAATTTTAGAGTTATTCAATTATTTAGAACAAAAATTTCACACTTTATATAATATAATTAATATTTTTATTCATTTGTTGTTGAGGATTTAAGGGCCTCATAACATCACAATAACTTAGTGTTTAACGACAAAAAATATAACTGGACATTAAAATGTGTTAACTGTCATTTATAGACCATAAGACATTTATCATAAATTCTCTAATAAATTATTTTTCCCACTTAAGATATTTAAAGCTTAAAAATATAGGGTTTAGGAATACATGAAACAGTAATGAGATATTACAAGATTATTTTTTAATTGATTCAAATAACCTCATAATTGGTTCAAATATATGTATGTGTTCCAAAAAGCTTTGTTTTCACCCCAAAGATGAAATCCACTTTCTCGTATAATGTTTTAATTGTGGAATTTCCTCTTAAAATAGCTCCTATTAAACTCAAACTCTTTTAATCCCTATGTATGTTGCCTATGCACTGCATAGAATGATTTAATTGGGAACTGCTTTTGATTTTTATATGGATGATTCCTTATGAACAACCCTAAATGTTTGAGATATAGTGCATAAAAAACAAAATCTCCCTCAAAAATGAAAATCCTTTGTAATCCAATTTTTTACTTACCTAAATTTCTCCAGTGATGAATCTCATTGATGACCATCACACTTTTTAAATGAAGTGATCATGGGTTAGTTATATAGTCAATGAAACCTAAAAAATATTTTAATCATAATTACACTTAGTCCCTTTGGAAAATTAGTTTTCCCTACATACAAAACCTACTATATGTGTTTCATATCATATAAATTCCCTTGTGGCATCCACTTAATCATCATCATTCTCAAATGGTGAGAGCCATATGTAGTGTCCTCAAAATCACTACATTTCTACATCAAATTGTACAGAACTTCTTTGTAATTTCATTACGGTTTAAAAACTTGTTGCTCGAGAACAATGACTTTTATAAATTTCCTCTATCACAAACTCCCCCAATGGATCATGATCTCCCTTTATGCTCACCACATACTTTATATGTAGTTTTTGATTAGCCTCAAACCTTCTTTACTATTTGGCATATTTTCTATAAAGTCACTAAATTTTTCTATGTGGTAATCCTTGTTTTTCTATTTAATGAACTCATTAATTTAATGCCCAAATTTTTGGAAGACACTAAGAAAATCCCCAACATAAAAAAAAATTCTTTGGAAACAAACCAACAAGAATTTTTTATACTCACATTGTCAACAAACATAATCAGTCCAAAAACCTTGAAACAAAATCAATAAGGATTTTTGCATAACACTATTAATATATATATATATATACATACAATTAAATATGTTTTATACATTTATATATATTTATATGCACCCACACACATATATATATATATATTAATATATATTTTTATGTATTTATATGTATTTTTTGGGTATGTATGTGTGTGTGTGTATTTCCATGTATTAATATATATGTTTTTATGTATATATATTTATATATTATATGGGTAAATATATGTATGTATGTATGTGTATTTATATGTTTATATATATATATATATAATTATATTTGTTACTATAAATATTTATTTGTATTTATATATATTACGTGGTTATATATATATATATATGTATGTATAAATGTTTATATATGTTTATGTGTGGGTGTGGGTGTTTATATACAATTATATTTAATTATATATATATATATATATGAAAATTTAATTCTCATTTTTTTATTTATAGATATTTATTTCACTTTATGCACATATATATATATATATATTATGCATGAATATTTATATATCATTCAAATACCATTTTTATTATGATTTTTTCATAATCCCCATTTTTACAAGTTGATATTGAACCCTTACCTAACATGTGGGTCCACATTATATGTTTATATATATATATATTTATAATTATTTTTAGTTACATATGTGTGTGTGTGTGAATTTATATATATTTATGTAAATTTATTTTTATTTATATATATTAAATAAATATTTATATATTTTTTCACATGTTTAAAAATTTATGTAAAACTACATTTATATAAATTTATATTTAATTATATTATTATATGTATTTATTTATAAATTATGAATATAGATAATTATGTACACTCACATATATATATATACATGTATATATATTAATGTTTATAGTTATATTAAAGTTCATTTGTCACCGCATGAAAGACTTTATGGTCCGGTAAAAGCTTTGCATAATAACTAAGTGGTAAGAGGTTCAAATATCAATGTACACATATTTGTGTTGAATTTTCTAGTAATAAATTATAAATAATAAGTGATATGTGGTAGGTGATGGGTGATAGGTGATAAATATATATAAATATATATCGATGGATACACTATCTGTCACCACTTGTGGAAATGGTCATCAACATTAACATCACACCAGTGAACAATATCACCCCATCCCCAGTGATCAATATCAACACTAACGACATGGGATGCATCCATAATGTTCCTAAAGAACCAGATCAACCACAACATCCCAAGGAACATCATCTTGAACATGAAACATCACAACAATCATGCCCTGAAACCACACAACCATACAAGCCAGGCCATATAAGGCTGAAGAAGTCATTTTCTGTATGAGACTACCCCTAGGAATCTCTCACATACAACAAAAACAGAAAGTGGTTTCCTTCCCAGTCACTCACACAACCCTAACTATGCTATATTATCACATCATTCATAAACACTTGTATAACTCATATGTAATAAATATATATAAACATACATAGTGATACATAAATATTTACGAATTGAAATACCAACTAAACCCACCTGCGGTAATGGCCAACACAATTTGCATCACACCGGTGAACAATTATATCCCATAAATAGTGATCAGTATCCCTCACATATTCATCTGTTACAACCATCATGTTCCCATGGCACCATATCAACCATAGCACGTTAGGGAACATAATTTACAATTTGGGGCCTATAACATCCCTGATTTTTATTTCATATTAATATATGATTTATGACATAAAAGTACAGTTACTATAACCTGGATAGTGAATAATTATATTGTATTTGGGAATTAGTTACATTACATGACAAATTAAAACATAAAAAAAATACATCATCTTTATTGAAAACATCCTTATCATGATCATTCTTAAAACAGAATGGGATAACCTGGGAAAATACATAATAAATGGGTGATCTATAAATCCCAAAAAGGGAATAAACATGTAATAACATGATGAAAATAATACATGTTAGAAAATAGGAATAGATTAGTGATAATTATAAACATGAACAAGGAGGCATGATATAGCATGATAATCATAAGGGAAACATTAGAAAAGTGGAATCAATGAAAAACACTGCATCATAAACATAGGTCAAGGATAACTATGAATATATCATTATGAAAGAGGTCCCTAATGAAATAATTTTTACTCTATTTCACATAATTATGACTCATGAGACTAATCATTACCCATTTCATTAGAGTGCTATCTAATTTCGAGTGCACCCATCACATTGATTTCATTCTCATGATTAACTATGAAAAATATATTATAGAACATGGATTCACTCATCATCATGTTTGATTCCAAAATAAGGAAGTTAGGAATAAATAAATTTGAGTTTAAATTCAAATAAGAATAAGTGTATAATTTTTAACACCATTGATAGGAAATGGGTATGGTATTCACTACACAATTGTTTTGGCCTGGAAAATTGCAGTGAAATTTCTACAGCATAACTACGTCACATACAAATTATTAAAACGGGCTAAGGAGAGAGAAAGTGGTATCTCATAATTTGGAAATAGAATTAATAGTAATAGGTACTTGTATATACATATCCCAATATTAGTAATTTTAAATAGAAGATATAATATAATAAAAAACTTGAATATTGTAGAGAAGGAAAGGATCCCTTACTTGAGTGTGTGACTCCATATGCTTCAGAGAAGACTCATTAGATCTTGGTGGAACTTTTAGAGGACTATATAGAGGGTAAGAAAGAGTAATGTCGTTCTCCAAGTATTTTTGGTGCAGATAAATTTGAGATTTGGTGCTTTTATTTAGAAAATGAGTGGGTATTTCTTTATTATTTAACAAAGTTACGTTTTGGATTCTATATAACTAAATGTACAAAGTCACAAAACTTCCAATGGTTCATTCTAATATTTTATGCTAAATGGGCATGGTGTTAAATATTTTATAATTATAAGGTACAAACTTAATAAAATAATACACTTTATTATGTGGAGGTGAGACATACTATTAATGCCATGATTTTAAAACATTAAAATATATTAATGGTTATTGAGGATTCATAATGGATTTATAAAATAAAATAAATAGTACTAAAATAACATTATTTAAAATGTAAAAAATATATTAGGTATTTTATTCCATTTATATAATTTATTACATCACTTCTGGGTCTTTATAATGTCATAATACGCAATGTATATTTATACAATATTTATTTTTTACTTGAAAATTTGATTGTCTCAAAAAATTATGAAAAATTCACCATTGGATAATTTTGAATCTATTATTACAAAAATAATATTAATTTTATTTAAATATTTTTTTAATATGTGTATTTTCTCTTTTAATATAACAACAGACATTTATGAGAATTGTTGTGTTTTTTTACAATAACAGTGTCTGAACCCTTATAACGAATTTATTTTACATCAAAAAAATTGTAAGATAATTTATATATAATAAATATTATATAATAATATAATAAAATTAAAATTTTATTTATTTCAGAAATCCATTAATTCATCAAAATAAATTCGTCAATTTAATTTGAATATTATCGAAAAATATAATTTGTTTTTTATTGTATCAAAATAGAAATCATTTTTAAAGTAACAATTTTAGAATAAAAATATATTCATTATTCAATAAAAATAATGTTCATACTCATATTGATAGGTTATTGATACATATCCCTTTAATACATCATAAAACACCCTAAGGTTAAGGTGTGTACTATGATACATTCATGGGGTGGTTTAGCGAACATGGTTTGTGTTGTGATCTCAATGAGCATGAACGTATACCATAAATAGTTTATCTAATGATTGAGTTATTATATCTAGGTTTTGTATTAGTAAAGGTATAATACCATTGATTCTATCTCTCTTTGAATCCTTGATAAATGGGTTTCATTGGGTATGATCTTATTGGTTGAGGCTATCACTTTCTTTATATGTGTCAATAGGATTTTTTAAAAGCCTGTATTTATACTAATAATGTTATCACTATTCAAAAGATATTTTATCAATGGTAATGATTATTAATGGTCTTTTAAAAATGATAGTATATAATAAAACCAATTAAGTGAGTGTGTTTTATATAAATAGATTACATAATAAGACATTTAATGACAAAAAAGGGGAATATTATTTATAACAGTTCAGGTCATTAAAATTGTCCTCCCTTCAGAAATTTTACTCAAAAAATTTTCATTTCCAACACTAAAAGAGATTAGGGTAACTTTGTTTTGTCACCCCCTCTAGTTCCGATTTGTCTTCTTCAAAAAAAATTTCTCCATTACACTTTGACTAGGTCATTGTCTTATTTCATAGTACTTTGTGTCTATGAACTATGATTTTCATCGACCAGTCCTCATATGAAAGGTTATTATCTAATGCTTCCAAATATGCATTGATAACATGTGAGGGGTCTAGTATGTACATTCTCAATAGTGATATATGTAATAAAACATGTACTTGAGATAGGTTAGGTGGTAGTAAAATTCGGTATGTCCCTACTCTGATATGATCAAGGATCTCAAAGGGGTCGATGTATCTTGGATTAAGATTTCTATTTTTTCCAAATATCATCTATTTATTCCGTAGAGATATGCAAAGTAATTCCATGTATTTAACATCAAACTCTAGGTCTCATCGACAATTTTCTGCATAGCTCTTCTGTCGACTCTGAGAAGACTTTATGTGCAACAGAATGGGCTAAACCTTTCCCACCGTTTTCTCAACCATTTTAGGGATTAACAATTTTTATTCCCTATATTCATCCTAAGATGAAGGTGTTTTTCAACTATTCCAATAATGGGCATTACAGGGGAAATTTGGATGCTCAATTAGAAATTTTTTTATAAGGGAACTCGACTAGAGGTAGAAATTGATACCATCATTTTTTAATTAAATTGATCATTTTATAAAGATGTCCTAAATTTTTTAGATAGTCTATAAAGATTGGCCATCAGTTTGAGGATGATATTCCGTACGAAAGTTAAGATCAATATTTAGATCATGTTGGAGACTTTTCCAAAACATAGAGGTGAATCTGAAATATTGATCATATACAATCGATAGTGGTACACCATACGACCTCAATAATTCTCTGATGTATATTCGATCATGTTGATCCAATGATAAGTCCTCTCAAATCACAATGAAGTGTTAAATATTTGCATGACAATCCAACATAGCCCAGATGGAATTGTATTCTATATATTTCTTTAGATGTGTGGTGACAATTTCCATGGAAATGTTTTTCTATTTCAATATTGCTATGGGTAATGGTTGTATCATCCCCTTGGATTTTTACCTTTCCGACTTCACTTGTTAACATAAAAGACATCTTGTTGTATACTTTATTATCAATTTCTTTATATTGTTCCTCCAATAGTGTTCTCTGAGATCTCAGTACATCTCTACACCTCTATGATGGACAAGGAAAGTCAAAATATGTGCATCATACAACATCTTCTTATTTATATTATGATTTGATGTCAGATTGTCGTGAACCAAATCATACAACCCCTTCTTCCTTAACATTGAACTCCAACTATTTAACTTTTCTTATAGTTTCTAATTTCTTCTAAATTCTCACATTATCTATTTGGTTATCCTTTAACCTCTATAGAAGGTATGTTTGAGAAATAATATGTGAAAGGATTAGTGTTGTTTCTTCATTTATGATTCTCTTTTCCATCCTTTTCAAATATAATAAGATCATATCCCTATCAATTCACATCAAAGATATAAATTTTGGATCCTTTCCACTTAGAGAGTCTAACACTTTATTTCCATTCCCAAGATAATAGTAAATTGATCATTCATAGTCCCTGATCAGATCTAACCATCTTCATTGGCTCATATTCATCACTTAATGTGTGAATATATTCTTGGGGATTTTTTGATCTGTATATATTTCAAACTTCAACCCAAAGAGATAATGACTTCATCTATTTAGATTTAATATCATTATATCCATCTTCAGATAATGCATTGGGTAGTTATTCTCATGAACATTTAACTAACATAAGGAATAGTCTATCACTATTTCATTTTATGTTAACACGCAACTCAATCACTTATTCGAAACATTAAAAAATACTATAAAATTTTCTCCACTAGTGGGAAGTGTGAGTACTGGGGTAGTGATAAGACTAATTTTGATATCCTTGAATATATCTTCATATTCATTATTCCAAAAAAACTTCATTCCCTTTTGATTTATCTTGGTAAGAGGGTTTGACAATCATGAGAAATTTCTCACAAATCAGAGATAATACCCTGCTAACCCAATGAAACTACTAATATATGTCATAGATTCTAGACTCGACAAACCTTTAATTGATTATGTCTTCAAAGAGTCCATAGATATCCCCATCCTCGTGATGATATATACCAAAACATATACTTCCTTCATCCATAACTCAAATTTGTTGTTCATTGAATAAATCTTCTCCTTTCATAAGGTCTTTATCACATTAATTAGATACATCTCATGATATTAATCTATTTTGGAGTATATTATAATATCATCAGTAAATACTACAAAAAATTTGTTGAGTTAACATCTAAAGAATTTATTCATCATGTCCCTAAATATTTTTGGAATATTAGTGAGTCTAAAAGGCGTGACTATGAACTCATAGTGCTCCTACCTTGTATGAAAAGTGGCCTTGGTGATATCTTCCTTATACACCCTTACATGATAATATCCTGACCGAATATCCACCTTGGAGAATTATTTTTCTCCACATAGCTGATTGAACAAGTCATCAATCAATGGTAAAGGATACTTATTCTTTATCTTGATCTTTTTCAGTTCACAATAATCAATGAAAAGGCTCATTTACCAATCATTTTTCTTATCTAACAGGAGTCGTTCAACCCATGTTTAATCACATAGGAATATGGACCCTTTATCAAGAATCTTATATAGTTGTTTCTTTAGCACCTCGTGTCCCAAAAAAAATTTCGATACTGGGTCTTGGATAATGGTAATGCCCTAGGTATAAACTCGATTGAACATTCAACCCCTTAGCTAGGAGGAAGACTAGGAAATTTCTAGGGGAACACATTTGCATATTCCCTCATAATAGGCTTGTCTTAAAGAGAGATTATTTCTTTAGACTCAATTATTTGAGCTAGATACACTTTTTCATAGGGAATTAATATCCATTATTGTGATGTTTTTGCTAAAAAATGATTCATCATCCACCTTAAACAAGTACATAATCAATGGATGATTCTCAATAAAGATAGTGATTTCCATCATGTGGAAATTTAGGTCGGATCTATATAGGGAATACCATTCCATGCCTATAATTGTATAAAATTTCTCCAAATGGAGTATTATAAGGTACAATTGGAATTTCAGTCCAAAAACATTGATAGGGGAGGAGTTATATACTTAGGATGAAATATTTTCCCCATTTTCTATATTCACTAACAACTCTAATTCCATGATTCTATGGTGGTTCTTGAGTAGTTATACTAAAATTTCATGATATTAAGGAATTCATAGAAAAATAATCAAAAATTAAATACTCTATTACTTAATAAATAACTAGTGTACCTATCAGCACTTAATTGTTAGGAACAACCTCAGCAGTTGTAATGGAAATATATCTCCCTTGCTACCTTTGAGGTTGTAGGTTTTCATTGAAAACCATTGTCTTAGTGAATTTGGTTGAAAAGTTCCATGGTTCTTTATAATTGAATAAATGAATAATACGCTGTGGGTTGGTTGGAAAATTCCTTTCTTTAATCGCATTAATTGGTTTCTATGATCGGAAATCGCGGGATATGATCATTTCCTTCCAAAATTTACTGTATTTCCTCATCCCCCTTAGGTAATTTTTGGGGTACTTTTTTCTACACCTTTCAAAAGTGGGATGTTGAAATTTCATTTCATCATTATATTTCTCCATCAGACTACAATAATTATACTCCACTTTCCACTTCTTATTTCTATGATACATTTGATATTCTCCAATCATTATTTAGAATTAGAGGGGGCATCAGATAATTTCCTCAAAACTATCAATGTCGCAGATCACCAGGGATTTTCATAGACTAGGTTTTATCCCACCAAAGAAGTGGTCAACCATGCATTCAGGGGTAACAAAAAATTTAGATGCATATCATGCAAGTACTATGATTTTTTCTCATACACCCTGATTTATTCATTATATATTTTATTAATGGAAAGGAAATAACTTTAAATTTTAATTTAGAGAGTGATATGAAAATTTTTATCAATGTTTTATGGAATTTATTCCACCCCACCACTTTGATCTCTTCCTTAGGCTTCATATTCTTTACCAATTTCCACTGCTGATCAAATTATCCCTCCATATGATAATCACTCAGTTTAAACTTATCTTTATTAGAACATTGAAGGATGTAGAATATCTTCTCAATGGAGTTGATTCATTGTTCCTTGATTAACAGATCTAATGATCTATTAAAAATTAGGGGATTTTCCACATAAAGGACTCAATTAAACATTGATCATTCTCAAGTGGATTTGGGTACTCTTCTGAATCCTTATTCTTAGTCATAACCCAAGCTATATGAGAAAGTATCATCAAATTGTTTTTGATCCCAATCCCATTGGTTTGGGCATCTCGTTGGGGCAGTCTTCATGTTTATCATCACATTGGTGTTTTACTTGATTCCTCATATTTACATACCTAGGATTGAATAAAAGTAAAAATAGGGGTGATTATTTTTTGAACTATTAAACACATAAAGAATGATTCAATTAAATTAAAGAGATAACTTATAAATTACATGTATTTCTATAAATTTTAAATTTCCTGGCTTCAATTTATGTTATCCCTGATCTATTGTATGAAACATATTATTATGTGTATTTTATGTTCCCTTAATAATAGTTTGTAATTATCTTATGAATTTATCAAATAATATCCCCTGGTAGTGTCATAGAAGGTGCACAGTAAGGACCATTTTCATGTACCAGTTTATGCTGAGTCAGGGCCAACACACCTTTTTGGAGTTGTTACCCTTAGGTATATCTATTCTAGAACCATGTATATTTTTAGTATCCATACAGGGATGCATTTTATTGATAAATCAATTATTCTATAAATACCAAAATTTAGGTTTCTTTTCTTATACTTAGTCGTATCCCTAAGGATTTCACTAGAGTTTTCTAATCCTAATCCAAAAAATAACTAAACTTCTCCATTTATAAAAAATATAACAAACCTTATCTATATTTCACATTAATAAATGGTTTATTACCTAAATTTACACTTAATAAAAACTATAATATCAATAATTTTAGTGTATTGTGGAATTAATAACATTAAATAATAAATTTAAACATGAAAAATATTGTCTTTATTGAAAACATCCATAACATGATCATATGTAAAACTACATGGGATAACATAGGGACATATAGAAGTAAGGGGTGAGATATAAATCATAATAAGGGACTAAAAATGGAATAACATAAAGAAAATAATATATTGTATAAGATAGGAATAAAAGTGTGAGAATTATAAATACGAACACTGAATCATGATATAGTTTGATAATAATAAATTCAACATGGGAAATGCGGCAACAATTTAAAACATTGCATCATAAACATAGGTCAAGGATTACTTCCAAGACATCCTGATGAAAAAAATCCCATAAATGAATCAGGTTCACTTCATATTACATCATGATGTCTCATGAGACTAAACATTACCCAATGGATTCGAATGCTATATCTTTCAGGGTGAACCCATCATATTCATTTCATAATCATTCTTATGTGTGCCACATAGATCGTAGAACATGGATTCATTCTCCATAATATAGTATTCCATGATCAAAAAGTGTGGAATAAATACATGTAATTCCCACGTCAAATAAGTATAATTTTCTAAAGTTTAACACCCTTGTTAAGAAATGGTCATAGTATTGACTGCACAATTGTTTTCGCATGGAAAATCGCTGTGAAATTTCAGCATCATAATGATGTCACTTAAAAATTCATAAAATGGATTGATGAGAGATAAAGGAGTATTTAATAATTTTTAAATAAAATGGATAGTAATTGGGACATGTAAATACAAATAAAAATGTTATGAATAGTAAATTTAATACAAAAGATAATAAAGAAACCTGAATAAAGGAGATAAGAAAAGGTTCCCTTACTTGAGTGTGTGACTCCAAATTCTTGGGAGGAGCTTCATGAGAGATTTTGGGAACTTTGGAAGGAGTATATAGGTGGTATGGAAGAGTTATTATGTGATAAAAAGATTTAGGGTGAGAATAAATTGGAGATTTGGTGGGTTTCTATAGTAAATGAGTGTGGATTTCTTTATTATTTCTCAAACATAGCTTTTGGACTCTATATAATAAAATAAAAAACCATACTAGGGATTTTTACCATGGTGTATGAAAAATGAAAGTGTTTTACATTATTTTATATGTCCATGATATGAACTTAATAAAATAATACCCTTTATTTTGTGGATGTGAGTCATAATCTTAAATAAATGATTTTAAAACCTTAAAATATATAAATGGTATTTGAGGATTCAAAATAGATTTATAAACATAATAAAATAAACATAAAATCTAATTATTTTAATGATAAAACATTTATTTGTTCTTTTATATCCATTATAGTATTTATTAAATCACCTTTGGGTCATTATGATCTCATAATACACAAATTATATTTATATGGTATTTAATTTTTTACCTGAAAATTATACTCTCTTAGAAAATTATGAAAAATTCACCATTGGTTAATTTTTATACCCTAATTTCAAAAATAGTATTCATTTTACCTAAATAACATTATAAATATTTTTCTTTTCACTTTTAAAATAATAAACAACTTTTATTGGGAAATATTGTGTTTTATTACAATAAGAGTTTTCAAACACTTATAAAAATTATATTTGACATCATAATATGTATATAATAACTTATATATGATATAAATTATTTAATAATAATATTTTATAAAAATATGGTTTATTTAAAATATCCATTAATTTATAAAATATTAATTCCTTAATTGAATTTGAATATTACCCAAAAATACAATTTGTGTTTTATTGTATCAAAATAAAAATCATTTGTAATGTCAAAATTATAGGATGAAAATAAATTCATTATTCAATAAAAAATAATTTACATACTCATATTTCTAGGTTCTTTAAACATATATTTTTAATACACCATAAAATTCCTTGAGGGTACGATGCACGCCTCTGAGACTTTCATGGCGTGGTTTGGTGAACATGGTTTGGGTCATGATCTCGATGAGATTAAACTTCTCCTATAAATAGTTTAGCTCAAGATTAATTTCATTATCTTAGATTGGGATTAGTAAAGGCAAAATCTTATATATTATATCTCCCTTAGAATCTCTGATTAATGGACTTCATAGGGTATGATCCTACTGGTTGAAGACATCACTTCTTTCATCTGTGTCAATTGGATTCTTTAAAAACATATATTTATACTAATAATGTGATCACTGTTCAATTAGTATATTATCAAGGGTAATGTTTCTTAACATTTTTTAAATATGATTGGATATAATAAAACCCAATAATTGTATGTGTTTTCAACTACTATATTACATAATAAGACATTTAATTAAATCAAAAGGGGAATTTTATTTATAATAGTTCAGGTCGTTAAATGGCCTTACAACCATCATTATTTAAAACCAAAAACCCCAAAAAAATCCAATCTATACTAGGTAAAACTCAACATTTACACATGGTAATTACATTAGGCATCTCTCCCAAAAAACAAGAAAAAGGTTCCATTCCCAGTCACACACCCAACAATACCCACACATGATTATCACATGAAACGTAAAAACACATATAACATAGGTAATATCTATGAACCACACATCTAGAGTTTTTAGGACTCCACTAACCATGAATATCATTATATTTTATCTACCATCATAATAAATCACCAAATTAGAGAAAAATTGATAAAAAAATATTTTAGTCTGAAATAATTACAACAAAAACTAATTCAGAAATAGAAAATTAAGGATGTTGATCCTTAAATACCATGGCTCCAATAAATGGATGGAATAGATAATTTATAATTGGTGACTAAGATCAATTAACATGGAATATATAGGTGACATCCTGGACCCAGATGCCACTAAATAGGTGCCACGAGCCTCGTGCACCACATAGCCTCAAGCACATCTCCCTAAACACCAGAGGCTTCCAACTAGAAGCGAGGGCTTACAGTGTGTCTATGGGGAGACTATGCCCTCATTACCATAGTTGATCATAGTTTATAAATATAAACATGGGTAAATTGTGAAATTTGATATGAAAATAGAAGTCACAATAGAAAAATAGAGATAATATTAACAATAACTGAAAAAACTAGAATAACATACAACAAATGATGATGAAATGTCATGTATCTAGAAAACTAGAAAACATTGATATGATATAGTAGGAATAACTTGTTTCACAAAATTATAAATGAAATCAAAATATTATCCCAAGAATCCTACTCTCTGGCTCGGTTATCAGTTAGAATGCTCCATCCTAAATAGCAAGTATTCACGTATTCAAAGTCATATGCTTCACATTATCATCACATTCATTCATGTAATCTTCACCAAGTACCAAATATAACTCAGATATGGTGTGAGATAAATTTCAGTGGGCCACCACTAATAGTTTCTATCACATCCGTCCCATGTAATATAAATTTAACAGTGTGAAAGCATTCATATATAAAGTAAAGTAGTATAATGGACCAAAATACAAAAGTACCTAATTCATCAATCATTTTGTGTTTCAACATGTAACTAGTTCATTATTTGATTATTACCAGTTTATAAATAAGTCACAAGTTAACAATTCTGAAGGTTCCAAGATGTAATGAGGAGACTTATAATGATTTTTAATAATAATGTTCTATGTTATTAAACAAGGCAATGTATACCTAAAGGGTCACTAACTCATTAATGAATGTATCCTCACTAAGGGTAAGAGTGTAATACAATGGTCCTCGTCTAAGGAATTTTGCAATAAGACATCTACCAATTTTATGGAGTTCGTCCTATGTAAATTAGTGACAAACAATGATTATGGATGATGAGATTTTAGTATGGCACCCACTTTATCGATGTTGGATCCAATGAATGTATTCAAGGAATCCTATAGTATTACAAGAGGGAACCAACAATGTCATATTGAGCATCCATAGTTAGAAAAGGATCGGGTTCTAGCTGGGTCACAACCTAAGCAATTCATATTTTTAAATTTCGAATGGGGTACTCGATTGCTCAAGGAATCCCATTGGGAATTCAAGGAGAGATCAAGTCAAGACACTCCTATTATGATATTGAATTCATATATAATTTATAATGTCAATCCATTACCTTTCATTATTTTGATAATGATAATTGAGTAGGAAATTGTTTAATCAAGTCATAATTAAATTAATATGTTTGTTTGGTTCAAGCCTAACATTCATTAGTGTGACAATGCCATGTATCTTGAAACCATTCATTTAATCCATTTATGTAATTTTCATAAATAAAGGTTCACTCTGATAATTTCCATTTACATGTTAATGGGTGCTATGAACATGCAACATATTAATCAATTAAATTTTGAAATCCCAAGTCATATAATTAGTATACTTTCCAAATTCCACTTTACATTTAATTATCAAATTTAAGCACTTACCTTTAGTTGGTCAATCGGTGAGAATAACTGGTACTTCTCATTATTCAATTCAAGATTTTGATCAACAAAATTAATATAGAAAATATTATTCTTATTAAGGTCAATCCAAGGCACACCTAAACGATGGCTCAAATGTGTCAAAACAGTAAACTGGAAATTAAGGAAAAAATAATACATGGGATGGATGGAGTTGAGGGCAAAACCACTAACAACTAATCAGATTTTTTGAATGATCATAATCATATAGTTCTAGTGATTATAAGTATGTAATATAAATTCAATAAACATCACCTGATGAAATTGATGGGGCCCACATAAAAATTCCAATATCAATGAAGCAGAGGGATGAGTTATAGACCACCCACCTTAGGCTTGTATTAGTATCCCCCTCTAGTATCAAACTATTATTCGGATTGGAATGGAGTATATTTGAGAATAATGTAAAAATTATTACACCTTAATAACTAGGTATAGAGTAAGAGAGATGAAGAATGGATCAATTGGACTTGAGTACTTACCATTGTATATCCAACGTGATGAACATAAGATCAACTGGATCCCAGATGAAGAATATCTCTTGATCCTCAGATTATATCTTCAAAAATCCCCAAAATGAGAGAAAACTATGTTCATCCCATTGTAAAATTGTATAAGAGAAAGGAGGGGGTTAAATTAGATCATTAAGTGTAAAATGGTAAAATTACTGTAAATTTAGCTACATCATGGTTTATCCACATGGTTTACCAAACCATTTATGGGTACCTGGAGAATAGGGGAACTCACAAGGTTAAGCAGCATGATTTGGGAAACTGTGCACCAACTACGTGGAATGGCTCTCACAAAAAATGCAGACCATCTGCATAGATAAATCTAGTTATGTGCCCTACCTGAACGGTTTACTCAAACCATACGATATGGAAATTTTATAAAAAAAAGTTTTATAGGCTCTGAATGAGCCCCTAACACCTATAGGACCATTACTAACACATTATGCATCCAAATTGGGTCCAAAATAAATATTCAGACTGATATTTGAAGGATCCATACCTGAGAGAGCGGTTAGGTTCTTAAATTTTTCCACCATTAAAGGAACTCCTCCTCATGTTCACCTTCTAAAGTGGTGAAACACTGTATGAGAACAACTCTGGCCACTAAAAACATATGTCAGCCTCCTGCTCCCATGTCTTATCCTACATGCAGCTGTGAGTCCATAACACACTTACTAGAGGGATAAACTAGACAGGGAGAGCCTTCGTGCCCCAGAAAACGATGTGTACTAGATACTCATCAAAGGTGGAATCAGTATATAACTCTTCTTCCTTGAGTTCAAAAGTATGATATAGGTCATCATGATACTAGAGAAGTTGTTAAATGTGGAAGATATCATGCATGACATAGTACATATGAGGTAATAGAAACTTATAGCCTACTGACATGAATCTCTCCAAAACTTCCAACAGACCTACATAATAAGGTGATTGTATCCCTTAATTCTGTAACTATCTATTCCATTGCATAGGTGATACCCATCGGAAAGCACAAACTCCCACCTCAAACTTCAGAAATCATCAGCAGAGATTGGCATAAGATTTATTTCTAGACTAAGCTGTATTTATATGCCTCCTGGCCAGTTTAAGCTTCTCTTATGTATCCTAAATGAGATGATGAACTATTAGGGCTGCATCACCTACCTCTATCCAACAAAGGGATGATCATATCAACCTACCATATAAGGCCTTAAAATTAGACATCTTAATTTTCATCTAAGATCTATTCTTATAGGAGAACTCAACGAGAGGGGTATGCTTCTCCAAATAATCGAAAACATTAATTACACATGATCAGAGAATGTCCACTCGTACCTGTATTTTCCATTCCAATTTTCTATCTGTATGATGGGGATATGTTGTTCTTAAAAGCACCATTGTTTTCATAGCCTTCTGCAATCCCTTCCAGAACCATGATGTGAAATGTAATCTATAACCAAAATAAAAGTATGAGGGGCCTCGTGTTGTCATATTATCTCATGGACATATAGCCTTCCCATATCATCAACTGAGAAATTATCCTGAATAGAAATGAAGAGATCCACATTTTTCAATCTGTTAATGAAAACCCATACAATGTTGCAACATCTAGGTGACCCAAGAAACCTCACTACAAATTCTATAGAATCATCTTACCATTTTCATTCTAAGACATGTAGTGGTTGTAAAAAGACTGGAGGTCTCTGGTGATCTTCCTTAAAAAACTGATAGGTGGAACACCTAGTGATAAATTCTTCCATATAATGTTTCATCCAATGCTACCATTACTAACATTAAATATCTCGAAACATTTTGGAGATGTCATGATGAAAATCCCGCTAAGAAGTGTGGGGCTTTTGCATCAACTCCTCTCTCATATCTATAGGAACCTAGACACATCCATGTATACACAGGATGTCATATCGATCCACAGACCCATCCGTAGGTGGTTCAGTTCCCAATATACTCTCATAGAGAACCAAGCCATCATGATTTGAAAATTTTCTACACTTAACCTTCTCAAGGAGGTAAGAAATTACTACCAAGTATTAGAGGTAAGAATGTTCATGACCATCATGAAACTCTAGATGCAACTTAGAGAATAGGGCCATTAACTTCCATTCATCACAGTCTTCCAATACGACATATGCCTATGTTTTCCTATTTTGTTCATTTTCAACCACATTTCCCTTCCCATATGTATAGGTAAGCTCAAAATCAAAGAATTGTAGATATTCGACCCATATATTTTGTCAGAGGTTCAATTCAAACTGTTTAGAGATATATTTTAAGCTCTTGGGGTCCATTTACCCCAAAACTTGATCACCTAATAGATAGTGACTCTAGAAATGTAAGGCATATAAGAATACTTCTAGATCAAGTTCTTTTGTTGGGTAAGGTCACTCATGATGCCTCAACTATCAAGATCCATATGAAACAAATCTATCCTTATACATAATAAATTCTCTTAAGATGATTCCTGATGCATCATGAAAGTCTATGTAACCTATTCCTAGTTCTGGAAGAATCAGAATAGGTGATGAGACATTCCTCCCTTTGTGCTCCTAAAAGTCTTCCCTACATTCTTCTGACAACAATAACTTAACACCCATATTTGAAGTTATAGTAAGAGGTGAAGCAAGGAGTGAGAAGTCTTGTATGAAATTCATATAATATCCATACAACCTTAAGAGACTCCATATGTCAAATTCATTCTAATCCCAATAAACTATATCAATAACCTTATTTGGGACAACAAATACTCTTGATTATGATATAATATCACCCAAGAAGTGAACTTTGTCGATCTATAAGTGGCTAATAGAAATCTTAGCATAAATACGATGATACCATAGTATACATAGAATGATATGAAGGTTTTTATCATTGTTTTTATGAGTATTAGAATACAATAAGATATTGACCACAAAGACCCTGACAAATTAATTGAGATAGGGATGGAAACCCTATTCTTTAGATCCATGAAAATGGAGGGTTTATTCATAAGAATGAACAGAATAACAAGGTACTCATACATACCATACCTTCTATAGAAAGTTATATGAGTCATTTCTAATGGTCTTTCTCTCGCATGGTGATATCATGATCATTGGATGACCTTAGAGTAGACCCTAGCTCTTTGAAGCTAGTCAAAGATATTATCTATTTGAGGTAGTGGATACCAGTTCTTGATCATATGTTGGTTCAACCTTATGAAATCCACATATTTAGTTAAGGATCCATCCAATTTTTTTTTTGAAAAGCATAGAAGAACCCCAAGAGGATGTATTGGGCCTTATAAATCCTTTGGTCTCTAAATACTCTAGCTACAACTTGGGTTCCAGAAGCCTTATAGGTTCCATCTTGTATGGAGGAATGCACACTGGCACTGCTCCTAGAAAAAGATCAATTAAAACAATATCTCTCTTTAAGGATGTATGATAGAAAAATAACTCGGAAATATTTCCTTGAAATGATCCACCACAAGAGGTAAATAACCTTGATGTAAATCCTAATCCTATAAAAAGATATTGGTAATCAAGGTAGTCTCTCCACCTATCCCATGATGCTATGGTCCCACTCAACTATCATGGAAATCCAACTCACCCTTATGTAGATAATTGCTGCCCTCTGGTGAGGTAAATGATAACCTATGGTGATAGCATCCTACAAAATCATGATACTAAACCAACGAAACCATACTAAGAATAACATCAAAGACTATCATCTCTAGAACGAATAGGTTCCATAAGAATGGGTAACTGCCTAACTCAAGGGTAAAATCCCTACATTGGCGCATTCCCTCTAACCACACTTCTAACAATGTGTCTAGGGTCATTAGACCATAATAATATTGTATCTTCAGTCTGAGACTCTTCTTGATAGATACAGAGATAAAAGAGTTCAAAGCACCAGTACCAAATAAATAAAATACAATAGTAGATTCCACATGAATATTACCTCATACAATAGATGGTCTCACAGCCTGATTCTCATTTATCATATGTAATGCATATGAATGGCCTGATACTTGGTCCTTTGAAATAGCTATACAACCATGATCAAAATGACTCTACTGGCATAGATACTTTTCCATTCTATGATAGTGGAAAGGTCCGACAATACCTTCAAAGATGCCTCATACAGTCACAATACCGGCACACCATTGGGTCTCTATCACAATGAGTATTCAGAGTCCTGTTCCATCCAAACTGATGACACACCAAAGAGATATAAAAATGGGTACTATGGGTTTCACTTCCCTAACAAGAAACCAAGAGGGATCCTTTCCTTCAATCGGGAGAACTAGTCGCCTGTTAAGACATGAAAATATCAAAATATAATAACACAATAAAAATTATCTCCCATATATTACAAAAAAAGAGAAATAGTTTGTAAAAACTAAAGGGGAAAACTCCCAATAAAAAAGAGATTACAAAATATCATTCTTCCAAAATCTGAAAAAATATTTCGACTCTCTAGGTGAGATAAAAATACAAATCAATATTTACATAAAATATTAACCTAGGATTTATTCTTATTATTTTAGTGTAAGTTCATCTTATATAACCTCTAGAGAAAACCAATATGGAAACAACAATTTCAGGTTCATAGAGCTCTAAGATAAGAGGTCATCATATTCCTATAATTCCCACATAAATAACACAAACAATAATATACATTGAACTTATTAGAAACAACTTATTAATACGATATGGGTTTACTATACCACCTTCCATAAGATTCCCTACTGAAAGATCTTCTATGACAACATTTTTATACACCACTTCAATGATGGTAGTCAAAACAGACTAAAATACCATAATACTATAGTCCCGATGAAGGATAATGGAAATGAAAAATAACTTCTTCAAATCATTAGCAGACAAATCATGATTGAAATTAATCATTTCACTAATCCATTCCACTTAATATTTCACTAACATATTTCCTTAATTTACACTTAGTAACTCTATCACCTTTTAAATTATTACTTCCTCAAGATAAAACTACTAGATGATGATCTTATGAAGAAAAACAAAATACAATAATTTAAATGGTTATTCATGGTTGGTGAACCTCTTCAAATTTGAAATCAACCCTTCAAATAGAAGGGTGGTTCACATCATATTTGAGGACTATAAAGTTCCTAGATACTTGAAGATCCCTTTGATCCTAGGTATCCACTCTATCACATCATGATACACATGTACACTATTCAAAAAATGGTGGATACTAATTTAGAAACCCTATCATATGATCCAAAACATGATAATAACTATGCCCCATTACTCTATCATGAGTTTGGGTAGATTATAAGGCAATAAATACTACATTGGGATCACTAGGACCACTTCCCAAGAGATTCTACTTTTGAAATGATGACTCCTGTTTTGGGGTAACATAATAAAACATCATCGAAAGACAACATTTATTCAAAAAAAATATATAACCACAACAGAATAAAAGTATAAAAAATAAGAAATAAAATCAGGAAACCCAAAATGGGATTAAAACTAAAAAATAGTTCATCCACACAATAAAAAAAATCATTTCTTGAAAACCAATTCCCCTTTTAAACCACTCACACCTAAATATTTCAATAATTTCATTACTAAAAACCCATCAAATTATTTCCTTAAAAAAATAAAAAAACCTAAAAAATCATTTTATCCATTTATATCACTCATTCATGAGTTCAAAATATTTTTTCCAAAGTAAATTAAACACCCCAAAAAGGGATTAAAAATTAAATTAGATACCAAATCATAAAAAAACTATTTTTAAACATGGTTAAAAAAATTTAAAAATCCAAAAAACTTTACTTGAGAATTCATAAAAAATACCATGTGAATAAATGAGTGGATAACAGAATCATTGGAGGGAAGAAAAAAATTCCAAACTTCTCCCTCGAACATGTTTTTTCCACATGGGTTCTCAGTCATTGATTCGACTATTCGAGTTTCACTACACTTTTTCCAATTGGTTTTCATGGGTTTCTCATTTATTGAAATATTGTACCCCATAATTGTGCACCCCATGGATTTCCTCCAGCTTCACTTTGAAATTATGATTTTCATTATTTTTCTGACAGGGACATTCTATATCTCAGAGTATTAGAACACCACATCAAAATATATCATGAAGAAAGCACCATTAATTCAAAAATAAAAAATAATACTCTCGAATACCCATGGAAACTCAAGATCTATAAATTGGAATGGCTATCCAAGAGATCATGTACACCCACCACTTGAGTAATGATGGAATTATCCCTTATCTACATTTACCCCAAAATAAAAAGAGTCCTTTAATAAACTTAAATATAAAATCTACCCAGGATAACCTATAATGTCACATGGGACAATCTTCCACAAGTCCTATGGTTTGTTCCTAATCACCCTAAACTAGAGACAATCACCACGGTATTATAAGAGGTTAGTAAATAAATATTTCACCCTCAAATAAATTATAATTAAAAGTGGTTGCAACTGAAGAAAAAACATGAGGTCTCCATATATTTTATGACCATGCGAATAATAAATAAGAAGAGATTAAAAATAAACATCCAAATAAGGCATCCTAAATAATAAA